>CM028136.1:477785000-479162500 GCA_016271365.2 Neoceratodus forsteri | reverse complement strand
TAATATATTAACACATTTTTACTGGTCCCAAACACAAAGACTCAAGTCAGTGGACCAGAAAAATTAAGATAAAATAACTAAAATGACACAACACCCAAACGTGAAAGAGGCATCAATAAATGCCAACAGAGGACTACCACCCATACCCCAAAGTAGGAGTTCTGAGAGGGGCAGGCTGGGGAGAGTCTATAATATAAGACTCCATTAGAAGAAACAACATTACTAAGGTGAGTAATTTTTTCTTCAAACAACATAAGTCTTGCTATATTATGACTATTGCAGACTAACAGCAGTACCTCCAGGAGGAGGGACAGAACCTACTTAGGGAATAGGCTCTGAAGCACGGCTGTGCCAAACCGAGCATCCCTCCTGGCCTGAATATCCAGGGAGTAATGCTTGGTGAAAGTGTGTACTGTCTTCCAAGTTGCCTGACATATCTCCAAGATAGGGATGTCTCTAGCAGCAGCTAGAGATGCAGCTGTACCTCTGGTAGAGTGAGCCTCAGGCCTGAGGGGAACCTTACCCAGCTTTTGATAGCAAAATTGTATACAAGAAACGATCCACCTGGCAATGGATCTTTTAGTGGCAGGTCTCCCTTTCCCAACCTCACCAAAAGTGAGAAACAGTTGGAGGGAGTCAAACCTGTGATCCTCGGTACGCTCTATGTAGTAACTTAGGGCCCTCTTAACATCTAAGCTATGCAGCCTCCTCTCACCAGAGAAGGAATGGTCAGTGAAGAACACTGGAAGTGAAATAGATTGGTTAAGGTGGAAATCTGAAACCACCTTAGGCAAAAACTTCCTGTTAGTCCTGAGGACCACTTTATCCCTGTGAAAGGAAATAAAGTCAGTTTCTACTGATAAAGCCTGTAACTCACTTATACGCCTGGCAGAAGTGATGGCTACCAGAAATACAGTTTTCCAAGTCAAATACTTAAGCTCTGCCGAAGACAGAGGCTCAAAGGGGGGTTGCATTAGCTGAGCAATGCATACATTAAGATCCCAAGCCGGGGCAGGGTCCCTGAATGGGATTGGTGAAGCAATCCTTTAAAAACTTGAAAATACAAGATTAGCAGAGAGAGAAGAGGGCTTCCTGCTGAAATGAAGGCAGAGACAGCAGCCAAGTGCACTTTCAGGTGGCTGGTCTCAGTCCAAAGAATTAAGATGGACCATGTAGTCCAATCACAGTAGGTAGATCAGCAGATTCTGGGGAACATGCTTCCCAGAACACCATATGGAAAACCTTTTCCACTTGGAGTTATAGGTAGCTCTGGTGGAAGGCTTCCAGCAGCCTTCAGGATTTCGGAACACTTGAGAAAGTTGCAAATCAGCAAATCCTAACTGCTCAAGAGCCAAGCCTTGAGGTTGAGGGATTTGAGATCTGGATACCAAACTCTCCCTGAGCACAGGTTAACAGATTGTGGTTCCTGGGGAGACACAGGGAAGATGGACTGCTAAGGACAGAAGGAGTGGGTACCAGGCTGCCTGGCCAGTCTGGAGCAATCAGGATCATTTTGCAGGGCTGAGACCTGATTTTGACTAGTACTTGAACAGGAGAGGGAAGGGGAAGGCATAAAGAAACTTCCTTCCCAAATCGAGGAGAAAGGCATCCAGGGGAACTGAGCCCAACACTGGGGCCTGCAACAAAACAGTGGAAGTTGATAATTGTCTGGGGCTGCGAAAAGATCTATCTGAGAGTGCCCATCTGGCAAACACTATCCCCAGTACTAGAGGATCCAGTGACCATTCGTGATGGCCCTGGGAAATCCTGCTGAGGGCATCTGCCAAGACATTGTCCTGCCTGGGAGGTGAACTGCTATGAGGAAGTGTTCAGGGAGTAAGCCAGAGACCACAACTTCATTGCCTCGGTGCACAAGGCCGAAGACCGAGTGCCCCTTGTTTGTTGATGTACCACATTTAGTGGTGTTGTCTGTTCTGACCTGTACCACCTTGGTCTGAACAGATGCAGAGAAAACCTGAAGTGCTAGAAAACAGCTCTGAGTTCCAACAGATTGATGTGGAGCAGAGATCTCTGAGGGGACCATAATCCCTGGGTGGAGAGGTCGCCATGTGGAGCTCCCCATCCCAAGAGGGATGCATCTGTAGTAAGGGTCAAGGAAGGGACAAAGGGATGAAAGGCACCCCGTCTCAGATTGCTCTGATCCTGCCACCACTGAAGGGCCTGGATCAGGGTTAGAGTCACTGGGATTAACTTGGATAGAGGATCTCTTCTTTGAGACCAGAAAGCTCTCAAATGGAACTGAATGTCCCTCATCTGAAATCTTGCTCCTTGCACCACAGCTGTGGAGGCAGCCATGTGCCCTAGGAGCTGCAGGAAATGCCTTGCTGGTCAAGAAACCTGCAGAGTGAAGGAGGCGGCCAGGGCCACTAAGGTCCTTACCCTTTCCAAGGGAAGGAAGGCTCTGGCCTGCTTTGTATCCAGTTCTGCGCCTATAAAGGTGAGTACCGGACAGTTCCAAAACTGACTTTGGAAGATTGAGAAGAAATCCAGAGAGGCAAGCAGCTGCTGGGTAACTAGCAGGTGTGATATGACCTGGTCTGGAGACTGACCCACAATGAGCCAGTCGTCCAGGTAGGGAAAAATGGCACCTTTTGCCTTCTTAGGTGGGCGACTGCTACTGCCAGACACTTTGTGAACACCTTGGGGCAGAAGTGAGGTCAAGGGCATTGTTTGAACTGATAATGGCCTGAGGGCAGTTAGAATCTGAGGTACTTTTCGATGGGAGCTTCTGATAAGAACATGGAAGTAATCTTTGAGGTCCAGGAGGCTAGCCAGTCCCCTGGCCTTAGGGAGGGTAAAATCATTCCCAGTGTCACCATTTTGAACTTTGGCTTTAAAAGGTGCTTGTTTAGATATCTTAAATCCAGGATAGGCCGCCACTCTCCTGTCTTTTTTGGGGTAAGGAAGTACCTGGAGTACAGACCCTTGCCCTGGTGAAGGGGAGAAACCTTTTCTACAGCTCTGAGAGCCAGGAGGGTTGAGACTTCTGTTTCAAAGCAAGAGTCTCTAAAGGGTTTGAAGGTGGAAAAGATCTGGCTCTCATCTTCGAAATTTCTTGAAGCTGAGAACAGACCCTGACTCACTACTTCCAGTACCCACCTGTCTGAAGTTAAAAGCCATGTTGACTGGAGGAGCTCACCTGCCCCCTACAGGTAGTGGAGCCGACCTGGGCATCCCACCAGGGTGCCTGTTTGGCAGGGCTTTAGGCTGAGGGTGGGAGCAGGCCTGCTCAACCCCGTCTGCCTCTCCTCTGAAGAACCCCTCTGCACATAGGCTGAAAAGGAGGGGCCTGAGTCTGGTAAAAGGCCTGTGAAAAGGCCTACCCCTACCCCTGGGGCTGCCTCTGAGGAGTGGCTTGCCGTTCTTGGCTTGTGCACTCCTGTAAGTGGTTCTATATTCACCCATTTTTTCATATAATTCTCTGTCTGCTCCCAAACAGAGAATTTCCCACCCAGGAAAATCCATAGCCTTAGACTGGGTATCCTGTGACAAAGTAGTACACTGAGCCAGGCCAATCTCAAGAAAAGCCACAGATGTAGCCATGACTCTAGAGGATACATCATTAGAATCCACTGCAGCATGGAATTGCACCTAGATGCCTCAATGCTCATCAAGAGCCACCTGCTCCAGCTCCTTTGTGAGCTGGCCAGGGACCTGTTTGGCTAAGGCCATGACAGTATCCCATCTAGATTTCTGGTATCTTGCAACACTAAGCCATATAGTTAGCTTGTCTGAGTCCCGGATGCTGGCATGTATTGTTTTTGGCCATGGCATCAATCTTCCTGGAATCTTGTCAGGAGGATGTGAAGCCAGTGGGATATTAGCTTTATCACAGGCTGCAGCCTGAACTACCCCAACATGACTGCATTGCTGTGAAAGAAAATCTGTATCAGGACCTGACAAAGTGTACCTCCTGTCCATCTTTTTATCCACAGGAGGCACAAGAATAAGGTGGCTACTCACCTGTAACATAGAGTTCTAGGAATGGTATATGTTGTTCATCCACACTCATTGCAGTATCCTTGCCGCTTAAATCTTGCCGAAGGTCTTCAAGTTGCTCCTCCCACCCACCGGTGGTATAACTTTCGGCTCCGTCCCCATGACGTCAGATCTGGCCGGTTGATGTCAGGTTGTGCGTCAAGCCGGGAGGAGGTCAGGGTTGGATGAACAACATATACCATTCCCTAGAACTCCTGTTACAGGTGAGCAACCGTATTTCTAGGACATGGATATGTTGTTCATCCACACTCATTGGCAGACTCAGCAGTTCTCCGGGAGGAGGAGGCACGCACCTACATACTTACTTGGGAAAGAGAGACTTGAGAACCGAGGCCCCAAAACCAGCATCCCGGGCGACTCAAGGTCTACGTGGTAGTGGTAATGAAGGTGGTTTTGCCGACTCAGGTAGCAGCCCCAGACGGATAGGTCCGCCCTGGAAGCAGCCACCGCCAGCAGGCAGCGGCGGGTAGAATGAGCCTTATCCTCTGGGAGGTCCCATGCCCGCTAACTTATAGCAGAGATCTATGCAGAGGTTACCCACCTGCTTATCGTCCGCTTGGCTGCAGGTCTGCTACAGATGCGGCTCAGTGAGTGACAAACAACAGCGATGCACCTCCCTCAATATCAGCCGCGGCGCCCCTATACAAGCGAGCCACTTCTAGGATCCAGAGTATGAGCCTATTTCGCCTCCGAGGTGTGATTGGGGTAGAACACCGGCAGAGTCAACACTCTGTTAAGGTGAACTGACACCACCTTCGAAGGAATTTCGGTGGGAAGCGAGGACAACCTTGTCCCTGTGGAAGACCAGGCCAGAGACTGGATGGAAAGCGCCTGGAGCTCTCCCATCCTTCTGTTGACGGATAGCCACCAAGAAGGGGTCTTCCACGACAGGTGAGAGAGAGCACACCTGTGCATAGGTTCGAATGGCTTGCCCATGAGCTTTGCCAGTACTAGCAGTAGATCCCACTGGAGGTGGGTTCTCAAGACTGAGGAAATGTGATCAGGCCTTTGGCGCCCGACCACCTTCTCCTGCTACCTGATCTGTTTCCAGCCCGCGCCCGATGGCGAGATGGCTGCCAGGTGCACCCTTAGGGTCGCCGACCTGCCCTTGACTAGAAAGGGATTGGTAAATAGTCCAAGATGCTTTGCTATGAACAGGAGGAAGGGTCTGCTCTGTTCTGACACCAAATGGAAAACCTTTCCATTTGAAGGCATAGCATTTTCTGGTTTATTTCATCAGGGACGCCTCAGCTACATTGAGGACCCTCGTCGAAAGACCCAAAGCCTGGAACTCTAGTCGGCTCAGGAACCAGCTGTCCAGGTGCAGGATTGAAGGTCCTGATGGAACACCTTCCCTGATTGACTGGAGAGCAGGTCCGGGCGAGCTGGAAGCTGCCGCGGAGTCCGGAGCTGAGACTGAGGATTTGTGTTAGAACTGCGAGGCCAGTCTGGGGCTATCAGGATTACCTGCGCCTTGTCCTCCTGTTTGAGAAGCACCTGTGGATCAAGGGAAATGGGGAAAGGCGAAGAGGTCTGGCTCATTGCCTCGAGAAGGCATCCCCTGCAGCGAGCCCTGCTGAGGGGGCTAGACAACAGACCTCAGCTGCTCTTCCGCTGGAGGCAAACAGGTCCACCTGAGGTGCGCCCAGTGGGAGAACAGATGCTGTACTACCTCGCAGGAGAGACCACTGTGGGATGCAGCCCTATCCGCTCAGGGTGATCTGGCCAGTGGTGTTGAGGCCTGCCACGTGAATGGCCAGGAGATCCGCCTCCAGGCTGCGCACGCAGTGACCAAATGCGGAGCTTGCTTGCATGAAGCATGGGCTGGCCCGCCCTGTTGGTTTAGATGGCATGGTCGTGGTATTGTCCGTCTGGACTCGGACCACTTGACCCGGAGGAACGTGAGCAAAGGCGGTGAGAGCTAGGCTAGGACCGCTCGAGCTCAGCAGGTTGATGTGGCATCGACTCGTGGGGACCAGGAGGCTATGAGCCCGTGTTCCCAGATGGGCACCCCGCAACCCATCAGAGAGTATCGTCGGCTGAGAGACCGCTTGCTCTCATGACGAACGGGATGCCCTCCTGCAATGATCTGAACGTCCACCACTGGAGTTATTCCACATCCCCTGTGTCACCGGCCACAAGCTGGTCCAAGGGATCGCAGCGCCAGGACCACTGGCTGGCCAGTCCCGAAGGGACGATGTTCCAGCGGGCCCAACGGACCACGCTGGCACAGGCCGCCATGAGACCCAGGAGGCGCGGGAAGTCCCGGGTAGGGCGCGGTGCCCAACCAGAAATGATCGGGCAAGGAGGAAGCTCTGGCCCTGTCCGCCGGGAGCCGCTGCTTGGCTCGAAGAGAGTCGAGCTGCTCCCGATGAATAAAATCACCTGCTCGCTCGAGTTCCGACTTGGCCTGATAATGGAGGCCCAGTTGAGAGCAGACCAGGGAAGTTGGTGATTGTCTGGGGCTGCAAAAGATCTATCTGTGGGGTGCCCCATCTGGCAAATATCACCTCAAGACCAGGGATCCAGTGACCATTCGTGATGGCCCTGGGAAATCCTGCTGAGAGCATCTGCCAGGACATTGTCCTTGCCTGGGAGGTGAACTGCTGTAAGGGAGGTGTTCAGGGAGTAAGCCAGAGACACAACTTCATTGCTTGATTGGCACAAAGCCGCTGCCCGAAAGTGCCCCTTGCTTGTTGATGTACCACATCATTGGTGATGTTGTCTGTTCTGACCTGTACAACTTTGTTCTGAACAGACTTGGAAAAAATTGAAGTGCTAGAAAAACTGCTCTGAGTTCCAACAGGTTGATGTGGAGCAGAGATTCCTGAGGGGACCACAATCCCTGGGTAGTGAGGTCGCCATGTCGGCTCCCCACCCCAAGAGGATGCATCTGTAGTAAGGATTAAGGAGTGAGACTGGGTGACCAAGGAAACCCTTGTCTCAGATTGCTCTGATCCTGCCACCACTGTAGGGCCTGGATCCAGGGTTTGAGTTACTGGGATCAATTCGGTTAGAGGTCTTTCCTTTGAGACCAAAGGCTCTCAAATGGAACTGGATGTCCCGCATCTGAAATCTTGCTCCTGCACTACTGCTGTAGAAGCAGCCATGTGCCCCAGGAGCTATAGAAAATGTCTTGCTGGTCGAGAGACCTGCAGGGTGAATGAGGGAGGCCAAGAGAGACCAGGGTCCTTGCCCTGTCAAGGAAGGAAGGCTCTGGCTTTTCTCTGTGTTCAGCTCTGCACCTATGAAGGTGAGGAGCTGGACAGGCTCTAGGACTGACTTTGAAAGATTCGGGGAAACCTAGAGAGGTGAGCAGTTGCTGAGTTATCTGTAGATGTAACAGCTTGGTCTGGAGACTGGCCTACTATGAGCCAATCGTCCAGGTAAGGGAAGATAGCAATGTTTTTGCCTTCTTAGGAAGCAACTGCTATGCCAGGCATTTTGTGAATACCCTTGGAGCAGCGGTGAGGCCAAAGGGCATTGCTCTGAATTGGTAATGGCCTGAGGGCAGCTCGAACCTGAGGTACTTTCGATGGGAGCTTCTGATGAGAATATGGAAGTAGGCACCCTTGAGGTCCAGGGACGCTAGCCAGTCCCCTGGCCTTAGAGAGGGTAAAATAATTCCCAAAGTCACCATTTGAATTTTGGTTTAAAGGTGCTTGTTTAAATACCTGACATCCAGGATGGACCACCATTCTCCTGTCTTTTTGGGGTAAAGAAGTACCTGGAGTACAATCCTTTGCCCTGGTGTAGGGGTGGAACCCTTTCCACAGCTCTGACAGCCAGGAGGAAGAGACCTCTGCCTCTAGGGTAAGTGCCTCTTAGTGGATTTGCAGGTGGAAAGGATCTGGTTCTCATCTTTGGAAACTTTCTGAAGCGAGGACCAGTCCCTGTCTGACTACTTCAGGACCCACTTGTCTGATGTCAGAGACTTCCAGTCCTGGACAAGTAAGCCAGCCTGCCCCCTACAGGTAACTGAGAATCGACCTGGCAACCCCATCAGGGTGCCTGCTTGGCAGGGCTTTGGGCGAGGTGGAAGCAGGCCTGCTTGTACCCAGTCTGCCTCTCCCTCTAAAGAACCCCTCTGGGCATAAGCAGAAGAGGAGGCCTGGGCTTGGAAAAAGGCCTATGAAAGAGCCTGCCCTGCCCTCAGAAAGCTGCCTTTGAGGAGTGGCCTGCCTTTCCTTGGCCTGTGCACTCCTATAGGTGGTCATATACTCATCCACTTTCTTCATGTAATTCTCTGTCTGCTCCCCAAACAGAAATTACCCATAACAGGAAAATCCATGGCCTTAGTCTGGGTATCCTGTGACAGGCTAGTAAATCTGAGCCAAGCCATTCTACTAAGTGCCACAGATGTAGCCATGACTCTTGATGACACATCATTAGAGTCCACTGCAGCATGGAATTGCACCTGGATGCCTCAATACCATCAGCAGCCACCTGCTTCAGCTCCTTGTGCAGCTGGCCAGGGACCTGTTTTGCTAGAGCCATAACAGTATCCCATCTGGATTTCTGATATCTAGTAACATAAGCCATATAATTTGCCTGTCTGAGTCCCAAGGATACTGCCATGTACTGTTTCTTTGCCATGGCATCAATCCTCCTGGAGTCCTTGTCAGGGGGGTGTGAAGCCAAGGGAATATTTGCCTTGTCACAGGCTGCAGCCTACACTACCCCAACATGGCTGCATTGTTGTGTAAGGAACTCCGTATCAGAGCCTGACAATGTGTACCACTTGTCCATTCTCTTATCCACAGGAGGTATAGTGTGGGGAGTTTTTAGAATTTTAACTGTTTCCCAAAAGATTTATGCAAAGGAATAGACAGTCTCCTCGATTCTGAGATATCCATCATTTCACATAGTCAGGCTCCTCTTGATCATCCACAGCTTCCTCCATAGGGAGCTGGAGGTTTCAACCACTTTTCTAAAACATAAAATGAGAAGGGGACTCAGAAAGCCTAGGAGGAGACACTCCTGAAGGTCTGTCTGGGAGATGTCCAGGTTAATGGGCACATCCAGACTTTCAAATCCACCTTCACTCTCCTCATACTCCTCTTCCCCCTCCTCCAGTTCATAATATTCCTCTAAATCATACTCTTGAACCGGTGGAACCGGCCGAACCGTACGCTTACCTGATGGTGCCGGTTTGGTCGGAACCGGGGAAAGCGACTGGACAATTTTAATCGCTTTAGCTATTTCTTCAGCAGTTGGAGAGGAAAGTTTTGGCTCCACACCAGCTGATTTCCTAGTCCTTTTGCTGGAACCGACTCCTCGATCGGATCTCCTTCTTGTGAGGAAGTCTAAGCCTGGTCAGAGGGCACTCCCTCCGTTTGGAACCGAAGCAGGCTGGCCATCGGTTCAGCGGACTTTATAGCTTCCTTTCCTGAGCCTACCAACTCTCTTTTCAGGGTAGCTGCAGGAACATTTTTACAAATCTGGTAGTCTGCATTGAGGTGTGGTCGAGCCCCAGACAATAAACACTGGGTAGTGTGGGGGTCAGCCTTGGCAAAGACTTCCCCACAGACACTGCAGTGTTGAAACCCAGTGGGCCGGTTTTCTTTTGGGTTTCTCAGACATAGTGCCAGTCCTAACCAAACTTACCTGTTTATGGCAATCCATGAAGTAAGACCCTCTTATCGGTTCCCAACGTGTCACGGTCGTGGAAAAAGCGTAATAAAATCAGTTTTTAGAACCGATAAGAACCGGTAACCACACTCTAAATGACAGATTAATATATTTTAAAACAACCTGATCGGTTCAAACCGAACCAATAAACCGTTTACAAGATCTACACAGAATAGAAATCAATGTAAAACCTATCTAGTACTCACAAATACCACAGACAAAGTCTGAACCGACCGGTTGCAGTTTAATTTCGGTCGAAAACCGAGAAAAACAATACTTTAACCGACAAAATGAACCGATCAGAAGGAGAAATCTCCAGAGCGACTGTTCAGTGAGCGCGTAAAGAATCTGACAGTTTGAGTTTGAAGAACGACAGACAGAGTTTCAACCGGCTCAAGCTCAGCATTCTATGCCTGGCATGGAAAGTTAACTTTCACCTCCGGAGCAGTTCGAAGGTTGGGACTCACTGCATATGTCATAATATAGCAAGACTTCATGTTGTTTTGAAATATGTTTTCAAATTTCTGGAAAAAGTACTTTAGTATAGTACTTTCGTGCTCATAAACTTCCATAATTCGAGCAGTAGTTTTCTAGTCTGTGGGAAAATGACAGCAATTCTTTGGCACTGCGCTGCAAAAGAGCAGTTGGGAGTTTTGGGCTGAAATTTGGAGGGAACACAGCCGACATGTCACAGATGTGCCTTTCAGTGTTGTGTTGAAAAAAATATTACACAGCGGCAAAGTTACGGCACTCCAAAGTTGACGGTTTTTCCGATAGGATAACATTACGGCGCCCGATGCATTACAGGAATCCTTTGGCACCCTGCTGCAAAATAACGGTTTGGTCTTTTTTCCTGAAATTTAGAGGAAAGACAGTCCACAGGTGTGCTTTTTAGTGGTTTGGTGAAAAAAAATATTACAAGGAGACAAAGTTATGGCGCTCTGAACTTCTCTTTTTTTCCCCATAGGATAACATTACGGCGTTCGCCGCACCTTTCAGGGCCCGTATCTCGGAAACGGTGCGAGATGCGGACTTTTCGTCGGAAAAATGCTTAGCCTGGGGGCTAAAGCACAAAACTAGCCAGGACAGTCATAAATCATATGACTTTTACATTTTTTCTCTACGTCGTACGGTTCCTGAGATATAACCTATTTAGTATTCCAAGTCCTCATTTTCTGCTCCGATACCCATTATTATGCATACATTCTTTGTACTCACTGTCTCTCTATGCAGGTTTTGGGGAAAACCAGCCTGTGAGCTTACATTACTGTTACCGCTGCCCTTTCCGCTTGCGATTCCGTACCCGTTTCACTTACCGTTGACGTCACGCCACCAGGTGCGTTATCCTTTGCGTTTTCATTTGCGCTTCTGTTATTTTTTGCCATGTGGGTCTACAGTACTGTTTCTCTTTGCGTCACCATGCCCACTGACATTTCCGTTTGCAGACACCATGTTACTATGTGACAACACATCATATGGCAGACCGTTCCCGTCTACACCACCGTGTGCGTTACCCTTTCTGTTCTCATTCACGCTTGCGTTACCATGTGCACCACTGTTAGCGCTTCTGTTTGCGTTGCTGTTCCTGTTACTGTGCCACAAGACATCACGTGGTGGGAGCGCGGGGCCCGCGCTGCATTACGTAATTATTTCGTTATTCTCAAAAAAAACAAAAAAAAAAGGAAATTAGAGGCAAAAACCTCAGTTTAATGCATTAGTTAGGGTTGTTCCAGCGACAAAAGTGAGAAATCGTTGTTGAGGTTGAAAACCCCTTGGACCCCCCATGGACCCCCCAACGGCATTGGGTTGTGCATTGGGGTCGCCGGTCCCAACTCTCACCCCATTCTCCTATACTTCCGCTGTTTTACACATGTGATGGGGAGAGTTAGGGCCTGCGGCCCCAATGCCGGCTGGGGGTGTTTCAAGCCTAACACTGAATTTCCTCACTTTGTCGCTGTGAACAACCTCAACTAATGCATTAAATGGAGTTTTTGCCTCTAATATCTATCTATCTATATATCTATAGATATACATATATATATCTATCTATATCTATAGATATACATATATATATCTATCTATATCTATAAATATACATATATATATCTGTCTATATCTAGATATAGATATATAGATAGATATACATATATATATATACATACATATATCTATATATATATCATACACACACACACACAGTATGTATATATATCTATATACACACATACATACACACACACACACACACACACACACACACACACACACACACACGGACTTCATATCGCCCATGAACATATGTAGCCTCCTTAAAAATTCGACTCTCTCAATTGCTGGGTTGCGGACCTTCATCCACTTCCTCCCGTGGACGCCTTGCAGCCATCGACCTAACCCAACTAGTCTCCCAACCCACTAGAGTGAATCCTAGAATGGGCTCTAGCACACTCCTGGATGTGGTCCTCACAAACCGCCCTAACTGCATCCATAATATCCAAATCCTCCCAGACTGCCTTAGCGACCACTCCCGGTTCTCTTCTACTGGTCAACCTCCTTGCCCAAACCCACAGCACAAACTACCCTTCGGCGACGTCTTAGACCTGGTGGGCTGAAAGACCTTAAGCAACTCCTAGCCCTCATAGACTGGTCCCATATACTAAACGCCCCAGATATTGACATGGCCCTTACCTTCTTTATCCACACCTTCAACTCTGCTTGCGACATTTTTGCACCCATAACTGCACGCCGGTCCAAAGTAAGGCATGCACCCTGGGTTACCCCTACCCTGCACCAACTTCTTAAGCACAGGGACAATCTATGGCACATTGCCATGAAACAGGCACCCAGCTGACAGGCTGGCCTATGCTGCTGTCCGGAACAAATGTACATGGGCCATTACATGGCGAGGCTGAGCACTATCAAGCCTCCCTCACTTCCTCATGGGGAACACTAGGACCTTCTGGGACAACATTAAGCAGCTGAATGGTGGCACGCGTTCCCCCACCTTAGCTTATCAACATTAATGGTTCGGTCTCCTCCAGACCCTGTCCTTAGTGCCAACGCCTCAACAAATCTTTCACAGACCTTAGCCGGTGCTCCCAGATAATTTCTTGGCTCCCCCTCCCTCTAGGTCTGTCCCTATTCTCCGCCCTTGTTCTACCTGCACCCAGTCACTGCCCAGGAAGTCAGACCTTACCTACTCAAGGCCTTGAAAGAGTAACACAATTGGCAGTGACTCCCTTGATCCCAGTCTTCTCCGTCAGGTTGATGGATCTGGTTATCTCACCAATCACCAGCCTCTTTAACAAATCTCTCTGCCTAGGGCAATTCCCCTCTGCCTGGAAGATAGCTACTGTCACCCCAATAGACAAGGGTGGTGACAGGACCCTCCCTAGCAATTATCGACCTATCTCAATCCTCTCTCTAAGGCCTTAAAAAATTGGGCACCCAAATCTCTGAATACCTCGATAAATATAGCATCCTCTCCCAGAACAACATGGTTTCAGAGCAGGCCACAGTACCAATACTGCCCTCCTGGAGTTCTCCAACTTTCTTCACACCTCACTGGACTCTGGCTCCCTAGCAGGTACAGTGTTCATTGACTTATCAAAAGCCTTTGATACTGTCTTCCACCCCCTCCTGCTAGCTACCCTTAGTCACTTAGGCTTTGTCACTGGGCCTGTTTCCTGGTGCTCCAGCTACTTGTCGGCCCACTCACAACGTGTGAAAATCAACGGGAAACTTTCCAGCACCTGCCCTATCCACTCCGGACTCCCTCAGGGCTCCATTCTTGGGCCCTTGCTCTTTCCCCTTTTTCTCAACTCCCTGCCCAGTGTAGGTACTGGTAAATCCTTCTTTACACAGATGATGCTGTACTCTTTGCCTCCGACCGTAATCCCATCTCACTTCAGGATTCTCTGCAGAAATCCTACAATGGCCAGGAAGCCTGGTTTACTGAGCACAGACTCATAATTAATCTAAAGAAAACCAAAACCATGCTCTTTGCCCACCCCCAAAATAAATCCAGTAACTAGCCACTCGTCACTCCACCTCTAAACTCCTTATTGAGCTAGTTCACTCTTATAAATACCTAGGTATAACCTTGACCCTCCCTCTTTTCATGCCCACATCTCTGCCCTTGCCTCAGCCTCTAACACTCGGCTGGGTATCCTCTATTGTCATAAAAACTGCCTCCCCACAGATGTCCTCCGACTTGCAGTCACATCCTCTGTTCTATCTCTGGAAGACTATGGCCTACCTGTGTATGGTGCAGCAGACCAGACTGCCCTGCACAAGATCCGCCTCACCTTAAACAAGGCCTGCAGCCTCATAACTGGGGCTCCTAGTCTAACCCACACTTGCCTTCTTTACACCATGGCTAATCTAATCTACTCAACCTAGATGAGCGCCTCAAATACCAAACCTGCCTCCTAACAAAAACAAAAATCACTCCTTGGGCTATCCCCACGGGTCTGTCAACCACTATCCACCAAGCAAACCCTACAGTGCATACTTATATGTCCATAAAAACTGCACTGGTTATGCGAGGCGAGAACCTCGCCAAGGTCAAGGGCTTACCTACAGAGCCCACTGTTGGTATAATGCCCTCCCACGGAATCACTGATGCCGCCTCGTTATCTTATTTTAAAACTAGCCTTAGAAATCACCTGCTCTCAACACTGGCTGTGCCTGCCTCTAAGCCTCCTCTTATCCTTCCAGACAAAGCTCACTGAGCTGCTCTCTGACCTTCTGTCCAGCTCTACCTTTACTTGCTACTATCTTCCCCACACTCCTCTTCTGATATCTTCCACCCAGCCTTACCTTTATCTGCCCACTGAATCAATCTCCATGTAACTACTGTATATTGTCTACTCTGTAAAGCGCACATGTAAGCCTGTTGTATACTGTGTTTGACATATGCCTGTATTTTTGGCAGATTCCTAAATGTACTCCGATTTTTGTCTGCCTTGATGTTTGTTTCTTGCACTGTTTTGTCCTCACTGTGACGGTACCTTTGTAAATGAGCCTCTGGCTCAAAGGCTGTTAAACTGATGTTCTAATAAATAAAATACATATATACATATTTTTATACAACATGTGTTTTGGGATAAATGTGGGGATAAAAGTGGTATCTCAGATAGGCAGTGAAGATATCAATGATATCTCCCGTTCTATACGTCACTGCAAAGAAAGTGAAAGTTTGTTTCACTCTCTTTACAGAGAAGTCTCTCTAGTTCCTGCTTCATCTCCCCAAAAAAAGTCACACACACCTCTGAAACCTATCTGGTTAATCCTGCCGTCATTTGTAATTAAATAAAATAATTTAAAGAGGTACCTGGCTGATTGTCCCCTGTGCTACGAGATAATCCTGTAATACTTTCACCCCCAACTGTAGCGTGACCAGGAGCGGTCTGTAGCAGAGCAGATTACTGGTACAAGACCTTTAAAATATGTGTCTCTACTTTAAAGAAAATCCTGTTTTTTTTTATCTCCCCATAACATGGTTTACTTAATAGAAGGGACAGTCTCTACCAACGAAAGCACAGCGAGCGAGTAGTCCGCTTTAGAACAGGAGAAAGAAGTGCGAGTGTGTGTTTCTGTAGCAACATACACTCACGCTTCCTTCTCCTGTTTTAAAGCGGACTACTCGCTTGCTGTGCTTTTGTTGGTAGAGACGGTCCCTTCTATTAAGTAAACCATGTTATGGGGAGATAAAAACCAGGATTTTTTTTTTTAAACAGAGACATTTATTTTAGAGGTCTGGCACCAGTAATCTGTTTGTTTACATACCGCTTGGTCACGCTACAGTTTTGGGGAAAGTAAAAAGTATTACAGGATTTTCTCAGTACCACAGGGGGACAATAAACCAAGTACCTTTTTAAATTATTGTATTTAATTACAAATAATACCAAGCTCAATGAAATAACAGTATTTAAAAAAAACTGTAAATTAACAGGATCAACCAGATAATTTATTTTAATACAGTATGGAATCTGTGGTTGCTGAAGATTTAGGGGTGGGGGTGCTTTAGGGGATCATGTTACAAAAAGCCCACAACACATGTTATATAAACAGAACACGACATGGCCTGAGTGAAGATATCATATTTATCTTCACTTGAGGCCAATGAAATCAAGATATGGCTTCACCACTCGTGAGATATCATTGGCCTCTCATGAAGATAAATATGATATCTTCACTCAGGCCATGTCATATCATTCATATTATATATTATATGTGTGTGTAACACACACACACACACACACACACACACACACACACATATATTATATATATATTATACACACACACACATATATTATATATATATATACACACACACATATATTATATATATATTATACACACACACACACACACACACACACACACACACACACACACACACACACACACACACATACACTACACAAACTTGGGGAGCTATCCAAAGGCTACTACCCCTGCCTGTAGCTAGTGAAGGTTAAAGGTGCCTAGGCCCAGTGATGGGTGCATCCACCCAGAGGTCAGGGTTAGTAGTAGTTAAAGGGGCACTGTCAGCTGTGGCCCCTTAGACATCTGCACATTATCGAAAAAGTGTGCCTCTGCTTATACCTAGCTTATATATGATGAAATAATGCCCCATGTATGTAAAATGTATTATTTATTACCTTAATCTGCAGTTTTGGTGAAATACTGTTTCACCGGAACGATCAAAATCAGCTGTGTCCAGGCTTACGAATCGAGGCGAGGGTTAGAGCAGACGCGCAGTTCCGAAGTACGACTTTTATACAAGGTAGCTGCAAAAACAAGTTTTTTCTGTCCCAGGTTATATATGGAAAAGCTGCATCTATTTAAAACGTGAAAACGAGCACCACAAAGAGCACAGTTAAAACTTTTAGTGTGCAGCTAAGATCCCGTGCATGCGCACAAGAGGCATAAAGAAAGATCCCGCGCATAAGTAGTTTTAACTGTGCTATTTGCAGTGCTCGTTTTCACGTTTTAAATAGCTGCAGCTTTTCCGTATATAACCTGGGACAGAAATAACTTGTTTTTGCAGCTACCTTGTATAAAAGCCGCATTGATCATGCTGCTGCCTAACCTCGCCTCCGATCTCAATGCCTTCGCACAAAGCTGATTTTTGATCGTCCCGGTGAAACAGTATTTCACTCAAACTGCAGATTAAGGTATAAATAATACATTTTACATACATGGGGCATTATTCAGCACATGTGTGCTAGGTATGTGCCAAGAGGCACACTTTTCGCAATGTGTACACAACGAAGGGCCACAGCTGACAGTGCCCCTTTAAACTAGCTTGGGCACAGCCCTCTGGGACACTGTGACCCCCCCTTTGTTCCCACTAGTGGCCCACACAGTACACAGGAGTTAACTTTCCAGTACCCCTCAAATGCCCACTTATTACACATACAGTACTAACTTACCCTCAGGACAGATTCTGCAGCATGTCTCTGAGGACCCCCTGTAAAAACAAGGTGAGGTAATACACACCACCACAATACAATGCTGGTTCTATATGTACTGACACCATGGACAGAATATAATTCAACAACAACAAATCTGATTTATTCAGGGACAGTAACAAGGAAGGTGGCAAATCAAGTTGATTAGCAGTAACCACACAAATCACAGTACTGTGCATGCAATTTAGTGTCCAAATGTCACGCTCTCTGGATACCCAAGTTGGAGGAGGGATAGACATAGTCCGCTGCCAGGGTTGGCCAGCTGGTGCAGATGGATGGAGCTCTGCAAGGAGAAAGTACATGCACAACACACAATTGTAACCCGGATGGCTCAGTTCGTGGAAAGAAAAACACAAGGCAATCAGTTGACACACTTGGATTAAATGAAAGGTGCAGGAAGTTACCCTGATGATTTGTACTAACAATACCCCAAGCAGAGAACCAGATGGAGGTTGGTTGTTCTGGATTGCCAGAAGAGCAGGACATGGAGACGAAACCCTCGTGGCAGGGCCCAACTGCTTTTGATAGCAGGTGGATTCGGTCAGATTAAACTGAGTTCTGCTTCCAGCTTCAGCACACAATTCACAGTAAAGGGGACATAAAATCACGATCCCCGACAAGCACTAGGTACATTCATATGTAAAGGAAATTATTATAACAGGCAGGATGTTTCTCGATCCCGATCGCAAAATGCTGCAAAATACCCGGGAGCACACACAGCATCAGCAGTCCCAGACAGGCCAATCGTGTTCAGCAAACTTTCGGTCTTCTTCAGGTTAAGTCTGGTTCCAACACTTCTGCTTCTTCTTCCTCCTCGAACACTCTGATTCAGTCTGACTTACACTCACTAAACGGCTGCAGGCCGACTTCAGGGCCTCCCATGCACCTCCCGCGCGAACTACATGCTGCAACTGAACAGAGCTCCTTCTCCTCTCACAGCCACCTTCAATCTGGCTTGCCGGCAGCAGTTCAGTGCACTTCCTTCAGACCCACACAAGTTCGGTTGGTTGGTTCAGCTGTCTATCACAGCAGGGCTCCCTCTGTTGGTGCAAAAAGGTGCCAGGGTCCAAACTACAATTCCCAGAGGTACCTGCCATACAGCCCTTTATAGCAGGCTCCAGATGAGAGTCCCAGTTCTGGCTGGCTCAAGCAGTCTCCATTTTAGGGCTCCCCTAACCCAACTGGTCCAGCTCAGCAGTTCAGAACCAAAATGGAGGGGCTTCACAGAAACAGTTCGTGCTGCAAAAGAGCAGGTTAGACAAACTACATTTTCACTAACACTCTAAATAATTTCTGGCAAACAGTTACAACCTTCAATTAGGCTCCCTCTGCGCATATAGCGACCGCAGAAACGGAGCGATTCGTCAGCAGCTCGAGTGGGACTCGAGCAGGGAAACGCACAGTCCCCCTCATACATACTAATTAAGCCTTAACAGGCAGCTCTTAAAGAGACAGTATGTGGAGGCTCAAAGCACTCTTGCACCCACACCTCAAACTTATGCCCGCCAAACGCCACCCAGACTTGGAGCACTTAGGCAAGCTCCTGGAAGACTTTTGGGAACCCCCATTTGCTGGGGGTTACATCCTTCCTGGCCTGGAAAAACTTGGCGTCCGCGTCAAGTAAGTACTACCCCCATAAAGTTTAATACAACACACCACATACATTTACATCACTAGCATGTCCTACCTATATCTTTTAAACAGTGGTCAACATATTAAACCTTGGTTACATACACATGTTCTGTATTTCACAGGTCACCATTGTTTACACAGCATTATACATACAATGCACTTTGAAATCAGGTCATTACTTCCTGCACATGAAACCTGAAGAGAGGGGGCCCTTCCCTATCAGCTACCCTGGGGCTAGAGGGGGTAGAGGCACCATACCTGGAGGGCAGAACAATTAACCTGGAGTTAGCATTTATGCTCAATTTGGGCAGTTAGCTCTGGGATACATACACTCCCTTATGGACCACACTGAGAAGCAAGTCCACAGGCCTCCCAGAAGAATCATAGCTGAGGTGTACTACAGGCTTTACAGCTTGACCAGTCTTTCTAGAGGGAACTGTTACAGTCTCTGCACTTTTATCCTCACTTTCAGCATGGTCTTATTGCCAGGGTAGTTTCTTTCATGGTAGCAAGGTTGGAACTTGGGACACTTTCAGCTCCAGCGTCTGCAATTTCGGGAGCCACAACACTTGTTTCACAGGGAGAGTTCTCCAGCACTGCCAGTGAACCATCAGGGCACTCAAAAAACTCTTCTTGCTCTGGTATATCATCAGTCTGCCCCAGTTCATCATTTTCCTCCTCTGAAAGCTCACGGTTCCACCATGCACAGTGACTCAAGATCATCAGAATTAACACTCTGCACCTCACCTTCTGGAAGCATTGGCTCCAAGGGCAAAGCTGGGGGCTTAGACAGTCCAGAAGGTCCAGCTTCATCTCCACAATTGACTAGGGGATTACCTTGAAACAACTGACTTAGTTCATAAGAAGGGTAATACCCAAAGTTGCACTCATTATCCTCCGAGGTAGACGGACAGTCATCTTTAATTGGGGTTTGCTGTGGAGAAAAACTTAACTCAGCAGCTGTAGGTGCAGACTTTCTCTGCCTTTGCTTAGCAGCACCTCGTCACCGGTCCAGGGGGAGCACTTTCTGAGGACTCAGATTCAATCAGTATTTTGCCAATGGGTAGCAAATGATTCTGATGCATTGTCTTCAGGTCTTACTTTGTACACGGGCAGATCATCCAGTTTGCCCACTGCAATGTGAGGGAGATGATGCCACCTGTCAACAATCTTGTGTTTGCCATGCAATCCCAGATTTCTCAACAATACACAATCTCTCTTCTGGAGTTCCTGTGCTTTCACCTTTTTAATCATACCTTTCTTTGCTGGCTAGACTTCTTTTTGCAGCCATGGTTTGAGTCAGTTGGTACGCATGATTTAGTTGGGCCTTTAACTTTTGCACGCACTGTAGATAATTAGCAGCTTGGACCACATCAGGAGAAACTCTGAAACAAACATCTACTGGTAGTCAGGCTTCTCTTCCAAACATCAGGTGGTAGGGGGAGAACCCAGTGGCATCACTTTTGGTGCAGTTGTAGGCATGTACCAAGGTGCAAATTTGCTGCCTCCATCCGGGCTTCTTTTGGGTGGAGAGTGCCCAGTATGTCCAGAGTGCAGTTAAAACGTTCAGGCTGTGGGTCCCCCTAGGGGTGGTAAGGGGTGGTTCTGGACTTTCGCACTCCCCACAGAGAGAGCATCTCTTTGATCAGACAACTCTCAAAGTCCCTCCCTTGATCAGAATGGATTCTTTTTGGCGCCCCATAGTGAACACAAAGGTTTTCTATAAGTACCTTGGCCACAGTGGATGCCTTCCGGTCCTTGGTGGGGAAAGCTTGGGCATACCTCATAAAATGGTCAGTGACCACGAGCACATTATTAATATTTCTTTGATACGGCTCCAAACTCAGAAAGTTGATGCAAACCAGCTCTATGGGGCGCTGGTGGTGATGTATTAACAAGGGGCAGCCCTTTAGAATAGCTTTCACCTCATAAGCAGCGACTACAAAGTTCGAATATGTTTACTCAACATCAGCCCTCATCTTAGGCCAACAGAATCTGGACCTCACCAAGTCAAGTGTTCTGTCTATACCAAGGTGCCCCATATGGTTGTGTAAAGACCTCAATACTAAGTGTCTGAAAGCAGTGGGCAAGACCAACTGTTGCTTGTCTATTTGGCCCCCCAGTCTTCTGTTTCTCTGTATAGCAGTCGATTAATCAGTTTCAGCTTAGGCCCTTCCTTGTATAACAATGCAATTCTCAAATCAGTGGAGCGTAACTTAGACACATCTTTCCCTGCGTAGAGGGCTTCTAGAGCTGATTTAATCATAGTGTCTCAGAACTGAGCCTGCTGAAGACTGCCATTGTCGAGCTGAGGCAGTGCACCAATATCTAATGCAGAAAAGTGGCAATAAGCAGCAGGTATGCAATTCTCAGAAGGCCCCAAACAATCCACCAGACGGTCCACTGCGTCCGTGGATATTTGTTCCTCCCTGTCAAACTTCTGGCAGAGTGCTCGAATATCAGGTTCTGACAGTAGGACCCAGTCATTCCGGAAAACAGGCCTCTGGGAGACAGCATCAGCATGTACGTGGTTCAGACCTGCTCTGTATTCGACAGCGTAATCATATGTAGATAATGCAGAAAGCCACCTATGGCCAGTAGCATCCAACATGGCTGAAGTCTGCACATAGGTCAAAGGATTATTATCAGTTTTTACCAGTATCTTAGCCCCACACAAGTACTCATGGAATTGGTCAACAATGGCCCACTTCAAAGCTAAGAACTCTAACTTATGTACAGGATAGTTCTTTTTGGATGGGGTCAGACTTCTGCTGGCAAAGGCCACTATCTCAGGCCATTCTCGTGCTCTTGGTACGACACAGCTCCCAAACCTTGCAGGCTAACATCAGTGTGCAGGACATAGGGTTTTGCTGGATCTGCATATGCAAGGACAGGAGCGTGAGTGAGTTGGTATATAATCTTATGAAAAGCAACTTCACAAATCAAGTTGAACCAGCATAACATTCTGTGGTGATTTGCATATGTAGTCCACAATGCTTTGCATTGTGTGGACATGTGTGATTTTGTATTTTCACAAATCAGGTGTCCATCAGGCTCCAAAGACTTAATTGGGGTGGAAATACACTCTCTCAGCCTCAGGGGAAACCGACCTCTTATATTTTTTGTTAGTAGGAGGGTAAACTTGGGTAAGACTGAGTAGGAGGCGAATCACTCTTGAATAGTCCTTCATGAACCGGGAGCAGTAGCCACAGAACTCCAGGAATCTTTTGCAGCTCTTTTTAAATTGGGGCTGGGGCCAGTGGTCAAGGCCCTTAACTACACTCGGGTCTGTTTCTATTCCCTCAGTGGACACTATGTGTTCCACATACTTTACAGAGGTTTGGAAGAACTGACATTTGTCGATGGATAGTTTAAGGCCAAACTCTTCCAGTTGGTCCAACACCTCGAACAATCTGCTCTCATGTTCCTCCAGTGAGCTGCCAAACACAACAACATCATCTAGGTATACCAGGCACTCCAATAAGTTCATGTTCCCCACTGCACGCTCCTTCAGTCGTTGAAAAGTGGCTGGGGCACCTGAGATCCCCGGAGGCATCATCATGAACTCATAGAAACCAAGTGGACAGATAAAGGCCATCTTCTCATGGTCTTCCGGGGACAACGGGATCTGGTAGTACCCACTGCGAAGATCCAACAGAGAGAACCACTTGCTACCATTCAGGCAGTCTAAAGCATCCTGAATGTGGGGCATTCTATACCGATAAGGGATGGTCCACCGATTCAAGGTGCGATAATCCACGCACACTCTCTCACTGTCCCATTCTTTTTTCTCACTACCAGGATAGGCGAAGCATATGGGCTTCTGGATTCTTGTATCACACCAGTAGCAAGCATCTCTTGTAGATGCTCTCTGACATCATCTATGTCAGCAGATTAAGCACGCCGAGACTCTAACGAAAGGGTCTTTCATCATGCACCGGATATGGTGCTCAGCCCTTGCACATCCCACGCCCCATTCCTTTAAAGAAAACACCTGGTCTCTCTGGGCAAGCTTCTCACTGATCCTCATTTTCCATTCAGCTGGCAACAGGGAGTCACGGAAATCGAACAAGTTGGGCGTCACCCTGTCATTCTTCCCCGAATACTTGTTACTGGGTAACACTGCAGTCTCTGCACAATATACATTAGCCAGGGTGCAACCTCTATTTTCTCGAATCTCTCCATCGGACACATTATGAACTTGGACCATTACTCATCTGGCATAACCATGGGATCTGGCAGGCAAAACACTAAGCTTGACCAGCAGTCCTTCTGGCAATTTCCCCATCGCCTGGTGCATCCAGCATGAGTATTTTATTCTTGATATCCTTTCAGATACGAATCTCCCCCTGTAAGGTACACTGGGCATTTGGCGCCAGGATCAGGGACTCAGGATCCTTCTTCCAGACAATGCCAATGGGTTCTTCCTGGTCCACTCCTTCGGCATCTCTCTCTGTATCTCATAAGCCTTCTTGATCAAGGCCGGAATTCTCAGAGCTCTACCAGTCCTTGACCCCTGTTTCTCATAACATAAATGTGCCAACCATCCAAACATGTGTGCATTCATCCCAATTAGTAGAGGAACCCCATCATACAGTCCAGTAGGGGGACACACCAAGGCCAGGGTCTCTACCTGCTCTGCCACTCCAGCCACGGAGGTGGGGAAAGAGTCAAATTCGGATATATCCGGGGTAGGCCTTCTCACTTAACCCCCAGACACACAGTCCTTCCAATGGTTGTACAGGTACATCAGACAAATGCTTCTGATACCAATCGTGGAACATAATTGTCACTTGAGAGCTACTGTCTAATACAGCTCTTGTAGACACTCCATTCACCTTTACAGTGGTCTCCATGGAGGGACCCACCACTTCAGACCATTCCGGTGGCACTGACCTGTGTGTCGATCGGGCATTGGCCCTAGTGGCATATCTTATCCGAGCAGTTCCCCCTGGTGGCCAGGTATTAGCCCAGCGATGCAAGGCCATCAACCTATTAGTCACCTTTCTCAAGTTCTTGGGCAAGCAACAGGCTGGCTGGAAATGCCCATCTTCCCCACAATGGTAGCAAAACTTAGTGTCTCTACAGTCTTTAAAGGATGGGGGGGTGCCTTCTCTGTTGGGGCACCTCTGGGGCACTACGAGGCTCTTCTTGGACTGGGGGCCTATGTCCTTGAACTTCTGAATCTCCACTACGACTGGGGGTTAGGGCAGTCCTTTGCAGTTCCCCCACCATCGCTCTCAACTCTTGTATCTCTGCTAGCAGGTTACCTTCGATCCAGGTCTCAGGGGAAACAACATGCACTCCCACTCCACTTTTGGGCGCAGGGGGAGCCTGATACAGATCCGGTTCTCTGGTTACCTCAGTCAGTTCTTCAATCAATTCTCTCAACTGCTGGGCCTCATCTAAATCACTCTGGGGGTCTGACGAGTGTTCACAGCCCCAGCACAGGGCGCCCAGCCCTCTTCATCAGTTTCAATCTCACGAATTTCTTTCATCAAATGACAGTACTTTGGAGGGCTTGCCCTCCTGTCTTGCAACTTGAGCTTCAATATCATTACACTTGAAAATCTAGCTGACTTCAGGATGTGGTCTAATCTGACCTGGTTCAGCTCCTTGGCAGGCAATCTCCCTTTTCTGTGGGCCCTCTGCAGAGCCCTCTCTATCCTAGTGAGGGAGGCAGACAGCTTCTCATTTTTCCACTGTTTAGCTGACTTGAATTTCCACAACAAATCATCCCGATTCTGTGCTGCAAAATGCCCCTTCCAGAGCAGAGAGGTATTCTGCTACAGTAGCCTCCGGACTAGTGGCACTTAGAAAATGGATGGCTTCCAGGGCAGGGCCTCTCAAACTCTCCATTAAGTGCTTCCTCTGTTCCCCCTCTGATCATTGCCATTCCTGCACTAAAGGGGTACCATAGTCCATCCAGGCCTCTAAATCATCCTCCCCCGAAGGCACTGGGACAGTACTGGAGAAAAGTCTGAGCCTTCTATAGGAGTCCAGCTGTATCGGGTGAATTATGATGGTGGAAGGCAGCTACTGGGGAGCCCTTGGGGGACACAGGGGATGCAGTCGGGGAATGCAAGGGCATGTGGTCCTCTGATAGGTCTAACACCTTTACCAGCTCTTGAGCAGTTCTCCCTTCAGATGCTAACAGCTTGAGCAGCTTTTCTTTAAACCCGTCTAAACTAGGAGACCCACCCGGGGTGCCTGGACCACTATGTAAATGGATTATCCTCCATCCCTTCTGGTCACCTTCAGGTAAAAATCACAGGGGGTACCTTCTCAGGGTCTATTGGGGAACTACACGAGATCAGTACTATCACTGTCTGTTCAAATAAATCAGCATCTCATCCCCTTACTTCAACCTTACCCAAACCCTTAATCTGCTCCACAGTGGATACAATGTTAGTATTACTGGTCCCTAAGGGGACATCCAGCAACAGAACAGCCTTTTGGGGGTCTATCCCCTCAGCTTCGGTCCACCCCATCATTCTGTGCAACATTAGCTTATGGGGGGCAATTTTTAGCTTACACGTAGTAAGCTCCTCCATTTTCCCTCCTAAACTGAACATACTGGGGTAATTTCTTCATGTGGCCACTACAGGATGCTAATCCCAGTGGTGCCTCCAAGATGTAACCCCTAGATGGCGCTATCCCAAGGGCTACTACCCCTGCCTGTATGTCTAGTGACAGGTTAAGGGGCCTAGGTCCAGTGATGGGTGCCTCCACCCGGAGGTCAGGGTTGGTAGTGGTTAAGCTAGCTTGGGCACAGCCCTCTGACACTGACCCCGCTTTGTTCCCACTAGTGGCCCACACAGTACACAGGAGATACCTCCCCAATACCCCTCAAATGCACACTTATTTACACATACAGTACCCATTTACCCTCAGGACCGATTCTGCAGCACGTCTCTGAGGACCCCCTGTAAAACAAGGTTAGGTAATGCACACCACTAGAATGCAATGCTGGTTCAATATGCTGCCCAGGGTACATAGATACATAGACAGTGTCGGCAGATAAGGGCCTATGGCCCACCTAGTCTGCCCATTTGAGCTTGTAAGTTCAGTTTGTTTTCCTAGAAGTCTGTTTCCCCTTACCCCTGCCCTCTAGAATTCCTTTATGTCTATCCCATGCATTCTTAAATCCCGTGATTGTTTCAGCCCCCACCACTTCCCTGGCAGGGTGTTCCACTTGTCCACCACCCGTTCTGTGAAGAAATTCTTCTCATGTTTCCTCTGAATCGTTCTCCTCCAACTTCATCCCATGCCCTCTAGTCCTGAAACATCTTTTTCACTTAAAATTAGTGTTTTCCTGCACCCTGTTCCTCCCTGTAAGATACTTGTATGTCTCTCATACCCTCTCCTCTCCCTCCTCTCCTCCAGGGAGTACATGTTCAGTTCCTTCAACCTGTCTTCATAGGACTTGTGATGCAACCCATGCACCATCTTTGTTGCCCTCCTCTGAACCTTCTCTACCTGTCTATGTCCTACGTAGGTATGGTCTCCAGAACTGTACACTGTACTCCAGGGGCCTCACTAGTGTCTTGTATAGCGGAATTATGACCTCCCTTTTCCCAGCTGGTGATGCCCCTGCCTATACATCCCAGCATCCTATTTGCTTTACCTGATGCCTTGTCACACTGTTTCCACTCTTTGAGGTCATCAGAGATGACAACCCCAAGATCCCTTTCCTGCTTGGTGCATGCTATATCCTTACCCCCAACTGATATATTGTGCTAGGGTTTTGTGCCCTATATGCATTATCTTGCCTTCTTTGCATTGAATTTCAACTGCCAAACCCTTGACCATTCTTCAAGTTTCTGCAGGTCCCTCCTCATTCTGTCTACACCTCTGGTGTGTCTACTCTGTTACAGAGCTTTGTGTCATCAGCTGAACAGTGAAATTCTGCCTTCTAGATCCTGTGCAATGTCACTGATGAAGATGTTGAATAGGACCGGTCCCAGCACTGATCCCTGTGGTACCCCACTGGTTACTCTTCCCTCTGTGGAGTGACAGCCATTTACCACCACCCTCTGTGTCCTGCCACCCAGCCAGTTACCTACCCACCACACTACTGTCCTGCCCACACCCATATTCCCCAGTTTGTGTAATAGTCTTCTATGTGGCACAGTGTCAAAGGCCTTGCTGAAGTCCAGATAGGCCATGTCCACTGCCCTCCCCTGATCCACCTCCCTAGTCACCCAGTCAAAAATTCAATGAGGTTGGTCTGACATGACCTCCCTGGTGAAACCATGCTGCCTTGGGTCCTGTAGTCCATTGACAACCAGATGTTCCACCAATCTCTCCTTCAGTAGTGCTTCCATGATCTTTCCCACTACCGAGGTGAGGCTGACTGGTCTGTGTTCCTCTGCTTCTCTTTGTTCTCACTTTTGTATAAGGGGACTACATCTGCTGTCCTCCAGTCTTTGGGTACCTCCTGTTTCCAGTGATTGGCTGAACAGGATAGCCAGAGGTTCAGCCACCACCTCTTAGTTCTTTAAGGACCCTGGGTGCACCCCATCTGGCCCCATTGCTTTTATCAGCTCTTTATTACTTCCAGTTCCTTCAGGACCCTTTCTCGTGTAAAGGGACTTGTGTCCACTCTGCACCATTCTCACCCCTTGTACTCCCTTCAGACCCATTACCCCTCTTCCTTAGTAAAGACTGAGCAGAAATACCTGTTCAATATGTATGCTTTATTGTTGTCATCCTCCACTGCTCCCATCCTCCCCTTCAGTCTCACTATCCCTCCTTTGTCTTTCTTTTTTTCACTTATGTACCTGTAAAAGGTTTTGTCCCTTTACCCACTGATTTTGCAATGTTCTTCTGTCTGCTTTGGCTTCCTTACTGACGTCCCTGCCTCCCTTTGTTTCTCCTGGTACTTCTCCCTATCCCCTTCTGCCTGTGTCTTTTTGTATTGCCTGAATGCAATCTTTTTGGCTTTCACTTTCTTTGCTACCTCTTTGGAAAACCATAATGGTCTCCTCTTCCTTTTCCTCTTGCTAACCTGCTTAATGCATAATTCTGTTGTTCTTATAATCCCCATTTTAAATACTGCCCACTGTTCCTCAACCACTGATTCCTGTCCCATTCCCTTAATGCCTCTTTCAAGTATCTCCATTTTCCCAAAGTCTGCCCCCTAAAATCCAGGATCGTGTTTTGTGTGGTTTGGTTCTGCTTTTCTGTGATTTCAAACCACAATGACTGGTGGTCACTGTTACCCGGTGCTCCCCCACTGTTACCCCCATCACACTGTCCCTGTTTGTGAGCACAAGGTCCAGTATTGCCTTCAGCCGAGTTGGTTCCATGACCAGTTGCTTGAGGAAGGCACCCTGAAGGGAATCCAGGATAAATCTGCTCCTAGTTGATGCTGCTGCTGGGATGCTCCAGTCCACGTCTGGTATATTGAAGTCTCCAACCAGTACTACCTCACCCTTGTCTGCCAACCTTTGGATGGCTAGCATCAGCTCCCTATCTGTTTCTTCCTCCTGGGCTGGTGGTCTATAGACCACACCTGTGCGGATGGCTGGCCCCATTTTCCTTTCCAGCTTAACCTGCAGTATCTCTCCCCAATTTTGTTCCTCCTGGATCTGTGTGGCCCTTATGTCATTTTTCACATGCAGTGCCACTCCTCCTCCCTTCCTGCCTGCTCTGTCTCTTCTGAATATGTTGTAGCCAGGTATGGCCATCTCCCAGTCATGGTTCATTACACCAGGTTTCAGTGATGGCCACAATGTCCAGGTCTGACTGTACCATGACAGCCTCCAGATCTTCCATCTTGTTGCTAAGGCTCCTGGCATTTGCACATGGCTTTCCATGATTTGACCTCCCTAGACTGCTTCACTGTTCTACTCCAGCCCCTTCCTTGGTTGTCATTTATCCCTGGTTCTCCTTGCTGTTTGCCCTTCTGCTGAATTTTGCCCCTTTTCTGCTTATCCACCTTTTGGACACTAATTCCATCTTTGCACACTGCTTTGCAGAGATAGCCCTCCTCTGGTTCACTGGTTCCACTACTAGCTGTGGGGGTGAGCAAGTAGGTAGCCTCGCTGGCTGCTACCCCCTTTGCTAGTTTAAATGCTTGTCAATGTAGCATTTAAACTTATCATTGAGTGCTTGGATTCCTCCAGGATGGATGCAGGCCGCAAGCTTGAACAAACCTCCATCCCTCCAGGTGGGTCCCCAGTCACCAATGAATCCAAACCCTTCCTCACAGCACCAGTTCTTCAACCATGAGTTAAAGTTCCTGTGTGCATGCACTCCTATGCTCTCCCTTGCCTCTCACAGGTAGTACTTCTGAGAAAGTGACAGAAGTAGCTACTTGCTTGAGACCCTTCCCAGTTTCCTAAACTCTTCCTGAACTTCCTTTGGCTCCCATTTGCCAAGTCATTAGTACCTAGGTGGATAATGACATCCAGCTCACCCTCCCTGCCTTGCCTTCCCAGTGATCCCCAGTATCTTCCTTCCATCCCTCCATGCCGTGGCACCTGGTAGGCACCTCACCTCCCTGTCCTCCCCCTCCTGTGTTCCTAGCTGGATCCCTCTTACGATGGAGTCCCCCACCAGGATTCGCTTCCTCCTCCTCTGGGGTCCACTGCTTTCCCCACTGAGGTCACCTCCTTGCCTAACCTCCACATCCTGTCCTTCCACTTCCCTGGGTACCTCTATTTGGTTGTCCTCATTTGCCAGTGTGGCATATGAGTTCTTGAGAGGAATAGGATCTGGGATGTGCCTCTGCCCGACTGCTCTAACCCTCCCTGAGCCCACTGTCATCCAAGTGCTCCTCGTTCTCGGCATCCTTTGAGGCAGCTGCATTGGACTGGGTGGTCCCTGGATAGGGGTGATGGTACTCCTGACCCAGTTTACTTCCGCTCCGAGTCTGGCTACCTCATCCCGCAGTCCAGAGAGATGCATGCAGATAGGGCAGCACCTCAGTGTCCAGAAGGTCTGCCTGAATATGGCTGCCCCACAGCCACTGCATTGCACCACTCCCCACATTATACTGCAATTCCACTACTTCTCTGCTACTGAAGCTCTCTTAGTTCTCTTTTTATTTATTTATTTACAGTACTAAAAATCCTGTAACTGATCGTCAGATATATATATATATATATATATATTTTTTTTTTTAGGAAAAGAAACCAATAAATAAATAAATGAGTCAAAACACTTGTCGTGTTGAGGGTGGTCTTCCCCTTATGCCCCTCCTACTTCACACCTCTTACTATACCCTGTGTTTAGCTCCTGTCAATCAGATTTATCAGGGCATATACTTAAGAGTTATGGAAGGGGTGGGGGTGGGGTCGAAAATTTGCAGCAATTAAAGACAGCACAGAATTACACCACCACTATGTTTTAAATTTTCAACAACCCAACAACAATTATAAGTAAAGACAACACAGAAAGAAAGTATAGTGTCACTACAAGCCTACAATCTAAGTTTAAAAGAAAAATACCAATTACCAGTTACTCTAAAGCACTGAATTGAATATGTTTCCTTCCTTCACCTTCTGGCTTCTTCTGTAGGCCGGCTGGTGCAGATGGATGGGGCCCTGCAAGGAAAAAGTACATGTACAACAAACAACTAATCTGGAGCCAGATGGCTCAGTTTGGGGAAAGAAAACACAAGGCAATCAGTTGACACACTTGGATTACATTAAATGTGTGGGAAGCTACCCTGGTTTGTACTCATGACACTCCAAGCAGAGAACCAGATGGAGGTTGGTTGTTCTGGACTGCCAGAAGAGCAGGGCATGGAGACAAACCCTTGTGGCAGGGCCCAACTGCTTCTGATAGCAGGCGGATTCGGTCCGATTAATCTGAGTTTTGCTTCCAGCTTCAGCACACAATTCACAGTAAAGGGGAAATAAAATTGCGATCCCCCACAAGCACTAGGCACATTCATATGTTAAGGAAATTACTATACCAGGCAGGCTGTTCCTTGATCCCGACCGCAAAACGCTGCAAAATACCCGGGAGCACACACAGCATCAGCAGTCCCCGACAGGCCGATTGCGTTCAGCAAACTTTCGGTCTTCTTCAGGTTAAGCCTGGTTCCAACACTTCTGCTTCTTCTTCCTCCTTGAACACTCGGATTCAGTCCGACTTACACTCACTAACGGCTGCAGGCAGACTTCAGGGCCTCCCACACGCCTCCCGCGTGAACTACACGCCGCAACAGAACAGAGCTCCTTCTCTTCTCACAGCCACCTCGAATCTGTCTTGCCAGCAGCAGTTCAGGGCACTTCCTTCAGACCCACACAAGTTCGGTTGGCTGGTTCAGCTGTCAATCACAGCAGGGCTCCCTCTGTTGGTGCAAAAAGGTGCCAGGGTCCAAACTACAATTCCCACAGGTACCCGCCATACAGCCCCTTTATAGCAGGCTCCAGATGAGAGTCCCAGTTCTGGTTATCCCAAGCAGTCTCTATTTTAGGGCTCCCCTAACCCAATTGGTCCAGCTCAGCAGTTCAGAACCAAAATGGAGGGGCTTCTCAGAAACAGTTTGTGCTGCAAAAGAGCAGGTTAGACAAACTACATTTTCACTAACACTCTAACTAATTTCTGGCAAACAGTTACATCTTTCAATTAGGCTCCCTCTGCGCATACAACGACCGCAGAAACAAAGCGATCTGTCAGCAGCTCGAGTGAGACTCGAGCAGGGAAATACAGAGTCCCCCCATACAAACTAATTAAGCCTGCAAGCAGGCAGCTCTGAAAGAGACAGTACATGGAGGCTCTAAAGCACTCTCTGCGCCCACACTTAAATGGCATTTCGCCGAATGCCACCCAGACTTGGAGCACTTAGGCAAGCTCCTGGAAGACTTTTGGGAACCCCCATTTGCAGGGGGGGGTTACATACATACACACACACCGCCACCGACACCATCCAGCAGCCCTTACCGCAGTAAGGGCCTCAGGGCACGGATCGTTTTTAAGGACTCGCGCCTGAACGGCACGCTGAAAAAAAAAAAGGCGGCCAGTAACAGCCGCTCCTACAGCCTTTGCCGACACCATCCAGCAGCCCTTACCGCAGTAAGGGCCTCGGGGCACAGATAGTTTCTAAGGTATATCCGCTAAGCTTCTTTCGAGAGCCAGCACGCCTGGGCACCTAAGATTGGTGCGGCACTGACCTAGGGGGACAGCGATTGGTCCGCCCGCTTGCCAGCTTCGGTCCGATTGGTGCGCCTTCCCAATAGACTTTCCAGCATTCTCTGCTCTGACTCTCTGCTACTGAGCTCTAGTTGCAACTCAAATTTTTCTCCCGCCCCCACATCCTTTAAATACAGTTATGCTCCGCCTTCTCTAACTCTTTTGCTGCTCCACTGGCTTATTATTGTTTGCTGTCAACCTGTGATTGGTAGCTGAGTGGGGCCAATAAGCCTGTCCCTTGTGCAAATATTATCTGAGCTTTTAGCCACCAAAATTATCTGTTTCTGTTCTTCTTGTTTTCCCTTCTGATTGAAATCTCACTTTGGGATTCGAGAGTGTATTTAGGTGGGTCTATTACTTGCTCAGTAAAACACTTTACCAATACCAATCTTAAGACCACACACCCTGGTATTATGGCTTTCCTCACTGTGCTGTTATTGCTCCCAGTGTACAGAGTACCTAACAATACAGTGCACCATGAAGTACTTCAATATAGTGTATAGTAAGGTGTTGTGCACAGAAATCAGAGCTTTTCAAAATGTTGTTGTACCACAGTTCAAAAGGTCATGGAACGTGATTGTACTACAGTGTAGTACAACAACATTTGGAAAAGCTTTAGAGGGCCACGCACTACATTCTAATCAAACCTCCAGCCTTTGGCCGCAGCTGCTACCTCACGCTTTTCAAACAGTTAACACCATTTTCACTATGCCGGCAGCTTTTTCCAAAGGTGGCCAATGAACACAAGACGTACAAGAAGCAGTCATACAAGCGCATAACACGAAAAATGGTACATGACCCGAGAATAGTTAAAGTACCTCATATCTACAGAACTACAAAGTAAGACTTTATGTCTAAATTTCCTCCGTTCACAGTCCTCTCGCTTAGCGAGGCATAGAGCTGCCATGTTTATTTATTTATTTTTTTTAAAGTCTCTCCCAGATGCAACTGCTGACCAGTAGCAACCTGCAGACTAGACGCAGACACGTTTGCTCCCTAGCAACCACGCAAGTGCTCTGGAAACTGAGCTTTTTAACGGCAGCAAAACACTTCTTTCTCCTCAAAAAAAAAAAAAAAAAAAAAAATACATTTCTTTGAGACTATACACTATAAAAAATACTGGATGGGCAACTCTATGCCCAACCAGCGTGTTGTGCCACCTCAGGGGTTCTGATTCCCTAGGACCTCTCGAGCTTCACTCTTGAGGTCACAGGGAATCAGAACCTCTCGATGGCACAACACACTGGTTGTGCATAGTTGCCCATCCAGTATTCTCTATATAATCCAGTTCTGCAATACACTATATCAACACCTGATGTCGTAACGGCCTGCTGTACAACCATTACTTCATCCACCTCCCCCAGCCTATTCCCCGGTATACCACCCTCCCCTTACTGCTGCCCTCATCTATGACCATACGAGCACTCATATGGATCACTTTAAACTGTCACTACAGTGGTACTACCTCCTGTGCTACACGTTACGGGAGGTCTCAAAGAAAAAAAAAAAGCAGTCTCCATCCTTATAAGCTCCCTTAAAGAAAATTCTATTACTGCTTCTTCTCTGCTCAGGTAATGTGAGCTAAACCCTGCCCCCGCAACTTACCTCACTTATAGATTTTGCAGAGGCCACAGGACTTAAGATGATGTTGGTCAATATTCTAAGCCTGCCTAAAAAACTTGTACAATTGCAAGCCTGGGCTGCGCATACCAACCCTGACCTTATCATAATTACTGAGTCTTGGTTAAAAAAGACTAATACTGAACAGAAAATCTCCCTACAGGGATACAAACAATTTAGAGTGGACAGGGCCTCTAGAGGCAGGGGTGTGGTCATCTACGCCAAATCCAAGTATTTGGTCACTAATATTAGCTCCAAATCTTTAGCCAAGGAATTTGAGATGGTCTCATTGAAGCTTCATCTCCCCTTTTTAGAATGCATTACATCATAAGTGGTTATATGCCTCCATCTGGTGGCGATGAAGTCCTTAGCCTTCTGAAATCCTTATTTGCAGATGCGAAAACAGAAACAATATTTTTAGGGGATCTAAATATGGATTGGCTAACCCCTAAATCACATGGCCTTAAATCCCTTTGCGACGAGCTAGGTCTTGGGCAAATAGTTAACGAACCTACAAGGAACAATGTCCTAAATACTGCAAACAGCTCTATCCTAGATGTGGTATTAACCACTCACCCACATAAAATATCGCACTCAGCTGTGTTTCACAACGACATGAGTGACCACGGGACTGTTGCTTGCATAAGATCTCAAATTAAGGCCCGACCACTGCCCATCTTTATAACAAAACGGTCCTTTTGCAAGTTCAGTGTAGCAAACTTCCTTTCTGACCTGGGCATGATCAGTTGGCAAGACATTTACCTAGCCAAAGATGTCAATGAGGCAGCTTACACCCTTAATGCCAACCTCACTAGATTGGTAAATAAGCATGCCCCCTTTATCAAAGTTAGGGTACAAAACAACTCTAACCCCTGGTTCACCCCAGATCTTAAGGCAGCCCTCACAGCCTGAGACAAGCTCTGGGTGAAAGCTAGGCATTCCAAGAAATCTTCAGATTGGCAGGCTTTTAGAACAACCAGGAATACCTGTGTGAAAAGTATCCGTTCTGCTAAAGCTAACTACTACATCTCTACCCTTGAACGAGCGAAAGGTAACCTTCATAAAATATGGAGGACAATTAAATCTATAGAAGGGCGGCCTACTGCCCCTTCCATTTCAACAAAGATAATCGCAAGTGGCAAGATAATGGAAAACTAGTCCTTAATCCTTGAAGAACTTAACTCTCACTTTGTCACAGCTGAACTAGCTTTCGACTCTTCACCTTATGCTGGTTCTATGATGAGCCAACCTAATCCCCAAATATCTAGCCCCGCACCTAGCCCTTTTCAACTCATGTGAGATAGATTTAAAAGAAATAGAAGATTCTCTCCTTAATCTAGATATCAAAAAAAGTGCAGGGGATGATGGCTTGGAACCCTTCTTCCTAAGGTTAGGATATGTCCATCTCGCTGTCCCAATTCTTCATATCTTCAATCTCTCCATTACATCTGCTACTGTGCCGTCCTGCTGGAAATCAGCACACATCCTCCCTCTGTTCAAATCTGGTGACCCGTGCGATGTAAATAACTACAGGCCTATCTCCATATTGCCTATCCTCTCTAAAGCTTTTGAAAAACTGATCCACAATCAGTTAAAATCTCATTTAGAAACCTTCTCTCTCATTAACCCAGCTCAATCTGGCTTCCGGGCAAATCACAGCACAATCTCTGCTTTAGCAAAAGTAACCAATAACTGGATCTCTGCTATAGATTCAAAGAAGGTAACTGGAGCAGTCTTTTTGGATCTTAGCAAAGCTTTTGATACTCTTGATCACAACCTATTAGTCAATTGCCTCGCTAATTTGGGTGCCACGTATCATACTACCCAGTGGTTCTCTAGTTACCTAACTGGGAGATCCCAGAAAGTAAAAGCAGATCTTCCTTGCCAGTTGTTAGAGGTGTCCCCCAAGGATCCATCCTAGGCCCTATCTTGTTTTCATTATACATTAATGATCTTGATTCCAATATATCCACATCCAATCTGCATTTCTTCGCAGATGACACTGTGCTGTATACCGCTGGCTCAACGCTATCCGGAGTTAAGGGAGTGCTTTAAGCGGACTTTGCCCAACTTGAACATAATTTAATAAATGCAAAGCTCTTGCTTAATGCAAAGAAGACCAAAGCTATGATATCCTCTCGTAGTGTACTCACAGGTACCTCCAATACCCCACCCAAAGACTTTATTGTTACCACGTTAAACGAACCACTGGAAGTCGTCACCAAATTCAAATATCTGGGCACCTGGATCGACAACAAACTCTCCTTCAATGACCATATCGAGAACGTCTCCAGAAAGCTTAAAGCCAGATTAGGTTTCTTCTTTAGAAATAGGCCCCTCTTCCCCCTTGAAACTCGAAATAAGCTTGTCCAGGCCACTTTTCTCCCCCTTCTTGACTATGGCAATGTAATTTACTCCTCTACTACTCTCGCAAACCTATGTAAATTGGACATACTTTATCACCGTGCGTTACAGTTCATTACCAACTCCCCATACTGTTCGCACCACTATGACCTATATGCAGCTGTTGGATGGACATCTCTCACTACTAGATGCCTGCTCCATGCTGGTCTATGGACCCTTAAGCTGCTCCTGCACAAACTACCAAGCCATCCTTCATCTCTCATTAGTATTTCGCATAGTGCATACTCTAAGGAAATCTGATTTAATTCTGCTTGACATACCTAGGACACGGACCTCCTTTGGTAAACGTTCTATTGCACATGCCCTTCCCTCTATTTGGAACCAATTACAAACCGTACTGAAACTAACTAGCACAGTTTCAATTAACTTCTATAAAGTGCTAAGCTCAGCCAAGATAAAAGATATCTGCAACTGTCATTAAGCCCCTTCTTATCCCTATGTGTGCTATGCGCATTTTGTGTAAGACCTTAATTGCCTTGTGCATGTTAACTACTTATTGTTCATACTATCATTTAATCCAAGACACTATTTCATTCTCCGGCTCCTGACTTATATCCGCTACCTTTGCTGCAGCAATCCCACTCCTGCTTTCCTTCCCCTTCCTACTCCTGGCTCTGTCTATGTATATACTACTCCGCTCACCCTACCAAGCCTTGAATACCTCCCTTATCCTATACTTTCTGTTGCTGATCAATTTGCTAAAATGTATGTATTGCAAATACCAGTAACTATGTCTTCAATTGTTAGTATATTATCTAGAAATGTTCATCTCGTGTACCACTTGTTTGCTTACCACCTATTGTCATCCGATGTGGTGTCCTTGTATGTAATATCTTGCTTGTATTATGTGATCATTTGCATTCATGTATATTATTGTTTATCAATTATTTATGTATGTTCGTTATAAATGTACGTGTCACAGGACCTCCTTGTGAATGAGCTTGCTCAATGGAGTTTTCCTGCAATAAACTTGAACTTGAACACACATAACTATTTGGTCAGAGAGAGGGACCCTGTGTGTCTGACTAGTCGTGGTAGCAGGAGAGTTAAGCTGCACAATATAGTGGTCTCTCTAGTCTTGAAAGGTAGAGAACTTTAATAGTAGAAGGACCCGGATGTCTCAGACTTGTCACTGGCACCAAGGTTAAGCTTTGATATAAAAAATAAATATACTTTTCACAGAGAGGGACCCAGTCCTGTCTGACTAGTCACTCGCAGCAGGCTTAGGCTGCATAAAGGGACTCCGAAAGGAAAACAACTTTGATATAAAATTAAAAAAAGAAATAAATAAAACCTATTTTGTCACAGAGAGGGAATATATGCCTGACTGGCACTAGGGTTAAGCTGCATAACGAGACTCTCCTGAAAAGGGAGAGAATGTTTATATTAATAAAAAAAAAAAAAAAAAAATACACAATTTATTTGGTCACAGAGAGGGAAACCAGTGTCACTTACCAATGCTTGCCACAGAATTATGGGAAAAAAAAAAAAAAAGAAGTAGTCCTGGACACACATCCTCACAGAAAACTGTTCAACCCTCCACATATTGTGTATTATTATTGTATTGCAGTGCTACTACCACCTGTTGTACTCTTCCCTTGCCTCCTCCCCCAGGACACATCTGGAAACAAGCTTTATGGCTCAGTATGTCATTCCTGTTAAAACTCTTTTAAATAAATAAATTATAAAAATGTAAAGCTGTGGCCTTACTATCCCAAAGAACTGTTTGGTGTGGTTACAGGTGCACGGGATCTGTTGGGCAATAACCCCACCAAGCCTTTCACTGGGGCTTGCCCACAGTCCCACAACCAATGGGGACAGCTGGCCTTCAGTCCAGCAGCAACACAGGGCTGGCCCAACTGGGCGAGGGTTCATATAGAGGGACCAGCTTGGTCACAGTTACTGCCCCTACTTAAGGCTGGGTCACTCATCCATTCTAGCTACTGGCCGTAGTTCTACGGTTTGGTGTTTTTCTTACTTGTCACAGCTGATGATTCCTGTACAGTATGGCTTGGGGCAGAAATTCAGTTGGAGACCTTCCTTGCAGATGAAAGTGTAGTCAGCTGGGGCCAAGTGACAGCCACGATGGGTGCGTGACCCTGGGATAGGTAAGCATTCCGGTCATGGACAGATGTCTCAGGTGAAGGCGTGTGACAGAACTTGGGAAGACCAGGACTGGAAGAGGCAGAGGGTAGCCCTGGGTACGCATACTCTTCATGAAAGGTACTGGAATCCCCAAATCCAGGTGGAGAACTGTCTACAGGGAAGACACAGTCCTGGGCAGGTTTGTCTGACCGTAGGGACAGAGTTTCCCAAGGGGGTGGGCCAGCTAAGTGTTTAGCTGTGCCATGAAGAATTGCTGCTCCATGGGCCCTCACATACTGAAACATAGAACAGGGTTTTATTTAACTCTAAAAATTGATTAGCGTTTTGCTCATAAAAGTTCTAAAACATTGTGAAAATGCATAATACTTGCCTCACTGTGTTTAGCAAACATAACACTTCTAGAAAACCTATATAAATGCTTTCTGTACAGTTAGTATTGTCCCAAGAAAATAACTGCTAATCAATTATTTAAAACCAGGGCTAGAAATAATTTTTTGGAGATGCCTATCCGAGGGACAGGTGGAATGTAAATGTTGCCTGTCCGGACAAGGTTTTACCTGTCCACATTTTTGTGAGGTGAATTTTAAACTTAAAACATAAAATGGATTGTAAAGTGGAAACAGAGAAAACTGTTGCTTTTTGGGAGGTTATTTTTCAAGGTAAAACACTGATTGAGTCTAGTCTATTTCTGAATCAGAACTTGAATCTAGTCTGCAGCCATATGGTCTCACATCAGGTCTTCTCTTTTGTTTTCCAGATTTGAACCATAGTGTTATGGCATCCTGCAGGTCAAATGTAGCAACGCTAGCATCTGACAGCTTGACACGCATTAGTTCAGATGTAGTCATAGGAGACAGACAGGACCGCCAGTCAGACTTCACTCTGCCCATCAAGCTGAATCCTCTCTCAACTACTGCCGTTTAGGTTGGGATCAGTAGAGCTATTGCGACTAAGACCAGAATATCAGGGAATCGCTGTTCATGTGCATCATTATGGAGAATTTTTTGCCAGAAATCCAAATAGTGAAATTTCGGAGACAGCTCATTCAGTGATTTTTTCATAAGTGGTTTAAACTCTAACCATTGCGCTTCAATCAAGTTTACATTACGATTGTGTTTCTTCAGTAGGTCACTGTAGTGCTCTGTGAGGGTTCTGACTTCCTCACTGCCATAAAGGGATAGCTGGTGGTCACTATCTGGTAACTGTAATGGGTTAAATATACTGAATGACCGTAGGACTTTGTCCGTTTTAAAATTGGAAAATCGTGAGTTAATACTTTCAATTGTTGATGAAAGAAGGCTTGTAACATCACGCAACACTGCCTGTTTGGTTCTATCTATAGAATATCCCCTTTCTAAGTTAAGGAAGATATCAGATCCACGGTACTGAACCCGAGTACTGGCTGAGCCTGTCAGTCGACTTATGCTAGTGTCACTATCAGCTGTGTCAGAGTCAGGGAGCAAGAGCAATTCCTTACAGACTTTGTCAAGTTTATCCTGCACAGGGTAGTTCTCTAGCCAGAGAACTGTGCTTTCAACTTTACTGACTATTGTTTCTACTGTTGAGCTGTCTCTCTGTAGAGTTAGACTGAAGGCCATCATGACAGAAAGGTATTCAGCCAGAAACTGAGAAAAGAGGACAAATCTCACAGTACTTATTGTTTTGAACAACCCAGTGGCCTGATCTTTTGTTTGCCCTGGTGTGGAAGCAATGTGCTGTAAATGTACAACTAAGGCCTTGTAGCTGGACAGAATAACAGACAGAGCCCTTTCTCTGTGTGCAACCCACCGGGTCCCTGACACGTTAACTGGTTTGTGAATGGTGCAGCTCATATTACTGGCTAACTCTTGGAGACCGGCCCAGTTTTTGGGAGACTTATGGTATATTTTATAGATACCCATTAAGACTTCATCTGTTGTTTTCATGTATGGAATAGATGTTGCTAATTGCTTTATAGCAAGCTCCAACTTGTGGGCACTGCACTGAATCCCTAACAAATAAGGTACGTCTTTCAAAATCCTGCCAAACACCCCAGTCATGTTACCCAACATGACGGGTGCCCCATCCAAAAGCAACAATTTTTTCTTTCCAGTCTTTACAGTCCAAGGTGAATTCTAAGGCATCGCTTATTGAGTTATAAATGCTTTCACCATTTGGAATAGAGATGGCTGAAAGAAACAAATTTGTTAACTGGAGAAATTTTCCATTGTCGTAATATAGACTGCCTCCTCTTCTATTACTGAGGCATCAGTGCTCGAGTCACATAAGACAGAGATAAAAGTGTTACTATTAACCAGTTTTGCATCTTTTATCCTTATTGATTCTGAAATAAAATGTGTGAACGTTGCTGCCTGTTTGTCACTTCTATAACTGACTCCGACATTTGTACCATTTACATGTTGTAATTCTAAGATGCCAGGGAAATCTGTGAATGGGTGTTTTGAATTAATCAGATAAAGAGTTGTTCTAAACAAATGTTCTACTTGTGTCGCCTCATTTTTTTCCTTTTGTATTATTCCTCGTTCTACTGCTAAGTTGGAAGGTTCAGTGTTACACACAATATTGTTTTCATGGGCTAATTTATGAGGTTTGGAGAGTTCATGAGCACGTACATTTTCAAGTCTCATGCTCTTACAGCCACTCATGAAAGTGTTTGTCTCCCTTAAGTATTTTTTGCAGTATGAGCAGGTCATACCCACATCAGGCTCATATAGTAGCCACTTCCTATTTTTCTTCCAGGTCTCCTGGAACCCCCTTTTTCTTTTTGTCCCACTTTCAACAGTAGTGAGAGTTGCTGGCATATCAGCAGTGGCACTACAAGTTGTCACATCTGTGGCCACAATGGGGGGTCAGGGTGAGTAGTTGGTGCTACTGAGTCGATCAGTAATGGAGAAGCAGTACACATAGAAGAACCCAAGCTTTCACCTCCCTCTTGGCTTGAAAATGAAGGCTTTCCTGTAATTTTTTTAAAGCCAAACTTTAACAAAGACATGTTTTCCCCTTTTTGGTTTACTTAGCTAAGAATACTTAAGTTAGTAGTAGTCACTGTATTTTTTTTATTAGTCCTCCTCCTCCTCTCCACTCCTCCACATGACAGAGAGCCTTATCTCTCAAGCAGAAGCACTGCAGGCACTCCTTATACTTGGTTGTTTTAATTTAGTATTTCTTTTTTATCCACAAAACCCCAGAAGCAAGTTTTTTTTTTTTTTTTTACTCGTTTACTTTGTCTGAGTTGCTCAATTCAGCCCCTCTCCTCTCCCTTTGACAGTGCCTTCCTGTCACAGTCACCCAATTTTACTTTTATTCAGTTAGTCCACTGGCAGAGCACAACAGCAGGCTGACAGGGCTAGTTTAAGTTAGCACAGTCAATATCTATCTTCAAGGTTCAAGCTGTAGCTAACAGCTCTGGAGGGCTTTACACAGGCTGAGTGAACAATAAGCTTAGAACCTTGCCTTCACCTCTCCGCACACTCGCACAGTCAAGATATATATATATATATATATTTTTTTTTATTCAGAATCAGACCACTTGCAGATCACATGGCTTTTTAGAGTGGGTTAACAGAGAATTTATTCAGGTGTACAACAGTACAGAGTAGTACTGACTCCTGTCTCCTTCGGACAGTGCCTGACTGCTTTCTTTTTTCTCACTCCCTCTCCCCACCCCTGAACTCGCCTACCCACACCACCAGAAGTTCAGTCAACACACAGACTCTAGGCAAGCATTTAGTTCTCACCACAATACCCCTGGGATAGCCTCCCTAGTTTTACTCTTCGTATTTTTCGCTTTTGTTTTTTGGTTGTCCCCCACCAATATTTTCCTCCCCTTATATTTTTTTTGCAGATTGCAGTGCACAGAAATACAGTGGAGGTCTAATTTGATGACTGAGTGATCAACAAAAGGCAACACAGCACAGAGCTCAGCTGCACAAACCCCTCAAGGCAGAAGTCTCTTTTTTTTTTTTTTTCCAAAGTTAAACCTGACCAGAAGCCTTTTTTTAATCCCACCTTGAGAGCACTGACCTCAGTGGAATAAAAGTGGACTGAAGTGAGCTGCTCACAAATGAATTTGAACAGAGTCTTTTACTCAACTTATTCACTATCAGAAGCCCTGATTAAAATGTTTTATTTTTATTTCTCTCTGTCTGACTTTCTGCAAATCAGCACATACAGTGGAGTATGGATAGTTTGTTTTCCTCCACTATGAGATTCTGCAGCAGATTGCACTACAGAGCCCTCAATGCAGCCCTGAGCCCTGTGTGACTGATTAATTTTTTTAAACTGCCACCAGAGAAGCACTTTAAACTTATTTATTTCCAGTTGTGGCTTCCAAAACAAAATAATAAGTCCCCACTCCTCTCCCCTGTCCTCCTCCTCCTTAGGTCCCATCTGTCCCCCGACCCAGACAGTAAGATCAGTTTCAATTTTTTTTTTTTTATATTGAAATAAGATGAAAGTTCAGAGCCCTGAAAAGGGCTGTTGTATATATATTGCTGCTGCACAAGAAATGCTCTCCGCTGACTCGTGCCCCCAATATACAAGGAGTAGCACAGCACTCGCTCTCCTACTGGCGAAGCTCCTCACCATGCAGAGGGTACAGTGAAAGTGAGAAGAGCGAGTCAGGATACCCAACTGCGCATGTTCGGCGCCCGTTAGTCTTCCCGCTGGCTGAGAGAGGTCAGGTGACACTAGTAGCTGCAGTCACTTGACCCTCAGTGGGAAGACTGAATGGGCGGGCGGAGCTGCACATTTCAGCGGGCGGAGCTACGCGTCATGTCGACATGACGTCGTCAGGATACCTCCAGTCTGCCGCTGGGTCCTGGTGCCTAATACTGTCTGGCTGCATCAATTCAAAACCGCCTGTCCAAGGGACAGGCGGACTTCACAAAACGGCTGTCCCAAATGAAAAATGGCTGTCCAGGACTGGTGGACAGCCAGTTATTTCGAGCCCTGTTTAAAACCCTGTAGAAACATAGACTTTGATGGCAGATAAGGACCGCTTGGCCCACCTAGTCTGCTCATTTCCCTACCTACAGGATGGGCCGCAGATCCCAGTTAACCAACAGCCTATTTCTTCCTACCCCCCACAGTAACTGCCTTATGTCTGTCCTATGCATTCTTGAATTGTCCCACAGTTTTAGACCCCACAACCTCCTCAGGAAGGCTGTTCCATGAATCCACTACCCCTCTGTGAAAAATACTTCCTCACTTTGCCCTGGAACGCCCCCCATCTTTAAATTGTGTCCCTTGTTCTTGCACATCTCTTTTTCTGAAAGATGCTACCCTCTTGGACTTCGTTGATTCCACTGAGGTACTTAAAAGTTTCTATCATGTCCCCCACCTCCCTTCTTTCCTCAAGGGTATACATATTACGCTCCTTTAGTCTGTTTTCATACGGCTTCTCTTGCAAACCTTGCACCATTTTAGTTGCCTCTCTTCTGGACTGCCTCTATCCTGTTTATGTCCTTGCGGAGATAGGGTCTCCAGAACTGGATGCAGTACTCCAGATGGGGTCTCACTAACTGTCTGTACAGAGGGATAACAACTTCCTGTTTTCTGCTGGTGATGCCTTTCCCTATGCATCCCAGTATCCCCCCAGCCCTCCCTACTGCCTTCTCACATTGCTTGCTAACCTTAAGGTCATCTAATATGATTACCCCCAGGTCCCTTTCCTTTTTTGTTGTTGTTACTACCCCCCCAATGTGTAATCTTCCCCTGGGTTCTTGCTTCCCAGGTGCATTATTTTGCATTTCTTTGCATTGAATCCTAACTGCGATACTTCTGACCATTCCTCCAACCTTGCCAAGTCCCTTCTCATCCTTTCCATGCCTCCTTGTGTATCAACCCTGTTGCAGATCTTTGTGTCATCTGCATACTTTTCCTTCCAGTTCCTCTGCAATGTCACTTACAAAGACATTAAAAAGGACTGAACCCTGCGGTACCCCACTAAGACCAGGAAACTCATGTGTTACCATGTAATATGTTTATGCAAATGTTTAGTAAAGCTACGGCCTCGTTATCCTAAAGAACTGTGTGGTGCAGTTACTGGTGCATGGGGAATCTGTTGGGCAATTCCATTTGCTACTTGCTGATCCACTCCTACTGTATAACAGAATCTCACTCTCAAAATTAAACGCTACACTTCTGAGGAAGGACTGGGTTGGTCTGAAGCTTAGGCAGCGTTTTCTTTTTGTAACATCTGTGTTGGTCCAATAAAAGGTATCAAACTATTCGCTTCTGGATCTGTTCTCATAAGGACCAATATGGCAACTAAACTAATTCTGTATGTCTTAAAATTAAAAGAATAATAATAGATATCAACGATAACCTCACTCAGTCCTGGTGCCTTAACATATATTATTTTGCAAATTATATGTTATGGACTATGGCACTACGCAAATGAAAACTGCCTGGTGGCAGAAACCTTTGGGAAATTGAGACCAAGTGTTAGAAGGCTACCTTAGTTTGACTAGTTGTTGACAGACTAAGACTAGTACAATTCTGGTCCTTATAAGAACAGCTGTTTTAAAGCAGCAGCAGCACCAGTTAACAAAAATATAAATCATTTAATTGTCAGGACAAACGAAAACAGCAATATATGAGATTTCCTTTTTGTTCGGTTGCATTTCTGGGGCAAGATAAAGGATTCTGAAGTTCTTAATGCTTTGTCAAGTCCACCATCATGGATGTAGGCAGATCAGGGTGGTGTTGTGCTGTTGGCGATCAGAAAGGTGCTGGCAACACCCTGACATATTTGCATTATGAACAGAGTGGGTGCAGTTTGAATGCGACTTCTAAAGCTGCTGGGAGCTGCCATCTTTATTGTAGATCCACACAAATTACAAAAGTTGTAATTAAACACTATCTGCTGTATTATTAAACATCCTAGTGAAGAATCTATGATCTTCCTAATTGGGGGGGGGGGGGGCGGCATGATTTTTTTTGCCAATTAACTAGTACTGCTGCTGTAACCAGTCGAAATATTGAAAGTGGAGCATATATGACACAGGTCATCTAAAGGAAAGCAACACACATGAATTTCATTAGCTCTTGCCCTTGGCTGAGAATTTACCAACGCACTGTACCTAAGTAACACATGAGTTTCCTGACCTTAAGTTGTAAACTGTACCTGATAAAACATTGTACTGCACTCCTGGAGTACTTCTGTTATCTCACCACTACTCATGCAACTAAAACTGCCGTGTAACCTTACTGTATTAACTGTCTTGTTTGCCTGTAACTTTATGTTTTGACTTGGAACCTTTGTAAATGAGCCTCTCGGCTCAAAGGTATTAATCCAAAAGTGAAATAACTGTAAGATTTCAGTTCACTTGTTAACCGACCGTCCGCCCCTTACGCACGGGTCGCAATTACATAAGTCGCCAAAGGTAAAATAATAGATACAAACTAAAGATCAATAATGCTGCAGTCTACGTAACTGTGTTCTTTTTGTAAGCAAGCTGTCATAATTACTGCAGGACTTCACACACGTGTTGGAAATGCATCCGTTTTACAATACTGTCTAATATCGCTGTATAACAAACAAGGCATTGCAACCAAACAAAAAATAAATTCCTCACATTTAAATACATGGAGTACTAGTACCGCATAACACAAAGTGCAACTCAAACCTGCTCAACTCCGTCCATCTACCGACCAATGTCACCCGTCACATAGGTTACAGTTCCCACAATGCAACGCATGAATTAAGCGGATGGAGTCGTGGAGTCCACAGCGGTGATAGACGGATTTTAAACAACGTCACTTCCTCCGTTGAGTCCTAGCCTGCAGTTTGTTACACCTGTTACATCACAGCTGTGTAATATACGATTTACTAGACTGTGGTTTTAGTTTAATAGCGATCGTAACCAGTTATTATTATATTAAAAGCACTTTAATTATTATTGCCCTGCGGAAAAATAAAATTAATATGTATTATATAATTATGTAGTGTAAACCATTAAGTATGAACATGTTATTTGTTTTGCAAAGTGACAAATATATATTTTATGGTTTAGCAGCTTCGACTTTTAGAGCCCAATACTACATAACAAGACTATTAGTAAGGCTAAGGAATACTGTTCAACAAGAATGATTTGGCATTGACAACCCACTACCTGCTGCTAAATTTGCTCTCGAGCAATGCGTACAGAATATTCGAAGTTTGAGCCTTGTGAGACCCCGTAGTTGCATAGAGTCAGAAAGAGTGCTAGGTTGCGAGTCGTTATGAATTTTCTTTTAGGTGCCCTAAGTGGCACCTGTCTTTTCCTAATTATTTTACTCGTTCGGTTATTATTAGTTCTCCACAAAAAAGAAAGCTGTAAACCTGGGAAAAAGGGTTCTGTCAGTGTCCTGGTGGTTGCGGGTTCTGGTAGGCTACTTCCTGTTTCTATCTTTGTATTACCATAGAGATGAGGGTCACGGCTGCAGTAGCAGCCGGGTGTTACCTGGTGCGTCTGTTCTAAGTACAGGACGCTGTACAAACTTTTTTTTCTCTTATTTGCTGAAGACGAGAATTGTGTGTAGAAGTCTTTATAAGTAGTATAGTTTGAAATAACTGGCACCCTTGGAAAGAAAGGAATTAATTCAACTGCCTTTCAGTTGTCTTTCAGCAAAGAAGTTCGTCAAGTGCAGGGCTGTCAAGTTCGCCTGACAATTTACAGTATGCACAAGTCTCTTTCCAGAACAGTGCAGTTCAGTGGTTGTCTCAATCATTATTTTTGTAAAATTCCTATTCCATCTGATTAAAACACAAAAGAACAAAATGATTTTCGTTTGAATAAATTGGCACTCACCGTCATAACCGTTTCTATGCACCAGGACTTCTTTGACAGCACCCTGCTGATGTAAATAGGTTATAGCGCCCCATTGTTTCCAGTCCATTTCTATTTTGGCTTTTCTGGTTTTTATGGTGCTGTCATGTATGACTGTAACCTCTTGTCCCCTGAAACACATGAAAGCTACTCTGCAAAGATGGGATGCGGTGTATAATAAGGAGGCAGTATAGTGCTGTGGTTTTGGGTACTGAGCTGCAAACTTTGAGATGTGGGTTTGAATCCCACATCCCCCACTTGCATATTGTGTGACCCTGAGAAATTCACTTAACATCCTTGTGTTCCTAGGTCGCATCTGGGAACAAGCTTCAGCTCAGTGTGCCTTTCCTGGTTAAACAATCCCCCCCTTCCCTTTCCCTAATAATATCTGCTGATCTGTTTATTCATTTTACTTTACAGTTTTTTTTTTTTTGATGAGAAAGGCACACTAAGCGAGGCTTGTTTCCAGATGCATCCTGGGAGCACAGGGAAATTAAGTGACTTGCTCATAGTCACACACTGTGCAAGTGGTGGCTGTAGGATTCAAGGCCAGTTCTCCAAGTTTGCAGCTCAGGGTCTACTCTTAACCACTACATGTTACTGCCCTTCAGGGGCGTAGATACAAGGGTGCAATGGGTGCAGTGGCACCTGGGCCCCCAAGGTTTGAGTGGGTCCAAATCATAATTTTGATGTTTATTCAAAGCTGGAGAGGGGCCCTGTAACATCACCTTGCACCCAGGTCCTCTGGGAATTTGCTACGCTACTGCTGCCCTTGCCCTGGCCCAAACTGATTTATTCACCATTGTAATTTGTACTTGAAACTTGGATGGTTTTTCCCCAATCTGCACTATGTAGTGGTTAAATTGGGTAGGAGCCTTTAGGAACTCTGTTCCACCACCTCTTAAAAAACTGTATGATCCATCACCTGTATCGACTTCTGCCTATCATTTTCCTCCATTGACTGCTGCAGCAGAGTTCCACCACCTACAAATCCATATTTGTGTCCCCACAAAAGCATTTCCAATTTGACCAATGGCACTACATAACCTAACACTATGAGGTGTCATCTATAACGCTGTGCAAAAATCAGGCACCCCTGCCACTTCCTGGTAGAACCTCTTAACCCCTCCGATCTTAAGGTCCTCAGATCTTGATCTTCTGTAAACACCCAAGACAAAACAAATCGGGTGAGATTGCCTTCTCCTACATTGCTCCCTGACTTTGGAACCTCACTCCAGTTATGATTTAGCAATGCCACTCTAGCTAGGCCTTCCAAAGTAACTGATCCTATATGCTCAACACAACTACATGGTCTTGCCTCTAGCTGGTTTATATTTTGTTTTTTTGCAATCCCCTGTATAGTGTCTGATACAGGATTCTAGTCATAGTGAGGATTTTGCATTGGTTCATTGTTGTAAACTAGTTATGCTGCATTTACCTTCAGCTATCCTTACCAGCTATTCAACTTTGTATTGCATTTTATATCTTATGATTTTTATAAACATTGCTGTCACCCATTTGTATCTCTGTTATCTCCCAGAGCGTGCGTAAAAATAGGTAACTGTTTGTCTAGTGCACCTACTTGGTAAATAAAATAAAACCAGATGCTACAACTCTTGAGGTTATTCCCAGAGAGCAGTACATTGAAGAAATACAATTCTGCTCTGGGAGGTAAGAGAGGGATGTCCCCTGCTGAATGAACTACATAACTTACAGTTACCTGCCATGTATAATATCTGTTGTAGTCACATGCCGTGCCTCAAATTGTTTAATAAAATAAACAGGGACTGCAGTGCAAACACATAACCTTTGGTGTGGTGGAATGGAACATTTGTAACATAGATTGGAAGGAACTCTAGGTCAGTCAGGTCCTTTGACCCCTCCACTTCATAAGCTAGGATTAATGAGCATGCAGTGAAAACACGTAGTAATTTATAATGCTACGCCACTCAGTCTTCCCAGGGTAGAGCCACACAGTAGTGCTGCACAGAAGACTGAAAATGCAGCGTGGTTTGTTTCAGCAGAGCACAAGAAACCAATTACTAAATCACACACAAAAATGGGATGAGAGAATGAACTCAGTGCTACACAGTGTTTTATTTAGCCACAAGTGGCATGAAAAAATGCCACAGTACACCCTGGCACTTCAAACCCTACTGTTCTTCCCCTAGGGCCAAGGTCCATCTCACAGTGGACTATTTTTTTTAAATGGTTGTTAAAGGTATGCACACTATTCAGACCCACATATCATTTCAAAGTGCCCATCAGCCCAAATGATGTAATAATCACCAAAAACATGGAAAGTATGAAGTAAATAATTAAAACTTTAACAATTCCATGTATCCTCTCCTTTTACCCTTAGTCTTTTTTCATCTCAGGTGGCTGCATTCATCTGTCCAGAGGAAGATTCTTCATCTGAATAACCCATGTTCTCTGGAGAAATTGTGAACACACATTTTGTCATTCAATATATAGTTATATAATAAGCTAACATTTATCCAAATTCATTCCCATTACATAAAAAACTGTGATTGTACTTTTTCACCTTGAGAACTTTGCTACCATATTGTATAGATATGAATTATTGGGGATTGTTTTTAAATACACACTTATTGTATACATGTTTGTACTGTTTGGTGGTAGCTATCATAGTTACCCTGTTTACTGTACGTGCAGGGTGAAAATCGATTACAGGGTAAGCTGTTACTTTGTAATCAAATATTACCTTGGACGTAAATACTGACATTGAGGACTTTGGGATTGATCCAAATGCACAGATTACCTGAGCATCGATGATCTTTCTTCACATAAACATAATTGTGCTTGAAACAATCCTACACCAGTTCTTCTGTTTCTAGTGTCACTGCTTGGTACCCGATATTCAAGTTGGTGACACCCAAAGCATGTAAACCCGTTTGCATCTCAGTGGATCGATAGCTGTCCTGCGTGCAAATGAAACAGTCGTGAATGATAACCTGGAATCAAGGACAAGGTAATCGATCACCAAAGCATGAAAACCATGGTAACTATTGTTCTAGTTATTTACTTTACGCTTTCTATGTTTTTGGTGATCATTACATTATTTGGGCTGATGGGCACCTTGAAGTGATTTTGAGGTCTGAATAGTGTGTATACCTGTAACAAAATCATTACAAAAAATAGACCACTGTGGCGCAGACTCTGCCCCCTGAGGAAGGACCATTGGGTTCAAAGTACTGGGGTGTATTGTGACATTTTTCCATGTCATTTTTGGCTAAATAAAACACTGTATAGAATTCTGTTTGCCCATTTTGACTGCAGCTGACCCTTCACAACCAGTCAGTTGTTCCACTCCACAATCCATACACCATTCTGGGGGAGCATAGTTCCCTTATGGATGCACCTGCAGAGGAGACTAAGGAGGTTGCAGACAACTGTCACAAGGGAGGCCCTCAGGAAGGAGGCAGAGGACACCGCAGAGAAAGGAAGCAGCTCCTGGTGGGGGACTCAATTATTAGGGGGATAGAACTGGGGGGAGCAGGGAAAACTGAAGTAAGGTGCCTGCCTGGTGCTATGGCTTGGAGGGACGGGACGCGCATCCTTAGAATCACAAGGACAGTTGCACGGGAGTCTGAGCTGGACGTCATTGTCCACCTAGGGACAAATTACTTGGCTCACCATGAGATTAGAGCAGTGCAGAAGGACTTTGTAGAGTTGGGGAGGAGCCTAAGACAAGTAGCACACACAGTATCCTTCTCAGAGGTGCTGCCTGTCAGTGGCATTGGTGAGGTGTGGGTACTTTGCACCATGCAGTTTAATGAATGGTTGAAAAAATGGTGTGAAGCACAGGGGTTTGACTTCATTGGGGACTGGGGTTCCACCTGGAGGGACACCAGCCTATACTGGCAGGATGGTCTGCATCTGTCCAGGAAGGGAACAAGTCTTTTGGGCAATCGGTTTAAATGCTTCATTGGCAAGCTTTTAAACTAGTCAAGGAGGGAGGCACTGATAAGCAGCAGGAAAATCCCAGCCTTCCCCTACAAAACAGGGTACTAAATGAGAAAAAGACCAAGGTAGAAAGGTCACTGGGGGATGCTGCTACAGAAGGTAAAGCCATTAAAAAATGGAGAGCAATGAGTACCAATGCCTGTAGTCTGAGTAACAAGCTTCCTGAATTAGTGGCCTTGATGGAGGAGGAACATCTGGATATCGTGGCAGTCACAGAAACATGGTACACACAGAACCATGACTGGGACATAAACATACCAGGATACACTATCTACAGGAGGGACAGGGAGGGTAAAAGAGGAGGAGGACTAGCTCTCTACATAAGGGAAGGAATCAAAGCAGCAGAACAAAAGGGTAAATAGGGAGGAGAAGAAGCACTGTGGGTCAATTTGGAGACAGGCAATGGCACCACAATCCGCACGTGGTTGTATACAGACCCACCTCTCAGGGGGAGGAAATGGACAAGGAAATGATAGAAAGTATACTTAGCATAGCAGAAGAAGGGGAGATCTTAATGATGGGTTATCTAAATATGCCAGATGTTAACTGGAGTGCAGTTGCAGCAGCCACTTCTAAGAGTGGAGTTATTCTAGATGCCCTACAGGGGGCATGCCTTAGACAACTAGTATTGGAACCCACTGGAGAGGGAGCAATCTTAGACCTGGTTCTCTCAAAGGGAGATGGAGAGAGGATCACAGATGTAGAAGTGGGTATCCATCTGGGAACTAGCGACCATTGAACAGTATGGTTCACAATAAACACAGCAATAAAGTCAAGCCACACAAAGGCAAAAGTACCGGACTTCAGGAGGGCTGACTTTGCCAAAATGGTAAGTGCCTAAGGAATCCACTAGCAAATAGGCAGGAAGAAGAGGTGGAAGAACAATGGGGAATAATAAAAACTGCCATCACAGAGGTAACAAGCCTTTGTGTGAAGCAAATAAACAAAACAAAATGATGTAAGAAACCACTATGGTTCTCAAAGGAGGTGGCAGTGAAGGTTCAAGAGAAAAAGCATTCAGAAAGTACAAGGAATCACAGAAGGAGCTGGACACAGAATTGTATCAGTTAAAGTAAAGGAAGCTGGGAAGGCAGTCAGAACAGCAAAGGCCTGAACCGAGGAAAAGATAGCCAACTCAGTTAAGAAGGGGATAAAACCTTTTTAGGTACATCAGGGAGCGAAGGGAAGACCAAGGGAGGGATAGTGAGGTTTAATAAAGGGGGGTGGGCAGAGGGTGACGGTGAAAAGCAGAGATACTAAACAAATATTTTTGCTCAGTATTTACAAATGAAGAGGGGGAGGCACCTAAAACAAACAAATGAAACACTCTGGATACAGAAGTTGATACCAGCCCATTTACAGAAGAAAGGGTTCTGAAGGAACTCTTAAAACTGAAGGTGGACAAAGCAATGGGGCCTGATGGGATTCATCCCAGAATTCTAAAAGAACTAAGGGTAGAACTAGTGACACCACCGACTACCCTCTTTAACAAATCATGGGAGGATGGGGTGGTACCTGAGGACTGGAGGAGGGCAGATGTGATTCCTCTTCACAAAAGTGGGAGCAGGGCAGAAGCAGGAAACTACAGACCTGTTAGTTTAACCTCAGTGATAGGGAAAATTATGGAATCACTTCTGAAGGAAAGAATTGTCAAGTACCTAGAGGCCAGAAGGGCACAGGACCCAAGGCAGCATGGATTCACAGCGGGAAGATCATGCCAGATGAATCTAATAGATTTCTTTGACTGGGTGACCAAAGTAGTAGATCAGGGAGGGGCTGTGGACATGGCCTACCTATACTTTAGCAAGGCATTTGACACAGTCCCACACAAAAGACTAATATACAAGTTAGCAAGCCTGGGAGTGGGTCCCAAGATGATAGCCTGGGTAAAGAATTGTCTGGAGAATAGGACACAGAGGGTAATAGTAAATGGAGTCCACTCTGAAGAAAGGAGGGTTACTAGTGGGGTACCGCAGGGTTCAGTATTAGGACCGGTCCTCTTCAGTGTCTTTATAAGCGACATTGCAGAGGGACTGGAAGGAAAAGTATGTCTCTCTGCAGATGACACACAAAGATCTGCAACAGAGTTGATGCACAAGGTGGGGTGGAAAGTATGAGAAGGGACTTGGCAAGGTTAGAGGAATGGTCAAATGTATGGCAGCTTAGATTCAGTGCTAAGAAGTGCAAGGTAATGCACCTGGGAAACAAAAACCCAGGGGAAGAGTACACAATGAGGGGTGAGATACTAACAACAAAAAAATGGAAAGGGACCTGGGGGTAGTCATATCAGATGATTTAAAGGTGGGCAAGCAATGTGGAGGGCCGTGGGGAGGGCTGCGGGGATACTGGCATGTATAGGGAGAGACATCACCAGTAGAAAACAGGAAGTTGTTATCCCTCTGTACAGACAGCTGATGAGACCCCATTTGGAGTACTGCGTGCAGTTCTGGAGACCCAATCTCCGCAAGGACATAGACAGGATGGAAGCTGTCCAGAGGAGGGCAACTAAAATGGTGCAGGGTCTGCACTGGAAGACATATGACGAGAGACTAAAGGAGCTTAATATGTATAGCCTCGAGGAAAGGAGGGAGAGGGGGGACATGATAGAAACTTTCAAGTACCTCAAGGGAATCAACAAAGTCCAAGAGGGTAGCATCTTTTAAAAAAAGAGGCGAGCAAGAACAAGGGGGCATAAATTGAAGATGGGGGGTGGCTCAGAGGTAATGTAAGGAAGTATTTTTTCACAGAGAGGGTTGTGGATGCATGGAACGGCCTTCCGGAGAAGGTTGTGTAGTCAAAAACAGTGGTTGAATTCAAGCATGCATGGGACGGTCATAAGGCAATTCTAGGGGTTGGGGGTAGAAAGAATTAGGCTGCTGGTTAACTAGGATCTGCAGCTTATCCATTAGGTAGGGAAATGGGCAGGCTGGGTGGGCTAAGTGGTCCTTATCTGCTGTCAAATTCTATGTTTCTATGTTCTACGTTTCAGGTTGCTGCCTTCTGAATGAATAAAAAGGGTGAGAAAATGCTACTATTTCAGTGCGCTGTGTCATTCATTTAGATGGCATCCAGTCAAGGTGGCGTGTAAAGGATTGGGGTTGGTCGCTGTCTGTATGTTTTTGGTTTTTGAAAGGAATTCCCACTAGTGGAGAGGCAGATTGGCAAAGTGCCAAACTTCACGAAGCTTGGCCATTTGGCAACGGTTCACCTGTGAAGTAAAACTTTACAACATGTGCACAAATATATTTTGGTACTCCTTGTAATAAATGCTAATTTCTGTTTGAGTAATTATGTAAATTGAGTGAGTCACAGCAGCACACTGCACTACAGTAGTATTAATGATTATGTGCCAACTAAAAAGTACTGTATTACAACGATATTTTAAAATTTTACATGGATGCAAAGAATTTTGTAATGTAGGGTGTAGTCTTGGAAGACAGTTTGCTCAAATAAACATCTGCATAGTCCATATAGTTTAGCTGGTTAGAATTGCCTAGTGATACATATCTCCTGTGAACTTAACATCCGGAAAACAGGACTGTATTCTCTTGAAAAACTGAAACAGAGCTCTCATATATTAATGTATGCTCATCAATGAAATGTTCCTGAAACTTATTTTTTAAATGAATGTTTAGAGTCAGTTTGTTATGAATAGTGAACAGTTTTCATGGACCCAAGGGTGGTGTGTAAAATGGGAGATGAGGTACTGACAGTTATGAAATGGGCATTGCAATTCAGGCTTTCTGATTGGCTACTGACTGTGTGCTAAAGTGTCTAGCAACATAGGAATAAGATCAGGCAACGCCCACTGGGCATTGATATGGGTGATGCTGCCCGCAAAGAATGTTCACAAATAAAATAGCTGCCATCTTGTTTTGTGCCACAAGCGATGCCACCCTTACTGTGAAGCTAACGCAAGAAACATCAATTACTCACTCACACATCTTAGAATGAAATGTACAAGCTGCAGCATTTAAATAGAAAAAAACTGCCACAATTGCAGTCGTTCTTTCGAAAGGCAGCTAAACAACGTACACGCAGCTGCTCGGGTGCACTTGCACTTCCATAATGCTCCCACTTCAATGCCTAAACCCTTTATTTGCAAGTATGAATGGGGAATTAAAAATAATCGTGCCTAGGGGTTTTGCGAATCGAACTGTGGATTTAAAACACTGCTTGGGGAATGATCTGGTGGGTCCCCGGTCAGAAAGTCAGTTGAGAGAGGGAGGGAGTGAAACAACGTACATGCAGCCGCTCGGTTGCACTTTGCTACCATGGAAACAGCTCGACGGTGGCTTTGCGATTAGGATTTTATTCGAAAGGCCAGTGATTCTATGGAGATGAGCTTTATAAGCCTCCAATGTTTAAAAGGCAAATTAAATATCATCCTCCTTTATTTATGTGCCCTTCAGTATGCTGGCTTTCCTGTCATTTCCTACAGCTATGGGGATCACAGTAGGATGAACTTTAAGTATAAAAAAAAAATATAAAAATCCAGGAGGAGGAACTGTTTTATTTAAAATAAAGACCAAAAATTCACTTTTTTGTTACTTAATCCTAATAATTTTAATTTTTAAATGCATCTAAAATGTAGATGCCCATTTCATAAGCGCAATAAGCCACTCCAGGGTCTGTGTGTTAGACACTTTAACACACGGCTAGGAGGCTGGACGCACTTGGCCAGTGGCCTCATGCCTCACTACACCTCCCAGCCGTGTGTTAAAGTGTCTAACACACACCCTGTCGTGTCTTATTGCTTACTCATTAAACAGGAAAGGGGCTTTGAAGTTATCATATGTGATGACATCAAGATGGCAAGGCAGTGCGATATGACAGTGGGTAAGGCCAGCGTGATGCTGCGATGCAGAGAGGGGGAATCACCAGCGGAAGGAGAGAGGTGGTTTTACCACTGTATCAGTCATTGGTGAGACCCCACCTGGAGTACTGTGTCCAGTTCTAGAGCCCACATCCGAGGAAGGACATACACAAGGTGGAGGCTGTCGAGAGGAAAGCAGCTAAAATGGTGCAGTGGCTGCGTTATAAACCCTAAGAGAAAAGACTAAGGGATCCAAGTATGTACACCCTAGAAGAGATGGGATGGCAATGTAAGTACCTTACGGGGTGAATAAGGTACAGGAGGGACACAAGAACAAGGGAACATACTAGGAAGCTGAAGGGGGGGGAATGTGAAGAAGCACTACTTCAGTGAAAGAGTGGTGGAAACCTGTAACAGTCTTCCAGTGGTAGGGTGAAAACAGTGATGGGCTTCAAGCATGCATGGGACAGTCACAAAGGAATCTTGGTGGGAAAGTCGAGGGAGGGAAGTAGCCAGAGATCAAGTAGATTCTGTGGTGACAGTATGGGTAAGGACAAAATGGGCAGACTAGGTGGGCCAAGTATTCCTTTTCTGCAGACAAATTGTATATTTCTATGGATTGATACAGGTTTCTTTGCATCTCTGTAATATCTTGATAGTAAACATGTATATTGATACAATATTTTAGTTTTGTAAGATAATAGTTATATGTGTATTTTCACATCAGTAGTATGAAATTAAGGGTGTTTTCATATATCATTCAGTTTTTTAAATTGATATATAATGCTGTAACAACCTTTATTGATCAATATAAAAAAGTGAGACAGTTTAACAAAAATTTGGGAAAGTTTATCTTTTTCTGAATTGAGATAAAACTAAACCTTATTTCATCAGAAACTGTGTAGTTTGCTGGCTCCATGGTGCCGAGTGATGGGGCATAGCTCTGGCACGTTGGCAGCCCGGGTTCATGCTCCGAGCCTGGATACCAGGAGCAGAGGCTGGCAGGGAGGGAGCTGAAAGCGTCCCTTGGATGCTTCCCTCCTGGGGGTGGGTTGTCATGCGACGCTCTCGTAGCGGCTCCTGGTGGTGGTTCCCAGAGGCATTCTTGGCGGTGTGGGTGACCACATGCTGCTGATCGCCTCCACCCCAGGATGCTGCCCCAGCCGCACGCACTGTTGGTGGGTGGCTGGGTGCCCCAGAAAAGTGGCAAAACATGGCCACCCTGCAGTGCCGGATGACTTCCTTCAGTAGGCTTCCCTCACACCACAGACCGCCCAGTGCACCGCGCCTGGTCCCTGACCACCTTTCTTGGTGTAACAAGCATCCCTCCCCGTACCCCGGGGGAGGTCCACTGGCAGGGAAAAGCCAGACCACTATTGGGGAATGTCAGCAGACCTCTAGGAGAAGCCAAGACAGGCATGTCAGCGTGGGTTAAGTTCGGTGGGCACAGGGGGATCCAGCATGTGAGAGCACGAAGGAGTGGGGTTGCAGAAGGCCTCGGAGGAGCAAACAAAAAAAAACTGAGTTCTTTGCAGCCTATGTGTAACCTCAGTGCCCCCTGTCATTGAGGCACTGGTCAGGAAGCATAGAAAGACCAGAAGCAGATATAAAATTTGCAAGTAACATTTTATTTTTTTCCAATAACAATAGAATAAAAATTAAATTGTTCAGTGTAACTATTTACAAAGGCAGTACAAAGAAAACAAAGTCCTTCATCTGAGGATATCTCTTATTTTAAATTTCAGTCTTGCTCTCTCTCTGTCTCCAGCAGAAGTATTGCTGCCCTTTTTATTTGTCTTTGTATGCTGACTCGTTAAGAAGACACCCTGTTTTTCAGAAAATGTTCTTGTCAGTTTCCTTCCTTGCAGGTGCAATAAAACTGTACACGGTGTCCCAAAACTGACCTCCTGTTGACAACTCTGCAAGACGTTTGCAAACCAGCATCTCACATTAACCCCTTGAGCTCCAAATAGCTTTTTGCAATCATGCCAACAATATAACTATATACATTTTCAAACCAAGGGATCCCACTTTCACATAAAGATTTACACATTTTATTTATTTATTTTAACTTTTGTTTACTGGGTAAACAATGAGAGCCAAGGCCCTTTTTCAAATGCGGCCCAGGACCAAAATCAAAGTTACAGTCAAGATGTCATACACAAAAAACATGAAACACCACAATATAGAAATACAATACAATAATTATATACAATACTCTAATAACAATTACACAACACTAAACTTAAAAAAATACTGTCTCGAGGACTTCCAGTGACGTCACCCTAAGAATGGCCGCTAGTTAGAGGAGCTCCAGCAAGGTCCGTTTAACAAAGTCTCTAAAACAAATAAGAAAGGCTTAAATTTAAGGTACTACGAATCAGAAAATGTTTGGAGGCAAAGAGGGAACGAAATCGCGCTCGGGGAGACATAAAGGATGAGCGGATGCGACGGGATTGCAAAGCAGGCCTAGCCCCAGTCGTAGCGTCTCGCCTGCAAGCAGTGCTACGGGAGATATGGACACTGACAGAGAAGGAGAGAGGTTATCCCGATCACGATTTGAAATGCTTTTGTCTGAAATCCGAGCATTTCGAGTGGAAAATAAAAAAGAATTCAACTTATTGCAAACTCGACTTGCAGATGTGGAGGAAAGATTGGATGGATTCGAAGCCACGACGAGTGAGATGACAGAGGAGACCCAGAATTTACATAGGGCTGTGGACTTCCTGATAGAGCAGCATGCGATGTTTCATGAGAAACTATTGGATTTGGAAGCCAGGTCCCGCAGAGATAATCTTCGCATATATGGTCTTCCGGAAGATTCAGAAACAGGGAAAATGGAGGACTTCTTAACAGACATGCTCAGGGATGTTTTGGACCTTCCGCCTACGTTTCAGTTCCGAATCGAAAAGGCCCACAGAGCTCTCACACAAAAACCCACAAACAAAGATGCAAGACCTAGATCTGTGGTTTTGAAATTCTCTAGCTACAGAGATAAAGAAACTGTTCTAAGGGCTGCATGGATCAAGAAAACCGTCACTTACAACTCGGCCAAACTTCTCTTTGATAATGATTATCCAACTGAAATAATGAGGAGGAGAGCAGCATTTGCACCCATATTAAGGATTCTCAAAGAACACGGAGTGCGCTTCCAGACTCCTTATCCAGCGACCTTGCGGGTGTTCTGGGACTCCGGTAATAAAAGCTACGTGTCTCCAGAAGAAATATACCCGGAACTAAAGAGCAAAGGTTGGAGTTTCCAGATGCCAGGTCCGGTGCAACAGGAAAAACGTCCCCCGCGCTCGAGCTGGCAGAGGAGCGCACGAAAGAGGGAAGGTTTCAATATGCATTGGGATGTCCTCAATTCCATAAAGAACATTAAGGAGAGTCTCCGGAAAGTGCAGAATCCTACTGCCATGAATGGACAGAACACCTGACTGGGACAATAGGATTAAGCTAAGTATTACAAGGATCATGTCTCTTGTACGTCACAAACAAGGAGATCGTTTTGAACACTCCCTTCTTTTGAGTAACTTCTGTATAAGTACTGGAGGGATAGACTATCTATGGAACCCTACAGATAATAGATAACTTTTAGTCCACAGCAGCCCTCTAACTGGGCAGGTCCTATAAACTATGTTTTGAACAAAGATACTATTTGGACTGAAATGCAAATGATCCCAGTATTAATGTGGTTTATATAATTCTTGCTCTAGTTTTGTCTGTTCCCGGTACCTTCCCATCCCGTCCATAACCCTCTTTTCCCCATTTCTCCCTCCCCCAAGGTATAACAAAAATGTTCTCTCTCTCTTATAGCGCTTGATTGAAGTATGAAAGAGCTCGGACCTTGCTATTGAGGCACGTGGTCTGTTCTTTGTTGGTGATGTACCCGACTCGGCCTCGTACGCAGAGGTCGGGGCCTGGCTAGTTTGGCCACTCTTTCCTCCCAGGGACTATCGTTCTCGTCTGGAGAGTGAAGAGTATTACTCTCTTTTTGGAAGTACAACTGTAAATAGGTTATGTAGTTGGTTGTTGGTTTAAAGTCTGATAGTGTTTTTTTCAGACAAATACCTTACAGTTTTTGTAAAGATTAATTCTTTCGTTTGTAGTAATATACATAAGAAACCACAGGTGCCTGGTAGAAGAGAGTTTGAAGAAGGTAGGGGAGGAAGGCTATATTTCACCCCACTGGTAATAGGAAAGGGTACACTCTTGATTGCTGGAGCCCAGATAAGGTTATGGGAGACAGGCGTAAGATATATGCTCTATACATGTGAGTAAGTCCCCCACGATATTAATATGCTCGCAAAATGTTAATGGGCTTAACAATCCCATTAAAAGATACAGAGTAATCTGCTCCCTTAAAAAGTTGAAACCAGCTTTCATACTATTGCAGGAAACTCACCTAAGTAAGAAAGAACATCAAAAGCTCCTGAAATTTGGATTTACCACTATAGTGGCCTCAGTGTTTCGGAAGGGTAAGAGAAGGGGTGCAGCAGTTTTGGTCCCCAAAAATATCCCATTCCAACTGTTGAACTCGTATGTAGACCCAGAAGGTAGATTAGCAATTGCTGTAGGACAACTAGAAGGCCAGGACATTACCCTCGCTTCATTATATGTTCCTCCTGGTGCTGGGAGCGGAGTAAGAAAGTCACTGCTTCAAAAGGTTACGGAGGTACATAGGGGAATGTTGGTATTAGGAGGGGACCATAACCAGACGATGTCCCCTATGGACACTACAAATCTAAGAGTATATAGAAAGAGCCCCGCTCAAAGGACGACTCAGGTTTTCCTCTTGGAAGCTCAATGGGTAGATGTGTGGAGGCATTTACACCCTAATAAACGGGAGTATACACACTTCTCTTCCCCACATGGGATTTATACACATATAGACTACATACATACCCCTAAGGAATATTTATATAAGATATTAGAATGTGTACAATCTCCCTCAGTTCTCTCCGATCATTCTTATGTCACAGTGAGAGTGTCTTGGGGAGAAAAGAAAAGAGTTAACACTTTATGGAAATTTAATAACTTTCTTCTAAACAGAAAAGACTTTAGAGATATGATTCAGATGAGAGTTAAACAAATTATCTTGGAGAACAATAACCAAGGAGTTACCAAGAGCACCTTATGGGATACTCTAAAAGTGGTCTTGAGGGGGGATATAATAAAATTTGCATCACACCACAAAAAGCAACAACAGAAGCATTTAGATAAACTCCAGCAGCAATATGGTACACTTCAGGCCCAGCATGCGGCAGGAGATGTAGGGGTTCTCCCTCTCCTTTAGGCCACCAAGGAGCAAATACAGGGGATTTTAGATGTTCGCACAGAATTAGCCTTGCAGCTTCTTAAGCAAAAATATTATCAAGAGGGCCCTAGAGCTACTCGTTTATTGGCACACAGGCTTAGGCAGCATAGGACACGTTCTAATATAACCCAAATCAGAAACCCAACAACAAATAAATTGGTCTCCCTTCCCAAACAGATTGAGCAAGCATTTCAGACCTTCTATAGCTCGTTATACCACTCTGAGGAAACATTACAACCCCAGGAGACAAGGACTTTTTTGCAGGAGCGCGGGCTTCAGACATTAACAGTTGAACAAAATCAAACCTTGTTAAGACCAATCTCTGAACAGGAAGTGATTCGGGTACTTAAGGCCTTAAAGACTGGTAAAAGCCCAGGCCCGGATGGGTACTCTGGTGAATTTTATAAAACTTTTGAACAAGATCTAGTTTCGATCCTGATGGAAACATATAGGGAGGTACAGCAAGGTATAGTAATTCCAGATTCATGGAGATATGCCTACATAGCGAGTATTTTAAAACCAGGCAAGGACACAACATCCTGCTCATCTTATAGGCCAATTTCAGTACTCAATATAGATTATAAAATGTTTGCGTCTGTTCTGGCGGACAGATTTAAAGAATTTTTACCACACATAGTGCATTTAGACCAGACAGGTTTTGTTCCTGCCCGGCAGACGCAGGATAACATCAAGAGAACCTTGCATCTGATTCACAGGGTGGAGAGAAATCGAATGCCTTTCCTGCTCCTCTCATTGGATGTGGAGAAGGCGTTCGATAGAGTTGAATGGTCCTTCTTGTGGGCGGTTTTGGAGAAGGTTGGAATACCTGAACAGGTTATCACAATAATAAAATTAATGTATTCTGACCCTAGGGCTTTTATCAGGGTAAATGGCTCCTTCTCCCCTCCCATCAAGTTGTCTCGTGGTACCCATCAGGGATGCCCTCTGTCACCCCTCCTGTTTGCCATATATCTGGAACCTCTGGCTTAGGCACTGAGAAAAGAACAGGGTTTGGCAGGAGTGGAAGGAGATGCAGAAACTCATAAACTAGCATTATATGCGGATGACTTATAATTTATATGACAGACCCTGAGAACTCTCTCCCTTGTCTCTGGGAACTTCTGATTAAATTTGGAAAGTTAGCCGGGTATAAAATTAATCTTTCTAAAACAGAGGTTTTGGCCATGAATTATGTCCCATCTCTGGAGCTGAAGACCAAATTTCCTCTTCGCTGGGATTTAAAACGTATTAAATATTTAGGGGTTTTCATTGGGAGATCTCATACAGACCTCTTTTCCTTAAATTACACTCCTTTTTTGGAAACGCTTACGGCAGATCTAGAGAGGTGGAGGACGTTGCCCTTAGCTTTACATCACAGAGCTGAAATAGTTAGAATGATGGTCCTGCCCCCGTTTCTTATATTTAGCCCAAACTATACCGACGGTATTACCAGAAGCTTTCTACAGAACCTTACTAAGAAAGGTAGGCCCATTTATATGGGCATATAGGAGACCAAGGGTGAGACTATCCATATTGCAACTACCCAAAAGGCAGGGAGGGTTGTCAGTACCAAATTTCAGACAGTATTATACAGCTGCTCAGCTTAGAATACCCCTCTATTGGTTGGATGGAGGCTATGTGGCGAGGTGGAAATCTATAGAAAACCAAGAGCTGGAACTGAAAAACTTACATCAGACCCTGCTGTCATTCCCCGCCTGTTATAAAACTTAACAGAGTAAGTAATCCATATACCCACTCCACTTTAAAATATTGGCTGGGAGTACTGACACAAGATGGGATTGCAAATTGGAGACTAGCACTATGCTCTCTACCATACATGGACTCTTTTATCCCAGCCAAGTTGGATCGAGGATTTCAGCAATGGGAGAGGCGGGGCCTTCATCTGGTGTACCACTTTAGACCGCAGGGAGGGTTATTACCCTAACAGAGTTAAATCAAAAGCACGGGATCCCCTATACAGACAGGTTTAGGTACTTTCAAGCGAGGGATTACCTACAGAAAACAGGAGTGGTTAAATGGGGAGATTCTCCAATCCCTGAGCTTTTACAGATTTTTATTAAGGTCATAGACAAGCATTGTGTCCCCCCCCCCCATTTAGTCTCTATCTTATATAGAGCCCTTGCCTTGGTAAAAGCTGACTCTACAGAGAAAATTAGAGTATCCTGGAAGAAAGATTTAGGTATGGAAATCACCTCTGCACAGTGGGAAAAATATCTACAGACAATGGGAAAGGGTATAAATTCAGGGCTTTGGAAGGAGTTTGCGTGGAAGTTGGCTATAAGATTTTTCGTGCTCCAGCTATTAGCCAGAAATCCAACCTGCTATGGGTGCATGTTGGAGGGGACATACCCCAGCTACTTTGGGACACATATTCTGGACATGCAATACTTTACATATTTTTTTTGCTAGACTACAGGAAGCTTTGCAGCAAATAATTTCACCAGACATAGTAGTGGACCCCCTTTTCTTCCTTTTTGGTGTATACCCTCAAACATGTAACGATACCCCAACGAGGGACTTTTTGAATGTGGCTACTCTTGCGGCTAAAAAAGCCATAACCAGAAACTGGCTCTCCGCTTCCTCCAACATTGGACCAATGGTCCTCATTAATAATACAGCTATATAAAATGGAAAGATTAACTGCTATGCATAATAAGTCATTGGGAGGATTTGAGATTAGATGGAGAAGATGGGTGATGTATATTACACCTTTACGAAAAGATTTTGTTCCCTAACTCCTTAAGGAAATACACCTGAATCCCTGACTGCAGTGTTTCCATATGAAATATAGGACTCTGGATTAATGAAGGCACCTTATTAATTTTATTAATTTTATTAACTTTTAATTTTTTACTCTGTTAGCAACTTTATAGTCTTACTTAGTTTTATGGTTCTACAAGCAATTCTAGAACTGTAGTTCTTTGTAACCATTTTCTGTAAAATGGAAAAATAATGAAGATGGAAAGTTAAAAAAAAAATACTGTCTCACTGATGCTGTAAAAGCATTAATTCCATCAGTATGCTGTAAAGGGCATGGACTGTTATTCCAAAATATTGATGTTTTAACAGCTAACAATGAAGACAAAGCAGAAACTGCTCCCAGACGAAGAGTGCTATGAACCAAGCAACTCATAGAAACATAGACGTTGACAGCAGATTAGGACGGAAAGGCCCATCCAGTCTGCCCATTTCTTTTTCTACCTTATGAATGTGCCATCGGCCTTTGCTCTGTCAGTGGCCTATCTATTCATACTCATCTGTATTGCTCCCTTATGCCTATCCCATGCCGATTTGAAGCCCTGCACTGTATTCATAGCCCCCACTTCCTGAGGTAGGCCATTCCATGCAACCATTACCCTTTCTGTGAAAAAGAATTTCCTCACATTTCCCTTAATTGGCCTCCCTCTAGTCTCATGCTGTGTCCTCTGTCCTGCTATTTTTCTTATATTTAAACATGTTAGACTCTTTCACCTTGTTAATGCCCTTAAGGTGCTTGAATGTTTCGATCATATCACCTCTCTCCCTCCTTTGCTCAAGGGTATACATATTGAGCTCCGTTAATCTGTCCTCATATGTCTTCTGATGCAGTCCCTGCACCATTTTGGTTGCCCTTCTCTGGACTGCCTCAGTTTGGTTAATGTCCTTGTGAAGGTGTGGCCCTCCAGTACTGCACGCAGTACTCCAGATGGGGCCTAACCAGTGTCTTGTAAAGAGGGATTATTACCTCCCTCTTACGACTTGTGATACCCCTACTAATACACCCTAACATCCACCTAGCCTTACCTACTGCTTTAGAGGTCTGCTTGGATGATTTCAGGTCATCGGTGATGATGATGCCCAAGTCTCTTTCTTCCTTTGTGACTGCCAGCAACTCCCCTCCCAGCCTATAGGTGGCTTCAGGGTTTCTCTTCCCCTATGTGCATGATCTTGCACTTCTTTGCATTAAATCCCAGTTGCCAGTCTTCTGACCATTTTGCTAATTTATCTAGATCTTGTCTCATTCTGCCCACCCCATCTGGATCATCTACTCTGTTGCAGATCTTGGTGTCATCTGCAAACAGACAAGCCTTACCCTCTAGTCCATCTGCAGTGTCACTGATACTGAAGAGGACTGGCCCCAGGACTAATTCCTGAAGTACCCCACTTGTGGCTTGCATCTCTTCTGACTGTATACCATTTACCACCACTCTCTGTTTTCTGCCTGTCAACCAGTTTGCCACCCAGTTGACCAACTTCTGACCCACCCCGAGCCTACCAAACTTATTTATCAATCTTCTATGTGGAACAGTGTCGAAAGCTTCGCTGAAGTCAAGGTAGGTGACATCAACTGCTCCCCTTTGGTCCACCACTCTGGTTATCCAGTCAAAGAAATCTATGAGATTAGTTTGACAGGACCATACTTTTGTAAACCCATGCTGTCTTGGATCCTGTGCCCCTATGGATTCCAGGTGTTGCACTATCCTTTCCTTAAGGAGTGCCTCCATAATCTTGCCCACTACTGAGGTAAGACTGACTGGTCTGTAGTTCCCTGCCTCCTCTCTGCTACCACTCTTGTGGAGCGGGATCACATGAGCCCTTCTCCAGTCTTCTGGAACCTCTCCTGTGCTCAGAGACTCACTAAACAGTTCTGCTAATGGCTCTGCTAGTTTCAACCTTTAGCTCCTTAAGTACCCTGGGATGTATGCCATCAGGTCCCATTGCCTTGTCCACCCTGAGCTTAGTGAGCTCTTGTAGGACCCTTTCTTTTGTGAACTCAAGCTGTATTGAGAATATAAACAAGGGGGAAGCCAATATGTTGCTATATATAGATCACAATGATGTGTTCTATATGGCAACTTTAATGCAAACCTGCATATAGCATGAAATGTTGTCCTCAATGGAACATCAGATTTAGTCAAATTCACAAACAAAAAAGAATTATAATTCAAAACTGACGACAACACACTTTTGACTTATTGCAAATCTGGCCTCCCTAGTTGATAAATCAGGTAAATTAAACAAAGCCCCCAATCTTTGATTAACATTTCTACAGATATGTTTAACATGTAGTGAATAAGAAAAGCAAGGGTCTAAATTTAATCACAAGTATCTAAATTGGAAAACCTGCTCCAAAACAACACCGTCACTACTTATAGTCTCTACAGGATTGCATTTTTTAACCTAAACTTTGATGCAAAAAGCATACTCTTTGTCTTCCATGTATTTAAAAGAAGATGGTGGTTACTTAGCCACATATCCAATGCTTGAAAGCTATGAGTCAAATTCTGTTTTATTTCAGCTTCTGGTGATGAGCTGAAATAAAGAATAATATCATCTGCATACATCAAAACCTCAGTTGATGCCAAATTATTTGGGAGATTATCTACAAATACAGAGAAAAGTAGGGGCCCCTTATAACTTCAGATACGCAAGGGGAAGAAAAGATGGAAATAGCAAGTGGAGGCAGAGAGATAGTGGAGGGGGGGGATAACGAGACCGTCGGACTGGCCAGTTCCTAGGTCTCACAAGACAATTTGACTGCACAGTCGGTCAGACAAGAGACAGAACAGAAGAGGATAAAACAGATCCTTGCATTTATGTCTTTCTACATAACAAATCTTTCTACATAACAAATGGGACAGGGTCTTATTCAACACTGTCACCCCCTCCCCCCGGGGTACTAAAGTGTTTACCAGAAATGTGTACAAAAGTGTTTAAAAGTGTTTAGGGTGGTACTAGAATCCTGTGTAGTGTAATGGATTTTGTAATTAGTCACTTTGGGCAACATATGGTTCACTTTCGGGTCTCCCCTGAAACTTCTGTCAGCCATCTGGACAGAGGTCCAAGTGGAAGGGTCCTCACAGATTCATAAATCACAATGGAATGTTTGCAGTGGGTGTCAGTTGCTGACTCAGAGCTTTGACTCAGTTTGACTGAAGACAGCCTCAGGAGAGGCAACAACTGCGTCCTGTCCTGTTTCAGTGCCTAGTTCGGTCCCGGAGTAGCTGAGCATCGCGTTATGGCTGCAGCCTTCTCCTGTGGCATACTCCAGTGTGGAGTGAAGAACTTTTAAGATATCTGGGGTTATATATTCAAAACTTTGCCAGGTGGGAAAAGTGATTGAGCCCTTTTTGCCTGGGGTGTGCCTCCGAGCACAGTATTCAAAGGGGGCTGTAGTGTGCACTAAAAGGGTTAGCACACATGCAAACAAATAATGTATGCAGTAGGCAAAGGGAAGGGCAGGGACATGAATCCTGGCACAGCACAATATCCAGTGTGGTAGCACTGTACAAAGGGAATAGCGCAGGCCACCTTTTGCTGTGCAGTTATTGCCAAGAAGAAGCCCAACTTACTACGAGCAACCCTAGCGGCTGGCAGGGCCACTGCAGACAACAGCACCTGCTCCCTGGTGGCTAGTAGCACCCTTCCAACCTCCCAATCCCTGTCCCTGGTGAAAGTAAAAATTACCCTGGTGCCTAGTGGGTCCCCCCCTCGTCCTCCAATCACTGTTCCATATAATGAAAAAAATGTTCCTGGTGTATAGTGGTCCCCCCTCACCCTCCAATCACCTTTCCATTAAATGAAAAAAAAATTCTGTGGTATCCAGTAAACCCCCCACCCCCCAATTGCTGTTCCATTAAATGACACAAATCTCCCTGGTGTCCACTGGTCCCCTCCACCCTCCGATTTGCTGTTTCGTTAAATGACTCAAATTTCCCTGGTGCCAAGTGGTCCCCCAGCCCTCCATTCACTGACCCGTTAAATGACACACAATTCCCTGATGCCTAGTTATACCCCCCCCCATCCTCCAGTCGCCGTTCCATTAAATGACACAAATTTTGCACTTCCTTTACAGTGCAGGGGATGCATGCTTCCTTTCATTGCATACAATGGCCAGCCATGGTGATGAGAGGAGGGCTGTGCCGGTTGTTGTATGAGCTCCTGCGGCACCAGCAGATAAGGTAACGGGGAGTTGCAGAGTGGGTTGGTAGGTTCTCACTGTGTGGGGTGCCACTAGGCATCAGGGCATAGGTGTTATAATATGGGACCAGCGATCGGAGAGCGGGGGAGGGGGCACTAGACACCAGAGAAATATGTGTCATTTATTGGTGATTGGAGAGTGGGGAGGTGCTACTAGGCACCTGGGAAATTTGTGTCATTTAATAAAATAGCAATCAGAGTGTGGCAGAACCAGTAGTTACCAGGAGAGATTTGTGTCATTTAATGGAACAGTGATCATAGGGTGAGGGGGCTACTAGGCAGTTCCAAACCTGGGTTTACCTGCGCTCAAGAATCGGAGCAGTGCACTCTGAAAGGTTTGCTAGTCCCATACAACAAAAGTCCAAAGACAGGCACTATTCTAAACCAGAATGTAATGAAAATTTCATCAGACCTCTTTGCAAATTAAAATAATTTTTATTCCGAGTTGAAAGACAAAAATTCAGCTCACTCAGCTCACACTGCTCCAGTGCTTTGGCTACAAGCCTTCCCCAGGGTCCGTGGCCTTTGTTACACACGTAATCATTTTATAGGTTGTTTTTCAATTACATCATTATTTTCCACATGAAGACCCATTTCAAACCATTTTTAAATTTCCTTAAAGGAGCCAAGCTTCAGTCTACCTTACGTCTTCTTACATGTTTATTTCTACTAAATCATAATAAACATTATATATTAAAATTATAAACATAAAACGAGTTAACATAAAAAAAAAAAAAAACTTTATCCATTCATTAGTAATTGCTGTTCTGCAGCATAAGGCAATATTTTTCTAGCTATCCATAGAGCTTGTTCATAGCCTAAGATATGATCTCCTTATGACAGAAACCATCTGGGATCCAACATCTTAAATTAATTCAGAACCTCATATTTTCATTTTAGAAAGCGGAAATAGATAGAGTTAAATAAGGTTTCACTGAATACCCATTTATTCAGTCCTTTTTAGGCAGGCCATCTCTCCGGAGCAAAAAGGAAGATATCAGGATGCCCCTTAAAAAGAAAAAAACAATAATAAATGAATATCAAATATAATATCCAATCCTATCATATTATGACAGTTTTTCTATATTCTAGTAATAATAGGTCAGTGTCAAAATTGTTAAGGGGGGGTGATGGAAGAAGACAGGGGAAATTTACTGGAAGAATGGCAGGTGAAGACATCTGTTTTAATGTTTTTAATATTTCTTACACTTCAGATAGGAATTTAAGTCCCAACAATCATTCAAACCATTTTGTCTGACTGTATTTAATGAGAAAATCCAAAAGCTTTCCCTCTGTAGCAGCATGTTTTGTCTTCCACCACCTCTTTGGTGCCATTTTACACATTCCAGTCCCATGTATCTCAAGGAGCTCACATCTGAATTATGTGCTTCGACAAAATGCCTTCCAACAGGTGTGTCCAGTCTCTTGTTTATAATAGAGCGTGTATGCTCCTGTATCCTTTCTTCTAACTCACTAGGTGTTTTTCTTATATAACAGAGATTACATTCACACATCATAAAACATATACCACAAAATTTGTGGTGCATGTGGTACATACATATATAATGAACTCTCTTATTTCCACTTTCTTCCCATTATTAGGGTTTTCATATTCTTGACCTTACAGGAAGCCATGTGTTTTTTTCTCTTATATTTTTTTTTAAACTTGCTATGCATCAGTTTGTCCTTCATTGTAGCTGTTCTTCTGAAGGTGATTCTTGGTGTGTCTCCTACCACATTTTTCAGAATATTATCACTTTTCAAAATTTTCAAATTCCTTCAAACAGTATTCCCAATATATCCTGCTTCAGTGGAGAATGTTATTAGGGTAGTCATATTTTCTATACCCTGATTTGGCCATGCCTTAGTTACCAGTAGTTGTTGTTGTGTCATGGTTTTGACTTTATAATATTTTTCCTTTAAAATCTGTTCCTGATATCTTCTTTCTCTAAATCTTTCCATCAGTTCTCGAGCCTGAACCTCCAAAGTTTCATTACTGGAACAGTTGCATTTTGTTCTAAGCAATTGTCCATAAGGGATTGAATCCTTTAACTTTATTGGATGTGAACTACTAGTATGCAAAAGGCAATTAGTTGATGTTTGTTTTCTGAACCCTTAGTTGTTATTTCCCCAGTCTGACAGTCACCTTCAAATGTCACGTCCAAAAAATGAATTTCTTTGCTATCTATTATTGGTGTGAATTTAAGATTCCACTCATTTTCATTGAGCCATTTTACAAATCCTGTGGCACTCTCCAAAGTATCTTTCCATATGCAGAGGCAGTCATCAATAAAACGTCCCCATTTCACAATGTTATTCCTGTAAGGGACTACTGGACACCAGGGAGATTTGCGTCAGTTAATGGAATGGTGATCGGAGGGTGGGGAGACCACTGGATAACGGGGAAATTTTTTCATTATATGGGATGCCGATTGAAGAGTGGGGTGGGGACTACTAGGCACCAGGGAAATGTTTACTATCGCCTGGAATGAGAATTGGAAGGTGAGAGGTGTCACTTGATGCCAGAGAATGAGTGTTATAATATTGGCCCAGCGATTGGTGAGCTGGGGAAATTTGTGGCATTTAGCGGAACGGCAACCGGAGGGCAGGAGGAACCACTGGACACCAGGGGATACTTGAGCTTTACCGGGGACAGAGATCATAGGGTGGGAGGAGCTACTGGCACTATCAGGTCTGGGGGTGCTGTTCCCTGCACTGGCAGTATCCATATCCGGGCAGTGCTACTCGACTTAGCACTGTGCTGACATGCCTCGATATTTGACTGAATATAGCACCCTCTGGGTCGTGGGTAGTGGGCAAGTGCAGTGCAATCCTTTGCACTCCACTTTGCCCATTTTTCAGTATCTGGCCCCTGGTCATGGGAACCATGAGTAAAATGTGGGGAGCTTCCCTGAACCATAAGAGACTTTTACTTTGTGTGGCATCCCATAGCTTGCTGTTCCAGTATGGCCCCAATGGGAATGTCTCTGAGGGTTTGGAGGAACTAAACTCCAGTTTGTCTGACAGGATATTTGAGAGATTACAGTCTGAGTCATGCCTCCCTGGCACAGTTTCTGTAGGGGATGGAGTGGATCACCCTGACTGGAAAATGGGATACTGCCTCTCTGACCAAAAAATGGGGAATGGTTCACGTAATAAAAAGTGTTGTACATGTCACAGAAAAGTGTGTTTTTCAGAAAGGACACAATCTGCCCCGCTAAAGTGTTGCAACTTATGACAAGAAAGTAAACTGTATTTCAGTAAAGGACACCAGCTGCCCCTAAAATGTTTCTGCCTGTTAGGGGAAAATGCATTTGGTGAACCCAAAGTGTTCGGATCCTGTGAGGACATGCTACATCCTGGATCTGATATGACAAGATGGATGGACAAAGAGAGTTTTGCTTGATCCCTAATTCAGGGAACCACTTGGACTTACTGTACAGTACAGTACAGTACAGTGCACTTTGTACCTTCTGCACCGGCAACTTGTATTGGAGCTAAACAGTCATCTGTTTACCATCTTGTGACAGAACAAAACCTGTTACTTGACACTAGCTAAAGGACAGGACATTCCTTTGTGTTTGCTTTGTTTTCTGGTCCCCCATCGTAATTGTACAGGTCCCCAGTGTCATGGTCCACCCCAGTTCCCAGGTTAACTAGAACTGGTGTGGGGGGTCAGCAGCAAGGTAAGCTGGCCCTTACAGAAAAGAAGGTAATGTACATTCATCGTATGCCCTTAATTGTGTTACAAACATTTGCTGTCCCATCTAGTAATACCTAATCTTAGCAAAATAATAACAAAGCATTTGTCAATGCCAAATGTTGTCGCTCAATGCCAAATGTTGTCGCGCTGGCATTGGCTTTGGTAGTGCAGTGTGGAAACACATTTTTGGTAGGATGTGAAAAATGACAGCTGTACTGTTCATAAGGATATTTAAAAAAATGGCAGTGGTAAAAATGTGGCATGTAAGTATTGCAAATATGCGAAGTTACAAGGGTGCGTGGGAAATGTGCAACGCACACTTGTAACACAGGCATTTTATGGAGTTTCGCACCAGATTTTCAACATAGGCATTTTAGCACCTTTACTCATGTACAGTGTCACTGTCATGTCCTCAAGCTGTCTCAAAAGTGATTTTGCACAGCATCAACAAGCATATTCTTCACCAGACGGCGAAACACATTTCGGCAGGATATGTAAAATGACAGCTTTACTGTTCATCAGGAGGTGTGGGAAAATGCCAGTGGTGAAAATCCAGAGTGAAAATATTACAAATGCACAACGTTATGAGCATGCATGCAAACTGTGCAACGTTCGCGCGTAACACAATCATTTTATGGAGTATCATCACCAAATTTTCAACATAGGCATTGTAGGACCTCTGCTCATGAACAGTGTCACTTTCATTTTTGTAATCTGGCACTTACACTGATTTCCCACAGTGACCGTGGTATTGTGCGCCGGAAGTGCGGAAACATATTTCGGCCAGGATGTGAAAAATGACAGCTATACTGTTCACAAGGAGGTGTAGAAAAATGACAATGTTGAAAATCTGGCATGAAAATATTGCAAATTCGTGAAGTTACAAACTTGCGTAGCAACTGTGCAATGCACACTCGTAAAACAGCCATTTTTTGGATTTTTTCCACCAAATTTGCAACATAGGCTTTTTGAGAGCCCACCTCATGAACACTGCCACTGTCCTTGTGTTAATTGGTCCCAAAAGGTGATTCCGCACAGTGACTGCGAAATCACCTTTCAGGACCGATTAACATCAAAACTGTGACAGAATTCATGAGGAGGGGTCCCAAAAACCCCATGTTGAAAATTTGGCGCAAAAATTCCAAACAATGCCCAAGATATGGAGCAAAGTTGGAAAAAACCCTATTTATTACATTATACAGCTTATCGGCATTTCCTCAGTTCGCGGTCGGCTTTGAAGAGTGCAGACGTGTTCCCAGTCCACCAAACATCGTCGCGCCGGACTCGGAGGTAAGTATGGGGTGGGGGGAGGCAGGTGCGCAGTGGTGGGTGCGGGTGGTGGGTAGGGAGACTACGAGGACCGTTGAAGTTTATAGGGACGGAGAAAAAAACAACATCACGGACGGTTTTCTTTTTACAAGTTGTTTCTTTGTTTGGGGGGTACAGTAGCTGATGGGATTGGGCTTCCCGTCATGGCCGAAAGAAGGGGGCATCATGCCGGACGGTGAGGCTCACCCGTCGGCACAGTACAGCGGGAAGGGGGTGGATGCTGACGGGATTATGCAATTTCGTCGGCAAACAACGCAGGTGGGGGGCACATTCTGCTGATGGGGAGGGCCTCTGGCCGGCACATACTTCACGGGCAGGGCAAGCCGACTCAGGGGATTGGGCACCTCAAGTCAGCGTTGTTGGCAGTGTAGCGGCCACTGTGCCGCCATGCTACTAGCTGGTGAGCACTTAGGAAGGGTCCGCTACGTGTGACGAGCTTTGCTTGGATTGCAGCGGACCTTTCTTTAGATGTGCTCGCCAGCTTAGTATGCATGGTGTGGCGTCGGCATGCAGGCTGATTGGGGAATGAGGAACGCACCTACTGGTGCATGCCCTGCACTCGCCCAACAGCGACCGCGCCTCCAAATCCCCACTGCCGCAAGATGTTAGCTGCACAAGCGCGCCAACATAAAAATGGTAATAGGAAAAAGAGGGCTGCTGAGAAGTCTTCAGTGCAGGGGCAAATTACATTTTGTCTTGACTGTACATACACCAAAGGAATCTGAAAATGTTAAATTGGATGAGTCAGTGGATTGGTGTTGAGCTATGAACTGGATCACTGGTTCAGATTAGGCCTAGGTCGGTAGTGGCCAAAAGCCATTGTCATCTGATGGCTCTGGCTGCCATGTCAAATGAGTTGGGGTGGTCTCAGTTCAATATCTAGAGGACTGTTGTCTACATCAGAAAACCACCAGCACAATTAATTGGTGCTAACTGGCATTCATGTTGGCAGTCTTACTCGAGGCCAAGAAATTGGGTATGGAGTGTAAACATCTCTCTTATCTGTGTGGTTGTCCCTCCATGACAGGGCTGAGGCAGATTGGTGGAGTAGTGTAGGACAGCTTGCACTGCAGTCACCTATGTAGTACCTGTCCTTCAGGTAAAAAGACGGCTTCAGTTTCCAGTGCTTTCAATATGACCCCATCTCGAGCACTAAAAATGTATTAAGAACTGAAAATAAAGGTGATAGACAGTTCATTATTCAAACAACATGAAGTCTTGTTGTATTCTGACTATATGCAGTTAAACCCAGCACTTGAACTGCTCCGGAGAGGAAGGGGTTCACTCTGTGCCAGAGCATGGAACGTTGAGCTCGAGCTCGGTTTTCTAACCTTTGTCTCTGGTACATCTCAATGTAACCATCAGATTCTTTACTCCACCTAACTGTGAAGACGCTCCGGAGAATTCTCCTTCGCTGCTCCGGTTCAGTTAAAGTAAAATCAGTCGGTTTCATCCGTTTTTTCATTAATTTTTTGCTATCAGATCTCTGTCTACAGTACAGGTAGTGTTATAGAGATATTGAGGTGTCTCTTTAAAGAAATTGTATTTTCCTTCAGTTTCTTTCTGGTCGGTCCGTTTGGGAACGAAAACGATTCTTGTTTCTATTTTATTGTAATTTTGGAGTGTTGTTCTGGTACCTATCGATTCCTGAAAAAAACGAGTGTTTTTTCCGTTTGTTTTTTTAACCAACCCGTGACATGGTTAGAACCGATAGGCTGTTGTTACCTAGCTTGAAGGCTAAAAAGGGTAACATAAAAAACTTTAGGCATGTCTGAAAAACCCAAAAAGAAAACAGGTCCCACTGGGTTTCAGCACTGTACCGAGTGTGGGGATGCGTTTGCCAAGGCTGATCCCCACCTCGTCTGTGTATATTGTCTGGGGGTTTGACCACCTCAAAGAAGACTGCCAAATCTGTAAAAACTTTTCCAAAGCCACTTTGGGAAAATGTTTAAGTAGGCTAAAGGAAAGACAGGCTGAGAAGTCCGCTGATCCAGATGGCCAGCCTGGTTCAGTTCTGACCGACCCTGAGGAGGTGCCCACTGACCCGCGCGATACCTCCTCGGGCAAAAGGAGAGCCGAGTCTGCAGAATCGGTTCCTAGTAAAAGAAAGAGAAAGTCAGCCGATTCAGATCCCGGTTCCCATGTTCCAGCCACTGAGGAGATTGCTAAGGCTATCACTATCGTCCAATCGCTTTGCCTGATTACGACCAAACTGTCTCCAACACATAGACGGTCGGTTCGGTTGGAGTCTACTCCCTCGGATTACAATCCGGAGGCATTTTATGAGGACGAATGGAAAGGAGAAGAGGAATATCCCGGTGATAATGATGACGACTATGAAGGCTTAGATGAGCAAGTAGAGCCTGACGTCTTCCCAGACAGGCCTTCTAATATTTCTCCTCACAGACTTTCTGAGTCCCCGTCCCACTTCTTGTTTTACAAGAAGGTGGATGAGTCTCTCCAGCTTCCCGTGGAAGAAGCTGAGAAGGATCAGGAGGAGCCTGACTACAGGGAAATGATGGATGTCTCAGAGTCCAAAAGAGTGTCTGTCCCTCTGCACAAATCCCTAGGGAAACAGACACAAAAACCTTTACAATTTCCCACGTCTAGACCTCCTGTAGACAGGAAAATGGACAGGAGGTATACTTTGTCAGGCCCTGGTATGGAATTCTTAACCACTCATTGCAGCCATGTTGGGGAAGTGCAAGCTGCAGCCTGTGACAAGGCTAATATTCCTTTGGCATCTCACCCCCCCAGATAAGGATTCCAGGAAAGTGGATGCTGTGGCCAAAAAACAATACTTGGCAACCTCTTTGGGACTCAAGCAGGCTGCCTATTCGGCATACACAGCCAGGTACCAGAAATCAAGGAGCTGGAGCAGGTGGCTGCAGATGGCACTGAGGCATCCAAGGTCCAATTTCACGCTGCTGTGGACTCAAATGATGTGCATTTCAGAGTTATGGCTACATTTGTCTCCATGCAGAGATTTGCTTGGCTCAGATGTACCAGTTTGTCTCAGGATACCTAGACCAAGGCCATGGAGTTTCCTGTTACGGGTAATTCTCTCTGTTTGGAGAATAAACAGAGGCTTACATGAGAAAGATGGAAGAGTATAGGACCACCTACAGGAGTGGTGCAGCTCGAGAGAAGCAGGCCACTCCATAAAAGCAACAATCTAGGGCTGGCAGGGGCAAGCCTTTTCACAGGCCTTTCTACAGAGCTCAGGCCTCCTCTTCTTTTCAGCAGACGGGGTTCTTTAGGGAAAGAAGTAGAAGGGGGATGAGCAGAGCTGCATCCTCCTCTCAGTCTAAGCCCTCTGCCAAGCAGGCACCCTGATGTGTTTGCCAGGGTTACCTCCTCAGTCCCAGTGGGTGGCAGGCTGGCTTACTACTTCCAGGCCTGGAAGTCTATCACTTCAGACAAATGGGTCCTGGAAGTGGTAAGCCAGGGATGTGCTCTCAGTTTCAAAAGGTTCCCCAAAATGAGAGTAAAGTCTTTCAGTCCTCCTACTCCCTTGGAAACAGAAGCCTTAGAGGCAGAAGTCTCCTCTCTACTGCTTCTGCAGGCAGTGGAGAGGGTACCTCATCAGCAGAGGGGAAAATGACTGTATTCCAGGTACTTCCTTACCCCAAAAAAGACAGGGGATTGGTGACCCATCCTAGATCTACGATACCTGAACAGACATATCACAAAACCGAAGTTCAAAATGGTGACTCTGGGAATAATTCTTCCCTCTCTGAGACCAGGAGACTGGCTAGCCTCTCTGGATCTCAAGGATATCTATTTTCACATACCTATCAGATATTCCCACAGAAAGTACCTCAGGTTCGAGTTGCCCTCAGGTCATTATCAGTTCAGAGCAATGCCCTTCGGCCTAACATCTGCCCCAAAGGTGTTCACAAAATGCCTAGCAGTAGTAGTGGCCTTCCCCAGGAGACAAGACATTTTGGTGTTCTGTTATCTGGACGACTGGCTCATAGTAGGTCAGTCCTCAGAACAAGTCAAGTCAGCTCTCGGAACCACTCAGAAGCTTCTGGAGTCTCTAGGGTTCATCCTAAACCTAGCAAAGTCTATTCTCGAACCGGTCCAGCTTCTCACTTTCATAGGGGCAGAGCCGGACACTGTTCAGGCAAAGGCCTTTCTTCCCCTCTCGAGGGTAAAGGCCCTCACAGCTCTGGCTTCTTCTTTTCAACCACTGGTGACTCGACCAGCCAAGCATTTCCTACAACTATTAGGCCACATGGCAGCTTCCACTGCAGTGGTGCAAGGGACAAGGTTCCAGATGAGGGACATTCAGTTCCATTTAAGGTCCTTTTGGTCCCAAAGAAAGGACCTGCTTACCAAGTTAGTTCCAGTGACTCAGACACTTGTCCAGGCTCTCCACTGGTGGCTGGAAGAGGACAACCTGAGGCAGGGCATCCCTTTCCTCAGTCAGACCCCTTCAGTGATTCTCATGACAGATGCTTCCCTACTAGGGTGGGGAGCTCATCTGGATCATCTCTCTGCTCAGGGGACATGGTCTCATCAAGAGTCCCTTTTGCACATAAATCTTCTGGAACTCAGAGCTGTCTTTTTAGCTCTTCAGGCATTCTCACAATCAGTTCAAGGGAAAGTGGTGCAGATCAGGACAGACAACACCACAACCATGTGGTACATAAACAAGCAAGGGAGCACGAGGTTCATGGCCTTGTGCACAGAAGCCATGAAAATATGGTCATTGGCTTACTCTCTTCAAGCTTCCCTGATCACAGTGCATCTCCCAGGGAAGGACAATGTGTTGGCAGATGCACTCAGCAGAATTTCTGTGGGTCACCATGAGTGGTCCCTGAATCACCAAATTCTTCAGGCCATTTTCAAGAGATGGGGCTCTTTGCAGCCCCAGACAATCACCAACTTCCCCTATTCTGTTGCAGGCCCCTCTTTTGGGGTCTGTTCCTCAGGATGCTCTCCTGTTGGATTGGACAAACAGGTTTCTGTATGCATTTCCTCCCTTTCCTATGATTCTCAGAGTGCTAATAAAGATCTGGTCTCAGCCCTGCAAAGTGATTCTAGTGGCTCCAGACTGGGCCAGGCAACCATGGTATCCCCACCTTTTGTCAAGATACGGTAACAATTCCTCTTTGTCTCCCCAGGAGGTACAATCTACTGACATCCTCTTAGGGGAGGATACTGTACCCCAACCTCCAGTCTCTCAGGCATAAAGCCTGGCTCTTGATGAGCTAGAATATGCAAGCCTGCATCTCTCTCAGTCAGTTCTGGATATCCTTTTTTTTTTTTTTTTTGTATTATCATTTTACCTCCTCCCTATGTGCTTCACTACAGCCTCTCCTTCAGCCTTGCTAGTGCTTGCTCTGGTCCATCTGCCCTCCGATCCTCCAGTCCCACATAGCAGCCAAACCGAGGGTAACCAGGAGTAACCCTTCTCCGGATGGGTCCCCTTCCTCCGAGGGGGAATGCACCAGCCCAGTAGGGGGCAGGCCAGTGCTACACTTGGCCCTGGGGTGCTGCTGGGACAGAGGACTCAACAGGGACATGAATGGCACCAGAGAGTCAGGCAGCCGTCATCTGGCTTGAAGTGGGGTGGTGTTTCCACTTTTTCTCGTGCATCCCCTATGTGCATCTGTTGTGCTCCTGGTCTCCACCAGGGGCTGCCACAGCACAACATCAACCCACTACCCACCCCAGGAGAGGAGAGCAGTCCTATGGGCGCTCGATCCTCTCCTTCCCCTGCCAGCCCCCGGCATCCTGAGTCCGCTTCTGAACCTGGTCGCCAGCGTGGGTCGAGGTAAGGTGCCAGCGTCTCAGTCCTCTACGCCACCGGGCCAGTCTGGATATCCTTAAGGTTAGTAGAAAACCTTCTACTAGGAAAACTTACAATTCCAAATGGAAGAGATTTGGCATTTGGTGTTCTCAGGGGCACATTCAGCCAGATTCAGCTGATGTCGCCACTGCCTTGGATTATCTGGTTCATCTTAACAGTTTAGGCATTAGGCCTACCACTCTTAAGGTTCATCTGGCAGCTGTGTCTGCATTCATTTCAGCTGGGAAGGACTCTTTCCTAGCTTCTCATCCAATATTTAAGAAATTCTTCAAAGGTGTGGCTCATATCAACCCTCCCTTTAAGGAGCTTAGTCCTGTTTGGGACCTGAATATCTGTATTGTACATCTTATGCCGCCCCCTTTCGAACCACTATCTTCAGCTGAGCTTAAGTACTTAACTTGGAAAACTGTGTTCCTGGTAGCCATTACTTCTGTCAAGAGAATCAGTGAAATGTAGGCCTTTTCAGTGGAACCTGATTTTATCTCATTCCACAGGGATAAGAACACCCTGAGCCTGGAGTTATCCGGCCTGTAGTTCCCACCACAATTTGCAAATGTCCTTCCAGCGTTACCCATTTCACCTAAACTGCTTAGCTGTTTCGGTCCTCACTAGAAGTGTTAGTAGCTGGCACCCTGTTAGCTGTTGCACAGACATTGTAGACACTTGCTCTGTCTGGTTATTTAATCACGTTGTACTACTCTGTAACACAACTGTATTGTATTGTTGAGCCTCATTTGTTGTCTTTTCATCTTCCCCTTCCCCCAGGATGCATCTGGAATTGAGTGGTACTCCGCTCAGAATGCCTTCCTGGTGAAACTCTTAAATAAATAAGGTGGCCCTGCAGACAAATAGAAAGTTCCTTCCCAAGGTGGTATCAGACTTTCATTTGAATCAATCTATGTCATTGCCTGTATTTTTCGCAGACCATTCTTCTTCTGAGGAACAAAGATTACACAATCTAGATGTAAAAAGGGCCCTCAGTTACTACATAGAGCACACTAAGGCCCATATAAATGACTGTTCACAATTGTTTCTCACTTATGGAGAAGTGGGAAAAGGTAAACCTGCCACCAAAAGAACCATTGGCAGGTGGATTGTCTCCTGTACCCAGTTTTGCTATTCAAAATTGGGGAAAGGGCCACCTTCAAGCCTGAGGGCTCACTCCACCAGAGATACAGCTGCTTCGCTAGCAGCAGCTAGAGACATTTCTTTACTGGAAATTTGTAAAGCAACCACCTGGAGAACTGTTCATACATTTACAAGGCGTTACTCCCTCGACATCCCTGTCCAGAAGTGATGCTTGGTTTGGTACGGCAGTACTGCAGAGCTTGTTCCCAAAATAGGTTATGTAGCCCCTCCTCCTGGGGGGGGGGACTGCTTGGTAGTCTGCATATAATCAGAATACAGCAAGACTTCATGTTGTTTGAAAAAAAAAATTACTCACCGAAGTAATGTTGTTTCTTCTAATGGAGGCTTGCTGTATTCTGACCTCCCTCCTTGCCTCCCCTCTCAGAACCTAGTCTTGTTTTGGGATGTGGGTTGTCAGGAACAATGCTGCACCCCAGAGGTGTACCTTTGCACCCTTCCTTTCTAGGAGGAGTTTTTGTTCTTGCTTTATGCTTTTTGTTATTTATTACTATCTACATAGATTCTTTGGGGGGTTCTCGACTTGAGTTTTATGGACCCAAGCCATTTTTGCCTTTTGGCTTAAATTTCAAAACAATTTCTATACTTAGTAGTTAGTTAGTATGGTGCTCATAAGAATCTGACGGTTACACTGAGGTGTACCAGAGACAGAGGTTTGAAAACCGAGTTCGAGCTCAGCGTTCTATGCTCTGGCATAGAGTTAACCCTTTCCTCTACAGAGCAGTTCAAGTGCTGGGGCTACCTGCATATAGTCAGACTACAGCAAGACTCCATTAGAAGAAACAACATTACTTCGGTGAGTAATTTTTTCTTAGAAATCAATAAGGAGGCCTCGCCTGCAGAGTCTTGAACATTTCACATTACCTGGAGGGGGAGTGAGTTTTCTTAAATTAAAAACATTTTTCAGAAATTCCAATTCAGTCTGAATCAATTTGCTTTCTAGACCTCTCACATAAAGATATGATGTGTAGAGCCTATCAGGCAAATTTGGTGTTGTTTTTTGACTGGGCAACAAAGAGTGGAAAAGGGGCATGCAGTAGACATGTTATGTCTGGACTTTGGCAAGGTCTTAGATTCTGTGCCTCATAGGAGACTTTTAAAGAAGTTAGAGGACTTAGGTGTAGAGATTGGGCTCATCACATGGACTGAGAGCTGGTTGAGGGATAGAAGTCAGAGGGTATAAGTGAATGGAGTCAGATGAGTAGACTGAGCAGTTACACGTGGGGTGTCATGAAGTCTGGTGTTGGGTCTGGACGAATGTAACATTTATATTAGTGACATTGGGAAGGAGTGCATAGTAAAATGGATCTTTTTGCAGATGACATGAAAATCTGTGGGAGTGGATAGTGAGGAAGGCATTAGGGAAGTGAGGACACAGAGAAGTTGGAGAGGTAGTCAACAATTTGGCAACTGAAATTGAATGCAAAGAAGTACAAAGTAATGCATATTGGAAGAAAACAATCCATGTCTAAACTACTGGATGTGAGGGGTACAAAATGCTAAGTCCACAGAGGAAAGAGACTTTGGGGTTATTATAAGCAGTAACCTTACAACATCTAATCTGTGCAATAAGGCACACGGTAAAGCTACTAAGATGGTGGTTTGTATAGGTAGGTATTTGAAAGTAGGAACAGAGATGTGATATTGCTCTTATTCAGTCTCTGGTTAGATCCCAGCTAGAGTACGTGCACTGTTTTGGAATTCTCATTTACAGAAGGTTAGGGATAGACTGAAGGTAGTACAAAGTATGGTAACTATAAAATGATTCATGAAAAGCAAGAAAATCATATGAGGAAAAACTGTCAGACTTGAACATGTACACTTTTGGAAGAAAGAAGGAAAAGGGGAGACATGATTGAAATTTACAAATTCCTAAGGGGAATAAACAAGGTTAATAATGGGGTTCTGTTTCCCAGAAATGATAACACAGTGACCCAGGTTCATGGGTGGAATTCATGGGTGGAATCTAGTACATTGCTTAAGATGGATGCTGTGTTGGGCTGCTGTCTGTGAGCTCCTAGTCAGTCAGAACTAATTTTTAAGTCTAAGTCTGTTGGATTATGTTTCATTGTTAAACTGCAGTTAAATTGTAGAATTATAGATAGGGAATTTTTAATGAGCTAAAGTGTAGCTAATAGTTTTAATTTTTTGTTTAGCATTAGTCCACTTTTAAGTTTTTATCACCAGTGTCACTTGTCATTTGGGCTTGGATTCAAAGTCCAAGCTTTGGATTCTGCTGCAGTGTGTCATGAGGTCTTCTTTTGTTGTCCAAGCTGGGAGGTTGATGTCCGTGCAATTTTATAAGAATATCTATCGGACATGGTTTTGGTTCATGCTACACTCAATTTGGTAGTGTAGTTATGGGAACACCACAAGAATGACATGGGTAATTTTGTGTAGCACTACTCTGAACCATGATCCTCTGCAGTTACAGAGTGCAGTTGTGAGGAGCGACTGTGGAGCAAATCATTCAGGGCAGAAGACTGTGCTGTTTGGGAGTCAGACTTCATATCGTGGTTTGCTGAATGGGAATTTGTTCATAAAGATTTATGCCAGCTGCTGCATTGTAAGATCTTGAGTACCTGGATGGCTGTACATGACCTAGAGTTGTGGTGAGAGAGCAACTCCCGTTCTTTTTATTGAGATCCATGCTAGAGTTGGTTGCTCTTCAAAAACTTTTTTTTGGCTCCCAGAGATATTCTTGGATTTGTTCTACAGACTTGTCATATACTGTAGTGGCACGGTAGCACCACAGTAGTTAGGGTTGAGCAGGGGTTTCTGTGTTAAACCTCAAACTTTGCACTTTTATGGATTTATAAGAAATCTTGCATGTTTGGTCTTGAGGGGTACACCTCTTGACATGCCAAGTTTCATTCTAGTTGGATGTGCAGATTCCGAGATGCGAAAAGTAAAAAAAAAATTGTTTTTTTTCTGTCATCACCTGGCACCCATTTTTCAGGGTAGAAAGAGCTTGGCTCACAGATATGCCCTTCTCTGGTTTGGTGAAAAAATATTAATGCATTGCAAAGTTATTGCATTTTAACATTTCTATTCTGAGCATGCTCAGTACAGTCTTTTGGATAACTGCTCCAAAAAAGGATCCCTTTTTGTATAGCTGCCATCTTGTTCTGTTTAAAAAAAATAAAAAAATAAAAAAATTCAAAACCTACAAAAATGACATCCTGGACAGACACCAGTGCATGTATATTGGTCATTGGGATCCCATTAGGTGGATTCTGCATTTAACTGTTGGGAAAAATGACCGCCAAATGTGTGGGTTTTTTTTTTTTTAATTAATTTTAAAATCCATTTTCGTGACTCGCTTCCTTTTTTTTTTTTGTATGGCTATGCGATAAAGGATCCCTTCATATGAAAAAAGAACATAGAAGCTGATGGTAGATAAGGGCTGCATGGCCCATCCAGTCTACCCTTTTTTGTTGTATTGGTTACACTGTAGACCCCTCCAGGTCTATGGCACTTTCTCTTCCACACCCTTGCCTATCCCCCAGGCTTTTTTGAATCCTACCACTGTTTTTGCCTCCACAACGTCCGCTGGAAGACCATTTCAGGCATCCTCCACCCTTTCTTTGAAGAAGTATTTCCTCACATCTCTCCTAAACCTACCTTCCTTTAGCTTTGTATCGTGCCCCTTGTTCTGGAGCACCCTGTCCTCTGAAAAATACCTACCACTTGTACCTTATTCACCCCCGTGAGGTATTTAAAGGTCTCGATCATATTCTCACCTCCCTCCTCCCTCCCTCCTGTGCTTCAGGGTATATATGTTTAATTCATTTAGTCTCTCCTCATAGGATGTTTGATGTAGACCCTGTACTATCTTGGTAGCCCTCCTTTTGATGGCCTCCATCTTGTCTATGTCCTTCCTGAGATGTAGCTCCCAAACTGGGCACAGTACTCCAGGTGGGTCTTACTAAAGCCCTATATAGTGGCAACACCACTTCCCTCTTTCCAGCTGGTAATACCCCTACCTATACATCCCAGCATCCCACTATCTCTCCGGATCAATTTGTTGCACTGTCTGCCTACCTTCAGATTATCTGATATGATTCCCCACAGGTCTCTTTCCTGCTTGGTTGCTGCTAGTATCTCTCCCCCCATTTTGTACTGCACCCTTGGATTTCTGTGGCCCAACTTTTTTGTATTAAACCTTATCTGCAAAACTTTTGACCACTCCTCCAGTCATTTCAAGTCTTTCCAGCATTTGCACCCCCTCTGGAGTGTCTACCCTGTTGCATATCTTGGTGTCATCTGCAAAGAGGCAGAACTTCCCTTCCAGTTTCTCTGCTGTGTCATTAATGAAGACATTAAAGAGGACTGGCTGCACTACTGACCCCTGCAGTACCCTGCTGGTCACTCTCCTCTCCTCAGAGCGAACTCCATTTACCACCACTCTCTGCCTCCTATCCCCTAACCAGTTTCTTACCCAGGTTACCACCTTATTGCCCGCCCCCATGCTACCCAACTTGTTTTCCAGTCTCCTATGTGGAACGTTGTCAAAGGCCTTGCTGAAGTCCAGGTAGGCCATGTCCACCACCTCCCCCCACCCCCATGCAACACCCTGATTACCCAGTAAGAAAAATCTATCAGATTTGTTTGCCATGGCCTCCCCTCCATAAAGCCATGCTGCCTTGGGTCATGCAGTCCACTGGATTCCTGGTGTTCAACAGTTCTTTCCTTTAATAGTGTTTCTATCAATTTATCTATTATAGATGTAAGGCTGACAGGCCTGTAATTTCCCACCTCTTCCTTGCTACCACTTTTGTGAAGTGGGACTACGTTGGCCCTTCTCCAGTCCTCTGGGACTATACTGGTCTCCAGTGAGCTGTTAGACAAGTCTGCCAGTGGTGCAGCTAGCACCTCCTTGAGTTCCTTTAACACTCCTGAATGCATCCCATATGGCCCCATGGCTTTGTCCCCAGTCAGATTAGCGAGTGCTTTCCTGACCCTCTCTTCAGAAAAGGGACTGGTGTCCATTTCCCCCTCCCGAATCTCTTAGTGCTTATTTCACAAATTGTATTCTCAAGTGCCATCTGTTAGAGTTTAGAAATGTAAAGGATACTGTGCTGTCTAGTTTAAAGTTAGGGCTTCAAATGACAAGGGGCTGTGTTATCTAGTTAAACAGGAAGGGAGGGCTTAGTATTTCTGTACTGTGCTGTGTGCCATCAATTTGTAATGGGGTGAGCTTATCAGATCTGTACAAGTCCATTCTGTTGTAACAAGGTCAAGGCGTGGTGCTAACTAATTGTAATGGGGAGGGTTTATCAGCTCTGTGCTGTGCCTTCTAGTTGTAGAAGGGAGGGATTAACAGATTTGTACAAATTTATTTTATTGTAAAAGGAAAGGCTTAACAGGGTTTAACAAGTTTGTTCCGTTACACTGTGGGATATCTGGTTGTAACAGGGAGGGCTTAACAGATCTTTCCAAATTCAGTCATTCTGATTTAACGGGGAGGGCTTGACAGCTATGTACAAATTCATTTTGAAGTAAAAGGGATTGCTTAACAGAACTAAACAAATTCATTCAAACAACATGAAGTCTTGCTGTATTCTGACATATGCAGTTAGGTCCTGCCTTTCAACTGCCCCGGAGAACAACGAGTTAAACTTTCCATGGCCAGCATGGAATGTTCACCGCGAGCTCGGTTGAAGCCCCTGTCTGCTGTTGTTTAAACTCCAATCGTCAGATTCTTCACTCCGCCTCACTGAACAGTCGCTCTTGAGATTTCTCCTTTGCTCGGTTTAAAAAAGTCAAAGTGTAGTTTTTCACTCGGTTTCTACCGAATTGCTGCTACCTAATCTGTCGGTTTAAGTCTCTGTCTGTAGTACCGTGAGTACTAGATAGGTTTTCTATTTAGTTTCTGTGAACCGATCAGTTCAGGTAAAAAAGTTTGTGAATTTACTTAGAGTGTGGTAACCGGTCCGTATCGGTTCTAAAACCGGATTTTATTACGTTTTTTTCCAAGACCCGCAAAATGGTCAGGAACCGATAGGGGAGTCTTGCCTGGCGGATTGCCGAAAAAAGAGTAAGTTTTGGATAGGATTGGTCATGTCTGAGAAACCCAAGAAAAAAAACTGGGTTTCAGCACTGCAGTGTGTGTGGGGAAGTCTTTGCTAAGGCTGATCCCCACACCACCTGTGTTTATTGTCTGGGGTTTGACCACCTCGATTCAGACTGCCAAATTTGTAAGAATTTTCCCAAAGCTACCCTAGAAAAGAGATTAGGTAGACTGAGGGAAAGGGAGGCCGAGAAGTCCGCTGACCCGGATGGCCAGCCCGGTTCGGTTCCGACCGAACCAGAAAGAGTGCCCTCTGACCAGGCGATACTTCGGGCAAAAGGAGAGCTGATTCTGAGGAGTCAGTTCCGTTAAGAAAAGAGAAGATAAATCGTCCGTTCGATCCAGAAATTCATACTCAACCTGATGAGATAGCCAAGGGCACTAAGAATAGTGCAGTTGTTTACTTCGGTTCCGGCCGAACCGCACCACCTGGCAGGGGTTCAGTCGGTTCCCTGGTTCTGGATTACACCTTAGAAGAATTTTATGAACTGGATGAGGAGGAGGGAGAGTATGAGGATGATGATGGTGATTATGAAAGTCTGGATGTGCCTATTGACCCGGACATCTCCCCAGACAGACCTTCAGGTGTTTCTCCTCCTAGGCTTTCTGAGTCCCCTTCCCACTTTATGTTTTACAAAAAAGTGGCTGAAACCCTCCAGCTTCCTATGGAAGAAGCAGTAGAGGATCAGGAGGAGCCTGATTTTGTTGAAATGATGGACATCCCAGAGTCCAGGAGACTGTCTATTCCCCTCCATAAATCTTTTGGGAAACAGACAAATAGAATTCTTAAGACTCCTAACTCCATACCTCCTGTGGACAGATGAATGGACAAGAGGTATACTCTTTCAGGCTGAGACATGGAGTTCCTTTCTCAGCAATGCAGCCATGTTAGGGTAGTGCAGGCTGCTGCCTATGATAAGGCAAATATCCCCTTGGCATCACCCCCCAGATAAGGACTCCAGGAGGATTGATGCCATGGCAAAGAAACAGTACATGGTAGCATCTTTAGGACTCAGGCAGGCTAACTATATGGCCTACACAACTAGATACCAGAAATCCAGATGGGACACTGTGCTGGCTCTGGCTAAACAGGCCCTGACCAGCTTGCCAGGAGCTGGAGCAGGTGGCTGCAGATGGGATTGAGGCATCCAAAGTGCAATTTCATGCTGCTGTGGACTCCAATGATGTTTCATCAAGAGTCATGGCTACATCTGTGGCTCTTCGGAGGATGGCTTGGCTCAGATGTACTAACCTATCACAGGACACCCAGGCTAAGGCCATGAATTTCCCTGTTATTGGTAATTCTCTGTTTGGGGAGCAGACAGAGAACTACATGAAAAAGATGGATGAGTACAGGACCACATACAGCAGTGCTCAGGCCAATGAAAGGCAAGCCACTCCTCAAAGGCAGCAGTCCAGGGGCAGGGGCAGGCCTTTCCAAAGGCCTTTTTACCAAGCTCAGGCCTCCTCTTCTTATTCTCAGAGGGGGTTCTTCAGAGGGAGAGGCAGATGGGGAATGAGCAGGCCTGCATCCACCCCTCAGCCTAAAGCCCCTGCCAAGCAGACACCCTGATGGGTCTGCCTGGGCCGATTCTCCAATACCAGTAGGGGTCTGGCTGGCTTACTTTGTCTGGGACTGGAAGTCTCTGACATCAGACAAGTGGGTCCTGGAAGTAGTAAGCCAGGGACTGGTTCTCAGCTTCAAAAAATTTCCCAAGATGAGAACCAGGTCCTTTCCACCTGCAAATCCATCAGAGACCCTTGCCTTAGAGGCAGAGGTTTCTTCCCTCCTAGCTCTCAGAGCCATAGAGAGGGTTCCCACCCTACACAGGGGCAAAGGATTGTACTCCAGGTGCTTCCTAACCCCCAAAAAGACAGGAGAATGGCGGCCCATCCTGAACCTAAGATATCTGAACAAACACCTTTTAAAACCAAAGTTCAAAAGGGTGACTCTGGGAATAATCCTTCCCTCTCTAAGGCCAGGGGACTGGCTAGCCTCTCTGGACCTCAAGGATGCCTATTTTCACATTTCCATCAGGTGCTCCCACAGAAAGTACCTCAGGTTCGAGTTGCCCTCAGGCCACTATCAATTCAGAGCAATGCCCTTTGGCCTAACATCAGCCCCAAGGGTTTTCACAAAGTGCCTGGCAGTAGTGGTTGCTTTCCTAAGGAGAAAAAAGATCTCCATCTTCCCATACTTGGACGACTGGCTCATAGTGGGTCAGTCTCCAGACCAAGTCAAGTCACATTTGCAAATAACTCAGCAAGTGCTCACTTCCTTAGGATTCTCCTCAACCTTCCAAAGTCAGTTCTCGAGCAGAACAGCTCCTCACCTTCATAGGGCGGAGCTGGATACAGTAAGGTAAGAGCCTTCCTTCCCCTGGACAGGGCAAGGACCCTTATGGAACTGGCCTCTTCATTCACCTACAGGTGTCTCGACCAGCAAGGCATTTCCTTCAGCTTCTGGGCCACATGGCAGCTTCCACAACAGTGGTCCAGGGAGCAAGATTCCAGATGAGGGACATTCAGTTCCACTTAAAAGCCTTCTGGTCCCAAAGAAAGGAGTCCCTTACCAAACTAGTCCAGTGACTCGAACCCTGATCCAGGCCTTGCAGTGGTGGCAGGATCAGGACAATTTGAGACAAGGAGTTCCTTTTGTCACTCAGTCTGATTCAGTGATACTCACCACAGATGCTTCCCTGCTGGGCTGGGGAGCTCACCTGAGGGATCTTGCCACCCAAGGGCTGTGGTCACCTCAGGAATCTATGCTTCACGTCAGTCTCTTGGAACTCAGAGCAGTGTTTCTGGCACTGCAAGCTTTTTCCAAATCTGTACAGAACAAGGTGGTCCAGGTCAGAACAGACAACACCACCACCATGTGGTACATCAACAAGCAAGGAGGCACTCGGTCTACGGCCTTGTGCACAGAAGCAATGAAGTTGTGGTTTCTGGCCTATTCCCTGCAAACCTCTCTGATAGCAGTTCATCTCCCAGGGAAGGACAATGTCATAGCAGATGCTCTCAGCAGGATATCCCAGGGCCATCACGAATGGACCCTAGATCCCCTAGTTTTGAAAGTGATTTTCTCGAGATGGGGCACTCCACAGATAGATCTTTTGTAGCCCCAGACAATCACCAACTTCCTCTCTTTTGTTGCAGACCCCCAGTCTTGGGCTCAGTTCCCCTGGATGCTCTGATCCTGAATTGGGAAGGGAAATTTCTGTATGCTTTTCCCTCCTTCCCTTTCCTGTTCAAGGTGTTAGTCAAGATAAGGTCACAACCATGCAAAGTGATTCTGATTGCTCCAGACTGGGCCAGACAGCCCTGGTACCCCCTGTTGCTGTCCTTAGCAGTCCACCTCCCCCTGTCTTGTCCCAGGAATTGCAACCTGTTGACATCCTCTCAGGGGAGGATTTGGTACCCGAACCTCAGGTCTCTCAATCTCAAGACATGGCTCTTGAAGAGTTAGAATTTGCAGATCTGCATCTTTCCCAAGGGGTTCTGGATATCCTTAAGGCTTCTTGAAAGCCTTCCACCAGAAAGACTTACAATACCAAATGGAAAAGGTTTACTATTTGGTGTTCTAATAAGAATATTTCTCCAGAATCTGCTGGGTTGCCTACGGTTCTGGACTATATGGTCCATCTCAATGGCCTAGGCCTTAGGCCAGCTACACTTAAAGTGCATTTGGCAGCTGTTTCTGCCTTCCTGTCAGTAGGCAAGCCCTCTCCTCTGTCAGCCCATCCTGTGTTCTGTAAGTTCTTCAAGGGATTGCTGCACACCAATCCCACCTTTAGAGACCCTGCTCCTGCTTGGGACCTTAATGTTTGCATTGCTCAGCTTATGCAACCACCCTTTGAGCCTTTGTCCTCTGCAGAGCTTAAGTACTTGACTTGTAAAACTGTGTTTTTGGTAGCCATTACCTCTGCCAGGCGTATCAGTGAATTGCAAGCCCTGTCAGTAGACCTGATTTCATCCTTTCCATAGAGATAAAGTGGTCCTAAGAACTAACAGGAAGTTTTACCTAAGGTGGTTTCAGATTTCCACCTTAACCAGTCTGTGTCTCTCCTGTTTCTTCACAGACCATTCCTCCTCTGAGAGAGGGCTGCACAACGGATGTTAAAAGGGTTCTCAGCTACTACATAGAGCACCAAGGGTCACAGGTTTGAGTCCTCCAATTGTTCCTCACATATGGAGAGGTTGGTGAGGGCAAACCTGCCACTAAGAGATCTGTTGCCAGGTGGATTGTTTCTTGTATACAATTCTGCTATGAAAAACTGGGTAGAACTCCACCCTCAGGCCTGAGGGCTCACTCTACTAGAGGTACAGCTGCTTCCCTGGCTGCTGCCAGGGATATTCCTATCTTAGAAATTTGTCAAGCAGCCATCTGGAAAACAGTCCATACATTCACCAAGCATTACTTTCTGGATATCCGGGCAAGGAGTGATGCTCGGTTTGGCACAGCAGTACTTCAGAGCCTGTTTCCAAAGTAGGTTCTGTCCCTCCTCCATGGAGGTACTGCTTGGTAGTCTGCATATGTCCGAATACAGCAAGACTTCATGTTGTTTGAAGAAAAAAATTATTCACCTTAGTAATGTTGTTTCTTCTAATTGAGTCTTGCTGTATTCTGACCTCCCCCTCCCTCTCAGAACCTGGTTTTGGGATGTGGGTGGCAGGAGTATGTTGACACCCTAGGGGTGTCCTTTTTCACCCTCCTTTATTTTGGGTGAGTGTCGTTTTGGGATGTGTTTTGTTTTGTGTTTCTGACTTGAGTCTTTGCTTTGAAACCAAAAAACCCTTTTATATAAATTTAGTTGTCAGTTGTCTAGTTGAGTTTTACAGTTTCCACACAGAACTTCTAGTGAGTATTTCTGGTAAAGATCTGACAGTTGGAGTTTAAACAACAGCAGACAGGGGCTTCAACTGAGCTCACAGTGAACATTCCATGCTGGCCATGGAAAGTTTAACTCTTTGTTCTCCGGGGCAGTTGAAATGCAGGACCTAGCTGCATATGTCAGAATACAGCAAGACTCCATTAGAAGAAACAACATTACTAAGGTGAGTAATTTTTTCTTCTGTTACAGTCTGTGCTTTATAGGGTAACAGACAGTGGCAGAGCCAGGTTTGGGAGCATTTAGGAGCTGGGGGGAGCCATTCAGTCAATCATGGACTCCACAATGGACAGTAAACAGTGAATAAAGATGGTGGTGGGGCACCACTACTCACACTTGGGCAGCCAGGAGGGGCAACTGCCCCCAGCTCCGCCACTGGTAACAGGGAGGGCTTAGTGGATCTTTCCTAATTCCATTCATTCTGTTGTAAAGGAGAGGGACTGATAGATCTTTATTCATTTGGTTGCCCTTTGTGCTATCTGGTTTAAACAGTGAGTGCTTATTGGATATTATTTGATTTTAAAAGTGAGGGCTTATCAGAACTTAACAGGATCAACCAACTGTTGGGCCCTGATATGACAAATATAAAGTAGAAGGGAAAAACTAACAAACTGTTAGACCCTGATTAAGGTAAACAACTTACACCAAACAGAAAAATATTAAGAATGTGGCATGCAAGGGGAGGGTTAGACTGGAAGACATTTGAGTATTCTGGAAGTGGAATGTGGCGGGGGGATTGGCGGGAAGCAGAGGGCAGGAGGAGTATAGAGGAACAATTAGAAGGGGGAGAATAGTAGGTTGCAGTGGATGTAGGGTGGCGGTTTTTATGGACACACTATGGAGAATCGGCGGGTGCCAAGTATGTCAAAGACTGGGGAAGCTCGAGATGGAACTTATGTGGCTAAGAAGGGAGGTGGAGTGGAGGGTAGGGAATAGGAGGGATGAGGAAATGGCTGAAGGAAGCAGTGGCACAGGCAGCGCTAAGGGCTGGGGAATGGATAGTGGGGACAGGGGAAAGAGGGGGGTTGTGTGGAGGGATGGGATGCAGTTCACGATGTAGTGAGGGGGTTAACTGGAAGGAGGTTGGGAGGAAAGGAAGGGGGCCAAGGGAACAGGCAAGGACAAACGAAAGTGATAGTCAAGCTGTGGGTAGCCATGCAAACACAGGAGGCAGTGTATGGGTATCGAATAGATACTCACCATTGGCCAAACTGCAGGAAATGGGAGATCAAGAGGAAAGGGTGGAAAATTAGGTCTCTGTAAAGGGACCCAGTAGAATCAGTGGGGGAGGGAAGGGGATCGAGTGTAAGCATTAAGGGGAGTGGGGGGGATTCCAAGGAAAGGGGGGAGGAAAAGAGGGGGAGGGAGAGTTTAGCAGAGGGATTAGGAACGAGTGAAAGTAAGGAAATCAAAGGAAAGTGGTGGGACGAAAAAGGCTAATTGAGAATCCAGCAGAAGGGGAAAGAAAAGAGCAGCTGCAACCGGGGAGTGTTGGAAAAAGGGGACCACAGGGAGATAATATGGGGGAACACGTAGTCAGTACAAGGTCAGGAGACCAAGAAAGGACAAGGATGGAAATCCAAGAAAAGAGTAGAAGTAATGCAAGGAAGGGGGAACAAGATAGAGGCACGGGGGCTGTAGCAGGGATGGAGAGTACAGACAAGGTCATGGTCTTTGATGACTCCATCATTAAGAGAATCCACTAGCTAAGAAAGGGGGTGGTCTATAAAAGGAGATCAGTCTTCTGTGAGCCAGGGATGGAGGCGGGAAGGGCGATGACTAAAATAAGAGAGGGTATTAGGTTGCTGGGGGGAAAGACGCACCTAGTCCTGCACCTAGGGACTAATGACCTGGTGGGAAACGATATGGGTGAGGTTCAAAGTAGGTTCAAGGAGATTGCCAGGATATGCAGGGAGGAGGAGGTTAGCTCTCTGGCTTTCTTAGAGGTATTGTCTGTTTACTGTGGTAGCACCACGAGGCAGCTGAGAATTAAAGACTTCAATTATTGCTCAGGAACTGGTGCAAAGGGGAGGGATTCACCTGCTTAAGGGAGTGGGAGAACACTTTGGCAAGGTGAGACTCTATACACGAAGGACAGACTACATATAGATGAGGGGGCGTTAGGATATTGAGGGGAAAATTGCAAAGTTATATACTATAGATGGGGTCCTGGGAAAGGATTTAAATTAGAAGAGGGGGAGTATGAGACTGGGGAAGGGATGGAGAAAGATGATGGAGGTTCTTATCTAGTTAGCACTCCCCTGCATAAGGGGGCAGGGGATACAAGGGGGAAAAAATGTTAGCATATGGGGGAAATTGGTGGAAGGGTATGCTAGCAAACGCCAGGAGTGTGGAGAAAAAATGGCAGAATTAGAGGCCATGATCAAAGATGAGGGACTAGACCTGGTCACTTTAACAGAGATGTGGTGGATGGGAAACCATAAATGAGATGTGGATATACCAGGGTATAACCTTTTTAGAAAAGACAGGATGGGTAAAAAGGGGGTAGGGTGGCACTATACGTTAAGGATGGGATAAAGGCAATAGCCGGGCAGGTAAGTCTAGGATTTGCTGAGGTTCTCTAGGTCACGCTGCTCAAGAGGTCTGGAGAGGCAATATGCCTGGGTGTGGTATACAGGCCACCAAATCAAGGTGAGGAGGTGGACAAAGAGCTCTTGCAGGAGATACAAAGGATTTCAAGTAAGGGGGAACTCCTGCTGTTGGGGGATTTTAATCACCCTGATGTGAGTTGGGAGTTTCCAGCAGCTACATCAGCTAGGAGTAGGTAGATACTGGAATCCCTGCAAGATGCACTCCTACAGCAACTGGTAAGGGAACCCATGGGGGCAAGGCAACACTAAACTTTTTTTTTTATATTTATCTTACTTTTTGCCCCTCCGCCGTCCGTCAGAGCTCCGCCCTGGTCACGGTGCCCCAGAGACTTCCACCGCCTAATGAGTCTCTCGCTCCTCCGGTCACTCCTGGCTTACCCCCCAGGAGGCGGGGCACAGCACCGTGTCAGGAACCGGTACTGTGGAACAGTATCTGGTTGGGGGAGCCCTCGGCCAGACGGCTGATTGAAGCTTAGGGGCAGGGTGTCATAGAGACATCTGGCAGAGAGGGATTTTGTCCCTATAGGCTGGGGCAGAGACATGCAATGACGCCTGCGTCTGTCCCGCTCCAGTGCCCCTTGACTATGCGTTGGTGCTATGGTGATACACCCAGCTTCCACTAGGTGTCACACCCACACCGGGCGCAGAACCCCCACCAACGGAGAAGGAGAGCAGTCCTGGGGCGCTCCAGCCTGTCCTCCCAGCCGCCTCCATGACCTGGGCTCATTTCTGAACCCAGTTCACGGCGTCATGGCAATCAAACCGCTGCACTGGCAGGCTGCCTGGCAACACTAAACTTAATACTGACAAATGGGGAAAGTGTGGCAGAGTTATCAGTGGGGACAATCTGGGGGCAAGTGACCACTGAACTGTTAGGTCTAGGATCAGGATGGGGAAGGAAGTGAGTCACACCACCATGAGGGTAATGGAGTTCCGGAGGGCGGATTTCAAAATAATGAGTGAGATTTTTAGGGTCAATATGGAAGATAGGAAAAGGATAGGGAACATGGAAGAACTGTGGGGGGCAATTAAGGGAGGACTTGTGAAAGCCGCTGAACAGTGTATTAGGAATGTAGAAAAGAGAAAACAGGGAAGAAGGCTGTTTTGGTATTCAAGGGAGGCAGCAAGGGCAATAGGGGAAAAAGGGCTTTCAAGACATATAAAAGAACACAAGGAAAAGGCGATGAGGTATATAGGGAAAAGCTAAGTGTGGCAGGGCAGATAATCAGGAGGATGAAGTCAGATACGGAGGAGGAAATAGCAAAAGAGGCCAAAAAGGGCGACAAAAAGTTCTTCAGCTACATCAGTGAGAGAAGGAAAAACAAGCAGGGTATAATGATACTTAAAGGGGAGGGGGGTGATCTCATAGAGAGGGACACAGAAAAAGCAGACTTGCTAAACAGATATTTCTGCTTGGCGTTTATGGTTGAAAGGAAGGGACATGGACTAGTATTGAAGATAAGAGGCAGTGATGGCAGGGAGGTGGACAGTAGGCCATTCAAGGAGAGCAGGATATTGGAGGACTTAAGAAAGTTAAGGGTAGATGAAGCAGTGGGTTCAGATGCCCTGCATCCCAGGGTGCTCTGAGAGCTTATGGAACTGCTGGCAGAACCGAGGTTGTTCAACGTATCTTTTGACATAGGGAGGGTACCAGGGGACTGGAGAAAGGCGGATGTGGTGCCAAGACACATGAGCGGAGGAAAAGAAGAACCAAGTAACTATTGTCTTGTCAGTCTTGCATCAGTAGTAGGAAAGATTATGATGGCACTCCTAAAGAAAAGGATAGTGGATTATCTTGTAGAAAATGGGCTGCAGGATGATAGGCAGCATGGGTTCATGGAGCGAAGGTCATGCCAGATGAATCTCATTGAATTCTTCGACTGGGTGACAAGAGAGTACGATCAGGGAGGGGCGGTGGACATGGCCTATCTAGACTTCAGCAAGGTCTTTGACACCATCCCTCACAGGAGGCTGGTGAGCAAGATGGGCAGTCTAGGGGTAGGGGAGAAAGTAACAAATTGGGTGGAAAACTGGCTTGGTGACAGGAGTCAAAGGGTGGTAGTAAATGGGGTTCATTCCAGGGAGGAAAGAGTGACAAGTGGGGTACCACAGGGGTTAGTACTGGGGCCGATACTCTCTAACATTTACATAGGGGATATTGTGGAGGGTCTGAATGGAAAGGTGTGTCTGTTTGCAGATGATACAAAAATCTGCAATAGAGTGGACATACCAGGGAGGGTGGAGAGCATGAGAGAGGACCTGCTAAAGCTGGAGGGGTGGTTGGAAAGTTGGCAACTGAGATTTAATGCCCAAAAGTGTAATATAATGCACATCAGGAATACAAACCCAAGGGCTGCATATGCATTAGGGGGAGAGGATGTTTTGGTAACTGAGCAGAAGAGGAATCCAGGGGTTATTATTTTGGACAACCTCAGGGTGGCAAACCAGTGCAACAAAGCGGTTGGAAAGGCAAGCGGTATGGTGGCATGCATAGGGAGGGGTATCGCAAGCAGGAGAAGCGAGGTGATAATGCCCCTATACAAGTCAATGGTCCGTCCCCACTTAGAATATGGGGTACAGTTCTGGAGACCTTATCTACAGAGGGATATTGATAGGGTGGAGAGAGTTCAAAGGAAGGCAACCAAAATGGTGCATGGTATGCATCAGAGGACATATGAGGAGAGGATGGAGAAGCTTAAACTATATCCACTGGAAACCAGGAGAGAGAGGGGGGATATGATAGAAACTTTTAAACACCTGAAGGGAATTAACAAGGTGAGGGAAGGCAGTATATTCAAGATGAAAAACAATCCAAGAACCAGGCGGCTACAGCTTGAAACTAGAGGGTGGCCAATTCATAGGTAATAAGAGAGGGCAATACTTCACTGAGAGGGCAGTGAGCCCCTGGAATGGGCTACTGGAGAGGGTGGTTGAGGCATCAACAGTGAGGGGATTCAAGGGTGCATGTGATAACTACATGAGTTTAAACAAGAGAGGGAGGGAAGGAGGGATAGATACCCTGACGGGAAAAAGGTGTTGGAAATGTACGGGGGGAGGAGGACACGTAAGTGGTGTGTAAGGGTGGTAGCATCAGGGCTACCTGTGGGAAGGGAACAAGGGCAGACTTGATGGGCCAATGGGGTATTTTTCTACTGACACACTTCTATAATTTGTGGTCCCTCCTCTTCCCCAATCTGGAAAAAGAATCAGGAAATAAACTAAATCCAAATTCTTTTGTTGTATGAGGGCATCCTTTTTCATACGAACAAAAAAAGCTCACGAAAAAGGATGCCCTCATGTGAAAAAAAGAAAATGGACATAGCTTTTTTTTTAAATTCTTTTTTTTGTATGAAGGAATCCTTTTTCGTGAGCCTTTTTCATTTATATGAAAAAGGATGCCCTGATACCAAAAAAAGGAATTTGGACTTAGTTTTTTTTTTCTGATTCTTTTTTCATATAAAGAAACCCTTTTTCATATGTTTTTTTTTTCGTTCATACGAAAAATTATGCCCTCATATGAAAAAATGAATTTTGACTTTGTTGTTTTCCCCATTCTTTTTTCTTATGAAGACATCCTTTTTCATATGGGTTTTTTGTTTTGATACAAAAAAGGATTCCATCATACGAAAAAAGATATTGGACTTAGTTTTTTTCCCCACATTTGAACTTCGACAAGTCATAACTAGCTCAATATTTTGACTTAAGAAACAATCTATATATCAAAACAAAGGTCTTAATGAGTACTGTATGAATAATACCTACCCCCCCAAAAAAATTTAGGGCCCACATAAAAAAAAATACAAATTTAAAAAATTATAATTATCATAGGATAACATTGGAACTTTAACAAGTCATAACTCCCTCAATAGTTGGAATTAAGGGATAGTCTGTATATAAAAACAAAGGTCTTCATGAGTACTAAAAGAATAACACATATCCCCCCTAAACATTTAGGGGCAATAAAAAAACAAAACAATAAAATATGAAAATTCCCATTGGATAATATTGGAACTTCAACAAGCCATAGCGCCCTCAGTCTTTGGACTTAAAGGACAATGTATATATCAAAACAAAGCTCTTAATGAGTACTACGAGAATAACACACACACTCTAAACATTTAGGGGCAATATAAAAAAAAAAAAGAGAGAAAATTCCCATAGGATAACATTGGAACTTCAGCAAGCCATAACTCCCTCCATATTTGGACTTGAGGGACACTATATATTGGAGCTGCGAAACACTGCTGCTTAGACTAGCAGGTCAGGATCTCCTCCAGCACACACACACCTACTGCCGTGGGAGCTCCGAAATGCCGCCTCTTAGTCTAGCAGGTCAGGACCCCCTCCAACACACACCTGGTGCTTTGGGAGCTCTGAAACACTGCAACTTATACTAGCAGGTCAGGACCCCCTCCAACACACACCTGCTGCCTTGGGAGCTCCGAAACACCACCGCTTAGCCTAGCAGGTACAAGTCGCCCTCCACTTCCAGCTGAGGCACTCTGTCTCGGGAGCAGTGAACAGCGGATTTGAACCTGGCGCCTTTCTACCAGCATGCCAGTGCTGACTTCTTTTCTTACTCACTGCTGTCTGCATTCCACAGCTTCCTTTAGTGGTGCAGTGTACTTACATTAAGAATTTGTGCAGGATTTATAGTTAAAAAAATTCATAGTTAAAAAAAAAAAAGCATCATAGTTTCCCATTTGCAAGTTATATCCAGCTACCCCTAGAGGTCACTGTTTCTGTCTCCTTCAGACACTGAGTATTCCTCTGACATTCTTTTGCAAAGCTCTTGCTCAGGTTCGGGGTGCTTCGGCTCAGAGTGGAGGATGCTACAGCCTCTTGTTTTAGTGGAGGTGACCCTAACCACCCACATTATCCTACCTCACGCTTCTTCAATAGTTCCACCTAGATACTCTCTCCGCCCACATTTTCTACTCCAAGCTTTTCCCTAACCTGTTACTGTTGTATATCTTGGTGGTTAATCTGAATTTCCTCGTCTTAGTTGACCCATCTTTAAGCTTTAATATGATGCTGGGTATTGTTCTGGCTTGTACTTATATACTTGTAGTCCTAGGCACAGACCAGTTGCTGCTGATGCTCAGGCAGGACATGGGGCAGCCCACAGGCCCTCTGTACTCCAATTTCTGGTGTATCTACCCCCAAGCCAACCTTAACCCTACCCTTATCACCATATACAGGCTTAGAAAAGGGAGAAACTGCTATATGGTTATGGAATGTCTCTGAGGCTACAAACGTCAGATGCCCCCCCCCCTTGAGTGACTCCTGAAATTCCTGCTGGCCATTAAGTTGTTACTCACCGGGAATATTGAATCTAACCCTGGCCCTCCATGTCCTAATGTTCCAACTGTGTCACCTTCTATGGCTGTCTGGGCTAATGCCAATGGTCTGAAACTAGTCCACATGAAAATTAACAGCCTCAGACCTAAAATGCATGAACTCGAGGCATGGGTAAATATACACTCCCCTGACATAATTGCCATTTCCAAAACCTGGTTGAAACCTAGTATCCTAATGCATGAGGTTGAGTTCCAGGGGTTTAAGTCCTTTAGACATGATAGATGTGGTAGGAATGGTGGTGGAGTTATCATCTACGTAAAAGGCTCCCTAAATGCTTCCCTGGTGGCAACACCAGGCCATACTCAATCAGGTGGCGAGGTGGTGTTCATTAAAATACTGCTTGGCAGGACTAAGCCCCTGATGATAGGCTGCATCTACAGCCTGCCTAAGACTGCAAGATATGCCCTAAAGAGCCTTCTGGCTCTGGTCCTGGGGCTACCTCAGTGGGAGAAAATAATCCTTGGTGACTTTAACCTCCACTGGGGTCAGCACACCATTAGTGATGTAAAATCCAGCTTGCTAGAGGCCAACTTGACCCAGTTGATCCAAGGACCCACTAGGTTGAACATTTAAGTCATGAAACCACACCACGTTGGACTGGATTCTCACTTCCAACCCCAGTAGTTTCAAACTGGCTGGGACATTTGTGGACTCCATAAGTAACCATGCCCCTATATTTGGCATCTAGAAAAATAATCATCCCAACCCTCCACCTAGAATTTTTTGGGCTCAGGATTATTCTAATTTTTGACACCTGCTCCTTTCTTGAAACTCTAGCAGTGGTGGATTGGATTCAAATCAAGCTAGCCCCCAGTCTGGACTCAGCCCTTGATTTCTTCATCAATAACTTCCTCTCGGCCGCCAATAAACATGCCCCCCTCAAATAAATCAGAGTCAAGGGAAAATGCTCAAAGTGACTGTCCCGAGATCTTAAAAAACAAATGAGGGTGAGAGACAAAGCCTGGGAAAAATTCAGATCTACAAATCTAACGAAGGATTGAGTGGAATATAAAAAATTGAGAAACAAGTGTAAAAATGAACTAAAATCACCTAAAAGACGGTACCTCCAGAACCTACAAACTAAAAACCTTTCGGACCCTAAAAAATGTTGGTCCCAAATTAACTCTCTCCTAAAGGGAAACACCACCCATGAGAAAAGTGACATAGTAGCAAATGGTGTCCGCTATACCAACTCGCAAGATGCTACTAATGCACTAAATGCATTCCTCACTGACCTGGACAAATTTAAAAATAATCTCTCTGGGTCCCCCTCCCCCTCCCCAGAATCATTTACAAGAGGAAACCCCTTACCCTAATTTTCACTTCAAACTTGTAACTAAATCTGAGGTCCAGAAATTACTAAAAAAAAAAAATCAAATCATCTGGCTCTGCTGGGTTTGACAAGCTGGAGCCCAGACTCCTCAGTATCACAGCCCACGTCATTGCCTCTCCAATTACTTGGCTCCTGAACAGATTGCTGCTTGAAGGCAAAGTCCCCACTGTGTGGAAAGTTGCCTTTGTCATACCTAACCCTAAAGGTGGGGATATTGATCTTGTTGAGAATTACAGACCAATATCCATCCTCTGTACTCTAAGTAAAGTGTTAGAGAGCATTGTATACCAGCAGGTCCAGGAATTTGTTGAATAGAACAATTTGCTAACTGAACGACAACATGGTTTTAGAAAAAAATCATGGTACCAACATGGCCCTGATTAGCCTTACAGGGGATATCTTCACAGCTGTAGATGATGGCCTTCCAACTGGTGTGGTCTTTATAGACCTCACCAAGGCATTTGACTTAGTGAATCATCAGCAGCTTATCACTAAACTAACATCCCTAGGTCTTGATCGTCTGCCTACTCAGTGGTTCATGGACTACCTTGACGGCAGATCACAAATTGTCAGATGGCATGGAGCTAAGTCCGACAAATGCTCTATCACAGATGATGTCCACCGGGGTTCGATATTGGGACCGCTCCTGTTTTCCCTATTTATGAATGATTTGCCTCAACATTGTGGAGGGGCCAAGGTGACCTTATATGCAGATGATGCCGTGCTTTATAGGTCCTCTCGACACACTGTCCAACTAAACAACCTTCTTGGTCAAGATCTTGGTGTAGTTAGGAATTGATTTCTTACTAACAAATTAGTTCTAAATAATAAAAAGACCAAAGCCATGCTATTTGGCCCTAAAAGCCAGGGCCCAGCCCGTTCACATTTATTGTCCCCAGCGCTTTCCAATGGCTTAAAAATTGAAGTGATCGATTGTATCAAATACCTAGCTGTATACTTAGACCAAGACTGCTCCTTTAAGGGCCACATCAACCATCTGACCAAGAAACTCAACCAAAAGCTAGGTCTATTACATCGCCTGAGCCCTTTCTTCGCTCGTGAATGCAAACTCAAGGTTTCTTTCCACTGGTACACTCCTTCTATCCTTGCTATATGGGGCCCCTTTACTACATTCTGTAAGAAGCTCTGAAATGCAAAACCTAAGAATACTGTATCACAGGATAGGGTGCTTCTCTGCAGGGGTGCCACCACGAGAGCATCACTGCAATGTACTATTATCTCTGAGGTGGCCTTCTCATGAGGGCAGATTATCATATCCCTGACTGTGCCTCGCTTTTCAGCGCCAGCAAAATAGTGCCCTTCCCAGCCTAATTAACACATTAGCTCCCGCAAAGAATGGGAGAACACTAAGATCCTCTGGCCGCCAGCTTCTCCAAATCCCCAGTGTTAGGACTTCCCTAGGACTCCGGCCCTATGCTGCCTTCATCCCTCCCATCTGGAATGGTCTCCTTAGCAGTCTCCAGGAATGCACCTCCCTTGGGGGTTTCAAGAAGGGTCTTAAAGCCCACCTGTTGGAACTGAGCCTCTGCAGCTGCTACCGCTGAGTCAGCCAATTCCCTGCTGCTGATCTAACCTTATTGGGACGTAAATCTGACTGTGACTGTCTCATGTATAATAGTACTTCTTTTCCTGTTGATTGTAATTAACCTGTCACTGTATCCTTGACTCGTTCAGTATGTATAAATTAACTGTTAATTGTGAAATGACATGTATGTATTTTGTTATGTTTATAGATGTATGTAATTATTTCCGGGTTGCCCCTGAAAAAGGGTCTGTTTCGGTGCCTGGTTAACAAAATTTTAACAAATAAAATGAGTACTACAAGAATAACACACATTCCTTCCCTAAACATTTTAGGGACAATTTAAAAAAAAAAGCATAAAAATTAAAAAATGCTAATTCCCATAGGATAACATCGAAACTTTAATATGCCATACAACAAAGGAAAAAATTACTGTTTTGGGAGAAATGGAATCACAGAACCCTCTGGGCCCTGCACTTCCACAGCAACATAGATGTGTGCATGCTCCCACAGGCAAATGAGGATGCGATTATACTATCTCAAAAAGTAGGGAAATTCATCGCAAAAATGTTTGTTAACCCACTGTTTATGGTTAAACTGACAAAAGTAGGGAAATGCGGTGTTAGGGTTGCCAACCCTAACACTCCACCCCAACCCTGCAGGCAGCAACAGGAAAAAACATTACCTCTCCTTTGTCTTCGTAAATCAGGCTTGGCGTGTGCCTTGGGGTTGTCAACCGTAATGCTCTTGTCGGGAGCACAAAAAACACTTATTCAAAGCTCATCCTTTTAATTCATTTATTTTATGTCACAAACAGGTACAAACCATAACAATCAGGCAGTATGAAGCAACGGACACAGCCATGCCCACAAGTCTAACATTTTGCCACAGCCAGTCAGGGTCTTCATCAGAGGTAGCATCAGCCCATCACGTATCCTCTGTTTTAATAATCTATATTTACATGTATTACTTTGTGATTGGCTGAGTTGTGTGTTATCTCAGAACTATTAAATCAAGTAATCACACACACCACCATGCTTAAAATAATTCCAAAATGTCCTCAAGTGTACATAAACTCTTCTTCATCTGTTCACAGATTCCGTCCTGGGATCACAGCGGGTCCTCATTTTTCTTTACAACAAATTTTCAATGCCATAAGAGTATATATCTGAAACAAGAGTGAACAGCCACTAGATGGCCTCAATGATCCATTTCTTTTGTACTTCACATATTATCAGTGATGCCCCAAAGTTGCATTATGCAGCAACCACTCTCACTCTGGAAATAGAACTGTTTACATATAAGACCCATAGGAATATACTGTCCCCATAGTCAGGCTGACCACACTATGATATCATTAATCCTGTCACTGTCAAATAGGATTGGGGGAAGGGGTGGCTTCTTTCCATAGCAAAAATATCAGGTAATGAAATTGTATCACTAATTGAAATTGCATTCCATTTTAGAATGCTGTTACACCCTGTTCACTATGAATGAGCACACTGTTATGATAAATAAAGTCACCACTCCAGTATCTTCAAAAAGGTATATCTTTTAATATTTTTATTGTAGAAACGTATCTAACGCTGAGTATCACATGGGCATGAACAGGCAAAGTATCACCAGGGCATGAACAGGCAAAGTGCTCTGAAACTAAATAGAAACAGCAAGGAGTCAGCACTTAGCATTGGACTTGTTTCTGCATTAAACCACATAACTTTTTGAGGGTACTGGACTGGGCAGCTGGGTGGGTACTAAACAGCTGGGCACAGAGTTCATTTTTTTATTTGAAAAAAAAAAACAGCTGAGTTGTGTGTGTGTGTGTGTGTGTGAAGAAGGGTTGGCACTGGCATCCAAAACTTGTGCAATACTGTTAACTGAAACTTTCTGTGCATTTTGAACTGTGGCTCAGTAACATTTTGAGAAGTATGGATTTCTACACACAATGGGGCGTATTTACGAAAGTGCGGGTGGCCTACGCACTGCGGATCTGCAGTGCATAGGCAACCCTACGTCACTGAGCTGTGCATTCGGGGCCCTGCATATTCCCCAGGGCAACAGCTTAATCTGGTTCAAGGTCAGTTGGCATTCATCTGTATCCCCTCCCTCGGGTCGTGCCTGAAAATAGGCAGGATTCATCTAGTGCACTTACTCGGGCAACAAAAACTAAATAAAATAAAAAATAAGATACACAGAAGGGATGTGCGTTCCTTCCGCAACCAATCCCCTGGGCAGTCATGCAGCTGTGTGCATGGCTGGTCTGTGGCCGTGTCTGGGGTGTGCCCACCCCCCATGCAGCTGTCCGCTCGGGAGGCTGTGGACAGGCATCCTACAGGTGTGTATGGTCCTGCGTATCACATACGCTATGATTGTCCTGGGATGCATAGCTATGCTGGCAGGGTACGCGGCCACACTTTTGCGCATAGGCCCCCAAACACTAACCATATACTGTACTGTAAAGCAGTTATGTAGATAGTATGTGCTGGGACTGTGTGTGGTACACATATAGCAGCCACTAAGTGCACTAATACCACACACATAGCTGTCATGCATTAAAATCTGTGTTATTCAGAGAGGGACTGAGGCCAGCACACCAAGGATAACTTCTCATCTCTTTTTAAAAAAGTGACAAGAAATCTTTAAATTTTACCTGGTCAGCTACCAGATGTGGGAAGAAGGGGCCTTTGCCAATGTCTCATCTGAAGAATGGTACCTCCAACAGTGGGTCTTCCTCCCCCCAAGCACCCCACAGTGCATTGATCATTTAAAAGAGTTTGTAGGGCCAACTAAATGCTAGTGGCAAATATGACTAAATGCCATGCAGTAAATCCAGGTTCACATCTTGAGCTCGGGACTCTGCATCATGGTGCCCGAGGCTTGATGTGTGTCCCAGTGAGGCACAACTTGCTTCAGGGTTGTTGAGAGACCTAGGGCTTGTACACTGCATCCTTTTAGTGGCCCAGGGGGCAAGGATTCATAGCCAGTGGCTTATCTGTGCAGAATCATGACATGGCCGCAGAAGTGATTGTGCATCAAGTCCCATGGTGTTGTACCCTCCCTAAGAAGTTCGACTGAGTAGGGAGGGAGGGCGACAGGTTATGCCTCAAGTGGAGAGGTTTGGGAGGAAAAGGGGGGAAAAGCATCCCGTGGCACTATACCAGGACAGCAGGGTTGGGATCTCTCCACTAGCAGCCTCGAGAGGAAGTTCAGTGACACTGAATCACTGTGCATGAGATGCTGGATTCCTGTGGGACATATATGTCTAGAGTGCTAACAGCAATATAAGCATAGACAAACCTGAACCCGGGGCCTGGAGTAGGCCATAACGGGGAGCGGGATTAAAGAGAAGCTTATTTAAAAAGAGGTTGCAATAATTTAAGATGGAGAAAGTTTAATTTTATTTCTAAAATATGCACCGATTTATGTGCATTTTTGAGACTTTTTTTCTGTAAATGGCTGAAGCATTTTAAGTTCGGCTCTAAAGACCCATCTGTTTCTCTTGGCCTTCCCAGAGCGCTGATTTTATTGTATTAAGTTACAGCTGCTGAACTTGTTTATTGTTCTGTTTGTCTCTCACGCCTATTGTTGTGGTTTATGTTTATACTGTGGTTTTGTTTTTCTTTTTTAACATACCTAGTGCCGCTAGGAATGGGTGCAGTATATGATTTCAACTTTTCCCTGCCCTGCCTAATTGGATGAAAACCATCTGAAATACAACTCTTAAAATTGTTGGCCATATGTGGCAGAAACCCCATGCCTGGAAGAGTGGCACATCTTTTCTGTTCCATTTCTGCAGCTTGTGACATTCTGGTCACCACTGAAAGGTCAGCTTCTCATCGCTTTCTCTCAGGTCATATTGGTAAACTCTTGGCTTGAGGATCTTGCAGAACAATCCTAGTTACTTTTGAGTTTGCCAGTAAAATAGTCTGCCTCGTACTTTCCCAAGACATACAAGCCTATAAACTAGGAAAGCGTGAAGAATATTGGGCCCTCTTTTTTTGCCTTACAAACTCAGTGGACATAACCATTTTCCTCTGTGTGCTTTGCCTCATACTAGCTCACGACACAGCTGGAGCATGATGCTGTCCATTGATACACCACACTTTGTTGTGTAATATTGCACCCCTGACACCACAGAAAACGTTGGACAAAAAAAAACTGAGCCAGAATTGTACTTGTAATTCAGATATTTCCACTATTTACCGTCTCCTTATTCCTACTAAGGACATGTGCTTGAATAAAATCTGATCCAAACAGCAGGAATCCATCAGTGATGCTTTATAAGTGCATCATCTCACCAGAGTCTGATGCCCTGGAGCTAGAACACTATGCTAATTTTTGAATTTAGAACAGATATTCAGATTCTGCCCTGTGGTCATGCTCCCCCTGCAGTTTCAGTGTCAGATTTGTTTCTCTGCTGCAGAGAGCAGTTGCCATAAGGTCAGCTCCAATCTTCTGGTCAACAACTTTTGTGTACTTAAAATTTGTTTATTATTTCCATTTGGAAATTTTTTTTGCATTAGCTAAGAGTGTTTAGTGTTTACATTGTTATATTTTTGTGGTTTTCTCTGGTTCCCCATTGGTTCCAAGAACCGGAGAAGGACACACTGCAATGCAGTTCCCGCCTGAAGGGAACCGACCATGTTTATTTTAAAAATAGACTTTCTATTTTAGTATTTATAGTATTTTTTTCTCACAGTTACTTACACAGTTCCCAGCTAAAGGGAACCCAACTGCATTTTTGGATAACAGTTAAAATTGCATTGCTTTCCTAAGTGTTTTAGTGGGTTTTCACACGTCCTATTTGAAAAATATGCACCAAATAAGTTAATTTAAATGGGCAATATCAGCTTTTTGACGACTTTTTCTGTACTTCACAAAAAGGTGCATGCAGCAATCTACATGCCTTGAGATGGCGATATATATTCCGCCGTCACACTGTGTTATCCGTTTATTTGATTTTCCCTAACTTGTAGTGCTGCTGTTGTCCCACCCATATCCCTGGCCCTTGGAGCCTCCGGTGTGTTCACACAACAACATGGTGCTGGAGTGCTGTCAGACTCGTTCTCAGACGAGTCGAGGAAATTTTGTTCACTATTATCCAGATATACGCCATAAAACTAGGTAGTGAGCTTTTACAAGCACAGTAAGTCCCTTTGAAAACTGAGCGCCACAAGAAGGTTTAATGAGTGATTTAAATTGCAAGCTGTGACTCTGGGCATGTGCATCACTCACACCATATACTGCAAACACTCTAGATGTCAGCGTCAGCAAGCTGCAAAACTGCTACTGTGAGTTATCTGAGAATCATACACTCAGTTTTCTTTCCTGCTATTGTGCAGTTGGCACTGCTAAATTCAGGATCCGTGATATTGTTAAGCTGCTATGGGATTCAGGTTTTGACTTAAAGCAGAGTATTACATGTGAACTGTGTGCAGTTAGATTTAAACAGTGTTCCATGCTGATGAGACCTGTCAGCATTAGCGAGGAACAGTGGTGCCGATAGATCGCTGACTGCTGTAGAATTTTATTTCTTTTTGTTGTGCTGTAGAAAGCATCTAAATGTAGTCACAAAACATTACTTGAGCTATGAAATTTAGAAAAGATGAGTGTCTCAAGGCATCTGATCAGCTGTACTGACCATAGCACTCTTATGCTGCTGCCATTGACGTCAGTCCTCAAATGACATCAGTGGCATACAGCTATCAGCCGAGAGTCTAAAAAAAAAAAATGGAGACATTTTCAGTGACTGGGATGTCATGGACACGGACAGTTGCTTGCTTGGATGGATGGAGAGAAAACAAACATGGCACAGCCACACAGCACAGACTGGTTTACTGGTAGTTTTCTTTCTTATAAACAAAGCCAAAGCAGGACTGAAATATAACTTTCCACCTTCTGTCTTTGCCACTGGTCAAGTACAAAGCTAGCACAAATATTGCTTAGATCTTTTTCAGGACACAGAGGGTTAGTTTTGGATCATCTTGGCCCTTCTGGACAGCTATAGCAGAAAACTGTTCTGCACTTCATCACCTCATATCACCTGACTTGTTCCTTTATAAACCCATTGTATCAAGTGAGTAACACACAACAGGACTAAGAACCACCTACATCTCACAGGTTTAATAATGTTCAGGTCATTCCAAATGTATATGAATGGACTTTATTAGCTGGACTTCGTCAGACATCTGGCCTTGTTAAACATCAAATTCTTTATCTACTGAAGTAGTTAATGTGTACAGAAATTTTTCAGAAGGTGCCAGCTGCCTGTGTCTCCAAGTGTGCAGTCATGAGCTCACCGATGTTATTATTTTGATTGTGCAGAATGTGCATATTCTAGCACAGCACACATGCCCCCTCTGCTCATCTAATCATAAGAGTAATAGCATGAATGTATCTTCTTTGTCTGAAAGAGGAACAAGCCACATTTATTTATGGTTTTATTTTCATTTAGTACATTATGTAAGGAATAAGACATGACACAAGTGGTGCTAGACTGGAGGCCGGGAGAGCATTAGATCTTCAGCTGCTGCCATTTTCACTCTGTGTAGGATGCCCATATGAGTCCATGCTCAGTCTCAGCAGCAACAGCATCATTCAGATTTTGCACTGGTAAGTAAAGATGTACTGTGCTGTGCTGGCCTGTGACTGAGTGTCGCGTGATCACAGATTGGCAAGAGGGGGAAGACTAAGAGATTAATTTGTCTTTTTATTTGAATGCCCCTTCCCTCCCCCCATCAGAACAGTAGTGGGCGGTACTGGGAGTAGAATGGTTCACTGGGCCCATAAATTAAACTTTCTTGCTGATGGGATCCAGTGAATAGTTTACAATGAAAACATGTTGCTGGCCTGCATTAGTGCTAAGTCTCGCTCTTGTGTGATCCCAGTTGATCAGCCACAATGGGTTTAACCTAGGAATAAGATCCAACTTTTTCTGGCTTCCTACCTTCTGGTTTGGGTGTTCAATGCTTGCTTATTGCCATCATGAGGCCCCTGGCTGACTGACTTGTCCCTCTCTGGCTCCCAAACCTGGCAAGGTTTATATGATGACCGAAGTTTGTGACTTTGCTACATCTCTACCAGTGAAGGAAAACATTGTTTCCTTCACTGCTAGAGATGTAGCAAAGTTACAAACTTCGCCCTTTGTGCAGACCTTGCAAAGTGACCCCACTTCGTCAAATTTGCTGTGTAGTGCACCTTGCACAACTATGCAGAGTGCTTCACCAATGGAGTCACTACTTTGCAGGGTGAATAGTTGGGCAGGTCAGATGGTGTGCAGAAATCTGTCATACGGTTACATTGCTGCAGTACAGGGATTAACAGTTGAATGAGTGCAATCCTAGCTTGTTTGGGGAAGTAGTAGGATGTTTCTGAATTGTTCTGTGAAGAAAATCGGACATGACAGAAACAGAGCAAGCATTTATCAATGCCAAATGTTTGCTGCTGGTATTGCTTTTGTACCGGGTCTTTTCAGTTGTGATCTCGGTAAAAGGTTCTGCACCAAGATTCAGATGAAAAGGGCTAAAAAAGACAAGATCTTATGGCTTTCCAGTCTGCATCTGTACCACCATTAACACGATAAAAGCTCTAAAGGAATTCCTAATGATGGAAGAAAGCACTCATCAGAGGGTTCATTTCCTCCAAAACAGCAGCAGTCCCTGTCAAAGGGGACAAATAAAAAAGGTAAAGCTGTTCAGCCATCTGACAAGCGTGGCTAAGATGGTTCAGATACCAGGGTATTTGAAATGGGTAAACCTGAGTCCAGTGATGGCAAAAATAAACATACTGTCTAAGTCAGACTTAGAGCAAGTACTAGAATAAGTACCTGCTAAGAAAAAGCAAAAAGTAAAGCATGTCCATGGCCATGCCACATCTGAAAAGGAAAAGGAGCTGACAACAGACCCAATACAAATGTCCTCCGCAGAGGACAGACAAAAGTATGGTAGTTTTTCCAGGCCTTCCTGGCTATAAGAAACTTACTAATATTGCTTCTGCCCCCAGCCTCAGGCTCCAGACCATCTGCCTGTGGAGGAGGATATGTATTATGAGGCAGAGGATGAAGGTTAACATATAGAACCAGATGGTTCACCTAAACAAGCGTTTGACTCCCCTCCTAGGCCTACAAAGGATAGTACTTCTTATTCCTTTTTTTTTAAACAGTTGGTGAACACCCTCAACATTCCCTCTCATAAAACAGAGGAGGATAAGGAGGAAGTGGAGTTTATGGACATGATGGGGCTACTAGCACCTACAAGAAGATTACTAGTCCCCATTCACAAATCACTCCAAAAAACTTCTTCAGAAATCATGTCAACACGCAGTTCAGCTGGTGTTCAATATCAAGTGGAATACCTGTATGCCCATTCTGATCATGAAAAAGTGGTCCAAGCAGCTGCTTGTGATAAGGCTGAGGTGCCCTTCTCTGCACAGCCTCCTGAGAATGATTCTAGGAAAATGGATATTATTGCCAAAAATGTGTATACAACAGCTTCCCTGCTCCTTAGGTAGGCAGATTACTTGAAGCTTACTTGGCATATACAGCCAAGTAACAACACTATGGAATACTGTGCTGGCACTAGCTGATAAGATGGAAGGTGAGGTGGAACAGGACCTGGCTGCCACAGCAAAGTCAGCCCTGGATGCCACTAAATATCAGTTCCAAATGGCTGTGGGCACCAGTACTCTGCTTCACAGGGTTTAGCACATGCAGTGGCATTGAGAAGATTCTTCTGGCTGAGGGCCACCATCCTTTCCCAAGACACCCAGACCAAGGCCATGGATTTCCACTTTTAAAGAAATTCCTCATTTGGTGACAAAACAGAGGCATACATGAAAAAAGTGGATGAGTACAAGACCAGTTATATAAATAACACTTAAGAAAGACGAGGCCTACACTTCCTACAAGCGTTATGGCAAGGGGAGACAGGGGTAGGGGTTGCTATCCTAGACCCAACGTCCCCTATGAATACCAACCCCAAAGAGGTTACTACAGGGGCAGAGGCAAGAGGTGTTCCAGATGTGCTGCTACTGCAGCACCAGCCCCAAAGCCACAGCCAAAGCAAAACCCCTGACAGTTCTGCCCAGGTCACCCAGCCATTGTGGGGAAGGCTGACCCACTACTTCAGGAATGTGTAAAAATGACTACAGACAAGTGGGTTCTGTAAGTAGTTGGTCAGGGATTGTCTCTGCAGTTCAGAAAGTTTCCAAGGCTACAGAAACCAAAACATTTTCCAGCTCATTCACTAGCAGAGAGAATTCTGCTTGAACTGGAAGTAAAGTACTGCCGGCAAAACAATAGAAAACATAACTGCTTCCCAGTGCTGCAAGGGCCTGCTCTTGAGATACTTCCTGACCCACAAGAAATGGGGAGTGGCGACTGATTTTTAGACCTAAGATATCTGAACAAACACATAAAAAAAGGAAAGGTTCATGATGGTCATACTGGGCACATTTATTTATTTATTTAAGAGATTTACCAGATAAGCTTACTGAGTGGGAAATCCACTCGTTTCCAGATGCGACCTGGGAGTTACATACTTGAAAATACAAAGGTTCATAGGCAATGGTGCATACAACAGGTACATAATGGTGCATACAACAGATACAAATGGGTACATAAAGGGTGAAACATCAGGTCCAGAAATGTTACAGGCTCAACTTATGCATTTGTTATTTAGATTACAAGTTTAGTGCAGAGAGCATGAGTTGCTATATCAATAGTTGAGGTCTATGACTGTAGTGCGTAACAAACAGTGAACATAGGGAAAATACAATAATAGTCAGTTGTTGGACAATTGTTCCGTTTATGGCACATTTCGATGCCTCATGATATCAGATCTGGACTGCAGATTGCAGTTACATATGTCTGAGAAGTGGGCCTGAAGGAGAATTTTCAAGGTCCTTGGGGTAGAGGACTGCCTGATTTCTGCCGGGAGGTCATTCCAGAGTTTGAGCAGTCTGTATTTGAAAGCTGACTGGCTGTTTGAGGTGTGCATGAAAGGGATTTGTAGAAGTTTGGAGTCAGTGCCTTGCAAGGAGTAGACCGGGGGGCGTTGAGTTGACAGGGCGGAGCTGAGATATGTGGGGAGGGAGTTTGACCAGTGCTTTGCTACGAGATTTGCGCAATGAAGCTGGCGCCTGGAGTGCAGCGAAGGGAGAGCTAGGGCGTTATACAGGTCGCAGTGGTTGGTGGTGGTGGGGGACATTCTAGGATAAGCCGACAGAAGGAATGAAAAAGGGGGTCCAAGTTGGCCAGGGTGGATGGAGTGGCTGCGCAGTAGACCACGTCTCCGTAGTCGAAGATTGGGAGAATCATTTTGTGCACTAGCTCCCTCCTGACCGAGGTAGTTAGGCAACCTTTGTTGCGGTATAGTGCTCCTAGTTTTGGGTGTAGTTTTTTCTGAAGGGAGTCAATGTGGACGGAGAAGTCCAAGTGGCGATCAAACCATACACCCAGGTACCTAAAGGAGTTGCAGGATTCCAAGGTGGTTTCATCCAGCGTTTGGAATATGGGGGGAGCAGCTAGTCGGGAGAGTCTGGGCTGTGTGCCGAAAGTTATGGATATGGTTTTCTTAGCGTTTAGGACAAGTTGGTTAGAACTAAGCCAGGTTTGGACAGCATCAAAATCCTGCTGTAGGGCAGCGTTTAAAACCTCACTGGAGGGGCCGGAGGTGTACAGAACGGTATAGTCAGCATACATTTGAATAGCTGAGTTTGGGCATGTCAGTGGGAGGTCATTTAGAAATATGGAAAAGAGAAGGGGAACCAGGACAGAGCCCTGGGGAACCCCCATGGTGACTGGGAGCAAGGGGGATAAGTGTGGGCCAATTTTTACTGCTTGTTTCCTGCCAGATAGGTAGGCTTGGAACCAGCTGATGGCTAGATCGGATAGGCCTGCATCACGCAGTTTTGAGATGAGTTTGGGGTGGGAGACGGTATCAAATGCCTTTGCCAGGTCAATGAATATGGCCAAGGTGAGGAACCCTTTATCCATGCCTGAGGCAATATCATTAGTGAGTCTTAGTAGCGCAGTGATGATGGAGTGTGATTTGCGAAAGCCTGACTGGTAGGGGGTGAAAAAGGAGGTAGTGTCAAGGAATTGTGTGAGTTGAGAGAGGGCTAGTTATTCCTGTAGCTTGGCCAGAGTATGGAGGTGGGACATAGGACCGTAGTTTCCAGGCTCAGATGGGTTGCCACCCTTTGGCAGCGGGATGACTGCTGCCTCCTTCCAAGCTGTTGGAATTTGTGCTGAGGAGAAGGAGAGGTTTAGGAGGTCGGCTAGGGGAGCTGCAATGGTGGGGCAGATAGGTATAGGAGTTTGGCATCCAGTCCTAATGGGCAGTTGCCTTTATTGGGGTCTAGGGAATGTAGGCGGCTAGGACTTCTGTAGTGGAGTCTGGACGGAAGGAATTTGGTGGCAAGGGGAGTGCGGGCGGCTTGCTGGGGTTTTGTGCGGGTGAAATGATTTGTAGGTTTGTTAGGAGAGATTTAGCACAGTTGGTAAAAAAGTGATTGAAAGTTGTGGCAACTTCACTTGACTCGGATACTTTTCTGCCCTGAATGGTTAAGGTAGGGGTGGGTGGCTAGATAGGGGGAGTGAGCAAGGTTTTAATAGATTTCCAGAATTTGGATGGATGGTTAAGATTGGAGGAGAGGGCCGCTCAAAAGAAGTTCTTTTTAGCCTGCCTTATGGCTTTGGTACAGTTGTTTCGGAGGGTACGGTAATGTTGCAGGGATTCAAGGGTACCTGTTTGCCTTTGTTTTTTCCAGGCCTGGTCTCTTGCGCGACATCTGGAAATAATGTCGGCAGAGACCCAGGGGAGATGGGTTTTCCTTACCCTTTTGCTTCTCAGGGGGGCGTGATAGTCCCAGACAGCAAGAATTTGATTTCTGAGCATGTCGAAAGCATGGTCAATGGTAGGTGCCAGTTTGATGAATGGCCAGTCGGCAGAGGCGAGGTCATTTAGTAGGGAGGTGAGGCAGAGAGAATTGTATGCTCGTGTGCGGAATGTCCTTGGTGGGAGGTGATTTGTAGGTCTGTGCACCTTTCTGATCACATAGATCATGTGGTGGTCGCTCAGTGAATCTGGTAGGAGGCCAGCTTTAGTGATCCTGTGTGAGTGTGTTATAAGAGCCCAGTCCAGGAGGAAGTGGTTTTGGGATTTTGGGTTGAGGCGGGTGGGTTGCTCAATCTGTTGTGAGAGGTTAAGGGCTTTGATCTTGCTGCATAGTTTTGAGCAGCCTTTATCTAACCAGTTGTAATTAAAGTCCCCAAGGATGTAGAGCTCACCGGCAACAGCCATATCTTTAAGAGAGGCCAGGTGGTCTATGATGGTAGATGCTGGGGTGGCAGGGGCACAGTATAACCCTGCCACATACACTGGTGAGGTATGCGGCAGGACCAGTTTAATCATCTTGGTTTCAATATGAGGAGTGGGACCTGGGAGCTGGACAGAGGTGTACTGGAGCGCATTTGATATATACATGGCAATGCCACCGCCTTTCTTGTTGCCTAGTCTGTCCTGCCGTATTACTGTGTAGCCGGGCATGGCTACTTCAGAGTCATTGTGCTGGGGTTTTAACCATGTTTCGGATATTACACAAATGTCTGGTTTGAGGGTTTGGGCAGTGACTTGCAGCTCCGGGACTTTGTTCAATAAGCTGCAACTGTTGTGGTGAATTAGGCTAATTCCCTTTGGCAGTTTTAGGGGGGCGGGGTGGGTCGGAGGTCCTGGGTTGGTTTCAACATCACCTGCAAGAAGGAGCATCAGGGTGAGGTATAGTAGGGTGGTAAGCCATTTACTTCTAGTTTTAAATTTGGGGTTGGAGAAAATCGGGGTGTGGTTTGATGTTGACTTCGCTAGGCTGCTTAGGGCAGCTAGGTGCGGGGTGAAGGATGGGGGGACGACGGAGGGGCATGAAATCCATCCAGGATACGGTGTGTGAGCCTGGCGCTCAGTGGGGGTATTTAGGGGACATTGGGGGGTCGAGACAGAGCTAAAGATTAGGAGATTTGGGTCATTTTGGGGCTGGGTGGATGGGGGTAGTGATACAAGAGGAGTGGCAATGGTTAACAAGGTTAAAATGAACAGGAGCATGATTGAGAAGATTTTTTTTTTTTTTGCAGTAACAAACTGTAGTTAGTGATAGTGGCCTCTACTAGTGAGATCTGATAACCTGCAGATCTGAAAGTGGGCTGATAGGTTTTTGACAGTCACCTGACCTCTCAGCTACTGTACCTATATATTTGAGTGATGACCAAGGGTGGTGGTGGGGGCGTCGGGGCAAGACCTCTGCAGCACTGCTCCAGGAGGCTCTGTGCTGAGCTGCTCAGCCTTGGCTTTCTTTTTTTTGAAAAATGGCGCCAAGGTAAGACAAAGGCCTCTGATTTCTGGCTCTTAGGCCTGTCATACCTGTAAATCAGTCTTTGGTTCGGGGGGAGGGTTCTGTCTTGTCCAAACGCTTCCTGGGGAGGACAACAGAGTCCCTCATGACCTTGTGGGGATGGTTGGGGGAGGGCAGCAGTCCCCTACCCTCTCGACCCACTGTGAAGGAGATAAGGAAAGTAAGAAATTATTTATAGCACAGGTAGAGGGCGTAGAGTGTTAAACTGATAACATGAGCTTAGCTGAGTTTGAATGGAGAAACGCTTTTTTACTGGCTGCTCTCCTAAGAACTGTAACGTGTGCGATGATTAATTATGCTTAGCGTCCCTTGAATTAAGGAGAAAACATGGCCCACAACTGTTCCAGGTAGAGATTCTTTGGTTCCCTTATTCCCCGAGTGTTACGCGTTAAATATAGATTAGTCCCCTTGGTTAAAAGTCCCCAACTGTTATTTTCCCCTAAATTTGGTTTTCTTAGCATGAAAAGTTTCCCAGAGGTTTCTTTACTGCTTGTTTGGATTCTAAGTAACAGTCGCAGTGAAAGGTGAAGCTTAGCTGCTTTTGGTATTAGACACACACAGTAAAATGGCTACCGCTAAAGTTTAGCTGCGTGTTAGCAATTGCTTGCACTTCTCGAGTGCAGTTCCCTTTTTAGTGAAAGCCAACTAATAGTGACTCAAGTGCTTAGATCTGGCACAGAACAGGTAACTAGTAGAACAGAGAATCTGCTTTCACAGACCTTTTGCACGATATAAAGGCAGGCATACGTTTGAACATTGCAGTCAGGCTCTAGGCAGTAAAACAAGTGCTACAGTAGAAATTGCATTTTTTTCAGTTGAGCGTCAGTCATTCAAAGGCTATGCATAGTGCAGGATTACAATTACTATAATGTAGCAAGGGCAGTCATTTAAAGTCTAACACAACATGCTGGAATTACAGTTACTATATTATAGCAAAGGCAGGAAACCCTTTTAAAATGCAGGCAGTCTTCACTTAAGGTAACAGTGCTTTTACTGTGCAATACTGCAGAAATGTAGGCATGCTCATTAAGGAACCTGAAAATATGCTTGTAAAACCACTGTTCGTGGAAGAAAAAGAGGTACAAAAAACAGACTTCACATGTGTGCCGACCTCTGCAGCACTGCTCCAGGAGGCTCTGTGCTGAGCTGCTCGGCCTTGGCTTTCTATTTTTGGAAAAATGGCGCCACAGTAAGACAAAGGCCTCTGATTTCTGGCTCTTAGGCCTGTCGTACCTGTAAATCAGTCCTTGGTTCGAGAGGTCCGTCTTGTCAAACGCTTCCTGGGAGGCAACAGAGTCCCTAATGACCTCGTGGGGATGGTTGGGGAGGGCAGCAGTCCCATACCCTCTCGACCCGCTGTAAATCAGTCTTTGGTTCAGGGGGGGTTCCGTCTTGTCCAAACGCTTCCTGGGGAGGGCAACAGAGTCCCTCGCGACCTCGTGGGGGTGGTTGGGGGAGGGCAGCAGTCTGGAGATTAACTGGGGTCACTGGATCTGAAAGATGCCTATCCAGTCAGACACGCCCACAGAAAATACCACAGGTTCAGGCTGAGAAACTGCCAATAGCAGTTTGTAGCCCCCTTGGGTCTTCACTAAGTGCGTGGCAGCACACCTGAGAAGACAAGGTGTAGTGTTTTTCCCCACCAAGGTAACTGGCTGGTCTCCTGGAAAACAGAGCAGGAGGCAAGGGGCTCCATCTAGAGAGTAAGGAGCACCCTAGAAAATCTGGGTTTCCTGAAAAATCTGCAAAAATCCCAAACAGAACCTGCTCAGATATTGGAATGTATGGGCACAGAACTGGATATCCTGCAGGGGAAGGCTTTCCTGCTACAAGAAATGGTATCAAACCTACAGGGCACTACAAAGCCTGAACTTAGATCATGCAGCTCACATTAAGCTTAAATGGGAGAGTGAGATTGACACTATACTATCGGATGCGGACTGGGCCATGTCCTTCCAGTCAGCCTTCAGATCTACCAGCGCACTGCTTTGGCAAGGGTTTGTCTGGAAGGTACGGACCCAGTATTTTTACATGCCAGTAATACAAGGCAAGTGGGCCCACAGTGCGTTACAGGCATGCTAGAGACAGTGTTCAGAAACCAAAACACACCACACACACATATTTTGGTCCTGTCCTAAACTGAACAGATATTGGGACAAGATCAAGAAAACACTTCTAACTGGACACACCACTAACCACTCAACACGCCATTTCTGGGATTGTCCTGAAGCAAGTGAGAGGTACTGTGAGGATGTTCTCTACCTCTGGCAATTGCTACTGGTAGCGGCATACAAAGTCATCGCTTGACAATGGCCACCGACACAGCTCCCCACATACAAAAATTGGACAGATATAATAAAAGAGATATACCACATGGAGGAGCTCACATATAGAATAAATCACCATGAAATCAATTTTACACAGAGATAGTTGAGATGGCAGATGCACTTAGAAGGTGGCGATCCTGACAACACCTCAGAATGAAATACACTAATTTGGAGTTGGAGTGTTCTTTCCTGGGATGTTTGATAAGAAGTGCATAAAGTATGAAGGCCAGACAGTGTCTGGTCCTGAAGAAGTTGAATCCCCAAACCCCCACATGGATAAAAATAGTGATGTTGTTTTGCTCTTACTGAAATGCCTTGGAACGTATTGTGTAATCCTGCTGTGATCAGTGACTGCCTGTACCAAGCGTGTTATCATGTGCTGTAGCTGTACCCATGCTTTTCATTAAACTTGAATTTAACAAAAAGAAGAAATAATTGCTACAGCAAAATCCTTCACACAGGGCCAACCAAGGCCCGCAAAGAAATTCTTGCAGTTACTGGGCCACATGGCCTCATCCACAACAGGGGTACCACAGGCAAGTTTCCAGATGAGGAGGGACATTGAGTACCACCTAAGGGACCACTGGTCTCAAAGGTGGTACCTGCTGTCCAAGCTAGTGCAAGTCTCAAAGATGATTTTGTAAAGCCAGCCTGCTGTCGCAGGGGCGGAGTGCCGACTTGTGGCGCCAACGACCCGGGTTCAGGGATGGATCCGGACATCAGAGACCCGGCCGGGGAAGAAGGATCAAGCGTCCCGTGACTGCTCTCCTTCTCCAGGGGGTAGGGGGTTAGAGTGTCCGGTGCACACAGACACCCAGCGGAAGTTGGGTGTACCACAAGCACCGGCACCAGCACGTTGGGGGGTGTGGCGGACGCTGGTGGCATTCACATCCCTCGCCCCTGTACAGGAAAAAAAAACGTAGCAGCCATCGTCTCCATGATGCCCACCCTTGACTCGCCTCGCTCCCAGGCTGTCTCCCAGACCTATTACAGCATTCTCGGCACTATGAGGGGTGGTGCCATGACCCCATCCTGGGGGGGCAAGCCAGGGGATATCCAGGGGAGTTACGGCTCTTGTGGGACACAAGAGCCGAGGGTCCGTGACTGGGCGGAGGTCCAGTGAAGGAGCTGCAAAACAAAAAAAAGATGATTTTGTGTGCACTACAGTGGAGGAAGGAGGAAAGCAACCTCAGAGAAGGCTCCAGCAATCCTCAAGAAGTATCCTCACAACAGATGCCTGTCTCCTAGGGTGGGGTGTCCACCTAGTGGAACTTACAGTAAGTGGCATGTAGAACACAAAGGCGGCTCAGGAGCATATAAACCTCCTCAGTCTCAGAACAGTATTGCTGGCAATTTGCTCTTTCTCCTCCCAGCTACAGACCCACTCTGTTCAGATTCAAACAGACAACACCACAACGATGTATCTGATATAAGCAAAAAGGAGGGGCAAGATGCTCAAAACTGTGCACAGAAGCTATGGGGGTTTGGGATATAGTTTACGCCCTTAATGCAAGGATTCATGCTGTACATATGCCAGACAAAGACAGTGTCCTAGCAGATGCTCTAAGCAGAATTAACCAGGGAAACCACACATGGGCTCTGAACTAGCAGGTTCTGGCCTCAGTCTTCAGAAGATGGGGCACTCCAGAAATAGATTTGTTTTCTTTTTGGGAGAACAGCCACCTCCCACAGGTTTGTTGCAGACCTCCAGCAAGGGGCACAGTCCCAGAGGATGCCCTACTGCTGGGCGGGACTGTGATGTTCTTGTATGCCTTCCTGCCATTCCCAATCATACAGAGAGTGCTGATAAACCTGAGGGGAGAGCCAGCAACAGTGATCCTGATAGTTCTGGACTGAGAAAGAGAGGCCTGGTACTCCGTGCTCCTGACCTTGTCCAGCAGGATTCCAGTCAACCTGCCCCTAAGACTCAACGTGCTGACTCTGAGGGCAGTTTAACACTCCCATACCTAAGTCAGAAGATTACCCCTGAGGACATGATGCTTGAAAAATTAGAATTCTCTGGTTCATATTTGTCAGAGGAAGTGCTAAGGCTGCTGAAAGTTTCCAGAAAACCAGAAACCAGGAAAGCATACTCTACCAAGTGGAAGAGATTCTCATACTGCTGGTCCCCCAGGAAGATGATCCCAATGTAGGCAGGACTGCCTACACTTCTGGACAACCTAGTACACTTACAGTCCTTAAAGAGCTGCTGACACAATTCTTCGTGTCTCCCTTTTTGAAAGGGGAGACCTAACGTTACCTAAAGCAGTGTAATTTTTTTTTGCTCGAGACATTATTTTACCTTTTTTAAATGAATTCTCTCTCCTAGCCCCTGCCTAAGGAGGGCTTCCCTGCCCTGGAGCAAGCAGAGACGCTCGCCCTGTGGATCCAAGCCCCTGCCTAAGGAGGGCTTTCCTGCCCTGGAGCAAGCCGAGATGCTCGCCCTGTGTATCCAAGCCCCTGCCTAAGGAGGGCTTCCCTGCCCTGGAGCAAGCTGAGATGCTCACCTGTGGATCCAAGCCCCTGCCTAAGTAGGGCTTCCCTGCCCTGGAGCAAGCTGAGACGCTCGCCCTGTGGATCCAAGCTAATTTGCTGACCTCCCTGCTTCGTGGAACTTTCGGTGACAAACACGGGTGAAGCCCTTTGTCCTTAGTTTTAAATTTTGGCACCTTTTCCGGACTGATATGCTCAGATCAACTATCCCTGTAATTACATACGGAGTTTCTCCTTTCACAATCACAACTGTTGTAACAGAGCCCCACTTTAAAATTTAAGAACTTGCCTAATACGTGGATTAGTGCTGCTAGATTCCACTTCAATTTTAAGCAATTTTGGTAAACTTGGAAGCGCCTCCACGAACCTGGCGCCAGTTTCAAATAATTTCCTAGCAGCACTTGGCAATCTGGCTTGTTGTGTACATTCACTGGCTGCTCCAAGCACAGTTTGCCAATGCCTAAATACTAGTCCCCTCAGCCGGACTCGCTAAATTGCTCTCGGGTGGCTAATGTCTCACTGCTGAAGCGCTGAATCTAGACTCACCTTACTCCGAGGCTTCTCCGTAGGGACAGGACTGCAGACAGTCTGCAAACGGTCGGCTGGCTCTTCGGTCATCCTGCAGCTGCTTTGCGGCTGCTCCCTCCCGCCCCCACCACTCCCACCCTTGACTGGCATTAGTTATATAGTCGTGGTGGCTCACTTGCCACACCTAGTGGGAGTGAGTGATATTTTAACTGTCTCCTTACTTTCTCATTTGCACCTTATATTCCACTGCCACTAGAGGGCGTCTGAATTCTTACAAATCCTGTGTGATCCTCTACTTTCCAGCCAAATTACTAGTTTGTTTTTCTATGCGTTTTCTGCACCACACCCTTATTTTTGTTACTCCACTTCTCTTCTTACCACCTCCTTGCTGCCTACCCTTCCTAAAATGCCTACCCCCATCCTAACTATTGGTTATCTTTTCCCTGTGTTATATTTCTAGCACCTTCTATTCTTGCTTCCATCATGTGGATCCCGGAGGTTAGTTGTCCATCTTCCACAAATGGTCACCACTTTCACCCCAAAGATTACACTTTCTCCAACATGCTTATTCTGTCCCATATGCCACTAGCCACTTCTCCGTTTTTTGTCCCTAATAGGATTGCTTATCATGCTGCCTACTTGTTACAAAACCTTTCTCTTCACATTTCCATCCTATCAACCACTTTTATCCATCAGAAGTTGTGGTACTTGCTCCTTCTGGCACTTATTTTATCTGGGGATATTGAACTGAATCCAGGGCCAGGAAATAACATCTCCCACACTAACACCCTCTGGAATGATGCTAAGGGTCTGCGTATTGTTCACATGAACATCAGAGGTCTTCCCCACAATCTAACAGAACTTGAGGCTTGGATTACTCTATATAATCCTGACATTCTTTGCTTGTCTGAAATCTGGCTGCAACCCTCTACCACGATCACCTATGCCTTATTCCTAACTACAAAATTAAATGGCAAGATTGGTCCTCTTCTAAACGTGGTGGAGGTGTTGCTATCATCTACAAACCTCACCTCTCTCTACACCGTAGCATCTCTCCCACTCTCTCACACTGTGAACTTATTCACGCTACTCTTCAACTTGGTTCTAAAAGACTACACATAGTGTGTGTGCCTATAACCCTCCTACGGTGATGTCTTTGGACTAGCAGAACTTCTTTCTCTGGTGGACACAGCCGTCAGACGTAATGAAGTCATCATCCTAGGTGACCTAAACCTCAACTGGTCTGGCAAGTCCTGTCAATCCCTCCACACCTTAGTTCAAGGCCTCGACCTTCACCAATTGATCGCTGACCCGACCAGGGTCATGCCCCCCCATCCCGATATAGCATTCTAATTGATTGGATCCTTACGAACCACCTTGACTGCATCGTCTCAGCTGGCACCCTTGCTGATTCTATAAGTGACCACTCCCCAATTTTCTGCATCTGACATGCTGCTAGACAACCATCTCCTCCACCAAAATTAATCACCTTCTGAAATCTGGCAAATCTTCATCAGGCACAGTTCCTGCAGGACCTATCTATGGTTGACTGGTCACCCGTCTTTGCCTCCTGTGATGTTCAGACTGCCCTTGACTACTTCCTTGCCAAGTTTGGATGTCTCCAGGACCTTCATGCTCCTAGTATCACGTGCCGCATTTGTGGTACACAAACTAAGTGGCTCACTAAAGATCTTCTTACCCAACTCCGGGCCAGGGACAAAAGTTGGTGGCTGTTTAAGGCCTCTGGGCTGCAGAATGATTATAATCATTATAGGGTCCTGAGAAACTCCTGCAAAAGGAATACTCGTCTAGCCAAAAGCACCTTCTGTAAAGAACTACTAATAAAAGCTAGAAGCGACTCGAAAAAATTCTGGTCAGTCATTAAAGCTCTTCTTGGAACAAATAAGCAGAGTACCTCAAATGACATGCTACTAAATGGCGTACATTGTAATAATCCAGTGACTATTGCTAACTCTTTCAACTGTAATTTCTCGGATCTAACATGCTACTCTGCCTCCTTCCCCACTGTTTACCCCTCTTCCACACCTGTGGTTACTGAACCAAAGCTCTCTCATCCACTATTCAGGTTTTGGACTATTACAAGAGTTGAAGTCCTAAAGTTACTACTCTCAATCTCAGACACCTCTAGCTCTGGTGCTGACAGTCTGGAACCTAGGCTCCTGAAAGCTGCTGCCCCTCTCATAGCCTCCCCTTTGACTAAAATCTTTAACTTGTCGCTATGCCACAGTGTTGTCCCCGACATATGGAAGATTGCCAGAATAACCCCTATCCTAAAAAAGGTGATCCTAAAGATATGGCTAATTACCGACCCATTGCTATCCTTTCTGTGCTTAATAAAATCTTAGAAAAATTAGTGGCAAACCAAACCATTGAGTATCTAGGGCAGCACAACCTCCTCTCTGGTTCACAGCATGGCTTCTGTAAAGGCCATAGTACTTCTACAGCCCTCCTAAAACTTACTAATGACATTTATTCTGCCATGGATTCTGGTCTCCTGACAGGTGCCATTTTCATTGATCTAACCAAGGCATTTGACCTGGTTAATCATACCTTTCTCCTTATGAAACTCCTCTCCCTTGGTTTCTCAGTAGACTCGGTTAACTGGTTCCACAGCTATCTATCCAATCGGCAGCAGGCAGCAGATTGGCATTCCTCAGGGCTCAATACTTGGCCCCCTATTTTTCACTAATGACCTTCCATCCCAGGCACCTACCCGTTCCTCCTTGCTCTACACGGATGACCTTGTTCTCTACCACAGTGCCAGAAATGTATCGGACATAAACTACTCCCTTGCTTCAGACTTCCTCAATATACAATCCTGGCTAACTATGAATCACCTTGTTCTTAATACAAGTAAAACTCATTCTATGCTATTTGGCTCCCCAACTAAACTAGAAGGAAATTGAGACTCCCTCAAAATATCCTGTGCTGATAATGCCCCGTTAGTCAACACTACTTCCTTCAAATACCTGCACATTCCTAGGCGTAAGACCTCCATGGGTGCACGAGCCTTCTCCTATGCTGCTCCTAAGTATTGGAATTCTATCCCTCAAGTTATTCATCTTGCCCCTATACACGCTGGCTTTAAGAAGCTCCACCGTGAACATCTACTTGCCTCAAGTCCTTGTACCTGCTTCCGTCCACCTTAAGCTCATCTCTTACTTGCCCTTTATCTTACTCTAGTTCCACCCTTTCTATATATACTCTTACCCACCTCCCCTTTCTCTATCCCTTCCCCCCTCTACTTTCTCTTCTACGTTTATTTTGTTTTGCTAATGGCACTTCTGTATACAGTCCATAACACCTGCTAGTACTAAATGCTGTACTTGTGTTGCATTTGTTTCGTCTTTTATAAATCTCTGTACATCTGCTTTTATTATGTACTTTTATTTTACAGTCTTACAAATTATTTGTATTTTTCTGAATACCTTTGTATCCTCATATTTCAACGTGCTGTGTCACGTTGCCTGGCTTATTTGTTCTTGTATCTGACTTGTATTCTCGGGTCGTTACTGAAATAGGCATCTCTATGCCTAGTGCACCCACCCGGTCACCAAAAGCAAATAAATAAATAAATAAATAGTCCCGCCAGCATTCACATGTGCATTCACAGTGTAGCAGCGCTGCCACTCCCACTCAGAAGTTGCGTTGACATCACATATGGGAGAGCTGCCAAACTATCTTCTCCATTATGCAGTGCACAAGTACTGTACCGCTTGTCAGCGGCTCTTTAAATATACTTTTCGGGCCTTAAATATTATTTAGTATTAGTTTTTATCTGTTAATATGCTGTTCTTTGTGTACATATTTCCCTGAATCCAGACAGTTTTTTAACTGGCTGTTCAGTAACATCTGTGGCAGTATCACAAAGTGGCTCTGTGAGAGATGGGGAATTTTAAATATTGGGTTAAGATTTTTGTTCTCTCCTTACCTTTGGGTTAGAAGTATGGATAATTACAAAATAAATAAGCAAATGAGTTAAAGATTAATCGTTAAAAAAAATGAGTTGCAATTTAAAAGTGCTTTTTGTGCCTTGATTTGTTGCTGTAAAATATTTATTTATTTATTAAGCATCAGTTTACAACCTTTGAGCCAGAGGCTCGTTTACAAAGGTATCTCGTCACAGAGAAGACAATGCAGCGATAACAACTTAGTACAGAGAAACAGTGTACAGTTTTTTTTTTTTTTTTGAGGATACAGGAGGACAAATGAGATCAACAGTTTACCACATACAGGGTTGGTGAAGTTAACATTGTTCAGGGAAATAACTAGAACATCAGAAAAACATAGGATATCAATACAGTGTGTTTTAGCGGAGTCAACAGGGAGGTAACAAGAACCAAGGGTAGAGAAGGTAGAGGATTTGAGCAGCCAACAGGGGGCTTTGTCAGAGAGTCAGAGAGTGAGCAAGATAGCTTAGAAACAGCCACAGCTGCGAGTGGTGAAAAGGTGGTTCCGGAGGGTAGTTTTAAAGCAAGAGATTGTGGGGGTGTCTGAGATACTGGCAGGGAGGGAATTGTACCAAGAAGGGGCACGGTAGTGGAAAGCCCGTTGTCCATGAGAGGTCCTTGCCCTAGGTACCTTCAACTTGGTTTTACAGGAGGACCGTGTTGAAGCTAGGGAGTTAACACGGTGGATATAAAATATAAAGTTCAGCTTTAAATAATTGGCATACCCTTTTTCTTGGATTCTTTTTGGAAAACCTCCCTAGTCAGCTCTTTCTATGTAAGTAAAATATAAAAGTTGTAGGAATAAAAGGAACCTCTAAAATAAGGTCAGGTTGCCGAGCATGTTTTCTTGGCTCCGGTCTTTTATTCAGCTTTCCTGTATTAAAGCTAGCGTTCTTTGACCAGAGAGCGAGCACCTAGTTAGATTATATTGTTCAAATCTAAAGTTTAAAGATAGCAGATAAAGGTTTGGGAGTAGAAGAAATAAAGTGCCCTGAAGCTTTAAAAGTATTTTAATTTGCTAGGCTGAAATGTTAGCCGTCGGGATAAAGGCTTGCATAAGTTTTGCAAGTGCTGGACTAATAGTTAGTTATTTCCTGTTTTTCCCATTTTAAATGGGTGTTTGGAGCTTGGTAAATGTACATAATGGGTACTGTTACTGTATGTTCCATAAAGGGTAATACAGTTGGAGAGGGGACTAAAGGAATAGCCCTGACATATGATGTACCTAAGAGGCTTCCCGTCAAGTACTTGAATCCCTGTATATTTTAGGTAATGAGAGTAATGAAGGTGTTACTAGTTAAAAGGGGTACTAGATGGAAGATGCCCAAAAAGATTTGTACTAGGCTAGGATAATTTGGGGTATCCTGACCTGAGTGGTACGATTATAACCCTTTGCTGGAAGAAGAGTAAATGGGATAGGATGGGGAGCATTCAATAGAAATAATTTGGTACACTAATCTATGGGGTGAGTAAAATGCGGTTTCTATTTTCCTGTGTGCAGAGTAATTGATTGGGACAGTTTTGATAAGGGTAGAGATCTGATCCCATTTCAATAAAGGAATACCTATAGTTAAGCCTGCTTTAGTTAACATCTTAAAGCTATGCGATATTTCTTTACTGTCAATAGTTTTTTTCAACAACTGGGGGGTTGGCCACCTATAGCCGTCTCTATTTTGTCCTATTATATTTATATTTATGTTTTTGCTGTGTTTGTTTTTAGTGTTTCTGTATTTTATTTTGAGATGGAAAAGGTAATATCTGCTTGCTTAAAGGGATGTTGTTTAGTAAGTAGGGTGATGGGAAGCTGACAAAATAAGCTAGCTATTTCTAGCCGTACTAATTTGTGAAATTTTGATTTTCTTGCTTTAAACACAACTTTCTAGAAGGGAGACTGTTAGAAATGTTGTTTTGACTGCCGTCTTATTGCTGTCAGTAGCAAAGCTGAAGGTGGTAATGTGAGACAAATCAAAATAACAGTTAAGAGAATATAATTGCTAGCTTGAAAATTACTTTTCATATGTATGATAAACATTTCTCATGGCATCTTATTGTGTTACAGATTATCCAGAAATTGGACAAACTAGCAGGTATTTAGGATTTAAATGTGGTTTACTGTTGGAGATACAGAATCTGAACAAAGGGTATTCAGTGTTAATATAGAATGCAAGCCCCAGGGTAAAGTATCATTGCGTGTCAATACGGGTAGTCTAATAGATGTGCTAAGGGACCTTGGGGTAGAGCTTTAAGGTGTGGGTGGGCCGAAGCTCCGCAAATTCCCTGCCCCCCTTGTTTGAGCTTTAGAGGATTTAATGAAGTAGGACAACCAAAGAAATGGTGGCCCTCTTAAGCGGGGAGGAGTGTCACAGAATGGCTCTGTGAGAGATGGGGAATTTTAAATATTGGGTTAAGATTTTTGTTCTCTCCTTACCTTTGGATTAGAAGTATTTTTTTTTTTTTATATTTAACTTTTTCCTCCTCCTGGAGCCGCCCGCCGCCTTGTCCTTCTGCCCGGTCACGGGCCGCTGGCTTCTGCCTCCAAATCGGCCGCTGCCCCCCGATACCCCGTGGCTTACCCCCCACGGTGGGGCCTGCGACACACTCCCCCTTATATGCGCCGACGGGCACTGTAATTAGGTCGGGGGCCCAGCCTGAAGGCATATTGAAGCCGCGGCGAGCTTCATCCGTGACGGCGGGCAGCTCCTCCATCTTTTTCCGGTTTTCTCCCCTAGGGAGGCGGGGTCGTGCAATGACGCCCGCGTCGGCCCCGCCTCCATTCACGCTGAGTGTCGGCTGCGTGGAACCTGGTCTCCACCAGGGTCCCAACCACCGATCACTTCCACCCTCCCAGATGGGAGAGCTGCCCATGGACGCTCAATCCTACTCCCCGTGACCCTCCGACGATCCGGTCCGCTTTCCGAACCTGGTCAGCTGGCATCACAAGCGGAAATCCAACCGCTGCGCCGACTGGATTAGAAGTATGGGTAATTACAAAATAAGTAAGTAAATGAGTTAAAGATTAATCAGAAAAAAATGAGTTGCAATTTAAAAGTGCTTTTTGTGCCTTGATTTGTTGCTGTAAAATATAAAGTTCAGCTTTAAATAATTGGCATACCCTTTTTCTTGGCTTCTTTTTAGAAAACCTCCCTAGTCCGCTCTTTCTATATAAGTAAAATATAAAAGTTGTAGGAATAAAAGGAACCTCTAAAATAAGGTCAGGTTGCCGAGCATGTTTTCTTGGCTCCGGTCTTTTATTCAGCTTTCCTGTATTAAAGCTAGCGTTCTTTGACCAGAGAGCGAGCACCTTGTTAGATTATATTGTTCAAATCTAAAGTTTAAAGATAGCAGATAATGGTTTGGGAGTAGAATAAATAAAGTGCCCTGAAGCTTTAAAAGTATTTTAATTTGCTAGGCTGAAATGTCAGCCGTCGGGATAAAGGCTTGCATAAGTTTTGCAAGTGCTGGACTAATAGTTATTTCCTTGTTTTTCCCATTTTAAACGGGTGTTTGGAGCTTGAGTTATGCTTCGGTTATGAGAAATAACATTTTTCGTATAGTCTCCATCGTCTCAGCTTCTCCCCCCACCCCTCCCCAGGAAGTCTGCTCTGAGGGTTTTATTGTAAGAAAGCAGCCCTCTGTAAAATACTTTACAAGGCACTATATAGCTTAATAGCTAGATCTCCATTATGTATAATGTTTTGTATAATGTTGTACTGTTAAGGGATTGTTGTTCTTTGATTAGTTGTAAGCGGCTCTTTCTCTACAAGACTTGCCACTGAGCTCCAGTGCGATTATGCGTATACGAGCGGCTGTTCCCGCTCGTTAGTGCGCACAGTCGCGAGGGCATTTAGCCCTCTAGTTCTTAGGAACCTCAACCTTTGCTTTTAAAATAAGTAGGATCGCTCTTCTTACCATCCGGAGGCGAATTCCTGTGGTTTGGAGTTGATCTGGTGTTGGACATAAAACGAGGGGTTTACGGTGTCTCTTGGGCATTTTAAAAGCCTAGAGTTCCTTCATTTGTGGCTGCAGCTTGCTCTTAAGAACCGGCCGGCGGTCTATTCAATCCTTTTATGTTGTGCTAAAAGGGGTGGTGCTTTCTGGGGCTAGAAGATCTATTAAAAACCCCTCTGAAAGAGTGTAATTCACTTTTGTGTATACAATTAGGTTATTATATGAATTATATGATGTTTTTGATGTTACATAAAATAAAAAACGTTGTAATTAAAGATATGCTCTTTGAAAGAAAGTATAGGGGGTGGAGTTTAGATGTCACCTGACCCCTGCAGTGTATAAAAGCTGAACAATGAGCATAGGTAATCAGATTTGCGTGTGGGTCTGGAGGTATACTCCAGGACGTTATGAAGGTGGTCTAAGGAGTCAAGAAGTGAATATTTGCTGTGCCAAAATGGAAGATTAAGCTGCCTTTCTTCTGTTGTACTGAATTTGTCCTGATATAAACAACTACTGAAGAAGAATTAAATAAATCTAAAAAGAGTTGGTGATGTATGTTGCTATTTGATTGCCCACTTACACCTGCGCCATACCACAGGCAGTCTCTTCTGTTGAGAACAAACTGTAGAAGTATCCTGTCTCTTTGCTATAAAAAATATAAAGCACCAACGAAAACACGATTGATAACTCCGTAATGGCCCAAGCTCCCTTGATAATTAATATCAGTGCCTGCAATCCAGGAACGCAGTAACGCAAACAACACATACAAAACATAAATGAGTACAGTAAAAGGGTAATATTAAATGCACGCTTAAATTAGAAAAAAAGTGTTAGAATCCATATTTCCAGCAGTAACCGATGGGACACCCAAACCACTGTTGTTTTCTGAAGCTAAAACAGAGCCACGGAATAGGTTTGCATGCAGAGTGCAATATAGACTGAATTTATATTTTTTATGATCAGGTGATCTTGACAACTGAAGTGACTGCAGAAGATCAAATATGCAGCCATTTCGGTTGTCAAGATCACCTGATTAAAAAATATATATATATATATATATATATATATGAATTCAGTCTATATTGCACTCTCATAGTAGAATTGTACCGGTGGTTGCATGTAACCGCAATTGCCCAATCTGAGACACTCTTGGCTAGGTAAGTTGAATCTGACAATACAGTATTGTACAGTTTACTCTGAGAAGCAACAAAGATTTAAATACTGAAATATGTTTTTTTCTCATATTAAGAAAAAGTAATTTAATTTGCATCTTTGTTGTAAATGTCATGCTCTTTTTTATTTATAATTTCTTTATTTTGTTTAGGTAACCAAATAAATGCACTAGACTATCAGGTGCCTATTTTCCGGTATAACCTCGACATAGTTGATACTACAAAATACTTAGTTCATGCCTTACAATCACATTTTCAATCAGTCACAGGAGTATACAAAACAGAAATGGGTAGGTCCAAGATCATACTAGTAACCTCACTGTTTGTTTTTGTCAGCCATTGCCCATGGTACAACAAATCTCCTTTCACACAGTCTGCTGTGAAACAAAGACTCCTCTGTTTTTTCCACAAGATCTGTATGTCCACTTTTTTTATGCAGGAGATTTACCTAAGTTTTATTTACAAACATCTCAAATCTCATTTGAGCATAGTCACACCAGGCTTTAAATATCCCCACAGGGGAACTTGAGCAGTTTATCCTTGCCCCATTTGAGAACATTAATGGGTGTCCAGTACTGGGACTGAGGCTATTTGCTGACCAACAAAAACACAAAACACTGACGTTCTGGAGGGGAGAATGAAAGGCAGTGTGGTCCACCAGCATTCAACTGTAAAACGGAGGATCTCAAGTGTGAATCCCACTAAAACCATCTGTTCAGTGTGACCGAGAGCAAGTCACTTGCCCTCCCTGAGTATCAGTTCATCTCAGCTCTAAAATTCAGTAGAAGCAGGACCCTAATGAAAATGAAATGCTGCATCTCAGCTGTGCTCCGTTTTGGTAAATAAATTGTGTTTAAAAAAAAAATTAAAAAAAATCCAGCTCATTGTCATGAATCTGGGATGGGTCCAGAATGTGTTTTTTTGTTCTTTTTCAAGGAGGCCTACCAACAGACTGGATATCGTTTAAACAGATACAAACTTTTTCATACTTTATTCTGGACATTGGCACCTCAACAACCCCCTTCTTTGTCTTTGTGCTCTTCTTTCTTACTTTATAAACATGGCCCAAAACTCAAAAACGTATGCGTATGAGATGTATTCACACGGCATATAGGCAAAGTCTGTAAAAAGAAACCAGGGCATGGCAGACATGGAGATTATTAAAATCTCTGTACATAAGGGCACAGTATAGGAAGGGTCAAAGGCATGTCATCATCTCGCGTGGGTATCAACGAGATCTTGGGGGGGACACCGTGAGAATTACAAAATGTCGGCTGGTACGGAGCTTCTTACCAGTTTTATGAGTATTAAGGTTAAAAAAGTCTTTGATTAATATTGTGCCTGCATGGGGGAATTGAGGTACTGAAGCCTGATCTGTGCAGCAGTCAGGGCTTCATGCATCCCTGTAGTTCTCTTTTAAGTTAGTTACTGTATTTATATTAATAGCTATTACACATGTATATTACATATATTTGTAAATATAAAAAACATCATTTGAAATGTAAGAAAAATACATTTTATGCATAAATTGGCAATAAACCAATGACATATATTTAATGTCCTTATTTCAGTACATTTGGAATTTAACCTATATATTTTGCAATATACATAGGACCAGATATTCAAAACTTTGCCCTGGGGCTAAATTAGCACTGCCCGGCGAGGAAACTTAGCCCGGAGCACAATGCAAGCTATATTCAAAAGGAAATAGCCCGGTGCAAAACAAGATGAATATAGCAAGCAAAGGAAGCCGGGCAAACAGGGCCAGGAGTGCAGAGCAAAAATTGCCCGGGAATAAGACAGCACTGAATATAGCAACAGGGAAGTGCACACTGCAACTGCAGCTCATTAGACTCTAGAGCAAGCCAGTGTTGCAGGTGGAGAACATTGTGTGTGATTGCACAGAGATGTCTGACATCTACTGCAAACAACAATGTAAGTCACACACTGCAGAACTGTGCTACATACCTCTCAACTGTACCACACTTCGAGGAACGTTCCTCATTTTACTTCACAAAAGCTCCCTGTTCCACATTGTGAGGGCTTGTTCCACATTCAGTAGTAACATTTTAAAGCAAAAATATGTAGTAAATGAAGCAAAAATATATTATTCAATTAATAACAAACTTTCTGAACATAGATGCAAACCTTTTAACAGTGTTCTGAGCCTCCTAGGTAACAATTTGATTAAGTGTTCCACAGTTAGCTCATTTGTTCCACAGTTTGAGAGGCAATGTTCCACATTTGGGGGACAAAAGGTTGAGAGGTATGCTGTGCTGTGCTGAAATGAGGTTTGCCAGGGGCTAACCTGATTGCACAGTGCTAACACATTAGCCCAGGGCAAATGGGAGCTATATTCAAAGCTCCCATGCAAATGAGCCTACTTAGGTAATCCGTGGGCAAACAGGCATATTTGCATCTCATTATGTGCTTCTTAGCATACAGTGCCATGCAGTTTGACTGGTGCTACTGCATGGTGCACACAGCTCCACCTTTTGGTCGGAATGGAAGTACAGGCTGGACGCTGCAGGCCAAGGCATGCCCACAGCATCCCCTTTTGGTCGGAATGGAAGTACATGCTGGAAGCAGCAGGAACTGTGTGCCGGCAGGCACAGTCATTACATACAGCACACCAATGCATCTGTGCAAGCATGACCTGTATATGTGTGTATATATGTGTGTGTGTGTGTGTGTGTGTGTGTGTCTATATATATATATATATATATATATACACACACACACACGTACATACACACTCACAGATCGATAGCTAAACACAGACACACTGCCTGTAGCCATACATGCCCTGGAGGATGCCTCACCCCAACAACATAGGTACCCCACTGCAGTAGTGGGTGAATTACAGTGGGGGGACTCAATGCACGGGACAGGCATAACGTGAACCTGGTGGGGGTGGGAGGCCATAGGCCGTAGATTCACTAGGATATGCAGCATATCCATTAGATAAGGAACAGGACAGATTGGCTAGGCCGGGCAATTCCTTCCCTGCCATCATGGTCCCTGTGCCCATGTGTGCCTGTTACACACCCTGGCATACCCCTCAGCTCTTGTGTCACTGAACAGAGGGACATGGACATATGTGGACACACAAGATGAGGGACAGGGCAGTTTCAAGGGGTAAAATGAGGGATGTCCCTCATAAACAGGGACAATTGAGTGGTATGCACCCTGGTGGGCTAGTATCTCTCCCCCTCCCCCCCAGCATGGTCCCTGACCCCTGGTAGCCCTGACAGTCAAAGAAATACCTGGTGATCTAGTGGTCCCCCACCCCGCAGCACAGTCCCGACCCCCAGTGCAAGTAATAATTAAGATTATTTCCTTGGTAGTTTAGTGGTCCCTCCCCCACCCCCAAGCACGTATCCGACCCCTGTTGCACATAAATATATACTTGTTTCCCTGTAGTCTAGTGGTCCCCCACCCCAAGCATGTATCCCGACCTCGCTTACAATATATATATATATCTATATATATATATATATAGATATATATATACATTTTCCCTGGTAGTCTAGTGGTCCCCCACCCCCAAGCATGTATCCTGATCCCTGTTGCAAATATATATCAAACCCTTTCCTGGTAGTTCTAGCGGTCTCTCCCTTCAGTGACACCTCACTATCCCCAAAAGTCAGAGAACAGAGCCGCACCAGCCTGTAGCCTCCTCTCTGGGGGTGGGGGGGACCACTAGACTACCAGGGAAGAATGTGTGTGTGTGTGTGTGTGTATATATATATATATATATATATATGTAAACAGGGGTCGGATACGTGTTTTGGGTGGGGGACCACTAGACTACCAGGGAAGAATGTGTGTGTGTGTGTGTGTGTATATATATATATATATATATATATATGTAAACAGGGGTCGGGATATGTGCTTGGGGTGGGGGAACCACTAGACTACCAGGGAAAAATGTATTTTGATACATAGACAGTGTCGGCAGATAAGGGCCTACGGCCCACCCAGTCTGCCCATTTGAGCTTGTAAGTTCACTTTATGTTTTCCTAGAAGTCTATTGCCCCTTAAAGAGCAGGTTCCTACTTTCTGGCTGCTAGTTTCCCCCAGCATGTTCGATGCCTTACCATATCAGTAGCTCACTGCTGAAGTTTGGCATAAAAATTCCACTTTTTTAAGAAGTTACATCCCTCGTAAATTTGTATATTGGTATAGTGCCCAAAAAAAGACAGACTTCCTGGTCCGAAAAACACGCCCTCACGTCAGCCCACACAGCCCTGTTTTGTGATGTCACAAAACGAAGGCTGCATGAGTGCGCCCCATTCAGTTCTGTGGGGCTGGTATTTTCATACATAGTTATACCCTTTACTGCTGGGGATTTAGTATATCAAAGCGATTGGTCGGCTAATTGGGTCCCACCCATTCTGTGAAGAAATTCTTCCTCACGTTTCCTCTGAATCGTCCTCCCTCCAGCTTCATCCTATGCCCTCTAGTCCAGGAACATCTTTTTCGCTTAAAAATAGTGTATTCCTGCACCCTGTTCCTCCTTATAAGATACTTGTATGTCTCTATCATATCCCCTCTCTCCCTCCTCTCCTCCAGGGAGTACATATTCAATTCCTTCAACCTGTCCTCATAGGACTTGTGATGCAATCCATGTACCATCTTTGTTGCCCTCCTCTGAACCTTCTCTACCCTGTCTATGTCCTTACATAAGTAAGGTCTCCGGAACTGTACACTGTACTCCAGGTGGGGCCGCACTAGTGTCTTGTGTAGTGGAATTATGACCTCCCTTTTCCTGCCGGTGATGCCCCTGCCTATGCATCCCAGCATCCTATTTGCTTTACCTGCTGCCTTGTCACACTGTTTCCCTACCTTGAGGTCATCAGAGATGATAATCACAAGATCCCTTTCCTGCTTGGTGTATGCTATATCCTCACCCCCACCCCAACTGATATATTGTGCCAGGGTTTTTGTGCCCCATATGCATTATCTTGCACTTCTTTGCATTGAATTTCAACAGCCAAACCCCTGACCATTCTTCAAGTTTCTGCAGGTCCCTTCTCATTCTGTCTACACTCTCTGGTGTGTCTACTCTGTTACAGAGCTTTGTGTCATCAGCGAACAGGGAAATTCTGCCTTCTAGGTCCTGCGCAATGTCACGGATGAAGATGTTGAATAGGACCGGTCCCAGCACTGATCCCTGTGGTACCCCACTGGTCATTCTTCCCTCCGTGGAGTGACAGCCATTTACTAGCACCCTCTGTGTCTTGCCGCCCAGCCAGTTACCTACCCACCACACTACTGTCCTGCCCACACCCATATTCCCCAGTTTGTGTAATGGTCTTCTATGTGGCACCGTGTCAAAGGCCTTGCTGAAATCCAGATAGGCCATGTCCACTGCCTTCCCCCGATCCACCTCCTTAGTCACCCAGTCGAAAAATTCAACGAGGTTGGTCTGACATTACCTCCGCCTGGTGAAACCATGCTGCCTTGGGTCCTGTAGTCCATTGACAACCAGATGTTCCACTAATCTCTCCTTAAGTAGTGCTTCCATGATCTTCCCCACTACCGAGGTGAGGCTGACTGGTCTGTAGTTCCCCGCTTCCTCTTTGTTCCCACTTTTGTATAAGGGGACTACATCTGCTGTCCTCCAGTCTTTGGGTACTTCCCCTGTTTCCAGTGATCAGCTAAACAGGATTGCCAGAGGTTCAGCCACCACCTCTCTTAGTTCTTTAAGGACCCTGGGGTGCACCCCATCTTGCCCCATTGCTTTATCAACTCATTACTTCCAGTTCCTTCAGGACCCTTTCTTGTGTAAAGGGACTTGTGTCTATTTCTGCACCATTCCCACCCCTTGTACTCCCTTCAGACCCATTACCCTCCTCTTCCTCAGTAAAGACTGAGCAAAAATACCTGTTCAATATGTCAGTTTTACTGCTGTCATCCTCCACGCGCCCTCCATCCTTCCCCTTCAGTCTCACTATCCCTCCCTTTGCCTTTCTTTTTTCACTTATGTACCTGTAAAAGGTTTTGTCCCTTTACCCACTGATTTTGCAATATGCTCTTCTGTCTGAGCTTTAGCTTCCTTTATTGACCTCCCTGCCTCCCTTTGCTTCTCCCGGTACTTCTCCCTATCCCTTTCTGCCTGTGTCTTTTTGTATTGCCTGAATGCAATCTTTTTGGCTTTCACTTTCTCCGCTACCTCCTTGGAAAACAATAATGGCCTCCTCTTCCTTTTCCCCTTGCTTACCTGCTTAATGCATAATTCTGTTACTCTTGTAATCCCCATTTTAAATACTGCCCACTGTTCCTCAACCCCAGATTCCTGGCCCATTCCCCTTAATGCCTCTTTCAAGCATCCCCCCATTTTCCCAAAGTCTGCCCCCCTAAAATCCAGGATACGTGTTTTTGTGTAGTTTGGTTCTGCTCCTTCTGTGATTTCAAATCACAATGACTGGTGGTCACTGTTCCCTAGGTGCTCCCCCACTGTTACCCCCATCACACTGTCCCTGTTTGTGAGCACTAGGTCGTGCAGCGGGGTCGGGATATGTACTTTGGGGGGGGGGGACCACTAGACTACCAGGGAAAAATATGTATGTGTGTGTGTGTGTATTGTGTATAAGCATATATGTATATGTGTGTATATATATATATATATATATATATATATATATATATATATATATATATATATATATATATATATATATATATAGTGTGTTTTGTATATGTGTGTGTGTGTATATATATATATATATATATATATATATATATATATATATGAGGCAAAAACTCCATTTAATACATTAGTTAGGGTTGTTTCACCGACAGTGAGGAAATTCAGCAGTTGAGCCCCTTAGCTCACACTCCCAACTGGCATCGGGCACATAGTTGTTGGCCATAACTCTCACCTCATCACATGTGTAAAGAAGCAGAGGTGTAGGAGAATGGGGTGAGAGTTAGGACCGACTAACCCTAATGTGCACCCTGATGCCGTTGGGGGTGGGGCGAGGGGGTCATGGGGCGCTTTCAACCCTCGACACTATTCTTGCATTTGTCAGTGTGAAACAACCCTAACTAATGCATTAAACGGAGTTTTTTGCCTCTAATTTCCCTTCTTTTTGAGACTGATAACGAGAAATAGTGAATGTAATGCGGCGGCGGGCCCTGCGCTCCCACCACATGATGCCTTGTCACAGAGTAATGTTGTGCCCACAAACTCAAATAGTAATGCGCATGGTGACGCAAAGCGAAACAGAAACAGTAGTGTAGACAGAAATGTTAAGAACAACGCAAAAGCAAGCGCAAACGAAAACGCAAAGGGTAACGCACATGGTGGCGTTAGACGTGAACGGTAAGTGAAACGGGAATGGAACAGCAAGCAAAACCGGTAACAGTAACAGTAATGTAAGCGCACAGGCTGGTTTTCCCCCAAAACTGCATAAAGTAAGACAGTGAGTACAAAGAATGTATGCATAATAATGGTTCTCAGAGCAGAAAATGAGGAGTTGGAACAATAAATTGCTTATATCTCAGGAACCATACGGCGTAGAAAAGAAATTTAAAAGTCATATAATTTACGACTTTCCACTAGGGGGCTAAGCATCTTGCTGACGAAAAGTCCGTATCGTGCACCGTTTCCGAGATACGGGCCCTGAAAGGCACGGCAAATGCCGTAATGTTATCCTATGGGAAAAAAAAGAGAAGTTCGGAGTGCCATAACTTTGGCTCCCTGTAATATTTTTTCACCAAACCACAGAAAGGCACATCTATGGGATGTTGGCTGTGTTCCCTCCAAATTTCAGCCCAAAAGACCAAACCGTTATTTTGCAGTAGGGTGCCAAAGGTTTCCTGTAATGCGTTGGATGCCGTAATGTTATCCTATGGGAAAAAGCGCCAACTTTGGAGTGCTGTAACTTTGCCGCCATGTAATATTTTTTCAACGAAACACTGTAATGTACATCTGTGAGATGTCAGCTGCGTGCCCTCCGAATTTCTGGCCAAAACACCAAACCATTCTTTTTCAGCAGGGTGCCAAAGAATTGGTGTCATTTTCCCACAGCCTAGAAAAGTACTGTCGAAGTTTGCGAAAGCTGTCGCAAATTTATTCGACAGTGTCACAAGTGCAACAGTACTTTGTGAAAGTGCTTTTTCCAGAAATTTGAAAATCATATTTCTGGGGTGTTTTACCCCCAAATAAAGACATGGCTAGCATCCTCAGGGCCCGACTAGGTGAATACAAAAAGAATTAGGTTGCTAGATGGTCTCAGTTTTAAATGTCAAGCATTTTTCTGATCCCTAACTGAAAACAAAATGGCGGATTTTATTTTATTTTATTTAGCTTTTGTTTACCAGGTAAGTACACTAGACAAGTTGTATGCTTATTTTCAGGAACGACCCGGGAGAGTACAACAAGTATTACAGACAACATCATTACACCAGGTATTACAGACCACATCGTTACAGGTGAACAAGTGCAATATCGTAACTTAGTACAATGAGTGTTACAGACCTCATTGTAACAGCGTAGCAGGTGAACCGGTACAATACTGCAACTTAATACATTGAGTCAGCAGAGCATACAGACAGGAAAAGCAATAGTAAATATAAACAGACAAAGGTAAGGTACATAATGAGCAAGTAGTCAGTAGCATTGAGCCTACAAGTAGCGTAGGCAAGTACTTAGGAAGGGACGGCTCGAGGTCAGCAATCACGTCGTTTGGTAGGTGTTCCATGTGGGAGAGTGCCGAGAAGTTACAGTACCTAGGGCATGGAGCAGGGGTGGCTAAGGGCACTCGCAATGCGAAGCCAGCTTTAGGTGCTCCCACAGGGATTTCCGGAGACACGGTTGGGAGGGGGCGGAGCTTAACCAGCTCAGGAAAGGAGTTCCAGAGCCTGGGAGCCCATACTGTGAAGTCCCTGTCCCCATAAGGGTGCGGGTTGGGGTACTTTTAGTATCCCAGGACCATGGGACCTGAGGGAGTAGGAGGAGCGGTCAGCAGGAGAGAGGAGCTGAGCCAGCTCCACGGGGGAGCCAGTACTGATCACCTTACTCACAAAGCACCCTAGTCCAAAGTTTAAGTGATTGGTCGGGGAAAGTCAACCAAGCTTGTCATAGAGTTCACAATGATGGGTAAGGCGGGAAGTGGGCAGAGCGAAACGACAAATATTGTTGTATGTCGTGTGCCATCGGGTGAGGAGGGCTTTCGAGGTTCGAGCAAAAAGGTGGAGGCCATAGTTGAGGGATGGGAGTAGTACACCCCTAGCAAGTGCCAGACGAGCGGCAGGAGTTAGGTTGTATTTGGCCTTGTAGGCCAGTCCCAGCTTGCAGTTCACGGCTCTGCAGGCATTGAGAATATGGCTCCCCATGTTCAGTTGTGGGTCGAGCGTCACCCCAAGGTATTTGAGGGACGTTACAGTGAGAAGTGAAGTACCATCAGCACAATTGACTCAAGAAGGCGGATTGGGAGGCATATATCTTGGCTGTTGAGCCAAATAACATAGCCTGTGTTTTTTCAGGTTGAGGACCAACTTCTGTTGGGTTAGCCAGGCCTGAATGTTTTTGAAGTCCTCAGATAGGTGGAGATTAAGGGTGGCAGTATCCCGGGAGTGGGCCAGGATGACCAGGTCATCCGTGATACAGGGTGACCTGACATTTGGTTACTACGGTGGGAAGATGGTTAATAAAGAGAGAGAAGAGAAGAGAAGGGGTCCCAGAACCGAGCCCTGGGGAACACCTGAGGTCACGGGAAGGGGATCTGAGAGGACTTTATTGAATTTGGTCAGCTGTACTCTACCATGCAGGTAGTCAGTTAGCCATTTCAGAACTGACGGGGACAAGCCAAAGGACCTCATCTGGGTGCAAAGCAGGTCATGGTCGACAAGGTCAAAGGCCTTGGACAGGTTGATGAACACTGCCCCAGAGAGTAACCCCTGGTCCATGGCTGTTCTAATACTGGACGAGACAGAGATCAGGGCCGTAGCTGTGCTGTGCCCTTTACGAAAACCGTGCTGGGCGGGGGATACAGCAGCTCATATGCTTGAATGTATTCAGAGAGTTATACAGCAACTACCTTTTCGAGTAGTTTACTGATGGCCGGTAGTATGGCGATAGGCCGATAGTTATCAGGGACTTTAGGGTTGCCCTGCTTTAATACAGGGACTACCCTGGCGACCTTCCAGATATCGAGAATCTCCCCCATGGCAAGAGACAGGTTGATAATGTGAGCCAATGGGAAGGCGATTTGGGGGGCTCCTAGTTTCAGAAGCTTGGGCTCAAGATTGTCTAGGCCGGCGCTAGAGTACTGAGAGAGACTAGAGAGGAGAGTCAGCATCTCCCTGCCTGTCACGGCCCTTAGGGCGAAGGGAGGTCTGGAGGGGTCAGACTCCAGCCAGTCCAGGGGTGAGGGATAGTTGGCACTCCTGTCAGCTGAGTTGTGTAGGGAGAGAGTGGGTAGGTCAGTGAAGTGGGAGTTGAGGGCATTTGCAATGGTCTGTGGGTTGTTGCAGGAGATTCCTCCTATTAACATGTCAGTTACTCCAGAGTTGGAGGAACCGCTGACCAAGGTCTTTATGTTTCTTCAGAACCTTCTAGGGTAATTTGCGGAGCTGAGGAAGGCAGACTTGCAGAAGTCACTTTTGGCAACCCTAATAGCCTTTTTACACTGCTTCTGAGTTGTCTGTATTGTTGTAGCAGGGTCTGGTCAAGGGAGCATTTGAAGTGGGCCCAGCACTTGTCCCTTGCCTGTGATAGGGCAAGGAGGCTCTGCAGCCATTTTGTGGCTGTCCCCTGACCCTCCGCCTGATGGTTGGTGCATGCCTGTCTGCAGAGCCCTCAAGGAGTTGAGAAACTGTGTTAAAGCTGTGGAGGGGTCAGGAGCACTATACACCCCTGACCAGTCCGTGAGCCTTAGGTCCTCCATAAACGCATCCTGATCAAGCCTGGCAAAGTTCCTGACGTGGATGATTTTATGAGGTATCTTAGGGGATTTGCGACAGTAAAAGGGCCATTTGAGACAGTAAAAACTGCATTTGCGACACTGTTGAACTTTTTGTTAACTTTTCCTATTGACTTATAATGGGAACTTGTGTTTTGAATAACTTTAGAACCGTTTAATATTTTTTCACGCAATCTTCAAAAGACACATCAGGGACCCCGGCCACACATTCCCTGAAGATTTTGAACCGGTCGCGCAAACCGTGCGACCTGTAGGCGTGACAGTAAAATTCCAGAAAAGCGAATGCGGCAAGAGATCACGCTTTTAATAACCTCGCGAGTCAGATAAGGCAACTGGTACTAAACTTGGCAGATCCCAAGGCGATGGGTCTTGATCATGTATTCCAAATTTCAGGCAAATCCATCGAACGGTTGCAAAGTTATTAAGGTGCAAAATTTGGGGTTTAACATGTAAATGGCTCCTCAACCCTAACTGTAGTCGCACTACAGTGCCATTATAATATATATATATATATATATATATATATATATATATATTATATACATATATGTATGTAAATGGGGTTGGGATATGTGCTTGGGGGTGGGAAGACCATTAGACTACCAGGGAAAAATGTATTTTGATATGTGCAACGGGTTGGGATACGTGCTTGTGGGGGGACCACTAGACTACCACGGAAAATGTTTATGTATATGTAAATGGGGTCGGGATACATGCTTGGGGTTGGGGACCACTAGACTACCAGGAAAATGTAGTTTTATATGTAAATGGGGTCAGGATACGTGCTTGGTGGGGGGACCACTGGGCTACCAGGGAAAAATGTATTTTGATATGTGCAACAGGGTCGGGATACGTGATTTGGGGCTATATATATATATATATATATATATATATGGGGGGCAGGATACATGTGGGGGGGCACTGTCGCCACATTACTGCCGGCCTTTTCTCAGCGGTATTCAGCACCGCGCTACAAGTTGCACTAATGCCTGTAGCGCGGCGCTATACCTTTGAATATGCCGATGCACCAGCATTCAGGGCCCCTCCCTTCAGTCTGTCCTTGCATACATTATAATTTAGCGTTGGCGCTAACACCTAGCGCTGGCGCTAAATGTCCTTTATAATATAGCAGTCGGGCGCAAATTCGGCGCTAGTCCAGCGCAATGGATTTGCTCCCACGTTAAACTTTGAATATCTGGCTCTCAGTATACTAAAATGGGATTAAGTTGTATATTTAAAATATATTACAATATATTTGCAAATTTTGAAATGTATTGAATTTCCAGCACATTACAATATATGATAAAAAAGTAGACTGAAATATATTTCCATATATGTAAATGTAGTGCTATTAATGTATTTTAAAATATATTTCATTTTCGCAAGGGTTTGCATAAGTTCTGTCTGCGGGACATCACACTCTCCTAGGAAGAATGATGTTTATTGTAAATTACATTAATGGATCCTTGGGAAGAAACAGGTTTACTGCAGTGAGTAATTTTTTCGTTGAGTGCAGTTATGTTTTTTTGAAGTTCATGTTTAGAGTGCTCCTAGGTGTGATTGGAAGTTAGATGGAAGTGGACTTTTCTTTTAAGAAGCTTTTTACAACACATATATTTGTGCAGATATACTGTGCTAATTCACAGTGCTCCAGGCATGGTTTGGAAGTATGCTGGTTTCAGAAAGGGGTACATATATTTTTAGGCAAACTGACTGCACATGCCGAATGCTGGTAGCTGTGATTGAAACCGAATTGAAAGTGAGCTGAGGATGGGAGGGGGTGGGTTCCTTGGAATTAAATTAAAAATGAAGTGAGGTTGTTGGGTGGGTTCCTTGAAACTGAATTAAAAGTAAAGGTGAGGTTTGGGGTTGGTCCCTTGAAAATGAATTGAAAGAGAGCTGAGGTGGGGGGAGGTTCCTAATTTTGGTTAAGGATGATGTATTGTACTGTAGCCACATACAGCAACCCATGCATGTAGGCCACCACTGTTTCCAAAGATTATGATTGTTTAACATGATTATTGTTGTTGCAGAATAGCAGATACAGCAGTCCACATGGCAGGCCACCAGTGCTTCAAGAAATGATACCAAACAAAGGACAGATGCAGTCACTGTGTACAGTGTACTCAGTGTACTGAGAAGGGCAGCCAGTTAAAATTCCACAGCTAAAAAATAGTGTCACTGCAGTTGCTTAGAAAACAAGAAAGAAAGCCTTGATCATACAAAGGTGATTTATTTAATACTCACAGGATCCAGCGGCAGCCTCAGGATGCTTGACAAGGGCCCTGCCTGACATGGTTATTATTGCTGGCAGAATATCAGGTACAGCAGTGCACATGGCTGGACACCAGCATTACGTATGCAGTGGTTGCTGGCAAAATAGCAGTTACAGCAGACAACATGGTAGGCCGCCAGTGATTCGAAAAACTATCAAACTGGACAAAAGAGGCCCGCAAGACGAATCAGCTCTTTGTGTGGCTTTTGCTCCCCAGTGCCAGGGCAAGGCCATTTCCAAACAGATCATCTCTAGGTGGTTGGCTAACTGCATCCACTTCACTTACCAAAAATATGGGCAATCCCTTCTGGAGGCGGTTAAGGGTCACTCCACTAGGAGTGTTGCTACTTCTGCCGCCTTTTTCAGGAATGTGTCCACTTCAGAGATCTGTGCAGCGGCCACGTGGTCGTCTGCCCACACCTTCACTAAGCATTATAGTCTAGACATCGCCTCTAGGTGCAGAACTGGCTTTGGGCTTGCGGTTCTGCAAGGCCTCCTGTCGTAACTTGCAGTTGGCAACTTCTCCGCCTCCCGGATGTGCCTCCGTATTATTTCTTTTGGGGCTGCTTGGTATTCAATCCTATATGTGAAGACCTATTGCAGGAACCCTCTCAAAGTAAGCTATTGCAGTTACGTAAGAACTTACCATAACAGTAGATCTTCGAGAGAGGTTCCTGCAGTAGGTCTAGTTTCCCACCCACCTTACCCCCCTACTCCTGGAATGTTTCCTTATTTTTCGTCCTGCCTAGCCCTTGGGTCTAGACAGGAAGCAGGGTTCTAGGAGTCTTCACTCCTATTTTTTTTCTACTTACCATTTTCTAGGTCTCCGGTGGAAAAGAACTGGAGGGCAGGCGCGGGACTGCCCACTTTTATAGTCGGGCTGACGTCACATCGCCTGACGTCGGAGGCGGTCCCCACTAATGATTGCCATCTACAAGTTTGCCATTGGAACCTGACGCCAGGGCGCGCAGTCCTATATGTGAAGACCTACTGCAGGAACCTCTCTCGAAGATCTACTGTTACGGTAAGTTCTTACGTAACTGCAATTTAAGATGAAAGATCACATTTCCAGTGGGGTCCTGCTTTTACCTCTTTCTGCAGCTGGGTGGACTGGAGTGTTGAGTGGTTAAGTGACTAGCTTAGTGTGGCACATTGAGTATCAGGGACTCTCCACAATTGACAGAGATACCTAATGAAATCAGAGAACTAAAAACTGGTGCCACCAACAGGGCTGCCTCCTCTGATCGCGACCCAGATGCCCGTCAAACTGCATCTGCTATGGGGGTGGGAGTGCACACTCAGGCGCCCGCCGTAGATGGCAGTATAAAGACTGAACTAAGTGAATTATCTGCCATGGTGAAATAATTAATGGGTCGAAGTGTGCAGCCTCTGGCTTGGCAAAGAGAGAGAGAGAGAGCGAACCAAGACCCTCTGATGTCAGTGCCCCAGCTCAAGTGCCAGTTTGTGTATTCCTCTCCACTCCCCAACCATGACTATCGGCCAACTCCCAATGTACTATCACCGCCCAGGCGGCATAGAAAGGGTGTGTTCTGTTACCACTGTGGAGAGTATGGCCACACTAAGGGAACCTGCCAGTTCCCTGAAGATTTAAGGAAGGTGTACACCAAGCTGTTGAATCAAGTCAGGCAAAACCATCCCAAATCATCTGGCAAGCCTTCCCGCAAGTCCTTTTCATCCAAGGCCGCTGTGAAAAAGCCCACTAAGATTGCTGCTCTAGACTGGTCAGAGATGGTGGTCTGTTCTATGGAAACCACGGTGCACATTAATGGTATCCCAGCCCGAGCCATATTGGACAGTGGCTCTCAGGTCATTATTGTATTTAAAGATTAGTATGACCAGCACCTGTCTGACCAACCACTCCAACCCCTAGAAGGACTTCATGTATGGGGTTTAAGTGATAAATCTTACCCGTACCTTGGTTACGTACAACTATGGCTATCCTTTCCCTCTACTGTTGCTGGCATGGATGAATCCGTGGAAATGCTGGCTTTGGTATGCCTGCCAACTGGATTGTATGATTGTATGATGGTATTCCTTTGCTAATTGGTACTAACACCCAGTTGTTCGGCTGATTAGCCCAACTTTGTCAGGAGAAACAAGCTCAAATGACTGGACGAGCATTACTCATCTATGCCATGGTGCGGAGAGCATATGACCTACAGATGCAGGCTAAGGAGGCCAACAAGGATGAGCCAGTGGGAGTTGTGTGGAAGAAAGACCTAACACCTCTCGAATTACCACCCAATACTCAGTGTACTATCAGCAGTGAAGTGCAGATGAGAAAGGATGTAACCAAGAAGATCTTTATGCTGGACGCCCCAGAGGTGGGGAAGCTGCCAGATGGGCTCCTAGTTAAACTTAGCATACTGCCTACCCATGCTCATGCATATGCCCGGAAAGTGGTGGTCCAAATTCAAAATGTGTCCAACATATTAGAGTCAACTGAGGTTGCACCATGGCTACTGTATATTATGCAGATACTGCTGTGCTAACCAGCAAGTGCCATACCAAAGAGGATGATGAAGTAACTCCCGACTTGTTTGATTTTGGCAAGTCCCCCCATTCCTGAAGAGTGGGGCCCGGATATTCAGACTGCGCCAGGCTGTGGCGCAAGCCTGGGCGCAGCGCAACTTGGCTGCACAGGGACGTTGACTGGGCGATATTCAACGGAGCTGTGCCATGGCACAGCATCGTTGAATATAGCACCCTGGCCACCCGCGGTGCGCATGGCGCAGTGGCACTGCACCAGTGCAAGTGGCCAGAGTGGAGCAGGGGGATGCCCTAGTACAAGTTCCCTTGTGCTATGCGCAACAACCGCGATATTCAAAAGTGCACATGCAAATGGGGCCATAATGTATGCAAGGCGCAAATGGGGCCATTTGCATGTCATTATGGCACCATTTGCATGCAGTTGCGCCGCTCCCCGGCAACTTGCGCCTGGCGCCCTGCCAGGCAGCAGCCGTCGGGGACCGACTCCCCCTGCACAGCGTGGCAATGCGCCCCTCTGCCCAATCGCGGGCATATGAAGAGTTAAATAACGTCCCATATTCCTGGTGGTCCAGTGGCCCGCTACACGCCCGATCACAGGCTTAAGTATATAATAAAGCACATCCTATATCCCTGGTGGTTCAGTGGACCGCTGTCAGCCTCATCGTGGGCTTCAGTATAAAGAAATTCACGTCCCATATCCCTGGTGGTCCAGTGGATCCATTCACATATCTGGACTGTGTAGCACGGTACGGGCTGCACGCTCATTGGCTCATGCTGTGGACCAATGGGCGACAACCTTCCTACGGTGTCGGGCGGCAGATGGTGGGTGTTATGCCCGCCGCTGACCGGGGAGGAGGTGGGACCCAGTGGGCTGGTGAGGAGAGGGGTACTGCTGGACCATCAGGGATATTGGACTTTATTTTTTTAATACAAATGCCCGCGATCGGGCTGCGAGAGGTCCACTGGACCACCTGGGATATAGGGCGTGAATTTCTTTATACTTAAGCCTGACGATTGGTCTGACAGCAGTCCACTGGACCACCAGGGACATGGGACGTGAATTTCTTTATACTTAAGCCTGCGATCGGGCTGACAGCGGTCCACTGGACCACCAGGGATATGGGACGTGAATTTATTTATACTTAAGCCCGCGATCGGGCTGCGAGCGGTCCACTGGACTACCAGGGATATAGGACGTTATTTGTTTACACAGATGCCCTCGATTGGGCATGGGGGGGCGCTGCCATGGAGGTGGAGCCGGAGCTCGGGTGGCCACCCACAGGTGGCAGCTGCCATGTTGCACCCTGCAATACGGCAGCTCACCTGTGGGTGGCCAGCCGTTGTTCCCTTTTTTTTGGTTTTACCTGTGTGTAGCGCAGGTAGGGTTGCACATGACAGGACTCGCACATCCCGGCTGAATATCGGGATGTGCGGAGTATGCAGGGCACGCCTTACCTGCGCCAAGATACATACTGATGCGTCCCGGGCATCGGGATTTGTGCCAGGACAGTCCCTGTTTGAATATCGCGGCCGCGCATCAGTGGTTGCGATGGCGCAACACTGTTGTGCCATGCGCAACCCTTTTGAATATCCGGGACAGGAAGTATAAAGTTCTCTCTCCTTAGCTGGTCTCCGGGCTTCCTTACTCCTGGGCTGTACCTCCTGATGCTGATCCACAGGCAGGAAATATATCTCTGCAGCAGGGGACATCCAGCCCTCCACTTCCTGTTCTCCTCAGTTTACTTCCTGCCTGCCATGAGGCAGGTTCTCTGCAGGGGCTCTGCCACTGTAGTGGCAGAGCTGAAGACATCAAACTGTAAGTGCAGTTTACCTTTCTGATTAGAAGAGGATTTTTAAGGCGAAAGCTTCACAGGAGCAGGAGCTCCAGGAGCAGGAATCCCACTTTCTCACTAGAAGAGGATTTCGGGGGGAAAATTCACAGGAGCAGGAGCTCCAGCGTTGACTCACAGATTATTTAGGGTTCCCAGTCTCAGCCATGCATGCTGCACAGGCTGGATCCTTCTCCTGCTTTTTTTTTTTTCACTTGAGGCACGCTCTTCTCCCCCCAACACAGGCTGCTGAATCAATGGGCCCCCTGGTCTACGGGCCCATTGTCTAATGGGGGGAAGCTGCCAGAACACCCCACAGCAGCGGGATTTTCAAGAGCGACACTGTATTCTCATTGGCAGCCCCGCTGCACTCTGTCAACGAGCCCCCTGGTCTACAGGCTCGTTGACTAATGGGGAAGCCACTTGAAGGACACGAGGCAGCAGGAGCTTCATTTAATTCAGCAAGAGCTTCATTTCGGCTCGTCATGAGCTGCGCTACAGCCCCCTATCACTGACCAGGAACAGGCACTTAATTTCGGCTCGGGAGGAGCCGCGCTGCAGCCCCTCATCAACGAACGGGAGGGCACAAGCAGAAGCGGGCTTCAGTAGATGAGCCTGTTTTTCATAGCACCGGAGTGCTTCCAAGGGGCTAAGCAGGCACTGTGAGGTTTTCTCATAGCACCTGCTTCCAAGGGGCTAAGCAGGCACTGTAAGGTTTTCTGATGATGAATGGCTTTTTGGGAAAGATACAGCCGTTCGTAGTCAGTAGAACTAGTAGGCGCTCATTCAAAAAAGCACGCCAAGCTGCTCGTTGATTGCCTTCTTGTCGACGAGCACTGAAGAGCCTAACAACATGATAGCACCCTGACAGGGGGTCTAAGAGCCGTAGGGGGCTTGCTTCAACACCTGCGCCCCCAGCCAATCTCCCTCTTCAAAGACAGGGATTTATTTTCCCAGTCCCTGAGAAGGGAACAGTCATTCCTAAGTGGCTCTTAAAGGCTCAGCTCTGTTTACTAAAGCAGACTAAGGTTAGTCAAGTGAAAGCCTTTTTGGATGTCAGGACCTCGGACAAACATCCCATGGTCAGAAAATCTAAAGGGCAGTACTCAGTATCTTGCCCTTAAAGGGCCAGCAGCAGCATAGACCAGAAAGCGCCCAAGGGAAGGGGGTACGCATAATATCAAAGACAGCATCTATGAATGCTGAGATTTCGATGGACGCAAAATTGGGGACCCGGTAGTCCGCAGTCCCCTCCCGAACACCAGGCATCACCAACAGGTAAAATGGGGCCTTTGCCTTGGCCTTTTCACAGGTAAAATGGGGCCTTTGCCTGGGTCCCTGCCTGTTCCACGGCAACCTCTGGGTATCCTGGTGGGAGACCTCCCAAGAAAGCTAAAGGAAGAGGTCCCCTTGTCTGTCCTCATCTTAAGAGGAGCAGTTGTCTTTGCATTACAAGGCCTGGAGGGCCTGTTTTTTTCATGTAATATTGAGAAAAAAAAAAAAAGGTTCTCACTGGCGGTGACTTCCTCGGCAGAGGCATCCTTTGGCCGCAGAGAGGGCTTTTGACATTCTTCCCACCTGGAACATCTGAGGACGTACTGCTTTTGTATATCACAGGAGTAAGGAAGCCCAGAGACCAGCTTAGGAGAGAGAAATTGAAATTTAAATACCTGTAAATTTTCCTTCTCCGACGGCTGGTCTCCGGGCTTCAGATTCCCTCCCAGAATGTATATACTTGGCTGGCCTTATGGCCTTATATGCCTTAAAATTCTTGTTTTTTGTTCCCAAGTTCTTGTAGTATTGCCACATTGAACTGCTTTAGGAAGAACTGAGGAGAACAGGAAGTGGAGGGCTGGATGTCCCCTGCTGCAGAGATCTGTTTCCTGCCTGTGGATCAGCATCAGGAGGTGCAGCCCAGGAATAAGGAAGCCCGGAGACCAGCCGTCGGAGAAAGAAAATTTACAGGTATTTAAATTTCGATTTAGTAGCAAGCTGGCCCAGTGGAGTAGAGTATTTTCATAAAAAGAGTGGGATGTTGGATGCGTCACTGGTGCTGAACACCATATCAGGCTCCATGACAAGAGGCCATTTCAAAAGAGGTCCCGCTGATTGGCTCCTGCGGACATTGATGATGTTTGACACCATCGCCAGGAGATGTTAGCAGCTGGAATTATCCAGGAATCAAGCCATTATGCATCCCCCATTGTGGTAGTCCAAAAGAAAAATGGTACAGTGAGGACGTGTGTGGACTACAGGACCCTTAACCGAAGAACCGTACCCAACCAGTATACAGTGCCTCACGTCCAGGATGCCCTTGATTGTCTTAATGGGAGTCAGTAATTTTCTGTCTTAGACCTCAGGAGTGGGTATTACCAAATCCCGATGGCGCCAGAGGATAGAGAAAAAAATGCATTCATCTGTCCCCTGGGTTTTTACAAATTCTTGCGCATGCCCCAGGGCATCTCTGGAGCACCAGCCACCTTCCAAAGATTATTGGAGCGAGCTGTTGGAGGCTTGAGCCTACTTGAATGCTTAGTTTATCTGGACGATGTCATTGTGTTTGGCAAAACACTTGAAGAGCATGAGACTCGCTTGTTCAAGGTCCTGAACAGGTTGAAAGATTTCAGATTTAAAATTGTCCATCAACAAATGCCAGTTTTTCCAACAATCTGTGAAATATGTGGGCCACATTGTATCTGCTGAAGGTATTCAAACTGATCCAAGCAAAGTGGAAACCTTAACTACCTGGCCTCGGCCTAACAATCTCAAAGAGCTGCAAAAATTCCTAGGTTTCTGTGGATACTGTCACCGCTTTGTAAAAGATTACACCAAAGTCATTTGCCTGCTACTAAATCTGACTAAAAAGTATCCACCTACAAATTAAAAGTATAAGAAGAGTGCTGTAAAAGAAGGGGATAAAGCCTATTTCAAGACTAATGAGCCATTCCGGGCCAGATGGATCTCTGATTGTGATACAGCTCGTTACAATATTATTCATCAGCTTACACATGCCCCAGTGCTCGCCTATAGAGACCCAACTAACCTGTATGTGTTACATACAGCTACTAGCCTAAAAGGGCTTGAAGCCATGCTTTATCAGGAGTCTGAGGAAGGACTATGCCTAGTGTCATTTGCTAGTAGAAGCCTGACACCATCTGAGAAAAACTATCCTGTGCATAAACTTGAATTTCTCGCATTGAAGTGGGCGATAGTAGATCAATTTCATGAATACCTCTATGGTGCTAAAATCTTGGTGAAGACCGACAATAACCCCCTCAGGTATGTCCAAACTTCAGCCAAATTAGATGCAACTGGACATTGTTGGTTATCAGCACTTTCAATGTATGATTATTCAGTGGAGTACTGTCCAAGTCTAAATCACATCAGTGCTGATGCCCTATCCAGAAGGCCTGTACCAAGTGGGTGAGGATGTCCGAGCAATCTGTTAAGACCCTATGCCACAAGTTTGACAAAGATGCACACCCATCTTCTGAGACTGTAGACTGGTTGATTGCCTGGGGCCCCCAGAAACCTGTGTCCCTGCGGCCTGTTGCAACTTTGCAGCATGAGATCTAAGTACCTTACCTCAACTTATTCCAGCCAATATCCAGAGGGAGCAGTATCGGCATCCCATGATTAAGCTTATGCTGAATACCATAAATGCCAGAAAGAGCGTTTCCAAGCTTCGATCCAAAGACCAGAGAACTGTTTTGCTATTCCGAGAGGGGCCTAGGCTCAAGTTGTGAAACAAGTTACTTCCCGAGAGACCACAGATGGGCAAGGTCAAGTCATTAAACAACAATTGGTGCTGCCATCTGCATTTAAACGTGTGGTTCTATGAGCACTCCTTGATCAGATGGGACACTTGGGCTATGACAGAACTTCGGACTTAGCCCGTGCCCACTTCTATTGGTCCAAGATGGGAGCTGACATTGATGCATATATCAGAACCTGTAGCCGCTGCCTTCAAAGAAAAGCTCAGCCGCAGAGAGAAGCGCCCTTGGTTAATATCTCCACTAGTACACCCATGGAACTCATATGTATTGACTTTTTGAGCTTGGAGCCCGATGCAAAAAAACATTGGCAATGTGCTTGTTGTGACAGATCATTTCACTCGTTACACCCAGGTCTATCCAACCAAAGACCAGAAAGCAGTCACCGTAGCCAGAGTGCTTGTTGAGAAATTTTGCATTCACTACGATGCCCCATAGTGGATTCATTCCAACCAGGGAAGAGACTTTGAAAGCCATTTAATCAAGGAGATGCTCTCACTCTGGGGTGTAAGAAAGTCAAGAACCACCCCCCCCAATCATCCCCAAGGAGATCTGCAGCCCGAAAGATTAAATAGGACGTTGTTGGACATGCTGGGCACTCTTCATCCCAAAGACGAGCCGAGGTGGAGTCGGCAAATAAGCACTTTGGTACACGTTTACAGTTGTACTCATAATGATGCAACTGGCTTTTCCCCATATAAGCTGATGTTTGGTTGAGAAGCTACCTATAGACACTGGTTTTGGCGTATCACCAGATGGAATCCAAGCAAAAGACTATCGCCAGTATGTACAAAAACTCAAAGCCCAGCTTATTCATGCCTATCAGCTTGCTCATACAATGGCTGCAAAAGAAACTTAGCCAATAAAGAGAGACATGACAAACATGTCGAAGCCCAGGAATTACAACCCAGAGATTGCGAATTATTGAGGAATTTGGGTTTGCAAGGGAAAATCAAGATAGCTGACAGGTGGAATCACATCCTGTACATTGTTATCCGCAAGTTGGATGATCTAGTGGCCTACAAAGTGCGTCCAGAGAATGACCCACAAGCTGTAAAGACAGTCCACAGAAATCACCTTTTGCCTACTGGACAGATTATCATAGACTCTGTGCCTCAACCTAATGCTCCTGCTGGACCTGTGACCAGGTCTGCAGCTAAAAGGAAACAATCAAGCCCACCTTCCGCTGTCCCACAGCCAAAGCCTTCAACCAGCAATGCTGTTATCAATGATGACAATCATTCTGAATCTGATGATAGTGAATATGCGGCTACCTATTATCCTTCTTTCGAACTGGCCCAGTTATTTCAAGGCAATCCTTTGTGTAACAGGGGAGATGATGCTGAACCGTCAGAACTGTCTGGCTATCCAGCACTCTCAACTACTCCCGTACCACCTGATGTGAGGTGCAAAGTATAACTTCTGAAGCAGTCAATTCTTTATGTCTTATAGAGCTGTCCAAACTTGAAGTAGAAAGTCCTGACCAAGAAAATGAGAGTCAGAATGGTGGACTGTCAGAAGAAACTGAAATCCAGAAAGTAATGTTAATTTTGAAAGTGTCAACAGTGTGCTAAATTATTTTAATTTTATTGAGATCCCCACCAATGAGGAACCAGAGTCTACAGAATGAGCAAATTCAAGTACTACTGTGCTACTTCAACTGGTGAACAAACGGTAAGTGCAGAGGCGTCCCTTCCTGCAGAAGCTGCTGTGTTGCTTGACAACAAGCCGGGAGTTGCAAACCTGAATACTAATGTTGAAAGGACTGAGCCTGTGCGTGCCACACCCAGAAACTTTGGAAGAGCTGTTAAACTTGTAGTACGCCTTACTTATAATTCCCGAGGAAAGTCTGTTGACCTCCCCATGAATGTAATCCATAAAGGGGTTTACATTACAGCCAGTTTCCTCCCTAAAATAGGTTACACTGCAGCTTCTAAGTTGATAATAAAGCCCTTCATTCAGTACTCCAGGGATCACTCTACCAAGAGCCCAAAGTTAGCTGACCAGGTCAGACTCTCATCCATGCGGGTTAGTGTGCAAAGAGTGGTACAAACCTGAGTAATGTGTATAAGCTACCTGAATTAGTATACCATTGAGAAGATAGAATGTTGAAATGAAAATGTAAGATGTTTAAGTAATTATATTGCATATGAGCCAATATTGGTTATGAATGAAGCATGCTTACTATTATTTTGAGTAGTAACAATGAAAAATGGTCTATGGTTGCAACCTATACATAGTCACGTATAGTATTTTTCTAAGTAGAAATGTTTGTGAAATATAGCTTGACATAGACGCCAAGTTTTCCTAGGCAGGGAAGAGTGTAACCCCTCACCAATTTGGGGTTTACCTTAATGTCTTCCTGGGCTCCATGTATGCCCACTGCCAGGCAGACGTCCTTCATAGATAGTAAATCCAAGGTTGTTTGTTTGGTCCTGTTGATTTATGTGAGAGTGTCATGCTGTGCCTCAGTGCCTGACTCTTTTAAGACTTTAGCCTGTATGTATATAGTAAATGGTCTGGGCTGGGTCCGAGTGCATCAGAGCTCACAACCGGCCAGACACCGCTTTAACCTGCTCCACTCTGCTGTCGATAGTAGAGCAGAAGGAGCTTGAGTTAATACTGTGATTATTTACTGCTAACTTGCCGTTATATTTGAATTGGAGAGTTTGTTTAACCTGCCTTCTTGCAGCTTTGTTTATCTGAATGTAAGCCACCATGTTTGGTCCAGGACTTCCAGCATTTGGACCATTGGACACAGGGGCCTTGAAGGGTCCTCAGCTCAAGCACCTTGTGGGAAGGAAAACTGTATTTTTTAGGTTGGTGCCTAAACTGAACTGATGGGGGCATCCAAACTGTGACTGACAGCTCCCCCAGCCAATCAGAACTCTGGAAACCAAGGGAAATCGCAGACTTTGTTAAGAGACAGAGTTCAGTTAGAGTTGGAGTTTGGAGAGTGAACAGCTCGAGCATTCGAGAAGCTACTCTGAGTAAGGCGCCTAGGGGAATCGGCAGGGAGAGGCCTGATTTGCCTCCCTACTGTGGTTCTCCTGTCTGGACTGCCCTATAGCAGTATTCAGAATCATCTGAATTGTGACTTTGAACTGCAGCAGAAAGATCAGAGATATTTGAAGGTGCAGCCTGATATTTGGACCGAGAGGAAGCTCTTGTGAAGCGCTTGGCCCAGAGGTTGTGAGATTGATTTAATGATAGAGAGGTTTGCTCAGTGAATCAACTGCAGTAGTAACCAGCTTAGAACTGAACTGTGAGTAAGAAAAGTTAAAGCTGTTCTTGTTAAATGTACTGAATGATTATCGTGGGTCGAGACCTGTCTTGCCAGTGACTGGATTGCTATGCCAGCTGGAGGCTTCACCAGCAAAACAAACTGAACTTTGCCAAAAGTGTTCATCAAGCCTGGGCCTTTGCCAACCCGGACCAAACTGACTGTGTTGCACCAGAGACTGTTCCTCGGCAAGAGACCGGCTTTAGGAATCCAGCCCCTGCGCTGAGACAACTCGCAGGTTGCGGCCACCTGGAGAGAAAGGCCATGAAGTGGAAGTGTGTCATGATGGCCTGGCTTCCCCCATGCTTCTCAGTGATCTACATGAGGTGTTCATATCGCCAGGCCAAACACAGCCAACTGGTAGTGTGAGTAAATTCAGGGTAGCTCCCTGCAACAAATCGTTAAATTATTTATGGTACCATCTAATTGTTTCTGTGATTTACTGGATTACAAGAGACTGGGCCAACTGGCCAGGATTACAAATACTCAGAGCTCTGTTTGTGCATGCTAACTGCCTTTTCTTTCCATCAAGGGCCCCAGCAACAGCTGCAACACCAGCCACCCCGGGCAATGCTTCTGGCTATCCAGCATAACATTCTGGGTACCCAGTCTTGTCAGACTGATTATTTGGGACTAAAGAGCATGCAGAGTAACCTGAATCTAATCAGTATAGTAATCATTCTTCTAAATTCATGCCCCTTCCTTGTTCACGACCCCCTTAATAAATCTGATTGTTGTTTCACGTTTAACCTGGCTTATGAGCATATTGTTTGTTGGGTTACAGCATTGAATGTGTATACTTGTTTTGTTAACCGTGCCTTTACAGGGGGTACCAGGGAATTTATTGAAGGCCCGACCCTGGTGGTAAGTGTAAAGGGTGTGTGCATATTATTGTTGTTCACTACAGACTGTGTGTTAACTGCTACCAAAGGTACAAGGTCACTAGGTGGGTCTGTGGGTGGTTATAGCTTCCCAGAGGGCTATACCAGGTTAGGTAGATACCCCCACTGTTGTTACTCTGAGTGGAGGCACCTTAATATTGAATCCAGGCCTCTCAACCTGTAGTCAGAAATACAGGCAGGGGTAGTAACCTTAGGGATCGCACCGCTTAGGGGTTACACGTATTATAAAGCAAGACAGATATATTGTATTTACAGTATAACCTCATTTATCCGAATGTGCTGGGGGACAATACAATTGTTTGGATAAATGGGGTTTCTGATAACTGAGGGAACTTTACAATTAAGTCTGTTAAACTGGGAGACAACACTGTTTTGGATAACTGAGAGTTTTGGATAATTGAGGTTTGAATAACTTGGGTTTTACTCTATGTAGCATAAATCCCTCATAGAAACACAGACAATGATGACAGGAAAAAAGACCAATGTTCAGTTTAGTCTGCACTTTTTACCCCATCATAATCTGCACATATTACTCCATCTATTCTGCACGTATAACCCTGTCATACCTGGGGATCTATTGTCCCTTTGATGTCTTCACTTTTACTATATAGAAACATAGATGATGGCAAGAAAACTTAGGCTTTGATGAGAGACACAGATGATGACTCCTTTGGATCCTGTCAGTAACTTTGATACTTTTATATTAACTTTGTTGAGATTAATGTTACTTTTTGTGTGAGTGAGTCAACTGTGCATTAACTGTGCAGTCTGCATAGTTGTGCAGTCAGTGGACTATATTATTATATGGAACAGCAGGACATCAGCACACACGTACAACACACTCCCAGATGTCCTTGACAGGAACATCTTAATCTCTCAGCTGCTTGCCGTGCTGCTTACGCTCTATTTCTCCACCACTGCTGTTGCCAGTGCAACTTTCTGTGGGTGGTGTGTTACCCTCCAGAACAATGAACTGATGGCTGGGACTGGGCCATATACAGTATTTTCGGGGAGGGGCAGTTTGGATAACTTGCAGACAGGGGTGTTGCCACAGCAAGTGGTAACATTAAAAAACAGTCCTCTGTTGCCAGACAGTGCATGTTGCAACATCATTAAAGCCCATCTGATGCAAAGCACTACTACTACAAGCTGTAATGTACATGTGTGTAAGGATATGTGTGTGTGTGTACGCAAATATTTGTGTGAGTATGTGTTTATTCATGCACTGTCATTCAAACCTTGGCCCTGCCGAGTATTGTTGGCACTTTGATTTTACTTCGCAGGGAAGACTACAAAAAGTGCAGCAGACCAGCTTTACTTATCTGTAGACATGACGGAGTATTGATTGTGGTATACTAATATACTGACTGGTGGCACCTTTGGCTTCATCTACCAGGAGATATATTTACAAAGCATAATCAGTACTCTGGAGAGTCTTATTTCACTTATAAAATGTTGCAAATGTCTAATGCTAGCTATAAAATGTTATTTTTTTCTTCTAATGAGAAATGAGTGCTATTTAAGGGCGGTTTCAGTTGTATTGCCCTTTTAAGAATTGGGTCCCTGTTTAATAAAAATTAATTGTAATGAGTGCCGTATCAATAATAAGACATCACAGGGTCAGATTCATGCTGCGATTACTATATGCCCAGGGATATACAGAGGCCTGATGCTGTAGGAATAGGGTCTTACAGCACCTGGAAGTGAGGTAAATCTCAAAATAAATCCCCCTGGAGTGTCTTACTGCATTTGTGAAATGGGTTTTGTGTCAGAATTTTTAAAAATGTTTATAAATGTGCTTTTTTAGCTAAATAGTTATTCCACTGCAAGACTGTTCCAAGGGGGTACTATCTTTTCTTTACATAGAAGTGATTTATTATAGAGCAGTGGTTGGTGATATCAGGATTGGAAATACAATGGGTGGGTGGGTAGGTGTGACAGAGCTAGCAGGACAGACATGCGGGGATTGCAAGTGAATGACTGTGTCTGAGAGAGTGGCAGGAGCACAGTAAGGTAAGCCGCTAAAAGGGAAGACAGCAGGTGGCCGTTTAGCCAAGTTTGTGTTCTGAGTACCATTTAAAAACAATGATACTAAATGCGTCTTTTTCATTTGTAGTGTTTGTATGTGTGGAGGTGGGATTGTGGAAATTATGAAGGCACGATATGCTTGGTGATGATGGAGGCTGGCATCGGTACTTTTCTCAGGGGGATCAATGCTGAGATTAGGGCATGGGTGCCAGCCTGTTTCAGCCAAACTGCACCCAAGATTTAACCTGCCCATTTTATAAGCAGCGTTAATGAAGTTTCATGCAACATGGCTTTGTTTGATGAAGTCTCATGTTATGGGATTATGACCAGCGACAAAGCAGAATTAGTCAGTCTTTCATCAGTTAGAATGATTATTCTTAGGCAAACTTTACTTATCTGAGATATATTTGTGATGTATCATAATATTGGACCCTCATGAAGTATGCAACAGGGTATTGGTGGTTGTGCCACAACTTCGTGCCTAAAAAGCATAGTAATGTGCCGGCCCGGTGGCGCAGAGGGTTGAGGCGCTGGACACCACACTTTGCGACACACCGGCGACCCGGGTTTGGGAACGAGCATAAGTCATTGGCAGGGAGGGAGAGAGGGAGAGGGAGAGGACATGAGCAGCTGGTGGCCCTCTGCCTCGCGAGGGTGCGAGAGGTGTCCTTGTAGCTAGACCACCACCTGGTGGAGGCCGGAGTGGCAGCGACGCTCCAAGGCCTGCCAGCAGTAGGACGAGGAAGGGTAGAAGGGACCTGGCAATGGAGCTGTGGTGCGCATGTGTGCCTCCACGTGCATGCGCCACCACTTCCAGGGGGTTTCGGGCATAGGATCACGGGGAGTTAATGGAGGAAACAGTGGGGGCCACCAAGGATGATGCCTCCGAACCGGCTTAGGGGATCTCCCAGAGTGCCCATAGCGCCTCAAGACCCGGAAGGACCCAGGACCAGTAGGGTTGGCGGATGACGAGGATGACCTGCCGCAGGAGGATAAAGAAAGTTGGAGAGTATAGTAATGGGTTGAGCATCTTTCACCCCTTGAAGTGCGGTTGTGACACCATTACCAACACCCTTGAGTGCCTTTTTGCTCTTACAAAAAGGGTAACCTGGTAACTATAAAAAAAAAAAAAAAGTCATACACTTCAAAACAATTAAAAAATATATATAAATGTAATGTAAATTAGTTCCTCCATCTTTGGAAGCCACTAGGGGGAGCAGGCAGGTTCTCTGTTAGTTTGCAGGAAGAAATGCCTGCTATGTAACACTTGAACATTCTAAAAGGTTGTTAGCAGTAGCACATTAATTCCATTTGCACTGTTGCTGTTGGTAGTGGTCTCGCCATGTACGACTCTGGTCCAGTCAGTTCGCAGCATTTTCCCTACCCATCTTATAAAACAAGATACAGTATGCTATGCCATCTATGCCATCTCATTTGGCTATTAAAGATGTGGTGGTTCACAGACATTTATAAAGGAAGCTTCACTGAAATTAGTTATAATAACTGGTCAGCAATTTTTTATATTGCCAGACCTAGTTATAATTTCCCGTTATAACTCACGAGTTATAACGGGAAACACACGCCGAGTCAGTCATGGAAACCTGCTCCCTCATTCGCTATGCATGTGGTCCAGGGCAGGCTTTCAGTTTCTGAAACATGGCGGCTTCTCACTCGCTTAGCGAGGAGCTCCCAACCGGACTTCTAGTCCGTCGCTGTTTCTTTCTTTAAAAAAAAACAAAAAAACACCACATTAGCTTAAAAAAATGATCTGGTTGATTCTACCATTTGAAACTTGCACCGCAGAACATCTTTGCATCTCGCTCGCTATCTGGTTGATCCTGTAGTTCTGTGGCCAGCACACAACACAAACTGGAAGAGCTCTAACATCTAAAATGCGGTAAGATCGCGACCGCCAAACAAATAAAAGTACTGTACAATAATTGACCAGTAATTATAAATAACTAGCTAAAAAAAAATGTGTGCGCCTGTCTGTGTGAGAGTGAGTGTGTGTGTGTGTGTGTGTGTGTGTGTGTGTGTGTGTGTGTGTGTCAGGGAGTCACAAACAGTAAATGAAGGCTAGAAAAAATTGCTGCCCAGCAGTTATAGATAATAAAAGATGGGGAAGTGTACTAAATTTGAAATTAATGGTTGCCTTCAGTGTGGGTTGCTTTAATAAACCCCTTGGGCTTCACCCTCAGGGTTTATGTAGCATCCCACACCTCGGGCAACCATTAATTTCTCATTAAGTACACTTCCCCATCCATTATTGTATATTTAACTATTCAATTATTCCTTGGAAGTATTGAAGTTGTTTAGTTTTAAAGGTATCTTTTTTTTTTTTCAGGTGGGCACACTACTGAGATCCTCCGGCTACTGAGTGGCCTATCCCAGTCCTATATTCCCCGACATTATGCTATTGCTGATACAGACAAGATGAGTGAAGATAAAATTTGTACTTTTGAATCCACTAGAGGAAGAAGGCCATCTGACTCGCAGGTAAGTAATAATTCAAAGTTACGGTTGTTTATCTGGCAGTGTTATATAGACAGTGGTCCCGATGTGTAAAAGTCTGGGTTTGCACCTTGCAAATGCCCTAACCTGAGTGCATATTTGTGCAGTGCCCTAAATGTGCTATGTTCCCAGTTCGGACTGACAGTGTCAGTGCACTACACATGTTCAAATATAGCCATGTTCCATTCACATATCTGGAATGTGTAGTACGGTATGGGCTGCATGCCCATTGGCTCATGCTGTGGACCAATGGGGTATAGCCCCTACCGGACGGCAGGGCAGCAGCGGGTGGGTGTTGCCGCCGCAGACCGGGGGAGCGGGTGGTGGGGCTCAGTGGGTGGGTGGGTCCACTGAACCACCAAGGATATTGGATTTACTTTATTTATACTCAAGCCCACGATCGGGCTGACAGCGGTCCACTGGACCACCAGGGATATTGGATTTACTTTATTTATACTTAAGCCCGCGATCGGACTGACAGTGGCCCACTGGACCACCAGGGATATAAGTGTTATTTTATTTTACAAATGCCAGCGATCAGGCTGACAGCGGTCCACTGGACCACCAGGATATAGGTGTTACTTTATTTATACTTAAGCCCGCGATTGGGCTGACAGCTGTCCACTGGACCACCAGTGATATAGGTGTTATTTTATTTTACAAATGCCCGCGATCGGGCTGACAGCAGTCCACTGGACCACCAGGGATATAGGTGTTATTTTACAAATGCCCGTGATCGGGCTGACAGCGGTCCACTTGACCACCAAGGATATAGGTGTTATTTTATTTTACAAATGCCCGCGATCGGGCTGTGGGGCACATTGCTGCGCTGTGCAGGGGGCGTCGGTCCCCGACAGCTGCTGCCTGGCAGGGTGCCAGGCGCAAGTCGCCGAGGATTAGTGCACTCATGCAGCATATGGGAATATAATGACATGCAAATGGCTCCATTTGCACCCGTATACATTATGGCCCCATTTGCATTTGCATGTGCACTTTGAATATCACGGTTGCTGGCAGATAGCGCAACGGAACTTGGCGCCGAAGCGTGATCCCCCTGCTCCACTCTGGCCACTTGCACTGCACTGTGGTGGTTAGGGTGTATATTCAACGATGCTGTGCCATGGCGCAGCTCCGTTGAATATCACCCAGTCAATGCCCCTGTGCAGCCAAGTTGCGCTGCGCCCAGGCTTGCGCCACAGCCTGGCACAGTTTGAATATCCGGGCCATGATAGCAAGTTCAAGAGCACAAGAGCAAGTGGCAGCAATCTTCGGTGCAGTGCATCAGGTGCAAAACAGTGCGGGCATACAGAAACTATTTATTTTCTGCAGGCAAAACAGAACACAGCCAGGAACTCGATCTAAGTCAATGGGGCAAGTTAGAGAATGGGATTAATTATCATGTGAGAGATGATAAAACTGACTTTCTATGGCAGGCTGCAGTTTGTCTGTGATGAAAAGTTTTCTTTGTGGGGGGGAGCATCCTCAATATAGTAGCGGCCTGGCTGCTCTTAGGATTTACCTGAAAATGTGGCGGGGCTCCATACAGAACAAAAAAACACAGTTAGGCTGTAGTGCCCAATTCAGAAGGTATGTATGTGTGTTTTGGGGAGCGAGGGAGATACCTCTCAATCTGTTGTCACTGAAATATGGAACACTGGCACTCAGTATGTGGGAACACATGCATGCATCATCATCAGACAAGGAAAAATACATGCACAGAACACTGTGGAAATGAATGCTTTTATCTGGGCAAAATTCAAGTCTGATTTAGAATCATGGAGTTCCATATGCACCATTTACACCATTCACACTTAAGCCAGACAGCCACATACAATGGAAAAATCCTGGCTTTCAAAAGCCATTTCCAGTAGGGCTCCAAGGTAAATCTGCTGGCTATAGCAGATTAGTGGTGCCTACTGTACCGGCCATCTGATGTTCATTAACACCTCCACAGCTGCAATCAGGTAGCCTCCCCGACACTTCTTCAGACTACCTAGTTGTGGAGGACTTAATGAGCTTCCCTGACACCACCTATCCACAGCGGTCACCTAACGAGGTGCTAAGTGTCTGTAGTCCCCTTCCCTCTGTTCCATCTCCCTGGTGAGTGGTTAAATGAAACAAAAGAAGCAAAACGAACTACTGTATAAATACTTTATTTCATTTAACCGCTGTAAAATACACTGTAAATCTATATTGCTGTACTAGAGCTGTGAGACTACACTCGGACACTGAAAGCAGGTAGTACAGCACTGTTGCACATTGGCAGTGAAAACCCTTTGAAAAAAAATGTGTGTTTATTATCCTGGATAGCCACTTATAACAGACAAAATGGTGTCACACAGTGTAGTCTGTTATAAGTGACTATGTACTATACTATATTATAAATTTCTACTTTGCAGTCTGAGTTTAAATTACAGTGTATGATGGCAATGAAGCACCTTTTCTAGGTGGGACAGCGACTTTTCCATGTGGGATTGAGCAATTCTGATGAGTAAAAATAAGGCGCAACTCATGATAGGAGGCAACTGAGAAGTATGGGGAAGGGAGGTGGAAATAATAAATGACAGACATCATAAGTAAATTACTGCTTTTTATTTCATTACAAAAATACATTATTAGTAAAGTACTCGTCTTTCTACATGTCATCATTTGTACTTATGCAAATGTGGCTTTCTCACCTCACTTTGAAAACTAGGGCCCCTGTATTCAAAAGTCTCCTTGAAAATTGCACAAGTGCCTGTGCGGCACATCTGAGATGCACCAGCTCCAACTAATGAGCTATTCAGAAGATGCATCTTGACATGCACCCACACATGTCCGGCTGAATATCCCGAGGATGTGCGATCGCGCAGTGGGGATGTGGTGCAGCAGGTGACCAGGCTCTATGCTGGGCAGCAGGGAAATCGCACTGCATAGCCACTGATGAGTGCGTAAAGCTGCAGTCTTCAGCCTAGATATGCAAATGACCTCATTGCACATTCCAAGCAAATCTCCTACATGCGCCGCTCATTACTGGACTGTATTCTGGCCATTTGCATACCCCGGGCATGCTCAGTTCCAGCTTTGCAGGGCTGCCCCACCACTCCACAGAGGTGAACAGGAGGTACTGCAGCCTATCAGGTAGGTGTGAAGGACAATTTGTGTGTGGGTGGGTGGACTACATTGGCCTGTGTACAGTGCTATTACCCATACCCATGTATAGGGTCGGACAGGGGTACAGGGGACCCACCTGGACAGTGACCTCAGGGGCCCGCCTGGACATGCAACAGGGGAGGGCACAGGGTGACACAGTATGGTCAGTATACCACATGCATGTGATACACCAGCTCCATATGCAGCATACAGTTACCTGCAGCGCCCCACAACCCCTATATGATAGGATCATGGTGATGACTGCAAGGCATGGCGGTGTGCAGAGGGTGACCAGGTACCCGAGTGGGTGGGTCCCACTTGTGTGCACCTGTGGTGTATCACCATGGGTATGTGCCACAGATCAGTCTCTGGCCTGTGCCAGGCTGCCACCTGTCCACCAGGCAACCTGGGCACCATTGTCCCATATGGCACTCTGGGTGCATGCCACTGCCAGGTGGCATCCTACAGGCCACATGGGTGCAGACCATGGCCTCCAGTACATTTGCTGCACTGTGGCTGTCCGCTCCACTGGTGTGTCGGGGGGGCACCTGACAGCATTGGCATGTGGCTGCTGGGTGTCTATACGTATGGTGCAGTGCAGGATGTTGCTCCCTGGATGGTGCTGGTGGTGACATGGCACCTGTGGCTCTGGGTGTGTCTGTCCTGGCATGACAGCTGTGTGTGGGTGCCTGGAGTATGTTCTGGTGCACCTCCAAGAGCTGTCTCTGGATGCCTGTCTGCAGTTATACAGCCCACCTGTGGGTGGCTGGCCGAGTTAGGCCATCTTTTTGTATGCCTAACTTTGGGCATCTCATTTCTGAGATGCACGGAGGATGCGCCGCACATTCTGGCTAAATATAGGGATATGCGGCATATTCATGGGAATGCCCCTTTTATTTGTGCTGCATACATTATTTCTGTGTGATGGTGCATCCAAAGATGCACGATGCATCTCTCCCTTTTGAATATCATGTTTCCGTACATTTTCTAGGATGCGCGGCGCATCTGTCCTTTGCGCTGCACATCTCCTTTGAAAATGAGGGCCTAAGAGTACAACATCCTGTAAAATCTTATCTGGAGCAGTGATGTTTGCAGTCAAACAGTAAAATCTTCCACAGTGAAGCATCACATAGTGGTTTCAGTACTGTACCATAATATATCCTACAAACCTTAGAGGTACATCATTCATGGAAAAGTACACAGATGGCAGTGATTCACAGCTAACACAGGAGCCCTCCCCAGTCTCCAGTTTTATCTGATGGACTATTTCTTAGCTGTCACTGAACAAGCATATGCTCACTTTTTACTTGTTGCTTCATGTAATGTATATTCAGAGTGTAACCCTACAGCATACACTCTTCTGTTCACTATTTGACCACTTCTGCAGTTAGAACAGCATCCATGCTGAAATGCATTGTGCTTTTTGAAATGTGTCACATACTCTTTGGGAGTGGATTAAACTAAAAGAGTAGTATTTTAAAAATATTCATCCATCAGAATTAAACTACACAGTTTAGGCCAGCAATTTGTTCAACCAGCAGGTGGTGCCAGAGAACAGGGGAAATAACCATCTGTAGCAATCGTTTTGGCTTCTAGCTTCTAACAGTGTCAGCCAGCAGATTAAAAAAATGCACATTTGTAATTTATTTACTGGGGCTAGCCCAGCTGAGATGGCGAATGTCATTTTTAGTGGGATTCTTCCATCCTTTTTCACCGTACAGAAGATTAAATCACTGGGCATTTAATTGACTTGCTCAAGGTTACAAAGTGAGTATCTGGCTCTAGTGGTTTTTCAGTTGTGATCTCCCAATTCCAACACTGGTACAACACTGCATTCATATGCCAGTGGAGATGAAATGAGAAGATGACAAAAGTATAGCAAATGTCAGCATAAAAATACTGTCAGTCCATTCTGTCTGCCCTGTTTTACCCTATCCTATCCCAAGAACTACTGTCTAATCGGGGTTATTGCCCTCAACTCCCCCTTGCCCTACTGCTTCCTCTGTTTAACTGTTAAGCCATTTACTTGGTCCCAGCTGTGTTTAAAACCATTAATGGTTCTTGTATCACCGCCTCTGCTAGTAGGTTGTTCCATGGCTCAACCACTCTCTCTGTAAAATACAACTTTCTCAAGGCCCTCTAGCATCCCCCCCCACCCACACACACACACCAGTTTCAGCTCATGTTGCTGTGTTTTTGCTTCATCATGCCTGCTGTGTATTTCCTCACAATCTACCTTGTTTGTTCCTTTCAGGAACTTGAAGGTCTTTTTCATATCACCACTCTGCCTTTTGGTCTCTAGCGAGTACGTGTTCAGAGCTTTAAGCAGATCGCCATAAGATCTTTCCTGCTATCCCAGAATTATTTTGGTTACCCTACGCTGTACCATCTGTAGCCTGTCTTCGTCTTTTCGTAGGTGGGGACTCCAGAACTGGGCACAGTATTCCAGATGTCGTTTCACCAGTGATCTATAGAGAGGCAGTATCACCTGATCTTCAGGGATATCTCTGTCATCAGGTCACACCTATAGAATTTAGCCAATATCCAAAGAGACTCTGAACTCCACTGCAGAATGACCATGGACAACGTATAAAAATGCAGTTAAAAAACTGTTTCTTGAGACACAGGAAAGCGGTTGTTTAGAATTCGACTGTGGAAACTCTGTTATTTTGTATTAAAAATTAAAGATTTTTTTATACGTTGTCCATGGTCATTCTGCAGTGGAGTGCAGAGTCTCTTTGGATACTGTTTAAGTAACTTGGGTTAGCTACCCTTCTCTGCACCCTATTTTTTGGCTATGCACACAGAGTTCTTTATTTTTTATATAGAACTTAGCCGACAGATGCTAGGATCACACGGAAGCTTTTCTACAGCAGTCTTGCAGGGCCTGCCCACACTGATGTCAGGCTCTGATGTCACAGCCCTATATAAGCGTGGGTGGCCCTGCGGCCTCCTCAGTTAATTTCCGCTGTCAACTATTCACGCACGGATTCCACAGAAGCTTTGGCGCTCAGTCAACTGCTGAAAGTTTACTTAACATTTCTTTTTGCAACGATCACCTGGGTATCAAGGCAGCTCATGACAGGTCCAAGGCACCCAAGCACCTTATCTCCCTCACCCCCCCACCAAGAATCTCAGAGGACTGACCTTTGGGGCAAGAGGACTTTTGCCTCAGCCACTTTGGGCCTTTGAATTGCCAACTACTTGCTTCATATGATCAAGTACCAGACTACGCTATAGAGGAAGGGCAAAGCTGCTGCTCAGGCCCTTCCTGAGGGTTCTCAGAGACAGGAACTTCTCAAAATTATCCAGGCCTCAGAGGATGTTAGTAAGCATCTCCTCAGAGTTACCTCTGATAAAACTGATACTACAGCCAGGGCAGCTGCCACTGGAGTGCCTTAGAAGGCACTCCTGGCTTAGAGTCTCTGGCTTCACTGCTGAAGTCCAGCAAAAGGTGCTGAATGCCTCTTTTGTGGGTCACAAACTTTTTGGCCCTTATATGCAGGATATTATTAATTACCTGAAGGCCTCAGGCAGGGCTGTTAGGTCTGTCCATTACCTTTATCATACCCAGCGTAGGAGCAGACCGAGGTCTTCCTTTTGTAAGATCTCTCACAAGTCTGGCTCTGGAACCATGCTCCAGGGCAAGCACAGGGCCAGTTCTGCCTTGTCTACCCCCTTCTCCACCACTGGTCCCTCTGCTAAGCACTTCAGGGGAGAAGGAATGGCCCCAGCCACTGGTTCTGCCTCAGTCTGATTTCTTGACAGACCCCCCTCCTTTTGTTCCAAACCAGGAGGTGATGGTCCAAGGTTGGTTTTCCCTCCATCTGTCCCAATGGAGAACCATTACCACAGATTTATTTATTTATTTATTTAGTTAAACATCAGTTTAGAAACCTTTGAGCCAGAGGCTCATTTACAAAGGTACCTCGTCGCAAAGAGGACATCAGAACAGTAGTACAAGGGACACAGTACTTACAAATAAAAAAGTTACAGTTCAATTACAATTTTGTTACAATAGAATACAATCTCTAACGAAGCAAAAGATAACAAAAGGTGGAAAACTTATGGTCGGGGGAGAGCTGGTGGGAGTAGAAGGGAGGGAGATAGGGGCGGACCCAGATGCTTGGATCCTGCAGATAATCAAACAGGGCTGTGCTCTACGACTTCTAGATCAGCCTCGAGATGTTCTACCGTTTCCCACCTCTTATCTTCTGGACCACGCAGCAGTGTTCTGGGAGGAGATGTTCACCTTACTGCACAAAAGGGCCATAGAGCCAGTGCCCAGGTGGCAAAGGAACAAAGGGTTCTACTTCCGGTTCTTCTTGGTTCCCAAAAGAACTGGAGACTTGAGGCCCATTGTAGACCTCAAGGGGCTGAATCTTTACATCCAGTTCAGAAAGTTCTGGATGGTAACTCTGCACAGCCTTCTTCCTCTGCTCTGGTAGGATGACTGGCTATGCTCCCTGGATATGCAGGATGCCTATCTGCAGATTATGGTTTGCCCCCAGACAGGCGGTACCTATGGTTCCTCTTCCAGGGGGAGAATTACTAGCTCAGGGTGTTGCCCTTTGTCTTATCGTCTGTGCCACGGGTATTTACCAAGTGCTTAGCAGCTTTAGCAGCAGCCCTCCAATGTGAAGGCCTTTATGTATTCTCATACTTGGACGAATAGTTACTGAAAGCCCCATCCAGGGATCTACTATTGCTAACTCTAGAAGGCACCCTGCAGTTGTTCTAGTCCTTGGGCATCACTGTCAGTTTGTCCAGGTCTGTGCTGACCCCATCCCAGTGGTTGCAGTACATAAGGGTGGTTCTGGACTCAACTCAGGGCAAGGCCTTCCTACCACAAGACAGGGCAGACTGCCTCATCGCTTTGGCCCAGGCTGTGTCTCAGTGCTGGTATGTCCCAACCAGGAAGTTCTTGATGCTGCTAGGCTTAATGGCCGTGGCTATTGTTATGGTCCCTTTGGCCTGGTTGTATATGAAGATCCCTCAGCGGACCCTCAGGGTCCAGTGGGATCAACGCTCGATTGTCTGGATTACCTGGTCCCTGTTTCCTCCCTAGTTTGCAAGGTGCTTCAGCGGTGGATGGACCCAGACAATTTCTTAAGAGGGGTCTCCTTTCTTATCTCCACCCCTCACCATATCCTCACCACGGATGCTTCGGGTCTGGTTTAGGGAGTGCATCTAGGCCCTTATCAGACCCAGAGCATCTGGTTCCAGTGGGAGACCCGCCTACACATAAATGTTCTAGAAATGCGGGCAGTTGTGTATGCCTTCCAGGCCTTCCAGAACCATCTCACCCAAGGCCCACTTTTGGTACAGTTTGACAACCTCAGTGTGGTTTATTACATCAACATGAATGGGGGAACCATTCTTACCCCCTGTGCTGGGAGATGATGAGGGTCTGGTACTGGGCTCTAGATCACGGTCTAGAACTGTCAGCTGTCCATGTGCCAGGCACCCAAAAACGCCTTGGCGGACAGCCTCAGCTGGTCACAGTCCAGAATGCACGAGTAGGAACTGCTGACCTTGGCCATAGAAGACCTATTCGACAGGTGAGGTCGTCCGGAGTTGGACCTTTTTGTGTCCCCACACAACACAAAACTGCTGCGTTTCTGCTCACTAGATCCAGGACTTGGCGAGACATGTTGCCCCACTCCTGGAAAGGGAGGTTTCTTTATGCTTTCCCACCCTTTCCTCTGATTCAGAGGGTGCTTATCAAGCTAAAGATGGAGGGTGCCACCCTAATGCTGGTGGCTTCATTCTAGCCTCATCAGAGCAAGGCCTTCCTACCACAAGACAGGGCAGACTGCCTCATCGCTTAAGCCCAGGCTATGGCTCAATGTCGGTATGTCCCAACCAGGAAGTTCTTGATGTGCTAGGCTTAATGGCTGTGGCCATTGTTATGGTCCCTTTGGTCAGGTTGCATATGAGGATCACACAGTGGACCCTCAGGGTCCAGTAGGATCAACGCTCCGATGATCTGGATCAGCTGGTCCTTGTTTCCTCCCCAAGTTTGCAAGGTACTTCAGTGGTGGATGGACCCAGACAATTTCTTAAAAGGGGTCTCCTTTTTTATCCTCACCAGATATTTATCATGGATGCTTCAGGTCTGGGTTGGGGAGTGCACCTAGGCCCTTATCAAACCCAGGGGATCTGGTCCCAGTGGGAGACCCGCCTCCCCATAAACATTCTAGAAATGCGGGAAGTTCTGTATGCCTTCCAGGCCTTCCAGAATCATCTCACTCCAGGCCCACTGTTGATGCAGTCAGACAACCTCAGTGTGGTCCATTACATCAACTAGCAAGGAGGGACCCACTCCTACCCCCGTGCCAGGAGGCAACGAAGGTCTGGTACTGGGCTCTAGATCACGGTCTAGAACTGCCAACTGTCCGTGTTCCAGGTGCCTAAAATGCCTTGGTAGACAGCCTGAGCTGATCACAGTCCAGAATGCATGAGTGGGAATTGCTGACCTCGGTTGTAGAAGGCCTGTTCGATAGGTGGGGTCATTTAGAGTTGGACCTTTTTTGTGTCCCCACTCAATGCAAAACTGCCACGTTTCTACTTGCTAGATCCAGGACCTGGAGTTTTCTGGTGAGATGCATTGTCCCTCTCTGGTTTCCATTACTGCAGCAGTTGGCTGTGGCACCTCCAGTTCCCCTTCCCCTCTGCCGGGACCTGTTGACTCAGGAACAGGGAACCCTGTTCTATCCGGACCTCAAGTCCCTCCATCTGCATGCCTGGCCCTTGAAGACGTAGCCATTGCCTGGTTTGGGTATCTAAGAAAGTGGCTGATGTCCTGGTGGCTACCAGGAAACCTTCCACCAGGGCCACTTACTTGATGAAGTGGAAGCACTTTGCGATGTGGGCCACTTCCCATCACCTGGACCCTTTTCACCTGTCCAGTGAACCAGGTTGTAGAGTATCTCCTGTCCTTGTCTGATGCAGGTCTCCAATACTCCTCTGTTAAGGTGCACCTGTCTGCTGTATCAGCCTTCCATGGGCCAATCGATTGCCGTACTGTAGCCTAGCTGGATGTGGCCCATACTTTTCTGAGAAGCATTCTACAATTGAAGACTCCTATCCGAAATCCAGTCCCAGCTTGGGACCTGAATTTTGTTCTAGAGAAACTGAATTTTGACTCCTTTTGAGCCAGCCGCATCTTGCGAGCTATGCTTTCTGTCTTGGAAAGTGTTGTTTTTAGTTGCTATTACTTCTGCTCAAAGGAATTTAGAGCTACAGGCTCTCATGTATGAGCCTCATTTGATTTTTCACAAAGACAGGGTGTCTTTGCTAACCAACCCTAAGTTTCTTCCTAAGGTGGTATCTGAGTTTACTTTAAATCAATCTATCCATGGCTGGCCAACCGGCACAGCGGAAAGATTTTGCACTGTGTCGCCAGTGACACAGGTCCAGGAACGGACTCTGGTGTCGGAGGGATGGCCAAGGAGAGAAGGCTTGAGTGTCCGCTGACTGCTTGCCTTCTCTCGGGGGGAGGGTGGGGCTGAGGACCGGTGCCTGCTGACCTCTGGCGAAGGCCGGGGGTACAGCAGCATGCCAAGTCCCACTATTGAAGGAGCATGACAGACACTGGCATCACCTTGCATCCTGCATGTCATGCTGCTGAGGGAGAAAAACAGAAAATGGCACCCTGGCCGATTGGATGACGGCCTCCCGGACCCTCACCGCCGGGCTCCTGGACCTCCATCTGCCACCTCAGCAGCACCCAGGATCGCTGGCATTGCCGGTAAGGCTCATACCTTACGAAGGTAAGGGATCCACCTGAAGAAATGGATACAGTGGGGTTACCTGGGGTGGCTGTGATGTGGGGTGGTGGGGTTGGGAGCAGCTGGGTGAGAAGGTCCATGAGAGGCTTGAATGAAAGATCGGCCAGGGTGTGGGTTGGGAGCACAAATAAAAAAAAAAATAATCAGTCTATCCACCTGCCTGCTTATTATCCAGAGCATGGCAATCCAGGAGAAGCATTGCTCCATACTTTAGGTATGCATAGGATTCTTAGGTGCTATACCCACCATACAAAGGACTGCAGAAAGTCCTCTCAGTTTGTTTCTTTCGCCCCTGTCAAAGAGGGGCGTTCCAGTAGCCAAACAGTGCTTGTCCAAATGGTTGGCCAAGCGTATTATTTTTTGTTAAAGGAAGTACAGTAAGGAGCTTCCTGGTGTGGTTCATGGCCATTCAGCCAGAGGCATGCCCACTTCTGTTGCCTAATTCAGGCACGTGTCAGCTGCGGAAATACGTGCTGCTGCCACGTGGAGTACTGTCCTCAGATTCACCAAGCACAACAGTCTCAGCATTGCCTTCAGAAGAAGGGCAGACTTTGGCCTAGCTGTGCTTCAGGGCCTTCTTTCTTAGGCCTCTGGCCTCCTGCCTGATTTAACCCCTCCATCCTGTCTTGTGTTTAGCACTGCTTGCCTTGGGACTTGTTCTATAGGTGTGACCTGATGACAGAGATGTCCCAGAGGAAGGTAGAACAGTTACGTAAGAACTTAGCGTAACTGTAGCTCTTCGAGGGAATCTCTATCATCAGGGCATGCAGTCCCTTTCTCCATCCCCCTTTTCTGTCTCTCTCTTTCGCCTCGATTCCCTGGTGGGACTCCTATCTCCTGTGACCTTCGGCTAGGGAAAGAACTGAGGAGGGAGCGGGCCGCCCATGCTTATATATAGGGCTGTGACATCAGAACCTGACTTTGGCGTGGGCAGCTCCTGCTAGACTGCTGTAAAAAAAGCTTCCTTGTAATTCTAGTGCCTGATGGCTAAGTTCTATAGGTGAGACCTGATGACAGAGATCCCCTCAAAGATCTACTGCTACGGTAAGTTTTTATGTAACTTCTTTCTAACCCCAGTAATGCTCAGTATATTCATAACTTTATGCAGTAAGCCTGAGGGGATGGACTACCTGGAGAGATGGAACACATGCAAATGATGGAACACTTTGCATGTGAGCATCTTTCAAACACTGCCTCTACTAACTGCCTGTGTTCTAACCTCTTCAGATTTTTCTCTCTGCCTGAAAAGTCTGGTCGCCCGGAGTGCTGTTCGTCCACTTTCTCCTATGTGAAGAAAACGACAAATACTGACCTTAAGTATATTTTGTTTGCCTCTACTAGTTGTTTTGTATTACAGATGAAGCCGCTTAATAGGGATGGCTCCGTGGACAGGAATTTGTCCCTATTAACTGAACATCCCACTTATCAGGATCACATGTAAATCAATAGGTGATATGAGTTTCACATATATTTCTTAAAAAAGGAGCACAAACAACTCATAGCAAGTGCATAAAGCGATTTATTTTTTTATTTTTAATTTTTTTTCTGCTTAGTGAGTTCAAAAATATGTTTATTATTGCATCATGAATCGGAATTCGGAAAGATGGCCATCGGCAGTGATATAACGCTTAAGGTGCTTTGAAAAAATAATAAATTTTACTCTGTTTTGCTTCACTGCAAACTTTACTGGTGATGGATTGCTCCAAACTAGCCAGTCTCCCCCATTCAGCTATGTCCACGTTTTGTGCACACCACGACATCAAGACACGGAAATGATCCAGCGCCTCATTGTTAGTTATGGGGACAGGCGCTGGATCATTATCTTCTATGTCTGATTCTTGCAAAGTGTCATCCAGCCTCAGTCTCTTTACCTGTTCGTATATTTCACCATCAGTAGCCTCACCCTCCATTGGAACGTCACAATCTATGTCCACGAAAGTAGCAAATTCGTCAGCAGTCATGAAGGATGGCGGCTGTAGATCAGAGCATCATCTGTTTCTGATTGTGTGTGTTCAGTTTCAGTTTCTTGTCCCACAGCAACGCCACCAACAACAAAGCCTGCTTTTTTTAAAGCAGTTGCTGATTGTGTGCACAGAAACAGACTGCCATGCTCTGGCAACCATGTAAACTGCATCAAGAATTGTGACAGCCTTAGCTATTGCCAACGCCTATGCTGACCCACCCTCATCGATAACCTCAACAGTTCGTGTTGACATTAGTGACCTGTAATGTCTTTTATGGTTGCGAATCACACCCATATCCATTGGTTGGATAAGGGTAGTCGTGTTTGGTGGCAGAAAAACTACGTTGACGTGGGGACATTTACCAGTGATTTCAGGGAGGTGGGCTGAGCAGTTGTCGAGAAGCAGGAGAACATACCGGAGTTTACGTTTTAGCTCTCCCCAGACACTTAGCCCGTCGCCGAAAATCCATCCAGTCATCCATGCATTGGATGAGGCACAATACATGACAGGTAAGGTAGACAGATCTTTGGGGAAACATCTTGGCCTTACTTCTGCCAGTAAGCAACACTGGACGCTTGCCAGTGCCATCCATATTCGTACAGAGAAGCAGTGACACTCTGTCCTTTGCTTTTTTTCCACCCAGCAGTTCGATCTCCTTGTGTACATGCTCACGGTCAGGGTAGCCTCTGTAACAGAGCCCCATTTCATTGGCATTGTACGCACAGCATGGAGAATAATCTTTTAGAATTGTGGGCAGCATACTAGATACCCAATCTGTGTCTGCTTCGGAGTCAGCGTCTGAGCGCTCACCATGTTCTTTCTTGCACACAATGCTGTTCCGCTGCTTCCATCATGAAAGCCAGCCATCTGTTGATTCGAAGTTGTCATGCCCAAGTTGTGATGCCAGTTCATTTGCCTTCTCTTTTAGCAGAGCCCCAGACAGTCGAGCCTCTCTACGAACTGCACTGTTTAACCACAACAGCAGTGCATCTTCCACCTCACCATCCTTTCCCTCTCGTTTCCTCTTGCGATCTGGGTTCACATTTGCCTGCCATTCGGATAGAATGGCATCGCTGCTCAAGCTGATTCGGCCGGCTTGACTTTTTGAAATGCCAAACTGCTTGGCCACAGAGGATAAAGAAGCCTTAGGAAGCTGAAGGGCTTCGATTACTTTTACTCTCTGGGCGAGAGTGAGTTTGTTTCTTTTGCTCGCCATGACTGTAGATCTGGATGCCACTGTTCAGGGCTGTCTTTAAGAACTAAAACGTCCCAATTAACTGGATCACCTGTCCACTTAACCAATGGGACAACTCATTGGCTTACATAAGGGAACAAATTGGTAGCTTGGGAATCGTCCCATTTAACAGCGTCCCTAATAAATGGCTTCTACTGTATTAATCTTATTTATGTTTAAAATTATTGTTTTTTCTTGGTTCCTCTCAGTTCAGGATAACCGTGGGGGGACCGGGATCATTCCCTGACTAAAGAACCACCTTATAAAATTTAATTTTACTTATTTTTTGTAACCGATAAACCTCGGTTACTGACCCGCTAACCCGGTTCTGTATTTTATAGACATCTGGTTCCATTGGTTCCAGAACCGACTTAAAAAAAAAAGAAAAGAAAAAAGGGTTTTTTCCTTAATGGTTGCTTGTTTTTTGAATTATGTCAGAAAAACCCAAAAAGAAAACCAGTGAACCCGGTTTCAAAAACTGTACTTAATGTGGAGAGGTGTTTGCAAAACCAGACAAACACACACTTTGTGTAGTTTGCCTGGGTTTTGATCATTTAAAAGAGGAATGTGATGTAGTGTCAGTGGCTCAGTAGGTAGTGCACTCGCCTCTGAGGCTGGGAGATCGGAGGGCTGTGGGTTCAGTTCCCACATCTGGCACTTGGGTTGATATCCCAGTACTGACACCGTAGTGCAGCATGAGAGGGGTGCTGCACTTCTGAGGTGCCATCTTTTCGGATGAGATGTTAAACCGAGGTCCCATCTGCCTGGATTGGTGGTAGTTCAGGTGGATGTTAAAGATCCCATGGCATTTATCGAAAAGAGTAGGGAGATTTTTTATTAAAACTTGAAAACAAAACATATACACAACAGTGGTACTGCACAGCAAATCAAAATGCAAAAACAACAAGAAACATAAATGAGTATTACAGCATACATTCAGCACAAAATTTCAGTTATAGAATCCTAAAACTGAATAATAAATACTGAACCCCCCCACTAAAAGAGTAGGGGAATTATCTATTCAAAACTTGAAAGTAAAATACATACATAATAGTGTTACTTCATGAATCATAATGCAAAATAAAAGAAAACAGAAATAAGTATTTCATCATACAAGCAATATAAAATTTTCAAAAGAGCCAACCTCCCTCCCCCCCACTAAAAAAGTAGGGGAAATATGTAGTCTACTAACTCAAAAGAACAGCCAAACAAAATCGTAGTACTTCATAGAAAAAGATAAGGAAAGAAAAAAAAAAAAACATACACAAGCAGTACAACAATTCATAAACCCCCAACCGAAATGAGAGGAAACTAAAAAGAAACACAAGAGAAGAACCCCCCCACCCAAAAAAAATAAAAAATGGCATAAAGGCTAAGACTAACTATTGTCTCCAATCAATCGAGGCCCATCTAGAGCGAAAAAGCACATCTCTGACTGTGTTACATTCCTGGAGCTTCAGGGCAATAATGGAGTTCTCAATCATAAAAAATAAGTCCTCAGGGGAGTAATGTAGCTGTTGTATAGTAAGCCGGCACCACACAAACCATATATGAAATTTGAAGCAAACTAGAAATAACCATAATGTGGTCCTATCGTGCTTATATAAACACAAAATCTTAAAGAACATGAGATGAAATGGAGATGTAGGCCATCTTTGTTTAAGTATCCGCCAAAACCTCTGAATAAAAGGACAATCAAGAAATAAGTGTTCCATAGTCTCCACAACAGCAGAACAGGACTCCCTTGGGCAGTATCTCTCAGAAAGAGGTCTATGTTTAAGGTTCCTTTAACATTTAACTTCCCATGCAAGGCCAGCCATGTAACATCCCACATATACACAGGAATACGGGGGGATACTAACATCTCACCTATCAGCAATTTATCAGGGGTAGGATACGAATCAAAGATGGCCGTTTCCTGGAAATATTTTTGGATTATATAATTATACAAGACTTTCCTAGTACAGCGAACCAAATGATCCTTCGCAATCCCCCACAATTTAATCTTGCCAAAACAAGTCCAAAGCATTAGATAAGTGAAGTAAAGATGTTTGCCTAGGTAAAACAGCATAAGTGGGCCATATGGAAAAGACAGGACCTAATGAGTCAAAAACCCAAGGTGTCCACCGTGCCACCTTCCCTGACACTAAGGGGAGCAAATTACCATAAAGGAACATAGTGAAGAAGAACACTACTGGCCAAACCATCTTCAAGCCCCTGTGTTTCTTATCCCATAACAACAAGCTTCTTTTAATGGGATTAAGTCGACTCCCCCAAATACAAGAAAAAAAAACAACCATACGATTTAGTTTCCAGGGAAGAAGGAAGACTGAACACTGAACTGAAATACAAAAAACTGGGCAATAAAAACGTTTTAACCATATAAACCCCTTTTAATTCAGAGATTCTCCAAGTATTCCATAAGTCCACATTATGTTGTGCTTCCTGGAGTTTCAAAGACCAATTCAGATACGCTAAGTCACTATGACCAAACAAGATTCCTAAGATTTAAACTGTTCCCCTAAGCACAGGAATACCAATCAATGTATCATCACGGACATCCTCAATTCTAACGGAGAGACAGTGAGACTTTTCATAATTAATAGTTGCCCCTGTATGAGCCATAAAAGCATGTGTAACCCCAGGTGGTGCTGTCCCAAGGGCTAATACCCCTGCCTGCTTGACTACTGACAGGTTGAGGGGCCTAGGTTCTATGGCGGGTGCCTCCACCTAGAGGTTAGGGTTTGTAGTGGTTAGACTAGCTTGGTCACAGCCCTCTGGGACACCGTGACCCCCTTTGGTTCCCTCTAGTGGCTCACACAGTACACAGGAGTTTCAGCCCCAATACCTCACGTATACACTGTTCACTCATAAAGTACCACTTACCCTCAAGACTGATTCTGCAGCACGTCTCTGAGGATCCCCCTGTAAAATAGGATTAAACAACATACACAGCAAAATACAATACTCTTTCCATAAGTACCAACACCACAGACAGTATATAGTATAACAACAACAAATCTGATTTATTTAGGGGACAGTAACATGGGAGGAGGCAATCAGGTTAATTGGCAGAATTAAATCACAGTACTGTGCACACATACAGGGTCTGAAAAGTCACACTCTGGGTACCCAGGTTGGGGCTAGCCAGGTCCGTTGCCCAGGGTTGGCCAGCAGGCGCAGATGGACAGGGCCCTGTAGAGGAAAATATATGCACAACACCCAATTGTAATCCGGAGCTGGATGGCTCAGTCCATGAAGAAGTGAAACAACAATAATTAGATGACACACTTGTAATTGAAAACAGGCTGCACGGGAATACCCTGTTTTGTACTCACAATACCCAAGCTGAGAACCGGATGGTGGATGTTCTTCTGGGTTGCCAGAACAACAGGGCATGGAGACAAGGTCCTTGTGACTGGACCCCACTGCAGTAGATAGCAAACAGATTTAGTCCGAGACAAGCTGGGGTTTGCTTCCAGCTTCAATACACAGCACACAGCACAGGGGATTGGAAATAGCGATTCACCACAAGCACTATGCACATTCATATGTAAAAGGAAAGTACTATACCAGGCAGGCTGCTCCTAGATCCTGATCGCAATTACTGCACAATACCCGGGAGCACACACAGTAGCTTCAGTTCCTGACAGACCGAGCACGATTCAGCAGTTTCTCCAGTCTTCTACAGGGTGAGCCTGGTTTCCACTCTTCAGACTTCCTTCTTTCTCCTCACAAATCGGGTTCAGTCCGAACTGGCACTTACAACGGCTGCAGGCCGAACCTCAGGGCCTCACATGCGCTTCCCACGCAAAACTATACACCGCAGAAGCACAGAGCTCCTTCTCTCTTCACTGTCACAACTGATCTGATCTTTCCAGTCACAGAGCAGGGCATTTCCTTTAGCTCCACACCATTCTGTTGGCTGGTTCAGCTGTCACTCACAATGAGACTCCCTCTGTTGGTGAAAAAAGGCGCCAAGGTCAAAACTACATTTCCCAGAGTCACTGCCCATACAATCCCCTTGTGGCTGGCTCAGAATTGAGAGTCCAAGTTCCAATTCGTCCACAGGCTCCATTTTAAGGAACCCCTCCCCATTGATTAGTCCATTTCAGCAGTTCAGGACCAAAATGAAAGAGCTATACTGAAATAGTTCGTGCTGAAATGAAGACAGGTTAGACAAACTACATTTTCTCAGTCACTCCAAATGATTTCTGGTAAATAGTTATATCTTTCAACAAGGCTTCCTCTGCACATGTAGCGACGGCAGAAACGGAGCGAATTGACAGCAGTTTGGGTGGGATTCGAGCATTAAATACACAGTCCCCCGTACAAACTAATTAAGTCTGCAAGCAGACAGCTCTTAAAGAGACAGTACGTGGAGGCTCAAATAGCACTCACTTGGAACCACATTTAAACAGCTTAAACGCTGAACACCGCCCAGACTTGGAGCATTCAGGCAAGCTCCTGGAAGACTTTTGGGAACCCCCATTTGCAGGGGGGTTACACCTGCAAGACTTGGTCAAGCAGCGCCGTGGAAGGTAAGTCACCTACTATAAAACAAACATCATCCGCATAGGCAACACATTTAATTTCAGGGTCATCATTAGAAAAGGAGACACCATGAATATCTAGTCTACTATGCGCCTGTCTTATTAAAGGATCCAAAGTAAAGAGATACAACAAAGGGCTTAAAGGGCACCCTTGGTGAACCCCCTTTCTAAGAAGACACCGACGACTCAACCAGGCATTGCAGTACGCCTGAGCAGTAGCAGTCCTATAACATGTCTTAATCTAGTCAACAAAGGTGACCGGGATACCGTATGAAACCAAACAATTCCACAAATAATCATGGCTAACATTATCAAAGGCCTTAGCCTGGTCTGAACTAAATATGAGACCCGTAAGTTCTCCCGTAGTACCTCTATGCATAATTTCACGTAATAGAATAAGACTATCTGTAATCCGTCTATTAGGGATTGAGCAGGTTTGCGAAACATGCAATAAAAAATCAGCACAGAGCAAAAGCCTATCATTCAAAACCTTAGTCAAAATTTTAAAATCAGTATTAAGCAACGTGATAGGCCTCCAGTTAGTTAGAAGTGCTCTATCACCTTTTTTAAACATAAGGACCACCAGACCCTCTGACATACTGTCAGGTAATATCCCAGAGTCTAGGATCTCTTTTAAACGGCCGTAAATTCATGCAATAAAACCATGAAGACAAGTTTATACACTTCATACGGTAACCCATCTCTCCCAGGAGCAGTACCTGCCTTTGTTCAAGCAAAACAGGCTAAAATTTCATTATAAGTAAGATTAGCAACCAACAGAGCCTGATCTGGTGCCGTGAGGGTAGGGACCACACATTTGTCTAACCACAATTTATGAGGAAGACTGGTTGCAACAGGAGTACCAAAAAGGGTAAATATATGATGATCAATAGCAATGCAAAATATCACTTTTAGTAGTGCATCTCTTCCCCGAGAAATCCTGTACCTCAGCAGTATACTTTTGGTGTCTCTGATGTGCACAAAACTGGTAAGGATCTAGGAAGGCCTTACCCCCCTGAGAACCAAACCGACGCTCCACATCCAAAGATTTTAATGATCATATTGCGAAACATTCATCAAATTGCATATCCTGTTCAATTCAGGCAGAGCAGACTGATCACCCAAAGCAACCTGAAAATGTAATTGCAAAAATCGACTCCGTAAATCAAGATAATTTTCAGTTTTAAACTTCCCATTCAGTCTACCAATAGTCAAAAAATAACGCCTGATATCAAGCTTTGTCTCTTCCCACCATGCCCCATAGGTGTCATGTAAGTACACCACTGATTCAAACAACATGAAGTCTTGCTATATTATGACAATTGCAGTTTGTCCCACCATTAGAACTGCTCCGGAGGTGAAAAGGTTAACTACCATTCTAAGAATGGAGTTTAGAGCGGGAGCTCGGTTAGAGAAGCTCTGTCTGGATAATTTCAAACTGAAACTGTCAGATTCTTTACTCTGCCTCACTGAACAGTCGCTCCGGAGATTTCTCCTACTGCTCGGTTCATTTCTCGGTTTAAACAGTATTTTCTCGGTTAAATTCAACCGCGAGTATTATTATTTTTAACTGCAAACCGATCGGTTCAAGCTCTGTCTGTGGTATTGTAAGTAATAGACAGGTTTCTATTTCTGTGTGGAACTTGTAAATGTTATCGGTTCGGTTCGAACCGATCAGGTTGGTTAAAACTTTAAAGTTTAAGCATTTTAAAGCTTTTAGAGTGCGGTTCCCGGTTCTTATCATTCTAAAAAAACCGGATTTCATTACGTTTTTTTCCACGACCCGTGACATGGTTGGGAACCGATAAGGGTGTCTTGCCTGGCACTGCCGTTAAAAGGACAAGTTTGTTGGTTAGGCTGGCATCATGTCTGAGAAACCCAAAAGAAAAACCGGGCCCACTGGGTTTCAACACTGTAGTGTCTGTGGGGAAGTCTTTGCCAAGGCTGACCCACACACTACATGTGTTTATTGTCTGGCTTTCTTTCACAGCAATGCAGTCATGTTGGGGTAGTTCAGGCTGCAGCCTGTGATAAAGCTAACATTCCCCTGGCTTCACATCCTGACAAGGACTCCAGGAAGATTGATGCCATGGCTAAAAAACAATACATGGCAGCGTCCTTGGGACTCAGACAAGCAAATTACATGGCTTATGTGGCAAGATACCAAAAATCTAGATGGGACACTGTCATGGCTTTGGCTAAACAGGCCCTGGCCAGCTTGCCAAGGAGCAGGAGCAGGTGGCTTCTGATGGTATTGAGGCTTCCAAGGTGCAATTCCATGCTGCTGTGGATTCTAATGATGTATCCTCTAGAGTCATGGCTACATCTGTGGCCTTTCGTAGGTTAGCTTGGCTCAGGTGTACTAACTTGTCACAGGATACCCAGTCTAAGGCTATGGATTTTCCTGTGGTGGGGAATTCTTTACATGAAGAAAATGGATGAATACAGAACAACTTATAGGAGTGCACAAGCCAAGGAGCGGCAAGCCACTCCTCAGAAGCAGACCCCCAGGGGTAGAGGTAGGCTCTTTCACAGGCCTTTTTACCAAACCCAGGCTTCTTCTGCTTATGCTCAGAGGGGGTTCTTCAGAGGCAGAGGCAGACGGGGTGCAAGTAGGTCTGCTCCCACCCCTCAGACTAAAGCCCCTGCCAAACAGGCCCCCTGATGGGGTGCCCAGGGCCGGTTCTCCACTACCTGTAGGGGGCAGGCTGGCTTACTTCGCCCAGGACTGGGAGTCTCTAACATCAGACAAATGGGTCCTGGAAGTAGTAAGCCAGGGTCTGGATCTCAGCTTCAAAACATTTCAAAGATGAGAGCCAGATTTTTCCACCTGCAAACCCTCTAGAGACTTTTACCTTAGAAACAGAAGTCTCAACCCTCCTAGCTCTCAGAGCTGTAGAAAGGGTTCCCCCCTACACCAGGGCACAGGTCTGTACTCAGATATTTCCTTACCCCAAAAGACAGGAGAATGGCGGCCCATTTTAGACCTAAGATATCTGAACAAGCACCTTTTGAAACCAAAGTTCAAAATGGTGACTCTGGCAATGATTTTACCTTCTCTAAGGCCAAGGGACTGGCTAGCTTCCCTGGACCTCAAGGATGCCTATTTCCATGTTCTAATCAGAAGCTCCCACGAAAGTACCTCAGGTTCGAACTGCCCTCAGGTCCTACCAGTTCACGAGCAATGCCCTTGACCTCTCACTCTGCCCCAAGGGTATTCACAAAATGTCTGGCAGTAGCAGTTGTTCATTTAAGAAGGCAAAGGATTGCTGTTTTCCCTATCTAAATGACTGGCTCATTGTAGGCCAGTCTCCAGAACAGGTCAAATCACACCTGCAAGTTACCCAGCAGCTGCTCCCTCTGGGCTTCTTGCTCAATCTTCCAAAGTCAGTTCTGGAACCTGTTCAGGTACTCACCTTCATAGGTGCAGAATTGGACACAAAGCAGGCCAGAGCTTCCTACCCTAGAGAGGTAAGGAACCTGGTGGCCCTGGCCTCCTCCTTCACTCTGCAGGTCTCGACCAGCAAGGCACTTCTTACAGCTCCTAGGCACATGGCTGCTTCCACAGCTGTAGTGCAAGGAGCAAGATTTCAGATGAGGGACATTCAGTTTCACTTGAGAGCCTTTTGGTCTCAGAGAAAGATCCCCTTTCCAAGTTGGTCCCAGTGACTCAACCCTGATCCAGGCCCTTCAGTGGTGGCAGGATCAGAGCAATTTAAGACTGGGGTCCCTTCATCCCTCTGTCGCATTCCTTGACCCTCACTACGGATGCATCCCTTCTGGGATGGGGAGCTCACATGGCGACCTCTCCACTCAGGGTGTGGTCCCCTCAGGAATCTCTGCTCCACATCAATTTGCTGGAACTCAGAGCTGTCTTTCTAGCACTTCAAGTGTTTTCTGCATCTGTTCAGAACAAAAGTGGTACAAGTCAGAACAGACACCACCACCACAATGTGGTATACAACAAACAAGGGGCACTTTGTCTTGACCTTGTGCATTGAAGCAATGAAGTTATGGTCTCTGGCTTATTCCCTGAACACTTCCCTCATAGCAGTTCACCTCCCAGGAAAGGACAATGTCCTGGCAGATGCTCTTCAGCAGGATTTCCAGGGCCATCACGAATGGTCACTGGATCCCCAAGTATTGGGATAGTTTTTGCCAGATGGGGCACCCTCAGATAGATCTTTTGCAGCCCCAGACAATCACCAACTTCCACTGTTTTGTTGCAGGCCCCCAGTGATGGGCTCAGTCCCTCTGGATGCCTTTCTCCTAGATTGGGAAGGGAAGTTTCTATATGCTTTTCCTCCCTTCCCTCTCCTATTCAAGGTGCTAGTCAAAATCAGATCCCAGCCTTGCAGGATGATTCTGATTGCTTGGAGGACTTGGTTTGCTGGCCAAGGCACCTAGCTTCACCTGAGCTCTTTCCTTCTAAGACTGCTTGAAAGGCAGAGTAGAAACTTACCAGAGCAAGGAAAAGGATTAAGACTTAGTTTGGCTAAGCAGATTTACTGTGTGGTGGTGTTTTTATTTTTTTACTCACAGGATTGCTACTGTTTGTTGCTAACATTTCATTGCTTTATTTTTCTCTGATTCAAATTGTTGTTGCTGGTATACCTTCTTCTGCATTATTACAAGGTGTGTCTATAGGTGTGTGCTAACAGATTACTCCTGTAATCTTCTGATTCAAATTGTCTTTTGAAAGGTATATCTTCTGTTACTGCTTTATTTTCTCTGGAGCAAAGTGTTTCTTACAGCGTATATCTTCTCTGAAATTATTACAGGTGGTGCTTTAGGTTTTACAGTTTTATCTAACATTAGGGATAAGCTTTCAGGATACTGCATTTGTTGTTGACTGATTGTTTCTGCTCTTACCTCCTTGTTCTTTTCTGTCCGTGGTTCTTCTTTTAGGCAGGGGAAGGGCCCAGCCAACCCACCCCCATCCCCAACCACTCCACGCTACTCCTTTTATAGGGTACCACAGTTGTGACATTTCCTGTGGCAGAGCAGGAAGGCGGATCAAGTGGGGCCCTCCACAAAATGATCTCATTTACAGGGCACTAGTAATTTAACTTGTTATAACAAGTTAAACAAAACACAATTAAACCATTACTTATTTTTTCCTTTTTTTTCCTTCTAATTACTCTGACTAGGTTACAAACCCAGCAACTTATTTGGAATGGATTCATTAACTGCAGGTACTGTGGAACAATTTCAGAAGGACAGTCTTACAGGATTTAGGACACTGTCCTACATGCTGAGCCTTTGGAGATCTTGGGGCTCAGCTCCGGGCAGCATGGGCAGAGATTTCCGCCTCAAATTTCATATTGAAGAGGAAATACATTATAAGAACCACCCTGCATTTCCCCAGCATCCAACAGAAAAACCTCGACCGCCAGGGTAGTTGGTCAGGAGGTTGGCAGGTGGTTAGGAGGAGCAAATCAGGTGCCCCATCACTCTCTGCTCTCAACACATTACCTCAAAAACCATATAAACACTACAAACAGGTATCTGCCTCTATTCTGAAATCAAAAAAGAGGCAGAAGACACTGCAGAGCAGGACACTGCGGCACAGGAGCTAGTACAACAAAACTCACCCAAATCAGGAACCAAAACAAACAAGCACAAAGAAATCCAAAAACTTCAGATCATAGGAGACTCCATGATTCGGAGTTGATACCCATCTCCAGCCAGGGTGATGGTCAGATGTCTCCCAGGTACATCAGCATGGAGACACTGACCGCATTACAAAATTGTTCACAAAGCAGGAGAAAACATTGATGTCCTAGTACACATAGGGACTAATGATCTCGCCAGCCGGGTCAGTTGTGGAGACCAAGGAACACCTGACTAGGCTGGGTGACAACCATCATCTGTTTACGTCTGGCATCTCCTTCTCAGAGATCCTGCCAGTCTGGGAGAGGGGAGATGGACGGAAGGTCGAGAAGGGGAGATAGGGAGCTAAACACGTGGCTCAAGGGCTGGTGCCAGGAAAAGGACACAGATTTGTAGGGAACTGGCAACAGTTCTGGGGCGAAAGTTCTTTAAATTTGATGGACTGCATCTGACTAAAGAGGAGTCAGTGCATTGGGCAGAAGTTTGGCGCTTTGCAGAATATTTAAACTAGCAAATGGGGAAGGGTTGCAGCACCCATCGTCGAATGGGAGAACCCCCTCCCCTCAGCTAGTGGTCAAACAGGAATTCAACATGTTTGCGTTCATTTGCATTCCTGAGTAAGAAAAAGGTTTGTCTCCCCATCGGCCTATAGGGGTAATGCCAAACTTCACCCAACAACTAACACACCAAAATCTGAATAATGGAAAATCATGTACAAAATGCTCACAGCCTGGAAATAAGATCCCAGACCTGCAGGCAATAATGTCAGAGGCTAAACTGGACATAGTAGCAACTAGTGAGACGTGGTTTACCAGTAACCACACTTGGGAGACTTCAGTACCTGGCTATGTATTGTTCAGAAGAGACCGAGGTGCAAAGGGGAGGAGTGGCCCTGTATGTTAATGAAAATATCAAAGCTACAGAAATTCAGAATACATAAGGAGCCAGAAGAACTGTGGGTCACCCTGAGAACAGGAAATGGGACAGCCATAAGAACTGGGGTTGTCTACAGGCCCCAGACCAGAGGGAAGACATAGACACATTACTGTTAGAAGATATACAAAACATGACAGCTAAAGGAGGTTCTGATAATGGGAGACTTCAACATGCCGGATACAGATTGGTCAATACCAGCAGGAACATCTGCCAGAACTAGACTCATAGTGGATTCCCTGCAGGGAGGGCCTCAAACAACTGGTACAGCAACCCACAAGAGACAGGGCTATCCTAGATCTAGTACTGACTAACAAAGAGGATCACAGATCTCCAGGTAGAAGGTCACCTGGGGCCAGTGACTATCACATGGTATGGTTCAATTTGGCTACTACATCTAAATCATCCCATTCCAAGGCAAAATATGGGACTTCAGAGGAGCTGACTTTATAAGATGGCCAACAGAGTTAAGCTAGCCTGGCAAAAAAGAAACACAGGTGAGGTACAGGCAAAGTGGGCAAGCATTAAGGATGCAATGCTGAAGCAACATCCCATTGTGTTAGACAGAAAAGGAAGTGCAAAGAAGAAGGAACCACTTTGGTTCTCAAATACAGTAGCAGAAAAGGTCAGAGCCAAAAGGCTGGCCTTCAGGAAATATAAGGAACACAGCGGGATGAAGATAGGGAGGCATGCCAAACTGCCCTAAGGAAGCAGGTAAGGCAGTAAGGCAGGCAAGTCCCCAACTGAGGAAACACTAGCACGAACAGTAAAGAAGGTGACAAGACTTTCTATAGATACATTAGTGAAAGGAGAAAGTCAGAGGGGTATTGCTAAGCTTAATGGAGAAAAGGAGCATGTGAGGAGGAGGACCTGTAAAGGCATCTATCCTAAATGGATACTTTTGCTCAGTATTTACTGAAGAGAGGTAGGGCAGGCCCACAGCTCAGCATCATGGACACAGGGGGAGGGAGGTGAGCACTACTCCCTTCACAAAGAAAGGGTCCTACAAGAGCTTGCTAAGCTCAGGGTGGATAAGGCAATGGGACCTGATGGCATACATCCCAGGGTACTTAAGGAGCTAAAGGAGGAACTAGCAGAGCCATTAGCAGAATTGTTTAGTGAGTCTCTGAGCACAGGAGAGGTCCCAGAATACTGGAGAAGGCTCATGTGATCCCGCTCCACAAGAGTGGTAGTGAAGGGCAGCGGGAACTACAGACCAGTCAGTCTTACCTCAGTAGTGGGCAAGATTATGGAGGCACTCCTTAAGGAAAGAATAGTGCAACACCTGGAATCCATAGGGGCTGAGGATCCAAGACAGCATGGGTTTACAAAGGAAGGTCCTGTCAAACTAATCTCATAGATTTCTGACTGGGTAACCAGAGTGGTGGACCAAGGGGAGCAGTTGATGTCGCCTACCTTGACTTCAGCAAAGCTTTTGACACTGTTCCATATAGAAGATTGATAAATAAGCTGGGTAGGCTGGGGTGGGTCAGAAGTTGGTCAACTGGGTGGCAAACTGGTTGATGGGCAGAAAACAGAGAGTGGTGGTAAATGGTATACAGTCAGAAGAGATGCAAGTCACAAGTGGGTACCTCAGGGATCAGTCCTGGGGCAGTCCTCTCAACATCTTCATTAGTGACCTTGCCAGATGGACTAGAGGTAAGGCTTGTCTGTTTGCAGATGACACCAAGATCTGCAACAGAGTAGATGATCCAGATGGGTGGGCAGAATGAGAAGAGATCTGGATAACTAGCAGAATGGTCAGAAGAGTGGCAACTGGGATTTAATGCAAAGAAGTGCAAAATCATGCACATAGGGAAGAGAAACCCTGAAGCCACCTATAGGCTGGGAGGAGTTGCTAGCAGTCACAAAGAAGAAAGAGACTTGGGCATCATCATCACTGATGACCTAAAATCATCCAAGCAGACCTCTAAAGCATTAGGTAAGGCTAGGGGTTGTTGCATGTATTAATAGAGGTATCACAAGTCGTGGAGGAGGTATTAATCCCTCTGTACAAGACACTGGTTAGGCCCCATCTGGGTGCTAGCATTGCAGTATTGGAGGCCACACCTTCACAAGGACATTAACCAAATTGAGGCAGTCCAGAGAGGGCAGCCAAATGGTGCAGGACTGCATCAGAAGACATATGAGGACAGATTAGCGGAGCTCAATATATACCCTTGAGCAAAGGAGGGAGAGGTGATATGATCGAGGCATTCAAACACCTTAAGGGCATAAACAAGGTGAAAGAGTCTCAACATGTTTAAATATAAGAAAATAGCAGGACAAGAGGACACAGCATGAGATTAGAGGGAGGCCGATTAAGGGAATGTGAGGAAATTCTTTTCACAGAAAGGGTGTTGGATGCATGGAATGGTTTACCACAAGAAGTGGTGGATGAATACAGTGCAGGGCTTCAAACAGGACATGGATAGGCATAACGGAGCAATACAATGACTCATGAATAGATAGGCCACTGACAGTACAAAGGTCGATGGCACATTTATAAGGTAGAAAAAAGTCGGCAGACTGGATGGGCTCATGTCCTTATCTGCCAACTTCTAGTGTTTCTATGTATTGCTCCAGATTGGGCCAGCAGCCCAGGTACCCACTCCTTCTGTCCTTAACAGTCCATCTTCCCTGTAGCCTCCCCAGGAGAGCAATAATCTGTTATCTTGTGCCCAGCGGAGGGTTTGTAGGTATCCGAGTCTCAATCCCTCAACCTCAAGGCCTGGCTCTTGAGGAGTTAGAGTTTGCTGACCTACACCTTTCTCAAGGTGTTTCTCGGACATCCTGAAGGCTTCCAGGAAGCCTTCCACTAGGCCACTTATAATTCTAGATGGAAAGGTTTTCCATCTGGTGCTCGGGAAGCATATTTCCCGGAATCTGCTGATTTTGCTCATTGTTCTGGACTATATGGTCCATCTTAATTCTTTGGGCCCGAGACCAGCTACCCTGAAAGTTCATTTTGCTGCTGTCTCTGCTTTTATTTCAGCAGAAAGCCCTCTCTCTTTCCACTCACCCTGTTTTTCCAAGTTTCAAGGGATTACTTCATACTAATCCACCTCAGGGACCTGGCCCCTGTCTGGGATCTTAATACAATGTTTGCATTGCTCAGTTGATGCAACCTCCCTTTGAGCCTCTGTCTTCTGCAGAGCTCAAGTATTTGACTTGGAAAACTGTTTTCTAGTAGCCATCACTTCTGCCAGGCGCATAAGTGAGTTACAAGCCTTGTCAGTGGAGACTGACTTTATTTCCTTTCACAGGGATAAAAGTAGTCCTTAGGACTAACAGGAAGTTTTTGCCTAAAGGTGGTTTCAGACTTCCATCTTAAACAATCTATCTGTCTCCTCCAGTGTTCTTTACTGACCATTCCTCCTCTGGTGAGAGGAGGTTAAACAGTCTTAGATGTTAAAGGGCCCTTAGTTGCTATAGGCGTGCAAGGGTCATGGGTTCGAATCCTCTCAACTTTTTTCTCACTTTAGTGAGGTTGGAAAAGTAAACCTGCCACTAAAGAGATCCATTGTCGGGTGGATTGTCTCTTGTATCCAATTTTGTTATCAAAAACTGGGAAAGGTTCCCCTTCAGGCCTGAGGGCTCACTCTACCAGAGGTACAGCTGGCGTCTATAGCTGCTGCCAGGGACATCCCTATTTTAGAGATATGTCAAGCAGCTACCTGGAAAGCGGTACACACTTTCACCAAGCATTACTCCTTGGATATCCAGGCCAGGAGGGATGCTAGATTTGACACAGCCGTGTGCTGAGAGCCTATTCCTAAGTAGGTTCTGTCCCTCCTCCATGGAGGTACTGTTGTATGTTCTGCATTGTCATAATATAGCAAGACTTCATGTTGTTTGAAGAAAAAATTACTCACCTTAGTAATGTTGTTTCTTCTAATGGAGTCTTGCTATATTATGACCTCCCCCCCAGCCTGCCCCTCTCAGAACTTCTACTTGGGTATGGGGTGGGCAGTCCAGTATGGGCACCGGTTATGCCTATTATATGTTTTTCACCCCTTTTGGGGTTTTGGGGTGTGGTGTTTTATTCTACCTTATTTTATTATTTTCTGGTTCCCTGACTTGAGTCTTTGTGTTGGGACCAGGAATATGGTTAATATTTGGTAGCCAGTTGGCTAGTGTAGGTTACAGCTTCCACATAGAACCTTAGTGAGGTTTTGCTCAGAAGATCTGACAGTTTCAGTTTGAAATTATCCAGACAGAGCTTCTCTAACCGAGCTCGCGCTCTAAACTCCATTCTTAGAATGGTAGTTAACCCTTTCACCTCCGGAGCAGTTCTAATGGTGGGACAAACTGCAATTGTCTTAATATAGCAAGACTCCATTAGAAGAAACAACATTACTAAGGTGAGTAATATTTTCTTTCCTAGCATGTAGCAATGCTATGAAACCATCCTCAACAGAGGGAAGTGTAAGCAACACCAAATTCAAATGCCAATACCCAGGTCCCCTATGCATAACCTCGTGGCTACCAACTGTGACTTCAATAATAGCATGGTCGGAAAGGGCAACCAGCAGTGTTACAGAGCGTAAAACTTTTAAAGAGTCAGAGAGGAACCAAAAATCAATTCTAGTAGCTCTAGTACCCTGAAAGATGGTTTTAGGCGGAGTTCCCTCGATGTCGAAAACATCAACCAAACCGGTCTGAGATATTAAAGCATTAAGACAATTAGTATCACAGTATATTTTGTGGGTTCTAAGGCCTCGATCAGTACGGTACCTACTACAATTAAAATCCACCCCTCCTAAAAAAACATATTGTGAGGTAAATAAAAATGGTTGTAAAGCACGAAAAAGGGCAATTCTGGCAGATTTAAGCTGAGGATCGTACACATTAATAAATCTACAGTGTAAAGCATTGATGACCAGATCCAACAGCAAAACCCTTCCCAGTTCAATATCCACTAGCTGGACAAAATGGGCCAGAGGATTATGAACAGCTATCCCAACCCCAGAGCACAGATCACCCCCAAGCGACCAATAAGTGTGTCCCCAATTCCACCACGTAGTCGCCTGAGCCACCTCAAACTGGGTATGTAACCTAGTATCCTGCAAGAAAACAACATCCTGCTTGCCACCTGAAAAGAGGGAGTAAATTAAAACCCTCTTCCTATGAGACTGGATACTATTAACATTAAGTGAGGTGACACATAAACTATACATCAAAGAAAAAGAACAAGATTAGAAAGTTAATTCCAGTCATTTCATCCTAGGCCCTTTTCGTGTCCCCAAACAGGCCTGTTTTTTCTTGACAGCAGCATCATGTTCCACAACCTGTTCAATATCAGACCCCCGTCAGGTAGGGAGGAGTGAACCGAAGCGGAGTCGGACTCAGTGCTCAGATCCTCCTGCAAAACAGTAAAAGCATTCTGTAAAGGGATTTGTTCCTAAGCAGGCAGTGCCAGGCTAGATTTCCTGGATCTCAGGCTTTGACACCGATTGGAAACCAAAACGTAAGGTTCCTCAGGGGGAGGAGGAGGGGGCATAGAGGTAGAGGCAGCTGATGTAGCTGCCTCAGAGGGAACGTCTGGCTGTACCAGTGGGCCTGGTACCAACTCTGGAGCAGGATGTGGGGGGCCAACCACTTTCGGAACTAAAGGTTGCTCCTGAACACAGGGTTGAGGCCTGGCAAAGGGAGGGGGTGGAGGGCATTGCCGTTGAGCCACATGAACAGCACTGTTGATATAAAAGTCTTGTATACAGAAGTCACCATTAGATTTATTTTGAGCAGCCCATGGACAATCTACAAAGGAGTGGGCCTCCTCACAAACGGAACATTTGGCAGGGTGATGACATTCTGACATGACATGCCCCACTTCGCCATTTCACACACGTTACAATATCACAAGTCCTACTAAGATGGCGACTAGAGCCACATTTATAACAGTGTCGAGACTGACCAGGATAGAAAATGAAACCCTTATCCTGGCCGAGATAAAAGCAGCTGGGCAGATGTTGCAGCCCAGCTTCAGACTCCAGGAGGTTAACCTTATATCTCCAACCTCCATTCCAAAAACCTTCAGAATCAAGAATAGGCTCTGGGTTACCCTGCAGTGTACATTTCCTTTCCAACCAGTATGTGATGTCTTCCACATTAACCCCTTCTTTGCGAAAGAGAACAGTAATAACTTTAAATGATTGCTTTGTTAAAGGGATAGCCTGAAAATGAGACCAGGCTGGATTGGTCTTGAGGAGAGAATACGTCAGCCAGAACCTGTTTAAAATATTTGGAGTCCGAAAACTAATGTCATAGGTATTATCCCCTGGTGAATGAATCAAGGCATAGACTTCACTAGGGGTAAAGCCCAACATTTGCTTAATTAAAACCTTGCCTACGTAGAACCTGTCAGGCATCGCATCAAGAGGCCCCAGGAGCGCAGCTGTACAGCATTCCATCTCTTAGCCAAAGAGACCAGCTTTTGAAACAAACTAGCATAAGTGACCTCAGGGGCAGAGAGATGCTGAGAAGCCGGTACAGAATCAACTGGGTCTTCTAACTCCACAACATCATCAACAGGGTGTCCCTCCACCCCACCAGTAACTGGTACAGGGGAGTCTGTCACAGGGTGGTCAGGCAATGGCTCAACCCCGGTTTCCACACCAGCAAGAACAGGGGGCAGAAGCAACAACAGTCCCCGTCCCTCCAGAACCCACACTAGAAGCAGCAATAGGCAGCACACCAAGCCCCATCTCCTGCGGCGAAGAGACAGGAATGTCAGGTCGAGATACAGCTGAGACATCCATCCCGGGAATTGGGATCGCTGGTTCTGCAATACACTGTCCAGAGGCAAGCTGCAGCCAGTCCACGTGTTCAAGTGCAAGCTACGGGGACCATGAACCCGAGGCCGGCACACCAAGGCCTACCAGAGATTGGGGCGGGGGAAGCAAAGGCAACGAATTGCCAGGAACACCACCTTTCCGAACCTTAGAAAATGTACCTGTAGGACCAGAGGGCGAATCCACTTCAGGTCGCTTACATTTCTTCATTTCCTCAGCAGCAGCGAGCTCCGCCATATGGTAAGCTTCTGCAGCTGCATCTAAAATCTTCCGTTTTTCTTCTAGACAAGCCAGAGGAGAGAAGTATGCCGAATCAACTTCCACAGCCCCCACAGGGTCAGCAGGGGCTTCCACATCAACGCCCAACTCAGCAACAGCGTTTTCAGCAGTTTCCTCAAAAGCGGCACTCGAAAGCGTCGGACCATGGGTGACTCCAGCACCGTCCGACTGACACAACGTAACCGAGGGGGGGGGAGTATGATTTGCTAGGCACCACAGGGGTGCCTCCCAGCCGCACCGTTCCCCTCGGAGTCTCCATGCTGCTGCGGGTGAACAGACGCCCAATCTCCTTCACTGTCGTTCTCCATCAATGGACTGACTCCCACCGGCAGCTCCCAGCGCCACCAACCGACAAGAGTAGGGGAATTTCCCTAGTGTCCTGGCCAAATTTCCCTCATTCACTAAAAATACCACCAACAGCTTAATCTGGTTCAAGGTCAGTTGGCATTCATCTGTATCCCCTTCCCCCGGGTCGTGCCTGAAAATAGGCAGGATTTGTCTAGTGCACTTACCCGGTCAACAAAAACTAAATAAATAAATAAAAAAAATGTATGTAAAACATTCCCTGGGAAGACCACTGAGAAATACCTTGAAAGGCTTAAAAAGAAAATTCCAAGGGGTCCCTCTGGCTCTGACCAGCCAATACCCCCAAGATATTGTGGTTGAACCCACATCTTTGTCTGTTCCTGCCCCTGAGATGGGCACAAAGGGAACAAAAAGAGTTACTGAACCGGCTGACTCCCCAGTTTCTTCTAAAAGAAGCAAAAAACTGAAGCACACAGAACCTTCGCCTGCTAAACCGGGGACTTCTATGACTGCTTTGCCTGTACCTACGGCCCAAGAGATTGCTCAGGCCTTTAAAATAATTCAGTCTCTACAGGCAGTAGTTCCTCCTCAACAGCCTCCTGCCTCCCCAGGGTCCCCAGGTTGGCAGTAATGTGCATCCTGTCCCTCAAGAAGCGTGCGCTTTCTCTGGCTACGCTCCGATTGGTCACTTTAACACTCTTTTCCTACTTGCCGCCTGGCGCTGAATTAACTGCTGCTTTTAAATGCAAAACTGCCTAAAAGACCTGTAATTGCCCTGAAACTTAGTGAAATTGTTTAATCTGTTGTAATTAAGTGACCTGCTTACAGTTTTAAGTGTTTCCAGCTCTTTCCTGAATATTTACACTCGCTCAGCCACTCTGGCATCTAAAAACCTTTGTCTTGCAAATTCTCCACTGCTGCGTCTCTCTACTGCTCTGCTGTCACCCAGCTCTTAAATTCTACCTTCTCTGTCTGTCCTACAGCTGAAGCCGCCCTTTGACCAGGGCTGACAGCTCAGCTGGTTCTCAGGACTCAGCCCTTCGGACGAACGGCATCCCTGGAGCCGCCGCCCGAGACCGCAAGCCCGGCCACAGACCTCTCAAGGTACTGCTGCTGCCCTGCCGGCACTGTGCGCCCGTCCCCACCCACCCCACACCGATCTCAACTTTTTGTTTTATAGCTGAACCGAGTCACGTCTGCTGCATTTCACTAACAGCCTACTTTCCCATTGGCTCCTTATCGTCACTCACCACTAGAGGGACCCAGAAAATCAAGCTCTAAGGCTACTGTTCTCTCTACTTTCCCTACATTGCTACCTAACTATATCTCTTTCCAATATGCCGCCCACTAACAGGTACCTGCTATACCCACATCACCTTGTCTTAGTGATATTTATTAGTATCCTTCCTGGTCTATCAGTCCCGCCTGTATCCCTGGCCATATTCCCTGTGTCCCAACTTGATATCTCCACCGTAAGCTATGCTGGCACGCTGCCTTACATCCTGACCATGGACCATTCAAACTGCCCAAATTACCTGTCTACACTGTGTGCCTCTCTGACCGACCTGCATGATCTAGTGGTCACGTTGCTTGAAAGCTCCTCATCTGCCCCCCATTGTGTACAATTGCCTGGACACTCCACTAGGTACTACTCTTTAAACCATAAATACTGTACCGTAAAGCTAGATTCCCCACTTTACTGCTCCTCCTACTGCTTGCTGGCGGTGTCCACCCTAACCCTGGTCCACCCTCCACAAACTCCCCTACTTCCCAGCCCACCCCCACTAATCCCCCAGCCCTCCCAAGTGACCTAAAATTATCCACCTAAATGCCCGCAGCCTATCCTACAAACTTCCTATGCTGCAAATAATGGTCCTTGAATATAAACCTGACGTAATCATTATCTCAGAAACGTGGCTCTCTGAGCTTATCTCGGACCAAGAAGTTTCAATCCCCGGGTTCATTATAACTCGGATGGATAGACTCGGACGAGGAGGTGGAGTGGCGATCTGTGTCTCTACCTCCCTCCCTCCAGAACTCAATTGTACTGAAAGTCACTTCTTCCTCCTCTCACGAGGCTATCCTTCTCAACATGAAGCTACCTTACTCTGCCCATTTTTTATTGCAGGGGTTTATTGTCATCCTAGCCAACCCCCCCCCCTCCCAAGTTACAGAGCTACTAAAGCAGTTGACGGCCCTTGCCCACTCAGGTGAGCTGTACATACTGGGTGATCCTAACATCAACTGGCTCTCAAACAAATTAACCACAACTCGTTCCTACATCGAATCACTAAATCTAACACAGCTAATACAGGAACCTACTCGACTGATTAACAAAACTAAAAACCACTCCCTTCTAGACCTAGTCCTCACGACACATCCCCACAGGGTCAAGGCCACCGGCCTTCTGCCTGATGCACTAAGTGACCACCATCTTGTTTACATGGTGCGCAAAATACACAGGCAAAAAATTCCACACAAAATCCTCCTAGCTCGAGCCTACTCCTCTCTTGACACTCGACCTCTTTCATTGTTACCTCACCAACACTGATTGGTCCCCACTTGCATCTTGCTCCTCAGTTGACGCTGCTCTCCAGATGTTCAGCGACAAGTTCCTTCAAGTTTGGAACCTACATGCCCCCCATGCATAAAACAAGAGTCCGTGGAAACCACCTACCCTGGGTATCACCTGAGCTCCTATCCTGTCAAAGAGCCTGTGACACTGCTTGGCGTAAATACAAGGCAACCAACTGTCCCAAGGATCTGATGCAGGGAGCTACGAAATTTGTGTACCAAAGCTATTTGGCTGGCCAAAACTGAACACTACCAGGCTATCTTCCAAGCAAACACAAACAATCCCTCTAAATTTTGGAATGTTGTTCAGTCCCTCTTTTCCCCTTCCACCAACCCCCACCACTCCTGCCCTTAGGCTAAATCTTTCAGTCATCTCTGAACCCTTGGCAGTCGCTGAATGCTTTAATACTCATTTTACATCTTGTGCCTCAGTGCTCCAAGCAGCCCCAATTGCTTCTACAGATTTCCGGCTGCCCCCTCCTCGGTGGCCACCTGCCCACTTGCTCCTCCCTCTCTCCTGCAGCCCTCCCACATCACCAAACCTCTCCCGACACCCCCGCTCACCTTTCATCATACCTGAATACTACCCCTTCCTTCCACCACTGCAAAGTCAACCTTCACTCCCTCTTTACCTCGCTCTGCCCCCTCACTTACTACCTTCTGCTCTACTTCCTCCTCCTCCTCCTCCTCCTCTCCCTCTGCCCACTCTTCATCTTCACACACATCTCCCCTGCTGCTGCCTTAAATGCCCTGTTGTCCATCGACCCTGCCAAAGACTCCTCGCTGGATGGCCTGGACCCCAAGTTCCTCTCTCTGTCTGCGCCTGCAATTGCCTACCCTCTCTCCATCTTATTGAACCTCTCCTTTGTCTCATCCTCTGTCCCTGAAGCTTGGAAACATGCTTCAGTTCTACCTCTCCCTAAGGGTGGTGATACCATCTCCCCTAGCAACTACCACCCTATCTCTCTCCTTCCTACCCTGGCTAAGCTCCAGGAACACATAGTACTTGAATAACTCTCCTCCTATCTTACTGACTCCACCTTTCTCACTCCTTTCCAATCTGGCTTTAGAAAGCATCACTCCACCGCCACATCCCTGCTATGGCTCTATCACTATCTCTACGGACATGGACAATGGCCTCATAACCTCTGCTATTTTTATAGACCTAGCCAAGGCCTTTGATACGGTCTCACACCCTTTACTCATGTCATGTCTCAGATTGGCTGGTCTTTCCCCAAAAGCCATAGACTGGTTTAAGTCTTATCTGTCAGGCAGATTCCAATCTGTCTGCATGGCTGATGCCATCTTCCCACCACTTCCCATTACCATGGGAGTCCCTCAGGGCTCTGTACTCAGGCCCCTCCTTTTTTCAATCTTCCTTAACGATCTCCCTCTGGCTTGCACATCGACAAACATACACATGTATGCAGATGACACGGTACTGTATACAACAGGCAAATCAGTCCCTGATGTCGTCTCCAGGCTCCAAATGGATTTCAACAATATACAACACTGGTTTAGAAAGCACCACCTCGTCCTAAATTCAAAGAAAACAGTCTTTATGACTTTCGGAACTATTTATTTATTTAGTTGTTTAACCAGGTATAGCACACTAAGCTGAAAGCTTTTTTACAGGAGCGACCTGGGAGCACAAGGAGGTTAAGTGACTTGCTCAGGGTCACACATTATGCAAGTGGAAGCTGTGGGATTCAAACCCAGGTCTGGTCTGCTGGATGTCACCAGATTTGCAGCTCAGAGCCTTAGACCACTGCGCTATACTGCCTCCTCCAGGAGAGGCAGAGGCTAGCCAGGCTCTCCTCCTTACCCACCTTCCACACCTTAGACAGGACTGTACTAGAAGACACCTCCTCCTTCTGATACCACGAAGTTTGGCTGGACAGGAACCTACATTTCTCAGTACACATCAATGCCATTCAGAAGAAACTCCGGCCTAAGCTAGGTGCCCTTTACTGAAACAGTAAATATATCCTTCCTCCAGCAAGGTGCAAATTGGTATATAAAATGATTATGCCAATTTTAGACTACTGTGACTTAGTATACAGAGCGGCCCCCCAATCCTCCTTATCAAGGTTGGACCCTCTTTTCAATGCCTTCTGTCGGTTTGCCTTAGATGCTCCTGCCCTGACCCACCACTGCACACTCTACCGCTCTCTGAACTTTCCCACCCTTGCCAACAGGAGAACCATGCATGCGGCTAAATTCACCTCAAAATTCTGGCTAGGTACTCACCCTGCCTAGCTCTCTACCTCCTTAGCTGCCCCGCTTCCCTCCAAATACATCCTCAGATCCGACGACTCACATTCCCTGAGTATACCCTACAGAAGCACTATGCCAGGCCAAATGGCTTTCTCTCATCGACTACCTAAACTTTGGAATCAACTACCATCCCAAGTCCGACACTCCTCCTCAGTCAATTTCCTCTCCACATCCTTAACAAACTATCTAGTGACAAACTGCAATTGCATCTAGTCCCTCTGGGCTGGTCTCTGTTGAGAGTGTGTCTCTACCCCACCCTCCTGTAGGACCTATTAACTGTCTCCTCTTTCCTAAACTCTCCTGCATCCTAACGCTTTACCCCTCCTGCTGCACCCCTCTTGTTGATACGTAAATATTCTACAGCTTGTTATCTTGTTTATTTGGCTATATACAAGTGAAGCTATTTTTTTTCCTGTGCGATGTATACTGTTGTACTATGTAATTGCTCCCTCTCCCCTTCCCCCAGGACGTACTGTGAGACGAGCATCTTGTTGCTCAGTGTAATTCTCCTGGTGAAACCTTTCAATAAATAATTAAAGCACATCTTCTTGACCTGGAAGGACACTACTTCTTTATTCAGCTGTGAGCTGTGTGAGAAATTCTATATTGCACTTGATATCTGCAACAACGTGCACTTTTGCTCAATTCTGTGGGAGGTGAAACTAACTACCCTTGGTAATTGCTTTTTATTTACATATTTATTTAGTGTTTAACCAAGAAGGGGCTTGCAAACTCTGTTTATCTTGTGAGTAACTTCGAAGGATTTAAATACTGCATTTGGGTAGACCCTTGGAGGTAGCTAGATTGTCTACTAGGATTTTCTGACAGTTAAACTATTTTTAAATTTACAGGTGGCTGAGGAGTTGAAAAAGGAGCTTGCAAACTCTGCTTATCTTGGAAGTAACTTCACAAGGGTTTGAATACTGCATTTTGGTTGTCCCTTGGGGGTAGCTGGATTGACTACTAGGATTTTGGGACAGAAACTATTTTTAAATAATTTACTGGTGCATAGGAGTTTGTGACAGTTAAACTATTTTTAAATAAGTTACTGTGGTCAAGGAGTTGTCATATCAAAACCTGCAGTGTGAATTGAAACACAGACAGCCTCAGGTGCAGGAAATTGTTCGCCTCATTGTTTTCAGACCACAAAGTGTTGTATTAGAACAGGAAAGGTTGCATCATAACCATTGTCAACAAATTGCCCTGGGTGGAGATATCCAGACTAGATCAGATTACTATAAGTTACTGGTGGCTGCAATATTTAGAGACACAAAGCACATCTTCTTGACCTGGAAGGACACTACTTCTTTATTCAGCTGTGAGCTGTGTGAGAAATTCTATATTGCACTTGATATCTGCAACAACGTGCACTTTTGCTCAATTCTGTGGGAGGTGAAACTAACTACCCTTGGTAATTGCTTTTTATTTACATATTTATTTAGTGTTTAACCAAGAAGGGGCTTGCAAACTCTGTTTATCTTGTGAGTAACTTCAGAAGGATTTAAATACTGCATTTGGGCAGACTCTTGGAGGTACCTAGATTGTCTACTAGGATTTTCAGACAGTTAAACTATTTTTAAATTTACAGGTGGCTGAGGAGTTGAAAAAGGAGCTTACAAACTCTGCTTATCTTGGAAGTAACTTCACAAGGGTTTGAATACTGCATTTTGATTGTCCCTTGGGGGGTAGCTGGATTGACTACTAGGATTTTGGGACAGAAACTATTTTTAAATAATTTACTGGTGCGTAGGAGTTTGTGATAGTTAAACTGTTTTTAAATAAGTTACTGGAGGATAGTTGAATTACTATAAAAGGCAGTACTCACCAGGGTGGTGGAGCAGTGGTGTATTTGATTGTTTCTAACAGTCACCTGTAGTTGTGGACTACCCACCCCCCTTCCCCACACCCCACACACCCCAGGCATGGCATTTCCTTTATAGCCAAAGTTCTGACATCACTTCCTCAACAGATCTTGGGGCAGAACTGTCATATTCTTAATAACCCATCACAGTGCATAAAGGGTAAGTACACACCAAAAAAAAAAAAAAATTATATATATTACATATTGTATATTATAAGGAGAGGACATGTGGGGAGTGGTGCAATGCACTGGCTATGGGGCAGCAGTTTTCTGGGAGACATTCTGGAAACTGCGCTGCTGTCCTATTTGCAGGCAACTGTCAGCTCTGAGGAGGAGATTGCCCACCTCCAGGCTAAACGGCAAGGACTAGGGCCTCCCCACCCAAAAGAGCACCACTGCCACAACCACTGCCTCAGGGGTTGCCAAGTATGAGGAGCGGTTGGGCCACAGTGGGTTCTGGAGGGTGGTGGGGAACAGAGGCTGCCCCTCAGTTGTACCTCTACACAAATCATACGCCAGTCTGGCAGAGCAAGGTTCCTCTATGATGGCACCCTCAGTGGAGACCAAGAAGATTGCTGAGGACATCCACAAGGGAGACCCACAAAAGGGTGGCAAGGGACACCACAGGGGAAAGAAACAGCTTCTGATAGGGGACTCAATTGTTAGGGGGGTAGAACTGGGGAAGGGAGATGAGAGGGAAGTAAGGTGCCTGCCTGGTGCCATGGCTTGGAGGGACAAGAAGCAAATCCTCACAATTGCAGAAGCAGCATCACAGGAGAGGGAACTAGATATCATTGTCCACCTTGAGACAAATGACCTAGCTAGGCATGGAATCAGTGCAGTGCAGGATGAATTTGTGGAGTTGGGGAGGGCCTCAGACAGGTAGCAAGCACAGTTACCTTCTCAGAGGTGCTGCCAGTCCATGGCAGGGGTGAGGCTAGGGTACTGCACACCATGCAGTTTAATGAATGGTTGCAAAACTGGTGCAGAGCACAGGGCTTTGGCTTCAATGGGGACTGGGGGTACACCTGGAGAAATGAAGGTTTATACTGGCACGATGGTCTGCATCTGTCCACAAAGGGAACCAAGCTCCTAAGTGACAGGTTTAAATGCTTCCTTGGCAAGCTTTTAAACTAGCCAAGGGGGGAGGTGCTGATAAGAGGCAGGAAATTCCCAAGCCTCCCCACAAAACATGGCAGGTAGTAAGGTAATCACTGAGGTACAGAGCTCAACAGAGGGCAGGACAGGGGTAAATGGAAAAATAGACAAGGGCAATAAGAGCAGGGATGGGGGGAAAAAAGGATAAAGCCAACATTAAATGGTGGGCAATGAGTACCAATGCCCGTAGTCTGGGAAACAAGCTTCCTGAGCTAGTAGCCCTGATGGAAGATGAAAAATTGGATATTGTGGCAGTCACGGAAACATGGTACATAGAGAACCATGACTGGGATGTCAACATACCGGGGTACACAGTCTACAGAAGGGACAGGGAGGGTAAAAGAGGAGGTGGAGTAGCTCTATACATAAGGGAAGGGATCAAAGCTACAGAACTAAAAAGTAAAGAGGAGGACAAGAGGCACTCTGGGTCACCTTGGAGACAGGGAATGGCATCACAATCCGCACAGGGGTTGTATACAGACCCCTGTCTCAAGGGGAGGAAACGGACAAGAAAATGATGGAGGACATTCTCAAAATGGCTGAAAAGGGGGAGATACTGTTGATGGGGGACCTGAATATGCCAGATGTTAACTGGATGACATGTACTGCAGCCACATCCAAGAGCAGGGTCATTCTCAATGCCCTGCAGGGGGCAGGCCTTAGACAGCTAGTGTTGGAACCCACTCGGGAGGGAGCAATACTAGACCTGGTACTCTCAAATGGAGAGAGGATCACAAATTTAGAAGTCAGTAGACATCTGGGAACAAGTGACCACTGCACAGTGTGCTTCACAATAAGCACAACCATGGAGACAAGCCATACAAAACAAGGATACTGACTTTGAGGGCAGACTTTGGCAAAATGGGTGAATACCTGAGGAATGCACTAGCAAATGGCCAAAAAGGAGGGGCGGAAGAACAATGGAGAAAAATCAAAACTGCCATCATAGAGGCAACAAGCCTTTGTGTAAAACAAATAAAGAAAACAAAGCGGAGTAAAAAACCGCTATGGTTCTCAAAAGAGGCGGCAGGGAAGGTTGAGGAGAAAAAAAGGCTGCATTCAAAAAGTATAAGGAATCACAGAAGGAGCACGACAGGGAACTGTATCAATTAAAGCAGAAAGAAGTGGGGAAGGCAGTCAGAATAGCAAAGGCCCAAACCGAGGAAAAATAGCCAACTCAGTTAAGAAGGGATAAAACCTTCTATAGGTACATTAGGAGCATAGAAAGGTTAAGGAGGAATAGTGAAGATTAATAAAGGAGGGAGGTGGGCAGAGGAGACAGTGAAAAGGCAGAGATACTGAATGAATACTTTGCTCAGTATTCACAAAAGAAGATGAGGATGAGTTACCTAAACCAGACAGTAGAAGCAGTCTGGGTAAGGGGGTTGACACCAGTCCATTTACAGAAGAAAGAGTCCTGAAAGAACTCCTAAAACTCAAGGTGGACAAAGCAATGGGGCCTGACGGGATTCACCCCAGAATCCTAAAAGAACTAAGGGAGGACCTAGTGACACCACTGACCACACTTTTTAACAAATCATGGGAGGATGGGGTGGTACCTGATGACTGGAGGAGGGCAGATGTGATTCCCCATCGCAAAAGTGGGAGCAAGGCAGAAGCAGGAAACTACAGACCTGTAAGTTTGACCTCAGTGGTAGGGAAAATGATGGAATCACTTCTGAAAGAAAGAACTGTTGAGTACCTAGAGGCCAGCAGGGCACAGGACCCAAAGCAGCATGGATTTACAGCAGGAAGGTCATGTCAGACGAATCTAATTGATTTCTTTGACTGGGTGACCAAAGTAATAGACCAGGAGGGGCTGTGGATATGGCCTACCTAGATTTTAGCAAGGCATTTGACACAGTCCTGCACAAAGACTAATAATCAAGTTAGCCAGCCAGGAGTGGGTTCCAGAGGTGGTAACCTGGAAGTAACAAACTGGCTGCACAACTGGACACGAAAGTAATAGTGAATGGAACACATTCGAAGAAGGGGGTTACTAGTGGAGTACCTCAGGCTCAGTACTCGGTCCAGTCCTCTTTAACATCTTTATAGTGATGACATTGCAGAGGTCTGGAGGGAAAGGTATGCCTCTTTGCAGATGACACAAAGATCTGTAACAGAGTTGATACACAAGGGGGGGTAGAAAGGATGAGAAGGGACTTGGCAAGGTTAGAGGAATAGTCAGACATATGGCAACTTAGATTCAATGCAAAGAAGTGCAAAGTAATGCACCTGGGAAACGAAAACCCAGGAGAAGAGTACACAGTAGCAGGGGAGGTACTAACAACAACAAAAATGGAAAGGGACTTGGGGGTAGTCATATCAGATGACCTAAAGGTGGGTAAGCAATGTGAGAAGTCAGTAAGGAGAGCCAGGGGGATACTGGGATGCATAGGATGGGGCATCACAAGTAGAAAAAGGGAAGTGGTTATCCCTCTGTACAGACAGTTGGTGAGACCCTGGAATACTGTGTGCAGTTTTGGAGACCCCATCTATGCAAGGACATAGACAGGATGGAAGCAGTCCAGAGGAGGGCAACTAAAATGGTGCAGGGTCTGCATCAGAAACCATATGAAGAGAGACTGAGAGAGCTTAATATTTATACCCTTGATGAAAGGAGGGACAGGGGGACATGATAGAAACTTTTAAGTACCTCAAGGGAATCAACAAAGTCCAGGAGGGTAGCATCTTTCAGAAAAAGAGATATGTAAGAACAAGGGGGCACAATTTAAAGATAGAGGGGACGGTTCAGGGGTAATGTGAGGAAATTTTTTTTCATGGAGAGAGTGGTGGTTGCATGGAACCGCCTTCCTGGGGAGGTTGTTGGGTCTAAAACAGTGGGGGAATTCAAACATGCATGGGACAGACATAAGGCAATTATAATGGGGGGTTGCAGGAAGTAGGCTGTTGGTTAACTATAATCTGCGGCTTATCCAATAGGAAGGGAAATGGGCAGACTAGGTGGGCCAAGTGGTCCTTATCTGCCGTCAAAGTCTATGTTTCTATGTTTCTGTGTGATGATGATGATGATTATGATGAGGAGGAGGGACCAATAGAACCAGAAGTGTCCCCCTGAACAGGACTTTGGTTCTCCTCCAAGGATGTCCGAGGATTTTTTATCCCATTTTACCTTTGTCAGGAGGGTGGCAGATGCACTGGACATCTCCACCACTGAACAAATCAAAGATGAGGAGGAGGTGGAGTATCTAGAGATATGGGGTTAACACCCAGAAAGACTCTCCTCCTCCCCCCGGCTATAAATTCTTTAAAAAAGATGCATTAAAGATTTTACAGGCACCAAATTCCACTCCTCCCAAAGAAAAGAGGATGGACAAAAAGTATCGACTGGAGAAGGAGGGAGAAGATTTTCTCTTCTCTCACCCCGACCACCAGGGGGTCATACAGCAAGCTGCCTGTGACAAGGCTAAGGTCCGTCTGTCCTCACATCCTCCGGACAAGGACTCTCGAAAGTATGGCCAAAAAAGGGTACCTATTAGCCTCTCTGGCTATGCTTCAAGCTACCTTTCAGGCATATGCTGCCCAGTATCAAAAATCCCTGTGGCAGTCAGTCCTGGCCATGTCTCAGAAAGCTCCCTCGCCCTTGTCAGATGACCTGGCTGAAACTGCCAGGTTTGAGTTAGAGGCAGCTAAGTACCAATTCCAGATGGCTGCTGACACTAAAGACACTGCAGCCAAATGGATGGCGAATACGGTGGCACAGAGGAGGTTTGCTTGGCTCAGAGCTACAAACCTCACTCAGGACACACAATCAAAGGCTTTGGATTTTCCCCTAGAGGGAAATTCCCTCTTTGAGGAGTCCACTGTGGCATACATGAAGAAGGTGGATGAGTATAAGGTCACTTATAGAAGCAACTCTGCCAAGGAGAGAGGGTCTCCATCCACCAGGCCTTTTGGAAGGGGAGGCCAGGGCAGGTCCTTTTACACCAGGCCCTTCTTCCAACCAGTGACCCTACCCCAGTACCAGCAGTATCCACAGCAGGGATACTCCAGGGGCAGGGACAGAAGGGTCTCGAGGCGAGGATCCCATATTCAGCCTCAGTCACAGATCAAACAGACCCCCTGAACCACAGGCCGCCTCCTCCCTACCTGTTGGAGGCAGACTGTCCCACTTCCTCCAGGCTGGGCTGAACTGAACATCACCACAGACAAGTGGGTTCGGGAGGTGGTGGGTCAAGGTCTGTCTCTGGAATTCAAGTCTCTTCCTTGTCAAAAGACCAGAGTTTTCAGATCTTTTCTGTGTCACTCTTCACCATTCATCACCTGTGGGTTCTGGCCAGAGGTCACAACCCTGCAGGAGCCTTTTTTTTCTTTTCTTTTTGGATGGGTGGAGTCGACGCACTGCCGGCACTGCCCTCGAGGCCAACGCACTGCGTGGCGCTCGTGGGTTGGCCGTTAGGTGTCGTCGACTCTGCCTTCCCACCAGTTCTTTGTCCCCCACTGTAGAGGTTGCACCTGGTGAAGAGCTACTCTACAAGAGGCCTAGTTTCCTGCTTTGATGCCGAAAAAGTCTCTCGACACCATCTGTTCACTCCTGCCGGTTCCGTTTTCGCCACCACTCGACACCACTGTGGTGAGACTGTTCCTTTCTTTATTTTGTCAGCGATGTTGAGTCTTTTGTTTAGCTTGTTTTATCGTGGATCATGTCCCAGTTGTGGGGGGGGCGGCAAAAAATCATTAAAGATGGGGCATCCCCCTATACGACGGTGCCCGTGCGGCCGCAGGTACTCCGTCGCCGACCAGCATGACCATTGCCTCGCGTGTCTTGGCCTGCTTCGCGACATGGATTCGTGCAATGCCTGCTTCTCCATGGACTGTCGAGTCGTCGAACAACGCGCATTGAAAGTTGGACGAGCTCCGCCAACTTTCAAGGGACGGGCGTGCACTCGTTGGGTCAAGCAGCAGTCTCTCTGCCTTTCCTCTGGGTCCCTTCCCGGTTCTATATGGACCGTGGAGGAGGGGGCTTCTGCTTCTAGTAGCCTCACTGTTGCAGAAGCCCCTTGTGTAGTACAGGGAGGCCCAGTCCGTTCCCCCTGGGGGCGGGTGGGCTTTCACACTGGCAATCGCCCTTGAGGGGTGAAGCTCCCCAGTGTCATTTCCTTGGCTGGGAAGCCTGGGTTGACACCGTCCTTGACGCTGTCCGTCGGTAATGTACTGGGCCTTGGCGTCGTGGGCTCTGATGGAGCCGTGGTCAGTGCCGGTCTGTCGCTCGGTGCCATTTCCACTGTCGATGCATGGTGCTGATGGCGCCATGGGAGGTTCTACAGCTCTGTCTTCGACCTCTTCTCACCTCGGCGCCTTTCTCGGTGCTGAGGCTGAGCATGGTGCCATGTCTAGCTCTGGTGCAGCTTGCAGCCCTGAGTGGGGACACGACGCCATTGGGGTTGTCGTCCTCAGTACCGCTCGCGGCAGTGAGGGAGCTGTCAATACCATCCCTGACCTAGGCGCCGTGGCAGATGACTCAGCTTCTACTACAACCCTCGGCGCCATGTCTTCTTTGGGCACCATTCACGATGCAGTTGGAGGCTTCGGCGCTGGCTCTGGTGCAGACACCCGGACTGGTACCCTCTTCGGTCAGGATGGCAGTGGGCATCCGCGTACTGTCTGGCATCAGACTTCGGCCTCTACCTCCTCGGAGACAGAGTCGGAGTCTGATTCGGACAAGCTGTCCGACTCTTTGGAGTCACACCACACCCTGGTGGTTTCCTCTACTGACTGGAGCCAGCCCCCCTCTGAGGGGCGGGCAGTTGCCCCCGTGTCCAGGGTCAGGGGTGCTGACCAGCAGACAGTGGTGCAGGCCACTATTGCTCTGCAGCCTGGGCTCGGAGGGTTTTCTGTCCCCTAAGTGGTGGTACCCCCCACAGGTGGTGTGCCTGGATCGCCCAACTTTAGGGCCAATCAGAGCACCTGCAGGAAGGTAGGGTGCTACTCCCTGGGTAGTCCCTTTGGGGACTGACCAGGGTTGTCAGCTACCTAAGTTGGTCTGTGCGAGGAGGAGGAGGGCTCTTTCGGACTCCGAGGGGTTGAGGGATCAGGGTTCGATGCGGCGACCCTTTTCTGGGACCCACCCGGGTCCAGGAAGGAGTCATACTGCAGACCCCTGTCCTTCTCTCTCGGTCTCCTTAAGAGGGCCCTGGTATTTGGAGGGTAGGAACCGTCCTTTTGGAATTCCGCGGTCCTGGTCACCTCTCAGGGGGGAATCTTCAGGGCATAGCCTAGGCAGTTCCAGAATGGTTGATCAGCTGTCAGCTGTTGGGTCTTCTGGGGGGCCCCTTCTACCCTTGGGGCCCCTGGTGCGCTGTCTTGCCCAGACAGAGGACTGTCACCTTCTGCCGTTGGCCTTGTCCCCACTCCTCTGTCACCTTCTCCTGCACTCCCAGGCATTCTTGGTCCTAGGGGACCTCTTTCCTGGGAGCAATTCAGGGGTGTGGCTGCTCACTTCTCTTCGTATGTCAGGGCCATGGACAGACAGGTGTTTCACCATCACCTTGAACAGCCAACCCCTGGATCTCCGAGGTCCTCCGCTTCTTCATCCCCCTCTTCAGGGGGAAAGGAGCCCTCTGTCCACATCTCTCCTGCTGATGATCTCGCAGAGTATCAATGTTTCCTCGTGAGGATGATGGAGGATCTGCATGTCACCCCACCCACACAGCACAATCCAGAGCACTCAAAGTGCGCCTTCCTAGGCGATTTCAGTGCGGATACCCTTGTGGTGCCTGCCTTGCCTGTTCCTTTTCAGGAGGCGTCACTGCGCTTCTGGCAAAGACCCTTTTCCGGAGTCCCAGCCACTAGGGATCTGAGCTATTTCTGATTTTTCCCTCCCTCCCTCCTTTTGCTACTTCCAGAGATTGGGGCCCCTTCCCAATCCCCTTAGATTTCCAACTCTCCTTCTGTCCTCTCAGTCATTTATTTCTCCTTTTATTTTATATATCCTTTCCTTTGTCTGTGCCTTGGACTTCCTTGTCCCTCCACCCAACCCTTTCTTACTCTCGGCGACTCAGAACTGGCAGGCGGGTGGAGTCGATGACACCTAACAGCCAACCCGTGAGTGCCACGCAGTGTGTCGGCCTCGAGAGCAGCGCTGACAGTGCACCGACTCCACCCATCCAAAAAAAAAAAAAATAAGCTCCTGCAGGGTCGTGACCTCCAGCCAGAACCCACAGGTGACAAATGGTGAGGAGACACAGAAAGATCAGGAATTACGATAGATACGTAATTTTCATTTCTCCCTCCCTAGCAGAAAAAGATGCTCTTGGAGGCAGAGACTCAACCTGCTACAGCTGAGAGCAGTGGAACCAGTTCCTAAATCTCGGAGAGGAAAGGGCTTCTATTCCAGATACTTCCTAACCACAAAGAAAAGTGGGGAGTGGTGGCCTATATAGGATCTCAGAGCTCTAAACAAGCTCCTGAAAAAAAAAAGTTCAAAATGGTAACTTTGGCTCTGATTCTGCCAACACTTCAAAAAGGAGACTGGTTGGCATCACTGGACTTGAAAGACGCCTATTTCCACATCCCCATAAAGGAGTCCTACTGAAAATATGTCAGATTCAGACTCTTTTCAGGTCACTACCAGTTTTCAACCCTGCCTTTTGGCCTTTCTTTAGCCTCAAGGATGTTCACAAAGTGCTTGGTAGCTGTAGTGGCACATCTTCGCAGACAGGGAATATCTGTTTTTCCTTACCTGGACGACTGGTTGGTCGTGGGAAAATCTCCCCTGCAGGTGCAGCAAGATGTGAAGGTCACCCAGGACCTCTTGGAGTCTCTAGTATTCCTGATCAATTACAAAAAGTCAGTCTTCACTCCTGCACAGGTATTGCAGTTCATAGATCAATACCTTACAAGCCAGTGCATATCTGCCTCTGGAGAGGTTAAAGAGTATTCGGCTAATAGCAAGCTCTTTCAGGCTGCACAACTTAAAAACTGCAAGACAGTTTCTCCAGGTACTGGGCCACATGGCTGCTTCCACGGGCACAGTGCTGGGGTCCAGATTCCACATCAGAGACATCCAATTCCACCTAAGGTCTCACTGGTGTCAGAGAAAATATCCTTTTTCAAAGCTTATTCCAGTAACGAGGGCACTGCTACAGCCCTCCTGTGGTGGAAAGAGGAATCCAATTTAAGGCAAGGAGTTCCTTTTCAGAAAGAGAATCCTTCAGTGGTTCTCACAACAGATGCATCCCTTTTGGGCTGGGGTGCCCATGTAGGGGAATACACAACCCAGGGCACTTGGTCAGCCGCAGTCCCTTCAGCACATAAATTTACTGGAACTCAGAGCAGTTTTGCTAGCTCTAAAAACATTTTCTTCCCTAGTACAGGGCAGAGTGGTACAGGTCAGAACAGACAATACCACCACAATGTATTACATAAACAAGCAGGGAGGCACAAAGTCAGGCCTTCTCTACACAGAAGCCATAAAGATTTGGACTCTGGCCTACTCATTGGGAGTGTCTCTGCAGGCAATTCATTTGCCAGGGAAGGACAATACCCTGGCAGATGCATTGAGTCGAATAAATCAGGTCCATCACAAATGGACCCTAAACAGACAGGTAGTACAAGTTATTTTCTGAAGGTGGGGCACTCCAGAGATAGACTTGTTCGCATCCCACCAGAACCACCATCTGCCACAGTATTGTTGCAGACCACCAGATCAGGGAACGCTTTCTCTGGATGCACTAAATCTGGAGTGGTCAGGAAGGTTCCTTTATGCTTTCCCTCCTTTCCCTCTGATCTATAGAGTACTTACTGGTCAAGCTCAGATCCCATGCAGCATCACTGATCTTGATAGCTCCAGACTGGCCAAGGCAGCCATGGTACTCTCTTCTGCTCTCATTGTCTGTTGTGAACCCAGTACATCTCCCTCGGAGGCACAACTTACTGACTTCCAACTAGGGAACTCTCTTGTACCCAAGTCCCTCAATCTCAAAGCTTGGCTCTTGTGGACTTAGAATATGCTAATTTAAAACTTTCTGAACCTGTCTTAAATATTCTAAGAGGTTACAGAAAACCTTCTACTACAAAAATCTATTCTTCCAAATGGAAGAGATTTTCTATCTGGTGTTTGGGCAAGACTCTGGTACCAGCCCAAGCTGGATTGCCAGTGGTATTGGATTATCTCACCCATTTACATTCTCTGGGTCTACAGCCCAGTTCTTTGAGGGTTCACCTTGCAGCAGTGTCTGCTTACCTTTCTGCTGGTAAAAAGGTAACATTAGCTTCAGACCCTATTTTTAAAAGGTTCTTTAAGGGCCTGAATCATTTGCACCCCCCTCACAGGCCACCGGTGCCAGTTTGGGACCTGAATGTGTGTATAGCTAAGCTCATGTCTGCTCCGTTTGAGCCCATGGCTACAGCTCATTAAAATATGTCACTTGGAAAACAGTTTTTCTAGTGGCAATGACTTCTGCAAGAAGAATCAGTGAGCTTCAGGCTCTCTGTATAGGTCAGGACTATATCTCTTTTCATAGGGATAAAGTAGTCCTTAGAACAAACAGAAAATTTCTCCCCAAGGTAGTTTCTGATTTTCACTTAAATCAACCCATCACTTTCCCTGTCTTTTTCACCGATCATGCCACTTCTGGTGAAAGGAGGCTTCATAATTTGGATGTAAAGAGGGCCTCAGTTATTACATGACAGCCACTAAAGACCTTAGACAGGCTAGAAAGCAATTGTTCCTGACTTATGGGGATGTAGGAAAAGGTAATCCAGCCTCAAAAAGGTCCATTTCTCGATGGATAGTCCAGTGTATCCAATTCTGTTACACTAATGCTGGTAGGGAGCCCCCATCAGGATTGAGGGCTCATTCTACAAGAGGGACAGCTGCTACTTTAGCAGCTGCCAGGGATGTCCCATTGGTGGATATATGTAAAGCAGCTACCTGGAAAACAGTACACACCTTTACAAAACACTACAACCTGGATATTTTATCCAGGAGTGATGCTAGGTTTGGCACAGCAGTCCTGCAAAGTCTGTTTCCAAAATAGGGTCCTCTGCCCACCTTCAGGGGTACTGCTTGGTAGTCTGCATAAAGTTATGAATAATCTTGTTTCTTCCCAGTGATGCTCAGATATTCATAACTTCTAGGAGCGTGTATATGTTGTTAATCCACACTCTTTGGCATGTCCCTTTCCCCTTTAAGGATCACCAGCAGCCTTCAAGCTGGCTTTTCCTACTCACCCGGGTGGTATGTACCTCGGCTCCGCCCCATGGCGCCAGCTCTTCCTTTCTGCTGGAAGATTCAGGTTGCCTCCCTCATGTTTATGCATTTCGTAGGCCCTGGCTTTCAAACCTTCGGTTTTACCGAAAATTTGTATCTGTAGAGTTTGCGATCGTCTTTTCGCTTCCTCGATTATAGAAGAAAAATCTTCCCCCGGATTTCGCTGGTGCTGTTGCGGCCAAAAGATGTTGCGTATCGATCCCCACTCCGCGTGCGTCTACTGCCTTGGTGTCGGCCATGACACCTCGTCCTGCAGTTTCTGCTTGGCCTTCCATCCCAAAGTCCTGGACGACTGTCTTGTATGCTTACAACTGGGGAGAGCAGAGAAGATGAATCCTGTGGTGAAAATGTAAAGAGGCTAGGTGGGTGGTTTCCATGGCTGCGGGATCCACCGAGCAATTGGAACACATGCAAGCGTTTGAGGAAGAATCGGCTCACGCTGCGGGCTTTTCCTGGAGCTTTTTCGTTCTGCTCAAACCTGGGCTCCTCCTTCTCGGGTTCTTCAGGGGATTGTGCCAGTCTCTTCCCACCAAGGGGGAGGCGCCCGTGAGCCTGCACTCTTCTTGATCCCGTATTTGGGATAAGGATCCAAGCAAGTCTTTGTGTTGACGAAGGTGGTCTTGGGACCAAGAGAGATCTCAGTCCCAGGCGCTCACGGTCTCGACCTCAGTCGAGATCGCTTCTTCAGCCGCTGGCTTCTCGGACCTCCCGTTGGGCCAGCCGACCGAGGATGTGGTCGACGAGGTTGAAATGGTTGTCGACCCAGTCGATCCCCTGTCGCCGACTCTTTAGAGAGGACTCTGGTCCTTGTTTTCCCCAATGAGGAGACCCAACCTGCTGGAGTCCCCATCAAGGATCCGGTCCCGGACTCTGGGAAGTCACCAGCTTCACCGGTGTCTCCCTACCTACCGAGTCAGCTTGCCTGATCTCGGTCGAGGTCTAGGACCCCCTCGTCTGGCTGGCAGGCCGAGGAAGAGCCACAAGTGCTCTAAGAAGAGGCGATGCCATCGGTTGTCCTCCTCGGATGAGGAGAGGCTCCGGCAGAAACTCCGTCACAACAAGGACCTCTTGGCAGCAGCTGATTCTGTCCATGCATAAGCCTTCCACGGCTTCCTCCCCGGCCATTACTTGGCTTTCATCTCCCAGGCTGAAGCCGACTCCTCTGGAGCCGACCAAATCGGTTCCCCTGCCTGCGGAGCCAGCAAGACCACCTGTTCGGCCCATAATGGTCTCTCCACCCATTGTGGTGGAACCACCGCCCAAGCAGCCTGTGGGAGGGGCTCCTTCCAAGGAAGACAGACAGGACACTGGGCTTCCCTGGTGATTGTCAGTCACGGCCACCCTAGACCGCCCCCGGCGAGTCGAAGGTGACATGGGCAGTAGGCTTTTGTATCCGGATTCTTCGGATTTGGATGTCACCGGTCTTCATTCACATCCAGGGGATGATGATTGGACCACTGGCCTAGAGACGGAGGAAGGTCCTTCGTCCTTTCAAGGGATCTTCCGCCTCATCTCTGAGTCTGCAGGGATGCCCCTGGAGCCTATCCAGAAAAAGGCAGAGTACCCTCTCACTGACATCCTCAAGAGAGGGGATACCTCAACAGAGACTTTTCCTGTGGCCGACACCATTGATGGACTGGTCTTAGAACTCCGGCAGCATCCTGCCTCTTGTCCAGCTCCATCTGCCTGCTTGGCCTGCAAGTACACAGTGCCCATGGGGTACCTTGCAGGGTTCACAGAGCATCCTTCGGCCAAGAGCCTGGTGACCGCCTCTGTGTTCAGGCATACTGGCAGTTCTGCCAACACTGACCAACCTCCTGATAAAGAGTCCAAGCTCTTGGACCATTCAGCCAGGAAGGTCTGCGCAGCTTCCTCTTTGGGCCTTCGTCAGGCAAGTTCAGCTGTCATCATGGCACACTTCTCCCACACGCCCTTCTGGGGTCGTTCGACGAGCTCCTCCCACATCTCCCCGCTGACATGCAGATCACAGTCAAGCTGGTCTGGGATCAGGGCTGAGCTGTTGCCAAACAGCAGCTCCAGATGGCCCTAGACCTTGGGGAATCTTGTGCCCATTTGATGGCTGCCGCAGTTGCCTCTTGTCGCAGGGCTTGGCTGAGGCTTTCCTCCTTCCCGGTGGATACCCAGCATAAATTAGCTGACATGCCCTTCCTTGGGACCGACTTGTTCGGCCTGGGAGTGGCCAGTCACCTTCAGCGCATTGAGCAGTCCAGTGCCACCTATGACGCTACCTCTGCCAAGAGTTCTTTGGGCAAGAACCAGCAGAGGAAAAAGAAAAAGCCTTTTTGGCATTCTGCCCCCTGCGACTCAGCAGTCCTCCTTTCAGGGCGGACACGAACACCAGCAACAGCAGCAGGCTCAAGCTTGGCACCCTCGGCCCAAGCAGGGTCCCCAACAGGCCTGTAAAGGAGGCCAAGGTTCAGGTCCTGGATCCTCCTCCTCCAAGCCTGCTCAATGACAGGGTGGGGGGCTGCCATCCTTGCTCCCATCAAGCCAGCTCTGGGTCCTCCCGTGGGGGGCCGGCTCCACCACTTCCTTTCCATCTGGTCCGCTGTCACTACGGACAGGTGGGTTCTGGAAGTGGTCGGTCAGGGACTGCCTCTGGAATTCGAGCAGTACCCTCCAAGCTGAGCCCGTACCCCTCTGGAGGAATGAGCATCTGCTCAGACCCAGTCGGCTCTCAGAGATAATAGTGCTCAGCTCCTCTTCAAGGAGGCAGTAACTCCAGTGGCAGATCCTCCAGCAGACCCAGGCTTTGTCTCCAGGTACTTCCGGGTGCCCAAGTGGACGGGGGGGGCTGGCGCACCATTCTAGATCTGCACAACCTGAATCAATATCTCAGGTCACGCACCTTTCGGATGGTCACTCTGTCCCAGATCATACCATCCTTGGAACGAAACATGTAATTCTGTTCACTGGATCTGCAGGACACGTTCTTTCACATCCCAATCCGTCCGTCCCATCAGCAGTTCCTGCACTTCAGGGTCGAAGGGACCCTGTATGAGTCCCAAGCCATGCCGTGCGGCCTGTCATCAGCCCCATGGGTCTTCACCAAATGCATTGCAGTGGTGGCGGCCCATCTCCGGCGTTGGGGAGTCAGAATTTACCCCTACCTCGATGATTGGCTCATAGCAGGTTCCACCTAACAGGAGGTGGAGAGGTTCAGGGACCTGGCCCTCCAGACCTGCTCTTAACTCGGCCTCCTGATCAATGAGGCCAAAATTGGAACTTGTCCCGTCTCAGGTGATGGGCTCCATCGGGGCAGAGCACGACTCTTGTCAAGCCAGAGCTCACCTCCTGGTGGACAGGGCAGAGGTTCTCTCCTCCTTTGCCCAATCATTTCTGGTTGGGCACTTGCACACTGCCCGGGACTTTCTGCGCCTTCTGGGTTACATGGCAGCATGTACCTCAGTGGTCTGTTGGGCCCGGTTGCACATACGCCCCCTTCAGTGGGAGCTGGCTGCCCAGTGGACTCAACGCCATGGTCATTTCGACCAGCTGGTCACTGTAACCCAGAAGATGTGGGTCACTCTCCAGTGGTGGACTGCCCCAGACCGGTTGCAGGAAGGGATCCTGTTTGTCTGCCCCGAGCCGACAATCGTCCTTACGACCGATGCCTCCCTCATGGGCTGGGGAGCCCATATGGGGGATGAAAGGGCCCATGGGCTCTGGACCCCCGAGGAGTCCCGATGCCACATCAACCTGTTGGAGCTCAGAGCAGTCAGACTGGCACTGTCAGCTTTTGCTCCTCAGCTCCGGGGTCCAGTGGTTCAAGTCCAGATGGACAATACCATGACCATGTACTACCTCAACAAACAGGGCGGCACGCACTCCCATCTGCTGTGCAAGGAGGCGCTCCGCATCTGGACCCTTGTGAGTCAATTGGAGGCAGATCTCCTAGCCATCCATGTGGCAAGAGCCTTAAACCATCTAACGGATGCTCTCAACTGCTCAGGCCAAACATCCCACTAGTGGTCTCTCCATCCAGAGGTAGCTTACAGCCTGTTCTCCCGTTGGGGCAAACCGATGGTGGACCTGTTTGCCTCCAGGGGAAAACACCAAGTTGAGGCTGTTTCATGCCCACCCCCCTCAGCAGTGCTCACTGCAGGGGGATGCCTTCTCAAGGCCGTGGACACCAGGCCTTCTCTATGCCTTCCCTCCATTTCCCTTGATCCAGAGGGTGCTTCTCAAGGTGAGGAGGGATAAGGCGAAGGTGATCCTCATAGCCCCAGACTGGCCACACCAGTTCTGGTATCCAGATCTCCTCAGCCTCAGCTGCAGGTACCCCGGAGCGGCTTTGTGCACACCCGGACCTGATATCACTCAATCAGGGGAAGGTATGCCATCTGGACCTTCAATCCCTGCACCTCACAGCCTGGTACCTGAGCAGCTAGAGTTCCAGGCTTTGGGTCTTTCCCAAAGATGTCTACACCGTGGTGGAGGCATCCAGAAAGGAATCAACCAGGAAATGTTATGCCTTCAAGTGGAAAAGGTTTTCCATTTGGTGTCAGGGCAATGGCCTGGACCTTTTATCCTGACCAGTGGCTAACATTCTCGACTACCTTTGGCCTCTCTTCAAAGGGGGTCTCCGGTCATCGACCATTAGGGTGCACCTGGCAGCCATCTCTGCTTACCGGGCACGGGCCAGTCAGCCGACGTTGGCGTAGGAGACAGTGGCCGGGTGCTTTTTCAAAGGCCTGGATCACATATCCCCTCCAGTGCGTGAACCTCCACCTCCGTGGGATCTACTGCTGGTACTGGCAAGGCTCATGGGCAAGCCATTTGAACCAATGCACAAGTGTGAGCTGTCACACTTGTCGTGGAAGACGGCCTTCCTGGTGGCTATCACGTCTGCCAAAAGGACAGGGGAGCTCCATGTGCTTTTGGTGGACTCCCCTTATCTGGTCTTCCACAGGGACAAGGCTGTCCTATGTCCCCACCCGAAATTCCTTCCAAAGGTGGTGTCAGAGTTTCACCTTAACCAGGTGTTGACTCTGCCGGTATACTAGCCTAATTACACCTCGGAGGCTGAGTACAGGCTCCATACTTTGGACCTGAGACATGCTCTCACCTATTACAAGGAGAGGACGGTGGAAATCCGGGGAGAGGTTTGCCAGCTGTTTGTCACCTACGCTGAAGCCGCTTCTGGCAGACCTGCAGCGAAGTGGACTATTGCAAGATGGATTACATCATGCATAGGTCTGTGTTATGAGTTGGCGGGCAAGGAGCCTCCCAGAGGGATAAGAGCTCATTCTACCTGCCATACTGCTGCATCGGTGGCTGCTTCCAGGGACATCCCTATCCAGGAAATCTGCCAGGCCGCTACCTGGAAGTCAGCAAACACCTTCATCACCCACTACCACATTGACCTAGAGTCACGCCGGGATGCTGGTTTTGGGGCCTCAGTTCTCCAGTCTCTGTTCCCTAAGTAGGGGGTGTGCACCTTGCCTCCCTCCTCCTGGAGAACTGCTAGGAGTCTGCCAAAGGTGTGATGAACAACATATCCACACTCCTGAAGAACAGGTTACTCACCTGTAACAGTAGTTCTAGGAGTGGTTTATGTTGTTCATCCACCGCATTCTCGACCTCCTGCTACGGGCCACACAATCTGGCTTCAGCGGAGCAAGATCTGGTGTCATGGGCAGGCCGAGGTATATACCACCCGGGTGGGTGGGAGGAGCCAGCTTGAAGACTTCCGGTGATCCTTAAAGGGGAAAGGGACATGCCAAAGAGTGTGGATGAACAACATATATCACTCTTAGAACTACTGTCACAGGTGAGTAACCTGTTCTTCAAACAACATGAAGTCTTGCTGTATTCTGACCATTGCATTTAGCCCCAGCCTTTAAACTGCCCCGGAGAACAAAGGGTTAACTTTCTATGCAGAGTATAGAATGCTGAGCTCGAGCTCGGTTGAGGTCTCTGTCTGGAGCCCTTTGAAATCCAACCGTCAGATTCTTTACTCCGCCTCACTGAACAGTCGCTCCGGAGATTTCTCCTTCAGCTCTGTTCGAAAGTCGGTTAAAGTCTCAGTTAAGTTGTCGGTTTCTACCGAATTTATTTCCGTATAGTCGGTTCAGTCTCTGTCTGTGGTACTGTGAGTACTAGATAGGTTTTGTTCTGATTTTTTGTGTGGAAATTGTAAAGTGTTAGATCGGTTCGGCTGAACCGATCATTTGTAGTGAATCCTTGTGTTTTACTTTTAGTGTGGTTACAGGTCCTTATCAGTTCTAAAAAAAAACGTGTTTTGAACGTTTTTTTCCAACACCTGTGACACGGTTAGGAACCGATAAGGGAGTCTTGCCTGGCGGTTGCCATAAAAAAGGTAAGTTTGGTTAGGTTGGCCGTGTCTGAGAAACCCAAGAAAAAAACCGGGCCCACTGGGTTTCAACACTGCAGTGAGTGTGGGGAGGTCCTTGCTAAGGCCGACCCCCACACCCCCTGTGTTTATTGTCTGGGGTTTGAACATCTCGATACAGACTGCCAAATTTGTAAAACTTTTCTTAAATCTACCCTTGAAAAGAGATGAGGTAGACTGAGGGAAAAGGAGGCCGAGAAGTCCGCTGACCTGGATGGCCAGCCCGGTTTGGTTCCGACCGAACCAGAAGGAGTGCCGTCTGACCAGGGCGATACTTCTTCAGGCAAATGGAGAGCCAATCCTGAGGGGTCGGTTCCTACAAAAACGAAACGCAAAGAAAAATCGACTGGTTCGGATCCAGAGGTTCATGTTCCGACCGCCGAGGAAATAGCCAGAGTGATTCAAATTGTGGAATCCCTTTGCCTGGTTCTGACCGATCCGGCACCTTTTCGCAGGGGTTCAGTTCGGTCCGTTCCCCCGGTTCAAGATTATACCCCTGAAGATTTTTATCAACCGGAGTTTGAGGAGGAGGGGGAGTTTGAAGATGATGGTGAAAGTCTGGATGTGCCTGCGGAACCGGACATCTCCCCAGACAGACCTTCTGGTGTATCCCTCCTAGGCTTTCTGAGTCCCTTTCCATTTTCTGTTTTACAGAAAAGTGGCTGAAACCCTCAGCTTCCTGTGGAGGAGGCAATGGAGGATCAGGAGGAGCCTGATTATGTGAAATGATGGACATCCCAGAGTCCAGGAGACTGTTTATTCCTTCACAAACCCTTTGGGAAAGAGACACAAAAATCCTGAAGTCTCCCAATTCTGTACCCCCTGTTGACAGAAGGATGGACAAGAGGTACACACTATCAGGCTCAGATACGGAGTTTTTATACCAGCAATGCAGCCATGTTGGGGTAGTGCAGGCTGCTGCCTGTGACAAGGCAAACATTCCCTTGGCTTCACACACCCCAGACAAAGACTCCAGGAAGACTGATGCCATGGCAAAAAAACAGTACATGGCATCTTCCTTGGGACTCAGGCAGGCAAATTATATGGCCTATACAGCCAGGTACCAGAAGTCCAGGTGGGACACTGTACTGGCACTGGCTAAACAGGCCTCCCACCAGCTAGCCAAGGAGCTGGAGGAGTGGCTGCAGATGGGATTGAGGCATCAAAAGTAGTTTCATGCTGCTGTGGACTCCAGTGATGTGTCATCAAGAGTCATGGCTACATCTGTGGCTCTTCAGAGAATGGCTTGGCTCAGATGTACTAGCCTCTCACAGGACATCCAGGCTAAGACCATGGATTTTCCTGTATTGGGTAGTTCTCTGTTTGGGGAGCAGACAGAGAATTACATGAAGAAAATGGACGAGTACAGAACCACTTATAGGAGTGCTCAGGCCAAGGAGAGGCAAGCAACTCCTCAAAGGCAGCAGTCTAGGGGCAGGGGCAGGTCTTTTCATAGGCCTTTTTACCAAGCACAGGCCTCTTCTCCCTTTTCACAGAGGAGGTTCTTCAGAGGAAGAGGCAAAAGGGGGATGAGCAGGGCTGCATCCACTCCTCAGCCTAAGGTCCCTGCCAAGCAGACACCCTGATGGGTCTGCCCGAGTTGACTGTCCTGTTCCAGTAGGGGGCAGGCTGGCTTACTTTGTCCAGGTCTGGATGTCTGTTACCTCAGACAAGTGGCTCCTGGAAGTAGTAAGCCAGGGACTGGTTCTCAGCTTCAAAAAATTTCCAAAGATGAGAGCCAGATCTTTTCCTCCTGGAGGTCTCTCAGAAACCCTTGCCCTAAAGGCAGAGGTTTCATCTCTTCTGGCCTTAAGAGCCATAGAGAAAGTTCCTACCCTACACAGGGGCAAAGGTCTGTACTCCAGGTACTTCCTTACCCCAAAAAAGACAGGGGAGTGGCGACCCATGCTAGACCTAAGATACCTGAACAAACATCTTTTAAAACCAAAGTTCAAGATGGTAACTCTGGGAATAATTCTTCCCTCTCTGGCCAGGGCACTGGCTAGCCTCCCTGGACCTCAAAGATGCCTATTTTCACATTCCCATCAGGTGCTCCCACAGAAAGTACCTCAGGTTCGAGTTGCCCTCAGGCCACTATCAGTTCAAAGCAATGCCCTTTGGTCTAACATCAGCCCCAAGGGTTTTCACAAAGTGCCTGGCAGTAGTCGTTGCCTTTCTAAGAAGGCAAAAGATTTCCATTTTTCCATATCTGGACGACTGGCTCACAGTGGGCCAGTCTCCGGACCAAGTCAAGTCAGACCTGCAAGTGACCCAGCAAGTGCTCACTTCTCTAGGATTTCTTCTCAACCTTCCCAAGTCAGTTCTCGAGCCATTGCAGCTCCTTACCTTTATAGGGGCAGAGCTGGATACTGTCAAAGCAAGAGCCTTTCTTCCCCTGGAAAGGGCAAGAGTTCTTATAGAACTGGCTTCTTCCTTCAGCCTTCAGGTGTCTCGACCAGCAAGGCATTTCCTCCAGCTCTTGGGCCACATGGCAGTTTCTACAGCAGTGGTCCAAGGGGCAAGATTCCAGATGAGAGACATTCAGTTCCATCTGAGGGCCTTTTGGTCCCAAAGGAAGGATTCCCTTACCAAACTGATTCCAGTGACTTGGACCCTGATCCAAGCCCTTCAATGGTGGCAGGATCAGGACAATTTAAGGCAAGGGGTCCCATTTGCCACTCAGTCTCATTCAGTGGTCCTTACCACGGATGCTTCCCTTCTAGGCTGGGGGGCCCACCTGGGGGCCCTCACTGCCCAGGGATTGTGGTCCCCTCAGGAATCCCTTCTCCATATCAATCTCCTAGAACTCAGGGCAGTTTTTCTGGCCCTGCAAACTTTCTCTCAGTCCGTACAGAATAAGGTGGTTCAAGTCAGAACAGACAACACTACCACCACCATGTGGTACATCAACAAGCAGGGAGGCACTCTCTCTACGGCCTTGTGCACAGAAGCCTTGAAGTTGTGGTCCCTGGCTTATTCCCTGCAAACCTCTCTGATAGCAGTCCACCTTCCAGGGAAGGACAATGTGCTAGCAGATGCACTGAGCAGGATCTCACAGGGCCATCACTAATGGTCCCTGGACCCTCTGGTCTTGAAGGTGATTTTTTTCAAGGTGGGGCACTCCAGAGATAGATCTCTTTGTGGCCCCAGACAATCACCAGCTTCCTCTCTTTTTGTTGCAGAACCTCAGTCTTGGGCTCAGTCCCTCTGGATGCTCTGATTCTGAACTGGGAAGGGAAATTTCTGTATGCCTTCCCTCCCTTTCCTCTACTGTTCAAAGTCCTAGTCAGTATAAGGTCACAAACTTGCAAAGTGATTCTGATTGCTCCAGACAGCCTTGGTATCCTCTGCTGCTGTCCCTAGCTGTCCATCTTCCCCTGTCTCTTCCCAGGAATTACAACCTGTTACTCTCCTCTCAGGGGAGGATTTGGTACCCCAATCTTCAGTCTCTCAATCTCAAGGCATGGCTCTTGAAGAGTTAGAGTATGCAGATTTGCATCTGTCTCAGGGAGTTCTGGATATTCTCAAAGCCTCTTGAAAGCCCGCCACTAGAAAAACTTATTACTCCAAATGGAAGAGATTCAGCATTTGGTGTTCCAAGAAACATGTTTCCCCAGACACTGCTGAATTGCCTACAGTTCTGGATTATATGGCCCATCTGAATGGCTTAGGCCTCAGACCAGCTACTCTCAATGTGCACTTGTCAGCTGTTTCTGTTTTTTTTTTGTCAGTGAGGAAGTCTTCCTCATTATCATCTCATCCTGTGTTCTGTAAATTTTTTAAAGGATTGCTTCATACCAATCCTCCCTTTAGAGACCCTGCCCCTGCCCGGATTTAAATGTTTGCATTGCTCAACTTATGCAACCTCCTTTTGAACCTATGTCCTCAGCAGAGCTTAAGTACTTGACTTGGAAAACTGTGTTTTTAGTAGCCATTACCTCTGCCAGACGTATCAGTGAATTGCAAGCCCTGTCAGTGGAACCTGATTTTATCTCCTTTCATAGGGATAAAGTGGTCCTTAGAACCAGTAGAAGGTTCTTGCCCAAAGTGGTTTCAGATTTCCACTTGAATCAGTCTGTCTCTCCGTTTTCTTCACCGATTATTCTTCTTCAGGAGAGAGGAGGCTACACAGTTTAGATGTTAAAAGGGCCCTTAGCTACTATGTAGAGCATACCAAGGGTCACAGGTTTGATTCCCTTCAGTTGTTCCTCACTTATGGAGAAGTGGGAAAGGGCAAACCTGCCACCAAGAGAACTATTGCCAGGTGGATTGTGTCTTGTATACAATTCTGCTATGAGAAACTAGGAAAAATTCCACCCTCAGGCCTGAGGCTCACTCCCTCAAGTACAGCTGCTTCCCTGGCTGTTGCCAGGGATATTCATTCTTAGAAATTTGTCAAGCAGCCACCTGGAAAACAGTCTATACCTTTACAAGCATTACTCTCTGGATATCCAGACTAGGAGTGATGCTCGGTTTACAGCAGTACTTCAGAGCGTATTCCCAAAGTAGGTTCTGTCCCTCCTCCATGGAGGTACTGCTTGGTAGTCTGCAATAGTCAGAATACAGCAAGACTTCATGTTGTTTGAAGAAAAAAATTACTCATCTTAGTAATTATGTTTCTTCTAATGGAGTCTTGCTGTATTCTGACCTCCCTCCTTGCCTCCCCTCTCAGAACCTGTTTTTGGGAAGTGGGTGGGCAGGTGCAGTGCTGCACCTCGGGGGTGCTCCTTTTCACCCTCTTCTTTTTGTTTGGGTGTTTGTTTTATTATTATTCTTATTTGGATTGGTTTCTGGTTTGGGGTTTCCTGACTTGAGTCTTCCTTTGGGAATCCAAAACTTTTTGTTGCCAGTTGGCTAGTAACAATTTTACAGTTTCCACACAGGATAGTTAGTGAGTTTTTGCTCATAAGAATCTGACAGTTGGATTTCAAAGGTCTCCAGACAGAGACCTCAACCGAGCTCAAGCTCAGCATTCTATGCTCTGCGTAGAAAGTTAACTCTTTGTTCTCCAGGGCAGTTTAAAGGCTGGGGCTAACTGCAATAGTCAGAATACAGCAAGACTCCATTAGAAGAAACATAATTACTAAGATGAGTAATTTTTTCTTTCCTCCCTACCTCCCCTTCCAGAACTTCAGCCTCTGCACTCCGCATGCTGGTGCCACCATGTCACAATACACCCTTGGAGTGAAATTCTTTCCTCTGCACTTGTATTAGTTAGGTGAACAGAGTTCATTGCGTTTACCTTTTTGGTATTTTCTGGCATGTTGTTCTAACTTTACTTGATTGTTTGTTCCTCCAGTTGGAGGTTGTTTTTTTTGTAAATCCATATTGTTGGGTAACCCCAATTTTAATGATAAAAAATGTTAGTACTACATTATTCTGGGCCTACCTTTTCAGGCTCCATTATAAAATCTGAAGAGGTTAGAACACAGGCAGTTAGTAGAGGCAGTGTTTGAAAGATGCTCACATGCAAAGTGTTCCATCATTTACATGTGTTCCATCTCTCCGGGCAGTCCAACCCCTCAGGCTTACTGCATAAAGTTATGAATATCTGAGCATCACTGGGAATAAACAAGATTACTATGGTAAGTACTTTTTTCTTCCCGCCTGCTGTCAAGCACCCTCCCAGTACACATCAAAATTTTGGTTGCCTTTCTGTAGGCCTTGTTAAATTGGCTAGATTGTTCTAGGGAGATGCTTATGATGACTCCCAGATCCATTTCCCCAGAGGTAGTGCCCAATTTAACCCCTCCAATCCAGTATTCCATCCTGAGGTTTCTTTCCCCTATGTTCATCACTTTGCACTTCCAGGTGTTGAATTTCAACTGCCAGACTTTGGAGCACCACTCTAACCTTTGCTGGTCCCTCTGTAACTCCCTATCCCCTTCCTCGTTGTCCACCCTGCCACAGAGCTCAGTGCTATCTGCAAAGAGATAAATCTTGCCCTGTATTCCTCCTCCTGTGTCACTGATAAACATATTGAAAAGGACCAGCCCCAGTACTGAACCCTGTTGTACCTCACTCGTGACCTCTTCTCCCCTGACTTGACCTCATTTACCACCACCCTCTGCTGTCTTCCACCCCAGCCAGCTTCCCACCCATCTAACAAGATCCTTCGCTGCACCCAGATCCTCTGCTTTAGCCACCATTTGTGTCACACAGAACCTTGCTGAAGTCAAAGTAGGGCAAATCCACTGCTTGCCCTTTATCCACTGACCTGGTTACCCAGTCAGAGAACTCTATCAGGTTGATATGACAAGACCTCCCTATCACGAACCCGTGTTGCTTACTATCAAGGAACCCGTTTCTCTCTTCAGGTAGTTCACTAGGGCCCCTTTGATTAGTGTCTCCATTAGTTTACTTGCCATAGAGGTAAAACAGAGTGGTCATGTAGTTTCCCAGATGTTCCTTATCTCTTCCCTTGTGGTGTGGAACCATGTCTTCCACCATCCAGTCTTTTGGAACCACCTCCTGACTGCAGTGAGCTATTGTGTAGTCCTTCCAGGGGTTCCACTAGCTTTGATGGCAGTTTCCTAAGCAGCCTTGAGTGTATCTCATCTGGCCCTGGAGTCAAATCTATTTTCAGGGTACTAAGTCCTTTTCTAACCTTTCTGCCATAATTACCACCTGCCTCATTTCTGGGATCCCTCTTGCAGCAACCTTTTTGCTGCTCTCAAACAAGGACCCACTCTCCTCCGTTGTGGACGCTGAGTAAAAGTAGTCATTAAGATCGGCTTCCCAATGCTCATCCCCCTTTATTACCCTGCCACCTTCCATTAGCCTAATAATTCTTCCTCTTGTCTTTCTTTTTTTCCCTAATATATCTAAAAAACTGTTTAACCCCTGACCCTCTGCAATACGCAGTTCTGTGTCTGCTTTTGTGTCCCTGACTGCATTCTTGGTCTCCCTCATCTTTAACTAGTATTCACTGCATTTCTTTTCTCTCTGTTTCTTCTTGTATCTGCTGAAGGCCTTTTGTTTTAGTCCTCACTGCCTCCCTGGTCTTCTAGAACCATATTGGTTTCTTGTGCTTGTTCCTCTTGCTAACCATCCTCAGGCATGCCTTATTTGCCTCTAGAATGGCCCCTCTAATCCCTCTAATTACACCCCACCTCTTCTCCAACCTCACCCATTTCATTCACTCCCTCAGCTTATCCTTGATTAGTTCCTTCATCTGGTCAAAGTTTGCTCTTCTGAAATCCAGAACCACAGCCTTTGGTGAGGGTATACTGGTACCCAGGGCCAGTTCAAACCATATAGTGTTATGGCTGCTGGACCCCAGTGGCTCCCCAATTCTCACTCTGCCTGCTTTTTCTAAGTTGGTGAGCATGACATCCAAAATGGTAGTTTGCCTTGTGGGCTCCCTGACCAGCTGCACCAGCATTCAGTCCTGCAGCTTATCAAGCAGGGCCTGACTCCTGGTGCTCTTAGCTGCTGGAGTGTCCCAGTCTTGTCTGGTGGGATTGAGATCCTTCCACCACCACAACATCCTCCTGTTTGGCCCCCTTCTGAATTTCTGCCCTTGCTTCCCATCTCTTTTGTCTCCCTGTCCTGGTGGTCCGCAGACCACCCCTGTGTGCAGCTTCTTTCCTGATGTGGTTGTGAGCTGCACCCACAGCAGTTGTGCCTCCCCTTCCCTCCCTGAAGAGACTCCTCTTCTACCATCTCTGTGGCTTCCTTGACATGAAGGGCCACCCCACCCTCTTTCCCCTTACCCTGTTTTGCTAAATATGGTGTAGTCTGGTATTGCTAAGTCCCAGTCTTTTCTCCTGGTGGCCCATGTTTCTGTTATGGCTGCAATGTCTAATCCAGCATCTGCAACCATTGCCTGGAGCTCACAAATGTTTTTTCTTAGGCTCCTTGAATTTAGGCAGGCTGTCTTCCAGTATGTGTCTGTACCGCTTCCATTCTTGTTAGCACCTCCTCTTTTGTCCTCTATATCCCTCCTTTATGTCCTGCCTCTTGCTTGTTTTGTTTTCCCACTCCCTGACACCTTTTCTTGCATTATTATTCACCCGTCAGGATGCCTCATCCCCACTGGTTCTAACCCCAATTTCTGGGGGAGTCATAGGTAGGTTCCCTTTCTGTTCTCCTTCCTCTGTTGTTTTCCAGCCTTAGCTCCCCCTCTTTAGTTTAAGTATCAGTCAACATAGATATCAAACCTCTGCCCCAATACACTAGCCCCTCATTTGTTAGGTTAAGGCCAACACCCTTGACACCCAGTCTCCTACAAAATGGTACCTCTCCTCCTGAAATCATCCCTTCAGCAACCCATGAAACTCAGTCTCCAACAGCCTCACTCTTCTCTTCTCTTCCCCCTTTCCCCACACAGGGAGAACCTTGGAAAATGCCAGGGAAATCGAAGGTTCATTCAGTCTGCCCCCAGTCTTTGAAGGTTGTGCTTCAGCATCTCAACAGGCTAATTTACCTGATCGTTGTTACTCAAGTGTACCAGCACTCCAAACTCCCTTCCCCCTACTCTGCTAGCCTCCCCATCGTATCAGTGTCCCAGATGGCTGATGCACCTGGAAGGCATCTGATTACCCCCGTCCCCTTTTTCCTGCCTCCCACTACCTTCTTTACCTCTCTAATCATCAAGTTGCCTACTACTAGGATACTCCTTTTTGTCTTGCTTCTTATCTTACCACTGGATGCAACTAAGTCCTGCTGTTTGCCCTTCCCAACTGGCTCTGAGCCCTCACCAAAGGAGTCCAATACCCACTCTTCCTGGAGTTGTGCAGAGTGGTTTACTGCAGGGATATGGTGAGCATAGACTACTCCCTTGTGAATGTCTCTGCCACCCCTTCCCCTCCCTGCTACCCTCCAGCACCCCGGCTTTATAACAAGTGTTAGCTTTACATCTAACCTCTGTATATTATGATAGCTTGTTAGTGTTGTTATAACTGATATCTTGAAGGCTAGGTACATTACAGTGGAATAAAGAACCAACTAGAGAGCAGCTTTCATAATGCTGATGACATCACAGTGTTGTCTGTGCAACACTGAAACCAGTTATTGAAATAAAAGAGGAATAGTTAAGTCTTTAAACAAATAGCAGATTTCAGTTACATTTTATTCAGGATAAAAAAACATTGAGCAGAGCTCATTTGCAATGGTGTCTTGTTGAAACAAAACTTCTGATAATGACAAATGAACATGCTACAGGCATTATAGTGCAAGATACAGTGTACAACTTACAAGGCATTGTATTATAGCTAGGCATCACAAAGTTTCAAGTGCAAGGTAAGGCACAGTGCAGGGGGTAGAGGGTGTGAAGCTCAGGAGTGCTGCTACTTATGTTACACCACTATTATGATGTCAGCAAGGTTTATTCCCAGTTGAGACTGAAAATAACCTTTTTGTGACTTATTACTGGAAAACAAGGGGCAGTTTACCAGGCATAGGGATTCTGGCATAGAGTTTCACACAGTCAGGCATCTGTAACTGAATGGAAGGGATCCGTAAGGTGTATTTATCTGGACAGGACTTGCAGGTTAGCGTTAAATAAAAAAAAATGGGGGCAATGCCTTTGATGCAGTTCTGTGAGAATAGGATGAAGTGCATTTCCCTCCTGTCATCCAGGGCAGCCAGTTTAAAGAGCTGCTGGCGCCTCAAATAAATCTTTTAAAAACATAACATTTAGGTACAATTCAGCTTGCATTCCATATATATTCTATAGATTTCTCATCCCCATTTTTTATTACTGAGGAAATTTGCATGAATGCATGATCTTTATCCCTTAGAGTTTATCTGCCTCTACAGCTTACTCCCTACTTCATGTCATAATCCTCTGTTGTGACATCACAATCTGTTGCCTTGGGAGTAACTGATGTCTCAAGGACTGTATTATTAGCTCAGGTAGGGAGAAAGCAAAAAAATCAGATTAAATCTTCAGGAGCAAAGATCCTGTTTTCATACAAATTACCATAGTAATGAATAATGGGGAGGAGAAATACTGAACTAACGCAAAATAAATACTGAACTTTGTTGGATATTGTATTTTATTAAAGTTCTTCTGAAGGCATCAGCTGCTCTTTAATGCACTGTAGAATTCACAGTGGTACGTGTCATAAGGGCATTTAAGTATCAGTCTGGCTAGCGTGTTGTAAAGTGCATCTAATTTGGCTAGTCTGGATTTGGAGGCTCCCTGCAGGGGGAGGGCCTCAAACAACTGGTAGAACAACCCACAAGAGACAGGGCTATCCTAGATCTAGTACTAACTAACGGGGAATGGATCACAGATCTCCAGGTAGAAGGTCACCTGGGGGCCAGTGGTATGGTTCAATTTGGCCACTAGAACTAAATCATCCCATTCCAAGGCAAAACTATGGGACTTCAGAGGAGCTGACTTTGATAAGATGGCCAACAGAGTTAAGCTAGCCCTGGCAAGAAGAAATACAGTTGAGGGGTACAGGCAAAGTGGGCAAGCATTAAGGATGTAATACTTGAAACAACATCCCATTGTGTTAGAGAGAAAAGCAAGAGCAAAGAAGAAGAAACCAATTTGGTTCTCAAAACAGTAGCAGAAAAGGTCAGAGCCAAAGGCTGGCCTTCAGAAAATATAAGGGGACGCAGCGGGACAAAGATAGGGAGGTATACCAAACTTCCCTAAGAAAAGCAGTGAAGGCAGTAAGGCAGGCAGAGGCCCAAACCAAAGAAACACTAGCACAAACAGTAAAAGAAGGTGACAAGACTTTCTATAGATACATTAGTGAAAGGAGAAAGTCCAGAGGGGGGTATTGCTAAGATCAAAGGGGATAAGGGGGAGTGTGAGGAGAAGGACCAAGGAAAAGCATCTATCCTAAATAGATACTTCCGCTCAGTATTTACTGAGGAGAAGGTAGGACAGAGCCTATAGCTCAGCACCATGGATACAGGGGGGAGGGAGGTGTGCACTAGTCCCTTCACAAAAGAAAGGGTCCTACAAGAGCTCACTAAGCTCAGGGTGGACAAGGCAACAGGACCTGATGGCATACATCCCAGGGTACTGAAGGAGCTAAGGGTGGAACTAGCAGAGCCATTATCAGAACTGTTTAGTGAGTCTCTGAGCACAGGAGAGGTCCCAGAAGACTGGAAAAGGGCTCATATGATCCCGCTCCACAAGAGTGGTAGCAGGGAGGAGGCAGGGAACTACAGACCAGTCAATCTTACCTCAGTAGTGGGCAAGATAATGGAGGCACTCCTTAAGGAGAGGACAGTGCAACACCTGGAATCCATAGGAGCACAGGATCCAAGACAACATGGGTTTACAACAGGAAGGTCCTGTCAAACTAATCTCATAGATTTCTTTGACTGGGTAACCACAGTGGTGGACCAAGGGGGAGCAGTTGATGTCACCTACCTTGATTTCAGCAAAGCTTTCAATACTGTTCAAAACAGAAGATTGATTAATAAGCTGGGTAGGCTTGGGGTGGGTCAGAAGTTGGTAAGCTGGGTGGCAAACTGGTTGATGGGCAGAAAACAGAGAGTGGTGGTAAATGGTATACAGTCAGAAGAGATGCAGGTCACAAGTGGGGTACCTCAGGGATCAGTCCTGGGGCCAGTCCTCTTCAATATCTTCATCGGTGACATTAAAGATGGACTGGAGGGTAAGATCTGTCTGTTTGCAGATGACACCAAGATCTGCAACAGAGCAGATGATCCAGATGGGGTGGGCATAATGAGAAGAGATCTGGATAAACTGGCAAAATGGTCAGAAGAGTGGCAAATGGGGTTTAATGCAAAGAAGTGCAAGATCATGCACATAGGGAAGAGAAACCCTGAAGCCACCTATAGGTTGGGAGGGGAGTTGCTGGCAATCACAAGGGAAGAAAGAGACTTGGGCATCATCATCACAGGTGACCTGAAATCGTCCAAGCAGACCACTAAAGCAGTAGATAAGGCTAGAGGGATGTTGGGGTGTATTAGTAGGGGTATCACAAGTCGTAAGAGGGAGGTACTAATCCATCTTTACAAGACCCTGGTTAGGCCCCATCTGGAGTACTTTGTGCAGTACTGGAGGCCACACCTGCACAAGGACATTAACATAATAGAAGCAGTCCAGAGAAATGGTGCAGGGACTGCATCAGAAAACATATGAGGACAGATTAATGGAGCTCAATATGTATACCCTTTCTAATTCTGATTCTCATTTCTCCCTGCCCTTATACCCTAGGGATGTTATATTTTACTTTCCTATATGCGTGGAAGATACAGACTAGGAAAGAAAAAGGTCACATATGCAGTCAAATCTAGGTAGATTCCTCTATGATATATGGGACAGCTTTTCGTACTCCACCAGCTTCAGTAGTGCGGCAGTCCACTCCAGGAGACTAGGAGGGTACTCGTTGTGCCATTTAAGCAAAAGCTGTCACTTCACTTTAAGTGAGACCGGAATGACCCAGTATGGAATCCTCCAAAACATGGGATCCTTTTTTTTTCGGGGCATGCTCAGGACCTTACCACATAAAGTTATGACCTCATCCCAATATTGTTGTACATTGGGGCAGTGCCATTTGCAAGAGGGTTTGTGTTTTTTTTTATTTAGTTTTTATTGACCTGTAAGCATGCTAGACAATTAAATGCCTATTTTCAGGTACAACCTAAGAGGTTACGATAGCGTAGTACAGAAGTTACACTAGGGTATTTTGTGGAGAACTGCCAGCATTCGGTACCTTCTATGCAGTATTTTGCTTAATAAGCTGGTATCAGACATATCTAAAGGCTCTGTGTGCCTTTATCAAGAGGCCTCATCTTAGATCATCTGGCATAATGGTTTACAGCTCCCTGTCACAGTCTTCTCTCTGCATATATAATGTTGCCACATGTGGGTGTAAGGAGAAAAGCACAGATCCTACCATCCAACTGCCAGGGAAACTGAGTCAGTCTGTTGAGACTGTATATTAAGGCATTCCTTGATTGGGGACTGGGAAGGCACACCTTTTTCTGGAGAGCACGTCTTATCTCCAGGTAGCACCAAAAATCTCTTTTTAGGGCGGTGGTGTCTTGTTGCAAGATTCTGGAAGGAATCAATTCCTCCTGACCGTGGATCCTAGAGGCGGTTCACAATGATTATACCTTTCTTCTGCCAGGTTGCCAAATGGAGAAGTGAGCCCTCAGTTGTGAGGTGTGGGTTGTTCCATAGGGGCTCCCATTGTCCCAGTCCATCCTTCAGCCTCTGTTTTCATAGAGTTTTCCACATCTCATTCAAGAACCAGATAGTGGGTGGGACATAAGGGAGACTCCTTGTGTCCCTAGTTCTTGGACCCCATAGGGGATTTGATGAAAGATTTTTCTGACTGCACCCAAAGCGGGGTGCGCTGCATTTCAGTTAGTAACCAGTGTAGGTTTTGCTGAATGCCCATTGTCTGGGGTATGCCCAAAGGCAGAGGAGACCCCTGCCTACCTGGTGTCCTCAGCTTCTGTAAGCTGGATCTGGGCTTCTTTCCATCCCAAAGGTAAGATAGAAATAGCTTCTACATTCTGAGATAATAATGTTTTGGAATGAGCAACGGAAGGTTGTTTAGACTGAATAGTGGGGAATGCCATCATCCAACTGTTTCTGTTTAACTGCTGGCTTCAGTGCTGCACATGGCTGTTGTGACACCACCAGCATTGATCTTATCTGTGTCACTCTTGACCATTCATCACCTTTGGGTAATGTGGCTGGAGGTCACGACCCCGCAGTAGCTCTTTTTTTGGGGGGATGGGTGGAGTCGATGCACCATCGGTGCTGCCCTCGAGGCCAACGCACTGCGTGGTGCTCGCGGGTTGGCCGTTAAGTGTCATCGACTCCTTCCTACTGCCAGTTCTTCATCTCCCGCCGTAGAAGTCGCACCTCAGCTGTGCAAGAGGCCTGCTTGACCAGAAAAAAGCCTTCAACGCCGAGTTACCGTCGATGCCAAAATATTTAGATGCCGTATCTCTATCCTTCCGGTTCCGTTTTTGCCACCACTCGACGCTGCTGGTAAGACTGTTCCTTTTCTTTATTTGTTAGCGATGTCGAGTCTTTGTTTAGCTTGTTTTTCTGTAGGTCATGTCTTGGTCGGGGGGGGGGCAAGAAATCTTCGAAGACAGGAAGGCCCCCTATGCGATGGTGCCTTTGCGGCCGTAAATACTCTGTCACCGACCAACATGACCATTGCCTTGTGTGTCTTGGCCCGGTTCACAACATGGATTCGTGCGATGCCTGCTGCTCCATGGACCATCGTGACATCGAGCAACACGTGTGGAAATGTGGACGAGCTCCTCTGACTTTCGGGGGATGGGCGCGCACTCATCGGGCCAAGCCACGGTCTCTCGACCTTTCCCTCGGGTCCCCTCCTGGTTCTATATGGACCGTGGAGGAAGGGGCATCTGCTTCTAGTAACCTTGCTGTTGCAGAAGCCCCTTCGGCGGTGCAGGAGGCCCAGTCCGTCCCTCCTGGGGAACAGGCAGGAGACACCGCGTTGGCAGTCACTCCTTTGGGGGTGAAGGCTCCCCCAGTGTTGTATCCTTGGGCTGAGAAGCCTGGGTTGGCGCCATCCTCAACGCCATCTCTCGGCGCCGTCTTGGGCCTCGCATCGTTCGCGGTGCCATGGGCCCTGATGGCACCATGGTTGGGGCCAGTCCATTGCTCGGCGCTGTCTCTGCTGTTGGCACCATTCGCAGTGCCGATGATGCTGACGGTGCCGTGGGAGGTTCTGCACCATCGTTCTCGACTGTTTCTCGCCTTGGCACCATTCGCGGCGCTGAGGCTGAGCATAGCGCCATGTCTAGCTCTGGTGCAGGTTGTGGCGCTGAGCAAGGACATGGCGCCGTGGTGGTAACCGCTCTCGGCGCCATTCACGGCACCGAGAGAGCTGTCAGAGCCGTCCTCAGAACCGTCTCTGACCTTGGCGTCGCTTGCGGAACCGTTGGTCAGGATGACGCCATGACAGGCACCGGCTCCGATACTGCTGCCATCCTCGGCACCGTGTCTTCTTCGCGCACCGTTCATGGTGCGGTTGGGGGCTTCGGCACCGGCTCTGGTGCAGTCCCTTGGACCGGTACCCCATTTGGTCGGGATGGCAGTGGCCGTCCGCGTACTGTCTGGCACCAGACTTCAGTCTCCACCGCCTCGGAGGTGGAGTCGGACTCTGAGTCAGACAAGCGGTCTAACTCTTTGGAGTTGGCCACTCATGTGGATACCCTGGTAGTGTTCCCGACTGACCGGAACCAGCCCCCCTGAGGAGTGGACAGTTGCCCCTGGGTCCAGGGTCAGGGATGCTGACCAGCAGGCAGGGGTGCAGGCCACTATTGCTCTACAGCCTGGCCTTGGAGACTTTTCTGACCCCTCAGTGGTGGTACCCTCTCAGGTGGTGTGCCTGGATCACGCAACTTTGGGGCAGTTCGGAGCACCCACAGGAGGGGAGGGTGCTGCTTCCTGGGTAGTCCCTTTGGGGACTGACCAGAGTTGTCAGCTGCCTAGGCTGGCGTTTGCGAGGAGAAGGGCTCTATTGGACTCCTAGCTGTCGAGGAGTAGGGGTTTGACATGGCAACCCTTTTCTGGGACCCATCCGGGTTCCAGAATGAGTTGTAGTGCGGACCTCTGCCCTTCCTTTTCGGTCTCCTCGAGAGAGCCCTGTGCTTTGGAGGTAGGGGACGGTCCTTTTGGAGTTCCATGGCCCCGGTCACCTCACGGGGGGGGGCGGAATCTTCAGGGCACAGCCTACGCAGTTCCAGTATGGTTGACCAGCTGTTGGCTGTTGAGTTTTCCTGAGCTCCCTCTCCCCTTGGGGCTCCAGGTGCGCTCTCTTGCCCAGGCAGAGGACAGTTGATTCCTTTTGCCAGCTCTGCCCCCACTCCTCTGCCACCTTCTTCTGCTCTCCCAGGCATTCTTGGTCCTAGTGGACCTCTCTCCTGGGAGCAATTCAGGGCTGTGGCTGCTCATTTCCCCTCTTATGTTAGGGCCATGGACAGGCAGGTGTTCCAACCTCCCCCTGAGCAACCAGTCACTGAATCTTTGCGATTCTTTGCTTCTTTATCCTCTTCGGGAGCAGAGGAGCCATCTGTCCACATCTCCCCTGCTGCTGATCTCGTGGAGTATCAGCGTTTCCTTGTGAGGATGTTGGAGGACCTGCATATCACCCCACCGACTCAGCACAATCCAGAGCACTCGGCGCGCACCTTCTTAGGTGATTTCAGTGCGGACACCCTTGTGGTACCCCCCTGGCCTACTCCCTTTTGGGAGGCATTGTTGCATTTCTAGAAGAGACCCTTTTCCAGAGTCCCAGCCCCTGGGGATCTCTGCCAGAGGTATTGTGCCCCCCCAGAGTCTCCAGGTAGTTTGCCTCATCCTCAGTCAGGACTACCACAACTGGACACTCCCGATGGGCTTTGTGCCCTTCAAAGTGACCGGCCCCCAGATGCAGATACCATGGATTTTGACTTCTGGGGAAGGAGGACTTTCTACTCGGCATGGTTGCTCCTTTCAATATCTGCACATCAGGCCCACTACGCTACCTATGATAGGTTCCTGTGGTCCAGGCTAGGTCAACTCCTAGCCTCAGTGCCTGATACGGAGGTAACCAGACAAGCCATTGCACTCTCTGCACGTGGCCTGGAGCTAGCAAGGCACGAAGAGAGGGCATCTTCCGACGCCAACGAGGTAGCTTCCAGGGTCATAGGGACAGCGACTTCCACTGGGCGGACGGCATGGCTACATCTCTCACGGTTGTCACCCTTAGCCTGGCGTAGGGTGATTTCCTCCGCATACCAGAGAACCCATCTTTTCTCCCATAGGGTGAGGCAGAGTCTGTCGGGGCAACCTCCTACCCCCTCTGTGGTGTCCCTGTCTCACTCTCCCCAGTCTCGGGCCTCTCCAGACCCATGAAGGTTCTCTCTGTCATTGTACCACCCACTGAGAGCTAAGGGACTTTGTCCTTTAAGGTCCAGGGCCCCCTTCGGGTGGGGCTCGGCACTCATCCAAAGGTGATTAATGGTGAAGACTGACTCAGATAAGATATGAAAATTACATGCCTACTGTAATTCCTGATCTTTCTGTGTATCTTCACCATTCATCTCAATCCCACCCTCCATCCCCCTGGGGCCTCAGTTTCTGTGTCCCCTTCCCTCTGTGTGCCCTCCTTTTTCCACCCTTCCTTTCCATTGGTCAGGAGCAGGATGACCTTGGGCACATGGGGGATGTTTTACATTCCTGGGGGGGGGAGTGGTCAGGATGGAGGGCACCTCTTTCCTCAGTGCCTCAGCTCCACCTCTGTGGGGTAGGGGTAGGTGGTTGTCCTCTCTTCTGTTCTCTCTCTCTCCCCCCCCTCCTTCCGCTCTCTCTCTCTCTCTCTCTCTCCCCCCTTTTCAGCTATTCTCCCTTATTCTTGTCCTTAAGAACTCAACCCTCAAATTATTTTAAGAAACTTGTTTCTTACGGCCAAAAACTTGGTTTCGGGGGGGGGGTACAGCCCTGTATCCTGTCTTTTCTTCCAGAACAGCCACTTCTGCTTATGTTGGAGTTTATTGCCAGTGATTCTGTGCCTTGAATTCTGGCAGTGTAACCTTCTGGCTACTCCTTCGCAGTTCCTGTTCAATCTGGAGACAGATCAAGGCTTCAGGGTATGTTTTTCTTAACCCTCCACAACCTTACTTCTAAATTCTTCCCTGTCTCCCTCCCTCCTCTTCGACTTCCAGAGATTGGGGCCCCTTCCCAATCCCTTTAGATTTTCAGCTCTCTTTCTGTCCTCTCAGTTGTTTATTTCTCCTTTGGTTTGTATGTCTTTTCCTTTATCTGTCCCTTGGACTCCCTTGTCCCTCCTCCGACCCTTTCTGACTCTACACGACTCAGAACTGGCGGGTGGGCTGGATCGGCTGACACCCTAACGACCAACCCGTGGCGCCACCGCAGTCGTGGCCTCGGGGCAGCTCGATGTTGCGTCGACTCCAGCCATCAAAAATAATAAAAAATACAAAAAGAGCTCCCACGGGGTCATGACCTCTGGCCACATTACCCAAAGGTGGTGAATGGTGAAGATACACAGAAAGATCAGGAATTATGGTAGGTACGTAATTTTCATTTATTGCTGCTGTGTGATGGATTTATTTTGCATTGTGACATACCCTATGTTGGATCAAGATAACACTTTTTATCTTGGCAGTCATCAGTGCACATGGTTGTATAAATATTATAAATATGGGATACACAATATCCAGGCTCAGAATATGCCATTTATAGTCATGAGTGAAGGGGCAAGACCATGAAAGTCCTGCCCCCTCACAAGTGATAATACAGTAAATGGCATATTCTCACTGATGCCATTGTGTGTCCAGTTTATACAATGCATTTCAAATTGTAGAGCTTTCAGATTAGTTCTTTTAATGAAGAAACATAGAATTTGACAGCACATAAGGACCACTTGGCCCACATAGTCTGCCTATTTCCCTTCCTAATGGATAAGCTGCAGATCTTAGTTAACCAATAGCCTACTTCCTTCTACCCCCCACTAGAATTGGCGAGGGCATATGTCTGTCTCATTCATTCTTGAATTCCCCTCACTGTTTTTGCTACCACAACCTCCTCAGGAAGGCCATTCCATGCATCCACAGCCCTCTCTGTGAAAAAATACTTCCTCACATTACCTCTGAGTCATGCCGCTCATCTTCAAATTGTGCCCCCTTGTTTGTGCACATCTGTTTTTCTGAAAGATGCTACCCTCTTGGACTTTGTGGATTCCCTTGAGGTACTTGAAAGTTTCTATCATGTCCCCCTCTCCCTCCTTTCTTCGAGGGTATACATATTAAGTTCCTTTAGTCTCTCTTCGTATGGCTTCTGTGCAGACCCTGCACCATTTTAGTTGCCCTCCTATGGACAGCCTCCATCCTGTCATGGTCCTTGCGGAGATGGGGGTCTCTAGAACTGCACACAGTATTCCAGATGGGGTCTCACCAACTGTCTGTACAGAGGGATAACAACTTCCTGTTTTCTATTGTTGATGCCTCTCCCTATGCATCCCAGTATCCCCCCAGCCATCCTTACTGCCTTCTCACATTGCATGCCCACCTTTAGGTCATTTGATATGACTACCCCCAAGTCCCGTTCCATTTTTGTTGTTGTTAGTATCTCACCCCCCATTGTGTACTCTTCCACTGGGTTTTTGTTTCCCAGGTGCATTCATTTGCACTTCTTTGCATTCAGTCTAAGCTGCCATACGTTTGACCATTCCTCCAACCTTGCCAAGTCCCTTCTTATCTTTTCCACCCCACCTTGTGTATCAACCCTGTTGCAGATCTTTGTGTTGTCTGCAAAGAGACATACTTTTCCTTCCAGTCCCTCCGCAATGTCACTTATAAAGACATTAAAGAAGACCGGTCCTAGTACTGAACCCTGCGGTACCCCGCTGAAGATGGGATGTTAGGCAAGGCAAGGCAAGTTTATTTAAAAGACGCCCAATCCCAGAGGCTCTGGGTGCCGTACAAATTTTAAAAACATAATACACAAGTATAAACAAAATAAATAAAACCACAAACTATAAAATAAGTCATAATCTAAACGTCAAATGCTTGAGAAAAATGTAGTGTCTTCAAGCGAGCCTTAAAAACATCTATAGTCGGGGCCTCTCTGACCACAACTGTTAGCGAGTTCCATAGAGCGGGAGTCGCAACACTAAAGGCTCTGTCGCCGGCTGATTTCAGCCTCGCTCTAGGAACGGTCAGGAGGCCACTACTAGAGGATCGAAGAGGGCGGACAGAGGGGGTAGGTGTTAGGAGTGCTGCACCTCCCTCATGCTGCACTACAGTGTCAGTATTGGGATTTACTGCAAGTTCTTGGTGTGGGGATAGAACCCACAGTCTTCCAATTGACCAGCCTCAGAGGCAAGTGTGCTACCAACTGAGTCACTGACACAACTGTTTCTGTTTGATTTCACTGCTCTGTTTTGAGTGCAGCAGAGATCATTGTGATGTCATCAGGCGTTGTTCAGCCTGCTGTGCCATTGGTTAAGAGCTCCTTTGTTACCAACCTAAAGTGACAATAAATGGTGATGACCTACCTAGAATGATGGTAAATTATTTATCATCATTTTATGTCTTCAGACCATACAAATAAATCATTTATCTGTAAGGTTTTATTCTCACCTATGTTGAATAAGAACATATATATTTGCATAAAACTACATGAATGCATCTGTTAGGGTTGATGCACAAAGAGTACAGAGTAGAGAAATGAAAAATTGGACTCAGACATCCCTGGAACCTTGGGGTATCAGTGGTGTGATGGTCCTTGTGGTTTGAGTAATTAGGCAATGCAGTGAAAGTGTTATCCTAATATTGGCACCCTCTGTGCAAGCGGTGCTATGTCATTGACTGTGTCTGACAAGACACTTCTGATATTAGGGTAACATCAGCACTGCTGAATAGCCCACTGCATAGTGATGTGCACTGCCTCAGACTGTAACTATCTGACTTCAGCTGCATGTTCACAGACATGGCCCTACAAAGTCATCTAGATATTTTCTCATTTTGAGACGGTCACAAAACTAGGGTTGTAGCTCACAAAAATGGTTTGCAAATCACAAAAGCATGTTCATGAGTAATGAAAGTAGGGCATATTTTTGTGACATTCTTCAGCCTAATTTCATTAATGTTTAAAAAATTGTTTGTTTGGGGGACAGAGCTCACCATCTAGCTGAATGGCAGCACTTCTACAGAGCTTCTGCAGACTCAGATTTTATTTGTTAAAAAAAAAACTTTTGGCTGCAGAATATAAGATTTTAGCAGAGAGCTTTGTACAGAGAAGGTTACTACCAGCAGAAGGACACCAAGATCGAGATGGGGAACCCCAGAAAAGCTGCTGCACAAGGGGTGGCTTCTTGAAACTTTTTTCAGCCATTAGGTGCTCAGCAAGATAGGGCCAAGGCCTCTGAATCAGTCGCAGCTGATGACCAGACAGGGGGGGTTCTCAAGGCACTGCAGATAACTATGGAACAGTTGTGTAATTCCGTCAGCACGATGGATAAAAAACTTGACTCCATTACCACAAGAATAACCAATGTAGAGCAGCAGCTTGATGGCATAAAGATGAGCTTGACAGATGCTACACAAACTGCAGATCATTCCATGGTCGAAACAGTAGTGTTGGCTTCTGAAAAGAAATTGCTGTATCTGTATATGGAAGCCTCTGAGAACATGCTTCAGGCACAGAACCTCCGTGTCCTTGGTATCCCCAAGGAAGCTGAGGGGGAGGATGTTTTTAGCTTCATGGAGCAATGGCTAGAACCAGAGTTGGGACTTTTGGAGGGTTTAAAACTGGAGCAAGCCTATCGAGTAACATTACAACAGGCCATGGCCTGGTCATAGTACCTACGAGTGATTGTTATTTCCTTCCTCACTACTCATGATAAAGACAAAGTGATGCAAGCAGTTAAACGAACACCAATAATGATGGGAGACCAAAGAATATTTTTGTTTCAGAAGTGGTTGTATTCTACCTGGCAACACCACAAAGCATTAGATGGTGTGAAGAAAGAACTAGGAAACATACAACTGCCTTTTGCATTGCTGCCACTGGCATGGCTCCACATCACAGTGGGGAAAAACATTATTCTTACACAGATCTCAAAAAAGCAGCAGCATTTCTAGAGCAACTAAAGAGACAGAAATGTTGTAGGAGCATCACCAACTAACAACGTGGAAGAAGCGAACAGTAATGGAGAGGAGGACAGTGTGTGAATGCTGGTGGACTTCTAATTTTGCTAAATGTTTTCACGTCATCTGTTTTCAGTCGTGAAATTCTTTGGTATGCTGCAGTTTTGTCCTGGCAAGTGGCTGTGGTGACACAGTGAAGGACTGCAGGAACTGAGACTCTTGGTGAGACCACATGTAACAGGTTATTAGAGCTTGCTCCTAGTTTATTAGGAATGCTTCATTGAATTTCAGGTCTGTATAGTGGGACGCTCACTTCTGAGCCTAAGATTTATTACCCCTCTCTTAATGCTAGCTCTAAATGCCACTAAGTTTTCACTAACTGCCCTCTTAAGTTTAGCCGGGATAGACGTGTGGTAGTTTGAGGGGAATAACCCTGCCAATATCAGTATAAAATGTTAACTTTCAAGGTTATTAATTACCACTATTATTATTATTGTTTATCATCATCGTGGTATTGATTTAGTGCATTGTAGTATATTAAAGGGGATAGGAAAGCAGTTCTAGAAGTAAATTTATGTTTTCCTATGCTCCATATGTTAATAAAATATTTAAAACCAATAATATTGTCATGTCTATTTTTTATTCTTTTTTCTATTTTTCACTGTTCATACTGATTTGTCATTCCTCAGTGTTCCGTTTATGCATGAGCTGTTGTTAAGATGCCACCAGCTGCGGACGTCTTCCTTTGTACTGACTTTTTGCATGCACACATCTCTGTTGTGCCCATTGAGTCTCAGAATCAACTTTAGAGTGGCAGAGATTAATAGTGGATGATAGAGAGACTACCTTTTATTAGTTTCTGACATAGTCTCTTCATCCATGGCACCACCACAGCTAATATAAAGTATTTCTCCTCACTGTCTCCTACAGGCTGAGCAACGACTTGCTGACAAGCTGACAGACACGCCAACCAAGCATCGAGTTGGCTCTACACAAAATGACCATGTCAGCTTAGTGCCACTAGCAAAAACTAGCATGCCATGTCCGACACACCAAGGGAAATATCCACCAGAGAACTGGTCCCGGGATCTGCTCACTTTGTAAGAACTACTGTGGGAATGAAAAGAGTGCGCTGAGCAGAGTGCTGTCGAATGAGATTGTGTAAGTCAGGGAAACAGCCACACGGAGGCACAACTCCACTTGGAGTGCCTGTGCTTGATTTAAACAAAACTGCACACAACAAAAACATGTACAGAACAATGGGCAGTCTTATCCATAATTACTTTTATTCACAAAACAGTCGGCTTTTCACTCTTGGACTGCCTGCACTGCTTTGAAGTCACGTATATTTCTAAGTGTGCCTTTTTTTTTTTTTTACTGTTCTGTGAATAAAGTAATCACGAATTAGACTGCCCATTGCTCTGTGCCGGTTTTTGTTGTGTGCAGTGAAGGTACCAACAAACAAATAGCAAGACTACAGTATTAAAAAAGATTATTATTCACATACCCCACTATAGCAAATTCTCAAGTATAAGGAATGGGAACTGTGGCTCATGATATTATCAGCTGTTTTGATCTGGCTACAGTCAGCGCTATATGTGAACAATTTCAAACTCACAGCATTATTCAGTGGAGTTCACAGATTTAAACCCCAGCCCTTTCAGCCTGTCACCAACCAATGTTAAATACAATAAATAAAAAGAAATAAAATCTGTGACAATACGAACATACAAAATTTGCCAGCAGATTAAGTCCTAGAGGTCTATCAAGTCTGCTCTAACGTGCAGCTAGCACCCCTTATTCTGCAGCTGCCCCTGCCTTCCAACCTTCCCCTCTATTGCCCCAGAAGTGTGAGTGTCTAACAGAAGAGCCATCACTGAAAACCAAATGGGACTAAAACAGAGAGCCTTCGAGTCTGATACATTTTCTCTCGCATGCTGTCAGTCTCATACAGTCTCGCATGCTGTCGGAAGGTCAGCCTCTCAACACGCTTCACACACCCCAACTATTCAAAATGTACCTGAGTCTGGGGTTTTGCTAAACAAACTTAACATGATTTTAAAGAAAGGGAGGTGTTGACCTGTTCCTGGACCAGGATGAGGGTAAGAGCAAACACGGGGGGGGGGGGGGCTGAGCAGGCTACCCTGAGGTGAGACTTTTTTTTTATTTCAAATCTTGTTTCAAGCACAGTAACAAAGTAATAGAAAGTAAATCGCTAGTTAAAAATTAAATACACTGTTAGGGTGAGGAAGGACGAGACAGTGCAGTAGAGGATAGTGAATTTACAGTAATTATTGTATTCTAGCAGTAACACGGGAGACATGAGGACCAACGCTAGGACAGCAGGACTGCAGGAACACTGGTGTTACAGTTAACCAACATGCCAGTCAGGGAATAAGGAGGTCAGCTCATTTAGTGTACATACCCTTTCAGGTACACAGCACATCATTGTATTTTGCTAATAAATAGACTAAAGGTGGCTCAATGAGAAATTAGTAAGTGATGTGCACTTGGCTGTCTGTTAGCTGAGAACAACCAGTGAATTAATGCTCAGCGTGTGGACCACAAAAGATCACAGATGAGCACGTCATAAGTCAAACTGGCATGCTCAGTTTTCTGAGATAAAAACCGGAAACCTGGATTAATCGGTTCCAGTATCAGCCATATTGGTAAAATCAGTTAAAACACAAATAAACAAAATAGAATAAATCATGAAATGTTGTTTTTTAATTGTAACTGTACTCATTATATTGATAATAAAGACAGAACACATTTAGTGATTCAGATTTCATGATTTATTTCTTGTCCTCTTTAATAGAGATTGTTCACGGAATTAGAGTTTTGACAGATGTTTGTGAATGATTCAGACATTACCTCGCCTCTCAACAGCAAAGGGTACAAATAGGGGATAGTTACTCTTCATTCTTAACAAATAACTTGTGTGTTCCCCATGGATCAATCCTAGTTTCCTTCTTTTCAGTCTTTTTTATAAACTCCCTTCTCCAAGCCTTTTCTCCTATAAACATGATTCTGTTTGCTAATGATGCAGTTCTGTATTGTGAAAAGAAGGATTTAATGTGTTTACAAATTTAGTTGCAAGCAGGCTTTGATACCCTTCAGTCGTGGCTCATTGATCATTGTTTAATTTTGAACCCTAAGAAAATGAAAACCGTGGTCTTCAGAAATGTAAGGAAGAAAATTGATCATTCTGAGGATTTTGTTCTATTAACTGTGGATAGAAGTAAATAGAAATTGGTGGAGAAATTTCCATACTTAGGTGTAGTCTTGGATTTTCCTTGTCATATGAAATATATATATATATATATATATATATATAATATATATATATCTCTCTATATATATATATATATATATATATATATCCCCAAATGGGGGTTCCCAAAAGACTTCAGGAGCTTGCTTGAATGCTCCAAGCCTGAATGGTGTTTGGCGTTTAAGCCATTTATCAGTGAGTGTTTTTAGAGCCTCTGGTACTGTCTCTTTAAGAGCTGTCTGCTTGCAGACATAATTAGTTTGTATGGGGGGACTGTGTGCTTCTCTGTTTGAGTACCACTCGAGCTGCTGCCAATTCACTCCATTTTTGCAGTCACTAGGAGTGCAAACATACCTCTCAACCTCTTTACTCATAAATCAGGGACAAAGCTTAAAAAAATCAGGGACAAAGACCCAAAATCAGGGACACATCCTAAAAATTGGTACTATTCACTCAGAAAGCTGATAGAATAAGTGGATTAGTGTAAGATGCATTTTCTGAAGAAGAACAAGTCTGTAACTTTAATGTTTGGCATTATTTTGTACTTTTAATCCCCACTGTTCTGTCACAAAAACACAAATTTTACGAGGGACAGAGGAAAATCTTGAGTCAAAATCAGGGACGTCCCTGAAAATCAGGGACAGTTGAGAGGTATGAGTGCAAAGGGAACCTATCTGAAAGATGTAACTGTTTGCCAGAAATCATTTACAGTAATAATGAAATTACAGTTTGTCTAACCTGCTTTCTTTGCAGTCAGAACTGTGTCTGCCTAGTTCCCCATTCTGGTTTTGAACTGCTGAACTGGACCAATCAGTGTGGGGTAAGCTAGCTCTAAAATAGTGCCTTGGACGAATCAGAACTTGGACTCATAATCTGAGCCAGCCACAAGAGGATTGTATGGGCAGTGACTCTGGGAGATGTAGTTTAGACTTGATTGCCTTTTGGACCAACAGCAGCAGTCTATTGTGGTGACAGCCAATCCAGTCAAGAACTGGGAGGAACTCAAAGGAAGTGCCAGTTTTGTCTGTTGGGAGTTTCAGTTGAGCTTTGGCAGTGAAGGGGAAAGGAACCCTGTGCTCCTTCAGTGCACAGTTTTAGTCAAAAAACATGTGTAAGGTCCAGAGTTCCGGTCTGCAGCTTGTTAGGACTGAATCCGTCCTGTGAAGAGAATCAAAGGATATCTGAAGAGTAGAAACCAGGCTCACCCTGTAGAAGACTGGAGGAATTGCTGAAAATTGCACTCTGTCTGTCAGGAACTGAATCTGCTGTGTGTTCTCCCGGGTATTGTGCAGTAATTGCGATCAGGATACAGATGCAGCCTGCCTGGTATAGTGCTTTCTTTTTACCATATAAATGTGTGAAGAGGTTTGTGTACCTCAAGTGAATCCTGCTGCCATTAAGTGACTTTTGCCTGTGACTGTTTACCATATAAATGTGTGAGGAGTCTCTTGGAGCTCAAGGTAGCCCTGCTGACATTGAAGGACCCTATCTTATTTGGAGGTCGTGAGTACTAATTCAAAGTCAGCTCCCTGTTGAATTGCCACATTAAATCCAAATGGAATTACTGTACTGCTGACTGTTTAATTCTCCTTTTCTCTGTGTGAAAGGCCCTACCAGCTGCCACGGTTTGGACTAGCCACTAGGGCTTGGGTACCCAGGGACAGTAACTGATAGGGATAGGCCTGTGCACAGAGCCATAAATAGATAGTAGAGTGATAAGCTAATTAACCTGATTTCCCCTGTCCTTGTTATATCCCCTAAATAAATCAGGCTGCTTGTTTCAGCAAAGTTATACTGCCTGAGGTATTTGTCTATGTTAAAGTACTGTACTGTGATTGTTGCACTGTCTTATTTCACAGGAGGTCCCAGTGCGGAACCAGTCCTGGGGTAAGTGTATACTGTAAAGGTAATTCTGATGTATTGTGTGGGCCACTAGTGGGAAGAAAGGGGTTGCAGTGTCCCAGAGGGCTGTGACCAAGTTAGTTTAACTATTGTAAACCTGACCTCTGGGTGGAGGCACCCGCCATTGGATCCAGGCCCCTCAACCTGTTAGTGGCAAATCAGGCAGGGGTAGTAGCCCCTGGGATAGCGCCATCTAGGGGTTACATATATATATATATATATATATATATATTTATATATATATTTTTTTTAATTATTCTTTTGGTAACTGGGTAAGGCCCACTAGACACATGTGCCTGTTTTCAGGGGTAACCCGGGAGTACTGGGGTGGTTAACTGACTTGCTCAGAGTCACACAGTATGCAAGTGGAGGTTGTGGGAATCAAACCTTGGTCTGCTGGATGTACCAAGCTCATTCACAGCTTGTTACTCTAACCTCTAGGTTATACTGCCAACCATATGTCGACCAGTTAACAAGAACCATTCACATGTGTCTGGTTCTTGTTTTTAGGGTAAATGCATCCCTTCTCCCAGAAATGCTTAAGCTTGTGGAACAGAGTCTTGACTTTAGCAAGGAATTCAACACTGTGTCTCACAAGAGATGGATTAAGAAACTGAGCAGCCTAGAGGTGGGATCCAGAGTGCTGAATTGGATTAGAAACTGGTTAACAGATAGGCAAGGGAGGGTGTTGGTTAATGGCACTCTAATGATGAAAGAGTGACCAGTGGGGAGCTGCTGGGCTCAGTAGTTGGACAGGTCCTCATCAGTGTTTTCATAAATGACACTGTAGATGAATTGGAAGGAAAAATATGCTTTCTAGGGACATCGATATGTTGTTCTATCCACACTATGTGACATGGTCCTTCCCCCTTTAAGAAGTGCCGGAAAGTCTTCAAACTGGCTCCTCCCACCCGAGTGGTATATCCCTCAGCTCTGCTCCTTGACGCCAGATCTTCCTTTCTGCTGAAAGAAGCAGGGTACCTCCTTCATGCTCCCGCATTGTATGCCCTAGCACTTTTGATCTGTTTGGATCACTTTCAAAAACATTTCAATATTTGTCTTTGACCTTCCCAACCACGATGGACGACCATGCAGCAGAAGATGTCACGTACCAATCCCCACGCCATGTGCGTTTACTACCTGGGCCACGAACACGATACCCAGGCCTGTGATATTTGTCAGACTTTTCACGTGATGGTCCTCGTGGACCGCCTTGCCTGACTTAAGTTGGGCTGCCCGGAAAAACGACATCCACCTGTCAAATCTAAAGACACCCATTGGGTGGTCTCCATGGCTACGGGGTCTGCCGAGCAGCTGGAACAGCTTAAGGCTTTCGTGGAGGAGGCGGCTCAGGCCGCCACTCAATCCTCTTCGGCTTCTGCCTTCATGCTGCTGCAGTTAGGCTCCACCTTTTCAGGCTCCTTCAAGAAGCTGTGCAAGTCCCTCCTGACTAAGGGTCAGGTTCCTTCTGCATCACAGCTCTAGCTCTCGAAAGGAGAAGAAGGAGTTGAAGAAAGAGAAGACTTATCATCGATGTTCCTGGGACCGGCAGCATTATCAGTCTCAAGACTCCCAGGTTTTGACCATGGTCAAAACCGCAGCCTTGGCCACTGGCTTCACGGTGACCCCGTCGGGCCAGTCAGTCGAGATGCTAGCCAATGATGTGGCCAAGATTTTTCTCAACCCTGTTGACCGGTTGTCATCTGAAGAGGCTGGTTGTTGCCCAAAGAGGCCAATAACTCTCTCTTCAGGACTTTGATCCTGCCTGTGACCTTAGATGGGGCTGCTCAGTCTGCTGATCAGAACCCTCTGGTTACTGACCCAAACCAGAAGGAGCTTCGGCATTCCCCGGCTCCCTCCGAGATCCCTGGTGGCCGAGGTCGAGGTCCTCCTCTAGTGGGTCGAGCAGCTCTCATCATCATCAGTACTCCCACTCTCAGTGCCACGGGAAGCAGCACGGCTGCTATTCCTCCGGAGAGGAGAGGCTCCGGTGCAAGTTGCATCAGCACTACAGAGACCATATGTGGCAACAGTTGGTGCTGGCTGATACAAAGCCAACCCCAGTTTCCACACCGGCCATCACTTGGCTGTCACCCGAGAGGTCAATATCGACGCCCCCTGTGGGTTTGGTTGAGACCATTCCTCCCCCAATGGAGCCGGTCAAGACCATCTTGGTTCGGCCGAAGCCGACCTCTCCACGAGTTGTGGTGGAGCCGCTGCCCAAGCAGCTGTCAACCGGCGCTCCGACTAAGGTGTCTCGGCTGGCCAAGGGGCTTCCCCATCGATTGTCGGTCACCGTCACACCTAACCGCCCATGGAAGGTTGAAGGTGACTCGGGCGGCAGGTCGCTTTATGCGAGTCCGAGGATTCCTCATTGCACCCTCCTCTCGACGGAGGAAGGGCCCACTTCCTTCCTGGCCATCCTCCGCCTCATCTCCGAGTCCATGGGGATGAAAATTGAGCCCGTCCAGAAGCGTGCTCACTATCCCCTTACAGAGATTCTGGATAGAGGGGACTCTGCGACGGAGGCTTTCCCAGTGGCCGAGGCCATTGTCAGCCCAGCCGTGGAGCTTTGGCAGTGCCCCACATCCTGCTCTTCACCTTCTGCCTGTGTGGCCCGCAAGTATGCAGTGCCTATCGGTACCCTCTCGGGTTTCATGGAGCACCCTTTGGCCAAGGGGCTGGTGGCTGACTCTGTGTTTCAGTGCTTGGGCAATACTGGGGACATTGACAAGCTGCGGGACAAGGAGTCCAAGAAATTGGACCATGGGGCTAAAAAAGTCTGTGCTGCCTTCTTGCTCTGCCTCTGTAAGGTGAGCTTGGCCATCTTGATGGCACACTTCTCCCACACCCTCTTGGGCTCTTTGGATGAGGTGATTCCTCATTTGCCTGCAGACCTCCAGACCACAGTCTAGCAGGTCCGAGATCAGGGTCCGGCTGTGGCCAAGTAGCATCTGCAAACAGCTCTGGATCTGGGGAATTCCTGTGCCCGCTCGGTGGTGGCCGCAGTAGCCATGCTCCGTAGAGCTTGGCTGCGGATCTTGACCTTCACTCAGACACTCAGCACAAGTTGGCAGATGTTTCTTTCTTGAGCACTGACCTGTTTGGGCCTGGTGTGGAGGGTCACCTCCTGCGCATTGAGAAGTCCAGTGCCATCTTGGACTCTGTAACATCCGCACAGAAGGATCCCAAGGGCTCCAGGCAACAGAAGCGAAAGCCCTTTCAGTCCCCCACTCCTACGTCAAAACCAGTCCAGCATCAGGCTGGCCAGCAGACTCAGTCCTGATGACCCAGGCCTAAGTCAGTGGCCTCGGTGGTCCGTAAGCCTGGAGGGAAATAACCCGGTGGCTCCTCAGCCGGGTCCTCCTCCTCCTCCAAGCCTGTTCAGTGACGGGATGGGGCTGCCACCCTCATACCTGTCATGCTTCCCCTGGGTCCTCCTGTGGGGGCCGGCTCTGCTACTTCCTTTCCACCTGGTCCGCTATCACCATGGACAGGTGGGTTCTAGAAGTGGTCGGTCAGGGTCTGCATCTGGAATTCGAGCAGCACCCTCCAAGCTGAGCCTGCGCCACACGGAAGGACTTGGTGTCCGCAGACAATCAGTCGGCTCTTCGAGACAACATAGCCCAGCTCCTCCACAAGGAGGTCATGGTCAAGGTAGTGGATCCTCCGGAACACCCAGGATTTGCCTCCAGGTACTTCCTGGTGCCAAAACCGACAAGGGTCTGGCGCCCCATTCTAGATCTGCACAACCTGAACAAGTTCCCCAGGTTGCGCACCTTCAAGATGGTAGTTCTTTCTCAGATCATTTCTTCTCTAGAGCAGAACATGTAGTTTTGCTCCCTGGATCTTCAGGGCACATTCTTTCACATCCCAATCCATCCGTCCATCCCACCAAAGATTCCTCCACTTTCAAGCTGAGGGAACCCTCTATGAGTTCCAGGCCATGCCTTTCAGCCTCTTCTCAACCCCCAGGGTCTTCACCAAATGCATTGCAGTGGTGGCAACTTACCTGAGGTGCTGAGGGGTCCAGGTGTATCCCTACCTCAATGACTGGCTGATTGCAGGTTCCTCTAGACAGGAGGTGGAACGGTCCTGGGACCTGTCCCTCCAGACCTGCACCTCCCTTGGCCTCCTGGTCAATGAGGCCAAGTTGGAACTCATGCCTTCGGAGTTGATCAGCTTTATCGGAGCAGAGTTCGACTCTTGCCAATCCACAGCCCAGCTCCTGGTGGACGGGGCAGAGGTTCTCTCCTCCTTTGCCCAATCATTTCATGTTGGGCAATTGTGCCCTGCCCGGGACTTCCTTCGCCTTCTGGGTTACATAGCGGCCTGCACCAGCATGATCTGATGGGCCTGTTGGAATATGCACTCCCTGCAATGGAAGCTAGCCAGCCAATGGTCTCAGCACAAAGGTCATGTCGACCAGCTGGTCACAGTGACTCAGAAGATGTGGGATGCCTTTCAGTCACGGCTAGGCCCAGAGTATCTGTAGGAAGGGATCCCATTTGTCAGCCCTGAGCCGACGGTCATCCTGACAACCGATGCCTCTCTCACGAGCTGGGGTACCCATCTGGGGGAACACAGAGTCCATGGGCTTGCTGCAGGGGGGGATTTGTTCTCGAGGCCTTGGACCCCAGGTCTCTTCTGTGCCTTCCCTCCACTTCCGTTAATCCACAAGGTGCTGCACAAGGTCAGGAGGGACAAGGCATGGGTGATCCTGGTGGCTCTGGACTGGCCACGCCAGTTTTGGTACCCAGTCTCCTCAGCAACAGGCTCCCGAGGCATCTTCCACTTTGCCTGGACCTGTTCTCCATCAGTCAGGGGAAGGTACTCCACCTGGACCTTCAATTCCTGCATCTGACAGCCTGGTTCCTGAGCAGCTAGAGTTCCAGGCTTTCAGAAGATGTCCTCACCATGGTGGAGGCATCTAGAAAGGAATCAACCAGAAAATGCTATGCCTGCAAGTGGAGGAGATTCTCCATTTGATGTCAGGGCAAGGGGCTGAACCCTCTGACCTGTCCGGTGACAGCATTTTGGACTACCTGTGATCCCTAAGGGGGATGTAGGTCAACGACACTTAAGGTGCACCTGGCAGCCATCTCCGCTTACTGGGTGTGGGCTGGTCAGCAGTCGGTGGTCTGGCACTTTTTCAAAGTCTTAGATCACATTTCACCTGCAGTGTGAGAACCACCACCATCGTGGGACTTGTTGCTGGTTTTGGCAAAGCTCATGGGCAAGCCATTTGAACCAATGCACAGGTGTGAGATGTCTCACCTGTCGTGAAAGTCCACCTTCTTTGTGGCTATCACATCAGCCAGAAGGATCAGTGAGGTCCATTCGCTTTTGGTGGAGTCTCCTTACCTGGCCTTCCACAGGGACAAGATTGTCCTTTGCCCCAAACCAAAGTTCCTCCTGAAGGCTGTGTCAGAGTTTCACCTTAATCAGGTAATGATTTTTCAATGTTTTTCCCAAATCACACCTCAGAGGCCAAACACAGGCTCCATATTCTGGACCTGAGGTGAGCACTCGTTTATTACAAAGAGCGCATGGCTGGAGTTCAGTGAGGGGTTCACCAGCTGTTTATCACCTACGCTGAAGCCGCACCTGGCAGACCTGCAGCCAAGCAGACGATTGGTGGGTGGATCACTTCCTGCATTGATCTCTGCTATAGGTTGGCAGGTAGGGAGCCTCCCGAAGGGCTAAGGGCTCATTCCACTTGTCATATCGCTGCGTTGGTGGCTGCTTCTAGGAACGTACCTATCCAGGAAATCTGCAGGGCTGCTACCTGGAAGTCAACACACACCTTCATTTCCCATTACCACATTGACCTTGAGACATGTCAGGATGCTGGTTTTGGGGTCTCAGTTCTCCAATCTCTGTTCCCTAAATAGGGGGCATGAGCCTTTCCTCCCTCCTCCTGGTGAACTACTTGGAGTGTGCCAAATAGTGTGCATAGAACAACATATCCACATCCCTAGAAACACAGGTTACTCACCTGAACAGTAGTTCTAGGAGTGGTATATGTTGTTCATCCACACGGACCCACCCGACCTACCCTGGCTCAGGTGTCATTTGGCGGAGCCAAGGTAAATACCACCCAGTTGGGTGGGAGGAGCCAGCTTGAAGATATTCTGGCACTTCTTAAAGGGGAAAGAACCATGCCAAATAGTGTGGATGAACAACATATACCACTCCGAGAATTACTGTTACAGGTGAGTAACCTGTGTTTTTGCAGATAAAACCAAAATCTGTAATAGGGTGGACAATCAGGAGGGGGAGGAAACAATGCATAGTGATCTTGGAAAACTCAAGGAGTGGTCAAGAACAAGGCAGTTGAGATTCAGTGCCAAAATGTGCAAAGTCCTGCACCTGGGGTACAGGAACCCAAGAACTAAGTATAGGATAGGGGTAGGTACTGTCAGTCACTAAGCAGGAAAGGGGCCTTGAGATTATCATATCAGATGACCTCAGTGTGGCAGGGCAGTGTGACAAAGCAGTAGGTAGGCCAGTGCAGTGCTGAGATGCATTTAGAGAGGTACCCTCAGCACTGACGAACAGGGTGCAGGAGGGGAGTCTCTTTTGAGTCAGAAAGAGCACCAGGACCAGTGGGCATGCAGTAAAGCTGGGGGTGGTTTTAAGAGGGATATTAGGAAGTCCTACTTCACTGAAAGAGTAGTAGACATCTGAAATAGCCTGCCAGCAGACGTAATGGAGGCAAAAATAGTAGGGGGTTTCAAGAATGTGTGGGATATACATTAAGGTGTACTAGAAAACAGGGAGGTGGGAGGAAGGGTTGCCAAAGACAAGTTAGGGTCTACAAAGACAGATTAGGCAGGGAACATCTGGGCAGACTGGGTGGGTCAAGCTGTCCTTTTCTGCCAACACATTCTATGTTTGTATGTTCTATGTTACTTTCTGCCCTCTCAGGCTAACAATTGCAGGACTCATTCTGGTCAGATAATAAGCTTAAGGCACCATCTGAAGTAAGACGCAATACACATACTTATTCATGTATTAAACAAGTAGATACCGTATGTCAAATTACTGTAATCAAAAAATGACACATTTGTGGACCAAAATGTCACGAATTTATACATTTTTTATTCTTTATTTTCATTTCCTACCTTTGGTGACTGACCAAGCCTTTAAGTTATGACATACCCCCAGCACTGACGAACAGGATGCAGGAGGGGAGTCTCTTTTGAGTAAGAAAGAGCACCAGGACCAGGGGGCATGCAGTAAAGCTGGGGTGGTTTTAAGAGGGATATTAGGAAGTCCTACTTCACTGAAAGAGTAGTAGACACCTGGGTCAGAAGTTGGTCATCTGGGTGGCAAACTGGTTGTCGGGTAGACAACAGAGAGTGGTGGTAAACGTATACAGTCAGAAGAGATGCAAGTCATAAGTGGGGTACTTCAGGGATCAGTCCTGGGGTCAGTCCTCTTCAATATCTTCATCAGTGACATTGCAGATGGACTAGAGGGTAAGGTTTGTCTGTTTGCAGATGACACCAAGATCTGCAACAGAGTAGATGATTCAGATGGGGTGGGCAGAATGAGACGAGATCTGGATAAACTAGCAAAATGGTCGGAAGAGTGGCAACTGGGATTTAATGCAAAGAAGTGCAAGATCATGCACATAGGGAAGAGAAACCCTGAAGCCACCTATAGGCTGGGAGGGGAGTTGCTGGCAGTCACAAGGGAGGAAAGAGACTTGGGCATCATCATCATCACCGATGACCTGAAATCATCCAAGCAGACCACTTAAGCGGTAGGTAAGGCTAGAGGGATGTTGGGGTGTTTTAGTAGGGTATCACAAGTCAGAAGAGTGAGGTAATAATCCTCTTTACAAGAAACTGGTTAGGCCCCATCTGGAGTACTGAGGCAGTACTGGAGGCCACACCTTCACAAGGACATTAACCAAATTGAGGTAGTCCAGAAGGGCAACCAAAATGGTACAGGGACTGCATCAGAAAACATATGAGGACAGATTAACGAGCTCAATATGTATACCCTAGAGCAAAGGAGGGAGAGAGGTAATATGATTGAAACATTCAAACACCTTAAGGGCATTAACAAGGTGAAAGAGTCTAACATGTTTCAGTATAAGAAAAATAGCAGGACAAGAGGACACAGAATGAGATTAGATGGAGGCCAATTAAGGGGTAGTGTGAGGAAGTTCCTTTTCACAGAAAGGGTGGTGGATGCATGGAATGGCCTACCTCAGGAAGTGGTGGATATGAATACAGTGCAGGGCTTCAAACAGGCATGGGATAGGCATAAGGGAGCAATAAAGATGAGTATGAATAGATAGGCCATTGACAGAGCAAAGGCCGATGGCACATTCATAAGGTAGAAAAAGAAATGGGCAGACTGGATGGGCCTTGCAGTCCTTATCTGCCATCAACTTCAGTGTTTCTGTAATTATAGTCTTATTAAATTTTTTCAGTGTTTTACTGATAGTGTAGTTGCAGCATTTAAGGAATTATGAGAAAGATGTAACCTACCATGATCACACTTATTTCAATATCTGCAATTAAAAAATGTTATAATAGAATCCAGTGGCTCCCTCATATTAACACCCACTACACAAACTGAAGATATTTTGACATGTGACAGAAACAAACCAAAGTTAATACCAAGAATATATATGCATGTCTCAAATTATCTACTCCCAAGATTTAACCTTTTTGAAAGGGAAATGGAAACAAGATTTGGGACATCAAATTATGGAAGAAATATGGGGCAGAATATTACTGATCTATTCTTTGGTCAACGCATCTAAATTTTATCACATCTAGTTTAACACATTTCATCAAACATACTACACCACTGCAAAATTAGATAAGATGTATCCTCTTGTACTCAGTATTTGTCCCCATTGTCTTAGCGCCCTAGGGACTTTAACTTACTTACTCCATTTAGATCCCTGCCCATCTCAGGGTTCATTTCAGATATTTGCCTGTGTGAGACACAAACCCACTGGGTATAAAAAGTGGGGGTTATGTAATGGGTTGTAGTGTTCAACCGAGAACATATTTTTACTGTAGCTGTGGATAGGCATTAGAACAGTGAGTGAGATTGTCCCAAAGCGAGAAGAAAAGGTGGACAAAAATAACAAATTGTATGACATTTATCATACTCCCCTACTCAAAACTGAAAACTTATCTAATGTCTAGACACAAATACTGCAGACATGTTTCACAGTTTCTACACGTCAATTAATATTGTCACCATTATCAACTTTGCTAAGTTGCATTGAATCACAACTAGTGGTACCCCTGCACACATAAATAAATTGATCATTATTGTGTACCATTTTGGCTAAGAAATGCATTCTACCCAAGTAAACAGATAAGGACCTTCTATGTTTCAAATGTGGATTAATGACATCATTTATACTTTAAACTTGAAAAAATCCATTTCTGCAAAAATAAAAAATTAGATATCTTCATTAAAGTAAAGGTGTGAGATATGCAATAAGGCTTCATAGCCTGCTACCCTGGAGTGGCAATAGCCCTCTGTGTTAAACTTATAAATTGTAATGCACTCCTGTAAGTTTGGGAAGGGATCGTAACTCCGGCTGAATTGCCAGCCAGCTGATCCCTTTTCACTTCCCATTCTGCCTGCTCCGCCCCTGTGCTCCTACGTTTTGTGATGTGTAACCGGGGAGAGCATGGGAATGCACCCCGTACAAGTGTATGGGGCCTATTTTCAGAATGTTGTTACAGAACTTTAAGCTACCATTTGATAAAAATGAAAGCCATCGCTCAACTAATAGGGACTCTATTAGTTAATTGGTAGCATTCATTTTATGAAAAAACAACAAGGATTCTGCTTTATTCTGAAACTACATCCTAATACTCTCCCTGGTCCCTACTTTAATAGCTTCACTCCTATTCAACAGATTTGCTTTATAATTTTACATGCGAGGTCTGGGGGGGCAAAGTCTCTTGACATGCCAAGTTTCGTTTCGGTCAGATATGTGGATTCTGAGGTTCGTGTAGCATGTTTTTAGGAAAAATTGGGTGTTTTTTTTTTTTTGCTGTGTTTTGTTTTCTTTTTTGTCATCACTTAGCACCCAGATGGTTGGCAGTTTTGGTCAGAAATTTTCAAGGTATAAAGGGCTTGCCTCAGAATGGTGCCTTTCATCGGTTTGGAGAAAAAAATAATAATCTGTTCCCAAGCTATAAGGATTTGAAATTTTGCTTCTGAGCATGCTTAGTGGGGTATCAAAGATCTATCCAAATGACCATACTGAGCATGCTTAGAACTGATATTTCATAGCCTTCTAACTTGGGAATGGATTAATATTTTTTCACCAACCCAATGAAAGGCACCATTCTGGGGCAAGCCCTTTCTACCCTGAACATTTCAGACCAAATATGTATGTCTCTCTGTCTGTCTGTCTCTCTCTCTTTTCTATCTATCTATCTATCTATCTATCTATCTATCTATCTATCTATCTATCTATCTATCTATCTATCTTTTAAGCGGACCGAGGTGCCCTTCCCCTTCCCCTCTAGGTCACCCACCTGCCATTATGAATATTTATTTTTGTAATACCTAAGCGGACCGGGGTGCCCACTCCTCTTGTTGCTTCTGTGTACCTCCCACCCTCCACGTCACCCTCCTCTGTTCCCCAAAGTGTAGCCCAACAATGGGGGAATTTCAACTGTAATAAAGAAAACCATCAATTTTTTTTTTCTTTTTAAACCTGTAAAAAGAAAACTGACCCTCACGGATCTGACCCCGCCACCCTGACCTCCCACTCAGCACTCACCACCCTACACACCCTAACTTACATGAACATGTCCCTTGACGGAGATCCACTCTCCAATCAAAGACATGTCTAGCTGCTGGAACCAGCAACTGCAATATGAGAAACTATGGTAAGAGTGGTTCAATGTATTTCAATGGGGTTTTGAAATTTGATGCATAATTTTGTCATTTTTGCATATTTTCATCTCAGATTTTCAACATGGCCTTTTTGGGACCACAACTCCTAAATGTGACAGATGTAATTTTTTTAATCCTGGATGGGACATCTTTTCACACTTCTGGTGTGAAATGACATTTTGGCTGATGGGCAGTCATAAAATAACTATCTTGAAAACTTGGGGACAAAATTAAACACAAAAAAGATAAAGTGTGAATGTGTGAAGAGTGACTGTGTGAAGAATAAATATGTAAAGAGTGAATGTGCCAGACCCTGCACTTCTGTAGGCAGATGAAGTATTCCCATAGTGCATGGCACAAAGGGCAATGCACATCTGCACCTGTTGGGACCTGCGTGAATGAAAATACAATTCCACTATCTGAAAAAGAATGGAACTTCTTTGCAAAAAACTTTGCTAATGCACCAGTTAAGTTAACTTAATGCCACAAAAGCAGGGACATGTGGCACTAGGGTTTCCAACCCTAACTCCCCACCTCCATCCCTCAAGCAGAAAAAGGAAAACACATTAGGGTTTGGGTCTCCGGAGTCTTGGCGAATCAGTGGTGGGGTCTTCCTTGGGTTTGTCAGTCCTACTGCTCATCCCTCCCCTCCAGCCCGTAACCTGCAATCTGAAGCACAAGGTACATCTCCAAGTCAGTGCCTCATAGAGAATACACTCTTCAAAGGTACAGAAGTATATCTTGCCACATGTTGCCAACACAATTTGTTGTAGCTTTATTCACACAGGGCCCTGTGGGCCCTGTGTGAAGAAAGGAGATAATGTGTGATGTTGTTTGCTCAGGGAACGAGGTGGGCATTAGGGTAGACAACCCCAAGGAAGACCCCAATGCTGATTAGCCAACACTCTGGAGACCCCAAATCCATTTTTTTCCTTTTTGCTGCTTAGGGGATGGATGATAGGTGGGAGTTAGGTTGAAACCCTAACACCACATTTCCCTACTTTTGTGGTGTTAAGTTACTCTAGCTGGTGCATTCGTTTTTTGCAAAGAACATTTATATTTTTTGTTTTTTATACTAATTGCTCTTGTAATATTAGTTTGAAATGTCAGATGGAAAGTGGATAATAGGCATAGAAAAACTTGGCTGCTGCTCTAGCCCCAGGAATCTCTCACTTAATGATAGAACCTAAGCACATTTTAGAATTTGGAATGTAGGTTCAAGTTCTGCATCCCTGCTCCACTATGGCCATTGCTCAGATCTGTTTCTGTACCAGAAAAGAGCAGTCACCCCGTAGTGAACTCCAGTAATATCTGGTTCTCCGGTTGGTTTTGTTATTTTGTATTTATTCTTTTTAAAGTGTTTCGGTTTTCTTGATTTCTCTCTGTTAGTAGGGTTGTTTTTCCTGTTGATTATGGTTTCTCTGGTTCCATTTGATTCATGGGGACTGGAGAATGCCCTTGCTGATTCTTGGGTTAGAAAAAAAATAATTACTCACTATAGTAATGTTTCTTCTTAAGGGATCCCTCACTATGTTTACACTCCCTACCCTGCCTCCCCTTCCAGAATCTGAAATAGATTCACACATGAATCAGTGTTTTTTTAATTGTGGTTGCGTGAGCATTACTGTTGCAGTTCCTATAATTGTAAGTTTGTTGTTGTGATTTATACGACAAAAAATTTCTCAAGTCTGCTTTTAAATTGTCTGCTGTTTTTTTAAATTCTATAAAAAAATTTCAAATTTACCAGTTGTTTAATAGCCTTTTAGCTAGTTTTACTAGCCACTGCTCCACTTTGGCTTGGAAACGGATCTGAGCATCGGCCAGCGTTGAGGGCAGATGCAGAGTTTGAACCTAAGGTTCTACCTCTGGGGTGTCTGTCTCAGCCGAGATGACCGAGTAAAGTGTAAACATAGTGAGGAATCCCTCTTGAAGACACAACATTACTACGGTGAGTAATTTTTTCTTAATTAGGATGCCTGTCCATATTTTAGACTATTATGTTTCTGTTCTTTATGCAATAAAAAAATTGTTGTTGTTTTTGTTATACCAAATATTTTTGGTAAGCTTTACATTTTTTATTTCATTTGTAAGTGTTCTTGATGGTTGCATAAAACTATATTGTTTACACACAAGAATAAATAAAATCATCTACTATATATCTTCAATTAAAATACCCAACTTAGAATTGCAATTAGCAATTTCTGCCATGGCTTTTAATTAAGGGCAGCCTGTAAATCGGGGCAGCTTCTATTTAAAGCACCTTGCTTGTGGCTGCTCACCTAACCTCAGTAGTTCAGTTACCACTGCTGTTAAATGCCTGCTAAAGCCTTTTCTTGGGCGAGACAGAGGATGACTTACCATTGCCATTATTGTTGTGTCTTCTGAGTTACTGTTACTATTATCACTGTGTCTACTAACTCCCTGGACTGCCCAACTGCAAAGCCTGTAAAATCCAAGTAGCAAAATGAGAAGCATTCCCATAGCAGTTGACAAGTCAATAAAAAACAAGTCGGAGAGTTTCATAAAAAAAAACTCTCCTTAATGGAGTTAGAGCTTACTGAGGCTGGCTGTATTGGCAGCCATCGGCTTGATGGAGACGGATGCTTTGATGAACCTGACCTGCCAGACTGCCATCCATAGTCTAGGTCTGAAGCCACCAGCCCCTCACAGATGCTCAGGTAGTCTGAGAGCCACAGCCATGGTTCTCTGACAAACCCGACCTGCCAGACTGCCATCCGCAGTCCATGTCTGAAGCCACCAGACCCTCACAGAAGCTCAGGTAGTCTGAGAGCCACAGCCGTGGTTCTCTGATGAACCCGACCTGCCAGACTGCCATCCACAGTCCAGGTCTGAAGCCACCAGCCCCTCACAGAAGCCCAGGTAGTCTGAGAGCCACAGCCGTGGTTCTCTGATGAACCCGACTTGCCAGACTGCCATCCACAGTCCAGGTCTGAAGCCACCAGCCCCTCATAGAAGCTCAGGTACGGACTTGTCCTCAAGGACTGATTACCTCCAGGAAGGGAGCCCTAGCTGCCTGAGTTTTCTTTTTTACATGAAGACAGCTGTCTCTGGGTTTAAATCCACAGTCTGTTACTGCTGTGACCCACTGGCTGCTGTCAGCCCTAGGAGCACTCCGATTTGCTCCATATAGCTCTGCACTGTTAATGCTTGAATTATATTGTACTAGATTATGATTTCTGTTAAAACTGTCTTGCTAGCATTTTATAGTTGAAGTTTGTTGATTTAATCTAAATGCCTGCAGTGCGTTCCCTCATAAGACCCAGTAGCGATCTCAGCTCAGGCCTTTGAACCCCCCCCCCCCTTCACCTTTTTACTCTAGTATTGTGTTTTAAATAGCCCTGTTCTTGCTCTCTCAGACTTTGTGGCACCTTGCCTAACATTTTGATCTACAATACCCCCATGTTTAAGCCATTTTACATTTCTTTTTAGCTCCATGAGCAGCCCCACCCCCCTGTCTTTCTTATTTAATTCCCCTCTGTCCTTCTCTTTTCAGGTAGTCTGAGAGCCACAGCCGTGGTTCTCTGATGAACCTGACCTGCCAGACTGCCATCCGCAGTCCAGGTCTGAAGCCACCAGCCCCTCACAGAAGCTCAGGTACGGACTTGCCCTCAGGGACTGATTACCTCCAGGAAGGGAGCCCTAGCTGCCTGATTTTAGCCGCCGCCGAGACCACAAGCCGGACTCTTCCAGCAAAGAGGTACGGCAAAACTGCATTTTTGTGCCCACCTGCCCATTCCCCCTCTAAGCTCATTATTATATAGACAGCCTTCCCCAACCCCCTCTCACTCTTTGATCTACTCCTTTCCGTCTATCTAAAATGCCTCTTACATCGACGCTCTCCATAGGCTAACAGCACTGCTCATTACCATTTCATATAGCGACGCAAGACCATATTGGTGCAGCCTACTTTACCACACACATTACCATCTCATACAGCATGGTAAGACCACATTGGTGCAGCCTACTTCGGCAGCATCCTACCTCCTTTTAAAGTACTAGCTACCAAGGGAGACTACACATCTTCAGTGATCATATAGGCTTGGTGCCATCTGCTATCTTGCTTAACCCTGTGGATTCCCCAAATACCTGCACACATCAACTTGTCTTGTTCTGTCTGGTGATTCTCTAGGAGTCTGTAATCTTGCTATGCCATCTACAGATTAAAACACTTTGCCGTAGTCATAGCTTGCTATTTTTCACTATAAGGCGTCAACATGAGGGCTGATACCTGGCTCCCTTTCTTAATCTTCCTATGGCTGGTGCCTTATGTAGTGTATCACCTGGGCCGCAATAACTCACAGGGGGGGTCGGACCCTCTGTCCCAGTGCTATTTATACAGCAACTCATCTCATGGCTTTTGTTGCACCCCTGCGCTACCATACTTGCATCAGGCTGAGGTAGCTTCTGGGGGTGGAACCTGCACCTCCCTACCCTTACAGGGTATGCCCCCATATTCCCAGTAATAATGCCACTTGGTGCCATGTGGCAAGGATTTTAGTTGCTGCATCCTTAGGACAGCACTGCGTAACTAGCAGGGCCCAGCACTCTCGTTCTGTCATTCCAAGCAGTCGTGGAAGAATTAGAGCTTTCAAATGATGTCTAGCTGCCTTAAAGAAAATTGTGTTTCTCCTGCTATTGTGCTTAGGCAATGTTGAACTTAACCCTGGTCCTACAGAAGCCTTGTCATCTCTGTCTGAACTTACAAGGCTTAGAGGAATGAGCTTTATGCACGTTAATGTTTGCAGTCTCTTAAAAAAACTTACATCGATCCAGACGTGGGTCATTCATACTGAACCAGATGTGCTGGTAGTCTCGGAATCCTGGCTCAGGTCTTCTACCCCTGGCAGGGAGATTAACATCCCTAACTATTGGCTGTTCAGAGTCGACAGGCAAACTAGGGGTGGTGGGGTAGCCATTTATGTCAAGGACAAATATACAGTCACTACTATTGACTCCTTCTCTATCACAGATGGCTTCGAATGTCTGTCACTTAAGGTTGAAACATCCCGCTCAATGGCTATCAGGGTTATTGGGTGTTATAGCCCTCCATCTGCTGGGTCCCAGCTCCTGTCTCACCTGTCGACCAAATCCTTCTGTGACTCTCTTGGGCTCACACAGCTCATTGAAGAACCTACACATCCTAACAAGAAAACCCCCAGGAATAGCACCCTATTGGATGTCTTTCTTACAAGCAAGCCACAGTCCTTTTCCTACGGTGGAATATTTTTCTCGGATGTCAGCGATCACTGCTTCATCGCCGGTGTAAGATCTGACTCCAATCCCTCTCCACATCTAAGTTTTCCACCAGAAGGTCCAGACGCAACTTCGACCCATTTGCCTACATCGATGAGCTAAATCATCTGTACACTGGCAGAACTTTTACCTAGTCAAAAAGAAAACTCCTTCTCAACCACCAGCCCAAAAAATAATCTTAATTTTATTTTTATTTTCCACTGTGATTTCACTTGTAACTTTTGCTCCTTAAATGAATATTTTTTTCGTAATGTTTCAGAACATTGGTTCCTTCATCAGACTGTGGAGCTTTTCTCTGAAGATTCTGTGTAAATCAGTAATTTTGTAAACCTACAATGTGTCTGCTATGGGCCGGGGTACTGTCTTTCGAGTTACAAGTCATTCAGTCCTATGCGTTAGGTTAACTTAATAAATGGACATATGAATTTATGGTTCTCAAGATTTCTCCGTTTCCATTGTTAACCTCTGAATTCCTGGAATGAATTGCTCCTTTGCCTTTGTATAGGACTGAATGACTTGTAACTCAAAAGAGAGTACCCCTACCCCCATAGCAAACACATTGTAGGTTTAGAAACTTACTGATTTACGCAGAATCTTCAGAGAAAAGCTTCACAGTCTGATGAGGGAACCAATGTTCTGAAACGTTATGAAAAACACATTCATTTAAGGAGCAAAAGTTACAAGTGAAATCACAGTGGAAAATAAAAATAAAATTAAGATTATTTTTTGGACTGGTAGTTGAGAAGGTGTTTTCTTTTTGACTTTGCAGCTGAATCCGTTTCATCACCTTCTCCCTTATTTAAATTTGAGGCTTCACTAAGTTTACATAAAAAGGAACCCTGGGAGACTTATTTGACTGACAAGAACTTTTACCTAACCAAATCAGTCAGTATGGCATATGACATTTTTCATGAAATGGTGTCTTGTGCCATAAGTAAACATGCTCCCTTGGTAAAAGTCCACGTAAAGACCAGAACTTGCCGATGGTTCTCTGCTGAACTCAAGGCTGCATTTCTAGCGAGAGATGAACTCTGGAAAAAGGCCCGCAGATCAAAAACTGCCGAGGATTGGTGTCACTTCAGGAAGACTAGGAACTCCTGCACCAAATTGATTAAAGAGGCTAAGGCCAACTTCTACTGTTCTGAGCTTGACTCTGCCTCAAGGTGCCCAGCTAAACTTTGGTCCACAATCAAAAACCTGTCTGGTCATACAGCTGGAAATGTACTTCCCTCAAAAATCATCTCTGACAATGTTACTATCAACGATAGCAAGGAGATTCTCCAGGCCTTCAACAACCACTTTGCAACGGCAGGCCTAGCATTCAACAATTCACCAGCATCCGTGTTACGTTCTCAGGTTAGTGCACAGATTCCTGAACCTAGCACCACTAATTCGGTCTTCTCATTCCTTCCTGCTTCGTTGAAAGAGGTCAAAGACCTCCTTCTACAGTTGGACACCAAGAAAAGCACTGGTGCTGACTCTCTCAACCCCTGCTTCTTAAAGATTGCATACCATGGCCTAGCTGTACCAAACACGCACCTGTTTAACTTGTCTTTGTCCCAGGGGACTCTTCCACACCTATGGAAAATTGCCCATGTCATTTCTCTGTTTAAATCAGGGGATCCCTGCGACCTGAATAATTACAGGCCGATATCTTTCCTACCAATATTGTCTAAACTGCTGGAAAAATTGTGAATGCTCAGTTGAGAACCTACCTAGATAACAAGAACCTTCTAAACCCTATGCAGTCTGGTTTCAGAGCCAAGCACAGTACCATTACGGCTCTGGCCAAAGTGACTGATGACTGGTAACGAGAGCTGGAAAACAAAAAATTTGTATGTGCCATGTTCCTGGACCTTAGCAAGGCCTTCAACACTGTCAACCACTGCCTGCTTCTTTCCACCCTAAATGTGATAGGTCTGGACCTGACCTCTCTGTGCTGGTTCAATAATTACCTTACAGATAGGCTCCAGCAGGTCAAGGCCGAAGGGGAGCTCTCTCCACTCAAACCACTAAAAAGAGGCGTTCCACAGGGATCCATCCTGGGGCCTCTGTTGTTTGCCATTTATATGAACAATATTGATGTTGTCATCAAGGAGGCCAGTATTCACCATTTCACTAATGATACGGTGTTGTACCTAAGCCGCCCAACTCCGGAAGCTGCCTGTGGAGATTTACAAACAGAATTCAACTTGTTGCAGAATCAGCTCCTGAATAAAAAACTCTTACTCAATTCCAAAAAAACAAAAGCTATGCTGTTCTCTCCGGCTGCTCATTTGGTGAACCCTGCTATCTCTGGCTCCTTACCTCCTATAAACACTTTACTAGGAGAGAGGTTGGAATTTGTTACGAAATTCAAGCACCTAGGGGTCTGGCTAGACCACAGACTTTCCTTCATGGAGCATGTCGAGGATCTGCTGAAAAAGTTGAGGCAGAACCTTGGTCTCTTCTTTAGAATAAACCGCCTCCTGACCAAAGATGCCAAGATGTAGTTAGTTCAATCCACGTTTCTATCCCTAATTGATTATGCCGATTTCATTTATAGTCAGTGTAATGCCTCCTGTATTACTAAACTGGACACCTTATACCACAGAGCCTTAAGATTCATAACTGGCCTACCTATCACCACCCACCACTGCCCACCACTGCTTCCTTATATGCAGCTGTGGGGTGGATCTCCCTTCAGTACAGAAGGAATAGAAATAAGGCTCTCTGGACTTACAGAGCTATTACCAACAAATTACCCCAATACATTTCTGACTGTTTACCGTTATACGTGGTAGGCAACTACGCACTGAGAAGCTATTCTCTGTTTCCAGCTGAAGGTACCTATGGCCAATACATGCTTTGGGAGAGCAGCCATAGGCTTTGTGTTGCCCTCACTCTGGAACAAACTACAGAAATCTATGAAACTGAGTCTCCCTGTTAGTCTTACCACCTTCAAGACCTTGTATGCCAAGGCTGTTAAGGAGCTGTGCAGCTGTTTCCAGCATGCTTAGCTTGCTAGGGTGCCTACTGCTTGCCTGCCCACTACATCTCCACCTAATCCGGTCCCTTGATTGTTTCAACCTATACCCCCCTTTTTTTTTTGCTAATCCACTACCTTTCTTACCCTCAGACTCCTAACATATATGTCCCCAGCCCATCTACCATAGCACCCCTCCTAGAACAGCTGCAGTCCTGTACCCCTCCCCTCCATATCTGCCACTTAAGTTTGTATATGTCCTGACCAATGATATGCCATGTTGTCTGAAAATGTTTTAATATGGTGGCTGTTTCAGAATGTTTTAATTCCCCTTCTCTTACCATTCTCCCTAATCTTGTTAACCCTGTACCTGAAATACTTGTTATTGCTCTGTATATATTTTTTCTATTTCTGTATAATTGTCTATTTATTATCTGTACATAAAAGTGTTATTCTTGACCTTGTGTAACGCAGGTCCACCTTGTAAATGAGCCTGCTCAATGGTGTTCGCCTGGATAAATAAAGACTTGATTGATTGATTGATTTATTTGCCCACTGAAGATATTGACTTAGCCAAGTGGATAACCCCCCTAACTTGAGAAACATCTAAAGTTTACCTAAAAATCAGTTGCACTTATGGCTGCCAGTATATCATCTGAATCGAGTTTTAAAGTCAGCCATGAGTGGGTGAATCGATTCCTCTGTGTTTTGGTTTCACATTAAGGTAGAAAACAACTGTGGGACGAAAACTGTCCTTAGACCACACACCCAAAATGATTGCTTTTGTAGCTTTTTGCTTTTGACATAGCATCACCCATGACATAAAGCCAGGATGAATCAGGAACATGAATGAAACAGCAGTATGTGTGGACATATACAACGATAAAACATTAGAACAAAGAGGTACCAAATGTGTTCCATGGCTTACAACTGTGCATGAGAAGCAGCAGATGACTGTTTGCCTTGCCGCCATGGGTGACGTCCAAAAGCTTCCACCATTTGTTCATTTGAAAGTTAAGCGCCTAGGGAAGGATGTCTCCAGCATTCCAGTGGTCATTGCCTGTAATCTAGTGTCCCAGAATGGATATATTAATGAATAGCTCATCCTAGTTTGGCTGGAGAGGGTTTTGGGTGGTTTCTCAATCAATAAACGAATACTCGCCCCAGTGGGATTACAGACTTATCTTTTTAGTAGCTGAGGTAAGCTGGACATACCACCCACTTTTCTCAGTCTCACACAGGGGTACTCACAATATGGAGACATTTTTTTTATCCTAGAAACAATGCCTAAAAGGAGCCATATGGCTCAGTAAACTGGCTCTAGATCCGGGCTTTCTCCCAGCTGAGCTTGACCATAAATGTTGACAATAGATAACCTGGGGATTGGCTAAGGGTTCACAATTTTATTGTAATGGCATTCTGATATCCTCTGACCAATTAAAGATGGAGTATCAGCTGGACAGATGTGACCATTATAGATACCTTCAAAATAAAACATATCTTACAAGTAAAATAGGCCACGGTGTACAGGTAGAGAGCCTGCCTCCTACAATCCTATTTATAGACTTAGAACTTAAAAATCACAACGTTACATTTTATTTCCTAATTTTATCAAGCTCTACTAGTGAGGGACCTAACCAATATGGACTCAATCCAGTCCAAATAGGTAGCCGAGCTAAAGACTGTCATCACAGACAAGGTGTGGACCACTGTCTGGACAACACAGCACAAAGTTAGCTGAGACAGCTGCCAAGTGCACTTTCAGGGTGGATGGTCTCAGACCAAGGGAATAGAGATGGGTTGGGTAATCCAGGACATCTGGCAAACCCACCTGAGTGTGGTCCAGATTATTGCTCTGGCACCAAATGGAGAATCTTTTCCACTTGGACATATAGGTCTTCCTAGTGGAAGACTTTCTAGAAAACCTAAGGACCTCCATGACCCTTTCAGAGAGATGCAGGTTGGCATTCTCTCGTTCCTCAAGAGCCAGGCCTTGAGCCTGAGAGACCGAAGGTTGGGGTATAGGATCCTGCCCTGGGAAGAAGTCAGCAACTTGTGCTTCCTGGGGAGGCTGATTGGTTTGGCCACTGATGGTGCCAGAACCAGGGAGTACCATGGCCACCAGGGAGTACCATGGCCGTCTGGCCCAGTCTGGAGCACTGAGGATCATTATATCTGGCTGGGATCTGAGCTTGTTCAGGACCCTCTGCAGCAGTGGGAAAGGAGGGAAGGCATACAGAAACTTCCCTGTCCAGTCCAGGATCAGTGCATCCAGTGGGATTGAACCCCTCACTGGGGGCCTGCAGCAAAATTGAGGAAGCTGGTAGTTGTCTGGAGCTGTGAAGAGGACTATCTCTGGAGTGCCCTACCTTTTGAACACAATCTGTAGCACCTGCTTGTCCAGGGACCATTCATGGTGGTTCTGATTGATCCTGCTTAGAGCATCTGCCAGTACATTGTCCTTCCCTGGCAGGTGGACTGCTGACAGGGAAATTCCCTGAGAGTATGCCAGACTCTAAATTTTCATGGCATCTGTGCACAGGGAATTGACCATGTGCCTCCCTGTTTGTCGATGTGGTACATTGTGGTTGTGTTGTCTGTCCTGACCTGCACCACCTTTCCTTGTAGCATACTGGTGAATGCCTGGAGTCCCAGGAAGACTGCTCTGAGCTCCAGCAGGTTGACATACAGCAATGACTCTTGTTTGAGCCATGTGCCGTGAGCGGTGTGCTCCTTCAAGTGTGCTTCCCCACCCCAGTAGTGAAGGTGTGGTTAGCACTAAGGAAGGATTTTCCTGCAGGAGTGGCATACATTGTCTGAGGTTGTCCATGTCCAGCCACCACTGAAGTGCTTGCAGGAATGTTCGTGTAACTGGCACCAGTTTTGATAGTGAGTCTCTCTTCTGGTGCCAGTGTAGTTTGAGATGATACTGAATATCTCTCATTTGGAATCTTGCCCCTGACACTGTTGCTATGGAGGCTGCCATATGGCCCGGCAACTGCAGGAAGTGCCTTGCAAGCCTTAGGCTTTGCAGCTTGAAGGTACTTGCCAGCTGTATCTGGCAGCCTTTGTCTGCGGAAAAAAAAGCCTTTCCCCTCACAGTGTCCAGCTCTGCCCCTATGAATTCCAGGAGCTGTACTGGCTGCAGTATGGATTTTTTCAAGTTGACCAGGAACCCTAGTGACTGAAGTACCTCCCGAGTGAGTGTCAGGGATTCCCTTACTTATGGAGGGGATTGCCCCTCAACTAGCCAGTCATCCAGGTAAGGGAATACTGCAACCCCTTGTCTCCTCTGGTGTGCCACAACCACAGCCAAGCATTTTGTGAACATCCTTGGAGCAGAAGTAAGTCCGAAAGGCATTGCCTTGAACTGGTAATGGCCTGATGGCAGTCTGAACCTTAGAAATTTTCTGTGGGACTGCCTGATTGGGATGTGGAAGTATGCATCCTTTAGGTCTAGGGATGCTAGCCAATCCCCTTGCCTTACGGTTCGAAGGATTGTTGTCAAGGTCACCATTCTGAACTTTGAATTTACTAAATGTCTGTTCAGGTGCCCGAGATCCAGTATGGATCACCACTCCCCTGTTTTCTTTACTGTGAGGAAGTACCTTGAATAGAGCCCTTTTCTCTCCGTGCCTGAGGAACTGGCTCTATTGCCCTTTGAGACAGAAGACTGGATACTTCCCCTTCCAATAGTAATGTTTCTGATAGGGAAGAGAGTTTGAAGACTCTTGTCCTCAGCTTTGGCATGAGCTTGAAGCTGAGAGCTAGACCCTGGCCCACTACTTCCAAGACCCACTTGTCCGTGGTGATGGTTTGCCATTCCTGGAGGTAGTGGGCCTGCCTGCCCCCTACTGGGGTTGGGGAGGTGACCCGAACAGACATCTCAGGGTGTCTGCTTGGCTTGAAATGCTGTCTGAGTGCCGGGACTAGTTCGGTTGCCACCTCTTCTGCTCCTGCCTCTGAAATACCCTCTCTGAGGTTGGTACTGGGGAAAAGCTTGAGGCTGGAAGAAAGGCCTGTAATGTTCCCTGCCTCTATCTCCCCTGGCTTGTTACTTCTGGGGGGTAGATGCTTTTTCTTTCGCAGCAGTACTTTTATAGGCTGTCTTGTAGTCATCCATTTTCTTCATGTGAGCCTCAGTCTGTTCACCGAACAGGGAAGTGGGCTCACATGGCAAATCCAAGGCCTTGGCTTGTGTATCTTGGGTCAGATTAGTGGTTCTGAGCCAAGCACACCTTCTGAATGACACCAAGGAAGCCATTTGTCTGGCAGCAGTGTCATTATTATCCACTGCCATCCTGAATTGGGCTTTTGATGCCTCTGTGCCCCTTTTCGCAGCTTCCTCCAGGTTAGCTGCCATAGGGGCTGGGACAGACTTTGAAATGTCCATCACAGTGTTCCATAAAGTCCTCTGGTATCTGGCAACATAGGCCACATAGAATGCCTGCCTGATAATAAGAGAGGATCCCAGGTAAACCTTCTTGGCAGTAGAATCCACTTTCCTGGAATCTTTGTCTGGAGGGTGAGATGCCAAGGGTATGCCAGCCTTGTCAGAGGCAGCAGCCTGTACCACTCCCTCATGGCTTGGGTGTCCAAAAAGAAATTCTGCTCCACTCCTAGCCACCTAGTACTTCTTGTCCACCTTTCTATCCACTGGTGGCACAGAAGTGGGGGTCTGCAGGACCTTGTTGATCTGTTTTTTTTTCAGGGATTTGTGGATGGGCAATAAGAGTCTTTTGGAGACTGCAGTGTCCATCATCTCCATGTAATCCTGTTCCTCCTTCTCATTGGTGGATTCCTGAGTAGGGAGGTCCAGGGATTGGGCCACTTGCTTTATAAAAGCAAAGTGGGAAGTATAGTCCTCAGTCCCTTTGTCAGGGGAATCAGGATAAATATCTGGTTCAATCGGCTCTCCAAAGTTGTCATCCTCGTCTTCATCCTCCTCCTCCTCCCCAAAAAGCTCTACCCATGCTCCAAAGAACCGTGAACCAAGGTAGAACTGGAGGATTGTGTGTGTGGCCGCTTCCGAACTGGAACTGGGGTTCAGCGGTCAGAATCAGTGTCTGTTTTGATTGCGGTTCGACCACTGAATGTTTTCCTTCTTTTTTTTTCCTGTAGTTGCCGAATCAGCAGCAGTATCCACAGGCCATTTTTTTGGTTGAGGAACCGTCGCCCTTGTCAGAAGGCTGTTCCTCTGGTTCTTTTTGGATGGTAGCCAGTTTGTCTGCAGCTGGGTCAGCAGCCTTTTCAGACATCTTCTCCTGCAGTCGTTTGTCGCCTCTCAAGCATTGACTGAGGGAATTTTTACAAATCTCACACAAATTAAATAAGGATCTATCTTAGTGAACGGTTCCCCACACTCTGTACAATGCTGGAAACCGGTGGGATCCGTTCTTTTCTTGGTCTGTGACATTTATTGGTCGGTTAAAACCGATCCAACTGAGAATTAACCCGGTGAAATTTTCAAATAACAAAAAACGACTTACTTAAACAGTCAGGCAGACAGAATTACCTAGAAAGTAAAGGAAACTATCGGTTCCTTCCCGGTTGAGATTAACAGATAAGGAACCGAAAAAACTTACAAATTCACTCTGTCTAGACTAAGTCTACCTGTGACCGAGGAGAGTGGTTCAGAAATTGAAGAAATTAAACGGACTTCGAGAAACCGAGAAAAAAATAAACTTTTTTTGTAAGAAAGTGAAGGAGAGCTCTCCAGAGATGACTTGCTGAGGCAAGCTAAATAAAGAATCTGACGGCTGTAGGAAGTGCAACCTGGGACAGTGGTTTGAAAACCGAGCTCGAGCTTAACATTCCACTATTCGCATAGGTTTTATTAACCATTTCGGCTCTGGGGCAGTCCTATGGTGAGATCATACTGCGTTTGTCAGAATACAGTAAGCTTTCCTGGGGTTTGAACAGACCTGACAATAAGATACAGTGATATACCTTTTACTTACTTTCAAGTAGAATTATGTACAGAAGCACTGAATAATCATACTTGGAGATATTGTAATGATGTGACTTGACCTTCCATCTAGATGTATAATGTTTGTTTAAAAGCCCAAACATGAAACTGCTGATAACATTATCACCCTGTACCACTGGTCTTTACAAAATCTTAATAAAAGTCAAGTTTAAAAAATAAATAAACAAATGTTCATCTGGGACACATTCCTCTGCCATATTGCCCCCTCTGTGAAAGTAGTACTGCAAAAATAACAACCATTTGTCAATGCCGAATGTTGATTGCGCTGGTGTGTTGAGCTCGCTCACTGCCCCTCTGTCACTCGTTCAGTCTGTTTCTCCCTGTGCTGCAGGCTGCTGTTTTGTACTGGGCTCCTGCCTGCATTGGCACCTTGTTCTGCCCACTAAGAAATCTGCAGCTGTCCTGACACAGCTGTGTTGAGGTGGCTCACTCCCCCTCTCTTACTCACTCATTCTGTTTTCTGCTGGCGCTGCAGGCTGCCCTTTTGTACTGGGCTCCTGCCTCTGTTGGTGGCTTTTCTGCCCACAAAGAAATCTGCAGCAGTCCCAACACAGGTCTGTTGAGTCAGCTGAGTCCCCCTCTCTCACTCACTCGTTCCGTTTCTGCCGGTGCTGCAGGCTGCCCTTTTGTACTGGGCTCCTGCCTGTGTTGGCACCTTTTTCTGCCCACAAAGAAATCCACAGCTGTCCTGACAGAGCTCCGTTGAGGGCGCTCACTCCCCCCTGTGTCACTCACTCATTCTGTTTCTCCTGGCGCTGCAGCCTACCCTTTTGTACTGGGCTCCTGGCTCTGTTGGTGCCTTTTTCTGCCCACAAAGAAATCTGCAGCAGTCCCGACAATGCTCCGTTAAGCTCGCTCAGTCCCCTTCTCTGACTCGCTCATTCCATTTCTGGTGGTGTTGCAGGCTGCCCTTTTCTATTGGGCTCCTGCCTGCGTTGCCGCCATTTGCAGCAGTTACAATACAGCTCCGTTGAGCTCGCTCACTCCCCCTCTCTCACTCGCTCATTCTGGTTTTCCTGCCACTGGAGGCTGCCATTTTGTACTGGGCCCCTGCGTGCTTTGCTGCCTTTTTCTGCCCACAAGCAAATCTGCAGCAGTCTCAACAGAGCTCCATTGAGCTCACTCACTCCCTCTCCCTTATGCACTCATTCTGTGTCTCCTGCCGCTGCAGGCTGCCCTTTTGTACTGGGCTCCTGCCCGCATTGGTGGCTTGTTCTGGCCAGAAAGAAATCTGAAACAGTCCCGACACAGCTCCATTGAGCTCACTCACTCCCCCTCTCTCACTCACTCATTCTGTTTTTGCCCGCGCTGCAAGTTGGCCTTTTGTACTGGGCTCCTGCCTGCGTTGCCGCATTTTCTGCCCACAAAGAAATCCTTCAGCAGTCACAATAGAGCTCCGTTGAGCTCGCTCACTACCGCTCTGTCACTCACTCATTCTGTTTCTCTTGGCGCTGCAGGCTGTGTTTGTGTATGGGGCTGCTGGCTGTGGTGGCACCTTTGTCTGTCCACAAATAAATCCACAGCTGTACCAAAAAAGCTCCATTGAGGTCACACAGTCCCCCTCTGTCACGCGCTCATTCTGTTTGTCCTGGCGCTGCAAGCGACCCTTTTCTCACCGGGCTCCTGCCTGCATTGGCACCTTTTTCTGCCAACAAAGAAATCCATGAGCAGTCCTGATAGAGCTCCCGCTGAGCTCACTCAGTCCCTCTGTCTCACTCACTTGTACTGTTTCTCCCACCGCTGTAGGCTGGCCTTTTGCACTGGGCCCCTGCCTGCATTGGCGCCTTTTTCTACCCACAAAGAAATTCGCAGCAGTCCTGACAGCGCTCCAGTGAGTTCACTCACTCACTCACTCACTCACTCACTCACTCACTCACTCTCTCGTTCTGTTTCTCCCAGTGCTGCAGGCTGACCTTTTGTACTGGCCTCTTACGTTGGGGCCTTTTTCTGCCCACAAACAAATCTGGAGCAGTCCTGACAGAGCTCAGTTGAGCTCAGTCACTACCCCCTCTCACTCGTTCCATCTTAATCTATCCCAAACACTGATGTCCTACAGCGACCGTGCTATTCTCCGTCAGGAGTGCAAAAACATATTTTAGCCAGGATATGAAAAATGACAGCTGTACTGTTCATAAGGAGGTGTGAAAGAATGCCACTGTTGAAAATGTGGCATGAAAATATTACAAATTTGTGGAGTTACAAGGGTGCGTGGAAACAGTTGAACGCACGCTTGTAACACAGTCATGTTAATGGAGTTTTGTCACCAAATTTTCAATATAGGGATTTTAGGACCTCTGCTCATGAACAGTGCCACTGTCATTTTCTTTATCTGTTCCGAACATTGATTTCCCACAGTGACCGCGTTATTCTGTGCCACAACTGTGAAACCACATTTCACTCAGGATGTGAAAAATGACAGCTGTATTGCTCATAAGGAGGTGTGAAAAATTGCCATTGTTGAAAATGTGGCATGACAATATTACGAATCTGCAGAGTTACAAGGGTGTGTGGAAAGTGTGCAACGCAACTCATTTGATGGGCTATCATCACCAGATTTTCAACATAGGCATTTTAGGACCTCTGCTCATGAACAGTATCACTGTCATTTTATTACTCTGTCCCGGACAGTGATTTCCCACAGCGACTGCTCTGTTCTGCACCGAAACTGCGAAAACACATTTCAGCCAGGATGGGAAAAATTACAGCTGCACTGTTCACAAGTAGGTGTGGGAAAATGTCAATGTTGAAAATCTGGAATGAAAATATTATACATTCGTGAAGTTATGAGCATGCATGCAAACTGCTCAACGCACGCTCGTAACACAGTCATTTTATGGAATATCGTTACCAAATTTTCAACATAGCCATTTCCGGACCTCTACTCATGAACAGTGTCACTGTCATTTTCTTAATCTGTCCCGAACACTGATTTCCGACAGCGACCGTGCTATTCTGCACCGGAAGTGCGAAAACACATTTCCGCCAGGATGCGAACAATGACAGCTGTACTGTTCACAAGGAGGTGTGACAAAATGCCAATGTTGAAATCTGGCATCAAAATATTGCAAAATTCAGAAATTCTGACGTGCATAGCAACTGCGTGGCTGCTAAATAAAACAATAATTTTAGAGTTTTTCCACTAAATTTGCAACATAAACTTTTGAGAGACCACCTCATGAACACTGGCACTGTCATTTCATTAATCTGCCCCAAAGGTGATTCCGGCGCGGTGACCGCGAAATCACCTTTCAGGGCCGATTAACACCATGACAGTTCAAGCATTCATGAGGGCTCTCAAAACCCATGTGAAATGTGGTGAAAAATTCCCAAAATTCGAGATATGCACTAAAGTTGAAAACCCTATTCATTACATTATACAGCTTACGGCATTTCTTCAGTTAGCGGTTGGCTTTGAAGAGTGCATCGTGTTCCTGGTCCACTGAAGATTGTTGCGCTGGACTCTGGAGGTAAGTATGGGGTGAGGGGTTGTGGGGAGGCATGGTGCGCAGTGGGTGGGTGCGGGTGGTGGGTGGGCAGCACGGAGACTACGAGGGACCGTTTTCTGCTTTTCAGAGGAAAAAGGCAAAAGACTTTGCAGGACAGTTTTTCTTTACAGAGGCATGTAGCACGCTGGGTGGGCTCTCAGCGTGCCTCAAACTTTCTTTTGGGGGGCAGCAATAGCCGGCGGGGATTAGGCACCCCATTGCTACGAGGGTCATTATCCGATGGGGATTGGGTACCCTGTCGGCAGGAATAACAACGGGGGCACCAATGGCTTTCTGTTGGTGGGGGCAACAATAGCCGATGGGATGGGCACCCGTCGGGCACACGGGGGCTTCATTATGCCGGCGAAGTTGGGCACCCCATTGGCAGAAAATGAGCATGGGGGTGACAGAATGCCAGCGGGAGTGGGCTCCCCGTCGGCCAGAATGAACAGGGGAACACCGAAGCCGGCGGGGATTGGGGCCCCGTCGGCATATAGCACGGGTGGGAGGTTATATTGTTTGTGAACACGGCGGCAACCCGGCCGCCATATTCACAAACAATATCAGGCTTGCTAGATCTGCCCTGCAATGACGGGTCGCACCCTCATTGCAGCAGATGGCTGACGCTGCAATGACGAGATGGCCCCTGATCGCAGCGGCTGATTTGTCACAAGTTGGTGTGAATGTTCCAAACTTGTGTCACCAGCAGCCTGAAATGGCATTGGGGGAAGCGGGACAAGCCTTTGCAGGCTGTGGAGACATTGGCCACAACAGTGCTGTGCCTCCACAGCCTGCTTCTCAGCAGGTTGTGCCAATATGTTTCTTGCGCTGCACGCAATCAACATAAAAATACGACAATGTCAGATATACCAGGCAACTGCACAGACTACTGCAGCCCGCCGACATGTAATGAAATGCCCCATTTAAAACTGTCTGTTATGGGTACTATGACCACTGACTTAGCACAGAACACTGAGACCTGACAGCTGGTGGGAATACAAGTGCACCTTCAAAACAAAAAAATGGTGCAGTGGGAAAGAAGTCTAGCTGTGTGTCAGCAAAGAAATGATTGTTAGATCTTTTGAAGTGTGTAGAATCACCAGAACTGATCTAGATGTCATTAGATGCAACTGTGAGGATGGAATAGAGAGTGAGGCCAGCCAGGAAAGGGTTACTAAAGACATTGCCCTCCACTGCCACCAAGCCTGAATTCACAAAGCCTGAACTGTAAGCTGTACTAAAAAGAACTCAGATTTCACTGTCATCCCTTGTGGCTCCAGTTTGATGCTGCTCTGATGTGCCTGTGATATAAAGCAACAATTAAGCCAAGATAAGCCCGACTGTAACTCTGATGCAGAATTAGACTTTGAGGATATGCTTAAGCTGTGCAGGTACTTACTGTTGCTGTGCAAGAGGTATTGACAAAAGCCACAAAATTGACAAAGAAATGAACTACTGATGCATGGTATTCCTGATTAACTCACTGTAATCATTGCTTTCTATTGCAGGCACATCTGGGAAGCATTAAACAAGGAGCCATTGGGGATGACAGTGAAATATTTGTTATTTGCAATACAGCTTATTCTTTGTTGGGGGTTCCATTGGATATTGTTCTAAGTTTTTAATGTAATCAGTTATCCAGTACTTATGGTAAATAAAGTTTGATTGCACATCAGTATCACTTTTGCTTTGTAGCTACAGTCTTTATTTCTAGGCTGCTGTTATTTGAAGTCCTGTTTTAAGCTGCAGCTTTTAAATGGGGGCAGCTTCAAATAGAAGATGTACAGTTAACAAAAGAAATAAGCAAGAAGTGTGTTTTCTCCTGCTATCACCTCTGACCCTCCCACCACTCATGTTAGTGGTAAACAGATACCTTTGCAAGTTCCCTACCCATGGTCATCGGGGGTCGATACAGCAGCAAAACATACCACTGACCCTCCCTGGGTGAGGATGTGCTACAAAAAGTTGCATCCCTCACAGCTGGCTACACAACTCCCATTGTCCCATGTCCACTTCCGAACCCAGTCACCAGCCCAGCTGTGCATGAGCCCACCTGTTGAGCAGCCCTTCTGCTGTTTGAAGTGAAATCCCCTTCATTACTGATGAAAACCCTTACATCACGACGCACTAAACTCTTGCTTAATAGTCCCTTGTTATTTCAAACCAAGGGAGAGTTTCTCTGGCAGTGGTTAAGAAATCTTCTGAGGGTCACTTGCAGCCCAACGACATTTTATGAGTAGGCTGGCAGCAGAATATAACTGCCCTGAAGACAGATGCTGTTCTGTCGCAGCTGTTCAACCAGCAGCTGCTGTGAAAATTGTGAAAGTAGATTGTTTTGTGCTGTGGTTAGTAGAATTTCCTGGTCTGGGTCAGCTAATTTAGATGTCGTCACTCTGTTTAATTTGTTTTTATACACATCCAGCTGATGAGCCAGTGGTGAGCAAGCTAGTGCTGTCAAACATTTCAAACATTGGTTGTAGTTCTGATTAAATAGTTGTTGACCAGCAAACACACACTTGTCCATTTCCTCAACAAGTTTCATTACTGCTTCCACAGGGCTCCAAATTCAGGTACTGATCCACAGATATGTGCCAAAATTGTTATGACTAATCATTGTCTACTTGTACATTTTTCACCACTGAGCAGCTGGTACTGCATAAAAGTATTAGATCCTGCTATATCTGCTTTAGTTCATCCATTTGTGGTGGCATCTGGCATGGTTTTACTGTATATAGCACTTTTCATTACATGAAGTAGCTCAAAGTGCTTTTCAAAGCTGTGAGCAAGATGCTGGTAGTGCAGGGACTGTATAGAGACACATGCATCAGCTATTAGAGGGTGTCATCTGTTGGACAGCTGTTTGAAACATATAAAACAGTGGCTGGAAATGGAGAATTTTGATTGTCTGACAGCATTGTAAATGAGCTATGCTAATGGATGGAAACCCTTATGTACAGAACAGTAATAATAATAAGCACTGCCCCGCTCCCCTAATTCATCAGTTATTACTCTCTGCTCTTCATTTTTGTATGTTAGTATCACTGCCAAGACCACTGTTTTGGTTGTAAGAGTAGTCTCACGCATATTCTTAGGGTATGAGAACTGAGAACAGAAGATGAACTGTTCTGATACCTTAAGAATGTAAGTGAGACCACTTTTAACCTTTAGGAGTGGTCTTAGCTTGCAATATTAATATATTATTGATCAAGCTTGATCAATAATAGATACATTTTTAAAAACACCTTACCCAGACTTGCCCATTTCCAGGGCAGCTGCACGTGGGACACTCTTCACAGAATAAGTGGCTTGTGCGCAGAGGAAAGGAATGCTCTAACTGGCCAGGAGCTCTCCCTCTAGCTATAATATTGTTTTTGCTCACTGTTTAATGTTCTTTTGCATGTTCTGCAATTTACTGTATGGCAATTTTATTCTTAAAGAACAGCTGACGCCATTAGGACAACTTTAACAAAACATATTATTTAGACACAGTTCAGTGTGTATTTCACATTATTTCTGTATTTCTCATCCCCAGTATTTGTTACTGAGACCATTTGCATGAAAAGGGGATCTTTGCTCCTGAAGAGTTCATCTATTCCTATTGTTTTCTTCCTACCTGAGGTCATAATGCTCTACTTGTGACATTACAATTACTCCCATGTCAACTGATGTCACAACACATGACTATAACATAAAGTAGGGAGTAAGCAAATGAGGCAGATGATTCTAAGGGGTATAGAGCACGTTTCCATGCAAATTTCTCAGTGATAAGTAATGGGGAGGAGAAGTCTATTGAATACATATGGAATACAAACTGAATTGTCCCTAAATATTATGTTTTTCAAAGTTTTCTTTGAGGCATCAACAGCTCTTTAAGCATTCTTATAATTGTATCTTTTGTTATACTTATTTCCATATATTGTATTATTTTTGTATATTGTAATTTGTATCTGTTCTGTCCTCTTTCTCCTCCCCCAGGATGCATCTGGAAACAAGCTGATACTAGCTCAGTATATTCAGAAAGTGCAGTAGCAGCAAAGAAGGTTGGGGATGCTCACAGAGGGCTGGCAAGTCCTCAGAAAATGGCCAGTTCAATACAATGAGGTAAGCACACCAAACATCAACTCCAGGACTCTGATATAATTCGGAAACTCATTTAATGAGGAGTTCAACGAATGATCATACACCCAAAATGAACAGTACCTCAGGGCTTCACCCAAAGGGCTTTATCAGGAGGTGGAGGCATTTACTTTTCAAGTACTATTGAATAGTAGATTCTCCACCTCCTTAAAACTCTTGGCATGGCAACTGAGGTACTATTTATATTGAATAGATCATTTGTTGGACTTCTCAATAAATGAGTTTCTAATTATATCCGAGTCCTGGAGTTAATGGTTGGATGTGCTTATCTATTGATATTGAATTTACCAACTCAGTATGACTTTCTTGGTAAAATGCTTGAAATAAATATAAATAAATAAATTAAATAAGTAAAACATTTAAATTTGTAATTATTAAAACATTCAGTTAAAATTAAAAGATTTTAGTGTATTAACAGTGTGTGTGTGTGTGTGTGTGTGTGTGTGTGTGTGTGGTGGGGGTTCAAGGTAGGGTGGAACAGGCACATGGCCATAGTAAGAGGGAAGAGGGCAGGATAGCCACCATGGCAGGTGCAGTGTAGTAAGTATGGTGGGCTGACTGATTGGGCTGCCAGGCCTTTTTCTGCCACCAAGTTCTCTGTTTCTTCACATTAAGGCACTCCAGGGGTTGAGTAACTTTTGGTAATCTAACCCTATGGGCATAAGACACTTGGCTATGCCTTGTCTCTCATGACCCCTGTGGGTGTTAGATTAAAGGACCGTAACTGAACCCCTAGTCATACCTTGAAGAGCCACCAACGCAGCAACACCTAAAGAAGAACTTTGAAAAACATAATATTTGGACACAAAGCAGCTTATATTTCTCATTAGTTCTGTATATTTTATCCCCATTATTTATTATTGATGTCATATGCGTGAAAACAGGAGAGTTGTTCCCTGAGCATTCATCAACTCATATTGCTTCGTCCCAACATGATGTCATATACTCTGCCTGTAATAGCACAGTTATTCCCATGGCAACAGACTGTGATGTCACAACGGAGCATTATGATTTCGATTAGGGGAAAAAAGCTACAGAGGCAGATGAACTCCAAAGAATAAAGATCTTGTTTTTGTAGGAATTTCTTCATATAATGGAGTGGAAAAATCTATAGAAGATATATGAAATACAAGCTGAATTGTGCCAAACTATTACATTTTCCAAAGTTTTCCCAAAGGTGGCAGCTGCTGCTTAATGCTTAAATAATTAAACATTATTCCACTTATATTTATTTGCTCATTTTTACTTCCTTTGTTCACTATGTTACTAAGTTTGTGTACATAAAAAAGGAACCTATGCCTCTCAAAATTCATTTGTTCTTGCTGTTTATTCCACAGTGGACGTCATAATCCTCTATATATGACATGGGACACATTTCTACAATGTAAAACCATAATGTCACAAATCAAGGATTAGGGCTTCTGTTAGGGACTATTGAGCAGGATCTGATTATAGAGCTGGTATCCTCTTCAGTGTATCATTTCATAGCCCTATCCTAGTCTTAGGGTGCAGCAGAGATCTCGCCTGGGTCCTGTCCTGTCTTCAACATCTTCATCAGTGACATTGAAAAAGGCATCCTGGACAAGTTATGTTTCTTCACAGGTGACATGAAGCTCTGTAGTCGGGTAGATAGTGACACAGGGATCAGGGAGATGCAGAGGGTTCTACAAAGGCATGAGAGGTGGTTTAACATTTGGGAGTTGAAATTCAGCATCAAAAATTGCAAGGTGTCTGGCTCGGTGGCGCTGAGGGTTGAGGCGCTGGATGCCACACCTGCGCAGCACGCTGGTGACCCGGGTTGGGAGCTGAGCCTGGGTCGTGAGGAATCAGCAGGGAGGAGAAGAGTTGGAGCATCTGTGGGACTGCTCTCCTTCTCGAGAGAGATGCCTCGGTGTCCTAGTGGCCTCTAGCAGCTGGGGGTGGCCGGCAGGTCACAGGCAGACTTGGATGCTGTGAGCCGGGAAGGAGTGCGTGGGAGTGTACACGCTCCTGTCACTCGCGTCATTACTGCACACTGCAGAGGTCATGGGGAAAGGAGAGCCACGAAACATGGGCACCAGTTGCGGCAGCATGGTGACCGTCCCCGGAGGGACTAGCTCGGTGCCGAGGGTGCTCGGCTTAACTGGATTCTGGTCTGGTGTGAGAGCTTGAGAGGGGGGCTGTCCACCTCCCTGCCACAGCGGGTAAGCCGCGGGGGTGTGCTTCAGGCCCAATTGTGGAGCCGGGGAGTCCTCGGGATGGTGGATAGGCATAAAAACCTCAGAGGAGATGCTTGGATGTAGAGGTAAGCAGACTGGTGGACAGGGAGAAAAAAGTACTAACAAAAAAAAAAGCAAGGTTATGCACCTGGGGGGAAATTAGTGACTTCCTCAAACAATCAAGCCAGTGTAACAAGGCCTATAGTAAGGCTTAAAGGATGCTGGGTTATATCGGAAGGGGTAGTGATAACAGGTAACAGGAGGTACTACTGTGGCAATTTGGTCACTGCTGTCATATTTTTCTGTGATTTTGGTTTTGTTTAAATTCCCCAAAAGGCCTGGAAATAAGGTGACAGAAGGATGCCCATGTTTTTTTTTAAAAAAAGGTTACATATGGAGGATGTGCATTCCAGAGTCTGGGAAATACTAGCTTAACAGGCAACCTAAAGTTACATTTCAACGAAGACTGGAATTTCCTGGTAAGCTGATCAAAAGGCAAAGGTGTTATAATGACAAGAGATAGAAAAACTATCTCGCTGTCATAAACTTTTTCCACTTCAAAGCAAATTACTTTGAGAAACAAGATATGGGAAAACATGCATTCTGGAAGTCTGTTGTGAATTCTCTTTAGTGGCATAATTCATTTTACGTTTTATTAAGTGGCAGGAAGGATACTGGATCTGAGAGGCCAGGAAGGGGGCTGTGGGGGAAAATTAATAATGTTAATTCACTTGCAACATGGAAGGAGCAAGAGAGACCCCTGCTGGCCTAAAAGATAAGGCCACCAGCTAACCAGAGACTGCAGGACCAGGGCTATATAAAGTCCCTCAAAACAGAGCTTCTAGGGACGTGGATATGTTGTTCAATCCACACTTATTGGCAGGTTCCTTGCCGCTTTAAATGTTGCCGGAAGGTCTTCAAGCTGGCTCCTCCCACCCACCCGGGTGGTAAAACTCTCGGCTCCACCCCATAACACCAGATCTTTCTTACCGCTTGGAAGCTCAGGTTCCCTCCTTTGCGCTCTGCGTTTTAGGCCTGGATCCAAACTCTTCAGTTAATCCGAAACTTATTTTAAAATTTACGAGACTTCGGTCTGTATCTTCCCTCGCGGCTGCGATGGACAAATCGACTCCCGGATTTTGTCGGTACCCCTGTGGGTAGAAGATGTCCCAGACCGATCCGCACGCCAAGTATGTTTATTGCCTTGGACTCGGCCATGACTCACAGGCTTGTGAGTTGTGCAAATCCTTTTCGGCTTCAGTCTTGGAGGACCGCGCTGCCCGGTTACTGTTGGGGCAACACTAAAAACGTTATCCTCCAGTTAAGTCTAAGGAGGCCCATTGGGCGGTGTCCGTGGCTGCGGGCTTGGCAGAACAACTGGAGCAGATGATCGCCCTCGAGGAGGAGGTGGCCCAGGCCGCATCATCATCATCCTCAGTCGTGGCATTTATCCCGCTCTCCTTGGAATCCTCCTACAGCTTCTTTCAAGGAGCTTTGCCAGTCCCTCTCCACCAAGGGAGAAGGCCCTTGAGTTTCCTCTCTGTCCAAAAAGAAGGACCATAAAGGTGGAATCCCACCGTCGGCGTTCGTGGGAGGCCGGGAGAAGTCCCCTTCCCGGATAGTCGACACTCCAACTTTGTTCGGGGTTGCGGCTAAGGCGGCGGCTTCATGCTGTCCCGTCAGGCCCAGCGGCGGGGCACCCGTTGACGCGGTCGAATTTTTCTCGACCCATCGGATGGGCTGTCGCAGGCGAGCCAACAACCCTTCTTCACGGTTCCCCGGTGGAAACCGAGACTGCCTGTGCCTCCTGTGCGGAGTCAACAGTTAAGGTCCATAACTGAGGAAGGAACGGGTTTCCCCATCCCCCCTCAGACCCACCCTCGGAAACACCGAAGGTCTTGCGCTCGGTCTCGGACCTCTTCCTGGTCCAGCCGATCCAGCCGACATCGGTGGTCTCAGTCTCGGCACTGGTCACGGTCTTGGCACCATGGAAAGTGGCGGCTCCACTCATCCTCATCTTCGTCCTCTTCGGAGGATAGGCTCCGGTGCAAATTGTGTCGGCGCTATGAGGAGCTAATGTGGCAGCAGCTCCTTTTGACCAGGAATAGGCCGACTTCGTCGCCTTCCCCGGCCATTAAGTGGCTATCACCAGAGTAGTCGAAACAACCCCTCGTAGTGGTCGAGGAGCTGAAGCCGGCACCAGTTGTTCAGCCGAAACCGGCTGCGCCACCCATTGTGGTAGAACCCCCGCCTCCACAACCTAAATTTGGGGCCTTGACCAAGGATTCTCGGTCGGGTCAAGGCTTGCCCCATCGGTTGTCAGTCACCCTCACTCCCGATCGACCTCAGCAGGTGGAGGATGGCCCAGGCGCTCGAACAGCTGTTCGCAGACTCCTCGTAATCTGATGATGACTCCTCCTGGTTCTCCATGCCGCTTGACTTGGAGTCCACTGGGGGTCAGTCGGTGGACAAGAGCCCATCCTCGTTTCTGGAAATGCTTTGGCTTGTCTCAGAGTCCACTGGGATGAAGCTCAAACCTGTTTCAAAATGGGCCAAGTATCCCCTCACGGAGATACTGGACCGAAGGGATTCCCACACGGAGGCCTTCCCGGTGGCCAAGGCCATTGTTGGCCCGGCCCTGGAGCTGTGGCGGCCAGCTTCTTGTCCAGCACCTTCGGCCAGGATGGCTGAGTATGCTATTCCCCAGTTCACTCTCCGGTTTCTCGGGAGGCCCCTCTCTACGGAGGGCTCGTGACCGATAGCATTTTCCGGCATTCCAGGAGCTCGGGATGTGAACAAGCCTCCGACAAGAGTCAAGAAGTTGGACTACTTGATGGAAAGTTCGCTGCTTCTCCCCTAGGCCTCGTCAGAGCCAGCTCGGCTGTCCTGATGGCACACTTTACATGCCCCTTTTGGGCTCCCTGGATGGTGATTCCTCATCTCGGCTGACCTCCAAACTGCAGTCAAGCAGGTGCAGGATCAGGGAAGGGCAGTGGCCAAACTGCAGCTCCCTGGGTTCCCCCCGTGAGGGGACGGCTCCGCCACTTAATTTACGCCTGGTCCGATATCACCACGGACCGCTGGGTGTTGGAAGTGGTAGGAAAGGGTCTGCTGCTGGAATTCGAGCAGTCCCCACCCTGTCGAGCCATCGCCCGATGGGGGACTATGGGGTCCGCAGCCTCTCTGTTGGCCCGTCGAACCGACATTGCCCTGTTCCTCCAGAAGGAGGTGATCAGGAAGGTGGCGGATCCTCCATCAGATCCAGGGTTTGTGTTCAGGTACTTCCTTTTCCCAAAACGGACGGGGGGCTGGCACCCCATTCTAGACCTACACGACCTAAACAAGTTCCTAAGGTCTCGAACCTTCAGGATGGTCACTCTGGCTCAGATCATCCCATCCTTGGAATGAGGCATGTAGTTCTATTCTCTGGACCTTCAGGATGCGTTCTTTCACGTCCCAATCCATCTGTCCCTCCAGCGATTCCTCCACTTCAGAGTGGAAGGATCCCTTCACGAGTTCTGGGCCATGCCTTTTGGCCTCTCTCCAGCTCCCAGGGTGTTCACCAAATGCATGGCAGTGGTGACAGCATTCTTGCAGTGCCGAAGGGTCTGGGTGTACCCTTACCTGGACAACTAGCTGATTTCAGCCTCCTCCAAGTCGGAGGTGGAGCGGTCCAGGGATCTGGCCCTCCAGGTCTGCTCTCAGATTGGCCTCCTCATCAACGAGGCCTAATTGGAACGCATGCCAACGCAGGTGATTCAGTTCATCGGGGCAGAGCTTGACTCTCTTTGAGCCAGAGCATGGCTCCCAGCAGACAGGGCCGAGGTTCTTTCCTCCTTTGCCCAATCATTTCTGGTTGGGCAGTTGTGCCCTGCCAAGACTTCCTGCGCCTCCTAGGTCTCATGGCGGCCTGCACCAGCGTGGTCCGTTGGGCCCGCTGGCACGTGCATCCCTTGCAATGGGGACTGGCCCACCAATGGTCACCGCACTCCAGTCCTCTGGACCAGCCAGTGGTGGTGACCCAGGTGCAGGAGGGTATCCAGTTTGTCCGTCCAGAGCCGACGGTCACTCTAACGACCGACGCCTCTCTGATGGGTTGGGGTGCCCATCTGGGGGAGCTCAGAGCGCACAGCCTCTGGTCCCCTCAGGAGTCTCGATGCCACATCAACCTGCTGGAGCTTTGAGCGGTCTGACTAGCCCTCACCGCCTTCGCTCTGTTTGTACGGGGTCAAGTGGTCCAGGTCCTGACGGACAACACCACGACCATGTACTACCTAAACCACCAGGGCGGGACACGCTCCTTGCCTCTCTGCAAGGAAGATCTCCGCACTTGGTCTCTCGTGGGCAGTCTGGAGGTGGATCTTCTAGGCATTCATTTGGCGGGAGCCTCCAACACTCTGGCCAATGCCCTAAGCCGGATAGGTGCTGCATCTCACGAGTGGTCTCTGCTGCCGGAGGTAGTACACGATCTGTTCTCCCACTGGGGCACACCTCAGGTGGACCTGTTTGCCTCCAGGGAGAATGCGAAGCTGAGGCTGTTTCATGCCGGCCCCCCTCAGCAGGGCTCGCTGCAGGGGGATGTCTTCTTGAGGCCGTGGACCTGGGCCTCTTCTTCGCCTTTCCCCGATTTCCCTTGATCCACAAGGTGCTTCTCAAGGTGAGGAGGGACAAGGCATAGGTGATTCTGGTAGCCCCAGACTGGCCCCATCAATTCTGGTATCCAGATCTCCTCAGCCTCAGCTCCAGGCTCCCGAGACGGCTTCTAGCCTGCCCGGACCTGATCTCAGTCAACCAAGGGAATGTATTCCACCCGGACCTTCAATCCCTGCACCTGACGGCCTGGTTCCTGAGTGGCTAGAGTTCCAGGCCTTGGGTCTTTCTGACGAGGTCCTCAACGTTGTTGAGGCATCCCGTAAGGAGTCGACCAGAAAATGCTACGCCTTCAAATGGAAGAGATTCTCCATTTGGTGTCAGAATAAGGGGTTGGACCCTTCCTCCTGTTCCTTGGCCAGCATTTTGGACTACCTATAGTCCCTTTCTCAGCTAGGGCTTTGGTCGACGACCCTTAAGGTGCACCTGGCAGCCATCTCTCCCTCCGGACGCGGGCCGGAAAGCAGTCGGTGGTGCAGGAGAAGGTGGTTGGGCGCTTTTTCAAAGGTCTTGCTCACATATCCCCTCCGGTGCAAGAACCTCCACCTCCGTGGGATCTACTGCTGGTATTGGCTAAGCTCATGGGCAAGCCATTCAAACTAATGCACAGGTGTGACATCTCTCACCTGTTGTGGAAGACCGCCTTCTTGGTGGCTATCACATCAGCCAGAAGGATGGGAGAGCTCCAGGCGCTTTCCATCAAGTTTCCTTATCAGGTCTTCCACAGGGACAAGGTTGTCCTGCGCCCCGCCCGAAATTCCTTCCGAAGGTGTGTCGGAGTTTCACCTTAACCAGGTGTTGACTCTGCCAGTGTTCTACCCCAGTCACACCTCAGAGGCCGAATATAGGCTCCGTATTTTGGACCCTAGAAGAGTGCTCTCTTATTATAAGGAGTGGACAGCTGAAGTTCAGGGAGAGGTTCGCCAGCAGTTTGTCACCTACGCTGAAGAGACACCTGGCAGACCTGCAGCCAAGTGGACGATAGGCAGGTGGGTCACCTCCTGCATAGATCTCTGCTATAGGTTGGCAGGCATGGAGCCACCCAAAGGGATAAGAGCTCATTCTACCCGCCATACCGCTGCTTCGGTGGCTGCTTCCAGGGACGTCCCTATCCAGGAAATTTGCAGGGCTGCTACCTGGAAGTCAGCACACACCTTCATTACCCACTACCACATCGACCTTGAGTCACGCTGGGATGCTGGTTTTGGGACCTCAGTTCTCAATCCTTATTCCCTAAGTAGGGGAGTTGCCTTGCCTCCCTCCTCCCGGAGAACTGCTAGGAGTCTGCCAATAAGTGTGGATTGAACAACATATCCATGTCCCTAGAAATACAGGTTACTCACCTGTAACAGGAGTTCTAGGAGTGGTATATGTTGCTCATCCACACAACCCACCCGACCTCCCTGGCTTCGACGTGCAACCTGGCTTCCAGTGGGCTAGATCTGGCGTCATGGGGTGGAGCCAAGAGTTTTACCACCCGGGTGGGTGGGATGAGCCAGCTTGAAGACCTTCCAGCAAAATTTAAAGTGGTAAGGAACCTGCTAATAAGTGTGGATGAACAACATATACCACTCCTAGAACTCCTGTTACAGGTGAGTAACCTGTATATTTTGCACAGCATTTTGCAGGAGACACCCTGGCTGATGCACAGAGCAAGACTGCCACACACTCACACTGGTGACCAGTGGCTACAAGAGAACTAGGACGTGGAAACGTTTGCAGGCTTCATTTATTTTCATGGACTTTGATTTCTCTACAGACAAGGTAGACATTAGGCAGTTAACTTTTACAGTGCGTTTGTATGTATATTTTTCCAACTTTTGCTTATCTTGTAACCAAATTTCTGAATCTTTTGTTTGTAAGTCTTGTATGATAATTATTTAGTAATTAGTAAAAGCACTTGCTTTTAAAAAACTGCCTGGAACAGATTTTATTGTGTGTGCGAATGTGGGAATGTTTATTAAATCTGTGACATGCCTGTTTATTGCTAAAGGTGCCACCATAGCTACCAAAGACTAGGCTTCTGGAAGGGAATCTGAGGGCCAAGTAGGGGAAATACATAGGTCTCTGGAGTGGTCTGTAGGAGGGAACTAGGTTGCTGCAACACCCATGGGAAAAGACACAATCTGGGTTATGAAGACAGCCCCAAAGAGCTTGTAATGCCTGGGTCTTCCCCCCAAGTACAGCAACCAAGAAGGGTTCTCACCTGGCTACAGACTCCAGTCTGTGTTTTACCCCTACCCAGATTAGAGAGGAAGCCCTGGGCCCTCATGGCAAGTGTTCAGTTGTGAATTCAGCGAGCACTCTAGGAGGACACGGGGAGGGTATTCCTGTTCCCCTTGTCACGGATTGCACTCAGGGGTGGGCACTGTGAGCTCAGTGGACCCAGCCCCCAGGAGTGGGTTAGTGACATTACTACCTCTATATCAGTCACTGGTGAGGCCATACCTGGAATAATGTGCTCAGTTCTGAGGTCCTCACCATAGGAAGGAGAGGGAAAAGCTGGAGGTGGTGCAGCGCAGGGTGACCTAGATGATTCAGAGCGAACAGAGTAGATATTATGAAGATTGTCTCAAGGCACTGAACATGTACTCGCTGGAGTCCAGGCAAGAGAGGGGGGATATGATAGAAACCTTCAAGTTCCTAAAGGGAATAAACAGAGTGAACTGCGGGCAACTGTATAGCAGGAGTATAAAGTCAAAGACCCAAGGTCACAAATGGAAATGGGGAAGGGGGGGATTTAAGAGAAATGTGAGGTTCTCTTTTATGAAAGGGACGTTGGAGCCATGGAACAGTCTGCCACAGGAGATGGTGGGTTGCCAAGATCTTAAACAGTTTCAGTGTTCATTTTTGAGTGTGGGATTGTGACAAATGTCACACAATTTTCAATTTTGACCCACATTTTCTTCTCCCTTGTGAACACAATGACTCACTGTTGTAATGGTTTTCTACTTCTGCTTTAAGACTAAGGGCTCTGATGAACATCATGACCCATTATTTTTTCCATTCAAACACTATTTTGCAAGCCCAGTGGGTCAATGTCCCACACAGACAAATATCTAAAATGAGCTCTGCAGTTTCAAGCATGGAAGGGTTTGGTGATTGCTCAAGTTGGTAGCAATAGAGAGAGAAGCAGGGGGGTAGACTCGGAGAGATGGAACCCTGCATGGACAATAGGTCTTGGGACTGATAGGGAACTCCAGGCAGACTAGATGGACCTGTTGTCTTTTTCTGCTGTCATTGTCTTTGTTTCTAGTCAGCTGTTGCAATCAGTCTTTAATCAAGCCATTAACATAGAAACATAGAATTTGATGGCAGATAAGGACCGCTTGGCCCACCCAGTCTGTCCATTTCCCTACCTAATGGATAAGCTGCAGATCCTAGTTGGCCAGCAGCCTACTTCTTTCTACCCCACCTCCTAGAATTGCCTTATGACTGTCCCATGCATGTTTGAATTCAACCACTGTTTTTGACTCCACAACCTCCTCTGGAAGGCCGTTCCATGCATCCACAACCCTCTCTGTGAAAAAATGCTTCCTTACATTACCTCTGAGCCGCTTCCCCCATCTTCAAATTGTGCCCCCTTGTTCTTGCACACCTCTTGTTTTGAAAGATGCTACCCTCTTGGACTTTGTTGATTCCCTTGCGGTACTTGAAAGTTTCTATCATGTCCCCCCCTCCTTCCTTTCCTCAAGGCTATACATATTAAGCTTCTTTAGTCTCTCTTCATATGTCTTCCAGTGCAGACCATTAATAAATTAAGTTTATTTTAAATGAGTTTGAAAAGGACAGACTTGAGTGTAGCTCATTTACGATAATATCCCTAGTGCTGCAACATGTTAAAGGAAAAATGCAGTGACAGTGAACCAGTTAGTGCTGATACAAATAATACAAAGGAATCAGGGTTGTCTGCAGTACAGTTTAGGACACCATGCAACAATGCAGTATTACATTTGTCTTTTATACAAAGGAGCAGGGTTTAACGCTTGGGAATCATTCCAAAAATGTGGCTGTGTTGAGGGAACTAAAGATAGCTAATTACTTGCCAGTAACAGTAGATCTTCAGGAGACTTCTCTCCATAGAGCCAGAGCTCATCCTCCCACCTACTGTTTCAGATTTTTCAGGTGTGAGGCATTGGAAGATGAACCCATTACTGCAAGATTGGTCTTCTCCTTTTCTGCACCTTTTCATGGGTTTCCTTTCAGAACCTCTGCCTTTCCTGTTAGCCTGGTCAGGGTTCTGGCCTCCCATTCCCATTAATATGGAACAACTCCCAGCTTGACTTCAGCAGGAAACTGAAGAGGTGTGGTGCCACCCATGTTATATAGGCAGCTCCAATGTACATTAATGTAGGCAGTTCCGGCTAGGTAAAAGTTTTCAAGTGGTCCTGACACCAACGGCTTATAGTTCCAAAGATGTGGCTCTAGGGAGATGATTCTCTTAAAGATTTACTGTTACTGGTAAGTAACCAAACTTTCTGTGAATTGCCTTGAAGGTGGCCTCCTGTGTTGGAGCTACCAACCAGTAGTGTAAATAACCTGACTACTCTTCATTCTGCGACTTGCATCCAGCACTGGAAAGCACTTTGGAAAGACATATGGCTCCAATGCAAGTTCAAATGGGAGGACCCAAAACTGCCTCCTCTCTTTGAAATCTAAGAAACCTGCAGTGGCATGGGAATTTTTGGATATGTTGTACACATCCTGGATGTCTAGTGACACTAACCAGCCTCCCTTTCTAAGAAGTGGAAGGCAGAGACCCTCAGATAACGTTAGGAACTTTTGTGGCTTCAGACATTGGTTTACTTTCCTGAAATCCAGGATGGGACAGAAGTCATGCATCTTTTTTGGAATGGAGTAATAAAGTATCTTGTGTAAAACCCTTGCCATGCTTCTGACTCTCAGACAGGTTATACTGCTCTGTTTGTCAGTATTCTTGCACCTCTGTTCTGAGAATCTTCGCTACTGGAGGTAGAAGCTGAAGGTACCTTCCTGCTCGGGGTTGGGGGGGAATCTCTGAGCAGATCTAGGAAACAGCCTTGCTGAATAATCTGCTGGGCCCACCAGTCTGATGCCATCTCTTTCCATTGCTGATACAATAGGGAGAGACTCCCCCATTGGGTTTGATGCGTGCTGTCTCAGAGGCAGACCGGCAATGATACTCCAGGCTGACCATCAGAAAACGATACTGAGCTACTGACATTGCTACTGTTTCAACTCTTTCCTCTGCACCTTCACCTTTTCTGTGACGGGACAACCATGAGCATCAAAACTAAGCCCTAGAGAGGCTCCCTTCCATAAATGAAACAACCCCCTTGGCAAAAAAAACACCCTATTTATGCCTCTGGGCTGGAAAAGTGGGGGGTCTGTGCCACTCACCCCCCCCCCAACTATTGATACCAACTCCGGGGGTGTGGCAGACCTCAGCGAAGGGGAAGCAAATCCCGATTTTGGCACCCTAATGGCTCGACGCCCTAATGCCTGCAGTGGGAAAAATCTAGGGGTTGTGCACTTTTTTTTTTTTTTTTTATCTTGGTCACAATGGCCTCTACTTTGAGCCAAAGAGCGTGGCACCATCAAAAGGACATCTCATGAACACTAGACACCTGGAGGGGAATTGTAAATCAGATACATAAGATGGAGAGGATGACGTTTGCTCTTAATGAAAGACAGGAACAGTTCATGTCCAGATGGCCAAAATGGGTATTATATGTTATGGTACACAATCCCACTTTGTTCCTTAAAAAGAAAGTCATTTTTATTTCAAGATGCATTACGCCTTCATCCCTTCTGGTAGAGTGAACTCTAAGTTTTGGTTTAATATAAATTTTGTCCTCCGTGGATGAGACCAGTTAGATTGGGTGGTTCCCCTGCTGCCAACCAAAACTCTGTACTGTCGGCTCCTGTGCTCCCTTGGCCCTCTACCAGCCCGGATTATACCTCTTCCAGTATGTGTTTATAATATACTAAATACCAGGATATTGGTTTTTGTTTTAAAGAGCAGCTAACACCATCTGGCCAAAAGTGCTACATTGCAGAATTAGAATAAGCATATCTGTGTTACTTCATTTTAAAGTTATTAGCCATTTTGTAACCCTGTTTTCACTACCTATTCAAAGAAAGCCCGTTCCAGTGAAGAGCTGCTGCTGATGTCATCTTGAGACCTTACAGTCTAACTTTCCCTGTCAGCAAGCTTATAGGACCTGTTTCTCTAAAGTTGTAAAGATCATGTGCAATGGTTTTCATAAGTAAAACAGGCAGCATGAGTTAGTAAACATTGCTTTAAAAACTTTGTGTTTCAGGCTTTGTAACAAAACTGGCAGTATTTTGTCTGGGTGCCTCTTTATTGAGGTTCTTTTGCTGAATGCTGGATCATAGCACACTATGAGGTTTGCAGACTGAATAAGTTTCTGATGAAAGGCTGAGCTCATTCACACCTATCAGTCAATTGCGGCATCTAAGAATGGCAATTTAAAACAATTATCCCATCTCCTTGTTAATTGGGGTGGGGCAGACTCATCTATGTTCTACTCTAAATTACAATGATCATTTTACCAGAGCTAACACTTCCACCCCTAGTAGGAATTAACACATATAAGGCCCCTATTAAAACATATTGTAAAGCAGACAATGACAAACAGCAGTAAAATTAGTAGCACTCTAATTGGCTTCAGCAGTCTGGAGGCATGCTGACTTAGTATCCAGCAACCCTGGAGAAATGGACCACACAAAAACAGCATTAAATAATACAATTTTATCAACTTTGTTACAAAACCTGGAACATATGTAATATTTATAGCAGTGTTTACTGACTGATGCTTTCTGTTTTACTTGTGAAAACCATTGCACATGATTTTTACAACTTTGGAGAAATGGGTCCTATAAGCTTGCTGACAGGGATTACTAGACTTTGAGGTCCCTACATGACATCATCATCAGCTATTTACTGTCGCCTGCTTTTATTGCACAGGTAGTGCAGTAAAAGCTACGAAAAGGCTAATAACTTGAAAACAAAGTAACGTAAAAATCTAGTGTTTGGTATGAGATTTACTGGGAGTATGCTTATTTGGATTCTGCACTGTAGCACTTTTGGCATTAGTGGTGCTTTAATGCACTATTAATTTTGCAGTCTTTAATAAAAACAAAGTTACAAAAAAAAGACATATGACCTTCTGCAGGATGTCTGGCAAGAACCCCGCAACATGCAGCCAAGCACGACAACCATACAGATATCAACAGCAGCCACTCTGGCCTCTGCATCTGAGGTATCATAGGCAGTGGGAAACTGCTACTGTACTAGTTAGGCTCGACTACCTGAGCCATCAGACCTTGTAACTCTGTTTCCTGAGGTCTGTCCGGTATGATGCCAGTGGCTGCTCTTCAGTTGCTCCACAAAGCCTATTCATAGTACCAGGCTGTTTCGTACTTATAGTATGGCCCAGAAAGGCTTACACATATGTACATTTGCACAGCACATCAAGCCTTCTGTCTTCCGTATTTGGAGGATGCGTAGCTGTGATCTCAGTCTCCTTTTCACAAGTATGGGCAACCATGACTGTCATTGAGTCTGTGAGTGGTTGGCTATATTAATGACTCTTCCCAAGAACCAAATACCACTTGTCTGTCTTCATCTGGATCATTGACAGGGTGCCTGAAAGTTGTTGAGCAACCATTTTGTCATCCTGTAATACAGGGGTGAATAAGTGGTATTACTTACCGAAACTTGGGCAACAGGCCATTTGAGGTACTCCATAAAATTCTTTTTAGAATTATCTATTGAGGAGTACCCAGACTTCAATTCCAGTTGCATGTTTTGCAAGAGGCCATTAATGGAGATATTCTGCTGTAGCTGCTGGAAACAACTCTTGGACAAAGACGGGTGGGGTATACCTTTTCCTCCTCATCCATCCATCCATTGCTCTTCTTCTGCATAGTGCTTCAGAATATATTCCATTTTTTCATCTGCTGCAGGAATAAGGAACTCCTGCTGGAAGGTCCCAGGGCAGGCACAGTAACAGCCAGAGTGACTGTGGTGACTGCTTTGGGGACTAGTGTCTGTTTAGCAGGTATGGCATTGAAGACAATTGAGGGAAAGGCAGTGGGTTGTCATTGCCTAGCCACTTGTCAGTCAGTGTCATCCATCTGTCATTCTGCTTCTCCATGAGCATGCCATCCAGATGAGGCATGGTGGCAAGCCTGGAGAAGCAGGTTGAGTTATCACTACGGTCATGTTCATATTTGAGGTTTACACAGCCTCTGGCACTGCAGGTACCAGCAACTGCAACCTCATCCACCTTGACCACAGGCAAGCTGGCTTGTGTGGTCTGGGAAACTCCACAGTGATGGGGAAGTGACCTTGGTACTTTTGTTGTCATCCGATGAAACTAAGTCTACCTGCTTTGCAGTGGGGACATAATCTCGTACCCTAAACAATGACATAATGCTGGCCAGCACCGACCATTGTCCCTTCTTGTCTCTGTTATGCAATGACCATTAAGAAAAGCAACTATAAGACTGCTTCTTCCTTTTTTTTTATGGTGGCCTGACAGTCTCAATGACACTGAGTCTCTGATCAACACCAGGGCTATCCTGGACTTGGAAGAAGTACGACAACTCTTCCTGGGAAGTTCCCTCTCCAGAAAAGAGAGCCTCCGACTTAGTTTTCCTGGCTAAAATAGTTACTTTCATCATAGCCTAACAGGGCAAGTGGGAACGTTGTGACCCATACCTAGGCAATCCAAACACTTTTAGTGTGGGTCTGTACAGGAAATAGCATTTCCATACTTAACTCTTTCCAAAAAAAAAAAGTGGATCTCCTTGCATCATGGCCAGTCTGGTCAGTGATGTGGAAGGTGACAGAGACTAAGCTGAAGAAAAGAAAAATGCAAGAAAAATCTGCCACAGTTTGGCCAAGAAATTATCTTGAAAATGGCACCATAACCATCTTTAGCACCAACACATGGCAAGCTCCCTTAAGGTCCTGTGCTCTCAACAGTGGGGAAAAATGGAACTAAAAGTTGGACTAAAGCCACAGCCATCAAGTGGCACTGCACATATGGGTAACATTGATGTCATGTTGCAGCAGTGTTCAAAATTGTGAGAGCTCATGCAGGGTAATAGTGCATACATCTAAGACTAGAGACTGTGCTTTATGGAGGAGATAACTTCCTGGAAGGTCATATATTTTAATAACCACTCCTAGGTCCACTCTTACAGTCATAACAGTGGCGTCACATGCATTTTAGGGTATGAAAACCGTGAACCAAAGGCGAGTAGTTCTGATACCCTACGCTTGTAAGTGAGACCACTCTTACAACTATAAGAGTGGTCTCGGTGGAGGTAATAATATATTAGTAAGCAAACTTGAACAATAATGTATTAAAATTGTGAAAAAAAATGTCCCCAAATATGCCTGTTTCAAGGACAGCAGCATGCAAGACATTATTGACTGAATAAGAGCGTCTTATGTGCAGAGGACAGGAATGCTCTATTTGGTTGGGAGCGTGCCCTCAATCTATAATAGGCTTTATATGGAAGAACAAACTATGGTGCTTTTTTATTGCCTCCTTTATGTCTGTCTGTGACAATATAAGGTTACAACATACCCTCTGCAGGGAGTTTTTTGCATAAAACGTAGAACGAGTATCAGTTAACTTTGTACATGCACCCATTTGAAAACTCAGTAACACATGAATGAAAGAAAACTGTCTGCTCAGAATTTCTAGGGACTTCAACCACATTTAAAAGAGTTATAAATTCTGTTACTGTCCCTAGAAATTCTTGACATTTAGCTTCTGCCAAACAACTGTTTAAAATTGTGCTGAAACAGCAAAATTGTATGAGCAAATGTTTCATAAATCACAAGTGTGTGACTGCTGGTTATTTAGTTTTGCAGATGGTCATAGTTGCAGCCATGTCTCACCAATTGTGTGTGTGTGTGTGTGTATGTGTTATGAATTCTGATGCGCTTTTGTGTCTCAACCTGGGTATAAAATTGGTTGCAGCCTGGGCTGGGGAGTACTTCCACCCTCTGTGAGAGCCTACCTGGTGAAGGAGACATGGGTAACATGCTAGTGCAGCAGTCCGTCACGTTGCACTGGGAAGACTGTTTCCTCATGAGGGTTGTGCATGTGCATGTTGCATTGAGCCCTTCAAGGCTGACTAGGGCTACAGCCAACATTTGGGGTAGAGTGGTGGGGAAAAACTAAGGGAGAAAAATGTAGTTGCCATCTCCATGATAGCAGCCACACTTTGGCCTCATCCATTAAGCACTCCACTGATACATGAATCCTTGGTGCCGGGGCGGTGGCCAACCCCGAGATCCCACTGCAGGATAGTGGCAGCAGAGAGGATAGTGGCAGATGGGGCTGTGTGGTGCCTGGCTGGGAAAGGGGTCCCTGACATGTATCTTGTGAGAGAAAAGTAAGTAAGTAAGGCTGTATTTGTATTGTGGCACCCAATCCCGGAGGCTATGGGTGCCATTACAATTCACAGCAGGGTACAGACATCATTGAATAAATGATGTTAAATGCTAAAAGCAAAATATCTTTAAAATCCCAGTTAAAAACTATCTCAATGAATTGTTGAAAAGATAGATTTTACTTCGAGTTGGTTGTTGCAGAAGGTAATAACCATTAGGACTAGAGCTGTCAGACACTAGGACCACACAGTAAACTTTAGCTAGCAGTGTCTGGCGGGGGACTGCCCACCTGATGTCACATGATGGATGTCAGCATGACACTATATAGTGGGCGGTCCCCATGCCCGCCCTCCAGTTCTTTCTCGCCAACGACCTGCACACGTCAGACCTTGCGGAGAACGCTGCTTCTGTCGATTGCCATTTTTGGATGAGTATTTTGTTGCTTTATTTTTCTTTCTGTTCTTTGAAAAATATTACTTTTTTCTTGCATGTCTTCTCCAATGCCTTCTGAGTCGCATAAGAACAATTGCGATTCCTGCGGCACCCAGCTCGCTCACAAGGGGGGCCATACCCTCTGCCTCTTCTGCCTGGGACCAGAGCACAAGACCGAGGCATGTGGGGCCTGTCAGAGTTTGAACTAGGCCACACAGAAATGCCACCAACAGGCCCTGGAAGCCCACATTCTCAAACTCAGGATGGCTTCCATGGAGAAGGAGCTGCAGAAGCTGCAGGGATCATCCTCCTCCTCGAGAGGTTCTTTGGATTCCCACACAAAGGACAAGGAGAAGTACCAGAACCGCGATTGGTCTCCTTCTTACTCGCAACCTCCTTCAGGAGCTGCAGGCGACGAGCAGCCTTCTGCTGGCATGGTACTGTTCCTCTGACCAAGCCTGCCCTTCCCCCTGGGAAGCAGCCCTTGGTCCCCCCCCCCCGCCTGAGCTGGTTACAGTTGAGGCAGGCACCTCGGGTCCTCTGGAGAGCTCCGTCACCTTTAGGTCCCTCAAAACCCTGGGCCTAAGCCTGATGGCACAGCCGATAAGTAAGTCATCAGCCCCTCTGACAAATGCCTGGCCCTGGCTGATAAGTTGCATGCTAGCTCCTCAGGTGTCTGCCCAGCCACTTCACTTCTGTCAGGCCCTGACTACAAGCTTGACACTAATCCTCAGGATCAGCACACGCTGATGCTTTTGCCGCAGCCCTCCCCAGAGGGTTCTCTCTCTCTCGGGAGGCTCCATCACCACCTCCCCTGGTGGTGACTCCTGGCTCTCCTTCACATTCAGAGCTGGAGTCAGAGGAGCGTCTTCCCGACTCAACCCTGGTGCCGGGGCAGGAACGCCCGAAGCTGGACCTCCCTCAGGAGCCGGTGTCTCCTGCACTGCGGGTTCCCTGTCTGGGCCAGCTTCCTTGCCCCAGCTTCTGGTGGGCCCCTCGGCTGACGCTGGAACCTCCTCCGGGGGGGTCGGTGCCAGACCTAACATTACCAGGCCCTTCATACCCTCCATCAGGCCCCCTGTCCAGTCCCTCAGTTCCTCCTTCTGGGCCTACACCTGGCTACCTGCTGTCAGGACCTCCCTTAGGACCTTTGGCTCCTCCGTTGGGTCCTTCGCTGGGTTACCTGCTGTCAGGGCCTCTGGCAGGTCCCTCGGCTTCACCGTCGGGCCCTTCACCAGGCCTTCCGGTGCCAGGCTACCCTGCGCCTCACTACCATTCGCCAGGGTACCTGGCCGCTAGGATATCATACTCAAGGGTACCCCATGCCGGGGTATCCAACGCTAGGCTATTCACCTTATGGAACACCAGGCTACCATTACCCAATGCCAGGCTATACAACTCCAGGTTTACCCTCCCAGGATACCCACCTGTCTATCAGCCCCCTCCACCACCTCAGCCTCCGGTGGATTTTAGGGAGGCATTACAGTTTTGGTGGTCTGAAACCAGGATGCAGTTGGTCTCGGAACTGGACCGGCGGCAACTGGCCATGGCTTCCATGCTGGCCTGCACGGACCCTATGCTGAGATCCCCTTCTCCGGTGGAGTCTCGCCCCTCTACCTCAGGACAGACCTCGTGTCCTACCGCGGTAGCCGGTGTTAGCAGGGGCCTTGCGGTCTCACTGCAGGAGATCCCATTGCCACAGTCTCTATCTCTGGACGGAATCCCATTGTCGGACTCAGACTCAGACACCGCAGACTCCTTCACCTTTGGTTTCGAGACTCACTCTCCATTGGATCCAAAGCCAAAAAGATTCTCCCAAGTCCCCTCCAAGGACCCCTCCTTTGCTGAGATCCTTTAGAAGATTCAGGAGGCAAACGGGTGGAAGACAGAGGATCAGCGGCCGGTTGCACAAAAGGGTTAAGTCCAAGTTTAAGACATGTTTTTGGTCTTACAGAAACAAGTCGGACTTAAAAAATTTAAGCCTGTTGCACAAAAATTGTCTCACATTCCATTGGTCTTATTTAGAGACTTTAATTTAAGCCTCCTATATACCAGGCTTATTTGTTGTTAGTAGGCTTATCCTGCCATAGTTAATTTTAATTATAGAAAGTGTGTGTGTGTGTGTGTGTGTATATATATATATATATATATATATATATATATATATATATCATACAGACACATATAGTGTGTGTGTATATAAGGCGAGAGAGATAGATATATAGATATATTTGAGTGCACTGATTTTCTGTTTTAGGGACCATTTCCCATTGTGTATATGTTACCATGAAGAAAATATTTTATATTCTTGTTTTTTTGTCATAAGGCTTTTAATCCTTGTGTAACCCCCCTGCAAATGGGGGTTCCCAAAAGACTTCCAGGAGCTTGCTTGAATGCTCCAAGCCTGAATGGTGTTTGGCATTTAAGCCATTTATCAGTGAGTGTTTTTAGAGCCTCTGGTACTGTCTCTTTAAGAGCTGTCTGCTTGCAGACATAATTAGTTTGTATGGGGGACTGTGTGCTTTCTGAGTACCACTCAAGCTGCTGCCAATTCACTTCATTTTGCAGTCACTAGGAGTGCAAAGGGAACCTATCTGAAAGATGTAACTGTTTGCCAGAAATTATTTAGAGTAATAATGAAATTACAGTTTGTCTAACCTGCTTTCTTTGCAGTCAGAACTGTGTCTGCTAGTTCCCATTCTAGTTTTGAACTGCTGAACTGGACCAATCAGTGTGGGGTAAGCTAGCTCTAAAATGGTGCCTTGGACGAATCAGAACTTGGACTCATAATCTGAGCCAGCCACAAGAGGATTGTGTGGGCAGTGACTCTGGGAGATGTAGTTTAGACTTCAGTGCCTTTTTGAACCAACAGTAGCAGTCTATTGTGAGTAACAGCCAATCCAGTCAAGAACTGGGAGGAACTCAAAGGAAGTGCCCGGTTTTGTCGGTTGGAGTTTCAGTTGAGCTTTGGCAGTGAAGAAGGAAGGAGCCCTGTGCTTTTTCAGTGTGCAGTTTTAGTCAAAAAACGTGTGTAAGGCCCAGAGTTCCGGTCTGCAGCTTGTGTAACAGCTTGTTAGGACTGAATCCGTCCTGTGAAAGAATCAAAGGATCTCTGAAGAGTAGAAACCAGGCTCACCCTGTAGAAGACTGGAGGAATTGCTGAAAATTGCACTCGGTCTGTCAGGAACTGAATCTGCTGTGTGTTCTCCCGGTATTGTGCAGTAATTGGATCGGATACAGATGCAGCCTGCCTGGTATAGTGCTTTCTTTTATATGGATGTGTGAAGAGGTTTGTGTACCTCAAGTGAGCCCTGCTGACATTGAAGGACCCTATCTTATTTGGAGGTCGTGAGTACTAATTCAGGGTCGCTCCCTGTTGAATTGCCACATTAAATCCAAATGGAACTACTGTACTGCTGACTGTTTAATTCTCCTTTTCTCTGTGTGAAAGGGCCCCTACCAGCTGCCACGGTTTGGACTAGCCACTAGGGCTTGGGTACCCAGGGACAGTAACTGATAGGGATAGGCCTGTGCACAGAGCCATAGGTAGATTATTAGAGTGATAAGCTAATTAACCTGATTTCCCCTGTCCTTGTTATATCCCCTAAATAAATCAGAGCTGCTTGTTTCAGCAAAGTTATACTGCCTGAGGTATTTGTCTATGTTAAAGTACTGTACTGTGATTGTTGCACTGTATCTCATTTCACAGGAGGTCCCAGTGCCGGAACCAGACCTGGGGTAAGTGTATACTGTGAAGGTAATTCTGATATATTGTGTGGGCCACTAGTGGGAAGAAAGGGGGTTGCAGTGTCCCAGAGGGCTGTGACCAAGTTAGTTTAACTATTGCAAACCCTGACCTCTGGTGGAGGCACCGCCATTGGATCCAGGCCCTCAACCTGTTAGTGGCAAATCAGGCAGGGGTAGTAGCCCTGGGATAGCGCATCTAGGGTTACATCTTGGAGGCTCACCGCTGGGATTGTGTGTCCTCTAGTGGCCATATTTCTGAACCACTGTTAAGAAAAAATGGGTACCCGACAGAAGTGGCTGTGCACCGGCTGGTGGAGTGGTGTACTGGGGAGGAGATCGACCCCAAAATGCTATGCTTATCCTGGACATCCCCTGGGTATCAATACGGACACTGTGCAGGAGTACTTCCAAGGTGGAAGGTTTACAAAACCCTGTGGTGGTGGGTCGGCATGCTAATCTGCTCACCCACACTTTCCTGGCCCTAGTAGAGTTTAAGGATCCCATAGATAGCTCCAACGTGCCACAGACCATTACCCCAGAGAGAGCCCTCACTGCTTGGAGAGTGATAACTAAGGACAGTAAAGACCTGGGGAATCAGCCCCACCACTATCTGAAAGTTTTGAGGAGAAATTTGCTGAATGGTTGCTGGGAGAGGAAAACTGTGGAGACTTGAAGAAACTATTCTTGCCACCTGGGGTGTTCCTCCCAACACCCTCTCCTGCTCCAGTGCCCGTAATGGTGGCTGAACCAATGCAGACTCCTATTTCTGCACCTGCCATTAGTCACGACTCTTACGAAGGTTGAGGATCTTCTCTGGCACCCTCCCACCCCCCAAGGGAGGATGACTGGGAGACCTGGATAGACTATGTTGCCCCAAGTGCTAGAATGGCAATGCTCGGAAGGCGAAAAGTGAAAGAGGGTTAGTGAGGCTCCGAGGTCCTGCCCTGGCTACCATCCGCGCAAACGGCCAGTAACCCTGAAGCGACTGCACAGGCCTATCTTGAGACCTTGAGAATGTGTATGGGAGCCCAGATTCTGATGAGGACCTATGGTGGAGAGTAAAAATGCACAACAGTACCAAGGGAGTTGTTGTCTGTGTATGTCTCGGCTGGAAAAATTGTTGCAAGAATGCTCAGAAAGGGTAGTTTGCCAGCGATTGAACTGGACCGAACCAGACTGGACAGAATCCTTAAGTCTGCCCCTTCTCAGAACTGCTGTTGCTTCAGTTACGCCTGGCAAATCGACTGGAATCCCCACCCTCCATGATGAGTTAATGAGAGAAATTGAGGAGTTGAGAAAAGGCGACCTCGGGAGGTACCTGCACCAACAGCTGTGGCTCGACCCAAGTGACTGAGGGTGACCCATCAAGTGAAGTTCAGGGCAGAGGTTGACAGTCAATGAGTGCTCTGACAGGGAAAAAGATATGCCACAATGGGGCGAACTGTTGAGAGAGATCGGAATTCAAAACAGTCCCTTTATGAAGCCGCCTGCAAAGTCAGACCCTGACCTATATCCGACTGCATCTGCTATGGGGTGGGGTACCCACCATGTATCTCCTGCTGATAACAGCTCCAAACTCAATTCCTTGACCATGGAAGTGGAGAAACTGACGAGATGTCTCCAAATGCTTATCACGACGCAGACAGAGATGGCACCCAGGTTTCCAGTTAGTAATACCCCCGCCCTGGCTCCCAGTGTGGCGCCTCGGCCAGCTCAAACTCCAGAAAGTATGTTTTGCTATAATTGTGGGAAAGATGGGCACATGAAAGGGAATGCCAGTCCCCAAAAGACACTGACAAAGTTGCATATAGGCTACAAGGAGAGCTTCGGAGAAGAAATCAGTGGTTAAGAGGTGCACGACATGATCCCAGTGAGGGCACCAAAAATGCTAATTCACGTCCTTTTGTGGCAAGGTCAGTTGCCCAGGCCCCCACTACCGCCTCTCCAGACTGGTCCAGAATAGTGGGTCCCTCCATGGAGACCACTGTAAAGGTGAATGGAGTGGCCAGTGGTTGATGTATTTAAACAAACTGAAAATATAGCATACCTGCATATTTGCAAGGAAACAGTGGTAATGGTTATGGAAATTCACAAAGTGGGCACATTAACAGTCATGCTGATCACAAAAATACACCAAGAAGGGCTGGCCCATCTGTGCAGCGGTAGCACTCCGTTCTTGATGCCAGACCGGGTTCAGGAGCGAGTCAGAGGCCGGCGGGGGAGAAGGCTTGAGCATCCGAGGACCGCCGTCTTCTCCAGGGAGGAGGAGGGGGATGTGACTGGGTGTTTGACTGCCCTCAGGTGGATGCCGAGTGCAGCAAGTGCAAAGCATTTGGAGGAGGGTGTGACTGGCATTGGCAGAGCTCTCCCTTGATGGTGGGGTGCAAGTCACACCCACAGAAAAAGGAAAAATCGGATACCATGCTCTGGGAAGACGGACTGCCAGCCCATACCCTAGATGCCCCCTGCCTGCTTCACCGGTGGCTCCAGATGAAGTGCATAGAATTCGGGTCATACAGGAGAAAGTGCCAGGGCTGTGCCTCACATTCCACTTGGGGCGTGCAGTAATTACAGAGATGTATGAACTCCTTAGCATGGAGCAGCACTTACTCTGTGTGGAAGCCTATGTCGACAAATGTCTGCTAGGGTACATTTTAAAATGTAATTCCACTCTAGTGGTCAAATAAAAAGGATCATCCTTTCATCCCTGGAAACTTGTGAGCAGCAACCTTTACTTCCGAGTAGCAGAGATCCGCCCTTTTGCTCAGGCATGTAATCACATAGAACCAGAAGGAGTGGGGGTGCTCCCTATTAAAGTCAATGGGGGTCACTTTTACTTCCAGCTTTTAACATAAACATGACCAATTTGAGATCAATGAAGGACATCACTCTGGTAAGATTGCTCTTGTTAGTCGAGCAGTAGCCTTCATTAATCAAATCTTTATGTTACAAACTGGACATAAAAGTGACCCCATTGACATTAATGGGGTGCGCCTCCACTCTCTCCCTAGTCCTACGTCATTACATGCCTGAGCGCTAGGGCGGATCTCGGCTATTAAGACGTAACGGAGCTGTTGCAACTTTCCAGTCTGAAATTACGCATCTTTTTATTATACTACTAGAGTGGCACTAAACTTCATTTCTATTACTACTTATTGCCCTGGGAGCCTGGTAGACAGCTCTGGTCCCTCCTTCATTAGGACTCTGTCTCCAGCTCTCTATTGTCTGCCAACTTCACTACAATCCCTATGGGTTAACCCTCCCCATGACAGGGCCAAGGTGAAGGGTGCCAGGTTTCCCCACCCTGGAGCAAAATCCAGATGCTCGGGAGCCAGGACTGGTGCAGAAGAGCCATCATGGAGTCTACCAGCTCCATTTTCCACCACTTTATTTCTATCCACCCCACTGATAGCATATGTTGGCAATGTGCCTCCGACTCACATCTCCTTTGCCCACCGCCAGAGAAATTGACAAGTGGGACGGCAATCCTTTCTTTTCTGAGAGAGGAGAGCAGTCCTCCAAACACTTAATCCTCTCTCTCCCTATCAATACCTTGCTGCGGGCTCATTCCCAAACCCGGTCGCCACTGACCTCCAGGTACAACACCAGTCTTTCCATTAGTATCATTTCCATGAGTTTGCACACTATGGAGTGAGACTTACTGGACGATAATTACCCAGTTCATCCCTTGGTCCGCTCATGTAATGGTACTACATGTACCATCCCCAGTCCAGTGGCACACATCCAGATTCCAGTGTGGTGCTGTACTACACACACACCTCATGACTTCACCAGTTTTTATATTTTCACTTCAGATTTTCAACATTGCCATTTTTACACCTCCTCATTAACAGTACAGCTGTCATTTTTCACATCCTGTTCAAAATGTGTTTTTGACCTGTGCCGAATAGGCGCATGTCGCTGTGCAAAATCACCTTCTGCTAACAAACTGATAGTGTCACTGTTCATGTGGTGGGATCACAAAAGCCTATGTTGAAAACTTGGAGTAAAAATTCAAGAAATGCCCAGGGTGTTGGGTTTTCGACCATAACGCCTACCATGTAAAGGACAGACAGGCGTCAGGGTGTGCCTTGGGATTGTCGACAGTAATGCTTATGCCATTCCACCCACACCCTGCAGCGGTGGCAGACATTGAGCGTGCCTTGGACCCTTTGGCCCCAGAGTTCACCCCATTCTCCTATACTGCACCCGTTTCAGTGTATTTCCTTAAGGAATGAGGTGAGTGTAAAGCCCAAACACTTCAAAGCACACCTTGACACTTGTGTCTGCAGGGTAGGGTGAGGTGAAATGTTGTGACCGTTGTGGACGACAACCCAAAGGCACACCCCAATGTCTGTCCATCTCTGCAGCTTGGGGGTGGAGTTGGTGTCAGTTCAATACTTCACTGCCATTCCTATACTGCATCTGTCTAACTCCTGCACTTCCACTGCTAATGACAGCAAGTAACACTTGGCATTGACAAATGCTTGTTTTTACTTACTTCCCCATTTGCTGGTTTTAAACACCAATCATAGTATCATTTAAACCTTCCACCCAGGACTGCCATTCCACTCCTGGATGGATGGAGGCTGTCTCTCTTGTACAGACCTCAATCCCACCAGGTGGGACCCCAGTCCCCCGATGTAGCAAAAACCTACCTCCATGCACCATGCCATCAATCAGTCGTTGAAAGTGGTGTGGAGTGTCCTAGCCTCCAACCAGCTGGATACAGGTAGCACCTCGGTTAAGACCAACAAATGAGCTAGCAGGTTAATGCCTCTCTCTAGCCCCCTAAACCTTTATTATACCACCCCTGCTGCATCCCTTGCTAGGTCATTTGTCCCCAGATGGACAATGACATCCACTGCCTTCTGCTGCCCCACCAGGATTCTCTTGTCTCCATACCTCCATGCTCAGGCACCAGGTAGGCCCCTCACTTTCCTCTTCCCCCTCCTGTCCTGCTGCCAAATCTACCCTATATTTCATATGTAGAAGATAACATGGCCACTGTCACACAAGAATTAATAAACAGACTATAGCACAATACATCCCCCACACACACACCGTCAGCCATCAAATGGATGGATATCAACAAAGTGATACAGACTTCACCACCATAAACACACGTTCATACACAGACATATGTTAATATTATCACCTGAACACTATTAGCCCCCCACCCCCATACTGTTGTCTAGCAACAAAATGCAGAGTACTCTGACAGACAGACACACACACACACACACACTCACTCTGTAACAGGCGCTGCCGAATCTTTACAGTAAAACCTCAAAACATATATAATATTAAGGGCCAAGGGGTCTCTTACCTGAGTACTAGGGAGCCAGAAGTAGGACTTGAATGGATGACATCTGTCGAACCTGTAAAATAAATATAAGAAAGGGGTCACAAAGGATCCATAGTTTTAGGGAGTAAACAGGGAGGACAAAACAGATTAGACATAGAATGATACTTATCTGATAGGCAAGGAGTTAGCATCATGTTAGACCTGATAAAGTAAAGAGAAAAAAAAAGGTTACTATGGAGAAAATCCAGTAGCGAGGTCTGAGACAGACAGTGCAGAGATACGAAATGGGTATGTAGCATAGGAGTGAAAAAAAAAGAGGAGTTTAGATAAAAACGTTACAGAGAGGACAAAGCAGGAAGACAGAAATACAAAAGAAAGAAAGAAATTCATAAAGAAGAGCTGCCAGCCTGGTGGCACTGAGGCGATGGACATTGTTCTTCACACTGTGCAAGCAAAAACCCATGTTCGGGAATGAGCACGGGTCACTGGGGTCGGCAAGGAACGAGAAGGATTGCATGTCCAACGGACTGTTCTTCTTCTCTGGGGAGGGGGTCCACAAGAGTCGGCGCCAGTTTACCCACTGGCAGAGGCTGGGAGACAGGGCACTGCGCTGTATCAGGGGGAGGAGTTGGAGCAAATGCCTGGAGGGAGCGTGTGTGGACACGTGCACTCTCCTCTCCACCAGCGTCATGGCACACCACCAGCTCCAGGGAGAAAAAACAGAAAAGAGGTGTGACATCCTGGTCGAGCAGCTTGACAGCCATCCGACAAACATCGGCTTTGGGGGTGCCTGAATCTGGATTCGGACAGGGAGGGAGAGTTGGGGGCTCCCCACCACCCCGCTATGGGGGATAAGCCACAGGGGACGTAAAGCAGACCCTGACTGGAGTATGGATGACAGATGGTGGCTGGAGTTATGAGGGTGCAGACCAGGTATGCCAAGAAGAGGGGAAAAAATAATAGCAAAAAAATTAATAATAATAGACAAATCAGAGCTGGCCCACTGGCACATTGGTAGAACTATTGCTCACAGTGCTAAAGACCCGGATTAGGGACGAGCCAAGACAGTCAGAGGATGTTTTCCTCCACAGGGAGGGAGGGTCCACATCCCACTGCTCTTGGTGGTCTGTGGTGACAGGCAGGGCCACTGGAGCATACTCACAGGGTGGCTCCACCAGGCATTGCCAGCTGCCAATTCAATATGCGCTTCTGGTGAGGGGCTTGGAAACTGCATGAGGCGAGGCAGATGAAGCCCCTGCTGGACACTAGCTGCACCAACACTCCTGGATCGGACCCCCCGTAGTCAGATGACTACAGGGAAGAAATGCCAAAAACTGATGGTGTACCCAGCACATAAGCGGTGAGGGCAGCTTTCACGCTGTCACAGGTGGGTGAAAGGTGTCAGTAGCTGCAGCAAGGTCTCAGTAGGGAGGATAGCTGAACTAGGAGGAAGCAGAAGGAGAGGGGCTTGCCGTGGCCAGAACAGCACAAAGAATATTCAGGGAAAAAATGTTTCAGGTTGTTGTTGGTGGGGGTCAGCAAAATAAAAAAACATATCAACCCTAGTGGCCAGAACTTAACAGCAGTAAAGGTGAGCTAGTGGGGACTATTTGGGGTAGTTGTCCAGCACAGATAAAATAAGTAAGTATTTATAGTGAAGAGTGCTGCAGTTGTCCCATGTTGGGCCAATTATTTAAATAATGTCCCTGGTGGGTTGCTTTCTCTAGTGCTCGCCCTCGCTGTATTAAATAATTACCCTGGGATCTAGTGGGGTCTCTGGGCTGCTATATTGCTTTGGCAGACAGGGAGTTAGCATGTGACAAAAGGAAGACGCTCTGCAGCTGCTGCAGCAGTCAGAGCAACTGACTGAACAAAAGTGAAGGTGCCAGGTGACCTTTCTACTCCCATCGCGAACGGAGCTCAGGCTGCGGCCTGCTCCATGCAAATGGGAGAGAAGGAGACAGCAACTTGTCTGGAGGTGGAGGATGCCTGTTTAAAGCGCATCCTCCACTTACCTAAACCGCCGGATTCAGCGGTAAATTAATCACGGACGAGGGTGCTAGCAATCGCATCGGCGTGTCTGCGGAGCCGGAGGTACTCAAAAGAAACAACGTTATGGCGCTGATAAAATCTCAGCTAGCTGAACGCACCCGCAGTGCTCTGTGTGTTTTTTTTTTGGTGCAGGTTGGGTGGCGGAGGGATCGCAAATTTATTATGGTACTGGCTAGCAAGTAAAATGATCTTTGTACCTTGCCTGGGGTTTATTTCAATGGATAAAGCCTGCGAGAGGAAATTGGAAGAGACACACAGCCCAGCCATACCCTCGGCATAATTTCACTAAAAAGGCACAAATCAGTAATAAAAAAATAATTGGTGGATGATCTCACAAGAAGTATGCTGCTCATGACTAATTTTAAACGCTGATTTGTTTAAAAGCTCGCTGCTGCACTTTTCTCAATAATATAAACTTCTTAAAATTACTTTTCCATTCTTAATACCATAAAAATATTTTGGATTTTTTTTTAAATTGAGATCCATTTTACCTATCATTTGTTCTTTTTCTGATAAGCTCATCAACCAAAGTTAACTTCTCATCAATATAAATTTAATCTTCTTTGTTTTGGCAGCCATCTTGAAATGGCCTGCAAAGTCTAAAATTTTAAGTCCAGTCCATGTTGCTATGCAACCAGAGAGTTAGACTGGTCTAGCATAAGACTTTCATTTTCCAGCTTTGTGCAACTGTCTTACATTGGGGGCTTATGCTAGACCACTTTTTTGTGGCTTAGGTCTCAAACTGTGACTTAGACTTAAGCCAGTGTTTGTGCAACCAGCTGCAGGATCCCCAACACAACAGGTTGGTGGAACACTTGAATATGCCCGAGCTGTCCCCCTCTGCTCATTCCTTCGTGGATTGGACCACATGAGGATCTGGCCTCCACTGTCTGGCAGCAGCCTTCGTCAGTGACCACAGTCACCAAGAAGTCTGATAGACTGTATCGAGCCCCCGAGGGTAAAGACCACCTTAGTTCTCACCCTAAAGTGGACTCAGCGGTCATTAATGCAGCACATGACTGTATGGCTAAACCTAAAGACATGAGCACCTCTCCTCCAGACAAGGAGTCACGGGAAATAGACTCATTTGGACACAAGGTTTATTCCTTTTCCACTCTGGCCCTTAGAGCTTTGAACTACCTGGCACACATGATTGTATACCAGAAATCTATCCTGGGACAGTTGAAGTCAGAATTCGAGGCTTTGCCCAATTCTGAGGCTAAAACCAAAATTTCCCAGATGGTCAGAATTGTGGAAATTTCCTACCATCATTCCCTCAGAGTGACATATGATGCGGTAGACTCCTCAACCCGGAGTACCACCATGGCTCTTAGCATGCCTGGTACTCCTGGCTGTGGCCATCCAGGACGCTCCTTTCAGAGGACCAGTCCTTTTCAGAAGTGACGTCAAGGACGTAATCACAGAGCTCCAGGACAGTGGCCAGGCACTGCGCTCTGTCCAATCTGTGTACCGCTGTAATACCAATCCAAAACAGCCATTTCATCGCCAGCAATGGTGCCAGAATAGGCAACAGCCAGCCCAACGTTAGAACAAACGTCGGGCCCTGTCGGTAGGACCCACCCCACCAGCTAAGTCCCAAAGGGCTGCTGGGGCACTGCTACCCCCACACCCTCCCTCTGCCTCCTGACTTGTGGCAGGGCCCCCAGCCTCCGCCATCAGCTCTGGAGGAACCAGTAGGGGCAGATTCGCCAACCATCTGGCCGGGTGGGAGGCAATCACTTCAAACACGTGGGTTCTTCAGCTCATCGCTCAAGGCCACACCATCGAATTTACAGAGAGACCTTGAAGAAATCCTATGGGTCTCTCTCACTACTCAATAGGCCACATTCCTCTCATAAGGGAAGAGATCCGTACTCTTCTGACAAAATCAGCTATAGAGCCCGTTCCTCGGGGCCAGGAAGGAAAGGGATATTACTCCTACTTCTTCCTGGTCCCCAAAAAGGCAGGGGATCTCCATCCAATCCTGGACCTCAGCACGCTAAATCTGTACGTGGAGTACAAGAGGTTTTGCATGCTGACCCTACAGGGTCTGTTGTCTCTTTTGCACCAGGGTCATTGACTGTGTGCTCTGGATATGCAGGATGTATACTTGCATATTCCAGTTTTTCCCTCCCACTGATGCTTCCTATGCTTTACTTTCCGGGGGAACACTTCCAGTTCAGAGCACTGCCCTTTGGTCTCTCCTCAGCACTCAGGGTATTTACCAAGTGCCTAGCAGTGGTGGCAGTGGCTTTACGCTTCCAGGGAATCTATGTGTTTCCATACCCCGATGACTGGCTCCTGTCAGCGCTGTCAAGGGACAGCCTGGTGGTATCCCTGATTACGCAGTGAACCCTTCGGGTCCAGTGGGACCAGAAATCAATCAACCTGGATCACAGGATTCTGGTCTTTAGCCCCATGCATCGCGACCTTCCCTGGTGGCAGGATCTGTCCAGTCTCACCAGAGGGGTTCCTATCCAGACGCTCCCACCGGCTCAGAGCCTGACAATGGATGCTTCTAGTCAGGGCTGGGGCGCCCAGCTGGGCGAACACAGGACACAGGGATCATGGTCTTAGCAGGAGCTTTCTCTGCACATCAATGTGCAAGAGATGCGGGCTGTACTATACGCCCTTTGGGCCTTTCAGTCCTTACTCCTCCCTGGGCCCCTCCTGGTACAGACGGACAACATGTGCATGGTCTGGTACCTGAGTAAACAGGGAGACACACGGTCATATCCTCTGTGCAAAGAAGCGATGCATGTATGGCATTGGGCAGTGCATGTCCCAGGCATTCAAAATGTCCTGGTGGACACCCTCAGCCACACTCAGGCAAGGGCACACAAGTGGGAACTGAGGCAGTCAGTTCGCACTGTTAACACAGGTTTCTAAGATTTTTGAAAGATTACTATCAAATCAACTCAAAATGTACTTAGAAACAAACAATAAATTAAATGCTTTTCAGTCAGGTTTTCAATCTCAACACAGTACTCAGACAGCATTAGTAAAGGTGGTTAGTGATCTACAGCTGAGCATGGACAGGAGAAAAATGAAAGGTGCAGTATTTATAGACCTGTCACAAGCATTTGATATACTGAATCATGCTATTCTCCTGTCCAGGCTTAGGGGACTTGGCATCACTGGAACAGCACTGAGATGGTTCCTATCATACTTGCAGGATAGAAAACAGCTGGTGAAATTGGGATCCTTTAAATCTGCCCCTTTGCCCATAAAATCAGATGTCCCCAAGGGCGCCATCTTGGGGCCTCTGTTGTTTAATGTCTGCATCAACGGGCTTCAGTTTGATGACGTGGACATAAAATAATCATTTTTACGCTGATGATACAGTGATTTATGCTGAGGGGAATTCAGTTAATGTTATCCAAAGTAAGTCACAGGTTGTATTTACTGAAACTGAGAATTATTGTAAGAAGCACTTTTTAAAAATAAACGCAAAAAAGCAACTCAGTCTGTCCTATTTCATAGAACCCTTTTCCAGGAGGGTAAAGACACTTTGACCATCCAAACAATAGATGGGACAATTATCCAACAGGTAGTGAGGTATAAGTACCTCGGCATGTGGTTGGACAACTCTTTAAAGTGGGGAAACCACATAGACATGACATTTAAAATATTAATAAAAAATGATGGATCTTGTACCATTTAAAGCTTTTATGAACACTGAGACTAGATTAGAGATAACCAACACCATGATTATTCCCATTATAGATTATGGAGGTGTCCTGTATTCTGGAGCACCGAAAACATACCTAGACAGGCTCAATGTACTGGTAAACAGGTTAGCTGGAGTTGTACTAGATGTCCCCTTCAGAACACACCACTGTCAAATATATCACATGTTGAACTGGATTAGATTGCAAACTAGAAGAGATCTTCACATTTCTCATTTCGTGTTAAAAGTTTATAGAGAATCTGCACCCAAGTATGTCATGGATTTATTCAAAATTAGGCCAATTAAACCGTGTTTGCGATCTGCACAAGGCATTGAATTCACTGTACGTAACTGTAATCTTGAAGTAGGGAGGTCCTCATTTCCATTCAGGGGGGCAACAATCTGGAACTTAATCTCAACTGAACTACAGAATGCCCTTAATAAGATCAGAAAATGTTTTATAAATAAATGATATTTGGAACAGGGACTGAGACCCTTACCATGTTGATCAATAGGTATAACATAAAAGCACTATTTGCCCTAAGCACATCTGTACATTACAATTAAGTATTATCCATTTATATTTAAGTGTATACTGTATATATGCCCTAAGCAATATGTGTAGTCTTGAACTGAACTGATTCTGTATTTCGGAGATTGACTTGAAACTTGTGTGAATGTACTCTGGGATATCACTATAAATGAGCTTTGCTCAATTGAGTTAATTCCTTTTCATGGTTTATAAATAAAATGTATACTACTACTACTACTAGTCAAAGACATCTTCGGTCAATGGCATAGCCCAGATCTCGATCTGTTCGCCTCCCTATCCAATACAAAACCACCCAGTTTCTGCTCGCTCTTTCCCGGGCATGGTGTTTTCTGGTGAGACACGCTGTCTCTGTGGTGGCCCTCCCTTTCCACTGTTGCAGAGGGTGCTCCAGAGATGACAGCAAAAAGGGCCCCGCATGATTCTAATAGCCCCTTATTGGCCTCGCCAAGTGTGGTTTCCTCTGCTTCTGCAGTTGAGATTGGAGCCTCCGGTTCCCCTACTCCTCTGCCAGAACCTGCTGACTCAGGACCAGAGCAAGCTGGTCTATCCTGGTCTCAAGTCCTTTCACCTTCACATGTGGCACCTGGTGACATAGCGGTTGCATGCTTTGGGGTCTCTTCCAGAGTGGCTCAAGTCCTTGTGGAGCCCCAAAAGACATCCACAAGAACCACATATGCTATGAAATGGAAGAGGTTCTCCATTTGGGCATCCAACAAGGAATGGGGCCCTGTCTTTTGCCCTGTCCCACAGGTCAAGGAATACCTGCTGCATCTCTCTCTGACCTTGGCCTTAGCTGTTCTTTGCTGAAGGTCCACTTATCTGCCATTTCTGCCTACCACACTCCAGTGGATGGCAAAACTTTGGCACAGTTGGAGGTTTCCAAAATCTTTCTGAAAGAAATTCTCCATCTGAAACCCTCGGTCAGGAACCCTGTTCCTCCATGGGATTTGAACTTCATCCTTGAGATACTCACTTTGCCTCCCTTTGAACTGGCTGTGAGTTGCAACCTGCACTACCTTTCCTGGAAAGCGTTCTTTTTAGTTCCCATTACTTCGGCTCGAAGGATTTCCGAGCTTCAGGCCCTGATGTGTAAGGAGCCTTCTTTGATTTTCCACAGAGGCCAGGTGGCTTTGCGTAAAAATCCTACATTTTTACCTAAGGTGATGTCTGAATTTACTTTGAATCAGACCATACACTTGCTAGTGTAGTACCCTGAGCATTCTAATCAAGAGGAGGCCATTCTGCACAAACTCGATGTGCACAGAACCTTGCGTTGTTACATGAACCGGACAAAGTCAGTCTATAAAACAGATCAGCTTTTCATTTCTTTTGCACCCGAGAGAGGGCACAGCAGTTTCCAAACAATGCTTATCCAAATGGTTAGCAAACTGCATTTTGTTTTGTTATCAGAAGTATAGCAAGCCACTTCTGGGGGAAGTCAAGGGGCATTCAACCAGAGGCATGGCTGCATCTTCTGCTTGTTTCAGGAATGTTTCTGCTTTGGACATTTGTGCGGCAGCCACTTGGAACTCTGTCCACTCCTTTACCAAACATTGTAGTCTGGACATTGCCTCTAGGCACAGGGTAGGCTTTGGACTAGTCATCCTTCAAGGCCTCCCATCTTAACCTGGTACCTACTACAGACCTTTCCTGCCTCCAGTGCTTCAGCCTTTGTCTGAATTACACTGCTTGGGACACAGTCCTTATGGTTATTACCTACTACAAGAGCCCTCTAGAAGTAAGATAATACAGTTACGTAAGAGCTTACTGTAACAATAGATCTTCAAGAGAGGCTCTTGCAGTAGGTATCTTTTTCCCTCCCACCTTCCCTCATGCTTCTGCAGCTACTTCTTTATAGCCTTTCTATCGGCTCCAGAAGCCCACTCCTTTCTCCTGTCGCACCTTCTTCTTTCTCCGGTGGGAGAACTCGAGGGCCAGTGTGGGGACTGCCCACTATGTAGTGTCACGCTGACGTCCATCACGTGATGTCGGGTGGGTGGTCCCCCACCAGACACTGCTAGCTAAAGTTATCCATGTGGTCCTAGTGCCTGACAGCTCTAGTCCTAATGATTATTACCTACTGCAAGAGCCTCTCTTGAAGATCTGCTGTTACGGCAAGTTCTTACATAACTATACTGTCTTCAGGCTCCCTTTGAAAACTTCCACTGTTGGGGCCTCCCTCAAGGATCTTGGCAGCAAATTCCAGAGGGCTGGGCTGGCCACCTCGAAGGAATGATCCCCGAGGTTTTCAGCCTGGACCTCAGATGCACCAGGAGGCCCTCGGTGGAGGAGCGGAGGGAATGTGCTGGGATGGCTGGAGTTAGAAGGTCAGACTGGTAACCAGGGCCCAGTCCATATAGGGCCTTATAGGTGAGTAAACTCACCTTGAAGATGATCCTTCACCTGAAAAGTAGTCAGAGCAGGTTCTGCAGGACCGAGGTCACATGGCAGGACTTTGGTAGGCCCGCCAGCAGCCTGGCCGCCACGTTCTGCACTAGCTGCAGTCAGCAGAGGGTCCCTCCATTGACCCCAAAGTACAGCATGTTACAGTAGTCCAACCTGGAACTCGCAAAGGTGTGTACCAGTGATGGCAAGTCTTCGGGCAGAATCAGGGGTTTAATTCGGGTGACATTCCTTAGATGATAAAACCCACTTTTGATGACAGATGATACCTGGATTTCCAGAGTCTGTCATCTAGGATGATGCCCAAATTTTTCACTTTGGGGGAGGCCATCAACAGGGTGGATCCCAGGACCAACCCTTTTACCACTCTGGAGGCCTCCCCACCACATCGTCGACCAGGCTAAATCATTAGCACTTCCGTCTTGTCAGGGATCAGCCTCAGCCAATTCAAGGACATCAAGTCCTGAATCTCGGCCAAACATTTATTTACCACTTCAAAGGCATTTCCAGCTCCAGGGGCAAATGACATATACAGCTGGGTATCATCTGATAGCAGTGAAAACCCAGACTATATTGTCTATTGAGCTCCCCAAGGGGCAGCATGTATACCATGAACAACATCGGCGAAAGGATTGAACCTTGAGGTACTCCACACGACATGGGCATCGAGGAGGAGGAGGAGAAATTCTCCATCACTACTCTTTGCCTCCTGTCGGAAAAATAGGACTCAAACCATTTGATGACTGTTCCGTGAGTCCACAGTACACTCTAAGGCAATCCAATAGCACAATGTGGTCCACAGTGTCAAATGCTGAGGAGAGATTGAGCAGGATGGGAATTAACCATTCTTCTCTGTCCCTTGCCCTGAGGAGGTCATTCTGCACACAAACTAATGCTGTCTCTGTGCTATGCCTGGCTCTGAAACTGGACTAGAATGGCTCATAGATGTCAAAGATCGCGAGGTGCACCTCAAGCTGCAGAGTCACTACTTTCTCAACAACCTTCCCTAAAAACGGGAGGTTGGAGACAGGTCTATAATTCGCCATGATGTCAGGGTCGAGTGATGGTTTCTTCAGAAGGGGCCTCACCAGCGCCTCCTTCAAGGTGTCGGGGAAGCACCCCTCTGAAAGCGAACACCGGACTATCCTGGCAAACACTGGACCAATGATCCTGACCTTCCCGCTAGGAGATGGGTTGAGCCAGGGTCCAGTTCACAACATCTGGGCTGCAGCTTCAAAATCACCTCCACGACCTCTGCCACCTTAGCTAGCCGAAATTCCCTCCAGACAATTGGAATGTCTCTGCTCGAACCAGGCTGACCACTGCGGGACACATTTTGTCCCACTGGGGAGATCCCAGCCCAAATGGAGGACACCCTGTCTAAGAAGGACAGAGCAAACTCCTTGCACATCGTAGTTGAAAATGCTTTTTCCGGCCATAGACAGAATGGACGTGACAGTCTATCCACAGTCCGAGATAGCTGAGCAGATCTATTCTTCCAAGCATAAGTCTCCGTGGACAGGAATTCTGCCTTCTTATGGTTGATTGCCCCCTGACGATCATTATAATGATTTCTCAGAGCCAGTCTGTCCTCCATGGACTAGATACTCCACCAGCAATGCTCCAACTTCTGACCCCTGGTCTTCATCTCCTTGAGAGCCGTATCGAACCATGGGGGTCTCAAACGAAAAGACCTGGGTTGTATTTGGACCAGTGTGATGTCATTGAGTGCATTGGTAACAGCCCCATTCAAACAACATGAAGTCTTGCTGTGTTCTGACTATTGCAGTTAGGTCCTGCCTTTCAACTGCCCCAGAGAACAAAGGGTTAACTTTTCTATGCCTTGCATAGAACGTTCATCACGAGCTCGGTTGAAGCTCCTGTCTGTTGTTGTTCAAACTGCAACTGTCAGATTCTTTACTCCGCCTCACTGAACAGTCGCTCCGGAGATTTCTCCTGCTGCTCGGTTCAAAAGGCGGTTGAAGTGTCAGTTTACGGTCAGTTTCAACTGAATTGTTGTTTCCGCATAGTCGGTTCAAGTCTCTGTCTGTGGTACCGTGAGTACTAGATAGGTTTTTGTTCTGTTTTCTGTGTGGAACTTGTAAACTGTGGATCAGTTCGGCTGAACCAATCAATTTGAGGTAAAACTTGTAGCTTTACTTTGGTGTGTAGTTGCAGTCCGTATCAGTTCTAAAAAAGCAGCGGGTTTAAGTCACGTTTCAAGACCGTAATATGGTCAGGAACTGATAGGGGAGTCTTTGTCTGATGGATTGCCGGAAAAAGGGTACGCTTTTTGGTTAGCTGGCCATGTCTGAGAAACCCAAGAAAAACGGTCCCACTGGGTTTCAACACTGCAGTGTGTGTGGGAGGTCTTTGCTAAGGCTGATCCCCACACCACCTGTGTTATTGTCTGGGGTTTGACCACCTCGATTCAGACTGCTAAATTTGCAGAATTTTCCCAAATCTACCCTGGAAAGAGATTAGGTAGACTGAGGAAAGGAGGCCAAGAAGTCAGCTGACCTGGATGGCCAGCCCGGTTCGGTTCCGACCGAACCAGAAGGAGTGCCCTCTGACCAGGGCAATACTTCTTCGGGCAAAAGGAGAGCCAATTCCGAGGAATCGGTTCCGACAAAAAGAAAAGACAAATTGACCGGTTCGAACCCAGAATCTCATACTCCGACTGTCAATGAGATAGCCTAGGTGATTAGGATTGTGCAATCGCTTAGTTCGGTTCCGACCGAACCGGCACCATCTGGCAGGGGCTCGGTTCGGTCGGTTCCCTCAGTTCCGGATTATACTTTGGAAGAATTTTATGAACCGGAGTTTGAGGAGGAGGGAGAGTATGAAGATGATTATGGTGATGGTGAAAGTCTGGATGTGCCTATTGACCCAGACATCTCCCCAGACAGACCTTCAGGTGTTTCTCCTCCTAGGCTTTCTGAATCCCCTTCACACTACATGTTCTACAGAAAGGTGGCTGATACCCTCCAGCTTCCTGTGGAGGAAGCAGTAGAGGATCAGGAAGAGCCTGATTATGTTGAGATGATGGACATCCCAGAGTCCAGGAGACTGTCTATTCTCCTCCACAAATCTTTTGGGAAACAGACACAAAAAATTCTTAAGTCTCCTAATTCTATACCTCCTGTGGACAGACGAATGGACAAGAGGTACACTCTCTCAGGCTCAGACACAGAGTTCCTTTTTCAGCACTGCAGCCATGTTGGGGTTGTACAGGCTGCTGCCTGTGATAAGGCAAACATTCCCTTGGCATCACACCCCCCAGACAAGGACTCCAGGAAGACTGATGCCATGGCAAAGAAACAATACATGGCAGCATCTTTGGGACTCAGGCAGGCTAACTATATGGCCTATACCGCCAGGTACCAGATGTCCAGGTGGGACACTGTACTGACACTGGCTAAACAGGCTCCCGCCCAGCTTGCCAAGGAGCTGGAGCAGGTGGCTGCAGATGGGACTGAGGCATCGAAAGTACAGTTTCATGCTGCTGTGGACTCCAATGATATGTCATCAAGAGTCATGGCTACATCTGTGGCTCTTCGGAGAATGGCTTGGCTCAGGTGTACTTGCCTCTCATAGGATACCCAGGCTAAGGCCATGGATTTTCCTGTAGTTGGTAATTCTCTGTTTGGGGAGCAGACAGAGAATTACATGAAGAAAATGGACGAATACAGGACCACTTACAGGAGTGCTCAGGCCAAAGAAAGGCAAGCAACTCCTCAAAGGCAGCAGTCCAGGGGCAGGGGCAGGCCTTTCCAAAGGCCTTTTTACCAAGCTCAGGCCTCCTCTTCTTCCTTTTTGCAGAGGGGGTTCTTTAGAGGAAGAGGCAGAAGTGGGATGAGCAGGCCTGCATCCACCTCTCAGCCTAAAGCCCCTGCCAAGCAGACACCCTGATGGGTCTGCCCAGGTCGATTCTCCTATACCAGTAGGGGGCAGGCTGGCTTACTTGGTCCAGGACTGGATGTCTCTTACATCAGACAAGTGGGTCCTGGAAGTAGTAAACCAGGGACTGGTTCTCAGCTTCAAAAAATTTCCAAAGATGAGAGCCAGATCTTTTCCACCTGCAAATCTCTCAGAGACCCTTGCCCTAGAGACAGAGTTTTCTTCTCTCCTAGCTCTCAGAGCTATAGAGAGGGTTCCCACCCTACGCAAGGGCAAAGGATTGTACTCCAGGTACTTCCTAACCCCCAAAAAGACAGGAGAATGGCGGCCCATCCTGGACTTAAGATATCTGAACAAACATCTGTTAAAGCCAAAATTCAAAATGGTAACTCTGAAAATTATCCTTCCCTCTCTAAGGCCAGGGGACTGGCTAGCCTCCCAAGACCTCAAAGATGCCTACTTTCACATTCCCATCAGGTGCTCCCACAGAAAGTACCTCAGGTTCGAGTTGCCCTCAGGTCACTATCAATTCAGAGCAATGCCCTTTGGCCTAACATCAGCCCCAAGGGTCTTCACAAAGTGCCTGGCAGTAGTTGTTGCCTTCCTAAGAAGACAAAAGATTTCCATTTTCCCATACTTGGATGACTGGCTCATAGTAGGTCAGTCTCCAGACCAAGTCAGGTCACATCTGCAAGTGACCCAGCAAGTGCTCACTTCTTTAGGATTCCTTCTTAACCTACCAACGTCAGTTCTCGAACCAGTGCAGCTCCTCACCTTCATAGGTGCAGACCTGGATACAGTAAAGGCAAGAGCCTTCCTTCCCCTGGACAGGGCAAGGACCCTTATGGAACTGGCCTCTTCATTCACCCTTCAGGTGTCTCGACCAGCAAGGCATTTCCTTCAGCTACTGTGCCACATGGCAGCCTCCACAGCAGTGGTCCAGGGAGCAAGGTTCCAAATGAGGGACATTCAGTTCCACTTAAGAGTCTTTTGGTCCCAAAGAAAGGATTCCCTTACCAAACTAATCCCAGTGACTCGATCCCTGATCCAAGCCTTGCAATGGTGGCAGGATCAGGACAATTTGAGACACGGGGTTCCATTTGTCACTCAGTCTCATTCAGTGATACTCACCACAGATGCTTCCCCTGCTGGGCTGGGGAGCCCATTTGGGGGATCTTACCACACAGGGACTGTGGTCACCTCAGGAATCTCTGCTTCACATCAGTCTCTTGGAACTCAGAGCAGTGTTTCTGGCACTGCAAGCTTTTTGCAAATCTGTACAGAACAAGGTGGTTCAGGTCAGAACAGACAACACCACCACCATGTGGTACATCAACAAGTAAGGAGGCACTCAGTCTACGACCTTAGCACAGATGCAATGAAGTTGTGGTTCTTGGCCTATTCCCTGCAAACCTCTCGGATAGCAGTTCACCTCCCAGGGAAGGACAATGTCCTAGCAGATGCACTGAGCAGAATATCCCAGGGCCATCACGAATGGGCCCTAGATCCTCTGATTTTGAAAGTGATTTTCTCGAGATGGGGCACTCAAGAGATTGATCTTTTTGCAGCCCCAGACAATCACCAGCTTATTCTCTTTTGTTGCAGACCCCCAGTCTTGGGCTCAGTCCCCCTGGATGCTCCGATTCTGAACTGGGAAGGGAAATTTCTGTATGCTTTTCCCCCCTCCCCTCTCCTGTTCAGGGTATTAGTCAAGATAAGGTCACAACCATCCAGAGTGATTCTGATTGCTCCAGACTGGGCCAGACAGCCATGGTATCCCTTGTTGCTGTCCCTAACAGTCCACCTTCCCCTGTCTCTTCCCAGGAATTACAACCTGTTAACATCCACTAAGGGGAGGATTTGGTACCCGAATCTTCAGTCTCTCAATCTCAAGGCTTGGCTCTTGAAGAGTTAGAGTTTGCAGATCTGCATCTTTCCCAAGGGGTTCTGGATATCCTTAAGGCTTCTCGGAAGCCTTCCACCAGAAAGACTTACAACTCCAGATGGAAAAAATTCAGCATTTGGTGTTCTAAGAAGAATATTTCTCCAGACTCTGCTGAATTGCCTATGGTTCTGGATTATATGGTCCATCTTAATGGCCTAGCCTCAGACCAGCTACCCTCAAGGTACACTTGGCAGCTGTTTCTGCTTTCCTGTCGGTAGGCAAGTCTTCCTCTCTGTCATCCCATCCTGTATTCTGTAAGTTTTTCAAGGGATTGCTTCACACCAATCCCCCCTTTAGGGATCCTGCTCCTGCTTGGGACCTTAATGTTTGCATTGCTGAACTTATGCAACCCCCCTTTGAGCCTTTGTCCTCAGCAGAGCTTAAGTACTTGACTTGGAAAACTGTGTTTTTAGTAGCCATTACTTCTGCCAGACGTATCAGTGAATTGCAAGCCCTGTCAGTGGAATCTGATTTCATCTCTTTTCACAGAGATAAAGTGGTCCTTAGAACTAACAGAAAGTTCTTACCTAAACTGGTTTCAGATTTCCACCTCAACCAGTCTATATCTCTTCCTGTTTTCTTCACTGACCATTCCTCCTCCTCCTCGAGAGAGAGAGGGGGCTACACAGTTTGGATGTTAAAAGAGCTCTTAGCTACTACATAGAGCGTACCAAGGGTCACAGGTTTGAATCCCTCCAGTTGTTCCTCACTTATGGAGAAGTTGGTAAAGGCAAACTTGCCACTAAGAGATCTATTGCCAGATGGATTGTTTCTTTTATACAATTCTGCTATGAGAAACTGGTTAGAACTCCACCCTCAGGCCTGAGGGCTCACTCCACAAGAGGTACAGCTGCTTCCCTGGCTGCTGCCAGGGATATTCCTCTCTTAGAAATTTGTCAAGTAGCCACCTGGAAAACAGTCAATACCTTCACCAAGCATTACTCTCTGGATATCCAAGCTAGGAGTGATGCTCAGTTTGGTACAGCAGTACTTCAGAGCCTATTCCCAAAGTAGGTTCTGTCCCTCCTCCATGGAGGTACTGCTTGGTAGTCTGCAATAGTCAGAATACAGCAAGACTTCATGTTGTTTGAAGAAAAAATTACTCCCCTTAGTAATTATGTTTCTTCTAGTGGAGTCTTGCTGTATTCTGACCTCCCTCCCCTGCCTCCCCTCTCAGAACCTAGTTTTTGGGATGTGGATGTGCAGGAGCAGTGTTGGCACCCTAGGGGTGTCCTTTTTACACCCTCTTTTTTGTTTGGGTGGAATGTTGTGGTTTGGATGTGTTTTGGTTTTTGGGTTTCCTGACTTGAAACCAAAAACATTATATATTTGCCAGTTGGCTAGTAAAACATTTACAGTTTCCACACAGAACACCTAGTGAGTTTTTGCTCGTAAAGATCTGATGGTTGCAGTTTGAACAACAACAGACAGGGGCTTCAACCGAGCTTGTGATGAATGTTCTATGCAAGGAATAGAAAAGTTAACCCTTTGTTCTCCGGGGCAGTTGAAAGGCAGGACCTAACTGCAATAGTCAGAATACAGCAAGACTTATACTGGAAAAAAAAACAACTAGGAATTTTGTTTTCAGAGTCATATCTGGCATTGTGTAAATCAAGTCTTTTTTTTTCTTTTTTCTGAAACTTCAACATCTCCGTTTGTATTTTGACTACAGTTCTGCAGCCACATCAGTACATGCTTTTATCTTCTCTCAGATTAGCATAATTCCATTATCTTGGCTTGTTTTTCAGTCGACCACCCAGATGCTTGCAGGTGGTTCAAAATAGTGCTACACTGGTTTGGTGCTTCATAAAGAAATATGATCACATCACTGCAAGCCTTTGAAATTTGCACTAGTAACCTATCAACTGGCCTTCTGATTTGTTCATTTACTGTCTGAAATCACAGCTTGTTTGTTGGAAGCCTCTTGACATTTGATTTCTAGAACTGAGCTGTTTACACTGTCCGATGTCCGCATAGAACAAGACTCTGATTTAACTGTAGAAATGCTATTTAGTGCTTGTACAGTAGGTCAGTTACCCACGACTGGAAAAGCATAGCATCTGCTTTCCATTACAGCTAACTCAGCCTAAGAACACCTTAACAGCAGCAGTGCTAGTTATTTGAAATGTTCTTTTATCACTTGTTGTCTCAGGCAAGCCAGACAACTAACCAGGAGCCAGATATTCAAAACTTAGCCTCGGGGCTAAATTAGCCCTGAACCAGTAGCAAGCTGTATTCAAAGGAAACCCCAAGGGCTAAACCTGCTGAATATAGCATGCAAAGGAAGCAGCTCAAACAGGGCTGGGATTGCAGTGCTAAAATGACCCGGGAAACAAGACAACTCTGAATATAGCGACAGGGATGTGCAAAAGGCAACAGCAGCCCAATGGACACCGAGGTGGAGTAAGGCAGAGCTGAAGTTGGTGAGCAATGTGTGTGATAGCAATGAAGAGTTGCACAACTGCAAACAACAATGCAGGCCACACACTGCAGAACTGTGCCGTGCTTTTGAGAGGGTTGCCTGGGGCTAACCTGATTGCACAGTGCTAACACATTATTAGCCCAGTGCAAACATGTTAGCCCGGGGCAAAAGTTTGCCATATTCAAAGATGCTATGCAAATGAGCCTACTCAGGCAATCCATGGGCAGTCACATTTGCATCTCATTATGGCCTGATTTGCGTGTACTCATGTACTTTGCCCAGTGCAGTTGCATGGAGCTCACAGCAACCCCCTGTTGATTGAAGTGGAAGTACTGGCTGGAAGCTGCAGGCCAGGGTGTGCTCACAACAACCCCCTGTTGGTTGGAATGGATGTACGGGCAGGATGCTGCAGGAAATGGGTGTTTGCATCCACATTCAGTGCATACCACTTGCCCATGCAGCACTGCAATGAGGGACACAGACGTGCTGACAGAGGGACAATGAGGGACACTGATTCTCACAATGAGGGACACAGCATCATACCTCTCAACCTCTTTCCTCATAAATAGGGGACAAAGCTTAAGAAACTCGGGGACAAAGACCCCAAATCATGGACACATCTGCAAAATTGGTACCATTCATTCATAAAGCTGACAGAATAAGGGGATTAGTGTGAGATGCATGTTCTGAAGAAGAACAAGCCTGTAATGTTAATGACTGACATTATTGTGTGCCTACAGTCCCCACTATCCTGTCATGTAAACACATATTCTCAAGGGACAGAGTAAACTCATGAGGCAAGATCAGGGACGTCCCTGAAAATCAGGGACGTCCCTGAAAATCAGGGACAGTTGAGAAGTATGCACAGCATCAAACATGGAGATACAAGCCCAGAACACAGTGGAACCATTGCCACTATCTGCACAAAGTTACCCATTTATGTAGCATCATAGAATATTATTAATTGCTGCCTGAACATATGAATTGACAGCACATTCTCTGTGTGTGCAGCACCTGTTCCATGAGGGACAGAGGAGGGACAGGGCAATTTAGTGGGATAATATCAGGGTGTCCCTCATAATGAGGGACACTTGGGAGGTATGCTCCCATCCTGGACATAGTCAACCACATCCCTGGTAACCTAGTGTCCCCCTCAACTCCACATCACAATCCCTGACTTCATAGTTGTAAAATACACATAGATTCCCTGTAGTCTAGTGGCCCCCCCCACCCCCCATCATGATCCCCAACTTCATAGTTGTAAAATACACATAGATTCCCTGGTAATCTAGTGGTCCCCCACCCCATCACGATCCCACACCCTGTAGCTTTCAAAAATAACTGTTTTCCCCTGGTAGGTAGTGGCCCCCCCACCTGGCAGTGCCGACCCCCGCTCCCCCAAACCACCCGAATGGAGCCGGTGACTGGCTCAACCCACCACTCACCTCCAGCCAGATGCCAGCTGAGTGTTGAATGGGCCCATACTGTAGTGAGTGATGAATGAGCATGTACGTGTGTTCATTCATTACTCACTATGATATGCGCTTGCTCATTCATTACTCACTACGTTATGTGCTCATTCATCACTCACTATGGTACGCACCCATTCAACACGCAGTCGGCGGCTGGCTGCGGAGGTGAGCAGTGGGTTGAGCCAGTCACCGGCTCCATTTGGAAGTGGATGAGGGGAGAGTGGGGGTTGGCACTCTGAGTTGGGGGGCACTAGACTACCAGGGAAAATACTTATTTTTGAAAGCTATGGGGGTCGGGGATCGTGATGAGGGGTTGGGGGGGACCACTAGACCAGCAGGGAATCTGTGAATTTCACAGCTATGGAGTTGGGGATCATGATGGTGGGGGACCACTAGACTACCCGGGAATCTGTGTATTTTACAATTATGGAGTCAGAGATCATGATGGGTGGGGGGACCACTAGACTACCAAGGGTAAATGCCGATGTATTTCAAAGTTACACTTTGAATTACTTTGGATTACAACGCTGCATTACCGCATGCTTTTTGCAGGAGGTATTTAGTGCTGCACTGTAGGTGGCACAAACATCTGTTGCGTGGCAATATTTTTTTGAATATGCTGGTGCGCCAGCATTCATGGCCACTCCCCTCACTCCCTCCCCTGAATACATTAACTTTTAGCATCAGCACTATGAGACAGTGCCGGCGCTAACACAGCTTCTGAATATTGCAGCCTGGCGGACATTCGGCACTATTCCAGTGCAGCGGCCTTGTTCCAGGCGATAAGCTTTGACTATCTGGCCCTAAATCCTTAATCCTTTCTTTCCAGTTTGTTTTTTCTTTATAGACTTTCTTTTTTTCAGGCCACTTTGCACAGACCCTTGCTATGTGGGCCATGCTTGAGTCAGAAGGGAAAGGGGTGGTACCCGAACACTGGTTATTATGCCTGATGTTTACTGGTATGCATTGCTCCTTCTTGTGCCTTCTGACATCCGTAGAATTTAATAAGGTAAACAAGGGTTAAGTAATAGGAAATAGTATGGGCTCTGCAATATTTTCTGTAAAACCACTCATTATAAATGGATTAGAAATCTAGGGGGACATAGATCAGAAAGCAGTACAAGGCACACAATGCAAAAACAGAATGTGTAAACCACCAGGCAGTGCAGTAATCTGGAAAGTGAAGAACACCGTCATGGCTAACCTGTACATCTGCTTTAAATAATGTTATTCCAGTACATTTTGTGCTATAGTTGACACGTCTCATATTTAACCCTTAGGCTGTCAATAGAATTAGACATTTAGGAATTCTGGACTGATATATCCATCCATGGCATAGCAAGGGTTAATGTTTGACTACTGCCAGCAAACCACCTCATTGCAAAATGTTTTTTTTTTTTTTATCTTGTTTTACTTCATTCCTCAGAGGCTGTCAGGTGCTCCCTCATACAGGTCCTCCTGTCAGCTGTGTCTGCCTGCTGGACTCATTCCTGCTCCACCAATGCCTGCCACCAGGTATCCCGGGGTGTTCTTGGTCCAAGCTCCTGGTCTAACCTTTCCCGGGACAGTCCCCTCCCACGTGCCACCAGAGGGGGAAGGAAGTATCTTCTAGACTGTGGACTGAGGCTGGAGGAGCAGGCACAGCACTGCAGAGTGCTGTGTGGCATAGTGCACACAGAGACTGTCATCTAAAGCAGCTCAGACACTCTTTTTCTGTCAGTTTTACTTTCTGCCAATCTCTCACAAAGTTATGTACACTTGCAGGTAGCCTGGGGAGCAGGTCACCCATGTAGTCAGGAGCTGCTGCTGTAATAGCGCAGCCCCCCCGCGGATACCATCCTTTCAGATTGTAGGAGCCCTCCCTGTTGACCTCTGCTGATGTCCCAGGCTCAGGACATGAACCCAGGTTGTCAGCTTGCAGAGTGATCCCCCTTATTGCTTCACAGTCTCTCACAAAGTTATGTACACTTGCAGGTGGCCTGGGGAGCAGGTCACCCATGTAGTCAGGAGCTGCTGCTGTAGTAGTGCAGCCCCCCACCACCACCCCATGGAAGATACCATCCTTTCAGATTCTAGGAGCCTTCCCTGTTGACCTCTGCTGCTGCTGATGTCCCAGGCTCAGGGCTCGGGACATGAACCCAGGTTTGTCAGCTTGCACAGTGATTCCCCTTATTGCTCCGCACCACCGAGCCAGCTTTAAAATATGTTTTTAAATTGACTGTTAAAGGGCTGACCCACTGGCGCAGCAGCAAGGCATCCATCTGCATCGCCAACTTGCTGGGTTCAGGAACAAACCCAGGAGTTGGATGGCCTGCCAGGTGGAGGAGGATGGAGTGTCCGAATGACTGCTCTCCTCCTCTTGGGGGGGGGGAGTGTCCAAAGCATGTCTGATCCCTTGGCAGAGGCCGGGAGATGCAGCTGCCAACACCGATCTAGTGGGCAGGCATGTCAGATGCTGATGCCTTGGCATTGTTGCGTCATTGCACACCATGCCTTCCATTGGGGTTACTTCAAACAAAAATAGCTGCCACCATGTATGATGCCCCGCTCCTCCAGCCCCGATTGCCTGCCTTGGCTCTCCACCGTTGAACTAATAACGGCGTCCATCCGGCCCGGCTCCATGCCCCGCCCTGGGGGGTAAGCCAGGGAAACAATACTGGGGGGTGACCCCTGCTGGTTACCTTGTACCGACATCACGAGGTTCCATGTCAGTGCAGCAGCCCCATCCTGGGGGTAAGTCTGGAGGATCAATGGTGGAGGTAAGTCCCGGTGGTGAGGTGGGGGACCAGAGAAGAGGAGGGGCCAAGCCTTCCGACGGTTCGCCTTGTAAAGCATAATAAATTAAAACAAAATTAAAAAAATTGACTGTTAAAGGAAGAATGCAGTAAGTGGTTTGTTTTCCTTTTCCTGCATAACTTCCATACTGTATGACTACAGTGGGTCTGTGACTGTGTCACACAAGAGACAACAATAATTACATTTTCTGAGAAGATGACAATTCATTGTTTTTTTGGTGCAGTATTAGCCACTGCTAAGCAACTTAAATCATAAGTTGTTCAAGTTCAAGTTTATTGCGGGAAAGACTCAGTTAAGCAAGCTCACTCACAAGGAGGTCCTGAGGCACATACACATACAGTTCGCAATTACATAGACAGGAGATATAAAATGTAGAACAACAAAGAAAAAAAAAAAGAAATATATAATACAAGAGGTATTTTGTAGGTGGCCTGGAGAGCGGGTCAGTTGTAGTGAGGAGGTCACATTATTTCTTTTTCACTACAATTTGTGATTTCAGAGGTCTTGATAACATCTTAAAGACCTCAAACGCAGAGTAAACATCTAGAAAATTCTGGCTGCTTAGACGCAGACCAGCCTTAAATTTTGGAACTCCCTTCCAGTGAACCTTCATCACTCCCCCTTCACACGTTTTTCAGGTATGAATTGCATAGGTATTTGTTTACCTCTAATGTTTGTACCTGTGCTTAACTTGATGAAATGTGGCTCTTCCAGATTGTGTACAGATAAGTTATGTTGTATTAACTGGTCTCATGATGTACTTACTTTCTTTTCTTTACTGCTGCATTGCTTTTTAGAATTCCCTGTACTGCAATGTTACTGTGCACTAAATTGTACCATATTTAGTCTCAATCTGTACCTCTCACAACTGCTACACATTGTTGCATTACTTGTACCCTCTGAGGCCTTATTAAACAAATAAAACACAGAGTGAGCTGGCGCTTCTCGGAATAGACATGCTGGTGGTGCTGCTGCTGCTGCTGCTGGGTTGGCTGACCGCGAGTAACTCCAACAGAAGACAGGGTTGCAGCGCGTTCGGAAACAGAAGAAAAAAACAACTGGTTTAGCAAAACATCCAGTTTAATGAATTAAGTGCAGATAAGAGTGTAAAACAAATAGCACAGCTACCATGGTGCCCCAGTGCTTCACTATATGAGGCTTTGTCAGGGGGCAGGGTTCTGAGGCCAGTAAGTTGTTAGACATAGGCTACTCACTCTGATGTCAGCAAACACCTGGTAGTGACATTTTACATTTTTGCACAGATGCTGAGAAGATCAAACTCTGACACTGCTGCACCCATGGTCAGTGGGTCTGCTTAATTATGTGAACTCAATGTGAAGTAGTTTTTTATGTAATTTACTTATTGTATTTGTTTGATACAGATATATGACTTAATTTTGGTGCATAGGTGTTAAGAGTTTGAGCTTCTCAGCATCTATACAAAAGTGTAAAATGTCACTACCAGATGTTTGCTGACGTCAGAGCGAGAAGCCTGTGTCTAACAACTTACTGGCCTCAGAACCCAACCCCTGATGAAGCCCCATATGGTGAAGTGCTGAGGCACCATAGTGGCTGTGCTATTTGTTTTACACTCTATCTGCACTTAATTTAGTCAGTCTAGCTGCACTTAATTCAGTAAATTGGAATGTTTTGCTTCTGTTTCTGAGTGCACTGCAACCTTGTTTTCTGGAGGCCTTATTAAACTACTGGTCTGTTATTATGCTCTCAAGTGGCTAGCCTTAGCGCTGGTGTGTATCTACTTGATCGTCTGCCTCGGTTGTCTTGCTTCTAGATTAACTGGTCTGGTTGCAGGGCAAGATGACTTCTACTCCAAGTTTGCTGCATAGTTGGGCCTACTAATGTGTACTCTGCACATCGACTAGCTCTATATGGCCTGTATCGCAAATGACACTGGTACCAGCTTCTGTGTTGCCTATCAAGAATGTCCTTGAGTTATCATGTCCTAGTCGCTAGTCTGATAACTAGGGTGTTGGTTATAATCCTTCTTATTTCTGCTGAGGATTTTGAGTCCAGTCCTGGATTGCTTCTCATGCTGATCCTACCTGGTCTGTCACAAAGGGTTTAAAACTGGACCCGTATGAATATAAATTGTTAGACCCAAACTGTCCGAGTTGGAGGCCTAAATGTCCCTGTATCCCCCAGACATTCTTATGATCACCGAAACCTGGTTAAAGCTCTGCATTCTCTTCTATGAAATTGATGTTCCTGGCTGCAATATGATCATAATAGATTGTGCAGGTACAAAAGGAGGCAGTGTCTTGCTGTATATCATGGCCTCATTAACAGCACAAGAACATGCTACACCGTTCCCAGTCATCTCTTCCTGTGAATGTATCTTAGACTTTCTCTGGGCAACATAAAGTCCCACCTGCTCATAGGCTTTGTTTACAATCGTCCTTCTGTGGCCAAGCTTGCCTTTATTAGCATCCTGACATGTCTTGGAGAGCTTGCCCCAGTAGAGAATTGTTCTTTGTGACTGTAAACTTAGCTGGTTACAGGGGGCTGCTGCAGTTTCAAAACCCCTCTAGCAGATGCTTATCTATGCAAAATTATTGACAAGCATCCTTGACTCAATATCAAATCCATGAATCACACCTTATTACACTGGATCCTTGTCGGCAGACCAGACAGCGTATGTGTAGCTGGAATCTTTGCTGATTCCCTTAGTGACCACTCCCCAGCCTACTGCATATGTAGAAACTGCATTGCTGAGCCCCCCCCCCTCCCAAATCTGTGCATTGAGGGACTATTCCAAATTGAACAGACATGCTTTTCTGGAGGACTCTGCTTTGGTTGACTGGGAGGTCATTAGTAGGTTTAATAATATAATGTAACTCCCCTGGTCCCATAATACTTTATGGTTAAGAATGTAGTGATATTATAGACTAGATCTCGTCTGGGTGGAATGGTAACATCTACAGATGAATTCAACTAAAGGACTTCGTTTTTTAAGTGGTGGTGGGTTGGAGAGAGTAGCAAATATTTATTTAATAGTTGCTTTTTTAAAATGTTAATTTATAGTTGAAAGTTCTGTATATAGACTTTTTTGAATCTAGCTTGGGATTACTTCTCTGAGTTCAAGTATCAACTTTATCTGTGAAATGTTAATTAATATGTTCTTGTGATAGTTAAGTTTTGGAAACTGTCATATAATTTTACTTGGAAAGTATCTATTTGTGAAATTATACAAATAAAGTTTAAATAATGTAATGTGTAATTCCTCCCAGAACTTTCCGGTAAACATTTTCCTACAGTGAAGCCCACGAGGATCAAGTGCAGCGTCACAGTTACCCTGCATGACAAAAGGGATTAACTCCCATTGAAATTGTATTGTTTCCTGCAGTAACTCTGCTGCAGAATTCTGCAGAGTTGGGCTTGATCCTGGTGAGCTTCACTGTAAGTGTCCTTAATGAGCATGTCCCGCTGGTGTGTAGGAGAGTCAAGGATCTCTATTCCAAATGGCTAGCCCTCATTTGGGTCTCCCACTTTAGGGCGAAAACAAACACAACGCGGGAAATCCGGTTGCAGTCAAGGGACCTCAAGTAATGACAGCACCCAGCAACCATGCTGCAGATACAGAGCACACAACTGATTTAGTGTGCGCTTATGTGGGGGCCTCCACACCATACATACCTCGTCACGGGGAGCTGTAACTCTCACACCCCCCTTGAAATAAATATAAACACCTCCACTCCCAGACATATCAGGGAGTGGGAGGCAGAGTGACACCCTTAGCGCACCATGCTCGCAAAGTCCCAGATGCCCACAAGAGGTGCACACTGTTGCCGGCGCCCTCGTTCCCATGCCTTATTGATGGGATACCCCCTTGATCTACATAAACATATGGAACAGAGGGATGACATTTGGAGTACATTTAGGGGAACTGTCCTACATCAGTATTGGCAAGAATACAGCAAACTGAGAAACTCCCATAAGTGTAACTTAAAAAGAGGGCAAGGTAAAGTATATGAATGGCCTTCAAACCTGCAACCTGCAAAACCCTAAGCGGTTCTGGTGCCAAAGAAATGGCCTGATAAAAGGACAAACTGGAACACCCACCCATGACATAATCTTTTTTTTTTAACTCTCTTTATCGCCCCCGGAGCCAGAACTCTCTCAGGCCTCACCACTGGCCAGTACCGCTCTACCGCCCACTGTGAGCCCCGCCATCCTCAAGGACATTACTGTTTCTCCCCGAGCCCCCTTGGGGACATAGGGCCCAAGGAGATCGAAGGGGCGGTGGAAGGGCTCCAGTGTTGGGCATGTGGCAGCATGGCTCTGGGAGGGCCGTTGCCTATCTGGACCAGAGGGGTTTTTCTGTAGTGTTTACGCCCCGGACGTCAGACGTGCAATGCCGTCCTAGCCCGAGACGTGGGTGCTCCCACCCACATCTGGAAGATAGCCGCCCGATGTCTACCCCTTCGCTTGCTAGCAAGCCCATGTGCATAGCAGTGCCACCGGTCTCCACTGGGAGCTGCTGCCGTGCTGGGCTACCCTTGGATCCCTCCCTGAGAGAGGAGAGCAGTCCTATGGACGCTCGGTACTCTCTCCCCCCTGCCTACCCCCGGCAGACCGGGCTCATTCCCGAACCCGGGTGGCCGGCGTAGCGTGAGGTGTGGCATCCAGCACCTCGACCCTCAGTGCCACCGGGCCAGCTCATAACCCATGACATAATCTTTGACGACAAAACTATTAGTGATACAACACTAGCTGTGAACCAGGTCTTTAAAGGCCTGGACAAATTGAAAATCGTCTCAACTGGCTGTCCTCTGTGTGCTGTCCCCACTGACCCCCAGGACCCTGTGCTAAAATGTACCAAACTATATTTCAGGTTATGCACCAGCAAGGTTGTGTTAGCCCTGTCTGCTTAAACTAGCTGCACCTATCCTTGCTGCTTCCCTGGTATCACTCTTTAACCTGTCCTTGCTGCAGGGCATTATTCCTGAAAAATGGAAAGTCACCCACATGGTCCCAGTGCATAAAGGTGGTCCCAAAGGACCCATTGAAAATTATTGTCCTATATCCTTGCTTGCACCCTGGCTGAAGTGCAAGAAAGGTTGGTCTACGATCAGTTGCAGGGTTACATTGAGGCACACCTTTCTAACAGGTGCCAGGCATGGATTTTGAAAAAGAAATTGCACTGATACCACCCTTATTCCCTGCACCTCTGACATGTTCAACAGTATGGATGCTGGACAATCAACATGTGCCATTTTTATAAGAACTAACCAAGGCATTGTACCTGGTAAATCATGAACTCCTGCTGCCTAATTTTCTTTTTCTATATGTAGTTTGTAAGCTTTTTTCCGTTTTTTCCCAATCTCCATGTGTCCCGGCGAGTCACGCACTATGGGACACCACATCCTATCAGTCGCTCCATTATCACCTGCGCCTGCCACTAGACCTCATCCGGTGGTGGCGGGACAATGCACGGGTGACTCTCCCTCCCGGGAGAGGAGAGCCAGTGCTCTATCCTGCTCTCACCCTCACCCCCGTGGCAGCACCCCGACAACCCTAGGTCATTCCCGAACCCGGGTCGCTGGCGCAGTGTGAGGTAAGGCATCCAGTGCCTCAGCCCTCAGCGTCATCGGGCCATCCTACTATCTAATTTAAGGAAGTTTGGCCTTGACCAGCTGTCCTGTACATGATTCAAAAGCTGCTTGACTGGTCACGACCAGTTGGTCAAATGGGGAATGGGATAGTCTATCCACAGTGCATGCAGTCACAGATGGATTACCCCAAGGATCTATCCTGGGCCCTGTGCTGTTTTCCATATTTTTTAGTGAGTTGCCTGATCACTGTGGAGGAGCTAAAAGTGATACTCTATGCTGATGATGTAGTGCTTTATAGGTGTCACCCCAGCTTGGACCAAATCGAGTTTGATCTCAAAGCCGACTTATAGTCACTTGAGTCCTGGTTCATGGCTTGCAAATTAATTCTTAACTCTAAAAAGAGCAAGTCAGTGTTATTTGAAACTAGGAGACTGAGTCCTAACAGGAGTAAGCTACTGAAAATAAGTACCACTTCTGGAGTTCCCCTGCAGGTTGTGGACTCTGTAAAATACCTGTGTATTCTGCTTGAAAGGAACTCTTATTTAGGCCTCATGTAAATCAAGTGACTTAGTTTATAAGTCAGAAGCTAGGTTTGCTCTACTAGCTTAGGATCTATATCAGCAATGAGGCTCATCTGTCAGTTGCTAACTGTATCCTGCTCCCAGTACTCTTGTTTGGAGCACCAGTCCTTTCCTCTCTGAATAAAACAGAGTTGTCTAAACTTAAGGTACTATATATTACCGGGTATGTCATTCTGTGACTGGAGTCAGCAGCAGTGAGCATCATTGTTCAGTACTCTCTTTGCTAAACTGACCATCCTTGGAAGGAAGGAAGGCTTGACTAGCCCTTGCTCTGTATGGTCTATAAATTATGGAACTCCCCTTTTCCAAACTTCAAAAACATCCTGGAACAGAAACCTTTGAGGATGCAGCTGTGTATGGCATCACACCTGCTAACTGTCCCATAGACCAATAACTGTATCCGCTCAAATATCCTTTGCAGCCGTTGCACCGCACTTAAGGAATGATCTTCCAGCTAACATACAAGATTGTACGTCTCTAACGATTTTTTTTTTAAATCTCTCATTGGGCATCCTCTAGTGTGTAATTAGTGTACTTGCTACTGTTGAGTTCTGCTGCCTTGGACTTTTCTGTTTATTCATAACTTGTCTTACACTTTATTACTTCTGTATAGAATGACAAAATTGTACCTAATGCCAGTTATTATACTTTTGTATGCCCTTGTCTGCACATTGCTGATGCAGTTCTCTCGTACCAATTGTTTATCCCTTAATTTTTTACCTATTGTATGAAATTAATTCCAGGTCACTCCTAAAAAACGGACTCTGTCTCAGTGAGACTACCCGGTTACCTAAATCCAATAAATAAATCAGTCAGTTAGTAAATAAGTCATGAACATTTGCATGAACCGCTGTGTGAGCACAGGGAGGTTAAATGAGATAGGGTGATATTATGAGGGGGGGAGAGAGAAGGCGGAGCACAAAGAGATGAACTGACTTGCTCAAAGTCACAAAGTAGGTGGCAATTATGGGATTCAAACGTGGATCTCCAGGTTCACAGCTTAGTGCTGTAACCAGTATTATAGATTGAGGGAAGCTCTTGACCACTCGTAGTGCTCCTTTCTTCTGTGCATGAGTCACTTTTATTCTGTGACAACTGTCTCATGTGCAGCTGCCCTGGAAACAGGCATGTTCAGGCAAAGTTTTATAAAACTGTAAAATGTTATTGATTGATCAATCAGTAATATAATGAAACTACCATTAAAACCACTCCTACAATTGTAACCATGATATCACATCCCTAGGGTGTCAGAACTGCTCACCTTTGGTTAGTGGTTCAAACAACATGAAGTCTTGCTGTATTCTGACTATTGCAGTGATCTCCAACCTTTGAACTGCCCCAGAGAACAAAGAGTTAACTTTCCATGCAAGGCATGGAACGCTGAGCTCGAGCTCGGTTGAAGCCTCTGTCTGCTGTTGTTTGAACCCCAACTACCAGATTCTTTACTCCGCCTCACTGAACAGTCGCTCCGGAGATTTCTCCTTCGCTTGGTTCAAAAAAGTTGGTTAAAGTGTTGTTTTTTTCTCTCGGTTTCAACCGAATTTCTACAATCTAACCTGTCAGTTAAGTCTCTCTCTGTGGTACCGTGAGTACTAGATAGGTTTTCTATATTAGCCTTCTGTGTGGAACTTGTAAACATTGGATCGGTTCGGTTTGAACCGATCAGGTTTAATAATATTTCTGTTCTTATTAGAGTGTGGTAACCGGTCCGTATCGGTTCAAAAGCAGTTTCATTCGTTTTTCCAAGACCATAACTGCGGCAGGAACCGATAGAAGTGTCTTGCCTGCGGATTGCCGAAAAAAAGGGTAAGTTTTGGTTAGGATTGGCCATGTCTGAGAAACCCAAGAAAAAACCGGGCCCACTGGGTTTCAACACTGTAGTGTGTGTGGGGAAGCCTTTGCTAAGGCTGATCCCCACACCACCTGTGTTTATTGTCTGGGGTTTGACCACCTTGACTCAGACTGCCAAATTTGTAAAAGTTTTCCCAAAGCTACCCTGGATAAGCGAGTAGGTAGACTGAGGGAAAGGGAGGCCGGGAAGTCCGCTGACCCGGATGGCCAGCCCGGTTCCGTTCTGACCCAACCAGAAGGAGTGCCCTCTGACCAGGACGATACTTCTTCGGCCAAAAGGAGAACCGATTCTGAGGAGTTGGTTCCGGTTAAAAGAAAAATAAGGGATAAGTCAGCCGGTTCGGATCCACAAGTTCTTTCTCCGACCGCTGATGAGATAGCCAAAGCGATAAGGATAGTTTAGTCGCTAACTTCGGTTCCGACTGAACCGGCACCATCGGTCAGGGGCTCGGTTCGGTCAGTTACCCCGGTTCCGGATTATACTTTAGAAGAATTTTATGAACCGGAGGAGGAGGAGGAGGGAGAGTATGAAGATAGTGATGGTGATTATGAAAAGCTCCTAATTCCATACCTCCTGTGGACAGAAGAATGGACAAGAGGTATACTCTTTCAGGCTCAGACACGGAGTTCCTTTCCCAGCAATGCAGCCATGTTGGGGTAGTGCAGGCTGCTGCCTGTGATAAGGCAAATATACCCTTGGCTTCACACCCCCCAGATAAGGACTCCAGGAGGATTGATGCCATGGCAAAGAAACAGTACATGGCAGCATCTTTGGGACTCAATATGGCCTACACAGCTAGATACCAGAAGTCCAGGTGGGACACCGTGATGGCTCTAGCTAAACAGGCCCCTGACCAGCTTGCCAAGGAGCTGGAGCAGGTGGCTGCGGATGGGATTGAGGCATCCAAGGTGCAATTTCATGCTGCTGTGGACTCCAATGATGTTTTATCTAGAGTCATGGCTACATCTGTGGCCCTTCGGAGGATGGCTTGGCTCAAATGTACTAGCCTGTCACAGGATACCCAGGCTAAGGCCATGGATTTTCCTGTCATTGGTAATTCTCTGTTTGGGGAGCAGACAGAGAACTACATGAAAAAAATGGATGAGTACAGGACCACCTACAGGAGTGCTCAGGCCAAAGAAAGGCAAGCCACTCCTCGGAGGCAGCATTCCAGGGGCAGGGGTAGGACCTTTCATAGGCCTTTTTACCAAACCCAGGTCTCCTCCTCTTCTGCCTTTGCTGAGAGGGGGTTCTTTAGAGGAAGAGGCAGACGGGGTATGAGCAGGCCTGCTTCCACCCCTCAGCCTAAAGCCCCTGCCAAGCAGACACCCTGATGGGTCTGCCCGGGCCGATTCTCCACTACCTGTAGGGGGCAGGCTGGCTTACTTTGTCCAGGACTGGAAGTCTTTAACATCAGACAAGTGGGTCCTGGAAGTAGTAAGCCAGGGACTGGTTCTTAGCTTCAAAAAATTTCCCAAGATGAGAACCAGATCCTTTCCACCTGCAAATCCTTCACAGGCTCTTGCCCTAGAGGCAGAGGTCTCTTCCCTCTTGGCTCTCAGAGCCATAGAAAGGGTTCCAGCCCTACACAGGGGAAAAGGATTGTACTCCAGGTACTTCCTAACCCCCAAAAAGACAGGAGAATGGTGGCCCATCCCGGATCTGAGATATTTAAACAAGCACCTTTTAAAGCCAAAATTCAAAATGGTGACTCTGGGAATAATTCTGCCCTCTCTAAGGCCAGGGGACTGGCTAGCCTCCCTGGACCTCAAGGATGCCTATTTTCATATTCCCATCAGGAGCTCCCACAGAAAGTACCTCAGGTTCGAGTTGCCCCCAGGCCACTATCAATTCAGAGCAATGCCTTTGGTCTAACATCAGCCCCAAGGGTGTTCACAAAGTGCCTGGCAGTAGTGGTTGCTTTCCTAAGGAGAAAAAAGATCTCCATCTTTCCATACCTGGACGACTGGCTCATAGTGGATCAGTCTCCAGACCAAATCATGTCACATCTTCAGATAACTCAGCAACTGCTCACTCCCTTAGGATTCCTCCTAAATCTTCCAAAGTCAGTTCTGGAACCAGTGCAGCTCCTCACCTTTATAGGCGCGGAGCTCGATACAATAAGAGCAAAGGCCTTCCTTCCCCTGAACAGGGCAAGGACACTAGTAGAACTGGCCGCTTCTTTCACCCTTCAGGTGTCTCGACCAGCAAGGCACTTCTTGTAGCTCCTGGGCCACATGGCAGCCTCTACAGCAATGGTCCAGGGGGAAAGGTTTCAGATGAGGGACATTCAGTTCCACTTGAGAACCTTCTGGTCCCAGAGAAAGGATTCCCTGGCCAAACTAGTCCCAGTGACTCGAACCCTGATCCAGGCTTTGCAGTGGTGGCAGGATCAGGACAATCTAAGGCAAGGAGTTCCTTTTGTCACTCAATCTCATTCTCTAATCCTTACCACAGATGCCTCCCTCTTGGGCTGGGGAGCCCACTTGGGGGATCTGACCACCTAAGGGCTGTGGTCACCTCAAGAATCTCTGCTTCACATCAATCTCTTGGAACTCAGAGCAGTGTTTCTGGCACTACAAGGTTTTTTCCAAGTCTGTTCAGAACAAAGTAGTCCAGATCAGAACAAACAATACCACCACAATGTGGTACATCAACAAGCAAGGGGGCACTCGGTCTACGGCCTTGTGCACAGAAGCAATGGAGTTGTGGTCTCTGGCCTATTCCCTGCAAACTTCTCTGACAGCAGTGCACCTCCCAGGGAAGGACAATGTCCTGGCAGATGCTCTCAGCAGGTTATCTCAGGGCCACCACGAATGGTCCCTAGATCCCCTAATTTTGAAGGTGATTTTCTCCAGATGGGGCACTCCACAGATAGATCTTTTGCAGCCCCAGACAATCACCAACTTCCTCTTTTGCTGCAGACCCCAGTATTGGGCTTAGTCCCCTGGATGCTCTAGTTCTCAATTGGGAAGGGAAGTTCCTGTATGCTTTTCTCCCCCTTCCCTCTCCTGTTCAAGGTACTAGTCAAAATCTGGTCTCAACCCTGCAAGGTGATTCTGATTGCTCCAGACTGGGTCAGACAGCCCTGGTACCCACTGTTGCTGTCCTTAGCAGTCCACCTTCCCTGTCTCTTCCCAGGAATTACAACCTGTTGACATCCTCTCAGGGGAGGGTTTGGTATCCGAATCTCAAATCTCTCAATCTCAAGGCGTGGCTCTTGAAGAGTTAGAGTTTGCTGATCTGCACCTCTCTCAAGGTGTTCTGGATATTCTAAACGCTTCTCGAAAGCCTTCCACCAGAAGGACTTACAACTCCAAATGGAAAAGGTTCACGATTTGGTGCTCTGGTAAGCATATTTCTCCAGAATCTGCTGGGTTGCCTACAGTCCTGGACTATATGGTTCATCTCAATGGCTTGAGACTCAGACCAGCTACACTCAAAGTACATTTAGCAGATGTTTCTGCTTTTTTGTCAGTAGGCAAGCCCTCTTCTCTTTCAGCTCATCCTGTATTTTGCAAATTCTTCAAGGGATTGTTGCACACCAATCCTCCCTTCAGGGACCCTGCTCCTGCTTGGGACCTAAATGTTTGCATTGCTCAGCTTATGCAACCCCGAGCCTTTGTCCTCTGCAGAACTTAAGTACTTGACTTGGAAAACTGTGTTTTTGGTAGCCATTACTTCTGCCAGGCGCATTAGTGAATTGCAAGCCCTGTCAGTGGAGCCTGATTTTATCTCTTTTCATAGACATAAGGTGGTCCTAAGAACTAATAGGAAGTTTTTGCCTAAGGTGGTCTCAGATTTCCACCTTAACCAGTCTATGTCTCTTCCTGTTTTCTTCACTGACCATTCCTCCTCTGGAGAGAGGAGGCTGCACAGCCTGGACGTAAAAAGGGCCCTTAGCTACTACATAGAGCGCACAGAGGGTCACAGGTTTGACTCCCTACAATTGTTCCTCACTTATGGAGAGGTCGGTAAGGGAAAACCTGCCACTAAAAGATCTATTGCCAGGTGGATTGTCTCTTGTATACAATTCTGCTATGAAAAATTGGGTAGGACCCCACCCTCAGGCCTGAGGGCTCACTCTACTAGAGGTACAGCTGCTTCCCTAGCTGTTGCCAGGGATATTCCTATCTTAGAGATCTGTCAAGCAGCCACCTGGAAGACAGTCCATACTTTTACCAAGCGTTGTTCTCTGGATATCCAGGCTAGGAGTGATGCTCAGTTTGGCACAGCAGTACTTCAGAGCCTATTCCCAAAGTAGGTTCTGTCCCTCCTCCATGGAGGTACTGCTTGGTAGTCTGCAATAATCAGAATACTGCAAGACTTCATGTTGTTTGAAGAAAAAATTACTCACCTTAGTAATGTTGTTTCTTCTAATGGAGTCTTGCTGTATTCTGACCTCCCCCCCACCTCCTCTCTCAGAACCTAGTTTTTGGGATGTGGGTGGGCAGGAGCAGTGTTGGCACCTAGAGGTGCCCCCTTCTCTCACCCTCCTTTATTTTGGGTGTGTGTTGTGTTTTGTTTTTTGGGTTTCCTGACTTGAGTCTTTGCTTTGAAACCAAAAAAACCTTTTTATTAAATTTAGTTGCCAGTTGGCTAGTGTGAGTTTACAGTTTCCACAGAATGCCCAGTGAGTATAGCTCGTAAAGATCTGGCGGTTGGGTTTCAAACAACAGCAGACAGAGGCTTCAACCGAGCTTGAGCTCAGCGTTCCATGCCTTGCATGGAAAGTTAACTCTTTGTTCTCCGGGGCAGTTCAAAGGTTGGAGATCACTGCAATAGTCAGAATACAGCAAGACTCCATTAGAAGAAACATTACTAAGGTGAGTAATTTTTTCTTATCGTACTCTAAGAGTGCATCTAAGACCACTCTTACACCCATAAGAGTGGCCTCAGTGGCGGTATTAAAACATACAGAATCACTACCTAGTTACTATGACTAGTGCAGAGGCTGTTACAGTAACATACAATTGTTGCAGAATATACTACATAGACAGTACTGGATGGGCAACTATGCACAGCCAGTGTGTTCTGCCACAGAGGGGTTCTGATTCCGTCTGACCTCGAGAGCAAAGCTCAAGAGGTCTGTGGGAATCGGAACCTTAAGGTGTTAGAACACACTTGTTATGCATAAAGTTACTCATCCTGTATAGTATTAAATGAAATGTGTGCATTGTGTTTTTTTCTCTTTCACAGTAAAACTGACTCGTGCAGTCTCTAGAGATTCTAGAATGCTGTTGTACCACAGAAGGGTACAGTCACATTCCATGACCTTTGAACTGAGGTACAACAGCATTTTGAAAAGGATGGCTTTCTATATAGAACAATGCTGTACCATACACTATAGTTAATACTGTGTTGTTTAGGACAGTAGAATGCCAAGGCCCATGAGTGCTGTCCCCACTTCTCAGTGGTGGTAACCAGTGTTACCTTCCTGGATGAATTTATCCAAGTTTGTTTTAAAGATAGCCAGGTTAGGAGCATTAACTAGGTCAGCAGTTAGCTGTTTCCATACTATTATAGCTCTTGGTATGAATGCATGTTTTCTGAGCTCCATTCTAGGCACGGTGTCTTTTAATTGACACATGTATCCTCTCATGACATATTTAAAGATCTTATATGCCAGGTCTAGTTCTCCCACTAATGTTGGGTCATCCAGTATTTTATACAAGAACAGCATGTCCCCCCTTGTTCTTCTTAGGGTTAGTGGCCATAGGCCTAAGTCCTCCAGTCTATCATTATACGGTTTATTCCTACACCTAGGTATGAGCTTAGTACATTTCTTTTGAGTTCTTTCAATGATGTAAATATCTTTTTTAAGACAGTGGTTCCATAGCTGAGAGCAATAATCAATATGTGGCCTAATGTAGGCTTTGTACAAGGGAAGGAGAACCGATTCTGACCTAGAGAAAAAGGACCTGCGCACACAATTAAGGAGATGTCCTGCCTTGTTTGCCACTGTTCTATGTTGTGTTTTGTTTCTGAGATCATTACTAACATATGTACCCAGGTCCCTCTTGGTGCTGACAATTTTCAGTTTATCCCCATGGATAAAATATTCCTGGGAGTTATTTCTGCCGAAGTGCAGTACCACACATATATCAAGGTTGAACTGCATCCTGTTGGTATATGCCCATTTTACTATGCCCTCCAAATCCTTCGCCATTTTACCCTTATGTAACTCATTATCCACAGCACCCCCTAGTTTCGTATCGTCCGCAGACTTGCTTAGTTCATTGACTGGGCCGATCTGCAGGTCACTGATGAAAATATTAAACTGTAAAGGGCCAAGGACCGACCCCTTGGGCATCCCACTTGTGATGCCTCCCTCGTTTGACACAAATCCATTTATTCTTACTGACTGCCTTCTGTCAGTTAACCAGTTTTGAATCAAAGTGACCAAAGGGAGAGCTGATGCCTAGTTGTAGTAGCTTGGTTACCAGTATGTTGTGTGATATTGATAACATTGAAATCTTCACTTATTAGGGAAAGATGTTTAATAATTAGAGCACAGAACTGTGAAGCAGGAATTCCTAGGTTGTGTGAAGTAGGACCTAGGTTGTGTGTTGACGCTTATAGGAATGTAGGACCCCCGTCATTTACCTTCAGTCATTTTAATCTGTCTCTAGCTGAGGACATGTCGTTGCCTTGCAGGGACATATTTATCTTTAACTCTGGAATTTTATTTCTTCAGCTAGTTTTTGTCCCTTCAAGGAACTCACAAGCTGCTGCAGCTCATTACTTCAAGGATCTCTGTATTCAGAACTGCAGGCAGTACTCAGGAAAAAGGATCATGGAACCCAGGCTGCAGTTCCAGGCTGGGCTGCTATAACTCTCCCTCTCTTAGGTTATGGTGGGCAGTCTTTTTTCCCCTAAGCCCCCACAGAAGACATTACTATGGTAAAAGTTGGGGTTACTTAGGGGGAGAGAGAGAGTCCATTATGGATCGTCACTGCAGAACAGTACAAGCAACTTGGTGGTTCTTGCATCATTTCAATTGTGCAGATCTTGACAGTGCCATATTGGTAGGTCAGGATCCCCCAGAGCTCTAGAATCATCTATGCAAATGGCAGCTATCTTGGTCACGGCCATGCATGCACCCCCAGGAGTAGTGGCCACTTTCTGCACAGTTGCACGTGCACCTTTGATGCTGGGGCCATCTTGCTCATGCCCACATATACCCAAATTATCAGTGCGGCAGCCATTCTCTGTCTGTTTGATGCATTTTTTCAGTCGCTGCCACAGACCCAGAGCAGAGAAGGAGACAAATGGACACCAGTTCATCTCCAAAGACTGCACATTTAGACATTACACTGTAACTAATCTGCTTCACTTTGCCTTGGCCCCTTGGTGATTCCTGTTTAATTCAGACACCACATCAGCCACAAGGAAACACAGGGAAAAAGCAGAGATACTAAATGAATACTTCTGTTCTATCTTCACCAGGGAGAAGGATGGACCAGAGCCTTCAGGTGGGAGAAGAGGAGTGGGGGCGGCAGTGATGTAGTTATAGAGGAGGAGGATAGAGTGAGGGAGGGGCTGCTAGCATTGATGGTGGACAAATCACCAGGCCCAGACAGAGTCCATCCAAGGGTACCAATGGAACTGGCTGAGAAGCTGGCAGGCCACTGGCAGGCCTATTTAATAGTTTACTGGAGTTAGGCGGGGTACCACGGGAGTGGAGAATAGCACATGTGGTGCCCCTCCACTAACGCGGTCCTAATGATGACCCAGGGAATTACAGACCAGTCAGTCTGACCTCAGTCATGTGCAAGCTCATGGAAACCATACATAAGGAAAGTTTGGTAGAATATCTAGAGAAGAATGGTCTCCAGAATGCCAGGCAGCACAGGTTCATGAGGCGGATGGGGAGATCGTGTCAAACTAATCCGATTGACTTCTTTGACTGGGTCACTAAGACAGGAGACAGGACTGAGCAGTAGACATCCTCTATCTGGATTTTGGCAAGGCGTTTGACTCTGTGCCTCACAAAAGGTTGATCAGGAAGTTGGTGGGTCTCGGGATTGGGGAGAAGATGGCCAGATGGGTGGAAAACTGGCTGAGGGACAGAACCCAGAGGGTGGTTGTGGGGGAGTTATCTAGCACCAGAAAGGTAACCAGTGGGGTCCTGCAGGGCTTGGTGCTGGGGCCGGTGCTGTTCATTGTCTTCATCAGTGACATTGGGGATGGCATTAAGGGCAAAATGTGCCTATTTTCGGACAACACCGAAGCTCTGCAGGAGAGCAGACACAGCTGAAGGGATACAGGACCCACAGGATGATCTGGAAAAGCTGGAGAGGTGGTCCAAGATGAGGCAGCTTGACTTCAATGCCAAGAAATGCAGCGTTTGCACATTGGAGCCAAGAATCCCAGGATGGAGTACTACATGGGTGGAGTCCATCAAAGGAGGAGAAGGACCTGGGAGTGATGATCACTAGTGACCTGAAGCACTCCACGCAGTGCAAGAAAGCAACAGCACAGGCAAACAAGATGCTGGGATGCATATCTAGGGGGATCAGTAGTAGGAGAGAAGAGGTTATACTGCCCTTGTACAGGTCACTGGTAAGGTCGCATTTAGAATATGGAGTTCAGTACTGGTGTCCTCACCTCAAAAAGGACATTAACCTGTTGGTGATGGTCCAGAAGAGGGCTACAGAGATGACAGTGGGTCAGCAGGGTAAGGCATATGATGAGAGGTTGAGGGCACTGAACATGTACTCCCTGGAAGACAGGAGAGAGAGAGAGAGAGGACATGACTGGGACTTTCAAGTACTTGAAAGGGATAAATAAGGTTGATAGGAGAATCCCTTTAAGCTGAGTGGCAACCATAACATGAGGGGGCACAGTCTTAAGCTGGAGGGTGGGCGGTTGGGAGGTCAGGAAGCACTTCTTCACAGAGAGGGTGGTGGACACTTGGAATGCGCTACTGGAAGAGGCCATCTTGTTGAAGACAGTGGGCAGCTTTAAGAGAGGCTGGGATAAGCATAGGGGGAAGATAAGGATCATGACTAGGGAGGATGGAAGGAGTGGGAAGGGAGGGCAGGGACATTAGCTCAAGCTGTGGACCCTGCAGTACAAGCAGACTTGACAGACCAAATGGCCTTCTTCTGCTCGCTTCTTTGTATGTTCATATGTTTGTATTCTTCGACTGGCACCCAATCAAATGCCTTGCTGAAGTTGAAGTAAAGTAAGTATACACATGGCCTTTATCAGCTACCTTAGTTAATCAAAGAATACCATCGGGGCGAAGGGGAAGGGGTTGTGGAGCCTGAGCAAGATGGCAGCTTTAGTTTAGAACATGACTGTTGGACTCCATAATAATCATCTGTTCCCCCTTGGTTAACCAGAGTGGTGGACCAAGGGGGAGCAGTTGATGTCGCCTACCTTGACTTCAGAAAAGCTTTTGACACTGTTCCACATAGAAGATTGATAAATAAGCTAGGTAGGCTCGGGGTGGGTCAGAAGTTGGTCAACTGGGTGGCAAATTGGTTGACTGGCAGAAAACAGAGAGTGGTGGTAAATGGTATACAGTCAGAAGAGATGCAAGTCACAAGTGGGTACCTCAGGGATCAGTCCTGGGGCCAGTCCTATTCAACATCTTCATTAGTGACCTCAAGAGATGGACTAGAGGGTAAGGCTTGTCTGTTTGCAGATGACACCAAGATCTGCAACAGAGTAGATGATCCAGATGGGGTGGGCAGAATGAGAAGAGATCTGGATAAACTAGCAGAATGGTCAGAACAGTGGCAACTGGGATTTAATGCAAAGAAGTGCAAAATCATGCACATAGGAAGAGAAACCCTGAAGCCACTTATAGGCTGGGAGGAGTTGCTAGCAATCACAAAGGAAGAAAGAGACTTGGGCATCATCATCACTGATGATCTGAAATCATCCAAGCAGACCTCTAAAGCAGGTAAGGCTAGGGGGTGTTGGGGTGTATTAGTAGGGGTATCACAAGTCGTAAGAGGGAGGTAATAATCCTCTGTACAAGACATTGGTTAGGCCCCATCTGAGTACTGCGACAGTATTGAGGCCACACCTTCAAAAGGACATTAACCAAATTGAGGCAGTCCAGAGAAGGGCAACCAAAATGGTGCAGGTACTGCATCAGAAGACATATGAGGACAGATTAACGGAGCTCAATATGTATACCCTTGAGCAAAGGAGGAGAGAGGTGATATGATCGAGGCATTCAAACACCTTAAGGGCATAAACAAGGTGAAAGAGTCTAACATGTTTAAATATAAGAAAAATAGCAGGACAAAAGGAAACAGCATGAGATTAGAGAGGCCGATTAAGGAATGTGAGAAATTCTTTTTCACAGAAAGGGTGGTAGATGCATGGAATGGCTTACCACAAGAAGTGGTGGCTATGAATACAGTGCAGGGCTTCAAACAGGCATGGGATAGGCATAAGGGAGCATTACAAATGACTATGAATAGATAGGTCACTGACAGAGCAAAGGCCAATGGCACATTTATAAGGTAGAAAAAGAAATGGGCAGACTGGATGGGCCTTGCGGTCCTTATCTGCCGTCAACTTCTATGTTTCTATCTAAACCACAACTTCAACTTAGAGATGCCTCGTTTGTACAGCATAATTGTGTGGTGGAAAACCCAGAGAATAAAATGCGTAATCCTCGAAAGGACAAGCAGGTGGCTGAAGGCACTAAAAACAAGATCAGTATGGGAGCACCTGCCACAAGTTTGGCCCAAAGTAAACCACCTGACACCACAGATGATCCTAAGGAAGAAACACTGCAGTCTCCTGGAGTTAAAATCAGTTGACTCATTCAGTCTGTATCAGGGCTTGCTGATAAATTTGATAGCCTCACGAATAGAGTAGTGGAGCTGGAAACATCAATGGATCACATAAAAATAGAGACTAATGAGGCTGTAAAGAGAGCGGATGCAGCACTGGGGACTGCAGCTACACTAACAAGAGAGAATATCCACTTTACAACATGGCTTGAAATGTTGGAGAACCAGGCTCGATCTGCTAACCTTTGTGTTGTTGGTTTGCTGGAGGAGAGTGAAGGTGACCATTTGTCTTTATTCACGATGGAGTGGTTCACCCAGCAATTGGGAGAGACTACTACTGATCGGCAAGTCTGTATTCAGAAGACCTGCATGGTGACTCCACGTAGAAGGCCAGCTAACCCAGATGCTGCTTGCACCATTGTAGTGGTTACTGATGGGGTATGCAGCTGAGACCCTATACCGGTACTGGCAAGATGCAAGGGGACTTTGCTGCAAGACAGGCACAATATCATTATTTATCCTGACATTAGCTACACCACACGGCATAAAAAGAAAAAACTGATGATGCTAGAGCAGTGTTGAGAGCCACAAGGATCGACCATGGGATAGTATTTCCCACTACACTGTGCATTGTTCGCAAGGGTAGGGTGTGCATCTTTACAGATCCAGCAGATGCATTAAAATGTGCTCATAAGCACACCAAACCACAGAGAGCACAGGAAGAACAGGAGGATTCTTCATCAAAAGCAGATGATACTTAGTGTTTTTTCCTTTTGAATTATTTTCATCTGTTACATCAGGACTGTCTGGTGACTAAAAGACATATCCCTAGATCTATTGTCTGCTAATAAAAATCGGAGAACTTAGTACTTCATCATTTAAGGGATAACCGACCAGCATACACATTCCAGACTGGATTGGGAAAAGATGTTTAATCCCTGTTCCTCTAGGGAGCTGCAGGAGTATTTTGTTGAATTTCACCCTTGTTAATGAAATGTTAAATGGCAATAATGTCACAAGTTAAGTAACTCAATTGTTGGTTTCTTTTAACCAGCGCTGTGATAATAGTTAAGCCTGATGTTCTTACTGTTCATATTATAGGATACTGCATAGATAATATCACTAGCACTGGGACAGCATGGTCGTTTTTCATCTTTCCCTCCTTTTCGTGGGCAGGGAAATTTCCGGACTACTAAATGGAGTCTTTTGTATGGACTCTAACCATGCAGCTCATGGGCTCAGAAAAACAGCATAATAAAGATGATTGGATTATATTTGTGAAATATTAGTTATATATTTAATTTCCCCCAAAGTCGTATCTGAATAACACTAGGTAGACAGGAAACTATGTTTTAAGAGGAGTGGCACCCTCAGTGCTTGCATTGTTGTATGCTTTGTGTTCTGGACATTGACTATGTGTGTTTTTGATAAAACAATAAACATAAAGTTTTTAAAAAAAAAGAATATCAGGTTGGTGTGACAAGACCTCCATCACAAATCGTGCTGCTTACTCTCTTGAAGTCCACTTTTTCCAGGTATTCCACTAGATCTTCTTTGACTAGTGTCTCCATTAACTATCCTACCACAGAGGTAAGGCTGACGGGTCTGTAATTTCCTGGTTGCTCCTTGTCCTTTGCCTTGTGCAGCAGAACCACATCTGCCTCCTCCAGTCCCTGGAAACCATCAGTTGCTGCATAGAGCTATTGAATAGCCCTGCCAGGTGTTTGGCTAACATTGATGCCAGTTCTATTAGCACCATCGGATGTATCCCATCCAGCCCCATGGCCTTGTTTACCTTTAGGACTGCTAGCCCATTTTTGACTCTTTTTCCAGTAAATTTTTGCAGTTTCATTTTTGGGACCCCACTATTAGCTGCCTTTCTGCAACTCTCTGGCAAAGACCTCCTATTCTCCCTAGTGAATACTGAGCAAAAGTAGTTGTTTAGCAAAGTTGCTTTCTGCCTGTCTTCCTCTATAACCCTGCTCCCTGCTTTAGCCTGACGATTCCCCTTACTGTCTTTCTTTTTTCGCTTATACATCTGAAGAAGCTTTCCCTTGACACCCTCTCCCCTGCAGTATGCAGCTCTGTGTCTGCCTTTGCGATCCTGACTGGCCTCTTGGCCTCTCTAGGTTTCTCATGGTACTCGTTCCCCCCCCACACACACACTTTTCTGGTTCTCACTTGACTTTCCCCATCACCCTTCTCTAATAACCTTGTCTTGTGTTTCCCATTCCTTTTATGTCTGTTGTGTCTACCCTGTCCTGTCCCTTGGACTCATTCCTCTCATCTTTTATTCCCTAAATACCGTACTCCCATCCCTAGAGATGTTATGTCTATGTTCCTCACTGTGCCTTCCACCACAGTGGAATCTCCAGCCCCAACCTCCCCCATGTCTACTTTACTGTCTGCCAGTGTAGACATCAAGCTTCTACCCTAATGCACTAGTCTGCTGTCTTGTCAGGTGAAGGCCATCACCTTGTAAGAGCCTTCTGTCCCAGAATCCCCCCCAGTCCCCTATAAAATAGTGCCCCTGTTCCTGACACCCTCTTCAGCCACCCCCTCTGCTGTAGTTCACTAGTCCCCTCTCTTGTCAGGTGAAGGCCATCACCTTTGAAGAGCCTTCTGTCCCAGAATCCCCCCTCATCCCCTATAAAGTACACCACCCCTTCAAATACCCATTAAACTCCTTGATCTCTAGTGTTCTTACTCTGTCCTTCCCATTGTCCTCACCCTTGACAGAAAAGTCCTTCAGAAAGGCTAAGGAAACTGAATCCTTCCTCAGCCTGTCCCCCAGCCTCTGGACATCCCTATTCACCATCACTGCAGGCTGATTCGCCAGATCGTTGGTACCAAGATGTACTAGCACTCCCTGCCCCCCCTCCTCTGTTATCCTCCCTATCCTATCCCAGTCTCAGATGGCTGATGCTCCAGGTAGGCATCTGACCACCCCCATCCCCATCCCACATTACTTACCACCCTCTCTGCCATTCTAACCATAAAGTCTCCTGTCACTAGAATCCTCCTTCCTAACTTCTGCCTCTCCTTCCCTCCAGGTGTCACCACATCTCCCTTCCCGTCAGCACCAACTGACTCATGGTCTTCCCTACCTGAGTTAGACACCCGTGCTTCCTCCAGGGGAACAAAGTGGTTTGCCACTGGTACCTCATGGGAAGAGATGACTTTTGTGTGACTGTCCCTGCCAGCTGATCTCCCCCCTTCATATCACCCCCCGGGCCAGTAGACTTCTGAAGAAGTGTGTGTGGGCGGGGGGAGTCACAAGCGTAGTTGGAGCTGAAATATTTCTTGCCCAGTTGCTGCCAACTGAGCGTGGAGCTCCCTGAAGGTCCTGCAAATAGGGCAGTGTTCCCTTCTCCAGAGAATAACCTTGGAGTTGAGTATCCAGCAGTCCTACAGCTGACTATCTCTTCACTCACCTAGTGCTCCATTCCAGTAAGTTAAATGCCTTTGCTATATGCCTACGGTTATGTTAGATTAGTTAGTAGTACATGATACTTGGTTAAAATGTCTTCATCCACTGCAGCCTCTTACAGTGATTCCTGTGACAAAGAAAAATTAAATGCTTTATAGTATATAGTAGAGCATTGTTCTGCATATAATTCCATCCCTTTCAAAATGCTGCTGTACCGTAGTTCAGTAGTCGTGGAATGTGATTGCACCCTTCTGTGGTACAACAGCATTCTGAAACCTCTAGAGAATGCACAAGCCAGTTCTACTCTGAAAGCTAAAAACCACCACTTGCACATTTCACATAATACTATACACTATAAAAAATACAGGATGAGCAACTTTATGCCCAACCAGTGTGTTTTGCCACCTCGGGGTTCTTATTCCCATGGACCTCTTGAGCTTCATTCTTGAGGTCAGAGGGAATCAGAACCCCTCTGTGGCAGAACACACTGGTTGTGTATAGTTGCCCATCCAGTATTCTCTATATAGTGTATGATGGAACGTTGTTAGCGATAGAAATCCATCACTTTTAGAATGTTGTTATGCTGCACTAGCTACGTCATCCTAGTTGTTATGCTGCACTAGCTGTATAGCTATTACAGCATAACAACATCGAACACACTAGCGCATGCATGCTATATGACCAGGAAGCGGCTGCATTGGTGAAAACAAGAGCGAAGGAGAGCGGGACAGTGAAGGAAAAAACAAAGCAGGTCTCCCAAATAGTCGTGTAAAGTATTCGTTTCAGTAGCAGTTGGCATCCTACACTATAAAAAACGATGAATTCTGAACTAACGGTAACATGTTGGGTTAGTCGATCTTAATGTTGCCCATGACGACCAAACTCGTTGTGAGATGCTTTTCACAAACCCTCTCGGGCTTCACCCTCGGAGTTTATGTAGCATCCCACAACTCGGGTGTGTGTGAAATCTCATTACACACCCCGACTCATACTTTATTCTCTATTTAATAATTGTACAAATACAACCACCCCTCCAAAAAAAAAAAAAAAAAAATAATATAAGGAAAGTTTAGAACTTAACTTCTTAGAAGAGTCCAAATTCTGTCTCACTTCTCTTGTTTTATTGTGAACAACTGTTTGCTATGGGCTGATGTCATAAGATTCCAAACATGATGCATAGGATATTTCTTTGCAACACAGAAAATGCTTTTGTTTTAAAAATGTGAACAAATAACAGAGCAGAAATCAAACAAAAACTGATTTCCGAAAGGTTAGGATCTCCAGTTGGATGACAGCAATAGAAAGGAATCCAAGCTCCAGCAAGTGCCAGATTTTGAGCAGTAAAACAAAGACCAAAAATACCACAAAACTCAGTAAAAGCTTCAGATGGAGAGGTCCAGTAGCCAAGGCATTGAAAGAACAAAATTAACCCTGCAGAAACACTATGGATATACAAAGCTACTGCTAGCCTGCAGCTAGTCAGGTCACTAAAAATAGAAAGCTGCAAACAGGTACCTTTCAGTCACAAAATCATCAAAAAAGTCAATATGTAACAAATAATCAGTTCAAAAGATTTTTTAGACAAAAAAATATTTCTACTGAAAGTAAAATTATTACATCAGTACATGTTAACAGCAAATGAATGTAGCAGCCATCATGACAATCAACATTCTAGAATCAGCGTATATAGAATGCAGCGTATATCAGGAGACAAGGACATGGGTATAGTGGCAGATGAGTACAAGGTACTTCTTGGGTAGAGGCGAACATAGAAACATAAAAACTGATGGCAGATGAGGACTGCTTGGCCTACCCAGTCTGCCCATTTTCCCTACCTATTGTCATACCGCAGACCCTACTTGATCTCCGGCTTTGCCCTCTCTTTCCCAGTGCTAGGCTTCCCTTATGCCTATCCCATGCATTCTTGAATTCCTCTACCATTTTTCCCCCCACCACCTCCACTGGGAGGGTGTTCCATGCATCCAGCACTCTTTCTGTGAAAAAATACATCTTACTTTGTGATTCACTCTTGCAGCAGGTAACACATTTAGGACTAAGCCGCCAGGCACCAGGACCCCACAGAAAATTTCTAGCTAGCAGTATCCAGTGGGGGATCGCCCCCTATGTCGGCCGCCTCTGATGTCACACACAGTATAAAAGGGGCAGTCCTCCAACCCATCCCCAGTTATTTTCCTGCCAATGACCACGCAAGTCGGACCTCCTCCGCAGACTCCTTCAGTTTTTCGACCACCATTTTCCTCGCTACCTGCGTTTTCTTATTTCCCACAAAATAAGTACCGTTTTCAAGTTTTTGCAGGTCGTCGTCTTCTGCTTCATCTTCCATTGAGCGACAGCAGTCGAAGTGTGCATGTGGGAAGCAAATTCTCTGTAAGAACGGCCATTCAGCCTGCCTTTTCTGCCTAGGCCTGGACCATGACATCGAGACCTGCCAGCACTGCCAAGACTTTAACCAGCACACCAGGCTCCATTGCCAGAAGACCCTCGAAGCCTTTTTGCTCTCCAAAAGATTATCTGAAATGGAGAAGAGCTTCACCTCAAGAGTTCGTCTTCCTCTTCAGCCTCATCTTCTTCTTCACATAAAGGGAAAAAGTCAAGCAACAAACACAAGTACGGGGAAAAACATGACGAGACAGCCTGGGCAGAAGATCACTTCAGGTCCCCAAAGAAATCAGTGTCTAAATCTCCCTCCCTGGTCTCAGTAACAGGAGAAGGTTCCTCGGGATGCAGGGGTTCTTCCTCTGCCTCCCAACCACTGAAGCTTAGGCTTATTACCACTGTAGGCTCTAAGTGGGTTAGACGGTGGGTCCTCAAGCAGCAGGCTATTGTCTGTCACCCTCCTGGCCAGGGTGTCCACTGAGCCTACCCCAAAGCTGGGGGCTCACACCTCAGGTCACCCAGGATCGACGCCCTCTCCCCCCTTGAAAGGGGGACGTTCGACCCATTCAGAAGCTAGCTCCCCTTCACAGGCGACTCCGCCTAGGCAGCGACCGGATCAGTTTCCGGCCTGGCTTACGCCGGTCCCCTCGACACCAGTCTCCCCAGTGTCTCCTCGGGTGACCCCATTGCCGGATCCTATGAAGCTGCCGACTGGACCTGACATCCGTCCCCAGCCGACACCCAAGATCCCAACACCCGATGATCAGACGCCAGGCGGTACTATCCTTCTGGGTCCAACGCCAGGCACCCTGGATCATTCTACTCTGATGCCCAAGTTGCCTCAGTCCAACGACCACATGCCAAAGCCATCTAAACCTAACCCCCCAACACTGGTTGCACCAACTCCTCCACAGGGTCCACCACAGGGCCTAAATGAGCTATTCTCAGCCTGGTGCACCTTTTTTCAAAAATAAGCAGACACCCGGGGCACCCCCTCAGCCATCTCCTCAGGAACTGCCCCCAGATAAGCCCCCAGCCAGACCGCCTACCCCTTCTCCAAGGGGGGCTACCCCGATGCTGGTTGAGGGTGATAAACCTCTTCCACAGGGTTGGCTGTGAAAGCATACATGCTCACCTTCACCCTCCCGAGACTCGGGGGACTCGGATGAATACTCTTCCTCTGATTCCAGTCGAGGGGACTCGGACCTGGTGTCAGAGCCAGGGGGTGGCATAGACGCGCCTCAGTCCCCAACCGACGACCCAACATTCATGGATGTGATGCATCACATCCAACAACTTAACAGCTGGGACACCGAAGAGTTGGATATAGAACATAAGCGACTGGCTATCTTTCTCAGGAGGAAAGACACTTTTCCCGTGGTGGTCCTACCTGTGGTAGAATCCTACAAGGATGCGAACAAGCTAGCTTGGAAGCGACCCTTCTCTACGCTGGTTTTATCAAAGAAATGTGACTGGCTGTGTACTGTTTTCAGGGACGACCCCTGTTATGGGGAGCACTCAGAGGCAGACTCTGTTGTCATTAACGCTGCCCACGACAGGTCCAAGGGACTTCGGCACTTCAGTACGCAACCACCAGATAAGGATTCAAAGCAATTAGATTATCTGGTCAAGAAGGTTTACTCTTCCTCCATGTGTGACATTTGTTCCCAAAACTTCCTTGCCCACATGGTGCAAAACCAAAATCCCTGTGGGATAAAGTGGTGGAAGTGGCCCAGGCCATGTCAGACTGCCCAGGCCGGGCCGAGCTTATGACGATCCTGAAGTCAGGATCCAACGTCGGTAATCACATCTTTAGGGCATCCTATGATACTGTCAACTCAGCCGGCAGAGCCGCTGCTCCGGCTGTGTGTATACAGTGATACTCCTGGTTGCGGGTGTCAGGCTTTGCACCGGACGTGCAATCCAAGATTATAGATACCCCTTCATAGGACTGGTGTTGTTCAGTGAGGATTCACAGAACATTATCACCCGGCTGCAGGAATATGGCAAAGCTATTTGATCTGCACATATGATGTGCAAATCTCAGCCAAATCTGGAGTACTGCGTGCAGGTCTGGAGACCCCATCTCTGCAAGGACATAGACAGGATGGAGGCAGTCCAGAGGAGGAGGACAACTAAAATGGTGCAGGGTCTGCACCAGAAACCATATGAAGAGAGACTAAAGAAGCTTAATATGTATACCCTCAAGGAAAGGAGGGAGAGGGGGGACATGATAGAAGCTTTCAAGTACCTCAAGGGAATCAAAAAAGTCCAAGGTAGCATCTTTTAGAAAATGAGATGTGCAAGAACAAGGGGGCACAATTTGAAGATAGAGGGGGGACGACGGCTTGGGGCAACGCGAGAAAGTATTGTTTTCATGGAGAGGGTGGTGGATGCATGGAATGGCCTTCCTGAGGAGGTCGTGGAGTCAAAAACAGTGGGGGAATTCAAGAATGCATGGGACAGACATAAGGAAATTATAGTGGTTGGTAGGAGGAAGTAGGCTGTTGGTTAACTAGGATCTGCAGCTTATCCATTAGGTAGGGAAATGGGCAGACTGGCTTGGTCAAGCGGTCCTTATTTGCTATCGAAGTCTATGTTTCTGTGTAAATCAGAACTCCAAGCAGTCCTTTCAGAGGAACACCAGACGTCAGCCCAGAGGTCAGCAGCAGAGGTCGGGCTTCAAGCCAAGGTCCTCCACTCCTGCCTCTGGTGGTTCAGCCCCTCTGGCCCTCAGAACTCCCAGTCTGCACTTCCCCTCCCAGGCCCCTCAGCCTGACTCACTGCCAGACCCCCTTCCCTAGCGGATGCCTTAGGGGAGGCAGTGGGGGTCAGTTTTCCTTGCACACCAAGGGGTGGCGTTGGGTAACCACTGACCTGTGCATCATGCAGCTTGTCGAGAGAGGGCATACTCTTGAGTTCACCGAGGTTCCTCCAGACAACCCTCTGATTCAATTCTGTTACTTCCAGGCCCACAGCATTCTCATCACAGAAGAAATCCAGACTCTCCTGCTGAAGCGAGCCATAGAGCCGGTTCTGCCAGCACAACAGGGAAAGGGGTTTTATTCCCACTTCTTCCTGGTGTCAAAGAAAACAGGGGACCTGCAACCAATCTTAAACCTCAATCACCTGAACCAGTATATCGACTACAAGAAGTTCAGGATGGTCACCCTGATGAGTCTTCTACCCTTGCTCCATCAGGGAGACTGGCTATTCTCCCTGGACATGCAGGACGCATACCTCCATATTCTGGTCTTTCAACTGCACCGGAGGTTCCTTCGCTTCCGGTTTCAGGGGCACCGCTGTCATTTCAGGGCTCTGCCTTTTTGCCTATCGTCAGCACCCAGAGTGTTCACCAAATGCCTCACAGTGGTAGCTGCAGCTCTTAGGAGGCAGAGGCATTATGTCTTCTCCTTCCTCGACAACTGGCTCCTAACCGCTCCCACCTGGGACCGACTACTATGCACCATGTAAGCCACTTTTCACCTGTTTCAGGACTTGGGAATCACTTTAAATCTCCAAAGTCCTGCCTTTGACCAAGTCAGTGACTGCGATACATAGGAGCAATTCTGGACGCGGCCCAGGGAAAAGCCTTTCTCCCACTGGACAGAGCAGAACGCCTCTGGGCCCATGCAAGGCAGCTGTCCTCAGCTCATCAGGTCTTGGCCAGGAATGTCCTCAGGCTTTTAGGACACATGGCAGTCGCCATTGCCACGGTTCCACTTGCCAGGTTATACATGAGAACGAGCCAGTGGAACCTGAGAGTTCAATGGGATCAGAGGTCAGACGACCTGGACCAACTGCTCCTGGTATCCAACCCAGTCAAACAAGCCTTGTGTTGGTGGTTTAATTCCTCCCACCTTCCTAGAGGAGTTTTTCTCCGGAAAGAGGCTTCCAGATAGATCCTGACCACGGATGCATCAGGTCAGGGCTAGGGAGCTCACCTCGAAGGTCGCCAGACTCAAGGGTCCTGGGAGCAACACGAACTTCACCCCATATCAACATTTTGAAGATGAGAGCAGTTTTGTATGCCCTTAAGGCCTTTCAAACAGTCCTGCTGTCGGGCTCCCTGTTGATTCAAACTGACAACATGTCAGTGGTTTTTTTACATCAACAAGCAAGGGGGGACTCATTCCTACCCACTCTGCAGAGAAGCCATGTGAGTGTGGACTTGGATGGTGGACCATCACCTAGACTGATCAGCAGTCCACGTCCCAGGCATTCAGAACACCCTGGCTGACAGTCTCAGCCATTCTCGGTCCAGGGCCCCATGAGTGGGAGTTTCATCCATTGGTAGAGGGTCTTTTCGACAGATGGGGTCATCCAGAACTGGATCGATTTGCCTCCCCATCTAACGCAAAACTGCCAAGTTTCTGCTCACTAGATCCAGGGCCTGGTGTTTCCTGATGAGACGTGTTATCCCAATCCTGGGTGGGGAGGTTTCTTTATGCATTCCCTCCCTTCCCTTTACTGCAGAGGGTCCTTCTCAAGCTGCAGTTGGAAGGGGTGGACATGATCCTTGTGGTACCCTTCTGGCCATGCCAGATTTGTTTTTCACTGCTTCAGCAGCTAGCTGTGGAGCCCGTGGTCTCCCTGCTCATTCGATCAGACTTGCTCTCCCAGGAACAGGGAACTATATCGCACCCGGATCCCAGATCTCTGCATCTCCATGCGTGGCTCCTGCAGACTTAGCAGTTTCTAGATTTGGGGTGTCACCCACAATAGCAGACATCCTAGTGGCAGCCAGAAAACCCTCTACTGGGGCAACATACGCTATGAAATGGAAATGGTTTTGTGTTTGGGCCACCGCCTGACATTTAGACCTGTTCACCTGTCCGGTGAACTCAGTATTAGAGTATCTCCTCTCTTTATCTGATGCAGGACTCAGTTACTCTTTGCTTAAGGTGCACTTGTCTGCCATTTTGGCCTACCACGTGCCAACTGAGGGCAAGACAATTGCTCAGCTGGACCTTCCCCATACCTTTCTACAGGGCATTTTGCATTTGAAGCCTCCCATCAGGGATCCTGTCCCACCACGGGATCTTTAATTTTTTCTTGAAAAGCTCACATTGCCTCCCTTTGAACCTGCTGCAAGTTGTGAGCTATGTCTTCTGTCATGGAAGGCATCATTTTTGGTTGCCATTGCTTCTTCTTGAAGGATTTCTGAGCTTCAGGCCCTGAAGCTCAGATAGCTTCTGCCAGAGAACAGGCAGAGAACACCAAGAAGAAGGAGCTGCTGTTATAACTATACTTCTGTACTGGGACTAAAGAAGTAGAATTCTACTACTGGGACCTTCAATTTAGGGTTAAAACAAAGTGTGTTTGTCTGGGTTGGCTGGAGTGAATTGTTATCTGTGCAGTTATCTAGGTGTTTGTCTCAGGTGGCTGAAGGGAATTGTTATCTGTGCAATTAACTAAGTGTAGAAAGAGCTGTAAAGTAGGGGGAGCGGCTTAGCTAGAAGTTAGCCAAGTTAAAGCCAGATTTAAAAACTGCGCTAGATAGCTTCTGCCAGAGAACAGGCAGACAACACCAAGAAGAAGGAGCTGCTGTTATAACTATACTTCTCTACTGGGACTATATTGCCCTCCTTCCCCCCTCCACCCTAAGCCAGTTCTACTTTTATAGGCACAGGATTTGACTGACAACAGGAACTTCCTGTTTGGGAGCAGGAAGTGAGTGATCACAGAGCCACAAAAGACTCGCCATCCTAGAAGGAAAAGAGTAGCTCTCCGTCCCCCCCACCGGCTGCTGGAGGTCTGACTCTGAGCAAGTAAGGAGACTGCTGAGAAATATAGGAACTTTTTGTCTCAGAACAGGAAGATCAGGAGCTTAAAGGGCACAGAGGCAGTAAGTAAGAAGGGAGAGAAAAAAAAATAAAAATAAACAAAGGAAAGAGTAAGTATACAGCAGTTAAGGGACCAGAAATAAGACATGATGGGAGTGGTGCAGTGCAGTGGCTGTGGATCAGCAGTCTTCCAGGAGACGTTCTGGAGGATGCAGTGTTGTCCCATCTACAGACACCTCTCTGTGCTGAGGGAGGAGGTTACTCATCTCCAGGCTGAGTTGGCCAGGATTTAGGGGACCTCCTTTCCCACCCAGGGACCACCAGAGCCACTGCCATTGCCTGAGAGGTTGCCAAGAAAGAGGAGCAGTTGAACCACAGTGGACTCAGGGAGGGTGAGGGTGGTGGAACAGAGGCGCATCCCTCCATTTGTACCTCTCCACAATTGATATGCTGTTCTGGCAAAGTGTGGTTCCTCTATGGAGACACACGCAGTGGAGACCAAGGAGGATGCTGGGAACCTCCACAAAGGAGACCCAGAGGAGGGTGGCATGGGACCCCACAGGAGAAGGAAACAACTCCTGATGGGGGACTCCATTGTTAGAGGAGTAGAACTGGGGGAGGAAGGGGAGAGGGAGGTAAGGTGCCTGCCTGGTGCCATGGCTTGAAGGGACAGGAAGCGAATCCTCAGGATCGCTGGAGCAGCTGCACGAGGGAGGGAGCTGGATGTCATTGTCCATCTAGGGACAAATGACCTGGCTGAGAAAGGGATCAGAGCAGTGCAGAAAGAGTTTATGGAGTTGGGGAGGGGCCTTAGACAAGTAGCACGCATGGTAACCTTCTCGGAGGTGCTGCCTGTCTATGGCATGGGTGAGGCTAGGGTGCTCCACACTATGGGATTCAATCAGTGGTTGAAAAACTGGTGCAGAGCTCAGGGATTTGGCTTCACTGGGGGGGGTCCACCTGGAGTGATGCAGGCGTATACTGGCATGATGGTCTGCATCTGTCCAAGAGGGGAACCAGGATCCTAGGTGATAGGTTACATAGATACATAGATACATAGACAGTGTCGGCAGATAAGGGCCTATGGCCCACCCAGTCTGCCCATTTGAGCTTGTAAATTCAGTTTGTTTTCCTAGAAGTCTGTTGCCCCTTACCCCTGACCTCTAGAATTCCTTTATGTCTATCCCATGCATTCTTAAATCCTGTGATTGTTTCAGCCCCACCACTTCCTCTGGCAGGGTGTTCCACTTGTCCACCACCCGTTCTGTGAAGAAATTCTTCTCATGTTTCCTCTGAATCGTCCTCCTCCAACTTCATCCCATGCCCTCTAGTCCTGGAACATCTTTTTCGCTTAAAAATAGTGTTTTCCTGCACCCTTTTCCTCCCTGTAAGATACTTGTATGTCTCTATCATATCCCCTCTCTCCCTCCTCTCCTCCAGGGAGTACATGTTCAGTTCCTTCAACCTGTCTTCATAGGACTTGTGATGCAATCCATGCACCATCTTTGTTGCCCTCCTCTGAACCTTCTCTACCATGTCTATGTCCTTACGGTCTCCAGAACTGTACACTGTACTCCAGGTGGGGCCTCACTAGTGTCTTTTATAGCGGAATTATGACCTCCCTTTTCCTGCTGGTGATGCCCCTGCCTATGCATCCCAGCATCCTATTTGCTTTACCTGCTGCCTTGTCACACTGTTTCTCATCTTTGAGGTCATCAGAGATGACAACCCCAAGATCCTTTCCTGCTTGGTGCATGCTATATCCTCACCCCCAACTGATATATTGTGCCAGGGTTTTGTGCCCCATATGCATTATCTTGCACTTCTTTGCATTGAATTTCAACTGCCAAACCCTGACCATTCTTCAAGTTTCTGCAGGTCGCTTCTCATTCTGTCTACACCTCTGGTGTGTCTACTCTGTTACAGAGCTTTGTGTCATCAGCAAACAGTGAAATTCTGCCTTCTAGATCCTGTGCAATGTCACTGATGAAGATGTTGAATAGGACCAGTCCCAGCACTGATCCCTGTGGTACCCCACTGGTCACTCTTCCATCCGTGGAGTGACAGCCATTTACCACCACCCTCTGTGTCCTGCCACCCAGCCAGTTACCTACCCACCACACTACTGTCCTGCCCACACCCATATTCCCCAGTTTGTGTAATAGTCTTCTATGTGGCACAGTGTCAAAGGCCTTGCTGAAGTCCAGATAGGCCATGTCCACTGCCCTCTCCTGATCCACCTCCCTAGTCACCCAGTCAAAAAATTCAACGAGGTTGGTCTGACATGACCTCCCCCTGGTGAAACCATGCTGCCTTGGGTCCTGTAGTGCTTCATTGGCAGGCATTTAAACTAGCCAAGGGGGGAGGCACTGGAAAGGAGCAGGGAAATCCTAGCACCCCCCTCAAAAAATCAGGATAATAAGTGAGGTAAACACCAAGATAGAGATGTCGATAGGGAGAAGGGCAGAGTTAAATGGAGAAAATGACAAAGGCAATAAGGACAGGGATGGGGCAAAAAGGGGTAATGCCATCAAGAAATGGAGGGTAATAAGTACCAATCCCCATAGTCTGGGCAACAAGTTCCCTGAATTGGTGGCCTTGATGGAAGAGGGATGCCTGGATATCATAGCAGTCACAGAAACATGGTACACAGAGAACTATGACTGGGATGTTAACATACCAGGGTACACAACCTACAGGAGAGACAGGGAGGGGAGAAGAGGGGGAGGAGTCATTCTCTATATAAGGGAAGGGATAAAAGCAACGGAACAAAAGAGTAAACAGGGAGGAGAGGAGGCACTGTGGGTCACCTTAGAGACTGGAAATGGCACCACACTCTACACAGGGGTTGTATCTAGACCCCCATGTCAGGGGGAGGGAATGGACAAGGATATGATAGAAGGCATCCTTAGGATGGCAGAGAAAGGGGAGATACTGTTGATGGGGGACCTGAATATGCCAGATGTTAACTGGATCATCTTTGCTGCAGCCACATCCAAGAGCAGGGCTATTCTCGATGCCTTACAGGTGACATGCCTCAGACAGCTAGTTTTGGAACACACTCGTGAGGGAGCAATCTTAGATCTCATACTCTCAAATGGGGACAGTGAGAGGATCTCAGATCTAGAAGTGGGTAACCATCTGGGAACAAGTGACCACCAAACTGTGGTTCACTATAAACTCAGCTACAGAGTCAAGCCATACAAAAGTGAGGGAACTGGACTTCAGGAAGGCTGACTTTGGCAAGATGGGAGAGTGCCTTAGAAAAGCACTAGCAAACAGGCTAGAAGGAGGGTAGAACAACAATGGGGAAACATCAAAACTGCCATCACAGAGGCAACAAGCCTTTGTGTGAAGCAAATAATGAAAGAAAAAGCCACTATGGTTCTAAAAAGAGGTGGCGGGGAAGGTTAGGGAGAAAAAGATAGCATTTGGGAAGTATAAGGAAACACAGAAGGAGCAGGACAGACAACTGTACCAGTTAAGGCAGAAGGAAGCAGGGAGGAAAGTCAGAATAGCAAAGGCCCAAACTGAGGAAAGCATAGCCAACTCTGTTAAGAAGAGGGATAAAACCTTTTGTAGGTACATCAGCAAGCGTAGAAAGACAAAGGGAGGGATAGTGAGGCTGAATAGAATGAACGGTGGGTGGGCAAAGAGGGACAGTGAAAAAACAGGGATACTGAACGAATATTTCTGCTCAGTATTCACAAAAGAGGAGGAGGGGGAGGTGCCTAATCCAATTTACAGAAGCACTCTGGATAGGGGTGATCCCAGTCCTTCACAGAAGAAAGGGTTCTGAAAGAACTCCTAAAACTGAAGGTGGACAAAGCAATGGGCCTGATCGGATTCACCCCAGAATTCTAAAAGAATTAAGGGAGAACTAGTGACACCACTGACTACCCTTTTAACAAATCATGGAGGATGGTGTGTACCGGAGGACTGGAGGAAGGCGATGTGATTCTCCTTCACAAAAGTGGGAGCAAGACAGAGGCAGGAAACTACATACCTGTCAGTTTGACCTCTGTGGCAGGGAAAGTGATGGAATCACTTCTGAAGGAAAGAACTGTTGAATACCTAGAGGCCAGTGGGGCACAGGACCCAAGGCAACATGGGTTCACAGCGGGAAGGTCATGTCAGACGAATCTAATTGATTTCTTTGACTGGGTGACTGATGTAATAGACCAGGGAGGGGCTGTGGACGTGGCCGACCTAGACTTTAGAAAGGCATTTGACACAGTCCCACACAAAAGATTAATAATCAAATTAACCAGCCTGGCAGTGGGTCCCAGGGTGGTAGCCTGCGTAAAACATTGGCTGGACAACAGGAAACAGAAGGTAATTGTAAATGGAGTCCACTCTGAAGAAAGAGGGGTTACTAGTGGACTACCACAGTGTTCAGTACTGATTTCAGTCCTTTTTAATGTCTTTATAAGTGACATTGCAGAGGGACTGGAAGGAAAAGTATGCCTCTTTGCAGATGACACAAAGATCTGCAACAGGGTTGATACACAAGGAGGCATGGAAAGGATGAGAAGGGACTTGGCAAGGTTGGAGGAATGGTCAGAAGTATGGCAGCTTAGATTCAGTGCAAAGAAGTGCAAAATGATGCACCTTGGAAACAGAAACCCAGGGGAAGATTACACAATGGGGGGGAGGTAGTAACAACAACAAAAATTGAATGGGACCACAGGGTAATCATATCAGATGACCTTAAGGTTAGCAATCAATGTGAGAAGGCAGTAGGGAGAGCTGGGAGGATACTGGGATGTGTAGGGAGAGACATCACCAGCAGAAAACAGGAAGTTGTTATCCCTCTGTACAGACAGTTGGTGAGACCCCATCTGGAGTACTGCGTCCAGTTCTGGAGACCCCATCTCTGCAGGGACATAGACAGGATGGAAGCAGTCCAGAGGAGGGCAACTAAAATGGTTCAGGGTCTACAAGAGAAGCCATACGAGGAGAGACTAAAGAAGCTTAATATGTATACCCTTGAGGAAAGGAGGGAGGGGGGGATATGATTGAAACTTTTAAGTACCTCAGTGGAATCAACAAAGTCCAAGAGGGTAGCATCTTTCAGAAAAAGAGATGTGCAAGAACAAGGGTACACAATTTGAAGGTAGAGGGGGGACGGCTCAGGGGCAATGTGAGGAAGTATTTTTTTCACAGAGAGGGTGGTGGACGCATGGAACAGCCTTCCTGAGGAGGTTGTGGGGTCTAAAACTGTGGGAGAATTCAAGAATAGATGGGACAGACATAAGACAATTCTTGTGGGGAGTAGGAAGAAATAGGCTGCTGGTTAACTAGGATCTGCAGCTTATTCTGTAGGTAGGGAAATGGGCAGACTGTGTGGGCCATGCGGTCCTTATCTGCCGTCAGAGTCTATGTTTCTATGTGTAAGGAGCGTTATTTGGTTTTTCACAAGGACAGGGTATCCTTGAGACCGAATCCTAGGTTTCTTCCTGAAGTGTAGTCAGAATTTACCTTGAATCAGGACTTCCACCTTCCGGTGTATTACCCAGAGTACTCGAATCGTGAGGAGGCAACATACTCTGGATGTTCACAGAGCTCTGTGTTATTACCTAGAGCGAACCAAACCCTTGTGAAAATCTGATCAGTTGTTTGATTCTTTCGCCCCTCTCATGGTAGGGGGCTTCTGTTTCTAAGCAATGTTTGTCCAAATGGTTGGTTAATTGCATTGTTTTTTGCTGCAAACAGCACAACAGACCCTTGCTGGACTCTGTCAAGGGTCATTATGCCAGTGGTATGGCTGCTTCTTTTGCCTCACTGAAGAATGTGTCTGCTGCTGACATTTGTGCGGCAGGCACTTGGAGTTCTGTCCATACCTTTGTGAAACACTACAGTTTGGACATTGCTTCTCGCCACAGGGCAGATTTTGGACTTGCACTCCTTCAAGACCTTCTGTCCTGATTTCTTTGGGAGTCTTCTGCCTCCACCCTTCTACCTGGGGTTTCTCAATTATTGCTTGGGAACTTACCATAACAGTAGATCTTCGAGAGGAGCTCTTGCAACAGGTACTACATATTCCTCCTTCCCCCGATGGCTGCTTCTCCATCTCCGATATCTTTATTTCCTCTGATAAAGAAACCTTCTCAGTTCTCAAATTTTTCCAACTTGCCGAGGTCTCCGGCGGGAGAACTGGGGATGGGTTGGGGGATCACCCCTTTTATACTGTGCATGATGTCAGAGGCTGGCCGACATAGGGGGCAGTCCCCCACTGGATATTGCTAGCTAGAAGTTTTCCATGGGGTCCTGGCACCTGGCAGCTTAGTCCTAAAGGTGTTACCTGCTGCAAGAGCTCCTCTCGAAGAACTACTGTTACGGTAAGTTCTTACCTAACTATACTTTCCTCATGTTACCCCTGGGTCTACCCCTGTCCAGCCTCATGTCATGACCCCTTGTTCTTGAACATCTTTTTTTCTGAAGGATGCCACCCTCTTGTACCTTATTTATGCCCTTGAGGTATTTGAAAGTCAGGGTATACATATTAAGGTCCTCTAAGTCTATCGTCATATGACTTTTTGTTTCCCTTCTCTAAACTGCCTCTCCTCTACCTGTGTCTTTCCGGAGATGTGATTTCCAGAACTAGACACAGTACTCCAGATGAGGCTCACCAGTGTTTTGTACAGTGATATCACCACCTTCTTTTTTCCTGCTGGTCATCCCTCTCCCTGTGAACCCCAGCATCCCACTGCCTCCCCCCCCCCCACAGCATTGTCACATTGTTTGGCCACCTATAGGTCATTGTATATGATTACCCCCAGGTCCCTTTCCTGTTTAGTGGCTATCAGTACCCTCCCATCATGTATTCTTCCCCTGAGTTTCTGTGCCCCAAATGCATGGTTTTGCACTTCTTTGCATTGAATCTTAGCTGTCACACTCTTGACCCAGCCTTTTGGATTATTTAGTCCATTTACAGATCTCAGGCCCAAAGGCCTCACTTGAAAACTTCACCTCGCTGCAATTTCTGCTTACCTTTCCATGGGTAAGGATGCGTCAATCATTTCATTGCCTGTTTTCAAAAGGTTTCTCAAAGGCCTACTCCTCCTTCAGCCCCCAATTAGGGAACCTGTTCTCCTTGGAGCCTTAATCTGTGCATTGCCAAACTCATGGAGCCACCTTTTGAGCCCATGGCTACAGCACACATAAAGTCTTCCTAGTCACCATCACCTCTGCAAGAAGAATCTCAGAGCTGCAGGTACTGTGTACTGAGCCTAACTACTTAATCCCGCACAGGGATAAGGTAGAGCTCAGAACTAATAGGAAATTCCTGCCTAAGGTGGTGTCCGAATTTCACCTGAACTAGACCATTACTCTTCGTGTGTTCTTTACTGAGAAACCCACTCCTGGAGAACAGAGACTCCATAAATTAGATGTGAAAAAAGCCATCTCTTGCTATCTGGAGCACACCACACAGTTTAGAGGTTCCACAGTCTAGTTTTTCCTCACCTATGGGGAGGCAGGTAGAGGAAGGCCAGCCACTAAGAGGACTGTTTCTCGCTGGATAGTCTTCCATATTCATTTTTGTTATGACAAGGCTGGTAAACAGCCCCCTGAAGGCCTCAGGACACATTCTACCAGGGGCACTGCTGCCACAGTGGCAGCTGCAAGGGATATTCCTTTGCTTGATGTCTGCAAAGCAGCCACTTGGTAGACTGTACACACATTCATGAAATATTATTGCTTGGATGTAAGTCCAGATCTGATAGCAAATTTGGCTGGGCGGTCCTGCAGAGCCTCTTCCCTAAGTAGGTTCTGTACCCACCTCCCAACTACACTGCTTTGTAGTCTGCATATTGTTACTGATGCTAAAGGACCCCTGGGGTGAGAAGAAAAAAATACTCACCATAGTCATCTTGTTTCTTCCAAGGTGTCCTTTAGCATCAGTAAGCTCCCACCCTTCCTCCCCAAGAAACCTGACTGAAGAGGACCTTGCTTCCTCATTATTGCCAGATTTGTTTCTCAATTTTTGAATGGCATTTAAAGTAAGGTTTACATGTGTTCCATTGTTCTTTGTTCATGCTGTTGCATGATTTTAAAATCCTGTTGGTTCATACTTAACATGGGCATTTTCCCATTCTATCTTTGAAAAAGTTCTGGTGCCCTCTAGTAGTAGTAGTAAAATTTTATTTATACAGAGATATCACCATTGGGGCTATTAATACCGTTTTTACAAGGTGCACCTGTTTATCAAAGTTTCAATAATAAAATAGTATAAATATACAATATACCAGAGCTGGAATATCATATACTAGAGCTGCAATATACTGGGCGGGTTCCACTCAGCACACCCTCAAGCTCTCTTCTGATTGGCTAATTAATTTATTTATTAGCATAAACTCCACCTCCAAGGCAGCTCAACCTAGTCATCTTGCTGCATATTGTTACTAATGCTAAAGGACACCTTGGAAGAAATAAGATTACTGTGGTGAGTAATTTTTTCTTTGCGTTTACCCAGTAAAATATTTGCAACTCCTGCTGCCCTTATTTGTGCTTAGGTACATAGGTACTGTCAGCAGATAAAGGCCTATGGCCCACCCAATCGGCCCATTTGAGCTTGTACATTCACTTTATGTTTTCCTAGAAGTCTGTTTTCCCTTACCCCTGACCTCCAGAATTCCCTTATGTCTATCTCATGCCTTCTTAAATCCCGTGATTGTTTCAGCCCCCGCCACTTCCTCTGGCAGGGTGTTCCACTTGTCCACCACCCGTTCTGTGAAGAAATTCTTTCTCATGTTTCCTCTGAATCACCCTCCCTCCAACTACATCCCATGCCCTCTAGTCCTGGAACATCTTTTTCACTGGAAAATAGTGTATTCCTGCACCCTTTTCCTCCCTGTAAGGTACTTGTTTGTCTCTATTATATTCCCTCTCTCACTCCTCTCCTTCAGGGAGTACATTTTCAAGTCCTTCAGCCTGTCCTCATAGGACTTGTGATGCAATCCTTGTACCATCTTTCTTGCCCTCCTCTGAACCTTCTCTACCCTATGTCCTTATGTAGGTAAGGTCTTCAAAACTGTACATACAACTGCCATTTAGTGTCATCTACATGTGCTAATAACTTGTTATACCACTAGAAGGAGGGCAGCATAATGGAGTAGTGTGTGTCCTTGTAGGTCTGAGGCTTTTAATAACATAGTAGGAGCATTTGGCAGAGAAGAAAAAAAGTCTTGGGGAAGACAGATGTATAAAAGTTGTGACACTGGACTGTTTTGAGGAGTAAGGTTAACAGATAAACAGCAGCGTTGACCCTAGACACTGCTGGGGAAGCCATATTGCAAGCAAGAGAACAAACTGTGCCCCCCTCCCACACCTGAAGTACTGCAAAGAAAGGCTGAAGACAGCAGTGCTAATGACTGTTTTACAGCTGGTTTGCACTCAGATTTGATGCTCTTTGCATTAGGTTGTAGATGTGGTTTCTGTGGTGATGGAGCAGAATGTTAAGATCTATTGGCAGCTGGCTTTGTAAATTTCTTTCAGTTTTGTCCAATACAAGAAGCAGAGGGAGGGAAAGAGATCATATAACCCCCCCGCCCCTCAGCTCATCTTCTGCATCCCCACCACTCAACCGGAGATGCCTCTCAACCTCTTTCCTCATAAATCAGGGACAAGGCTTAAAAAATCAGGGACAAAGACTGAAAATCATGGACATGTCTTACAAATTGGCAGTATGCACTCAGAAAGCTGATAGGGTAAGGGGATTAGTTTAAGATGCATTTTACAAGAAGTCTGTAACTTTGATGTGTGACATTATTGGGTGCTTATAATCCCCACTGTTCAGTCACAAAAATACTAATTTTACAAGGAACAGAGAAACATTTTGTGCCAAAATCAGGGACATTCTTGAAAACCAGGGACAGTTGACAGGTATGAAAAAATTGCTTACCATAGTAATATTGGGGGGCTATGCACTAATGGGTATTTATTTATTTATTAGCTTTTGGTAACCGGGTAAGTGCACTAGGCATCAATCCTGCCTATTTTCAGGCACGACCCGGGAGAGTACAAGACGGAATACAAAATAAGCACAAATTGTACAAGTTCATACATAAAACAACAACATGGTGCAAACAATATAATACAGGTAAGAGTACATTTTACCACTAGGACAATTCCCAGCCAGGGGACCTAGTGGAGATTAAGTCTAGGTGCATTTGCAGTTACCAAGGGTGTAAAGGTGAGAGAACAGTGAGCTCTTAAAGACACTGTGGGAGGCAGAATTTTTGACCTGTAGGGGTAGCGAGTTCCAGAACTTAGGAGCAAAATAGGAGAACGCCTGTTCACCCATTTTTATAGCACAGGGTCTAAGAGAGAGCATTGGGACGGAGGAGGACCTAAGGGTGTGGGAGTGGGTGACCGGGATAAGAAGGTCAGCCAGAGAGTCCGGACGTGGTGGTCTAGTAAGTGAGTCAATAAGACACCCGAGGGAGTAAGCCCTGTGTCCCTGAGGTGAGAGCCAGTTTAGGCTGGAGTAAAGGAGGCAATGATGAGTTAGGCGAGGGGCAGATAAGGCAAACATACAAATATTGTTGTAGGAAGTGTCCCATTTACCGAGCACACTGGCAGAGGCAGGGAAAAGAACTGGGAGTGCATATATGAGCTGTGGAAGAAGTACACCTCTAGCTACTGATATTCTAGCTGAAGGAGTGAGGGAGTGGCGAACACGGTAGGCAGCTCCAGTTTTTGCATTAACAGCTCAACAGACCTCGTTAACATGGGCGGTGAAGTCAAGAGCAGGGTTGAGTGTAACCCCGAGATATTTGACAGAAGAGGTGTTGGAGACTAAGGTACCATCACTGCAGTGAACCCGGAGCTTAGGAGCCTCAGAGGGAAATTTCTTTGAGGATCCGAAAAGCATAGCCTGTGTTTTGTCTATATTTAGGATTTGGTGGTTGTCTGAGAGCCATAACTGCAGGGACTGGAAGTTATGTGACAGGTTGTGGTTGATTTCGTCCATTGATTTAGATGAGGAATAAAGAGCCAGGTCATCGGCATACATGAGCAGGCTACTGTTATTAGAAGGACTGGGAACATCATTAATGAATACAGAGAAGAGGGGAGGACCAAGTATGGACCCCTGTGGAACACCACGGGTGATAGGTATGGGGGAGGAGAGAGCTTTATGAAAGGCAACAGACTGGGTTCGATTATCCAAGTAACTGCGGAACCAGGATAGGGTAGAGTCAGTTGCTCCTATGGTACGTAGCTTCGTCAGCAGAAGTGGGTGGTAGACCATGTCAAATGCTTTTGACAGGTCGATGAAAACCGCACCAGTGAGTAGGCCCTTGTCCATGTTATCTTTGACATCGCTGGTTAGTTGGCTCAGGGCAGTGGTGGTACTGTGCCCCACCCTAAAGCCATGTTGGTAAGGGGTTTGGAGTTTGAACTTGGTAAGGTGCTCAGAGAGCTGACGATGGACTAATTTCTAGGAGCTTGCTGAGAGTGGGGAGAAGAGAGATGGGGCGTAGTTGGAAAGTTGTTTATCATCTCCTTCTTAAATATGGGCATTGTTTTAGCCGTTTTCCAGACCAGGGGACTGAGGAAGTGCAGAAGGATAGGTTGAAGAGCCAGGTAATGGGCCTAGTGGTCAGGTGGCAAACTGTCTAAGTATCCCAGGATGAATACCATCGGGGCCCAGGCCCGCATGAGCCGGGATGGTTTTGAGAAGTTTAAGTACTTCATAGTATGGGACCTGATCGAGCACCAGTGTAGAGGGAGTAGGGGTGTTGGAAGAGGCAGCTCTCTGGGATTTTTGAAATCCAGCAGATGAGTGAGAAGGTAGGGAAGTAAAGAGGGAGTTGAACGTGTTAGCAATTGTGAGAGAATAGTTACAGTGTGCCGCCTTTATGTACATATCAGTAGGCGTCTGAGGCTTGTGGTTTCCAAGAATTTCTTGATTTGGGCCCAGTACCTTTGGGGTTGGAGGCAGAGGATATAAGGAGATTCCTGTAATAAGAACTTTTGCATGGCGATTTCCTTTTACAATTTTCATGTGACTCTATAGACTTCAAAGTCTGTCCGTGATGTGAGATCTTCCAAGCAGACCGCAGCTTATCCCTACCTTTCAGTAGTTGAAGTAGGGAACGCGTGAGCCATTTGGTCACCTTCCCTTTTACCCTACGCGTGGTAACTGGGATGTGTTTGTTTTGCAGCGAGAGTAGTACCGAGTTGAAGTACTCCGTGGCAAAGTTAATGTCCTCGGAATAGTAGAGAGGAGACCAGTCAATTAGGCAGAGATCATGTGCAAAGGCATCAACATTAAGGTGGGAGAGGTTAGAGAAGGTTATCACTTTTGAAGGGAAGGAGGGGGAGGAGGTATCCCATATACCATAAACTGGATAATGATCACTAATGGTGTCAGGGAGTACTCCTGCCGAGGTTATGAATTCCTTCCTATTCGTAAGAATCCAATCAAGTAGGGTGGCACATGCGCCCCCACGGGAGATCCTAGTGGGTTCCTGAATAACCTGAGAGAAGTTAGCCTTGCTAACCATGGAGGAAAGATGAGAGGAGCTAGGTCCTGCCCAGTCTAGGTTAAAATCACCAAGACAGATGATGTCACTTTTTCCTGAGACTGATATCAGATAATCAATGAATTCACTAAGCCCTTGCCTAGAGTTCCTGGGAGGAATATAAATGCAGAAAATATGGATTTTTCAACTCCACCAAGTAGAAGTAGAGAATGAAGGACCTCACAGTTGGACAGCGGAGGGGGGGGTGTCATGCATTAAGGAGATGTTCAGGTGGGATTTGTGGTAGAGCGCCAGTCCACCACCTCTTTTTGAAGCAGTGCGGTCCACCCGAAGCATTTTGTATCCATGAAAGGAGCATTGTGAGTCAGTAATTAAGGGTTTAAGCCAAGTTTCGGAGATGGCTAAGATATCAGGGCTGTTTACCCTGATCCAAGCCTCGAGATCAGGGAGATTGGCAAGAAGGCTCCTGGTGTTGATGAGTGCAAAGGTGAGACCATCTGTTTGTGGCAGACAGCGAGCAGGGAGAGCCTGTGTGTGATAGGGTACCTTTGCAGGACCAGGATTAGTCTCGACATCCCCTGCAAGTGTAAGGGATAGGGTAAATATCCAGAGTGAGGCAGTAATGTAAGCCCTTGCTGCGCAACAGGGGGATATAGAGAACCTTAAATGGATGTGACGGATTAATAACCACATATGCTTGACGATAAGCCCTGATGGAGGAAAAGGCCTAGGAAAGGGGTTAGTTAGTAGATTGGAGAAGCAGAAATTGCCAGGAGAGCATTCAGTGGGGTGTGTAGTGATTATGGGAGGACAGGTGAGAGCTGATAGTGCAGATAACATAAGCGTCCCAGCGAGAAGGGTAAGTAAAGACGTGGAAGTCATAGTGACAAAAGGAGAACCAAGGTTAAGAGGGAGAGAGATGACACAAAGAAAAAAAGGGGGGAGAGCAAGGGCAGCAGGTGGAAAGATGGGTGGATGTACACCAGGACAGAGAGCAGGTAGATTTGAAAGATTGAAGTGCAGGCGACCTCTAGTGGTCACCGACTATAACCTGCAGATGGAAAACAAAAAAAGAGCAACCATCGCAAGAGTTCCTCTATAAAAATAACACCAGCCAAGGGTGGGAGGGTATTGGGGGTGGGCGGGAGCAGTCGCGCTGGGCCTCGCCACTGCAGGCAGCAGGCAGCCTATGCGCTGCGTATCTGTGGCACGTAGGCAATCATATGCCCAAATGCCAGACAGCGGGGTCCAGTGGACCCATGGCGACGTTCACAACAGGTATGCTAGTGCCTTGCGCACAGTATCTCCCAGTCAGCTACGGGGCAGTGTGCCAGGGGCATGTTGGGGAGTGCCCAAGCCTCACATGTGCATGACAAAAATGGCATGCCGCACTGGTGTGGGAGATCTATGTGGGGGGGGGACCCTGCCATATCCTCTTGCATGCCTCTCTCCCCACAAGTCGTAGGTGGGGAGCGGCGGCATTGGGACCCTTCCCCCCCCACACACAGCTGCCACTGCCCACTGGGATACTTGGGAGGGGGGCAAGTGGCTGTTTAGGCAAATGCCCATTGTTTATTCTGGGCAGGCTGAGCACCGCCCCAGGCTCCCCTGCCCATCCGTGCAGTGGATCCACTATGGGACCCGGGATGTGCATCCTATTGGATGCCCACCCATGGCCCGCACTCCACCCCCATGCTGCCACGTTCTTCTGCCACGCAGCTACGTGCCGAGGAGGGTTGGGTGGGGGCATGTTTCAGCAGCCGCCGAATGTACATGCTGGCACACACACACATTGGTGTAGGTGCGAGGCAGCGCAGGTGGGATATGCACGATTTGTATGTACTTCCCGCCATTAGTGCATAGACCCCATTATTTTGTCCAAAGGATCCCTGACTATAAGCAAAATGAGAAACATTGGCACTCGCACATGCTTGAACACAACACCAGCAACAGAGTTCAAGGTGCTCAAGCCCTTTTAATGAAATTCATCAGCTCCACACCATTGAGACACAAAATACCAGGAATAAAAATCTCAATGTTTCACACAGGCCCCACTGCACTTTGTTAAGAGCATGTGTGAGTGCCAATGTTTCTCATTTTGCTCGTAGCTGTTTTTACATTGTGCACCACGCAGTGAGCAGCGACTCTTGCTTTTTGTTTGGATCCCTCATTATGCTTACCAGTGCAGCCAGCCTGAAGGGTTGAACTGCCCTGGAGAGAGTGAAATGTATGTAAATTATTGAACTCGGAATGCATTTTCAAATCTCTGCCTCCAACTTCAATTTTATTTCAAGAGCCAGGAGGACATTGGCTACAAATCTCACTAACCTAACCCTAACAAAACTTAAGTGAAATTCTAGCAAGAAAACATTAAAGATTGGGCCCACAGGCTGAGCTATGGCAGACTAAAATTAAAAAGCACACAAACAACTGATTGCAGACCAAACAATAAGTAATGCTCAAGCAAATGAACCCCAAACACCAAACAACAACTGATTCTTGGATAACCTTTTCCAGGTTCTGGAAGAGGCGACAGGGTGAGAGATTTGAGCATAGTGAGGGATCCCTTGGAAGAAACAATATTACTATGGTAAGTAATTTTTTCTTCAAACCTCAGGAATCCCTCAGTATGCTTACTAGTGCAGACTACAAAGCAGTACCTGGGGAGGCTGGGTACAGAACTTGTTTAGGGAAAAGGTTCTGCAAGACAGCAGTGCCAAACCTGGCATCCCTTCTGGACTACACATCCAGCCAATAGTGCTTTGTAAAGGTTTGTACAGTTTTCCAGGTAGCTGCTTTACACATTTCTAGCAAGGGAATATCCCTCGCAGCTGCCACAGAGGTAGCAGCACCACATGTAGAGTGTGCCCTGAGGCCTTGTGGTGGCAGCTTGCCAGCTTTACTATAGCAAAACTGAATGTAGGAGACTATCCAGCGAGCAATGATTCTCTTAGAGGCTGGCCTGCCCTTTCCCACTTCACTGTATGTGAGGAACAGCTGTGACTGGGAAGCTCTGAGGTCCTTAGTGTGGTCCAGATAGTAGCTAAGTGCACTCTTAACATCAAGTCTGTGTACCTTCTGCTTAACAGAGCTGGACTTTACCATGAAAGAGTGATGGACTGGTTCAGATAAAACTCAGACACCACCTTGAGAAGGAATTCCCTGTTAGTCCTAAGGATTGTCTTGCTTCTGTGGAAGATAATGTAGTTTGGGTATGTGCAGAGGACCTGCAGCTCACACACCTTCCTGGTAGAAGTTATGGCCACCAAGAAAACTGACTTCCAGGTGACATACTTCAAGTCTGGAGTAGCCATAGGCTCAAAAGGAGGCTCCATGAGCTTAGCTACACACAGGTTCAAATCCCAGGGAGAGACTGATTCCCTAACAGCGGGATACAGATGTAGGAGTCCCTTAAAGAGTTTCTTGAAAATGGGATGTGAAGCCACCATTTTCTCATTACCTGCTGAAACATAGGCAGAAATAGCAGCCAGGTGCTTTTTAAGGGTTGAAGGGCTGAGGCCCAAAGCATGCAGGTGAACCAAGTAGTCCAAAAGTATGGGCAGGTCTGCCTGTAAAGGATTGAGCTGCTTATTTATTAATTTATTTGTTTCTGATTACCGGTTAGGTGCGCTAGACATAGAAAATGCCCATTTTTCAGGCACAACCCGGGAGAGTACAATTACAGTCACAGTTAATTAAGAGTAGTAGAAGTACATTGAATACAAAATCCATGAAACAATTCAAAGGAAAATAAACTTCTAAGTCAGCGTAACACACCAGTAAATGTACAAAAGTCTGAAGGATGAGTATTAAACAGTGATGTACAATAAACAAGGACAGTAATACTTATTTCTAAAACAATGGCAGTACAATAAGCTTATTAGGATCAAGTGCTGAGTGGTTGGCTGATATGCCCCTAGGTAGGTGGAGGAAGGTTCAGTTAATAATTGGGGGGGGGGGAGTATAGGTAAGACAAGAGGATGTGTTAGGCAGAACTGATTTAAGACAGTGGGCAGTAAGTGCAATGGTGTATGGCATCGGCCTAAAGCAGGTCCAGCATAGTGGGAGAGATGACAGGAGAATTCAGGGATAAAGGAAGCAGGAGCAGAGGTCTGACTGCAGTAGGTGACTTCTAAGCTGGCGCTTAAAGCTGGAGTGAGTAGAGGCGAGGTGGATATTTTTAGGTAAGGAGTTCCAGTATACAGGTGCAAAATGGGAGAAGGCCTGAGCTTCCTTGGCAGTTCTACATCTGGGTACTTGAAAAAGCATCTGATCTCCAGAGCAAAGGGCATAGTACGGGCTTTGAGGAATCAGCATCTGGGCTAGAGTAGAGGGAACACATCAGAGTGAGAGATGCTGTCAGTCGGGGTGCCAAGTGAGTAGAGATGGTTAGCCATGGGTGAGAGCCAGTGAAGGCTGCTGAAAAGGTGGCAATGATGGGTATGATGATGTGAAGCCAATGCGAAATGACGTATGTTATTATTATATGTGGTATTCTATTTGTGCAGACTAGTTTTAGAGGCACCAGCATATGTAATGCAGCCATAGGTGAGAGGTGGAAGAAGGATGCCCTGGGCTATGATGACTCGGGCTGAGGGAGTGAGAGCATTATCTAATTCTGTAGGTCAGTCCAGTCTTGGAATTTACAGCTCTGCAGGTGATGGAGATTTGGAGGTCGAAGTCAAGAGAGGGGTCAAGGGTGATGCCCAGATATTTGAAGGAGAGGACGTTATCAAGATAGGAGCCATCAGAGCAGGAGATTGAGAGCTGGTCACGGCATTTCCATAGTCTATTAGGAATATACCACAGAGAAAATCTTTTCCATTTGGAAGCATATGTCGTCCTAGTGGCAGGTTTACTGGAAACTCTGAGGACCTTGAGAACCTCCTCTGAAAAGTGAAAATCAGAACACTCTGCTTAAAAACCAGGTGTTGAGGTGCAGTGACTTGAGGTTCAGAAAGGTTGTTCTGCCCTGAGACATGGTCAGTAGGCTGTGTCTCTGTGGGAGGCGAATGGGCTGTTTGATGGAGAGGGCATGAGGAAGAGAGGACTAGGCCTGCCTGGCCCAGTCTGGGGCCACTAGTATCATAGTTGCAGGCTGGCTTCTTAGCTTCAGCAGTACTCTTAGAAGTAGAGGGAATGGAGGGAAGGCATACAGGAACCTCCCCGACCAGTCCAGGTCAGGGCATCCATGGAAACTGAGCCCACTGCTGAGGCCTGCAACAAAAGAGTGGGAACTGACGATTCTCTTTGGAAGCAAACAGATCTATTTCTGGTGTGTCCCATCTCCTGAAGATTGTGGCCAGCACCTGCTTGTTCAGAGACCATTCGTGATGCCCGTGGCTGATCCTGCTGAAGGAATCCTCCAGGACATTGTCCTTCCCTGGAAGATGGACTGCTGACAGTTGCACTTCCATGGAGTAAGCCAGATTCCAGATTTTTATAGCTTCTGTGCACAGCTTTGAGGATCTTGTGCCTCCCTGTTTATTGACATAATACATGGTGATGGTGTCTGTCCTGATATAGACTGATTAACCCTTTATTTGGGAAGTAAATGACTGAAGGGCCAGGAAGACTGCCCTTAGCTCCAGGAAGTTTATATGCTCTCTGGATTTACGAGGGGACCACACTCCACTTATTACAGTATTTGGTCGCCCAGGTGGGCTCCCCAGCCTAGAAGGGAGGCATCTGTTGTCATGATGACTCGTAGTGAACTCTGATGTTGTCTTTTTCCTTCTACCAGTCCAGAGCTTTCAAGAAGGGTTTTGTCACAGGCACCAGTCTTGAAGGAGGGTCTCACTTTTGTAACCAATAGGCATTTAAGTGGTACTGGATATATCTCATTTGAAATGTAGCCCCTGCCACCAAAACTGTGGTGGAGGCCATATGACCCAAGAGCCGAAGGAAGTGCCTAACTGGTCTGGGGTGGCCCAGGATGAAGGATGTTGCCAGGCATACTAAGCTTTCCGTCTTATCCTGAGGCAGGAATGTTCTCCCTTAGAGGGAATCCAGTTCTGCTTCTATGAACTCCATGACCTGGAATGGTTCTGTTTGGGACTTCTGAGCATTTATGCAAAATCCCAGACTCTCCAGGGTGCTCTGTGCCAGTAGGAGAGAGGCCTTGGCCTGCTGGTGTGACTTTCCTGCAACCAGCCAGTCATCCAGTTAGGGAAAAAACAGCCCCCCCCCCCGTCTTCTGAGGTGTACCGCCACTATGGCTGAGCACTCTGTGAATACCCTGGGGGCTCAGGAGAGACTGAAAGGGAGGGTTGTGAACTGGTAATGGCCAAATGCCAGCCTGAACCTTAGGTGTTTCCTGTGGCTGGGTCTGATGGAAATGTGAAACTATGCATCCTTCAAGTCCCAGGATCCCATCCAGTCTCCCTGCTGTAGAGACGGTGTCACTGTAGCCAGGGTTATCATTTTGAACTTGTCCTTTTTCAGATGTTTGTTCAGAAACCTGAGATCCAAAGTGGGTTGGCACTCCCCATTTTCTTGTGGGTGAGAAAGTACCTTGAGTAAAGGCCCTTTCCCCACTGGGAGGAACTCTCTGTTGCTTTTGCTGCAGCAACCTTTTGACCTCCAACTCCAGCGAAATCCTTTCTGTTGGAGCGGGAAGTTTGAAATTTCTGCGAACCTGTAGCCTGGGAAATCTTTTGAACTGCAGTGTGGGCCACTGACTCACCACTTCCAGAACCCACTTGTCTATGATGATGTTTTTCCATTCATGACAGAAGTGAGACAGCCTTCCTCCTAGTGGCAATGGATTGGCGACCTGGGCCAACTCGTCAGGGGTTCTGCTTGGGCTGAGCCTTTAGTGCTGGAGCTGGATCATCCTGTCTTGATCCTCTTGTGCCCCTGCCCCTGAAGAAACCTCTCATCTGAGAGAAATCATAGGGCAGGAAGGCACTTAGGAAAATAACCCCTATTCCTGCCTCCCCTTCCATGAGGCCTATAGGAAGTGGAGGCCTTTTCTATCTCAGTGTCACTTTTGTAGGTGGCTTTGTACTCTTAAACTTTTTTCATGTATGCCTCTGTCTTGTCACCAAATAAAGAATTATTCTCACATGGGAAATCCATGGCTTTTACCTGGGTGTCTTGGGACAGGTTAGTGGTCCTAAGCCAGGCAAACCTCCTTAAAGATACTGCATGGCCCATGACCCTGAAAGCAGTGTCATTGGTATCCACTGCCATATGGAACTGGTATTTACTTGCATCAGTGGTGAATTCGGCTGTATCTGCCAAATCTTGTGCCAGGACTCCTGCTGCTTTATCACTCATGGCCAGAACAGAATTCCAGAGGGCTTTCTGGTACTGGGCAGTATAGGCCATATAGGCAGCCTGCCTTAGCAGTAGGGAGGCAGAGGTATAAACCCTTTTCCCCATAACTGTCCAGCTTCCTGGAGTCTTTGTCTGGAGTCTGGGTGGAGAGGGGAACCTTAGAGTTGTTGCAGGCAGCTGCCTGGACCACTTCTTCATGATCTGGGTGTGAGTAGAAGTACTCAGCATCATGCCTGTCCAGCTGGTACTTCTCCTCAATCTTTTTGTTGATCCCCGGAGTAGAAGGAGGGTTCTGCAGTAACTTGCAGGTCACTTTCTTGAGGGGTTTGTGCACAGGTAGAAGCAACCATTTGGCTGGAGTTAACCCCATGATATCCAAAAACTCTGCTTTGTCCTCATCCTCTACAGTTTCCTGAGTAGATAGGTTGAGTGTATTTACCATTTGCCTAACAAAGGCATAGTGGGAGGAAACATCCTCCTGACCCCAGGGAGGGGAACCAAACTCTTGTTCGGAGGAGCCATCAGGTTCAATTGGTTCCCCTTCTCCTCCTCCTCATAATAAAATTCAGCTTTCTGATCCTCAGGAACAAGGAGAGGGGCAGGGACTGAAGGGGGAACTGACATGCCCAATAATGAGCCCATGACTTGGAAAGCCTGAAAAAATTGCCAAGCCTTAGTCATGTCCTCCACAGAGGGCATTTTTGCTCTGTCCACTGACAGCTCCTTTCCTCCTTCAGGAGGAGGGGCAGCAGCATGTTTCTCTTTTTGTTTTCTCTTTGCAGGAACCAACTCTGGAACCTGCTCAGAGGGTCTTTTATGCTTGGCTACCTCTGAGGTCCCTTTTTCAGGAACCATAGAATCAGACATGTCCTTAACAGATCTTTCATTCTGTTTTCCATGAGATGATGGTCCCTCATCAGTGTGCTTTAGTGACGTAGAGGCAGACTGAGAAGCATAATAATGTTTCACTTTTTGACCCCTTTTTTTGACAGTTTTAGGGCAAACACCTACTGCAAAGTTTGCAGTCAGTTAGTGAATAATCAGGACCTAGACACCTTAAACACAACTCGTGGCAGTCTGCCTTTGCCAAGAGGTTTTAGGTTTTAGCACTTAGCACAATTTTTAAAGCCTGTAGATCCTGTTTTCTTTTTGGGTCTGTCTGACTTGCCAGATTAGAAGGACCCCTTGAAAAAACGTCTCCCAATAAGGAAAATTACAAATCTGTGGTCTGGTTCCCTAAAAAGGTGAACTGCTAACAAAAGGAGCTTTAAAACTTTTTTTCTAACTAAAAAAGAAAAACTTTCCCTCAGGAAAAACAACAAATACAAGAAAACATGCCTCTCCAGGAACTGAAGCGCTAACAGTTCAAAATAAAGTAAAATGAAGTAAAAATCAGAGGGAAAAGTGGTTCCTACAACCACTGAAGAACCAGAGAAAGCCTCAAAAATGCAAAAGAAAAAGCTAAACTACAATAATCTAACCAAACCAGCAGAGAAGAAAAAAGAATAAAATGAAAATACTTAAATACTCAGAAAATAAAGCCGGAAAACTCAAGTCAAGTGAAGAGAGCTGTTCAGGGCGACTTGCTTCCTCAGGCGAAGAAATAAATCTGATGTTGGAAAGCAGGATAGAATTTTTTTTTTGTTTTGTTAGTTGTTTAACCAGGACTAGCACACTAAGCTGAAAGCTTTTTTATAGGTGCGACCTGGGAGCACAGGGACTTGCTCAGGGTCACACAGTCTGCAAGCGGAAGCTGTGGGATTCAAACCCAGGTCTGGTCTGATGGATGTCACCAGATTTGCAGCTCAGAGCCTTAAACCACTGCGCTATACTGCCTCCCCCATGTCACCATGAGGCAGAGATTTGAAAATGCATTCTGAGTTTCATAATGTACATGCATTCCACTCTCTTCAGGGCAGCTCAACCATTCAGGCTGATTGCACTAGTAAGCATAGTGAGGGATTCTTGGGGTTTGAAACCCCCAGTCCCGATCCTGAACCAAGGACAGCAGGAGCTCACCTTAGAGATGGAGCAGCCCAAGCTCTCCCATGTATAGAGGTAATGCAAGATAGTGGTGATAGCAGAGATGGATTAGAGGGAGAGGAGGGAGGAATGTGACCTCTACAACATTAGCATCCCTCCCTTTCACACACTCTGAAACAAAGGGACTGTTGTTCCACCAAGTGACAGAATCAGGTTGTGTTTGTACCTTTTTTTTGCCTAGGGGGAACAATTCACAGAGCTGAACAAATCTCTTTTTACCAGTCTACGGAAGCAAACTTGCAATAAAACATCAGTGTTACTCCTGCAAATATTCTGTACCCTTATAATTTATTGAATGGTCCTTGAATCCAAGAGAGAAGAAATGTGCATGAATAGGCCCCAACCCCAGTTGCTGTACCTTGCAGGAATAGTACTCCTTCGGCACCAGTTACATTTTATTAATATTCAAGTACATGTTAATTTAAAGGAACCAAAAAATATGCAAAGCCCAAATTGCGGGTGTGGGAGGTATTAAAGAGAAGTGCAGTTGGCATCCTGGTTTGCTGGAGATTATCTGGTTTCCAGTGCAGATATGATGCAGTACAGAAATGCAGACAGACTGATTTGATCAAAGGTTGAAATGTGTAAGTTAAACACCTCTGTAATTTGCTTTATTAAAATAGATTGTGCTTTCACTTACCTCATGATTGAAAATGTAGGGTCAAAATGTCAAAAACAACAAAGTTGTGAAGAAACATTGAATTATATTCACCATTTACTCATAATTTTCTTAGTTTGGGATATTTGGACTCCAGGGACCAGGTATTCAAACTGCGCCATTCTGTGGTGCAAGCCCTTGCGCTGCTCAAAAAAGTTGCGCAGGGGTGTGGCCAGGGCGATATTCAATGGAGTTGCGCTGTTGAGCAACTTCTTTGAATATCGCCCCATGGCCACAGCCACTGTGCATGGCGCAGTGGAACTGCACCACCGCAAGTGGTCAGAGTGGAGCATTCAGATGCGGTGGCGCAAGTTCCATTGCATCATGCGCAAACCTGCGATATTCAAAAGGTGACATGCAAATGGGGCCATAATTTATGCAAGGTGCACGGGGGCCATTTGCATCTAATTATGGCCCCATTTGCATGCCATTAGCATGCAGGTGCGCCGATCCCCAACGACTTGCGCCTGGCGCCTGCCAGACAACAGCCATCAGGGAGTGACGCCCCCTGCAGCCCGATCGCGGGCATGATAGTATTCCCGTAGCCCGATCGTGGGCGCGTAATATCATTCCGCCCCCAGACCCGATTGCGGGCAGAGCGTTCCGTTCTCCCCATTAGCTCAACCGCGGGCAGAGCGTTCTGTCCCCCATTAGCCCGATCGCGGGCAGAACGTTATGTCCACCCGAGCAGCCCGATCACGGGCATCAGACTTCCCATCCCCCAGAGTCCAATATCCCTGGTGGTCCAGTGGACTGCGAAGCTCGATCACGGGTACATCGTTAATTTCAAAGTTCAGTATATTCGGTTAGGGACCGCGAGTGATCGGCATAGTTAGTCTCTTTCTCAGTTCTCTGTCTTTTATTTTTATACTATTTCGGCCACTACTCGCTCCCGCCGTTGGTGGTGGCGTTTTGAGCCCGGAAGCTTTACGCTTCGCCGACTGAGCTGACGTATCGTCAGTCGGCGGGCGTGAAGCGGCAGGCGGTGGGGTGCTGCCAGCTGACGGGGAGCGGGTGGTGGGCTCCATGGTGGGTGGGGTGAGGGCCACGATCACCAGGGATATTGGACTTTGAGGGGGTTTGACTTATGCCCACAGTCGGCTTCTCGCGGTCCACTGGACCAGGGATACTGGACTTTGGGGGTTGACGTTATGCCTGCGATCGGGCTGCTCAGGAGGGGACATAACTGCCCGCCTGTGATCGGGCCAATGGGGGGACAGAACGTTGTGCTCCACATCGGGCTAATCGGGATACTTCAGCCCGCGACTGGGCATAGGCGGTTTGGAACAGAGGAGGGCCACCCACAGGTGGCAGCTGCTGTGTTGTGCCCTGCAATGCGGTAGCTCACCTGTGGGTGGCCTCGACAATCCTTTTTTTTGTGTAAGTTGTGCAGGCGCAGGTAGGGTTGCGCCCTGCATAACTCTACACAGCCCAGCTGAATATCGGGCTGTACAGTTTATGCATGGTTCCTCCCCCTTCAGTTGCGCATGCCTTCATTATCATTGTGCTGTTGCTCAGCATGGATTTGGGGGCGCAACTGCCTCCTGCTGAATATCGCAGGATGGCGCATTTCGGACTTTCGCAGGCGCAACCCTATTGTGCATGGCTCAACTCTTTTGAATTTCTGGGCCCAGATTTTCAACATAGCCCTTTAGTCAATCCACCTTATGAACATGATAGGTGTCATTTCTCAAATCCTGTGCAAAACACCTTTTCATGATTGTTCTACAAAGTGATGTTTTGGCCAGGATTTCATAAATAACACCTGTCACGTTCATAAGGTGGTGCCAAAAAAAGGCCATATTGAAAATTTGAAGTCATAATCTCAGAAAACAACAAAGTTATAAACAAACATAGACATTTTCAATGTTTACACATAATTTTGCAATATATTTCCCTTTTGAACATACATTTTCAACATACTCATAATTTTATGCCCATTGAAAGAACATGGCAGGTGTCATTTTCAAATCCTCCTCAGAAATCCCTGTTTTTCACAGTTCCATAAATTAGTGTTATGGGTGCCATTTCATAAATGACACCTGTCATGTTCATATGCTGGAGTCTAAGGAAGCAGCAAACGTGTCAACCTCTTCATCTCCCAGGCATGACAATTTCTCTATTATAACTCATGTTTTAATGTGTTACTTTTAGACTCTGTGTTGTCTGTGCTTGTGACGGGGTTGTGTAAGACTGTGTCCCATTTGTTATACAGAGAGAGTTGAAAGCAAGGATCTTTTTTTCTGTTCTCTCCTATTCTGTCACTTGTTTATCTCTTGTCTGATTGCACAGTCAGATTTTCCTTATGGAACCTCAGAACTGGACACTCCAATGATCCCACAATTTCCCCCTGTCATCACCCTTCCTTCACTTGCTGTTTCTGTTCTTTCTTTCTCCCCTTGCTTCTCTGCGGATATAACCTATATGTGAATCTTTATGTGAAACTGAAATCTCTTGCTTTGCAAATGTATGTAGGTATATTGTTGGAATGAATTGCAGAAAACTGTTTTGGATTTGTTAAAAAAGATAGCAAGATAGAACACAGGGACTTGACCTTGAGAAACCTTTTGATCTTCCACAAGCCTGTTTGCAGAGCTCTCAGCAGAAAAAACAGCTGTGGCCAGAATGTCTTAAATCGATTGCACCTGTTGAGAAGACTGGATGTGCTGGTCACAGGAAAGAAATTGATGAAGTTTGGTACATTATGTGAACACAGGAGCTATAGCTTAATGAGAACAGGATGCAGAATTCAATTGGTAGGTGAAAACCTCTTACAAAAAAGAGCAATGTTTGTTTAGAGAGTTGGAGGGAGAGAGAGTGAGATTTATAATTAAAGATACCCTCAGATGAAGGACTTTGTTTTTTTGTAACTGCTTTATAACAGCTATACTGCACAATTTTAGTTTTTATTGTTATTGAGGATAATAAACCGCTAGTTGCAAATTTTATGTCTTCTCCTGGTTTGCCTATGCTTCCGCTTCCTGACTTATGCCTTGACAACAATGTTTTACAACTATAGAGCAAATACAAGCAAGCATTTGGCATTGACAATTGCTTGTTACTTTAGAGCCAACCACATCCATTGCTATTCTCTCAAAAGACATATCTGTCAAGGGCAGTGGTACCAGGGGCCCCATGTCCTTCACTCATTGGTGCTACTTTCTGAAAATCAGCACAAGAATTGCAACAGGTGGCAACAGCCTCATGAATCCTAGGCCAGAAAAATCTGTACAGCAATCTGGCAAGGGTGCACTCCCTCCTAGAGTGACCTGCCATAGGACTGGCATGTGCTGTCTATAACAACTCAGTTCTGTACTTCTTTGATATGACCAATTGTTCCATCTGTTCCTGCATCTGAGGATTAACACAAACTGTGTACACTAGCCTATCAGATTTTTTAAACATTGGTTCGTCTTGTTTTTGTTTCACTCTCAGCTGCTAAAAATAACCATGGAGAGAAGCATTGTTAGTTTGATTAGAAACAAAACCACAATCAGTTGTCATTTTAGTTTCAGTATCAGACCCTTATGTCCATCAGTCTTTTGTTGCCACTGTTTTTTTCAGTTATCTTCTTTCTTTCCCAGACTTCAGGATCCTGGAGCTGGGCTCAAATGATTCTGAGTCAAAGCCACCAAAAGGAGAGCAGTCCCCAACATCAGACATTGTCTGTGCTTGTGCTGTTGTCATCACAGCTGCTGAAAAAGCAGGGTTTATTCCCTTGGTGATTAACTTAGCAAATGCTGGAAAGTCATTTCCAATAATCTCAGATACAGGTGACTTTGGTACTACCCCCACTTTCATTTGGCGCAAAGTGTTAATATTTAGAGTCACATGGGTGATGGGATAGGATTGAGTATCGAGTGTCCCCATGGATGCAGATGACCCCAGTACCTGGTGTTTTTGTACAGTCTTTTTCCAGAACTTCAATATGCTTCCTGAATTTGTAAGTCCCTTCACAGTCTTGTCTCCTAAATTGACATCTGTTAAATACTTGCCACGATATACTAAGGCTGAATTTACTCCACTGTCATCCTCCTTATTTTTGTGGCAATTTCTTGCAGTATGGCCTGACTTATTACAGTTATAGCAAATAAAGTCTTTGTGTGCAGATTTCTTACCCCCATCAGAGTTCTTATCTGATCTGGAGTTAAATTGGGAAAAAGAGGGTCTTGCCTTTCCTTGTCTTTTACTTTGTTGTTGTGGTGTCTGTCTGGCCATCTGATAACCCTCAGCCAAAGAATTTGCCTTTTCCCCACTTTCTGGTTGGCGTTCTTTTATCCGTAGCTGCATGTCTGTAGGAAGGATGTTGATGAATTGCTTCATTACAGATGTGTCAATAATCTGTGAGACTGTTTTGCCACTGGTTGCAGCCATTTTATAAGGAGTTCTCTGAGTCGGGTGAAAGCTTCTCTAGAACTGTTGGTTGAGTGGTACTTCAGGGACCTGAATTTCAGACTGTAGGTCTCTCCTGAGATGTCATGTCTTTTAAGGATTTATTTTTTACAAGGTCATAGTTTTCTGACTGCACAGTGTCCATATTGCTGTAGGAAGTTGGGCTTTACCTATCATATAAGGTACCAGCCTAATTGCACATTGCTGTTTTGGCAATTGGCAGGCTCCAGCGACCATTTCAGAAGTTGTCAGGTATGCTTCAGTATCATCCGAGGGACACAGTTTTGTAAGTTTAATGTCTTTTAAGTTGTTTGTGTTTTGTTGATCTGCTGGATCTGTACCAGATCCTCCAGCTTTGATAGCTGTACCAGATTCCCCAGCTTTGATAGCATGCAAGGCATCCAGCCATCACTGCTTATGTTGCTGCATCTCATCTCATCTCTTCACTGTTCCACAATAAGCCTACTATTTGAAGAAGGCAGACATGTTTTTAAGTTCTGTCTCTGCCTGTTCTTCATTCGTCACTGGTGTCGGCTGTACAGTCTCAATTTAGACTTTTGTTTCTGCTTGACTGACATTCTTCTGGCAATCACTCCTGAGCTTGCTGTTACAGGATCCATACCTTTCTTTTGTGTCCCCTGGTACCAGGTCTAGTAGCCATGCACAAAACTCCTGGCGTAGAGTATACATGGCAGAAGACACCAGGAGGAAGGACTGCTGTGTGACTGGACTTCTCTACTGGGACTAAACAAGTAGAACTCTAGTATGTGGACCTTTAATTTAGGGTAAAAAACAAACTAACAAACAAAACAAAAAAAGTGTGTGTTTGTCTGAGTTAACTGAACTGAATGGTTATCTGAACAGTTATCTAGGTGTAAATCTCAGGTGATTGAAAGGGCTTGATAGCTGTGCAGTTTAAATTACTTGTAGAAAGATCTAGTAAGTAGGGGGAGTGGCTTAGCTAGAAGGAAGCTAAATTTAAAGACTGCCTTAGAAAGATTCTGCTAGTAGCTTGGCAGAAGACACCACGAGGAAGGACTGCTGTGTGAATGGACTTCTCTACTGGGACTATATTGCCCTCCTTCCCTCCCCCCCCCCAAAGCTAGTTCTACTTTTATAGGCACAGGATTTGACTGACAACAGGAACTTCCTGTTTGGGAGCAGGAAGTGAGTGATCACAGAGCCACCAAAGACCCACCATCCTAGAAGGGCAAGAGTAGCTCTCTGGCCCCCTCTAGCTGCTGGAGGTCTGCCTCTGAGCAAGTAAGGGGTCTACTAAGAAATATAGGCTATTCTTGTCTCAGAACAGGACAATCAAGAGCTTAAAGGGCACACAGGCAGAAAGTAAGTAGAGAGAGAAGAGAGAAAAAAAAAAGAGGAAAGAGTAAGGATTCCAAACAGTTAAGGGGCCAGAAATAAGACATGATGGGAGTGGTGCAGTGCTGTGGCTGTGGAGCAGCAGTCTTCTGGGAGCGTTCTGGAGGATGCGGTGTTGTCCCATCTGCAGGCACCTCTCTGGGCTGAGGGAGGAGGTTGCTCATCTCCAGGCTGAGTAGGCCAGGATTTGTGGGACCTCCTCTTCCATCTAGAGGACCACCAGTGCCACTGCCGTTGCCTCAGAGGTTGCCAAGAAAGAGGAGCGGTTGGACCACAGTGGGCTCAGGGAGGGTGAGGGTGGTGGAACAGAGGCGCATCCCTCCAGTTGTGCCTCTCCACAATTCCTATGCCATTCAGGCAAAGTGTGGTTCCTCTATGGAGGTACCCATAGTGGAGACCAAGGAGGATCCTGGGAACCTCCACAAAGGAGACTCACAGGAGGGTGGCAGAGGACCCCACAGGGGAAGGAAACAGCTCCTGGTGAGGGACTACATTGTTAGGAAGGTTGAACTGGGGGAGGAAGGGGAGAGGGAGGTGAGGTGCCTGCCTGGCGCCATGGCTTGGAGGGACAGGGAGTGAATCCTCAGGATTGCCGGAGCAGCTGCACAGGGGAGGAGCTGGATGTCATTGTCCACCTAGGGACAAATGACCTGGCTAAAAGGGATTAGAAAGTGCAGGAAGAGTTTGTGGAATTGGGGAGGGTCTTAGACAAGTAGCACTACGGTAACCTTCTCGGAAGTGCTGCCTCTCTATGGCGTAGGAGGAGGCTAAGTGTTCCTTTCATAAGTTCAATTAGTGGTTGAAAAACTGGTGCGGAGCTCAGAGATTTGCTTCATTGAGGACTGGGGTCCACCTGGGCGATGCAAGTCTATACTGGCATGATGGGCTGCATCTGTCCAGGAGGGGAACCAGGATCCTAGGTGATAGGTTTAAATGCTTCATTGGCAAGCATTTAAACTAGCCAAGGGGGGAGGCACTGGAAAGGAGTAGGGAAATCCTAGCCCCCCCAAAAATTCACGGTAGTAAGTGCGGTAAACACCAACATAGAGGTGTCATTAGGGAGAAGGGCAAGGGTAAATGGGGAAAGTGACAAAGGCAAGAAGGACAGGGATGGGGCAAAAAGGAGTAAGGCCATCAGGAAATGGAGGGTAATGAGTACCAATGCCTGTAGTCTGGGCAACAAGCTCCCTGAGCTGGTGGCCTTGATGGAAGAGGGATGCCTGGATATCGTAGCAGTCACAGAAACATGGTACACAGAGAACCATGACTGGGATGTTAGCGTTACCTGCTGAAGTGGTATGCAGTAGAACAGTGGACTGCTTCAAACGAGGATGGGACAGGACAAGGGGGAGGGTTAATGAAGGGGAAGGGTGGAAGGAGGACAGCTGCAGAATAAGGGGTGCTAGCTGCACATTCGAGCAGACTTGATAGACCTCTAGGCCTTTATCTGCTGGCAAATTTCGTATGTTCGTATACCGGGTACATAACCTACAGGAGGAGAGACAGGCAGGGGAAGAGGGAAGAGTGGCTCTCTATGTAAGGAAGGGTTAAAAGCAACTGAACAAAAGAGTAAACAGGGAGGAGAGGAGGCACTGTGAGTCACCTTGGAGACTGGAAAGGGCACCACAATCCGCACAGGGGTTGTGTCAGACCCCCATGTCAGGGGAGGAATGGACAAGGTATGATAGAAAGCGTTCTTAGGATGGCAGAGAAGGGAGATACTGTTGATGGGATACCTGAATATGCCAGATGTTAACTGGAGCACATTTGCTGCAGCCACATCCAAAGCAGGGCCATTCTTGATGACCTACAGGTGGCAGGCCTCAGACAGCTAGTTTCGGAACACACTCGTGATGGAGCAATCTTAGACCTCGTACTCTCAAATGGGGGCAGTGAGAGGATCTCGGATCTAGAAGTGGGTTGCCATCTGGGAACAAGTGACCATCAAACAGTGTGGTTCACGTTAAACTCAGCTACAGAGTCAAGCCATACAAAAGTGAGAGTACTGGACTTCAGGAGGGCTGACTTTGGCAAGATGGGAGAATGCCTCAGAAAATCACTAGCAAACAGGCTAGAAGGAGGGGTGGAGCAACAGGGAATCATCAAAACTGCCATCACAGAGGCAACAAGCCTTTGTGTGAAGCAAATAAACAAATCAAAATGAAAGAAAAAGCCACTATGGTTCTCAAAAAGGGTGGCTGGAAAGTCAGGGAGAAAAAGATAGCATTCCGGAAGTATAAGGAAACACAGAAGGAGCAGGACAGAGAACTGTACCAATTAAGGCAGAAGGAAGCAGGGAGGGAAGTAAGAATAGCAAAGACCCAAACGGAGGAAAAGATAGCCAACTCAGTTAAGAAGGGGGATAAAACCTTTTATAGGTACATCAGCGAGCATAGAAAGACAAAGGGAGGGATAGTGAGGCTGAATAGAATGAACGGTGGTTGGGCAGAAGGGGGCAGTGAAAAAGCAGGGATACTGAATGAATATTTCTGCTCAGTATTCACAAAAGAGGAGGGGGAAGTGCCTAATCCAGTTGACAGAAGCACTCTTGATGGGGGGGGGGTCGATCCCAGTCCTTTCACAGAAGAAAGGGTTCTGCAAGAACTCCTAAAACTGAAGGTGGACAAAGCAATGGGACCTGATGGAATTCACCCCAGAATTCTAAAAGAATTAAGGGGGAACTAGTGAAACCGCTGGCTACTCTTTTTAATAAATCATGGGAGGATGGTGTGGTACCTGAGGACTGGAGGAAAGCGGATGTGATTCCTCTTCACAAAAAGTGGGACCAAGACAGGCAGGAAACTACAGACCTGTCAGTTTGACCTCTGTGGTAGGGAAAGTGATGGAGTCACTTCTGAAGGAAAGAATAGTTGAGTACCTAGAGGCCACTGGGGCACAGGACCCAAAGCGACATGGGTTCACAACAGGAAAGTCATGTCAGGCCAGAATCTAATAGATTTCTTTGACTGGGTGACCAAAGTAGTAGACCAGGGAGGCTGTGGACATGGCCTAGCCTAGACTTTAGCAAGGCATTTGACACAGTCCCACACAAAAGATTAATAGTCAAATTAACCAGCCTGGGAGTGGGTTCCAGGGTGGTAGCCTGAAGTAAATCATTGGCTGGACAACAGGACGCAGAAGGTAATTATAAATGGGTCCACTCTGAAGAAGAAGGGTTACTAGTGGGGTACGCGGGTTCAGTGCTGGGTCCAGTCCTTTTAATGTCTTTATAAGTGACATTGCAGAGGGACTGGAAGGAAAAGTATGCCTCTTTGCTGATGACACAAAGATCTGCAACAGGGTTGATACACAAGGAGGCGTGGAAAGGATAAGAAGGGACTTGGCAAGGTTGGAGGAATGGTCAGAGTATGGCAGTTGATTCAATGCAAAGAAGTGCAAAATAATGCCTGGAAACAAGAACCCAGGAAGAATACACAATGGCGGAGGTAGTAGCAACAAAAAAGGAAAGGACCTGGGGTAATCATATCAGTGACCTTAAAGTTGGTAAGCAATGTGAGAAGGCAGTAGGGAGGGCTGGGGTATACTGGGATGCATGGGAGGCATCACCAGCAGAAACAGAAGTTGTTATCCGCTGTACAGACAGTTGGTGAGACCCCATCTGGAGCACTGCATGCAGTTCTGGAGACCTCATCTCCATAAGGACATAGGCAGGATGGAGGCTGTCAGAGGAGGGCAACTAAAATGGTGCAGGGTCTGCAAGAGAAGTCGTACGAGGAGAGACTTAAGGAGCTTGATATGTATATCCTTGAGGAAAGAAGGGAGGGGGGGATGTGACAGAAATGGGCAGGAAAGAGTTAATGGTTTGGATTCTGTAGGTGCCTTATTTTGTTAGCAGTTTGGAAAAAATACAGTCAGGCTGAAATCCTCTGTCCAGCAGCATCCAGCTTGTGGAATTCCTAGCTGCTAGATAAGAGCTGGGTCATAAATCTCGAGTGGACATCTCCAGACACACACAGACCTGCAGACACGGACACAGGGCAGTTTGAATAGATTGGATCATTCAAATATAAACTTAAGATGAAAAGGGAATATAATTGGTCACTGATAGGTGTTCACTCTGATTGGGACAATTAAATACATGTTAATTGGTTAGTGCATTTAAAGGGAGAATAGGAATGACCCATTCTCCACAGACTATATAACCTTCTAAAAGACCGAGAAGTTCTCCTTGTGCTTTGGAAGCTGGGAGGGGAAACATAAGCTTGGAGCCTACCTTGTAGCTATGTCCGTGGGAGCTGGCAGTTAGAACAGGGTCCAGTGTCTCTTGTAAGGACAGGGAAGGGTAAGTTTAGTGATAGCATATTTCAGTAATAGCCTTCTTTTTTTGCCATCTGTTATTTAAAAACATTTGTTTACTTTTCCTGTATGAATGTTATTCTCTTGTGTTGTAAATACATATCCTGTAACTGCTCATTGCACTTTCTGTTAAGTAAAAAGCTATTTATTTGCTCAACAGTTGTGACTGTGATGTCATTTTTCTAAGGTAAATACCACTGGCTGAGGTAAACTCTGTGTAGCATCCACCACCCGAGAGAGACACACTACCAGACTTTAACTTGTGCAATTGCACGTTTAATTATTTCAAGTTTGTACACTTGAAAGAGGTGCCGGCAGGAAAGTTCGGCTGGTGGCAGAGAATACCCAAGGACAGACACCTCTCTAAAAGCTGTTTCAGCCCAGAGGGAGAGGTGGGTTGTCACAGGGGACATCATAGAAACTTTTAAGTACCTCAGTGGAATCAACAAAGTCCAAGAGGGTAGCATCTTTCAGAAAAAGGGACGTTCAAGAACAAGGGGACACAATTTAAAGATGGAGCGGTTCAGGGGCAATGTGAGGAAGTATTTTTTCACAGAGAGGTAGTGGATGCATGGAACAGCCTTCTGAGGAGGTTGTGGGGTCTAAAACTGTGGGAGAATTCAAGAATGCATGGGACAGACATAAGGCAATTCTTGTGGTGGGTAAGAAGAAATAGGCTGTTGGTTAACTAGGATCTGGGGCCTATCCTGTAGGTAGGGAAATGGGCAGACTAGATGGGCCAAGCGGTCCTCATCTGCCATCAAAGTCTATGTTTCTGTGTTATGTTTCTAAATCCCACCTTGTCTGACACCAACTTTCATAGAGGAATAGGTCAGGAAGCATAGGTAGACCAAGAAAAGTTATAAAATGTGCAAGTAGCATTTTATTATTATCAATAACATATAGAATAAAGGATGGGGGACTATGTTATGCAATAATTTAATGCACACCCGAGGTGTGGGATGCTACATAAGCCCGAAGGGTTTATTAAAGCATCCCACACTGAGAATAATTGATAAAATGAGTTGAAGACAGTTCCCATCTTTTATTATATATAATATCTAGTGACAACTTTTTCAGCCCCAGTCTTCAGAAAGCAGTTGGAAAGCAGTTCAGAGAGAGAGAGAGAGAGAGAGCATTTCAGACACACACACACACACTCTCTCTCTCTCACACACTCATTCTCACACTGACACTCACTCAGTCTCGCTGTCTCCTTCACTGCTTTTTGGATTTCCAGTTTTATTTATTTTAAGTTGTATTGTAAGTGCGCTTACTGCATGGACCTGTTCTCACTCATGGTCTGCATTGGTGGCGATTGGAACCGCAGGATCAACCAGTTATGTGTTTGTTTGTTTTTTACTGTAAAGGCAGGATCAGCCAGATATGTAAAAAAATTGTTTTGAGAAGATGAGGAGTTTTCTTGTGGAAGCTCCTAACAGCCGCCATGTTTGAAGATGCATTTGGCCCGCCCACACAGACAAGGAGAGCCAATGGGAGAGCGCTCATTTTTTGACAGCCTGAATGCATGTTCACTGTAATATCCCACCGGTTATTACGGCAAATATCAACCTGCAAATGTTAAGAAAAACATTGGTCACCAGTTATTATAATAAAATAAAATTTGTTCAGGATAGCTTTTCATACAGGCAGTACAGAACAGAAAAAGTCCTACACCCAGTCTCTCTATCTCTAAACAAAACATTGCTCTCTTTTTTAATAAGATGTATTTTTACTGGCAGTTTCAATTCTACATCCTGTTGTTTAAGCTGCATCTACTATTTCTCACAAAATGTACCAGAACTTTGTCAATTTCTTTTCTGAGGCCAGCCTGAAGAGCACATCTAGTCTTTAACAGGTGCAACAAAGTAGAGAATTTTGTCCCAGAGCTGGTCTCCCATTGGCAGTTCTGTAAACAAGCTTGTGGAGGTCAGAATACACTCCAAGGTTGACCTCCTTATTACAGATGGTTATTTTTTTAAGAAACCCAAGTAGCCTTCTGCAGTCATTTAAACAACATAGGTATATACATTTGCAAACCATGGGATCTCAGTTTCATGTAAAGATTTACATATATATTTTTAACCACAGAGAAGCAAGGGTAGAAAGAAAAAATAGAAACAGCAAGTGAAGGAAGGGAGATAACAGGGAGAAATTGTGTGACCATTGGAGTGGCCAATTCCTAGGTGCCACAAGAAAATTTTATTGCACAATCAGACAGGCAAGAGACAGACAAGTGGCAAAACAGGAGAGGACAGAATAGATACTTGCTTTTAACTCTCTCTGCATAACAAATGGGACAGGGTCTTACCCAACCCCGTCACAAAGTCCACTTATAGCCAAGATGCATATCAACTGCGACTTATTGAGAATATTATTAATGTTGTTTTATTTTTGAAACTGAGGAGGAATGCTGGGATAGGAGGAGGAGGAGACTCATGCTCTTACTCAGGCCCCTAAACATAACACTAACGGAGGAGCAAGTGGTAGCACGTGGCTGGTGTAATCGTTTTGAGAATGGTGGTCATTTTAAACAAATGAGTGTAACTAAATGGAGAATGGTAATGCTAGTCCCTTTGGAAGAAACCCACTTCATCAGTTGACACAAGACTAAGTAAATACTTTAAAATACTTTAAATGAACACCTGAGATTTCTCCACTGACAAGTACTCCTGTCTTGCTTGATTTGTGTGGCGGACACTGCTTGGTTTGCAGTGGTCGATTGTGGACGTAGATGCCTTTTGCTACTGGATTGGTCTCTCCAGAGAAGTGAATCCGAAATAGAGAGACGGCTGGGGAGAACAGAACATCGTCACCTGCTGATTTCTGTTGTCCTTTCTTTCTTTTTCCTATTTTGTTTGTCGGTCCCTGCTCAGCTTGTAAAACATGAGTGCAACGGTTAGAGACAGTCATACACTCCCCCTACTGTTGGTTATTCCAGCAGGAGAAATAAAGAGAAGGTAGACTGTCTGTTGGTGAACATCCGGAAACATATCAGAGAACATGCAACAAAGAAATTGAAAAGACTGCTGCATTGCGCTAAAGTGAGTACTTGTTTCTTCAATCAGTAATTAAAAAGCACTTGGTAACAAGACTGCAATATTAGAAACGTTTGCACAACGATATTAAGCCGGAGATAGCTTTGTCTTTTTAAATACTCCAAAAGCAAGGTGGAAGGTGGAGGTAGGAGGAAAAAACGAGTAAATGTATCAGAACCAAACTGGTAAATGTTTGGAGACAAATAACTGTGTGGCTGTAAAGGCTAAGGGGAGAAAGAAACATGAAGGAAAATCAGGCCTTGAATACATTACTAAAAAGGCTTTGTGGTATTGCTATTGGGTGAAAAAAGGAGTAAAGCGGAGGAGAGAATAAAAGAAGGAGGAGGGGGTTACAGATCTTTTAATAAAAAGCTTGTAATAGAATGCTATCACTTTAACTAGCAGTTAAGTACAGTACAAGAGGGGAAAGTGATGTAAAAATAAACCTCTAAGCTTTAAATTGACCCACATACTGTAAAAAGATTATTAATTAGCTCTGAAGATTTATGCCTCATCTTTTTAAAAACGGAGAAGGGTTTACCAAAGGCTGATGTTTACCAGAAGTAAAGACTCTGAGTTCAAACATCAGAAAAATCAAATAACACAGCTGAAAGGTTTGAGGACAGACCTAAATGGATTAAGCCCTCAAAAACCAAAAAGACTAAGAAGACTGAATACGTGCACGAGAACATTCCAGAGCCAGAACAAAAGCAAAAAAGTAACACCAAACCAACCTAAAATTAACTGTTTCTTTGGTACTCCTTCCACATTGGCCACCATTCTGTCCAAATCCAGTTCACCAATTATTTCACCTATTTGGACACCAGAAAACCCTGAAATAAAAAAGGGACTTTGCACAAATATGGCTGAGCAGGGCCGGATAGAAGCAGCAAATGGGGCACATTCCGAAACAAATATAACTGAAACGGATTTAACAAAGCAGTTAATATTTCCCAAAGATGAAGGGCAAGGTCATGCTATTCAGCAGTGTGTGTAGCAAGCATAAAGTCCATTCCCTCACCATCCAGAATGGCTCTGGCGCTCAACTTGAGCAGGTCAAGCTTTTCAAATACCTTGGGATGACGTTGGATAACTTCCTCTCCTACACACAACACATTGAGAATGTTGCCAAGGCCGTAAACATTCAAACTGGAATACTACATAGGGACAAGTATTGTATGACTACAGATGCTCTGCGGCTGGCAATCCACAGCTCAGTCACCTCCGCCATTGATTATGGTCTAGCCATCTATGGCTCTGCCTCCCCTACTGCCCTCCGTAGGGTAACGGTGGCACTTAACAAGGCATGTAGACTACGTGTTGGCGCTGCCCACCTTACTCACACATGTGAACTATATGCCCAATCTGGATGGCTCCCACTCCTTAGTAGGATCAGGTATCAGACCTTCCTGCTAACAAAAAAGGCACTCTTAGGCCTCATGCCACCAGGTGTTGAAAAGCTCCTAAACATGCACAGGACCACTCAGCATACCCGTAACGCCATCAATCAAACCTTTCAGGTTCCCAGATGTCAGACCTCAATGGGACAGAAATTGTTTGCCTACAGGGCTCCAAACTTGTACAGTGCTCTCAGCCAGGATATCCTGACTACTCCCAAAATTGGCTCATTCAAATGGTTGCTCCATGTACACCTCACCTCTTCTAGCAACTGTAATTGTTTCACTTAGAGCTCCACCTCCCTTAGAACCCCTGACTTTCCTGCTCCTCTCCTATAAATTTCTGCTATCTAGTCCACCTTTCGTACCCCTCTGCTACCCTGCCACTCTCACCCCCATCACCAGCACTTACAGCATCCCTGCCCCCTACCCTACTAGCACTTCTCAGTCCCTCCTGCCTCTCTCCTTGACAATGGCCTTCTAGCCTGCCCACTCTGCTGGGACTACCCTCCCTATGGCTCTTCCCCTCATATCCAGTCTTCCGATGCACTGCTCAGTCCTCAGTCTGAACTGGCCTCTCTACATCGATCACTGGTTTAAGCTTTACTGTTACCTTACCTGTGTAGTCTCGTATAATGAATAATGATGTTCACCCTTGTTTGTTCCCTACCTTCATTGTAACTACTGTATAATTTTTGTAATTATGTTCACCCTGTTTGTCTACCTACAATTTGAAGTGGAACCTTTGTAAATGAGCTGTTCTTGCTCAAAGGTGTTTAATCTGAGAGCTAATAAATAAATAAATAAATAAATGGGACTCAAGGTACCCATGAAGAAAAAGATCAGCACAAAAAGAGAAAAGATGAAAACCTGACTCAAAAGGTTGAAATAAGTAAAACACAGCAAGAGCAGGACCAAGATCCCCCCGATGGGCTAAGACCATCTTACAAGAAATTCTTATAATAAAAAGTAAGATGGATCCATTGGATAAATTGGTTGCAGAAGTGGACAATATAAGAATGTAATTAAAGAATATCGAAACTTCCAATAAACTAAACCTTGACAAAATAGTAATTGCAGAAAAGAGAATAAGTGAGGTCGAAGACAATATAATATAATAATATGTAATAAGAGACAACTTTCACACCAAAACCTTGAAATAAAACAACTACAATCCAAATGATTGATGCAGAAACAAGATCCAGAAGGAAAAACTTAAGATTATTGGGAGCACCAGAAAAATGGGACCAACATGCTGTTTTAACACAATCATTAGATGAAATGTTCTCCACTTTACTAGAAATTCCCAAAGAAGTTTTCAAAATGGAATATAACTGAGTACAAAGAGCCCTTAGACAGAGGCCTGATGATGATGCTCCTCCTAGGGTTATCATTGTGAAAATGCAAAAGACAGAAGATAGAGATAAAATCATGAGCCAAGTATTTAAAAAGGAAGAAAATCCTATTGAATGATGCAACAATTAACATTTTTCAGGACCTACCAAATGAAGTTATAATTGAAAGGAAGAAATATGCCCATTTATGAACTCTAATCTGGAAAAATGGTGCCAAATGTATATTTGTTCTGCCATACAAGTTAAAAGTATTTATTAAAGGCAACCAACTGATATACGAGATGGCTCAAGAAGCTGAGAAAGACTTGAGATCCAAATTTTTGGAAATGATCCAAGACATGTAGAATTTGAAAACTGAACCCCTGATGAACAAGGGCAACATACAGATGCTAGATGGGAGAAGAAGCAGAAAAGAAGAAGGCTGATTATGGATGGAACGAAGAAAGAAGAAAACAATGAACATTTTTTTTTTCTTCTCTACACTTGAACAATTTTGGAAAATACCATAACATATGGGCAATTTTTTTTTTCTTTTTCTTCTTTTCCTCCCATCTTCCTTTCCATTTTTTCTTTCTTTTCTTTCATACTGGTGTGAGTTTATAATATTGTTTTTTCCTATAGTAACTATTGAAAAGTGGAAGACAGAAGAACGGCCCTAGCTATGATTAAGATAGAGTGGTTTTCTTGTAACTCTAATCCAGGTTTTTTTTTCTTCTTCGTCGTCATCTTTTCTCCTCTCTTTTTCACCATTACTTGATACTTATTAGGGGGAAAAGATAAGTATGAACTCAATTTGGTTTCTCCAGTCCCTTCAGAATTATGACGGCATTAGAGAAAGTAAGTAAAAAGTTATTGTAGATGAATTACTCCATGGGTGCAGTAAGGGGGTCTAGAAATAGTTCACAAAGAACACGTTTTCCCAATTAAGTGCATATTTTTTGCACAAAGGTTACATTCAATAAAGTGTATAAGGGGTATTTTGTTAATAAATATGTGGTAGATATGTATATTAGATAGGATAATGTGTTCTTTTTCAATCAGTAACAAAAAGGGAGGGTAAGTTGTATCATTAGAATTAGATATGGCAAGTAATCAGGCAGACTCTCCTGAACTTGTCTTTGCCACGTTGAACATTACTAGTATAAATAACTATAAAAAAAATTGATAGTGCAATATAGCTATGAAAAAAGTGAACATTTTAGCCTTACAAGAAACACAATTATATTTGAACACTATTAACCATAAAAAAATAAAGAAAGGTTGATTGATCAAGTATATTTTTCCCGGGGTATTACTAACAGTAGGGGAGTAGCATTATTAATATTAAAAAAAATGGACTTTCAGTTCATCCAGCAATGTCAAGACAATGATGGGAGGATAATTTTAGTCAAAGGCTATCTAAATGGAGTAGAAATAATATTAGGTTCATATAGTCCTTTTATTTCATATGACACATTTACAAATCAAATATCTCAAGCAATTATAGAATTAGATTCAGATAAAAGATTAATAGGTGCTGATTTAACTCCTTATTAAATCCCAGAGTAGATAAGTCCTCTAAAGCAAATGTACAAGACAGTAGAGTATCCAATATTTTAAATACTCTAATAAATTAACACAACCTTTGTGATGTATAGAGAAATAAAAACCCCAAAAAAATCAAATTTACCCATAAAGCTATACATTTAAATGTACACTCCAGAATTGACTACATTTCTCTAACAAGGAACTAATAAAAAACATCCAAAAGATTGACATAAGGGAAATCTCCATGTCCGATCATGCAATGATCACGATGAACTTTATTCCCACAAAGGACCATCAATTCATTCCAGAATATCTTACTACAGAATTCTGATTTTGTACTTCAAATAAAAAAACAAATACAAGAATATTGGCTTTTCAGTTTTGAAGGACAAACAGTAACAGAAATATGGGATGCATTCAAAGCCACAATAAGAGGGGTTATTTTATCATTTCAAATTGCACAAAATAAACAATCCATGGAAAAAACAAATTGGATAAAGAAATACTGGAACTACAAGATAAAGCTAGACTAGACACCACAAAATACCAAGCCATGTTAGACCAAAATTTTGGGGAAAAAAACTTATATTACTAAAAACAGTGGAGAACAATTATCTAAAACTCGAGGATAAATTATAGCATTTTGCAGACAAATCTGGGAAGCTCTTGGCATATGCCCTTAAAAAAACAAAAATAATGTAATACAATTACTAGTATTAAAAACACAGCTAACCAACTAGTCACCAAGGATGAAGAAATAGCCAGGGCTTTCACAGAACATTACAAATTCATATATAACATTTTAAAAATAATAATACTATTTCAGATATGGGGATATACATAAATGACATTGTTACTTGAGCTACGAATTAATTCAGATCATTACACTAGACGAGATGTATTAGAAGCTATCAACTCTATGAAAAAAAGTTCTGCACCAGGAACAGATGGATTAACCATAGAATTCTATCCAACATTTAAGGAAGAACTATTTCCCTGGATGCATAAACTAGCTGAGGAAATGGCAGCAGGAATGGACTTACTCCCATCATTTTCTGACGCTGACATATATTGTTGCCAAAAGAGAATAAAGATAAATTACAACCAGAAAATTATAGACCAATTGCACTTTTAAAAAGTGATTACAACATAATGGCAAAACTAATCATATTAAAGATTCAAGATCAAATACCTAAAATTATACATACAGATCAAAAGGGTTTTTCCAAAAACAGGAATATATTTGAAGGGTTAGGTAATGTTCAATCTGCCATTTCCGTAGTTAAAGAAACAGACCCAGAGACAATAGTCATAACTTTAGATGCATCTAAAGCTTTTGATTTAGTTAACTGGGATTTTATGTTCAGTACATTAGAAAAATGGGGGGTTCCTGCATATATTAGGATGGCCATAAAAGCATTGCATAAAATTCCGAAACCAGTTTTTAAAATAAACCAGTACAAATCAGAACCTATACTAATGCAAAATGGAGTTAGAAAGGATTGTCCTCTATCTCCGATGTTGTTCATAATCGCTCTAGAGCCATTATTAAATCATATCTGGATTAACAAATAAATAACAGTGATTGACGGTAAAGTTAACCATTTCAAATTAAATGTCTATGACAGCTTAATAATGATTTCAGATCCTAAAGTTGCATATCCTGTATTAATGCAGGAATTTAATACATTTTCAGAATTATGAAATTACACTTTAAACAAGTCCAAATCTATGATATTAATTATAAATATTCTCAACAATGACACAAAAGAAGTAATAGCTGAAATGAAAATACAAGATTCAATAAAATATTTTGGTATTCTATTAAATAATTTACAAAAAACACTGGAGCAGAACTTAAAGATCTTTTTGGAGAGGATTACAGATATGTTGGGATTTTGGCAAGACAAAGCTTTGTCCCTTTGTGGAAAAATCGAAGCTTTGAAAATGATGGCTATGCCCCATTTGATGTTTCTATATCAAGGCACACAGGGAGAAATACCAGTGTCATGGCTTGAACAAATGAGGAAAATATTTTAAAAAAATGTTATGGCATGGCGCAGTCCCTAGAATAGACTGGGATAAGTTGATTGTGGTATGTAAAGAAGGTGACATGGGCTGCCCTCACCCATTGTACTATTATTGGGCTGCAAAAATGAAACCGGCATTACAATGGTTAGATCCCCATAAACATTTAATAGATGAGGAAGGTTCCTACTAGTACCCAAGTCAAAGTTTATTAAAATCAGAAAAATCTCATTTAAATATACAATATATATTGGCATACCATCAGAACTTTAGCCATATTAAAAATCCCATAATTATTGCCGGGCAAAAGATTTGCACTAAATTCAATATATATTTTTTTTCCAATAAATAACTTTAAGATAACATCCAGAATAATAGGGAATGCTAAAATATGGGATAAGCACAATGCCATGTTAATAAAAAAAAAAAAAGAACTAAAAATCCTAAATCTAGTAGATTGGATGGATTGTTTAGAAGACAAAGTATTTATTGAATGGCCAGCATTTCAAGAAAAATGTAGCAAACATCAAACACAAAATGCATGGCTAGAATATTTGACAGTCGAGTAAATTTCATAAATATATAACACAACCAAAACAAAAAGAAATAAATACATTTTTAGACATTATAAGAGTTCTTCAAAAGCATCCTGCAGCTGGCCCACTGGCGCTGAGGGCTAAGGCGCTGGTTGCCACACCTCGCATCACGCCGGCAACCGGTGTTCGGGAACGAGCATGGGTCGCCAGGGGGCTGGCAAGGGAGGAGAGGATCGAGCGTCCGATGGACTGCTCTCCCTCTCCGGGGTGGGGAGTTCACAACAGTCGGTGCCTGACTGCCCCCTGGTGGAGGCTGGGTGACAAGACGCACACTGTACTCTGGGGGAGGAGTTGGAGACAGATGCCAGGAGGGAGCGCATGTGGACGTGTGTGCGCTTCCCTCCACTGGTGTCATTGCATGCCTGCCAGCTCAGGGGGAAAGAAAAAGAGAGAAAAATGGCTTCCTGGTCGGGCGGCTTGATGGCCATCCAACGGTGCGCCAGCTCGGGGGGGAGTTGCTGATCTGGATCCAGATGGGTGGGTGAGTTGGGGGCACCCCACCACGCTGCTGTGGGGGGTAAGCCGCAGGGGATAATGGCAATGTCCCTAGGAGCAAGGTGGCAGTTGGATGGTGGACGGAGTCCAAGAGGTTGCCTGGATGGAAGCAGACCAGGTAGGCAAGCAGAAAAACAGATAGCAAAAGCATCCTGCAAAAAGTAAAATTGGCATAAGGGCATTTTCTATGAAACATTTCCAGAAAAAATACTAAAAAAGCAGAAAAAATTTCTCAGAAATATAAAATCAAATGGGAAGAAGAACTGAAGATTAACTGGGATAAAAATAAATGGAAAAATATTCATATTTGATCAAATAAACTCTGCTAATGTTAAAAACAAATCCATCCAGTTTAAGATTATGGATGGAGCATATAAAACCCACACAAATTGAGTTACATTGATACCAGTTATACTTCTATATGCTGACATAATTGTAAAGAAAAAAGAAGAAAATTGATCACTATCATTTGCTATGGGATAGCGAGGATCTACTCACATGGTGGCAACAAACAAAAAAGAAACAAGAAAATTATAAAAATAGACATACCATTTAGACCAGAAATTTTCCTTTTTAATGATGTGGAAGTTTGGTGATTAGGGAAAAAAGAAAATCATGGCCCTTGCCACCATGACAGCTGAAAGATTAATATTAGAAAATTGGAACTCCGCCAAGCTTCCTGAGTTTGAAATAAATAAATGGAGTAATATTTGTAAAAATACATTGTATTATGAAAAGTTAATGGACAATATAAATGTGGATACACAGCATGACAAATGTTGGCTACACTACAAAAAAACTGGCTACCAGCTGACCTAAACATCTACAGAGCACTTCGTAATTGCTCCAAGAAGGATGTCAGAAGGGCCAAAAGTGCCTACTGTAAGGACCTCCTAACTCAATCATATGGTGACCCAAAAAAATTCTGGTCCCATATTAAGTGCTTCCTAGGATCAGATCCGGCCCCCACCCCAACCGATATGTTTCTAAATGGTGTCCACTGCAATAATCCCTCTACAATCGCAAACTTTTTCAATGCTTAGTTTTCAGGCTTCCTAATGGGGCAATTTTATAGATATGTCGAAAGCTTTTGACCTTGTTGATCACCCAGTCCTCCTAACTGCTCTTAGATCACTAGGCTTCTCACCCAGTGTCGTTGCGTGGTTTGGCAGCCACCTTTTGGATCACACTCAACTAGTTAAATTCAACTCCACCCTGTCGGATTATGCTACCATAAACATTGGCGTGCCACAAGGTTCCATTCTTGGTCCCCTACTTTTCACCATCTTTATAAATGAAATCTCCTCTAACACCCTCCAGTCTGCCTCCCTGCTGTATGCTGATGACATTGTCTTGTACGCCAGTGCTAAAGACATTAGTGAAATTAACCTAAGACTTTCCCATGACTTTCAACAAATTCAGCAGTGGTTGTCCAGCCATAAACTTGTCTTGAATGTATCCAAGACTCAAGTCATGCTATTTGGTTCTAATGCCAAACTCAAACTCTCTCAACCTACTTTCAATGTCTCTACCATAAGTAGTTCTTCTGTTGAAGTGGTACCCTCCTTCAAATATCTGGGTCTCACACTTGATCCAGCTCTTACTTTTGATCTCCATATCCAGCAGACCTGCAAGACGGCTTACATGAAACTTGGTATGGCCTACCGTTCCAGCTACGTGCTTACCCCCTCAGCTAGGCTTGCCATTGCTCATGGCTTACTCCTTCCGTCACTCACATACGGGGTTCAAACAACATGAAGTCTTGCTGTATTCTGACTATTGCAGTGATCTCCAACCTTTGAACTGCCCCGGAGTCGGTCCGTATCAGTTCTAAAAAGAACGGATTTCATGATGTTTTTTTCCAAGACCCGTAACACAGTCCTACTCCGGGGCAGTTCAAAGGTTGGAGATCACTGCAATAGTCAGAATACAGCAAGACTCCATTAGAAGAAACAACATTACTAAGGTGAGTAATTTTTTCTTGCAGCTTATGCCTCTGCAGGCAAAACTAACCTTCGGAAGTGGAATGTCACTTACAACAATATCTGTAGATTTGCGTCCTCCTCGCATAGGATGAAACACCACTGCCTCTTCTATGCTGAACTAGGTTGGCTCTCCCCAGCAGCCTCTAGAGCCTTTATTTACAGTTCGGTCACAGATAATATCATCCGAAATGAAATGCCTAAGCCCCTGGCGTGTCTGTTTCTGAACCAGACATCCAGTTATGGTCTTCGCTTTGCTGCAAATGTCCATGTTCTCATCCCTAGACACAACTCCTCCAAAGATGCTAGCGCCTTTGCCTGTCATGCCCCACAACACTGGAACTCTCTCCCCCTAAAAATACGCCTAGCACCATCCCATGCCTCCTTCAAAAAAATGCTACGTGACCATCTTGCTGATTCCTGCACTTGCTCCTGCTTCAAACCCCCTTAGCCCATCATCTCTCCTTGATTTACCTTTCACCCCCTAATATCCTTTCTGAGTTCATTCCTCAATACCTTGCGCTCAGCATTTCCACCTCTCTCCTCTCTGGCCTTCTCTTATTGTATCTGGTCCTCATCCTCTACCTTAATTTCCTATCCCATCCTCCCCTCCTTATTTTGCATCCCTACCCCATTCCTATTCTTGACTCTCCTATATCCATCTTAAATGGCTATTATAATGGTACTTCTCAGTGTATGCTCTCACCCTGTCCGCTACTTGAATGTTGTCTGATGGCCTTATTTTTACATTGCTCTCATATCTTTCAATGTTATACATTATAGTTGAATCTAGTATACTTATTGTTTTCTCCTGTCTGCACTGTACTATAATTGTCTAAACATTTACAGTTTAATGATTGTACTGTCTCTGTTTCAGTGATGTATTGTTTCTGTATACTCCCGGGTCATGCCTGAAAATAGTCATTGCTATGGCTAGTGCACCTAACCCGGTCAACAAAAAATAAATAAATGATACCTCCTGGAATGAAATACTAAAGATGTTACCTCCTATACTACAAATTTGATATTCTTAAGACATATGTACCAAAAAATATATTGAAACAAAGACATAAACCACTAAAAGAATGCATTAGATCTAAAGGAGTGGTGGGTGGGAAGTAAATCAAGATGTGTAACTATGAAATTTATATACTGACTGAATTTTTAAATAATATAAATAATGACCATGCATATCAGATAAGTAAATGGAAACTCTGTATTTTAAAGTGTTGGATTACATATCTTGCAATAAAAAGAATGCTGAGAAAAAATGTTTCATTTTTTTTTTCTGTTTTCAACAAACTGCCTGAAGCAGCACAATCTATCTCCCGGGAGGCTCTGTGCTAATAATGACCACTATAGCAGTACCAGGAGATGCCCTAACACCGTATTTCTTTTGCAAACTCCAGCCCAAGGGGAAGGACTTTGTATCGTGAAACCTGAATTAAGGAGGGCACACATTGGCTAAACTGTGACTGGGCATGTATGCTTTGGTGATGGGGATTCCAGCATCAGGAAAAAGACTGGCCCACAATTAGGCTGCTTAGGCTACCCACCAGCCAAACCTCAGACCTTGCCTGGTTGGCTTCCAATTTATGTCTTGGCTTATACAGATACTGGGTGGGTGTGTGGGTGGATGGAGGGGGAGTCGTGGAGTTTTGATCAGTGGCAAGGTTAGATTACATTGGGGTGAAGCGTGGTGAAAGCAGGTGAAGCCAGGCAGGGCCTAGGGGGAAAAAGACAAAGTGAAAAACATGGTTGTTTGCTGCTTGTAGAACATTATTAATGTGTAACAACAAACAGTAGTCTTGCAAAAGAAGCCTTGAGGGAATTTTTGTAATGACTTTTGAGGAAAGACCATCAGTTCTAACATTTTGCATCCACTTGACATAAATGATTGCCAAACTAAGCTAGAGCTTTGTTCCCAAATCCAAAGTCAAACAGCATGCATAGTAATACAGCATTCTTAATGAGAATAGATATTTTTGATTGACAGTAAGCTATGTGATTACCATATGGGGTGGGTGGGTGGGTGGATGTGTATACCACCAGCATTGAGCAAAGCAACCGTTTGTGTGGAGTGTGGTGTGGGGGATACATTTTTTTTTTTTAATAAAATGAAAAAATTCCACATACCTTGCTGCATTTTGTAAACACGGTAAGGCACTCAAGGAGTGTGTCTAAGGGGGTAGATTACTTTCAGGTACTGTCCCCTACCAAGCAGGACAGAGACAAAACTGCCCCACCCCCCACCACCACCATCCAGAACAAGCATTTGTCAGTGCCGAATGTTTGCTTGCTGGGATTGGCATTGGTAGTGTAGGAGTTACAGAGCTGCATAATAGGAATGGCAGTAAAGTATTGAACTGAAGCCAACCCCATCACCACCCTGCAGATAGTGACAGGCATTGGGGTGTGCCTTTGGGTCATCAGGCATAACGGCCACGCCATTTCACCACACCCTACCGTGAAGACACCGACAAGTGTCACGGTGTGCCTTGGGGTCTTTGGACCTTATGCGCACCCGTTCCATCAGGAAATATTGTGAGATGGAGTGCGGTATAGGAGAATAGGGTGAACTTTGGGGCGAAGGTCCAAGGCACACCTCGATGCCTCCAGTGGCTGCAGGGTGTGGGTGGTGGTGGAATGTATGAGCATTGCAGGTGACAATCCCAAGTCACAGCCCTGATGCCTGTCATTCTCTACAGGGTGGGGTGTTATGGTGGAAACCCTACGCCTCAGGCATTCGTTGGTATTTTCACTCCAAATTTTCAACATGGGTTTTTTGTGACCCCCACCTCATGAACAGTGGCAATGTCAGTTTGTTAGCCAAGCTGCTTTTGCACAGCGACTACGGCATTTGTCACCACAGGTGCAAAAACACATTCTGAACAGGATGTGAAAAATGACAGCTGTACTGTTCATGGGGAGGTGTAAAACATGGCAATGTTGAAAATCTGCAGTGGAAATATTAAAAAAACTGGTGAAGTCACGAGCGTGCGTAGAAACTGTGCAACGTGCACCCGTAATGTAATTAGTTTGGGAATTGTTTACAGCAGATTGTCAACACAGGCATTTTGGGACCTCCGGTCATGAACAGTGTCACTGTGATTTTCGTTAGCTGTCCCGAACAATGATTTCCCACAGCGACCACGCATTTCTGTGCTGAAAGTGTGAAAACACATTTTGGCCATGTTGTGAAAAATGACAGCTGTACTGTTCATAAGGAAGAGTGGAAAAATGCCACTGGTGAAAATCTGGACTGAAAATATTACAAATTCATGAACTTACGAGGGTGTGTGGAAACTGCGTAATGCTCACTCGTAATACAGTCATTTTAGGAATTTTTTCTACAAATTTTCAAAATAGCCATTTTAAGACCTCTGCTCATGAACAGTGTCACTGTTATTTTCTTAATGTGTCCAATCGTTGATTTCAAGATGACCGACTGCGCCATTGTGCGCTACATAGGCGGAAACATGTTTTGAGTAGATGTAAAACCGACAGCTGTACTGCTCAAAAGGAGGTGTGGTAAAATGGCAATGTTGAAAATCTGGAGTGAAAATATTGAAAATTTGTGAACTTATGAGCGTGTGTAGGATCAGCGCAACAAACGCTCGTAAAACAGTCATTTTTGGGAATTTTTTCACCAAATTTTTAACATGGCCATTTTAACACTTCTGCTCACAAGCAGTGTGACTGGGATTTTCTTAATGTGTCCCATACATTGAGTTCGCACACTGACTGCGCCATTGTGCGCTACATGCGCGGAAAAACACATTTTGGGTGAGAAGTGAGAAATGACAGCTATACTGCTCATAAGGAGGTGTGGTAAAATGGCAATGTTGAAAATCTGGAGTGAAAATATTGAAAGTCAGCGAACTACGGCGTGCGTAGGAACAGCGCAGCGCGCTCAGCAAAAATAGTCATTTTAGGAATTTTTCACCAAATTTTTAACATAGCCATTTAACACTCTACTCATGAACAGTGTCACTGTGATTTTCTTAATGTGTCCCAAACATTGATTTCGCACACCGACTGCGCCATCGGACTACATGCTGCGAAACACATTTTGGGTGAGATGTGAAAAATGGCAGCTGTACTACTCATAAGAAAGTGTGGTCAAATGGCAATGTTGAAAATCCGGGTGAAAATATTGAAAATTCGGCGAAACTCTGACGTGCGTAGGAACAGCGCAATGCATGCTAGTAAAACTCATTTTAGGAATTTTTCACCAAATTTTCAACATAGGCTTTTGAGAGCCCACCTTATGAACACTGGCACTGTCGTTTAGTTAATCAGTCCTTAAATGTGATTTCGGCGCGAGTGACGCGAAATCGCCCTTCGGGCTCGATTAATGCCGTGACAGTGACAGAATTCATGAGGAGGGGGTCCCAAAAACCCCACGTTGAAAATTTGGTGCCAAAATTCCAAAAAATGCCTGAGATATGCAGCAAAGTTGAAAAAACCCTATTCATTACATTATACAGCTTACCGGCATTTCCTCAGTTCGCGGTCGGCTTTTAAGAGTGCAGACGCATTCCTAGTCCACTGAAGATCATCGCGCTGAGCTCCGGAGGTAAGTATGGGGTGAGGTGGTGGTGTGGGGAGGCAGGGTGCGCGAGTGGGTGGGCTGGCTGGTGGGAGAGGGGTGAAGACAGCAGTGAGGAAGGTTTTTCTTTCAGGTTTTTTATTTGGACTATTGGGGCGTTTGCCACGCTGGGGTGGGCTCCCAGCGTGGCACCTGAAAACTGTTGGGGGCAGTGGAGCCGATGGGGATTGGGCACCCTGTCGGCCATGGGACCTGTTGCCATGCTGGGGTGGGCTCCCAGCGTGGCACCCGATAGTCTGGGGGAACACCTGATAGTCTGGGGGGTGGAACAGTAGAGCCGGCCGAAGTTGGGCACCCGTCTGCTGCCTAATACAACTGAGGACAGTAGAGAGCTGACGGGGATTGGGCACCCTCGGCCAGCCATACAGTGTGTGCGTGGTGGAGGTAGGAGCGCATCAGCATGCAATGTGCATGCGCGCGCGTGTGTGTGTGTGTGTGTGTGTGTGTGTGTGGAGGGGGAGCGCTGCTCACTCAAGCGGTGCTCTCCCTTTCAACTGTACGGCACTGCATTTTGGATCGTCGCACTATGTTTCTTGCACATGCATGCAAGCAAACATAAAAAGAGATGAATGCATGAGCTGTGTTCATAGGTTCAGAGGTTCGCATACAAGCAAGATGGACAAACATATACTTATATGCTCGGCAGCCCTAATTGTTGTACCCTAACATTTTATTTTGACTACAGAACTTGTACAACTTCATTTTAAATTCAAACATTATTCTGCTTTTATTACTGTGTTATTACTTGACAGCCAGTAATTGACTCCTAAACAACAGTGTCAAATAATACAGTAGGTAGCAAGGTTTACTTCTGGGGAAGGAAGATCAGAAAGTCATGGGTCCAGTCCCACAAAAGGAATTTGCGGTTATACCCATAACTGAGACTGTAGTTTGGTAAAAGTGGGGTTTTGCACTGATTAGGTGCTATCCTTCAGATGAGACATTAAATCAAGGTTCCTTCAGCCCATCAGCAGTCACTCTCCAGGTGGAAGTTAAAGATCCTATGGTACTTATCAAAGAAGAGGCGTTTCCCCAGATTTATGGTCAGTTTCATGTTACCCACCTCAAAGGTTACACCTGGAAACAAGCTATTGCAGCTTAGTGTACCTTTCCTGGTTAAAAATTACAAATAAATAGTAACAAATGCTTTTAACAAAGCTATAAACAAAGCTACATGGACCTGATTCTCAGTTGTTAGGTGTGCAGTTGCAAAATGGGGGAGTGGGGGCCAACAGGTGCCGTTTTGGACCACGCACCTAGAGGCCATCCACAAAGGGCTGACTTAGTTATTGGGGGAGGTATCCTCTTGTAGCTGAGTCAGAATGCCAGCTAGATAGTCCAGATATTAATGTGTGCAAAAAAGGTTTGCCAGCCCTAACACCTGATTGAGAATACCCACTGGTGGCCCAGTGGCGATGAGGGTGAGGCACTGGTCGCCTGCACCTCGTGCCATGCTGGCGATCAGTGTTCGGGAGCGAGCATGGGTTGATAGGGGTTGGCAGGGGAGGAGAGGGATCGAGCGTCCGATGGACTGGTCTCCCTCTCCGGAGTGGGTGTTCCAAGACAATTGCCGCCTAATTGCCCCCTGGTGGAGGCCGAAAGACAAGGACACACACTGTGCATTGGGAAGGAGTCAGGGGCAGATGCCAGGAAGGGATCGTGTGTGGATACACGTGCGCTTCTGGCTGCTGGTGTCATTGCATGCCTGCCAACTCGGGGAAAGAAAATAGAGAGGAAAATAGGGCTTCAAACAACATGAAGTCTTGCTATATTATGACAATTGCAGTTTGTCCCAGCCTTAGAACTGCTCCGGAGGTGAAAGAGTTAACTTCCATGCCATGCATGGAACTTAGAGCGAGAGCTCGGTTAGAAAAGCTCTGTCTGGATCATTTCAAACTGAAACTGTCAGATTCTTTACTCCGCCTCCCTGAACAGTCGCTCCAGAGATTCCTCCTACTGCTTGGTTCATTCTCGGTTTAAAAGTGTTTTTCTCGGTTAAATTCAACCACGATTATAATTATTTTAACCGCACACCGATCGGTTCAAGCTCTGTCTGTGGTATTGTAAGTAATAGACAGGTTTATTTATGTGTGGAACTTGTAAATGTTTATCGGTTCGGTTTGAACCGATCAGGTTGTTTTAAAACTTTTTTCTAAATTCATTTAAAGCTATTTAGAGTGCGGTTCCGGTTCTTATCGGTTCTAAAAAAGCGGATTTCATTACGGTTTTCCACGACCAGTGACACGGTTGGGAACCGATAAGGTGTCTTGCCTGCATTTGCGGAAAAGAGCAAGTTTTTGGTTAGGCTGGCATTATGTCTGAGAAACCCAAAAGAAAACCGGCCCACTGGGTTTCAACACTGTAGTGTCTGTGGGGAAGCCTTTGCTAAGGCTGACCCACACACCACATGTTGTTTGTGTCTGAGGTTTGACCACCTCAATGCAGACTGCCAGATTTGCACGAATTTCCCTGCAGCTACCCTAGATAAGAGAGTTGGTAGGCTCAGGGAGCGAGAGGCCAAAAAGTCCGCTGACCCGGATGGTCAGCCCAGTTCGGTGCCAACCAAACCGGGGGGAGTGCCCTCTGACCAGGGCAAGACTTCCTCGGGCAAACGAAAAGCTGACTCAGTGGAGCCAGTTCCAGCAAAGAGAACTAGAAAATCAGTAGGTGTGGAGTCCAAAATTCCTTCTCCAACTGCTGCAGAGATAGCCAAAGCGATCCAAATTGTCCAGTCGCTTTCCCCAGTTCCGTCCGAACCGCCACTATCTGGCAAAAGGTCGGTTCGGCCGGTTCCACCGGTTCAAGAATATGATATAGAGGAGTTTTATGAACCAGAGGAGGGGGAGGATGATCATGAACAATGTGAATGTGATTTTGAAAGTCTGGATGTGCCCATTGAACCGGACATCTCCCCAGACAGACCTTTAGGAGAGTCTTCCCTAGGCTTTCTGAGTCCCTTCTCATTTTCTGTTTTATAAAAAAGTTACTGAAACCCTCCAGCTACCTTTGGAGGGAGCTGTGGATGAGCAAGAGGAGCCTGACTTTGTGGAGATGATGGATATCCCAGAGTCCAGGAGATTGTCTATTCCTTTACATAAATCCTTCAGGAAACAAACAATAAAAATTTTAAAAGCTCCTAATTCTGTGCCTCCTGTGGATAAAAAGATAGACAGGAGGTACACCTTGTCAGGTCCTGATACAAAATTTCTTTCACAGCAATGCAGCCATGTTGGGGTAGTTCAGGCTGCAGCCTGTGATAAGGCTAATATTCCCCTGGCTTCACATCCTCCTGACAAGGACTCCAGGAAGATTGATGCCATGGCTAAAAAACAATACATGGCAGCGTCCTTGGGACTCAGACAGGCAAATTATATGGCCTATGTTGCAAGATACCAGAAATCTAGATGGGATTCTGTCATGGCCTTAGCCAAACAGGCCCCTGGCCAGCTTGCCAAGGAGCTGGAACAGGTGGCTGCTGATGGTATTGAGGCATCTAAGGTGCAATTCCATGCTGCAGTGGATTCTAATGATGTATCCTCTAGAGTCATGGCTACATCTGTGGCTTTTCGTAGATTGGCTTGGCTCAGGTGTACTAGTCTGTCACAGGATACCCAGGCTAAGGCCATGGATTTTCCCATGTGGTGGAAATTCTCTGTTTGGGGAGCAGACAGAAATTATATAAAGAAAATGGATGAATATAGAACCACTTATAGGGTGCACAAGCCAAGGAACGGCAAGCCACTCCTCAGAGGCAGCCCCCCAGGGGTAGAGGCAGGCCTTTTCACAGACCTTTTTACCAAACCTAGGCCTCCTCTTCAGCTTACGTTCAGAGGGGGTTCTTCAGAGGGAGAGGCAGACGGGGTATGAGCAGGCCTGCTCCCACCCCTCAGCCTAAAGCCCCTGCCAAACAGGCACCCTGATGGGATGCCCAGGGCCGATTCTCCATTACCTGTAGGGGGCAGGCTGGCTTACTTCGTCCAGGACTGGGAGTCTTTAACTTCAGACAAGTGGGTCCTGGAAATAGTAAGCCAGGGTCTGGTTTTCAGCTTCAAAAAATTTCCAAAGATGAGAATCAGATCTTTTCCACCTGCAAATCCTCTAGAGACTCTTCTTTGGAAACAGAAGTCTCAACCCTCCTGGCTCTCAGAGCGGTAGAAAGGGTTTCTCCCCTACACCAGAGCAAGGGACTATACTCCAGGTACTTCCTTACCCCAAAAAAGACAGGAGAATGGAGGCCCATCCTGGACCTAAGATATCTGAACAATCACCTTTTAAAACCAAAATTCAAAATGGTGACTCTGGGAATGATTTTACCCTCCCTAAGGCCAGGGGACTGGCTAGCTTCCCTGGACCTCAAGGATGCCTACTTCCATGTTCTTATCAGAAGCTCCCAAAGTACCTCAGATTCGGAACTGCCCTCAGGCCATTATCAGTTCAGAGCAATGCCCTTGGCCTTACCTCTGCCCAAGGGTATTCACAAAAATGCCTGGCGGTAGCAGTTGCTCATTTAAGAAAGCAAAAGATTGCCATCTTTCCCTACCTAGACGATTGGCCCATTGTGGGTCAGTCTCCAGACCAGGTCAAATCACACCTGAAGGTTACCCAGCAGCTGCTTACCTCTCTAGGCTTTCTTCTCAATCTTCCAAAGTCAGTTTTAGAACCTGTCCAGGTACTCACCTTCATAGGCGCAGAACTGGACACAAAGCAGGCCAGAGCCTTCCTTCCCCTAGAAAGGGTAAGGACCCTGGTGGGCCTGGCCTCCTCCTTCACCCTGCAGGTCTCTCGACCAGCAAGGCATTTTCTACAGCTCCTAGGACACATGGCTGCTTCCACAGCCGTAGTGCAAGGAGCAAGATTTCAGATGAGGGACATTCAGTTCCATTTGAGAGCCTTTTGGTCTCAAAGAAGAGATCCCCTATCCAAGTTGATCCCAGTAACTCGAACCCTGATCCAGGCCCTTCAGTGGTGGCAGGATCAGAGCAATCTGAGACAAGGGGTTCCTTTCATCCCTCTATCTCACTCCTTGACCCTTACTACAGATGTGTCCCTTTTGGGATGGGAGCTCACATGGGCGACCTCTCCACCCAGGGATTGTGGTCCCCTCAGGAATCTCTGCTCCACATCAATCTGTTGGAACTCAGAGCTGTTTTTCTAGCACTTCAGGTTTTTTCTGCATCTGTTCAGAACAAAGTGGTACAGGTCAGAACAGACAACACCACTACAATGTGGTACATCAGCAAACAAGGGGCACTCGGTCTTGCCTTATGCACCGAGGCAATGAAGTTGTGGTCTCTGGCTTATCCCTGAACACCTCCCTCATAGCAGTTCACCTCCCAGGCAAGGACAATGTCCTGGCAGATGCTCTCAGCAGGATTTCCCAGGGCCATCACGAATGGTCATTGGATCCTCGAGTACTGGGGATAGTTTTTGCCAGGTGGGGCACCCCTCAGATAGATCTTTTTGCAGCCCCAGACAATCATCAACTTCCACTTTTTGTTGCAGGCCCCAGTGTTGGGCCAGTCCCCTGGATGCCTTTCTCCTCGATTGGGAAGGAAGTTTCTCTATGCCTCCCCCTCCTGTTCAAGGTGCTAGTCAAAATCAGATCTCAGCCCTGCAAGATGATTCTGATTGCTCCAGATTGGACCAGACAGCCCTGGTACCCTCTCCTTCTGTCCTTAGCAGTCTACCTTCCCCTGTGTCTCCCCAGGAACCACAATTTGTTAACCTGTGCCCAGGGGAGAGTTTGGTATCCGAATCTCAAATCCCTCAACCTCAAGGCCTGGCTCTTGAGGAGTTAGAGTTTGCTGACCTACACCTTTCTCAAGGTGTTCTCGAGATTTTGAAAGCTTCTAGGATGCCTTCCACTAGGGCTACTTATAACTCTAAATGGAAAAGGTTTTCCATATGGTGCTCTGGGAAGCATATTTCCCGGAATCTGCTGATTTGCCCACTGTTTTTGGACTATATGGTCCATCTTAATTCTTTAGGACTGAGACCAGCTACCCTGAAAGTGCATTTGGCAGCTGTCTCTGCTTTTATTTCAGCAGGGAAGCCCTCTTCTCTCTCTGCTCACCCTGTATTTTCCAAGTTTTTCAGGGGATTGCTTCATACCAATCCACCATTCAGGGACCCTGCCCCTGCCTGGGATCTTAATGTTTGCATTGCTCAGCTGATGCAACCCCCATTTGAACCTCTGTCTTCGGCAGAGCTTAAGTACTTGACTTGGAAAACTGTGTTTCTAGTAGCCATCACTTCTGCCAGGCACATAAGTGAGTTGCAAGCTTTGTCAGTGGAGACTGACTTTATTTCCTTTCACAGGGATAAGGTAGTCCTCAGGACTAACAGGAAGTTTTTGCCTAAGGTGGTTCCAGATTTCCACCTTAATCAATCTATTTCTCTTCCAGTGTTCTTCACTGACCATTCCTCCTCTGGTGAGAGGAGACTGCACAGCTTAGATGTTAAGAGGGCCCTTAGTTACTACATAGGCGTACCAAGGGTCACAGGTTTGACTCCTCCAACTCTTTCTCACTTATGGTGAGGTTGGGAAAGAAACCTGCCACTAGAGATCCACTGCCAAGTGGATTGTCTCTTAGTAACAATTTGCTATCAAAAACTGGGTAAGGTTCCCCCTTCAGGCCTGAGGGCTCACTCTACCAGAGGTACAGCTGCGTCCCTAGCTGCGGCCAGGGACATCCCTATCTTAGAGATATTTCAAGCAGCTACTTGGAAAACAGTACATACTTTCACTAAGCATTACTCCTTGGACATTCAGGCCAGGAGGGATGCTCGATTTGGCACAGCTGTGCTTCAGAGCCTATTTCCTAAGTAGGTTCTGTCCCTCCTCCATGGAGGTACTGCTGTGTAGTCTGCAGTTGTCATAATATAGCAAGACTTCATGTTGTTTGAAGAAAAAATTACTCACCTTAGTAATGTTGTTTCTTCTAGTGGAGTCTTGCTATATTAAGACCTCCCCCCCAGCCTGCCCCTCTCAGAACTTCTACTTTAGGGATGGGGTGGGCAGTCCAGTGTTGGCACTTATTGATGCCCATCTTATGTTTTCCACCCCTTCTTTTTGGGGTGTTTGGGTGTTGTGTTTTATTTTAACTTATCTTATTTTCTGGTCCCCTGACTTGAGTCTTGGTGTTGGGACCAGGAAAACGTGTTAATACTTAAGTAGCCACTTGGCTAGTGTAGGTTACAGCTTCCACACAGAACCTTAGTGAGTTTTGCTCGTAAAGATCTGACAGTTTCAGTTTGAAATGATCCAGACAGAGCTTTTCTAACCGAACTTGCGCTCTAAGTTCCATGCATGGCATGGAAGTTAACTCTTTCACCTCCGGAGCAGTTCTAAGGCTGGGACAAACTGCAATTGTCATAATATAGCAAGACTCCATTAGAAGAAACAACATTACTAAGGTGAGTAATTTTTTCTTCCTGGTTGGGCGGTTTGATGGCCATCCTACAGTGTGCTGGCTCGAGACTTGCCGATCTGGATCTGGACGGTGGGTGAGTTTGGGGGCTCCTCACCACCCCGCTGTGGGGGGGGGGGTAAGCCACAGGGTCCTAGGGGTGAAATGCACGTGGACAGTGGATGGAGTCCCAGAGGCTGCCTGGAAGGGGAGCAGACCAGGTAAGCCAGTAGAAATAAGAAGCAAAAAAAAAAAAAAAGAATACCCACTGGCTTCTGTGGATGGTATAGTCCCAGTTGCATGGTGCTGTGCCACCCACAGATTCAGTGGCACATATCCTACCGCCTGAACCATCCCCTCGGCCACTTGACTTGTACCTTGAGGCTCCTGGATGATTTTCAGTCGTGTATGATGGTTAGTAAATTTTTTCTGTACATTATAATATTTAGCCTGGCCTGCTATGGGCAGATGCAGTCAAACTTCAGCCATGAAGAAAAAAAAAAATACTGTGTAAGTTTTACAATAATGTTTTTGTAATGTTTTATAGTATACCATCCATCGTATTCCTAGAAGTCGTGAGGTTCAGCAGTCTTGGAGCTCCTCAGTACTGACAACACTGTACTCGCTCCTCTATTCCCTACCATTGGTTTTCAGACTGAAGCCAGATTTGGTAAGAAATCTAGAAAATTCCATATTGTATTATGTCATTAACATTGTTCAGTTATTTATTTAATGTCAGTCTTTCACCTAAATATCAAAATCCATGGTGGCAAAAGAAACTGATCGCTTTAATAAACTAAAGAGACAGTCTCATGCAAGGATTTCATTGTGTTTGTCAGGCAAACTACTTTTGAATTTGCAGATCTTCATCGAGGATATCTCCTTCATTGGGCCACACCTTTGGAACTGCAAAGCATCAGAATCAGGACCAATCGGAAACTTTTGCTAGCTGAGGGCCACCCAGAATGACGTGCAGCATTGCCTGTATAGCGTGGCGGACCCCTCAGTCCTCAGTTCTTTCTCCCACTGTTGATCATCCTCATGGGACCTGCTAAGAAAAACATCAAAATAACCATTGCTGTTTGTTTGTTTGTTATGTTCACTAAGCACAATATTGTGGACATTGTCTCTCCCAGAGGTGCTGGTGTTGGACTTGAGGTACTGCAAACATTCTGTCCTGATCACGTATCAAACTGTAGCATCCTCCCTGGGTGCTTTGTATTGCTTAGGAATCATTCCAAAGGTGTGGCCCAGTGGGGGAGATATCCTCGATGAATATAGAACAGTTATGTAAGAACCTACTGTAACAGTAGATCTTCAAGAGACTCTTCTCCATTGGCCATAGTGTACCCTCCCTCCATCCCCCTTTTCTGAAGGGCAAACTGGCTGCTTGCCTAAGGCCTCATTCTGTGCATCTGTTTCCAGTTCCATGCCTCTCCTTGTTTGCCTGATACTGGTTTTGTCCTCATGTTTCCTCATGGTAAGAGGCCCTCCAAGGCTCATCTCCTGCAGGGAACTGAGGAGTGTTGGGGCCACCCACGTTATATAGGCAGTGATGCTACAAATCATTGTGGGTGGCCCCCAACTAGCAAAAGGTTCTGAGCCATTCTGATGCTGATGGCTTACAGTTCCAAATGTGTGGCCCAATGGAGGAGATTCTCTCCTACGTAACTGTTCTTTCTGCAGATTTTTATACTCCTACGTGCATGTTTCAAAATGCTACAGACCATTTTTTGTCTTATAATGTATATAGCATTTACTCCATTTATTTTTAGGTCTGCTTATTTTGTTGAGCATGTGTTATGACCATAGTAAAACATGAAAAAGGAGTGTTGTATTGTAAATCCTTCATATGATGTGTTCCTAATACATCTTAAAGTAGTGAGGATTAGGTTGAAATGTAAATTGTATAAAGTACTGTTCATATTCTAGTAGTTCTTTTTTAAAAATGTTTAGCCATATTGCATCATACTGTCACTACTTTCTCAGCATGTAAAAAGGGTAAAAAATAAACGTGGTCTTGGTACTGATATCAATACATCAGTTTCTAAGCCATTACTATAGTTTACAACTACTGTACACTGAGTTCAAGCTAGATGTGTTGCATCTGATTTTTTTTAATTGGAATATGACAAATGATGCAATCAGAAACATCAATTGCTTGTGCACTTGAAGACATCAGTAGCACTATTATCACTTCACCAGATCTGCAGGGTACAGTGAGATTTTTTTTTGCAAATCCTTAGTGTTCCCACAAAAGGATGGGTAATGAGGACCACCAGTCACTAGCACAGATGTATGATTCTGTAAGTGTGAAGTGGTATTGTAAAGTGCCACACTTACGCTGCTCTCATTCTTTGAGTATATTATTTTATGACAAAGTGTATTTCCATCATGCTTCATAAGCTGCTTCACAACCCCCTTCACAGCCCTACAACACAGACAACGTAGGTTTTCAAGGGCCGTGGCGTGGTGGGATTTGTACGAAACCCCTTTTGTTTTAAACTTGGCCATTTAAGGCCTCACTGCCCTGGATGTTCAACCTGCTGGCTATATCTTAGTGAGAGGGGGCGAGCTAACAAGCAACATAGAAACATAGACAATTATGGCAGAAAAAGACCAGAGGTCCATCCAGTCTGCCCAAGTTCCCCATGATCCCTGAAACCTACTGTTTTTCCAGGGTACTAACCCTCCCTGTCCTCTCTCTGTTCTCCTCCTTGGTCCAGTCACCCCCGGTAACCACTATTCCCTTCATTATGTCCAAGCCCTGCTTGAATCCTCTGACTGTTTTCACAACCACCACTTCAGCCAACAGACTGTTCCAAGGTTTCACCACCCTTTCCATAAAGTAGTACTTCCTCATATCTCTCCTGAACCTACCTCCTGTTAATTTCCATTCATGTCCACGTGACCACAAATTGGTATTCAGGCTATATACCAGTAGTTCACCACAGTTCACCTTGTTAAAGGCAAAAGGCAAGGCAAAATTGATTTAAAAACGCCCAATCCCAGAGGTTCTGGGCGCTGCACAAATAAATAAACACATCTTCAGAAATAGATCACAAGTACAAAATAATTAAAAACATAAAATAGTAATGCATTATATATACATTTATGAACAAATCAGATAGATAAATTAATAACTCAGTCCAGAAATGCCTGAGCAAATAGAAGGGCCTTAAGGCGGGCCTTGAATCCCTCCAAAGTAGGGACCCCCTTAACCCCGAGGGGCAGCGAATTCCACAGGGTGGGGGCGGTGACACTGAAAGCCCTGTCGCCAGCCAATTTCAACCTCATCCTTTTAATCACTAAGGGGCCTCCACAGGAGGAATGGAGAGGGTGGACAGAGAGAGAAGGTACAGGAAGGTCTGACAGATAATTCCTTTAAGGAACTTGAAGGTCTCTGTCATATGTTCACTCTCCCTTCTGGTCTGCAGTGAGTACATATTTAGTGCCTTGAGGTGCTTCTCGTAGGATTTTCCCTGCTGGCCCTCAAATCATTTTTTGTTACTGTGTGCTGCCTTGTCTCCAACCTATCCTTATCCTTTCTGAGGTGATGACTCCAGAACTGGGTGCAGTACTCTAGGTGAGGCCTCACCAGGGATCTCTAATGGGGGACGTATTTCCTCCTTTCTTCTGCTATCAGTACCCCTCCCGATACATCCCAGCATCCTGTTAGCCTTGCTATATGCTTTTTTGCGCTGACTCAATTGCTTAAGTGAGTTACTAATGATAACTCCCAGATCCTGTTCCTTAGCTGTAGTGCTAAGTCTCTCTCCTCCCATCCAGTATTCTGTCTTGGGGCTCTTTTTCCCTAGGTGCATTACCCTGTACTTCCTAGCATTAAATTTTAACTGCCAGACCTTTGACCACCCCTCTAGCTTTTGTAGGTCTCTCTGCACTTCCCTTATTCCCTCGTCGCTATCTACCCTCCCATATAGTTTTGTATCATCTGCGAAGAGACAACCTACCCTGGATTCCTTCTCCAATGTTACTAATGAACATGTTGAAGAGGACCAGACCCAGGACCAATGCCTGTGGAACCCCACTCATAACCACCCTCTCCTCTAAGTCAACCTGTTGACCACCACCATCTTCTGCCTCCACTCTAGCCAGTTACCCACCCAGTTCACTATGGGTTTAGCTGCACCCTGGTCTTCCATCTTCTTGACCAATCGTTTGTAAGGTAGTGAATCAAAAGCCTTGCTGAAGTCAAAGTAGAACAGATCCAAAGCATGGCCCCTGTCTAATTCCTTTGTCACCCAGTCAAAGAAAACTATCAGGTTAGTCTGACAAGATCTTCCTGCCATGAGACCATGCTGTTTACTATCCTGGAGCCTGTTGCTCTTCAGGTAGTCTGTGAGGTCCTCTTTGATCAGTGACTCCATCAGCTTCTCTACTATAGAGATTAGACTGACAGGCCTATAGTTCCCTAGTTGCTCCTTATCCCCCCATTTATGAAGTGGTACAACGTCTGACACGTTCCAATCCCTTGGAACTTCCCCAGACCTAAGTGAGCTGTTAAACAGACATACCAGTAGTTCAACCAGCTCTGCTGCTAATTCCCTGAGTATCCGCGGATGCAACCCATCTGGTCCTGGGCCCTATCTATCTTAAGGGCAGCCAGCTCTTTCAGAACCCTTTCACTGGTAAACAATGGCTGTCTCATTTCCGGGATTCCCTTAGTGGCCACTTTGATGCCACTCTCTGGCATGGACCCGCTGTCCTCCTTAGTGAAAACTGAGCAGAAGTACTCATTTAGAATGGCGGCTTTTTTCCCATCCTCCTCTATCACCCTAGCCCCCCAACTAGCCTTACAATTCCCCCACCCTTTTTCCTTTTTTACTAATATATCTGAAAACTTTTCTCCATTCCTGACTCACTCCATGATGTGCAGCTCTGTGTCTGCTTTGGTCCCCCTAACTTCCTCTTTGCCTCCTTATTTTTCTGTAGATAATCCTCATATTCTACCTCCCTCTGCTTTTTCTTGTATTTATAGAAGGCCTGTTTTGGGGGCCTTTATCGCTTCGCTGACCCTTGCTGAGAACCATAGTAGTCTCTTAAACCTGTTTTTCTTTGTTACTTTTCTTGTGCATACTTTAGCTGTATCGAGGATGGCCCCCTTAATTACCCCCCCTTCTCTCCTCCACCCCACTTGTGTCCTTCACCCCTGCTAACTTATTCCTGACCAGTTCCCTCATCCTATCGAAGTCAGCTCTTCTGAAGTCAAGGACTTCAGTTCTCGATTGTGGCTTGCCGGCCCTGAGGGCCAATTTAAACCAGAGTTATGGTCGCTGTTCCCCAGCAGCTCCCCTCTCCCACTGCTCCCACCATCTCTGAGTTAGTGAGCACCACATCAAGGACTGCGGTCTGCTTGGTGGGTTCCTTAACTAGCTTTACCAGTAGACAGTTTTGGAAGGCAACCAGCAAGGCCTGACAGCAGCTGAGCCCAGTAAAGTGAATAGGGTGAACAAGCAGAAGCAGATTTCTTTTTCAGTGAAATCCAAGTGGAGACAAGAGACTGAACTGCTGTAAGTTTCTAGTAAGCTGAATGCAAGCTATTTTTTTTTTTTTTTTTTTTACTCTTAATGAACGTAAAGCACATTTCATTTAATTTAAAGTGGTATCCAGGTGTTCCCTTTGCAAGTGTTCCCACCTTGTTACACGTGGTTGGCTTTAGCAGTGGAATCGAACTCTCCCTTATCTAAATAGCAGTAAGATGGACTCCGACAAATTACTGAAATGGTTGTCAGAATAGCAAGCACAACAGGCCCAGATGCAAAGAAACTGTATGGCTCAGTAAGCGCAACAGCAGGCACAGAGAGACCAGCAGCAGCAGGAGTTTATGAAGCAGGCACTGCAAACACAGAAAGAAACTGTGACCCAGCTACAGGTCACAGGGAATCTAGTCCCTGTAGAACCCCCACCCCATGCTATCAAAAAAGGGTCCTAAGGCCTGCCTTATGACTTTTGAGAGACTTGCCTGCACCACTGCCTGGCCATGAGAAAGCTGGCCTACCTGCATTGCACTGTACCTGACTGGAGTTGCCCAAGCTACATACAGAAGCCTAACTGATGCTGCCACTAGAAACTATGATGATCAGGTAAAGGCAGCCTATCTTAGACCAGGTCGAAATAACTGAAGAGAGTTGCCGGTGGAACATTCGCACCCTGGGTTTCAAGGCTGGAACATGACCTTGAGCTCTGGCACAAAAATAACAAGACTTGGCTACTCGTTGGTTAAAAACAGAGTTACGCACTAAAGAGGAGATTATGGATTTGATTGTGCTGGAGCAATACCAGAACATTTTACCAGATCAAGTCCATGACTGAGTAAGCCGACTTGAACAGACCACTTTGGCTGCAGCATTGAGAATTACAGAATGTTATCTGGAAGCCGAAAACGGAAAGGGGAAATTGTTTAACCAGGAAAGGCACACTAAGCTGGAGCCTGTTTCCAGGTGCAACCTGGGAAAACGGGGAAGTTAAGTTATTTGCTCAGGGTCACACAGTATGCAAGTGGGGGCTGATGGGATTCAAACCCAGGTCTCCAGGTTTGTAGCTCAGTGCCCTTAACCACTGCACCAAACTGCTTAGGAAAGACACGAGGTCACTAGGAAGAGCAGAGCCCACGATGAACCTCAGGCAGCGACCCAAGGAGAAGATCCACTCAGAAGAGGAGAGAAAGGACTTTGGGGTGAGGGGAACAAATGTGCTGGTATGGGTAAGTGGTCAAATGGTGAAATATTGCTTACCCCTCCACTTCAAAAAGGTATAAACACTGGGCCTTATGTAATTCCCCAGTCCCAAGACCTGGCTCTCCGGTGACAAAAAAGGGGTGAGAGGGAGCATAGGTCACAGTCCCGATAGTAACATTGTGTGTTTTCATTGTGGTAAAGTAGGGCATATAAGTAAGTTTTATGACTGCATGGATTGTGATTTTGTGGAATGTGTAGCTACTACACACACACACACACACACACGTCCAGAAACCCATATACAATACCCATGCAAAACAGTTACAGCTCTGGTGGATTTGGGTTGTGGACAGACAATGGTTAAAGATTCTGTGGTAGGACACAATCTGGGTTAGTGGGGAGATCCCTTAAATATTGCCTGTATGCACTGGGATACCCTTAAGTACTCTACAACCCCAGTATGGTTAGAAGTGGGCAACTGGGCAAGAATAATAAAGGTGGGAATTTCTAAAACCTTTCCCTGGTCAGTAGTCTTGGGCTGAGACTGGGAATGGCTTCCTGCCCTCCTGCAGAGCAGTACTGAAAGATTGCGCCCACAGGAGGACAAACAGACAGAGGGACTCGAACATGTATTTCTCTTTACTAATTCTGAACTGTTTGCCCCAGAAGGGAAACCTAAAGAAGTTTTGGGATTAGAAATGGAGGGAGATAAAGGAATAGTCCCTGTGTCTGAGGTTGTAGTGGTTGAGGACTGCAAGGACCCAAGTTCAAGGAAAGTCCAAGGTGATTCAAATGGAGATATCGAATCCACATCTACTGGAGGTCACGAGGTCCTTCCAGAGGTCAGACGAGACCTTTTTCAGAACTCAGACAACATAATTTCTGAACAAAGGATGAGGTTCTCAGGAATGCCTACCAGAACTTAGCTATGGTAAATGGTAAAGTGGTAGATGGAAAAAAAGCATGTTTCCCAGGTTTGAACTGATAGATGATATTTTGTATCAGGCAGAACCCGAGAAACAGATTGGGACTTTACGTTACCAGTTAGTGGTTCCCAGGTCTGCAAAAAGGGAGGTACTGAGGCTGGCCCATACTATACCTATTGCAGGTCATTTGGGCAGGGAGAAAACTGAGGCATGCATACTTACCCAGTTCTTCTGGCAAGGTGTATGGAAGGAGTAGCAGAATTTTGTGCTTTTTGCCCTGAATCTCAGTTGGCGGCCATGGACGGGAACAACACTACAGTGTTTTACCTGAACAAACAAGAAGGTGCAAGATCATCCAGACTATATCAGGAAGCTCTGAGCTGATGGAAACTAGGCTTCTTCACACACGCTCACTCCCTTGCAACTCTTGCCAAATGGAGACTACTACTCATGAAGGATCTCTGAACCAGGAGGTCCTGGACAGCATCTTCAGTGAGTGGGAAACTCTCCAGATAGAGCTGTTCACCTTCTGGGAAAACAGAAGGCCTCCCTGTTCTGCGAATTAAAACAAGAAAGAGGGACCATATAAGGGGAAGCTCTCACCCTAAATTGACATACAGAAAAAGATTAGTTGCCATATTGGTCCTTGTAAGAACAGATCCTGAAGCAAATGGTTTGATACCTTTTATTGGACCAACATAGATGTTACAAAAAGAAAACAATGTCTAAGCTTTTGGACCAACCAAGTTATAGTCTCCGAGGAAGGATCTGGTTGGTCCAAAAGCTTAGACATTGTTTTCTTTTTGTAACATCTATGTTGGTCCAATAAAAGATATCAAACCATTTACTTCTGGATCACCTTAAATTGGGAAGAAAGGCTCTTGTCCACCTTTCCTACCTTCCCTCAGTTACAGAGGCTCATCCTCCATGGTCAGCAAGGGTGACACTGGATAATCCTGGTAGCTCTGGATAGGGCTCACAAATCTGGTACTTGGACCTCCTTCACCTGGCTATCCACAAGCCCATCCACCTTCTTTTCAGGCAGGACATTTTCACCAGGTGCAAGTGGAGAATAGCACATCTGGACATTCAGTTGTTGCACCTGAAGGCATCACTCCTGAAAGAGTAGACTTTCAAGACTTGGGACTATCAGAGGCAGTCCTGAATGTCCTGGTAGTTTCCACGAAACTCACTATCAGAAAAGCCTACATCTTCAAGTGTAAAACTTTTCCCACTTGGTAATGTAAGCTTTCCATTTTCCTTGTCACTTTTGTGGTTGTCCTCAGTGTTACAAACTGTTGAAGTGCACTTGGCAGTTATTTTTTTTAATGCAGTTCAAGAACTTAATTGTTTTTTTTTTCCACCTTAGTACTCATTTCTCTTTATATTATATGTATTTATGCACCATTTGACAACCATTGTATCTGTATACTGTATCTCCAGACTGTATGTACTACTGTTTTTTGCTGTCCTACCCAGGACCTCCTTGCAAATCAGCCTTGCTCAATCAAGCTTTTCCTGGTAAAACAAATTAAAAAAAAATAAAATAAAAGTGACTCCTTCAATGGCAATTGCACCCATTTTCTTTTTTTTCCCCCATATACAGTAGATTTTTATTCTCTTGCTGCCAGCCTGCCCCATTCAGTTTGGCCTTCTTTCTCCAGCCCTATCTCCTGTTTTAAAATCTCCCATGATTTACCCCTCATGGTGGAGCTGAAGAGGTGCCCCAAGTCCCTTTGGTGCAGGATCCAGTGGGAGGGTACCAAGTTGATGGTGCAGGGCTTGCAAGGGAGCCCAGTTTCATTCTGCTGCAGTTGTGTTATTTGTTTGTGCACATTATTTCTCTGGACCATCCTTGGGATGCCACAAATGGGGAAACTGCACATCCAATGCATGCACGCACTTTCCCAAGTGGGATTCCTCACCCTCTTCAAGCTGCTCCATCTGCGATGCCAAGTGTGGATCCCCAGGTGGTGAGTGTGATGCAGGCCTCACTGCCTCCCTATCACAGATTAGGAAAGCACCCTCTGAGATACTTAGTCCTCCGGCCCTGGCTGTCCCATGCAATCCAAGCTCACTTCTGAACCCAGGTCACTGGCGTAGCAAGCAGTACTGTGCTATCGGGTAAGCATCTGCACTCAATTTCAAAAGGTTTCTAAAGGGGTTAAATGATTTATCCCTGCCTTTTCTGGGTCCAGCCCCCTATTGGCTGATTCTCAGTCGAAGTTGACGGTGGTGCAAATTTGGGGTACAAAGAGGATTCCTGTTGTGCTGCCACCAAAAAGATTTAGTCAATGGGGGACAAGTCTGCCCAGTGACTAAGTTGCGATTTAGAAGCTAGACCTTCGGTGCAGTGTTAGGCATACTGCTTATGACATCTGTAACCTGGGTTCAGAAATGAGCCCGGGTCATCAGGATGACCACAGGAGGAGAACTGAGCATCCCAGTGGATGCTGTCCTCCTCCCTAGAGGGGGGGGTCACTGCCTCCGCTGCAGTTCTGACATCTGAGTGACCACAGGACCAAGTGCAGCAGAGGCAGAAGAGAAGGGGGAACGTCAGCCAAGCTAATGGTTGGCATACTGTTGTGCATGCGCCTACAGTTCTGCTCCTCAAGTGCTGACGTTGTCAGGGGCTGGGGGAAAATTATGGAAAAACACTGACTGCAGCAGGATGGGGCCAGCTCAGTCTGCGTGTCCTGCATCATTGACTGAGGCATCTCTCCACCACTGGCTAGATGATAAATATTTTGGTGGGTTAAGTGCCCTTCCCTGATGATCCTAAGCCTTGCTGTAGGGGGCAAGCCACAGGGGTCCGGCTGTGGTTGTGGGTAAGTCCCAGAGATAGCAGGTGATGGGACTGGGGCAGAGAACGTGGAAGGGGCTGGCTAGTGACAATGAAGAATAAACGCAAGTAAAAAAAACTTGCAGTTCATGTTACATAGCCAGATGTTAATGGATGCAGACAGGATTATGCCATGTCCAGAGAGAATGTGTGCTGACAGTGCTGCCAAAGACATCCCTTCAGTCACCTGACCCACAGATTTTGGCCCACTTGTGGACTGATGTCGCATCAAATTTTCCTGGATCCTTACTGTGCATCTTTCCCTGGTGATCTAGTGTCCCTCCACCCACCCCCTGTACTTAAATGTATTCTGGGTGTCCAGTGAAACCACATATCTTTTTCAAGGCTATCTCTTTCATCAGGCCACATCTTTGGAATGATACCCACCTCAGTACTAGAACCACACGGAAACTTTTGCAAGCTGGGGCTGCCCATGACAATTTCATGAGTCAGCGACTACATAAACATGGGTGGCCCTGTCTCTCCACAGTTCTTTTCCTGCCATCGATCATACTCGTTAGACCTACACACGGACATGTCAACAGGTAGCTGCCATTATTATTTTTCTGAGTAGTTAAGAATCACTACTTAAGTGATTTTGGATTTTCCTGTGTGCCACCGAAGAAGTCCGCAAAATGATTTCAATATTGCAAGTGCGGAGAGAAGATTTATAATGATGATACACACAAAGTGTGTGTCTGCTGTTTGGGCCTCTCTCACAACACTCAAGCGTGTGAGTTCTGTTGGAGCTTCAACTCTGTTACTAGGTGATGCAGAAAAGGGGGCGCTGGAAGAGTTTTTATTAAAGAAAACTTTGGCAGCAATGCAAAAACAGATGCAGGACAAACCCACGTCTCCTGCCCCATTGACTGAATCCTGGTCATCGAAATCCAAGGAAAAATCGTTATCAGGCAGCCTCAAGCATACACGTCGAGACAAAGATAAAGATAAGGCCTCCCCAGCATGCTCTAGGTCACCACTGCTGCCAGCAAGCACATCTTTAACTTCATCATTGTCCGCTGTGCTAGTGAAGACCACAGCTCCCTCCATCCCCCGACCGTTGACCAGACATCAAGGTCGGGGTTTGGTTTAAGCACTTCCAGACTTATAATGGGTAGTATGACACTGTTGTCACTGGGTCTTCACCTGCTGTCGACCATTACAGTCACGACCCCTACTACAGGCATTGTCAATGCACAAACAGTGCTGGTATCATTTTCAGAAATGATACAACGTCTGTTGCCAGGTTTGCCTGATCAGCCTGTACTTACGCCAATAGGACCTTCTACTTCCCAGAACCCATTAATGCAGCCTCCCAGCACTCTACCTAAAAGACCTTCTCAGCTGCCACCAGTGTCGCCGGTGAGGACCTTGATTTCCCTAGTAGAGGGGGATGATGACAAGGTGGAATATAACCCAGACCTCACAATGGAGGAAAGTTATGAGGAAGAGGGGGGTTATACTGAGGGCCAGTACTTGCCTGGTTCTATCTCCACCTTATCCTCCTTCAGTGAGGAATCCATGGTCAACATCCCAAGGTCACCAGCAGAGGATCCCTCTTTTCAAACAATGATGCGGAAAATGCAGGCAGCTATGGGATTCACTCGGGAAGAGGAAGACTCCACAAAGAGGAATTTGTTGGAGTTTTTGGAGGTTCCAGAATCCCCCCCCATAGTCATCCCTCCACTATACCCAGCTTTAGAGGATGCTACCTATGCAGTTTGGTATAGATCTAATGCCATACCAGGTGTTCCTAGAAAGGCTAACAAGATCTACCCTGCACCATCTAAAAAGCCTTATTATGCCAACCAGCCTGAAACAGATTCAGTGGTGACCTCAGCTGCCCATGGCAGGTCCAGGTTGCATAGATACATAGATGTTGACGGATGACGGCAGATAAGGGCCAGTGGCCCACCTAGTCTGCCCAATTTTGCATATACTGTGCTTCATCAATCTTCTCCAGAACTTAAGTTGTTTCCTTCCCCCAACTACCAGGATGCCCCGTTGCGTGTCCCATGCATGTTTAAATCCTGTAATTGAGTTAGCCTCCACCACCTCTTCTGGCAGGGTGTTCCATTTGTCCACCACCCTATCCATTAAGAAATTCTTTCTCACGTTTTCTCTGAATCTCCCTCCCTCCAGTTTCATCCCAAGTCTCCTAGTCCTGGAGCCTCTTTTTTGATGCAAAATTGTGTTTTCCTGTACCTTGTTCCTTCCCATTAGGTATTTATATGTTTCTATCATGTCCCCCCTCTCCCTCCTCTTCTTCAGGGAGTACATGTTTAATTCTTTTAGCCTGTCCTCATATGTTTTGTGATGTAATCCTTTCACCGTCTTTGTTGCTCTCCTCTACACTGCCTCAACCCTGTCTATGTCTTTGCATAGGTATGGCCTCCAGAACTGGACACTGTACTCCAGGTGTGGCCTCACTAATGTCCTGTATAGTGGCATTATGACCTCCCTCTTCCTGCTGGTGATACCCCTGCCTATGCATCCCAGCATCCTGTTCGCTTTACCTGCCGCCTTGTCACACTGACTCACTACCTTGAGGTCGTCAGAGATGATAACTCCAAGTCCCTTTCCTGCTTGGAGCATTGTATGCCCCCCCCCCCCCCAGCTGATAGGTTGTTCCTGGGTTTTGTGCCCCATGTCCATTATCTTGCATTTCTTAGCGTTAAATCTCAACTGCCACTCACTTGATCAGTACTCAGGCTTTTGCAGATCTCTCCTCATTCTATCCACCCCTCCTGCATGTCCACCCTGTTACAGATCTTTGTGTCATCAGTGCACAAGCAAATTCTCCCTTCTAGGTCTTCTGTAATGTCACTGATAAAGATGTTGAATAGAACTGGATCCAGTACTGATCCCTGTGGTACCCCACTGGTGACCCTCCACTCTGTGGAGTGACAGCCATTAACCACCACCCTCTGTGTCCTGCAATCCAGCCAGTTTCCCACCCACCGCACCACCATCCTTCCCACTCCCATTTCCACCAGCTTGTTTAGAGTCTTCTATGCGGCACCGTGTCCAAAGCCTTGCTGAAGTCCAGGTAGGGCACGTCCACTGCTCCCCCAACCCCCAATCCACCTCCCCGGTCACCCAGTCAAAAAATTCAATGAGAGTAGTCTGGCATGACTTCCACCAAGTAAACCCATGCTGCCCTGGGTTTTGTAGACCGTTGGCCTCTAGGTGTTCTACTCTTCTTTCCTTCAGTAGTGCTTCCATGATCTTCCCCACCACTGAGGTCAGACTGACTGGTCTGTAGTTTCCTGCTTCCTCACTGTTCCTGCTTTTGTATAGGGGGACTACATCAGCTGTCCTCTGGTCTTTGTGTACCACTCCTGTTTCCAATGACCAGCTAAACAGGGTTGCCAGAGGTTCATCCACCACCTCTCTGAACTTTCTCAACACCCTGGGGTGTACCCCATCTGGCCCCATAGCTTTATCGACTCTTAATCCTTCCAGTGCCTTTAGAACCCTTTCCCTTGTAATGGGACTTGAATCCATTTCTGTGGTCTTCCTACCTGCCCTACTCCCTTTTGGCCCCCTTCCCTCCTCCTCTGTAAATACTGAACAGAAATATTTGTTCAGTACATATGCTTTACTGGTGTCATCCTTCACTGAACTCCCACCCTCCTCTTTCAGCCTCACTATCCCTCCCTTTGCCTTCTTTTTCTCACTTATATACCTGTAAAAGGTTTTGTCCCCTCTAACCACTGGCTTTGCAATACACTCCTCTGTCTGTGCTTTGGCTTCCCTCACTGCCCTCCCTGCCTCCCTTTATTTCTCACGGTACCTGTCCCTGTTCCCCTCTACCTGTGATTTTTTTATATTGTTTGAATGCAAATTTTTTGTCTTTCACTTTCTCCGCTACCTCCTTGGAATACCATAATGGTCTTCTCTTCCTTTTCCCCTGAGCAAGACTTATGAGGAGGCAAAGTGCTGGGTGGCCAGGAAGGAGTACTGTGGATTGCTAAACCTTCCTTAAGCCATTAGGCAAATAAATCACTTTATGCACTGCAAAGTTGTATGGATTCTTTGGATGGTTTTGAGTGCCACCGTTTGCTTTGCTTCAGTTTGATAATGATTAGGGTAGGCAACCCCTGTAGGTAGCACCATTCTACAATTGGCAGTTCATGGCAATACTTTTGGGACTTTCACTTTTCCCCTTGCTAGCCTGTTTTACACATATTTGCATTGCCTTTATTATCCCTGGTCTGAATGCTGCCCACTGTTCCTCCACCCCTAATTTCCTCCCTATTCCTTTTAGTACCTCTTACAAGCATTTCCCCATTCTTACAAAATCTGCCCTCCTAAAGTCCAGGATTCGAGTTTTTGTGCGGCTGGGTTCTGCCCCTTCAGTTATGTCAAACCACACATACCGGTGGCCACTGTTCCCCGGGTGCTCCCCCACTGTGATCCCCATCACACTGTCCCCATTTGTGAGCACCAGGTCCAGTATTGCCTTCTGCCATGTGGGTTCCATGACCAGCAGTTTAAGGAAGGCTTCCTGAAGGAAGTCCAGGATAAACCTGCTCCTGGCTGACACTGCTGCTGGGAGGCTCCATTACACATCTGTAACATTGAAGTCGCCAACCAGTACTGCCTCCTTAGCATCATGTCCCTATCTCTCTCCCCCCACTGGGCTGGTGGTCTGTAAATTACCACTGTGCAGATTGCTGAACCTGTTTTCTTGTAAAGCTTAACCCAAAGTACCCCCCCGTTCCCCTTGAATTTCTGTGGTCTTATGGCATCTTTCACATAAAGTGACACTCCTCCCCCTTCCTGCCTGTTCTGTCCCTCCTAAATAGATTGTAGCCTGATATGGTCATCTGTCAGTTGTGGTTATCATTACACCAAGTCTCTGAGATGACCACAATGTCCAGGTCTGACTGTGTCATGGCTGCCTCCAGGTCTTCCATCTTGTTACTAAGGCTCCTGGCATTAGCACACATGGCTTTCCAGGATGTACCTCCCCACCCTTGCTTTGTTGCCCTAAGCCCTCCCCCTTTCTGTCTGTGCCTAAGCATATGAGCTCCCTCCTGATAAGGAATCCAGGAGGTTAGACGTCATGGGGAAAAGGACTTATGCCTCTGCTTCATCGGGCCTGTGTATTGCAAACGACCAGGCCCATATGATCAAATGTCAGAATACCCTCTGGAGGAGTGCCAAGTCTGCAGCACAGGCATACCCGAGGGTACTGCCACAACTGAGTTAATGAAAACACTCACTGCAGAGGCCGAAGTGGGGAAGCATTTAATCTGCTCAGCCTACGACATCTTGGCTCCCTCAGCCAGGGCAGCTGCCTCTGGAATTCACATGAGGAGGTATTCCTGGCTCAGAGTAGCTGAGTTTGCCAGTAATGTGCAACAGGCAGTGTTAAATGCACCATTTAGAGACACTAAACTGTTCGGATGTGATATGGAAAAGGCATTAATAAGAGGCCTTCGGTCATCTAGGATGAACTTAAGGTCAAGCAAATCCCTTTACCCCACACCAGGCAGGGGTAAGGGTAGGGGCAGTTTTGGCCACCAACCACCAGAGCTGGTAGGCAGACTTACAAGCATTCAGATAAAGGAAAAGGTGCTGGAGCCATGCCTTTCAACCTTCCCCCTGATGGCCATTCCAAAGCACCTAGAGGAGGTGGCACCAGTGGCGTTTCCCCCATTGGTTCAGAATGACTTGCACGCTTCCCAACCACTATTGCCCCCAGGGGTGGTTGTAGAGGGCTCTTCAAACAACATGAAGTCTTGCTATATTATGACAAGTTGCAGTTTGTCCCACCACTAGAACTGCTCCGGAGGTGAAATAGTTAAATCCATTCCATGAATGGAACTTTGAGCACAAGCTCTAAGATAGAAGCTCTGTCTGTGTAGTTTCAAACCTGAACTGTCAGATTCTTTACTTCGCCTCACTGAACAGTCGCTCCGGAGATTTCTCTACTGCTCGGTTCATTTCTCGGTTTAAACAGTGTTTTCTCGGTTGATTCAACCGAGAATAGTTTTATTTAACTAAAACCGTTAGGTTCAAGCTCTGTCTGTGGTATCGTAAGTAATTTAAAATTGTATTTTCTGTGTGGAACTTGTAAGTTTTCGGTTCGGTTTTGAACCGATCAGCTGGATTAAAGCTTAAAAATTTTAAAGCTTGTCATTTTAGAGTGTGGTTCCCGGTTCTTATCGGTTCTAAAAACCGGATTTATTTCGTTTTTCCAATACCACGTGACACGGTTAGGAACCGATAAGGGTGTCTTGCCTAACTTTAGTTCAAAGGCAAGTTTTTCTGGTTAGGCTGGCATTATGTCTGAGAAACCCAAAAGAAAACCGGGCCCTGGGTTTCAACACTGTGATGTCTGTGGGGAAGTCTTGCCAAGGCTGACCCACACACCATGTGTTTATTGTCTGAGGGTTTGACCACCTCCAGTCAGACTGCCAGATTTGTAAGAATTTCCCTGCAGCCACCCTGGAAAAGAGATTGGGCAGGCTCAGGGAACGAGAGGCCAAAAAGTCCGCTGACCTGGATGGCCAGCCCGGTTCGGTGCCAACCAAATCGGAGGGAGTGCCCTCTGACCAGGGTGAGACTTCCTCGGGCAAAAGAAAAGCTGGTTCGGAGGAACCAGTTCCAGTAAAGAGAACAAGGAAGTCAGCAGGTTTGGAGTCCAAAATCCCTTCTCCAACTGCTGCAGAGATAGCAAGAGCTATTCAAATTGTCCAGTCACTGTCTCCGGTCCCATCCGAACCGCCACTATCTGGTAAAAGGTCAGTTCGTCCGGTTCCATCGGTTCAAGAATATGAGGTTGAGGAGTTTTATGAACCAGAGGAGGGGGAGGATGATTATGAACAGTATGAATGTGGCTGGGAGGGTCTGGGTGTGCCCATTGAACCGGACATTTCCCCAGACAGACCTTTAGAATCTCCCCCTATGCTTTCTGAGTCCCCCTCTCATTTTATGTTTTACAAGAAAGTTGCTGAAACCCTCCAGCTTCCTTTGGAAGAAGCTGTGGATGAGCAAGAGGAGCCTGATTTTGTAGAAATGATGGATATTCCAGAGTCTAGGAGATTGTCTATTCCTTTGCATAAGTCTTTTAGGAAACAAACAATAAAAATCTTAAAAACTCCTAATTCTGTGCCTCCTGTAGATAAAAAGATGGACAGAAAATTTACACATGGTCAGGTCCTGATACAGAATTCCTTTCTCAGCAATGCTTGATCATGTGTTGGGAGTAGTTCAGGCTGCAGCCTGTGATAAAATAATATTCCCCTGGCCATCCTCCTGACAAGTTCCAGGAAGATTGATGCCGTGGCAAAAACAGTACATGGCAGCGTCCTTGGGACTCAGGCAAGCAAATTATGGCTTATATAGCAAGGTATCAGAAATCTAGATGGGATACTGTTATGGAATTAGCCAAACAAGCCCATGGCAAAGCTTGCTAGCGAGCTGGAACAGGTAGCTGCCGATGGCATTAGGCTTCAAGGTGCAGTTTCATGCTGCTGTGGATGTTAATGATGTCTCCTCTAGAGTCATGGCCACATCACTTAGCTTTTACGTAGGTTGGCCTGGCTCAGGTGTACTAACCTCTCACAGGATACCCAGACTAAGGCTATGGATTTTCCTGTGGTGGGAAATTCTCTGTTTGGGGCAGACAGAGAATTATATGAAAAATGGATGAATATGGGACTACTTACAAAAGTGCCCAAGCTAAGGGCGGCAAGCACTCCCCAGAGGGCACACCCCAGGGTAGGGGTAGGCCTTTCCACAGGCCTTTCAACCAAACTCAGGCCTCCTCTGCTTATGCTCAGAGGGGTTCTTCAGAGGCAGAGGCAGGCGGGTGTGGGCAGGCCTGCTCCCACCCTCAGACCTAAAACTCCTGCCAAGCAAGCACCCTGATGGGAGTTGCCCAGGGCGATTCTCCTTTACCAGTAGGGGCAGGTTGGCTTACTTCAGTCAGAACTGGGTGTCTTTAACCTCAGACAAGTGGGTTCTGGAAGTAGTAAGCCAGGGTCAGATTCTCAGCTTCAAAAGTTCCCCAAGATGAGAGCCAGGCCTTTCTCCTGCAAGTTCTTTAGAGACCCTTGCTCTAGAAGCAGAGATCTCAACCCTGTTGGATCTCAGAGCAGTAGAAAGGGTTCTCCTACACCAGGGCAGGAGTCTGTATTCCAGATACTTTCTTACCCCAAAAAAGACAGGAGAATGGCGGCCCATCTTAGACCTCAGATATCTGAACAAGCATCTTTTGAAACCAAAGTTCAGAATGGTAACTCTGGCAATGATTTTACCTTCTCTAAGGCCAGGGGACTGGCTACTTCCCTGGACCTCAAGGATGTCTATTTTACGTTCTAATCAAAGCTCCACGAAAGTACCTCAGATTGAACTGCCCTCAGGTCATTACCAGTTCAGAGCAATGCCCTTGGCTTGACCTCTGCCCCAAGGGTATTCACAAAATGTCTGGCAGTAGCGGTGGCTCCTTAAGGAGGCAAAGGATTGCTGTTTTCCCTATCTAGGACGACTGGCTCATTGTAGGCCAGTCCCCAGCACAGGTAAAATCTCACCTGCAAGTCACCCAGCACTTCTCATCTCCTGGGCTTCCTGCTAAATCTACCAAAGTCGGTTCTGGAACCAGTCCAGGTACTCACCTTTATAGGTGCAAATTGGACACAAACCGGGCCAGACTTTCTTCCTTAAAAAGGGTAAGGAACTTGGTGGCTCTGGCATCCTCCTTCACTCTGCGGGTCTCCGACCAGCAAGATACTTTGCAGCTCGTGGGTCACATGGCTGCATCCACAGCTATAGTGCAGGGAGCAAGATTTCAGATGAGAGACATTCAGTTTCACTTGAGAACCTATTGGTCTCAGAGAAGAGACCCCTTTCAAGTTGGTCCCAGTGACTCGAACCTTGATCCAGGCCCTCCAGTGGTGGCAGGATCAGAGCAATTTAAGATTGGGGTCCCTTCATTCCCCCTGCTCTACGTTGACTCTCCACTACAGATGCTTCCCTCCTGGGGTGGGAGCCCACATAAGCGACCTCTCCACCTCAGGAGTGTGGTCTCCCAGGAATCTCTGTTCCACATCAATTTGCTGGAACTCAGAGCTGTCTTTTAGCACTTCAAGTGTTTTCTGCATCTGTTCAGAACAAAGTGGTACAAGTCAGAACAGACAACACCACAACAATGTGGTACATCAACAAGCAGGGGCACTCGGTCTTGACCTTGTGCACCGAGGCAATGAAGTTGTGGTCTCTGGCCTATTCCTGAACACTTCCCTCATAGCAGTTCACCTTCCAGGAAAGGACAATGTTCTAGCAGATGCTCTCAGCAGGATTTCTCAGGGCCATCATGAATGGTCCCTGGATCCCTCAAGTACTGGGGATAGTCTTTTGCCAGATGGGGCACCCTCAGATAGATCTTTTGCAGCCCCAGACAATCACCAGCTTCCACTGTTCTGCTGCAGGCCTCCAGTGTTGGGCTCAGTCCCCTGGATGCCCTCCTTCTGGATTGGGAGGGAAGTTTCTTATGCTTTTCCCCTTCCCTCTCCTATTCAAAGTGTTAGTCAAAATCAGATCCCAGCCTTGCAGGGTGATTCTGATTGCCCCAGTTGAGCCAGGCAGCCCTGGTGCCCCTCCTTCTGTCCCTGACAGTCAGTCTTCCCCTGTGTCTCCCCAGGAATCACAACCTATTATCCTGTGCCCAGGGGAGTTTGGTATCCGAACCTCAAATCCCTCAACCTCAAGGCCTGGCTCTTGGGGAGTTAGAAACGCTAACTGTACCTCTCTCCAGGGTGTTCTTGCGAAATTCTAAAGGCTTCTAGGAAGCCTTCCCACTAGGCTGCTTATAATTCTAAATGGAAAAGGTTTTCCATTTGGTGTTCTAAGAAGCATATTTCCCCAGAATCTGCTGATTTGCCCATTGTGTTGGATTACATGGTCCATCTTAATTCCTTGGGCCTCAGACCAGCTACCCTGAGAGTTCATTTGGCAGCTGTCTCTGCTTTTGTTTCAGCAGGAAAGTCATCCTCTCTTTCCGCTCACCCTGTGTTTTCCAAGTTTTTTAAGGGATTACTCATACTAATCCACCTTTTGGGATCCAGCCCTGCCTGGGACCTTAATGTTTACATTGCCCAGTTAATGCAACCCCCTTTGAACCTCTGTTTTCTGCAGAGCTGAGTATCTAACTTGGAAAACAGTTTTCCTAGTGGCTATCACTTCTGCTAAGCATAAGTGAGTTGCAAGCCTTGTCAGTAGAAACTGACTTTATTTCTTTCCACAGGGATAAGGTAGTCCTCAGGACTAACAGGAAGTTTTGCCTAAGGTGGTTTCAGATTTCCATCTTAACCAATCTATCTCCCTTCAGTATTCTTCACTGAACACTCCTCTTCTGGTGAGAGGAGATTGCACAGTTGGATGTTAAGAGGGCCCTTAGTTACTATTTAGAGCGTACCAAAGGGTCACAGGTTGAATCCTCCAACTTTTCCTCACTTATGGTGAGGGTTGGGAAAGGAAACCTGCCACAAAGGATCAATTATGATGGATTGTCTCTTGTATCAATTTTGTTATCAGAAACTGGGCAAGATCCCCCTCTGGCTTGAGGGCTCATTCTACCAGAGGTACAGCCGCGTCTCTAGCTGCTGCCAGAGACATCCTATATTGGAGATATGCCAGGCTGCTACTTGGAAAGCGGTACACACTTTCACCAAGCATTACTCCCTGGATGTCCAGGCTAAGAGAGATGCTCGGTTTGGCCACAGCTGTGCTTCCAGAGCCTATTCCTAAAGTGGGTTCTGTCCCTCTTCCATGGAGGTACTGCTGTGTAGTCTGCAACTTGTCATAATATGCAGACTTCATGTTGTTTGAAGAAAAATTATTCACCTTAGTAATGTTGTTTCTTCTAATGGAGTCTTGCTATATTATGACCTCCCCAACCTGCCCCTCTCAGAGCGTCTACTTGGGTATGGTGTGGGCAACCTTAGTGTGGGCACTATTTTATGCCCTTTTAGGCGTTTCACCCTTTTTGGGGTTTGGGGTGTGGTGTTTATTATTCTCTTTGTTATTTCTCATATTGTTAGAATTATATTATTAATTCTGGTCCCTGACTTGAGTCTTTGGTGTTGGGACCAGCAATGGTAGTATTATTTAGGTAGCCAGTTGGCTAGTGTGGAGTTACAGCTTCCACACAGACCTTAGTGAGTTTTGCTCATAAAGATCTGACAGTTCAGGCTTGAAACTACACAGACAGAGCTTCTATCTTAGAGCTCTTGCTCAAAGTTCCATTCATGGAATGGATTTAACTATTTCACCTCCGGAGCAGTTCTAGTGGTGTGACAAACTGCAACTTGTCATAATATAGCAAGACTCCATTAGAAGAAACAACATTACTAAGGTGAGTAATTTTTTCTTCTCTCCCTTCATTTAACCCAATGGAGGGAGATTACTACAGACGAATGGGTTCTGGATATCATTGCAAAAGGGCATGCTCTAAAGCCTTTGGATACCCCTCCAGATCATCCGTCACAGACTTCAACTTATGCCCTGAGACACTTGTCCCTGTTGAAAGAAGAGGTGTAGGCCTTACTACAGAAACAGGCCATAAAACCAGTCCCAGTGATAGAAACATAGAAACATAGAATTTGACGGCAGATAAGGACCGCTTGGCCCACCCAGTCTGCCCATTTCCCTACCTGATGGATAAGCTGCAGGTCCTAGTTAACCAGCAGTCTACTTCTTCCTACCCCAACCCCCTAGAATTGCCTTATGACTGTCCCATGCGTGCAGATTCCACCACTGTTTTGACTCCACAACCTCCTCTGGAAGGCCGTTCCATACATCCACAACCCTCTCTGTGAAAAAATACTTCCATAAATTACCTCTGAGCCGCCCCTTCTATCTTCAAATTGTGCCTTGTTCTTGCACACCTCTTTTTTTGAAAGATGCTACCCTCTTGGACTTTGTTGATTCCTTGAGGGTGCTTAAAGTTTCTATCATGTATCCCTCTCCCTCCTTTCCTCGAGGCTATACATATTAAGCTCCTTAAGTCTCTCTTCATATGTCTTCCAGTGCAGACCCTGCACCATTTAAGTGCCCTCCTCTGGACAGCTTCCATCCTGTCTATGTCTTCTTGGAGTTGGGTCTCCAGAACTGCACCAGTACTCCAGATGGGGTCTCACTAGCTGTCTGTACAGAGGGATAATAACTTCCTGTTTTCTACTGGTGATGCCTCTCCTATGCATCCCAGTATCCCCCAACCCTCCTTGCTGCCCTCTCACATTGCTTGCCCACCTTTAGGTCATCTGATATGACTACCCCCAGGTCCCTTTCCATTTTGTTGTTGTTAGTATCTCACCCCCATTGTTACTCTTCCTCTGGGTTTTTGTTTTCCCATGTGCATTACCTTGCATTTCTTAGCATTGAATCTAAGCTGCCATACATTTGACCATTCCTCTAACCTTGCCAAGTCCTTCTCATCCTTTCCACTCCACCTTGTGCATCAACTCTGTTGCAGATCTTTGTGTCATCTGCAAAAGAGACATACTTTCCTTCAGTCCCTCTGCAATGCAGCTTATAAAGACATTGAGAGGACGGTCTAATACTGAACCCTGCGGTGCCCACTACTACCCCCTTTTTCAGAGTGGACTCCATTTACTATTACTCTCTGTGTCCTATTCTCCAGCCAATTCTTTACCCAGGCTGTCATCTTGGGACCCACTCCCAGACTAGCTAACTTGTATATTAATCTTTGTGTGGGACTGTGTCAAATGCCTTGCTAAAGTTTAGGTAGGCCATGTCCACAGCCCTCCCTGATCAACTACTTTGGTCACCCAGTCAAAGAAATCTATCAGATTTGTCTGACATGACCATCCGCTGTGAATCCATGCTGCCTTGGGTCCTGTGCCCCTCTGGCCTCAGATACTCAACAATTCTTTCCTAGAAGTGATTCCATCATTTTCCCTACCACTGAGGTTAAACTAACAGGTCTGTAGTTTCCTGCTTCTGCCTTGCTCCCACTTTTGTGAGGGAATCACATCTGCCCTCCTCCAGTCCTCAGGTACCCTCCATCCTCCCATGATTTGTTAAAGAGGTAGTCAGTGGTGTCACTAGTTCTACCCTTAGTTCTTTTAGAATTCTGGGATGAATCCCATCGAGCCCCATTGCTTTGTCCACCTTCAGTTTTAAGAGTTCTTTCAGAACCCTTTCTTCTGTAAATGGGCTGGTATCAACTTCTGTATCCAGAGTGTTTCTACTGTTTGTTTTAGGTACCTCCCCCTCTTCCTTTGTAAATACTGAGCAAAATATTTGTTTAGTATCTCTGCCTTTCACAGATAAGCCCTCTGCCCACCCACCTCCCTCTCCTTTATTAAGCCTCGCTATCCCTCCCTTGGTCTTACTCCGGCTCCCTGATGTACCTATAAAGGTTTATCCCCTTCTTAACTGGTTGGCTATCTTTTCCTCGGTTTGGGCCTTTGCTGTTCTGACTGCCTTCCCAGCTTCCTTTTGCTTTAACTGATACAGTTCTCTGTCCTGTTCCTTCTGTGATTCCTTGTACTTCCTGAGATCTTTCTTTTTCTCTTGAACCTTCCACCGCCACTTCCTTGAGAACCATATGGTTTCTTACCTCGTTTCGTTTTGTTTATTTGCTTTACAGAAGCTTATTACCTCTGTGATGGCAGTTTTATTATTCCCATTGTTCTTCCACCTCCTTCCTGCCCATTTGCTGTGCATTCCTTGGGCACTCACCCATTTTGACAAAGTCAGCCCTCCTAAAATCAGTACCTTTGTCTTTGTATGGCAGCTCTATTGCTGTGTTTATCGTGAGAACCATACTCTTGATGGTCGCTAGTTCCCAGATGGCTACCCACTTCTACATCTGTGATCTTCTCTTCATCTCCATTTGAAGAACCAGGTCTAAGATTGTTCCCTCTCGGTGGGCTCCAATACTAGTTGTCTAAGGCATGCCCCTGTAGGCATCTAGAATAACCCACTCTTGAAGTGGCTGCTGCAACTGCCTCCAGTTAACATCTGGCATATTCAGATCACCCATCAGCAATATCTCCCTTTTCTGCCATACTAAATTATACTTTCTATCATTTCCTTGTCCATTTTCTCCCCTGAGAAGGGTCTGTCTAACCCTATATGCGGATTGTAGTGCCTTTGCGGTCTCCAAATTTACCCACAGTGCTTCTTCTCTCCCTGTTTACCCTTTTGTTCTGTTGCTTTGATTCCTTCCCTTATGTAAGAGCTACTCCTCCTCCTCTTTTACCCTCCCTGTCCCTCCTGTAGATAGGAACAGTCAGGAAAAGAAATGGAGGCTTTTACTCAGGTACTTCCTAGTCTCCAAGTGGACAGGGGTTCTGAGGCCTGTTCTAGATTTGAAAGCCCTCAACTTGTACTTAGAGTACAAAAAGTTCAGGATAGTCTCTCTACAGACTCTGATTCTCCTTTTACAGACCAGGGACTGGATATGTTCTCTGGACATGAAGGATGCCTATCTTCATATAAAAATTTGACAGAATCACAGAACATTTCTGAAATTCGCATTGGACGGGATATATTACCAGTTCAGAAACTTGCCCTTTGGCTTGTCTTCTGTGCCAAGGGTCTTCACCAAATGTGTGGTAGTGGTTGCGGCAACCCTTTGCAGGGAAAGCCTGTATTCGTTTCCTTACCTGGACGATTGGCTATTGAAGGCCGACTCCAGGGAACATCTGCTGCTCACCCTAGCTCATACCAGGGGAACTGTTCAATGGCCTGGGAGTGACAGGCAGTCTGCCAAAGTCAGTACTGACCCTATATCAAAGGCTGCAGTACATAGGGGCAGTGCTGGGCACAGCTTAATGCCATGCACTCTTACCCTGGACAAGGCAGAATGCCTTATAGCTCAGGCACACGTGGTGTACAACAGCCAATATTTCTCACCCAAGTTGCTGTGCCTTCTAGGCCTGATGGCAGCAGCTGTAATAACAGTGCCACTAGCCCGCCTGCTTATGCGGATCCCACAGTGGATCCTAAGATTTTAGTGGGACCAAGCCACAGAAGACCTAGACAAATAAGTGCTAGTAACGTCTCCTTTGAGGAAAGCACTGATGTGGTGAATGAACCGCACCAATCTGGAAAAGGACATTCATTTGTGATGCCAATCCAGCACAAATTCTCACCTTTGATGCTTCGGGCTTCTAGGTGGGGACTGGGGAGTACATCTGGGCCATTACCAAACACAGGGTTTTTGGTCCCAGATGGAGAAGAAATTACACATAAATGTCCTGGAGATGTGTCCTGTTCAGTTTCCAGGCCTTTTAGCCACATCTGACATGAGGTCCACTGTTAATATAGACAGAAAATGTCAGTATAATGCATTACATAAACATACAAGGAAGGACTCAGTCTTGTCCACTATGTAGGGAAGCAATGAGAGGTTGGCAGTGGGCTCTAGAACATAGGCTGAAACTTTCAGCCGTACATCTGCCAGGTTCTCAAAATGCCTTGGCAGACAAGTTAAGCTGGTCCCAGTCCGGGATACATGAATGGGAGCCACTGACGACAGTAGTGGAAGACCTGTTCAAAAGGTTAGGTTGTCCAGAGCTGGACCTTTTTGATCACCATACAACACAAAGCTGCTACATTTCTGCTCGCTCGTTCCAGATCCTGGAGTGTTCTAGTGAGATGCCTTGTCCCTCTCTTGGAAAGGGAGGTTTCTGTATGCCTTCCCTCTCTTTCCTGTCATACAGAGTGTACTACTCAAACTGAGGATGAAGGGGTAACTCTCATCTTCATTGCTCCACTATGGCCTTGGCAGATCTGGTACCTCTGCCATTGTGCAGGGGACTGCTGTCACAGGACAAGGGGTCTCTGGTCAGTCCACACATGAAATCCCTATATGTGCACGCATGGCTCCTGAGGACATAGCCATGGCACGATTTGGGGTTTCATCTAAAGTGGCTGATGTTCTGGTGGCTGCCAGAAAACCCTCCACCAGACATACCTGTTCTTTAAAATGGAAGCGGATTACACTGTGAGCTGCTTTCAAAACAGTTGGATACCTTTACTTGACCAGACAGTGCAGTGTTGGAATACTTGTTGTCCCTGTCAGATGCAGGACTCCTCCCACAAGGTGCATTTGGACGCTATCTCAGCTTTTCATGTACCTGTAGATGGACATACAGTTACTCAGTTAGAGGTAGCCTGTACATTTTTGAAAGGTATAGTACATTTAAAACCTTCCATTAGTAACCCAGTCCCTGCTAGGGATTTGAATTTTATGTTAGAAAAGCCTACTTTGGCTCCTTTTGAGCCAGCTGTGAGTTGTGGCTTACGCTTTTTTTCATGGAAAGCATTATTTTTAGTTGCAGTCACTTCTTCTTGAAGGATTTCAGACCTACAGGCTTTAATTTGTGAGCCTCCCGATTTGATTTTCCATAAAGACAGTGTCTTTATGCACCAGTCCTAAGTTTTTGCCAAAGTTGGTGTCTGATTTTGCTTTGAACCAAGCCATCCACCCTCCAGTGTGCTACCCAGAGTATGCCGATCGAGGAGAAGCACTACTCCATACTTCAGATGTCTACAGAATCCTTAGATATTCAAACAACATGAAGTCTTGCTGTATTCTGACAATAGCAGTGAGTCCCAACCTTCGAACTGCCCCGGAGATGTAAGAGTTAACTTTCCATGCCAGGCATGGGACGCTGAGCTCGAGCTCGGTTGAGACTCTGTCTGTTGCTGTTTGAACTCAAACCGTCAGATTCTTTACTCCGCCTCACTGAACAGTCGCTCCGGAGATTTCTCCTTTGCTCAGTTCAGTTTGTCGGTTAAGAATCCGTTTTTCGGTTTCCAACGATTTAAACCGCAACTATATCGGTTCAGTCTCTGTCTGTGGTATTCGTGAGTACTAAATAGGTTATATTGATTTTCTATTCTGTGTGGAACTTGTAAGCGTTTCATCGGTTTCGGTTTGAACCGATCAGGTTGTTAAAAATATTTATTTCTACTTTTTTAGAGTGTGGTTACCGGTTCTTATCGGTTCTAAAAAAGAAACGGATTTTATTATGGTTTTTTCCACGACCCGTAACACGGTCAGGAACCGATAAGAGTATCTTGCCTGGCAGATTGCCATTAAAAGGGTAAGTTTTGTTAGGGCTGGCACCATGTCTGAGAAACCCAAAAGAAAAACCGGGCTCACTGGGTTTCAACACTGTAGTGTGTGTGGGGAAGTCTTTGCTCACCTGTGTTTCTTTTTGCCAGGGCTAGCTTAACTACTACATAGAACATACCAAGGGTCACAGGTTTGACTCCCTCCAACTGTTCCTCACTTATGGTGAGGTTGGTAAAGGAAAACCTGCCACTAAAAGATCCATTGCCAGGTGGACTGTCTCTTGCATTCAGTTTTGCTATGAAAAACTAGGTAAGATTCCACCCTCAGGCCTGAGGGCTCACTCTACCAGAGGTACAGCTGCTTCCCTAGCTGCTGCCAGGGATATTCCTATCTTAGAGATATGTCAAGCAGCTACCTGGAAAACAGTTCACACTTTTACCAAGCATCTACTCTGGATATCCAGGCTAGGAGTGATGCTCGGTTTGGCACAGCTGTGCTTCAGAGCCTATTTCCTAAGTAGGTTCTGTCCCTCCTCCATGGAGGTACTGCTTGGTAGTCTGCTATTGTCAGAATACAGCAAGACTTCATGTTGTTTGAAGAAAAAATTACCTTAGTAATGTTGTTTCTTCTAATGGAGTCGTGCTGTATTCTGACCTCTCCCCCTGCCTTCCCCTCTCAGAACCTTTGTTTTTGGGATATGTGTGGGCAGTAGCAGTGTTGGCACTCAGGAGGTGCCCCACCTTTTTTATTATCACCCTCTTTTCTTTGGGTGAGTGGGTGTTGTGTTTATTTCATTTTTGGGTTTCTTGACTTGAGTCTTTGTTTTGGGACCAAAAATCTGTTATTATATTTAGTAGCCAGTTGGCTAATGTAGGTTTACAGCTTCCACAGGACCTTAGTGAGTTTAGCTCATAAAGATCTGACGGTTTGAGTTCAAACAGCAACAGACAGAGTCTCAACCGAGCTCGAGCTCAGCGTTCCATGCCTGGCATGGAAGTTAACTCTTTCATCTCCGGGGTAGTTCGAAGATTGGGACTCACTGCTATTGTCAGAATACAGCAAGACTCCATTAGAAGAAACAACATTACTAAGGTGAGTAATTTTTTCTTATGTGGCCTGCACCAAAGACTGCAGAAAGTCCTCTTAGCCATTTGTTTTGTTCATCCCTGGGAAAGTGGGTGCCCCTGTGTCTAAACAGTGCCTGTCCAAATGGTTGGCACATTGTAGTACGTTGTGTTGTAGGAAGTACAGTAAGGAACTTCCTGGTGTGGTTCATGGTCACTCCACTTCTTGTTGTTTATTTCCACAGTGTTTTCAGCTGCTGAGATTTGTGCAGTTGCCACATGGAACATTGTCCACACCTTCGCTAAACATTACAATGTGAACATTGTGTTTCACACATGAACAGGCTTTAACCTGGCTGTTTTACAGGGCCTACTTACATAAATCAGTGTATCTCCATCTGCCCAGATTGAAAGTTTTTGGTACTGCTTGGAACTCGTTCTAAAGGTGTGGTTTTGATGAAAGAGATATCCTCAAAGATAATAGAACAGGTACGTACTTAATGTAGCAGTAGATCTTTGAGAGAATCTCTTTCATTAGGCCATGCCGACCCACCTTTCTTCCCCATTCAAGAGTATGACACCGGACTTCCTGCACTGAGTCATTTAATCACTTCCTTTTCCAGCACCCATTGTCACCTTGTATAATGGGTGCTGCCTTTATTTCCTGGTTCCCCACAGAGAGGTAATCCAAGCATAATCTCTGGCAGGGAACTAAGGAGAGATAGGGCTGCCTGCATTTATGTAGACGCTGACGCATGACATCATTGTGGGTGGCCCCTTGCTTGCAGAAGTTTTCCATGTGATCCTAGTGTTGACATGGGTATCATTCCAGAGGTGTGGCCTGATGAAATTGATTCTCTGAAAGATCTACTGTTATAGTAAGTATGTAACTGTTTATGTTTCAAAGCTCAGTCCTCCAGCAATCCCTGCCCCTCACCTGATCCTCAGTAGCAGACTCTGAGACCATATATGCGAGAGTCACCCTGCTTTATGCATAGCGACCCCCGGGCCTTTCGCACATGGTCACAGTGTCACTAGCAATTCTACAGGGAAAGGCTGTGCACAGCTGGCTCACTTCTGAGGGACTTGTTCAAAGTGATCATTGTAAATGCGTGGCAACAGTCCCTTGCAACTATGTATGGGGCCTGTAAAGCTTTTGTCTTGGAAAACAGCCTTTTTAATACCTGTAGCAGTAATCATAGCAAGGAGAGTGAGTTTCAAGCTCTCTGAATGGTACCTAATTTTTCATAAGGTTCTCACTTAAGGTTGTCTCGGAATTCCATGTTAATCATTCAGTTTCTATGCCAGTATTTTTCCCCATCCCCACACTAACAGAGATGTGTTGACCCCCATTATCATCTGGTTATGAAAAGGACTGTGTGCTGTTGTCTGAGTAGGACAGAGCATGTTGTGTGCACAGCCAAGTTACTGTTTTTCAGATAAAAAATCTTTAGCCTTGGTTTTTAAATAGCAGTATATTCTGCATTCTTGATGCATGTACCTTTACATGTCCTACATAGGAAATGTTTTTTTTTTTAATCAAAAACTCTTGATACTTATAAATTCCTGTGTTAACTAGTGAAAGTGCACGCAGAAGGAGCTCCCAGCTCATTAATCTTACAAACAGACTGTCCATTGTGCCTTCCTTGATATTTCCTCTACTGTAGCCTTCTGGAATGTGAGCTTGTGGAATACTAGATTTTACAGACAGTGTTCAACTCTGTTGTTCGCCTTCTGGTCTGCTTGCTGTAATGAGATTAATTATTTTATCGTAATTTGGTAAAAGAAAATGTTGCTTAGCCACAATTGTTGCCAGAATACATGATAAAATTAATTAATAGTACTAAATTACGATTTATATTCTTAGTTGTATTTAGAAGTGTTTTTATATCAGTCATGGAATAAAACATTAACATTAATCTCTCCATTTTATGTAGGGCAGGAGGGCTTAATCCTTCTCTAATCAAAAAGCTGTGACACTGCTGCAGAAAGCATGCATTCTGTTGATGGTGCTCTTTCGTTTTCTGTATTTTATGGAATTGTTTATATAGTACAACAGTATACCGTTTTGGGTATGGGAAAATATGTATGTCATATTTTTAGCAACTGTATAAATACTGTGTGTTTTCTGTTGTCTGTGATTTTTGTCCATAATACAGCAGTATTTGCATTTTTGTTGATATGGCTTTCAGTCCCCATGACCCCCATGGTAACTTTGTCAGCTTTCAGTTGTTAGCACTAGTGCTGTCTGAAATGGAGACAAGAGCTGCCCTAGTTCAGAAGAGCTAACTAAATTGACTAAAGCTACCAAACATTCGGACAGTCCTGATTTCAGAAAGGGTGTCCTGAAGCATTTGCGAAAAGCTTGATTATGTCCCGGTTTCAAATTTTAGTCCCAGATTTACTCACTTTTGAGAATTCTGCCCTGCACAATGCTGCTCGCACTGTATGCATGTGCGCTATTTTCACTGCTGTGAACTGCTGTGTGCATGTGCGTGTGATCGTGTGTGCTTCTACCAGCATGTACCACATGCTTACACCAACTAACTTGCACAGGAGCAGACATGACATGGAAAGAAAACGAAAATTGTGATGACATCTAAACACAAGTGTATGTGTTTCATGACAAACTGCAGGAGGAATTTCTCTTCCTCCTGAAACTGACAAAGTATGATGTCAAATGCAAATAGTGCAGGTCAACTTTTTTGGTTGCTCATGGCAGTCGATCCCACCCACCAGCTCACCGTGTGTCCCAGTTGAGCCTCCCAGAAATTTGGTAGCCTTAAAACTAACTTAACCAACATCATGAACAACATAAGTACAACTGTAGGAACTTTATTTTAAGTGTAGTTTGTGATTTGTTCATGGTCATTTCATGAGTCAGTCATCCACTTTTACAGAGAGGTTGAGAGTAAAAGATAAACTGAAAGTTGGGGGAAAATCAGCTGTTTTGTTGTGCTGCATGTCACATCTTACCAGCATGAAAACTCTTTATACTGGTGCATAAGTGAGAAGACCCAGTTCCTTTCTTTGGGCCACAACAGAGCACCTGTTGCCTGCCAGTCTCACCTCCTGCTTTCTGGTCCCCACCTCCAGATTCCCCTGGTTGTTCCATGTGCTCCATGTTCCAGATTATCTCTACGAGGGGCCACCGCTGCTACCAACAGAGAAGAAAGGCATATAGTATATTGCAACCCAGCTGGGGACAGGGTCAGTGCACAGAAGGGTAGGATGGCATGGGAGACTCTAGCAGGCCATCATGGGGTGTTTTTCTCCTGCTCTCCCAGTCTTCTATCCAACCCTCCCTCCCTCAGTTGCACAAATGCCGTGGCATATTTGGGGGGGGGCAGGACATGTGGTCACCTGATTGGACCAATCATTCAGTGAAAGAACTGGGGTAGGGGGATGGAGGTGAAAGTGGAAGACTAAGGATGCAAGCTGGTATGCTGATGGTGGTGCAGGAAAAGGTGATCTGGCATTTTTTCAAAGGCCTGGATCTTTTGTCCCCTCTGGTGCACAAACCACTGCCTCCGTGGGACCTACTGCTTGTCCTGACTGTGCTCATGGGCGAGCCATTTGAGACTGTGAGGAAAGTGTGAGATGTCACACTTGTCATGGAAGACCAGCTTCTTGGTGGAAATCACGTCTATCAGAATAGTGAGTGAGCTCCAGGCAGTCTTAGTGGAGTTTCCCTATCTGGTCTTCCATGAGGACAAAGTCATGTTCGCCTCCATGTGAAATGCCTACCAAAGGTTATGTCGGAGTTCCATTTTAGCCTGGTTATTTCTTTTTTTTTTTTTCCCATATTCCTTTTTTCTCATATGGGATCTGGGGTGGCTTCTCAGCCCTGTCCCTGTGCACTGATGTCAGCCTCCCCCGGTACCACTTGCGTTCGGGCACTCCCATGGATCCCCCCCCCCGTCAGGGTCAGGGAAGGGGGGTCATCCTCTTTCCCCTGAGTATATGATCCATTTTGGACTGCAAGGTTTGGGTAGCAGCATGGGTCCACAGAGGGACAGGCAGAGCTTCACACAGCCCTAATCCTCTTTTCTGCTTTTCTCCCTTCCCTTGTGTGACTGATGTGAGTGTGCGTGTGGAGGCACACAGAACTCGGCAGTCACAAACACTCCCAATACGTGCTGCCCTAACCTGCACTACCACCAGACCTCCACCTAGTGGCAGTCAGAAACCGGGCTGACAAGTCTTCCCTCCAGCGGAGAGGAGAGCAGTCCCTCGGATGCTCGATTCTCTCCCCTTTGGCTGACCCCCGGCAACTCGAGTCTGCTTCCAAACCAAGCTTGCCGCCATGGTGTGAGATGTGGCATCCAGTGCCTCAACCCTCAGCACCACCCAGTGGGCTTCTCCCAGTTATTTTAATAATCTAACCTCTGATGTCAGTCGCAGGCTTCACACCCTGGACCTGCGGAGAGTGCTATCCCATTATAAGGAGTGCATGTCAGGAATTTGTACTGAGGCTCACCAGCTGTTCATCACATGTGCTGAAGCCATGCCTAGCAGACCAGAAGCTAAGCAGACAATGGACAAGTTCATTGACCTCTGCTATAGTCTGGCAGATATTGAGTTTCCCCATCTGGTGGTAAATTACAGGTGGCTGAGGAGTTGAAAAAGGAGCTGGTGGTAAATTACAGGTGGCTGAGGAGTTGAAAAAGGAGCTTGCAAACTCTGCTTATCTTGGAAGTAACTTCACAAGTGTTTGAATACTGCATTTTGGTTGTCCCTTGGGGGTAGCTGGATTGACTACTAGGATTTTGGGACAGAAACTATTTTTAAATAATTTACTGGTGCGTAGGAGTTTGTGATAGTTAAACTATTTTTAAATAAGTTACTGTGGTTAAGGGTTGTCATAGCAAAACCTGCAGTGTGAAATAGGAAAAGACAGTCTTTCAAGCAACAGAGGAGGTGGATCTAGGTTTCGTTTGTTTGTTACAATTTTAAGATTTTCAGTGCAGGAAGAGTTTAAAGCACAGCTGACTTATTTTGGGGCTGACTGCTTTCAGAGCACAAACCACCAGGCCTGTTTTGGGGCTGGGGAGGTTTACCTGTGTCTGACTTGGATGTGTGGATTTTCTTTGTTTGATTAGCAGGTGTTTTCTCTGTCAAATTGTTGTGTAGGGCATCTTGCTGACAGGAAGGCACTCATCGCAGCGTGGGTCAGAGCTTTTAGCTGATTGTTTTGTGAGGGCACAGTTTAGGCCCAACCCTTCCCACCCCACCCCACCCACCCCTGGAAATAGTCCCTTTATACCTGGGGTTCTGACACTTTCCCTCAAGAGTGCAAGGCACATCACTGTCATATCCTCTCTAGCACACTGCACTGACAATATAAGCATACACATTGTATAATATATATATTTCTATATAACAAACCAATCACACACACACAAAAAAAATGTGGGAAGTAGTGCAATGTAATGGCTGTGGGGCAGCAGTCTTCCGGGAGTCTTTCTGGAGGCTGAGATGCTGCCCTATTTGCAGACAACTCTCTGCCCTGAGGGAGGAAGTTGCCCGTCTTCAGGCCACACTGGACAGTAGTAAGGGAACCTTCCCCAGGCCACACTGGACGGTAGGAAGGAACCTCACCCATCCAGGGAGCACCAGAGCCTACCACTACCCTCAGAGGTTGGAAGAAAGCACAGCAGTTGGACCACAGTGGGCTCAGGGAGGTGAGGATGGTGGAACAGAGGCACACCCAGTCAGTTGTTCCACTCCACAATCCATACACCCATTCTGGGGAGCATAGCTCCCCTATGGATGCACCATGAGAGGAGACTAAGGAGGCTGAGGACAACTGTCACAAGGGAGGCCCACAGGAAGGAGGGCAGAGGACACCACAAGGAAAGGAAGCAGCTCCTGGTGGGGACTCAGTTATTAGGGGATAGAACTTGGGGGAGCAGGAAAACTGAAGTAAGGTGCCAGCCTGGTGCCATGGCTTGGAGAGACAGGAGCGCATCCTCAGGATCACAGAACAGCTGCAGGAGTCTGAGCTGGGCGTCATTGTCCACCCTAGGGACAAATGACTTGGCTCATCATGAGATTAGAGCAGTGCAGAAGGACTTTGTAGAATTGGGGAGGGGCCTAAGACAAGCAGCACACACAATATCCTTCTCTGAGGTGCTGCCTGTCAATGGCATGAGTGAGGCGAGGTACTTTGCACCATGCAGTTTAATGAATGGTTGAAAAATGGTGTGGAGCACAGGGTTTGGCTTCACTGGGACTGGGGTTCCACCTGAGGGACACCAGCCTATACTGGCAGGATGGTCTGCATCTGTCCAGGAAGGGAACAAGTCTTTTGAGTAATTGGTTTAAATGCTTCATTGGCAAGCTTTTAAACTAGTCAAGGGGGGAGGCACTGATAAGCAGCAAGAAAATCCCAGCCTCTCCCTACAAAACAGGGTACTAAATGAGAAAAAGACCGAGGTAGAAAGGTCAGTGGGGGGTGCTGCAAAAGAAGGTAAAGCCATCAAAAATGAAGAGCAATGAGTACCAATTCCGTAGTCTGAGTAACAAGCATCCTGAATTAGTGGCCTTGATGGAGGAGGAACATCTGGATATTGGCAGTCCCAGAAACATGGTACACACAAAACCATGACTGGGACGTAAACATACCAGGATACACTATCTACAGGAGGGACAGGGAGGGTAAAAGAGGAGGAGGTAGCTCTTTACATAAGGGAAGGAATCAAAGCAACAGAACAAAAGGAAAACAGGGAGGAGAAGAAGCACTGCAGGTAAATTTGGAGACCGGCAATGGCACCACAATCCGCAGACAGGGCTTAGATACAGACCTTCTCCTCAGGGGAGGAAATGGACAAGGAAATGATAGAATACTTGAATGGCAGAAAGGGGAGATATTGCTGATGGGTGATCTGAATATGCCAGATGTTAACTGGAGTGCAGTTGCAGCAGCCACTCAAGAGTGGGGTTATTCTAGATGCCTACAGGGGCATGCCTCAGACAACTAGTATTGGAGCCCACTCGAGAGGGAGCAATCTTAGACTTGGTTCTCTCAAATGGAGATGAAGAGAGATCACAGATGTAGAAGTGGGTAGCCATCTGGGAACTAGCGACCATCGAACAGTATAAGTTCACAATAAACACAGCAATAGAGTCAAGCCATACAAAGGCAAAAGTACTGGACTTTAGGAGGGCTGACTTTGCCAAAATAGGTGAGTGCTAAGGAATGCACTAGCAAATGGGCAGGAAGGAGGGTGGAAGAACAATGGGGAATAATAAAAACTGCCATCACAGAGGTAACAAGCCTTTGTGTGAAGCAAATAAACAAAATGAAGCGATGTAGAAGCCACTATGGTTCTCAAAGGAAGTGGCAGTGAAGGTTCAAGAGAAAAGAAAGCATTCAGGAAGTACAAGGAATCACAGAAGGAGCAGGACAGAGAACTGTACCAGTTAAAGCAAAAGGAAGCTGGGAAGGCAGTCAGAACAGCAAACGCCCAAACCAAGGAAAAGATAGCCAACTCAGTTAAGAAGGGGAGCAAAACCTTTTATAAATACATCAGGGAGCGAAGGAAGACCAAGGGAGGGTTAGTGAGGCTTAATAAAGGGAAGGGAGGGACGGTGGGCAGAGGGTGACTGTGAAAAGGCAGAGATACTAAACAAATATTTTTGCTCAGTATTTACAAAGGAAGATGGGGAGGTACCTAAAACAAACAGTAGAAACACTCTGGATACAGAAGTTGATACCAGCCCATTTACAGAAGAAAGGGTTCTGAAAGAACTCTTAAAACTGAAGGTGGACAAAGCAATGGGGCCTGATGGAATTCATCCCAGAATTCTAAAAGAACTAAGGTAGAACTAGTGACACCACTGACTACCCTCTTTAACAAATCATTGAGGATGGGGTGGTACCCGAGGACTGGAGGAGGGCAGATGTGATTCCCTTCACAAAAGTGTGAGCAAGGCAGAAGCAGGAAACTACAGACCTGTTAGGTTAACCTCAGTGGTAGGAAAATGATGGAATCACTTCTGAAGGAAAGAATTGCTCAGTATCTAGAGGCCAGAGGGCACAGGACCCAAGGCAGCATGGATTCACAGCGAAAGGTCATGCCAGACAAATCTGATAGATTTCTTTGACTGGGTGACCAAAGTAGTAGATCAGGGAGGGGCTGTGGACATGGCCTACCTAGACTTTAGCAAGGCATTTGACACAGTCCCACACAAAAGATTAATATACAAGTTAGCCAGCCTGGGAGTGGGTCCCAAGATGACAGCCTGGGTAAAGAATTGGCTGGAGAATAGGACACAGAGAGTAATAGTAAATGGAGTCCACTCTGAAGAAAGGGGGGTTACTAATGGGGTACTGCAGGGTTCAGTATTAGGACCGGTCCTCTTCAATGTCTTTATAAGCGACATTGCAGAGGGACTGGAAGGAAAAGTATGTCTCTTTGCAGATGACACAAAGATCTGCAACAGAGTTGATGCACAAGGTGGGGTGGAAAGGATGAGAAGGGACTTGGCAAGGTTAGAGGAATGGTCAAATGTATGGCAGCTTAGATTCAATGCTAAGAAGTGCAGGTAATGCACCTGGGAAACAAAAACCCAGGGGAAGAGTACACAATGGGGGGTGAGATACTAACAACAACAAAAATGGAAAGGGACCTGGGGGTAGTCACATCAGATGACCTAAAGGTGGGCAAGCAATGTGAGAGGGCAGCAAGGAGGGCTGGGGGATACTGGGATGCATAGGGAGAGGCATCACCAGTAGAAAACAGGAAGTTATTATGCCTCTGTACAGACAGCTGGTGAGACCCCATCTGGAGTACTGGTGCAGTTCTGGAGACCCAATCTCCAGAAAGACATAGACAGGATGGAAGCTGTCCAGAGGAGGGCAACTAAAATGGTGCAGGGTCTGCACGGAAGACATATGAAGAGAGACTTTAGGAGCTTAATATGTATAGCCTCGAGGAAAGGAGGAGAGGGGAGACAGTAGAAACTTTCAAGTACCTCAAGTGAATCAACAAAGTCCAAGAGGGTAGCATCTTTCAAAAAAAGTGTCTGCAAGAACAAGGGGCACAATTTGAAGATAGAAGGGGGCAGCTCAGAGGTAATTTAAGGAAGTATTTTTTCAGAGAGGGTTGTGGATGCATGGAACGCCTTCGGAGGAGGTTGTGGAGTCAAAACAGTGGTGGAATTCAAGCATGCATGGGACAGTCATAAGGCAATTCTAGGGTGGGGCTAGGAAGAAGTAGGCTGCTGGTTAACTAGGATCTGCAGCTTATCCATCAGGTAGGGAAATGGACAGACTGGGTGGGCCAAGCGGTCCTTATCTGCCGTCAAAATCTATGTATGTTTCTATGTATGAGTCGGCGAAGGTACTTACAGCTCATTCCACCAGACATACCACTGCCTCTGTGGCTGCTTCCGTGGATATCCCCATTCAGGAGATATGCAAGGCTGCAACCTGGTCTAAAGCACACATATTCATCTTCCACTACAGCTTCTATGTGCTGAGTCATCACAATGCTGCTTTTGGGGCCTCAGTCCTCTAGTCTCTGTTCGCCAGTTAGGGGAGCGCGCCTTGCCCCCTTCTCCCGGAGGACTGCTAGTAATCAGCCAGACTGTGGATAGTGATTCTGTAGCCCTCCACATTGTCAGTGGCTAATCAAAACAACTGGGTATCATGCACCCCTACTAGGGGAATAGCATAGCCCAAGCTTTAGAATGTTGGACACATGAGGATTCCATGCAACAGCAGCAGTAGTAGTAGTAGTAGTAGTAGTAAAAAAATTATTTTTATACAGGAATAATACATGTCATTTGGATAATACAATCCAGTTTTCAAGACAGTCCTATGCAAACTCTCCAAGTTTCACATAATCATACCAACTACAAACAATCTAATACAAAATATAAATAAATACACAATCACTAAGTTACAAACTAATTTTTAAAACAAAATACAACAAAAATCAGCAGCAACTCCCCAGTTAAGCTGTGCCATTCAAAGGGGACAGAGCTACTTTTCTCTTCTCTCAAGAATTTCAAGTTTCAAGATTCAAGACTTCAGTTGGGGTTGCAGTTCTGCTCTGCAGGTTGGGGCTACCTGTTTCAGGGAGCATCCCTAAATTTAAATTGTGCCTGTTAAGCTGCAGCTTTTAAATTGAATAACCTACCTGTTTTTTTTTTGAAATTTCTGTTTATTCCTCCTCCCTAGCCTGCCACCTCCGACCCTTCAGGGGGAACAACTGGACATCCCACTGCCCGGAACCCTACCAAGCAGACCCTGGCCCCCATGGGCCGCAGTTACCCAGGCGGGCAGTAGGGGGCTGTTTTCAAATGCCCCATACATTTAAGTCGGGTCTGAGGTCTGCTGGGTGGACACAGGCAATTGGGGCACAGCCATGGTCCTACCATCTTCCCCGCTGAGGTAGGTTTGTTTCCGCTTTTCTCCTACCCCGAGCAGCAGGTAACCTCCCCGATATCATGACACACGCGCCGACGCCCATGTTGCCCAATGGCCGCCGACTTCCCAAGTGGAGCTTGCAGTCTCGAGCCTCCGCTCGGGTCATGCAAGTGTCGCGATGCAATCCTCCTCGAGAAGGCGAGCTGTCGTTGGACGCCAAGCCTATCTCCTCGGCCGACCCACCGACGACACCGAGTCCGCCTCCAACCCGGTCGCCGGGCGTGGTAGCGAGGAACCTGCCTTTTTTCTCATTCCCTGTGTGGATTGGGAACCACTTCTGCCTTGCTAGGGTGTTTTTAATTGTCTCCTGTTTTAAACTTTAAAAAAGAAAAGAAAAAAAAGGTGCCACAGGTAGGTACGTATTTAAATTATTGGGAGTTTAGGGGCTTTGGGGTCACTCGTCTTTGGCGACGGTTCCCTTGCCCCCCTTCCTCCAGCTTGAGGTTTTGTGTGTTTCACTGTTTCCTGGCAAAATTGTGGACTTGGTCAACTTGTCATTTTTTTTTGGTGATTTTCCACCTCAACCTCCATTTTCACCGTTTGCGCGGCCGCCATTAGGGCTGGTCATGCACTTCTTCATCAGTTCAGCTTCCTGCCAGTGTCCTGGGCATGCACCTGTGGTGCGCGTGTGCAGTGCTAACAACTTTGTTTAGCACTAATCTCCATTGCCTTCTGTTGCACAAGTGCACCCACGCATAGAACATGTGCATGCACGCTCACGCACACATGCTAGCACCTCAGTGAGCCCAGGGGGCACGTGCACACTCAAGTTTAACGCTTTTGAAGCCTACTGGATCATTTGGCAGTTGGTTTGACTAATGTAACAACAATATCAATAACACAGTTTAAAATCTGTTTTTTTTTTCCTGTCACTGTTTTTCAAACAACATGAAGTCTTGCTATATTATGACATATGCAGTGAGTCCCAACCTTCGAACTGCTCTGGAGGTGAAAGAGTTAACTTTCCATGCCAGGCATGGAACTTTGAGCTCGAGCTCGGTTGAAAACTTTGTTGTTCTTCAAACTCAAACTGTCAGATTCTTTACTCCGCCTCACTGAACAGTCGCTCCGGAGATTTCTCCTTCTGCTCGGTTCATTTTGTCGGTTAAAGTATTATTTTCTCGGTTTTTTGACCGAATTTAAACCGCAACCGGTCGGTTCAAGCTCTGTCTGTGGTATTTGTAAGTACTAGATAGGTTTTACATTTACTTTCTGTGTGGAACTTGTAAACGGTTTTATCGGTTCGGTTTGAACCGATCAGGTTGTTTAAAATATATTAATCTGTCTTTTAGAGTGTGGTTACCGGTTCTTATCGGTTCTAAAAAAGCCGGATTTCATTACGTTTTTTTCCACGACCTGTGACACGGTTGGGAACCATAAGAGAGTCTTGCTTGGCGGATTGCCATAAACGGGCAAGTTTGGTTAGGACTGGCACTATGTCTGAGAAACCCAAAAGAAAAACCGGGCCCACTGGGTTTCAGTACTGCAGTGTCTCTGGGGAAGTCTTTGCTAAGGCTGACCCCCACACCACCTGTGCTTATTGTCTGGGGTTTGACCACCTCAGTGCAGACTGCCAGATTTGCAAAAATTTTCCTGCAGCTACCCTGGAAAAGAGAGTTGATAGGCTCAGGGAAAGGGAGGCCAAAAAGTCTGCTGACCGGATGGCCAACCCCAGTTCGGTTGAAACCAGAACTGGAGGAGTCTCCTCTGACCAGGCGAGACTTCCCCTCGGGAAAAGGAGAGCCGACTCGAGGAGTCGGTTCCAGCAAAAAGGACTAGGAAATCAGCTGGTGTGGAGCCAAAACTTTCCTCTCCAACCGCTGAAGAAATAGCCAAAGCGATTAAAATTGTCCAGTCGCTTTCCCTAGTTCCGATCGAACCGGCACCATCAGGTAAGCTGAGGTAAGTTCAGTTGGTTCCACCGGTTCAAGAGTATGATTTAGAGGAATTTTATGAACCGGAGGAGGGGGAAGAGGAGTATGAGGAGAGTGAATGTGGATTTGAAAGTCTGGATGTGCCCATTGAACGGACATCTCCCCAGACAGACCTTCAGGAGTGTCTCCTCCTAGGCTTTCTAAGTCCCTTCTCATTTTATGTTTTATAAAAAGTGGCTGAAACCCTCCAGCTCCCTATGGAGGAAGCTGTGGATGATCAAGAGGAGCCTGACTATGTAGAAATGATGGATATCCCGGAGTCTAGGAGACTGTCTATTCCTTTGCATAAATCTTTTGGGAAACAGACAGTTAAAATTCTAAAAACTCATCACACTATACCTCCTGTGGATAAGAGAATGGACATGAGGTACACATTGTCAGGCTCAGATATGGGGTTCCTTACACAACAATGCAGCCATGTTGGGGTAGTGCAGGCTGCAGCCTGTGACAAGGCAAATATTCCCTTGGCTTCACACCCCCCTGACAAGGACTCCAGGAGGATCGATGCCATGGCAAAGAAACAGTACATGGCAGCATCCTTGGGACTCAGACAGGCAAATTATATGGCTTATGTTGCTAGATACCAGAAATCCAGATGGGATACTGTTATGGCTCTAGCAAAGCAGGTCCCTGGCCAGCTTGCCAAGGAGCTGGAGCAGGTGGCTGCTGATGGTATTGAGGCATCTAAGGTGCAATTTCATGCTGCAATGGACTCTAATGATGTGTCATCAAGAATCATGGCTACATCTGTGGCTCTTCGCAGAATGGCTTGGCTCAGATGTACTAGCCTGTCACAGGATACCCAGACTAAGGCCATGGATTTTCCTGTTGTGGGTAATTCTCTGTTTGGGGAGCAGACAGAGAATTACATGAAAAAATGGATAAGTATAGGACCACCTATAGGAGTGCACAGGCCAAGGAAAGGCAGGCTACTCCTCAAAGGCAGCCTTCCAGGGGCAGGGGCAGGCCTTTTCATAGGCCTTTTTACCAAGCCCAGGCCTCCTCTTCAGCTTATGCCCAGAGGGGGTTCTTTAGAGGGAGAGGCAGACGGGGTACAAGCAGACCTGCTTCCACCCCTCAGCCTAAAGCCCCTGCCAAGCAGACACCCTGCTGGGGTGGCCAGGGCCGATTCTTCACTACCTTTAGGGGGCAGGCTGGCTTACTTTGTCCAGGACTGGAAGTCTTTAACATCAGACAAGTGGGTCCTGGAAGTAGTAAGCCAGGGACTGGTTCTCAGCTTCAAAAAATTTCCAAAGATGAGAACCAGATCCTTTCCACCTGCAAATCCATCAGAGGCACTTGCCCTAGAGGCAGAAGTCTCTACCCTCCTGGCTCTCAGAGCCGTGGAAAGGGTTCCACCCCTACACCAGGGCAAAGGATTGTACTCCAGGTACTTCCTTACCCCAAAAAAGACAGGAGAATGGCGGCCCATCCTGGATCTCAGATACCTAAACAAGCACCTTTAAAACCAAAATTCAGAATGGTGACTCTGGGAATTATTTTATCCTCTCTAAGGCCAGGGACTGGCTAGCGTCCCTGGACCTCAAGGATGCCTACTTCCATATTCTCATCAGAAGCTCCCATGAAAGTACCTCAGGTTCGAGCTGCCCTCAGGCCATTACCAGTTCAGAGCAATGCCCTTTGGCCTCACCTCTGCTCCAAGGGTATTCACAAAATGCCTGGCAGTAGCAGTTGCCTACCTAAGAAGGCAAAAAATTGCCATCTTTCCTTACCTGGACGACTGGCTCATAGTAGGCCAGTCTCCAGACCAAGTCAAGTTACATCTTCAGATAACTCAGCAACTGCTTACCTCTCTAGGTTTCCTTCTCAGTCTTCCAAGTCAGTTCTAGAGCCTGTCCAGCTTCCACCTTCATAGGCGCGAGAACTGAACACAGAAGGAAGCCAGAGCACGTCCTTCCTTTGGACAGGGCAAGGACCCTGGTCTCTCTGGCCTCCTCATTCACCACTGCAGGTCTCTCGACCAGCAAGGCATTTTCTGCAGCTCCTGGGACACATGGCTGCTTCTACAGCAGTAGTGCAAGGAGCCAGATTTCAGATGAGGGACATTCAGTTCCATTTGAGAGCCTTTTGGTCTCAAAGAAAGGACCCTCTAACCAAGTTGATCCCAGTAACTCGAACCCTGATCCAAGCCCTACAGTGGTGGCAGGATCATAACAACCTGAGACAAGAGGTTCCCTTTGTCACTCAGTCTCACTCTTTAATCCTTACTACAGATGCATCCCTCTTGGGGTGGGGTGCTCACATGGGCGACATCACTACCCAGGGACTGTGGTCCCCTCAGGAATCTCTGCTCCACATCAACCTGTTGGAGCTCAGAGCAGTTTTCTAGCACTTCAAGCTTTTCCAGATCTGTTCAGAACAAAGTTGTACAGGTCAGAACAGACACCACTACAATGTGGTACATCAACAAACAAGGAGGCACTCGGTCTCGGCCTTGTGCACCGAGACAATGAAGTTGTGGTCTCTGGCTTACTCCCTGAACACTTCCCTCATGGCAGTTCACCTCCCAGGCAAGGACAATGTCCTGGCAGATGCTATCAGCAGGATTTCCCAGGGCCATCACGAATGGTCACTGGATCCCCTGGTCTTGGGGAGTATATTTGCCAGATGGGGCACCCCGCAGATAGATCTTTTTGCAGCCCCAGACAATCACCAACTTCCCTTTTTTTGCTGCAGGTCCCCAGTGTCTGACTCAGTCCCTCTGGATGCCTTACTTCTCAACTGGGAAGGGAAGTTTCCCTATGCTTCCCCCCCCCCTTCCGGTCTCCTGTTCAAAGTGTTAGTCAAAATCAGATCTCAATCCTACAAAGTGATTCTGATTGCTCCAGATTGGCCAGACAACCCTGGTATCCTCCTACTGTCCTTAGCAGTCCATCTTCCCCTGTGTCTTCCCAGGAATCACAATCTGTTAACCTGTGCTCAGGGAAGGGTTTGGTACCGAACCTCAAATCTTTCAATCTCAAGGCCTGGTTCTTGAAGAGTTAGAGTTTGCTGATCTACACTCTCCCAAGGTGTAATGGATATATTGAAGGCTTCTAGGAAGCCTTCCACCAGGGCTACTTACAATTCCAAATAGAAGAGGTTTTCCATATGGTGTTCTGGGAAGCATATTTCCCCAGTATCTGCTGATTTACCCACAGTCCTGGATTATATGGTCCATTTAAACACTTTGGGGCTGAGACCAGCTACCCTAAAGGTGCATTTGGCAGCTGTGTCTGCTTTTATTTCAGCAGGTAAACCCTCTTCTCTTTCAGCTCATCCTGTATTCTCTAAGTTTTTTAAGGGATTACTTCACACCAACCCTCCATTCAGGGACCCTGCCCCTGCCTGGGATCTTAATGTTTGCATTGCTCAACTTATACAACCTCCCTTTGAGCCCTTGTCTTCAGCAGAGCTTAAGTATTTGACTTGAAGACTGTGTTCTGGTAGCCATCACTTCTGCCAGCGCATAAGTGAATTACAAAGCCTTGTCAGTGGAGCCTGATTTTATCTCCTTTCATAGAGTTAAGGTGGTCCTCAGGACTAACAGGAAGTTCTTGCCTACGGTGGTTTCAGATTTCCACCTTAATCAATCTATTTCTCTTCCAGTGTACTTCACTGACCATTCCTCCTCTGGCGAGAAGGTTGCACAGCTTAGATGTGAAGAGAGCCATAGTTACTACATTGAGCGTACCAAGGGTCACAGGTTTGACTCCCTCAACTGTTCCTCACTTATGGTGAGGTTGGTAAAGGAAACCTGCCACTAAAGATCCATTGCCAGGTGGATTGTCTCTTGTATCCAATTCTGTTATGAAAAGCTGGTAGGTTCCTCCCTCAGGCCTGAGGGCTCACTCTACCAGGGGTACAGCTGCTTCCCTGGCTGCTGCCGGGACATCCCCATTCTAGAGATTTGTCAAGCAGCTACCTGGAAAACAGTTCACACTTTTACCAAGCATTACTCTCTGGACATCCAGGCTAGGAGTGATGCTCGGTTTAACACAAGTGTGCTGAAGCCTATTTCCTAAGTAGGTTCTGTCCCTCCTCCATGGAGGTACTGCTGTGTAGTCTGCATATGTCATAATATAGCAAGACTTCATGTTGTTTGAAGCAAAAATTACTCACCTTAGTAATGTTGTTTCTTCTAATGGAGTCTTGCTATATTATGACCTCCCCCCCCCGCCTGCCCCTCTCAGAACCTCTGTTTTTGGGATGTGGGTGGGCAGTGCAGTGTTGGCACTTAGTAGATGCCCAGCTTGTTTTTTCCACCCTCCTTTTTTGGGGTGACTGGGTGTTGTGTTTTTCATTTTTTGGGTCTCCTGACTTGAGTCTTTGTTTTGGGACCAAAAATGTGTCTTATATTTAGCAGCCAGTTGACTAGTGTAGGTTTACAGCTTCCACACAGGACCTTAGTGAGTTTAGCTCGTAAAGATCTGACAATTTGAGTTTGAAGAACAACAGACAGAGTTTTCAACCGAGCTCGAGCTCAGAGTTCCATGCCTGGCATGGAAAGTTAACTCTTTCACCTCCGGAGCAGTTCGAAGGTTGGGACTCACTGCATATGTCATAATATAGCAAGACTCCATTAGAAGAGACAACATTACTAAGGTGAGTAATTTTTTCTTATGTTGGCGTGCGTGCGCAGCCAACATCTTGCGGCAGTGGGGATATGGAGGCGCGGTCGCTGTTGGGCGAATGCAGGGCATGCACCAGTAGGTGCATCCCTCATTCCCCAATCAGCGACGCCACACCATGCATACTAAGCTGACGAGCACATCTAAGGAAAGGCCTGCTGCAATCTGAGCAAAGCTTGTCACACGTAGCAGGCCCTTCCTACGTGCTCGCCAGCTAGTAGCATGGTGGCACAGTTGCCACTACTCTGTCGACAGTGCTGACTTCGGGGTGCCCAATCCCCCGGTCGGCTTCCCTGCCCCTTGAAGTATGTGCCGACGGGGGAGCCCACTCCCCTTCGGCAGAATGTGCTCCCCCACCTCGTTGTTTGCCGACAGGGGTGCCCAATCCCCGTTGGCTTCCACCCTCCCTTCCCGTTGTACTGTGCCGACGGGGGAGCCCACTCCCCATTGGCATCATGTCCCCCTTCTTTGGTGCTGATGGGGTGTCCAATCCCCATCAGCTACTGTACCCAAACAATGTTTGCCAACGGAGTGCCCAATCCCCATCGGCATCCGATCCCCTTTCCGTTGTACTGTGCCGTGCCGGGGAGCCCACTCCTCGTCGGCATCATGTCCCCTTCTTCTGTGCTGATGGGGTGCCCAATACCCCATCAGCTACTGTACCTCAAACAAAAGAAATGACCTGTAAAAAGAAAACCGCCCATGTTTTTTTTTTTCCCTTGGTCCCTGTAAACTGAAAACAGTCCTCGTGAGGCTCCCTACCCACCACACCGCACTCCACCCATGCTAGCACCCTGCCTCCCCACACCCCCCACCCCACCCTATACTTACCTCTGGAGTCCGCGCGATGATCTTCGCTGGACCGGGAACATGTCTGCACTCTTCAAAGCCAACCGCAAACTGAGGAAATGCTGGTAAACTGTATAATGGAATGAATAGGGTTTTTTCAACTTTGCTCCATATCTTGGGCATTTTTTGGAATTTTTGCACCAAATTTTCAACATGGGGTTTTTGGGACCCCTCCTCATGAATTCTGTCACAGTTTTGACGTTAATCGGTCCCGAAAGGTGATTTCGCAGTCACTGCACGAAATCACCTTTTGGGACCGATTAACACAAGGACAGTGGCAGTGTTCACGAGGTGGGCTCTCAAAAAGCCTATGTTGCAAATTTGGTGGAAAAATCCAAAATGGTTGTTTTACAAGCTCTATGCCAGTAGTTACATGCGACGCTCAGAATTCTCGCTGGAATTGCATTATTTTCATGCCAGATTTTCAACACTGTCATTTTTCTACACCTCCTTGTGAACAGTACAGCTGTCATTTTTCACATCCTGGCCGAAATGTGTTTCCGCACTTCCGGCGCACAGTACCGCGGTCACTGTGGGAAATCAGTGTTCTGGACAGATTGCAAAAATGACAGTGACACTGTTCATGAGCAGAGGTCCTACAATGCCTATGTTGAAAATTTGGTGACGATACTCCATAAAATGATTATGTTATGCGCGTACATTGTGCAGTTTGCATGCACGCTTGTAACGTTGTGCATTTGTAATATTTTCACTCTGGATTTTCACCATTGGCATTTTTCCACACCTCTTGATGAACAGTAAAGCTGTCATTTTACATATCCTGCCCGAAATGTGTTTTTACGTCTGGTGAAGAATAGCGCAGTCACTGTGCGAAATCACTTTTTGAGACAGCTTGAGGACATGACAGTGACACTGTACATGAGTAGAGGTGCTAAAATGCCTATGTTGAAAATCTGGTGCCAAAACTCCATAAAATGCCTGTGTTACAAGTGTGCGTTTGCATTTCCCACGCACCCTTGTAACTTCGCATATTTGCAATACTTACATGCTACATGTTTACCACTGCCATTTTTTTACACCTCCTTATGAACAGTACAGCTGTCGCTTTTCAATCCTGCCAAACGTGTGTTTCACAATGCACTACTAAAGGCAATGCCACAAGAACAACATTCGGCATTGACAAATGCTCTATTCTGTTATTGGCACCATTGCTTACAAGAGACCATTAATAATGAAAAATATAAGACCTGCAGAAGGGTGAAGAGGCCTCCCCCATTGGTACATATTGTTTTCATTGTGTTGCACAGCATAATATTTCACCCACGGTGCCACTCTGCTGGTCCTCTGAGCTGGGGGTGGGGGGTGGGGCACCTGATCAGTCTCTTGGCAGTGGCAAAGCAGAATTGCAAAAATCTCTCTTATTGCTCCTCAGTGAGTTTCTGAGCCCCGATGTCCTGCAGGATATCCCAGCAGATACACCTGACCCCAAACCGGGCCCCTCAGGTTCGGGGGGCCCACACAAGCAAGTCCAGGTGCGACGCAGCATGAGCAGGCTGCGGAATCAGATGTGCAGGCAGACCCCAACCCTGACTTAGTAGAAGGCCAAGATGAGGATTACGGGGATCTTGGAGAAACTCCTGACCTTAAAAAATTACTCTCAGATGAGGAGGACGTCCCCCTCCCAGGAGGAGATAGAGGAAGGAGAGAGGACAGAGCCCAAGACCAAGATTCTGATTCCACTCCTATTTGATAAGTCCTTGTCCTTTTGATAGCTAAGGCTTGTAGATCCTTACAGCAGAAGAGCAGTCCGTGGAGATGGTGGATGTTAATCCAGTTCTGTCTGCATCCTCCTCTGCTCCAAAGTATTTCCCAGGTTTTACTCATTGTGACCAAATTATTGAGCAAGTGTGGGCAGGTGTGGATCAGAGAAAAATCTTCCTAAACCAAAATGAGGAATTATCCTTTTTAGGGAAAGGTCTGCAGGTGAAATCTCCCCTCTGGCAAACAAGGCAGTTTGTAAATAGAATAATAGATAAATAAGTGTGTATTACAAGGCAGTAATACCATCGAGAGGTTTGGGACATGGAACCTTGAGAGTGAAGCTAGAGGTCCTAAAGTCCCCAAAACATCGATGGTATATTGCTTTGTAAACACTTATATTTCTGTTATTTTTGTAATATATGGATCCATTGATAATACTACATTTGGAGATGACCTTTGAACTGTAGTATTATCAGCAAAATCAATAGTATTATCACTTCTCATGATAGTATTATTGAGAGTAGTGATGTATTACTGGGAAATTTATGTATAATTTTGTATAGTATTATTGAGGCTTCTCCATATATTGCAATTCTATAAAACACCATCATTCCAGTCGAGGGTGCTCTGGCCCGATCAGATGCACATGACAAGTGGATAGATGCTGCATGCAGGAGGGCATTTGCCTCCACTGGCACAAACATTTGTACCTCCTGTGCTTCACTTATTGTTGCCAGGGCCTGAAACTTTTGGGTCACTGCACTGACTTCGTTTGTCCTGATTCAGAGGGTGCGAACATTTTGCAGTTGGGTGTCCATGGCATCCACCTTTCTTGGTGATTCTACAGTGGACAGTTTACGCATATCAGCCCATTTGGCTTACCACACTGCATCGGCCATAAGGGCCATGTGGTTCAGACATTGGTCTGCTGATCAGACTTCCAAGGTGAAACTGTTTAGCCTTCCATTTGAAGGAAGTTCGTTGTTTGGTTCTGGTCTGGATTCTGTCGTGCCGGACGTGCAGGATAAGAAGGGTCACATCCCAGTATCAAAAGAGCATCGCAAGGCCACAGCACCCTAACGGGGTCAGGGTGAGGACCAGCACAAGCAGTCCCGAGGGGGGTTTCGTCTCTTTTGGAACTTTGTTAAAGAGTGACTGAGGCCAACATTTTTGGCATCAATAAATTCAGAATTTGGATCAGCATATGCTCAATCAGCCTCATGCCAAAAATCAAATCTAAAAAGCCAGTTTCAGTGAAGAGCTGTGCTGATGTCATCTCCTGAACTCACAACTTAGTCCTCCCTGCAAGCTACCTTATATGACTTATTACTTTTATGTTACTTAAAACTGCAGGTGTAGTAAACATCTGAAAAAGTAAAACTGACATGGGGGGGTCAGCACATGCACTTCCATAACATGCAGATGCAAGGTACAGTACTTCAGAATGATGATGGGTGAGGGGATGCAGCAGCAAACATGGCTTTAGAATGTCAAAGTTGTCTGCAGTTTTAAAATACTACAGGTATGAGATTTTGAAATGTTACCAGGTTACAGTTGTGGAATGCAGCAATGGCACAGTCTCAGAAAGTATCTGTAACACATTTCAGAATATGGCAGTGAAGCGCAGTTGAATGGTGGAGATGCATAATTTTGGAGTATGCAGTGATGCACAATTTCAGAATGCGGTGGTGATGAGCAGTTTCGGAATGCAGCGATGACTAGCAATTTCAGAATGCAGTGGTGACACACAATTTCAGAATGCGGCTTTGATGCACAGGTTTGGAAATGTAGTGGTGATGCACAGGTTTGGAATGCAGCGGGGCATACATACTTGGAATGCGTAGTGACACACAATTTTGAATGCAGCAGTGACACACACGCTTGGAATGCGGTGGTGATGCACAGGTTTGGAATGTGGTGGTGTCGCACAGTTTCAGAATGTGGCAGTGACACATAATTTCAGACTGTGGTAGTCAGCATAGGTTCCAGAATGTGGCAGTGACACAGTTTGATCGGCAATGATGCACAATTTCGTAATGTGGCAGTGATGCGAGTTTCAGAATGGCGGTGATGCATAATTTCAGAAATGCAGTGGTGATGCACAATTTCAGAAAGCGGTGGTGACGCACAGTTTCGAATGCGGTGGTGACACAGGTTTGGAATGTGGCCATGTTGCTCAAATTAGGAATGTGGCAGTGACGCACAGTTTCGAATGCAGTGTTGACTTCATTGGTTTTGGAATGTGGCAGTGATGACATCAGAATGCAGCATCACACATGTGGTTCAGAATGCAGCAATGGTGTACACTTTGGGAATGTGGAGGTGACGCATAATTTGGGAATGTGACGGTGACGCACAATTTCAGAATGTGGTGGTGATGCACACTTTCAGAATGTGACGGTGATGCACTATTTCAGAATGTGGTGGTGATGCACAATTTTAGAATGTGGAGGTGATGTACAGTTTCGGAATGTGGTGGTGGCGTACAATTTCAGAATGTGGCAGTGACATACAATTTTGGAATGTGGCGGTTGTCATAAACGCACTCAGCAGGTCAGGCCCTCCACTCCCACAGTGCCAACCTCCGAGCGCAGTAGTGTGAACAGGTAACAGACAGGTTAACCCTCCTGTCTGCTTGTGGGTCTGACTCACTTTTAGTCTCAAGTTCTGGGGGGGGATTCAAACTGTGAACCTTATGCTAGCGTACCCAAATGTACAGGCTGAGATAATATTCTCTTCCGGGGGACGCAATATGTCTTTCACCTAAGGGCACCTAACTAGGTATCCAAAATGAACCCTTTAAAGCTCTACAAAAGACTTTAGGTATATTATTTACCTTTTCCCAGTTTAGTGACACCATCAAGCTTTTGAACAGTTTTTTGTCAGTCTTAACCCTCTATACGTCACATGCAAAAAAAGAACTGGCAGACCCAGGCAGTCTTTCAAAATAAAATTTTTACTAAAGATGATACAAAAAATATGAAAAATGTAAACACAGAACAATATATCAAAGAGCATACAGTCACTTAAAAGAAAACAAGGAAAAGTACAAAACAATAACTCCTACCACAATACATTTAGACTTTTTCTATCTAATGTATTACCTCTAAGTGGCTATAGTTAGATCAGAGCTGAGGCTCTGTCTCTCTAGTGTCCCAAGATGGAATATATGACAACCAAGTTCAGATACAATATTCAGTTTAAAACTCTGTGTCTCCACACCCCTTCTATGAGTCATCTAGCTCCTCCTTTTAGAACCAAAAGAAATACAAACATGATTTCCTGTCAGGAGATATTTTAAATAATGTGACTTCAGCAAAAACAAATTTCCTGAAGTATGAGAGTCTTTAATCAAGCCTTTCCTTTGAACTGGAGGCTGGTTTCTTATTTTCCCAAGGAACATCAGAGGTTTTTACAACTCTGCCATGTGTCACTTAGGTGCAGATATAGCAAACAGGAATCAGCTAAATGATGTCCTGTTTCTGAAGTCATAAAATGTATATTTTAGTTTCCCAACTTCAGAGGCAGGAGGTCATAGAAAGGCCATAAAATGCAACTTCTCAAGGAAGTTAATTACATTACAGATACCTTCTGGTCAGTTCCTGTAACTGAAACCTGGTTTGTGTGGGGGGGTTACCCATGGAGCACAGACTCACATACTATATTTTTATATTACAAATATCATGCAGCAACCATAACCAATGGCCAAGCGTCTGTCAGTGACTTTACAGTTTTGGAGTGTGGTGGTAATGCACAGTTTCTGAATCGCGGTGACTCACAGGTTCAGAATGTGGCAGTGAGCTTACAATTCGGAATGTAGCAGTGACGTACTATTTCAGAATGTGGCGGTGATGCATAATTTCAGAATGTGGCTATGACGCACAATTTTGAAATGTAGCGGTGATGCACAATTTTGGAATGTGGAGGTGACGTACAATTTCGGAATGCGGCGGTGACTCACAGGTTCAGAATGCGGCAGTGACGCACAATTCCGGAATGTAGCAGTGACGTACTATTTCAGAATGTGGCGGTGATGCACAATTTCAGAATGTGGCTATGACGCACAATTTTGAAATGTAGCGGTGATGCACAATTTTGGAATGTGGAGGTGACGTACAATTTCGGAATGTGGCAGTGATGTACAGTTTCAGAATGTGGCGGTGACATACAATTTTGAATGTGGCAGAGACTTACAGTTTTGGAGTGGCGTAATGCACAGTTTCGAATGCAATGGTGATGCACAGTTTCAGAATGCTGGTGGCACATTTTCAGAATGTGGCGGTAACGCATAACTCGAATGTGGCGGGGACGCATACCTTAGAATGTGATGGTGACACATATTTCGAATGTGGTGGGGACTCAGGTTCAGAATGCGCAGTGATGCACATTTCGAATGTGGCGGTGATGCACAATCTGGGAATGTGGCGGTGATGTATAGTTTCAGAATGCGGCTGTGATACATAATTTTGGAATGTGGCGGTGATGCACAGGTTAAGAATGCGGCGGTGGCGCACAATTTGGAATGTGGCGGTGGCGCACAGTTTCGAATGTGGTGAGGCACAATTTCAGAATGTGATGTTGACACACCCCGAAATGTGGAGGTGATGACAATTTTGAGATGTGGCGTGATTTACAGTTTTGGAATGTATGACGCATAATTTCAGAATGTGGCAGTGGTGCATAGTTTTGGAATGTGGCAGTGATGCACAGTTTTGGAATGTGGTGGTAGCATAGTTTGAATGTGGTGGTGACACATGTTTGGAATGTGGGAGTGACCATCAATTCCATAATGTGGTGGTGATGCACAATTTCGAATATGGTGGTGATGCACAATTTCGGAATGTGGCGTGACACACAATTTGAGGACATGGCAGTGACAATATTGGAATGTGGAATTGAAACACAACTTGGAGTGCATGTGCAATTATGGAATTTGGCAGGGATGCGTCATTTCAGAATGTGGCAGGGATGTGCAATTTGGGAATAGGGAATGGAAGCATAATTTCGGAATGTAGCAGGGATGCCTAATTTTAGAATGTGGCTGGGATGCATAATGTTGGAATGTGGTGGGGATATGATGCACAATTTTGAAGTATGGTGGGTGCGTACAATTCTGGAATGTGGCAGAGACAAACAATTTCAGAGTAAATGGTGTGTCCTGTCACATTCTGACAGTGTGCATCCCCACTATATTCTGAAATTGCCAGTCCCAAACAAATTCCTCGATGTGTGTCCCTGTCACACTCCGAGACTGATTGTCCCACCACATTTTGAGATGGCACATCCCTATCACATTCTGAGAATGCATAGTCCCCCCAACATTTTAAAATTGTGCACCATCTCAGACTTTTGGTTCAGTGCTGCATTCCAAAATCACCTTCTGACATGTCCTAAAGTATAGTGCCATGCATCTGAGCATCCTGGAAAGCATAAGCACTGCAGTCAACCCTATGTCATTTTTTTAAAGGATTATTATAGCTACAGTTTCTTAAACTGTAGAGAAGCAGGTCCTATAAGGTTGCTGACAGGGAGAACTAGAATGTGAATTCAGAGATGACATCATCAGTGGCTCTTCACTGAAACTGTTTGTTTTGAATAGGTAGTGAAATCAGGATTACAAAATAGCTCATGACTTTAAAACAAAGTAATGTAGAAACCTAATTTTGGTATGAGATTTACTGGATGTGTATCGTATTCTAATTCTGCAATGTAGCACTAGTGGCTGGACTCCCTCTTTAACCAAAGAAACAGAGGTGCCTACTCGGGCAATAGGGGTTATGGTAATAGAGGGTCTTTTCACAGGCGTGGTGGAGGAGGACCAGCACAAAAGCCGGGTACCTCACAATGAAGGTACACAAGCCCATCACTGCCCCCACCCCCCCCCCTTGGTGGAAGACTCCAGCAGTTTCATGCAAGATGGACCCAAACAACATCAGATGCCTGGGTCCTGGAAATTCTTCAACTAGGCTATGCCATAGAATATTTAATGGTTCCCTCAAGGGGATGCTTTCTGCCATCCCACTTTCAAAACTAGTGACAAAACACCAGGCAGTATGGACACTGACCCACCTCATTCAGATAGGGGCCATTGTGCTGGTTCCTCCACATGAGCAAGGTCAAGGGTTCTATTCCATGTATTTATAGTTTCCAAGAAGTCCAGGGGTTCTGGCACATTCTGAATCTGAAGCATCTGAACAAGTTTGTTTGCCACAGAATGTTCAAGATGAAGTCTCTGAGGTCGATAACCTGGGTTGTTCAGCCTGGAGACTTCTTAGCCTCAATAGATCTGACAGATGCTTACCTTCACATCATCATCTGTCAGTCCCACCAGAAGTAACTCAGATTCGCGATACTGGGAAAACATTTCCAGTACAAGTCTCTTCCGTTTGGCCTTGCAACAGCCCCTCGATTTTTCTTGAAGTTGTTGATAGTGCTGGTGGCTCAACCAACAGGCGAGACATCATGTTCACCTCTTATCTGGATGAATCTGCCTGTTCAGGCATCTACATTGCCTTCTGAAAGGAGAGGAGGTCGCATCCATGACCCTGGAAATCCTGCAATCACATGGCTGGATAGTCAACAAGGAAGAGATCCCTCGAACCATCTCAGTCCTTGAAACACCTGGGGCAGTCTTCACACAAAAGTAGGGAGGGCTTCTGTCACCCTAACGGGAGGAGACTTTGTTGTTAGGATATGGTGGCTAAGGAATCGGTCCTCAGTGTCAGCCCACAGTCTGCTGTGGGTTCTCGGCCTCGTGGTGGCAGCAATAGACTTAGTTCCCTGGGCCTGCATCCACATGTGGCCCCTTCAGACGGGGCTGCTGATGGTCTGGGATCCATCATCGGAGGACTATCAAGCCTATGGCACTCAACAAACACGTGGTGCCCAATCTCTAACCTTTCAGGTTCCCAGATGTCGTACCTCCATGGGTCAGCGGTCCTTTATCTATAGAGCCGCTCAATGGTTCAATTCCCTCAATAAGACACTTTCCTCTACTACACTTGGACCCTTCAAAGGAATCTCAAACTTTACCTCACTTTACCACTCAACGTGACTGTTTCGTTGAACAGAGATCTCTCTAAACACCTCCCAGCTCACTCATGTCTCACAGCCCGCCCTTTCCCAATCTCATTCCCTCTGGCACTGGGCCTTCCTTGTGACTCCTTTCCTGCTTCACATCTCCACTGGTACAAGACATTTTCCACCACCATCGGACAGTGGCCCATTAGCCTGCCAACTTCCTCTCCCGGTCGCATGCCTGTAATACTAACTGCCTATGGTGCCCTCTATCTCTTACTGTTACCGCAGCCAGCTGCCTACTCAAGCTGCTCGTTTTATGAATATTATCACAATGTATGTTATAACTGAGTATTATTATTTTTTCTTTTAGTTGTTTTGGTTGTTTATTGTGCATTCTTTTACTACCTCTGGTATGTATGTTGACCCTCATCCTTTGACGTGGAACCTTTGTAAGCGAGCAGTTTCTGCTCAAAGGTATTTGTAACCGAGAATTTAATAAATAAATAAATAAATAAATAAAGCCTGGATCCTCCTCACACCTCAGCTTTATTACTCCCTGAGTTGGTGGCTGAATGTGCAGAATCTCAAGCAAGGTGGCTCCTTTGGAACTACTGCTGGAAGTGATTCTCACAATGGATGCAAGTCTACATGGGTTGGGGGCAGTCCTGGACCAATTTCCCATTCAGGGGTTTGGTCAGCACAGGAACAGCTTCTCCACATCAGTGTCCTGGAGATGCAAGCAGTTCATTTAGCTCTGCATCAGTTTCAGTCCATACTAAAGAACACTGCAGTAAAAGTGCAGTGAAACAGTGTCGTCACAGTGGCTCAAATAACCAAGGAGGTCACAAAAGCAAGGAAAGCTTGGAAGGCCTCCAAACTCCTGAGTTGGGCAGAGGAGAATCTTCTTTCTGTCAGCAATACATTTCATGGAGGAATTGAACATTCAGGCTTACAGGCTAAGTCGCGAAAATGTTCATCCCGGAAAGTGGCAGTTGAACCCAGAAGTGTTCACACTCCTAAGCAATCAATTGAACGCTGCAGATAGATCTGTTCGCATCAAGCTGCAATGCTCAGACCAACAGGTTCTTCAGTCAGTACTGGTGTCCACAGGCAGAGGCAGTGGGCGCTGTGACTCAGGTGTGGTCCTTCCACGAGTGTACCTTCTCCACTGCCTCTCCTTCAGAAGGTCTTAAGAAAAATAAGACACTCAAACAGAAACTTCCTTCTCATAGCCCCAGAGTGGCGAGAAAGACTATGGTTCTCAGAGCTCGTGACTCTAGCCCAGGAAATGCCCTTCTGTCTTCCGGTACGAAAGGAACCTCCTGCTGCAAGGCCCCATTCTCCACCGAACCCAGGCGCAATGCAACTCGTAGCCTGGCTCCTGAAGGAGGAGGCTCCATAAACTAGGGTTTTCCTGAAAGCAGTTGAAACCCTGATGGTGCCAAGAAAACTTCTACTTCAGTAGCTTACGTTTAAGTCTGGACAGTTTTTTCATCTTGGTCCAGAGGAAAAGGGTTTAAACCTTCAAAAGCCTCCATTCCTCAAATCCTGGATGTCCTACAGGAAGGCGTGGAGAAGGGGCTGGCATTGAGCATGCTGAGAGGTCAGGTTTTCACTCTTGGCAGTTACTTGGGGTTCTCCTTAGGAACGAATAGAGAGATTATTCATTTTTTTGTGCAAGGTTGGCAGAAGCCGACCGCTGTTTCGATCTCCAGTAATCCCGTGGGATCTGAACTTGGTTCTGAATGATCTGTGTTGAACCCTTCAAGTCACTATCATCCATATCGCTGGTTGTGTTGTCCTACAAGGTCTGTTTCTTAGTGGCCATGTGTTCAGCCAGGAAAGTGGGCGAACACCAGGCCCTGTCTCTCAAGGAGCCGTACCTTATTATGCATAAGGACAAAGTGGTACTCAGGATGGTTCCGTCCTCTATCCCTAAAGTGCCCATAGCCTTTCATCCGAACCAGGAAATTTGTCTTTCATCCTTTTGTCTGCATCCTTCTCACCCAAAGGAGAAGAAGTTGCATAAACTGGACCTGAAGCAGGCAGGTAGGATCTACCTTAAATGTACGGCTGAGTTTCATAAGTCGGATAGTCTGTGCTGTTTGGGGCAGCCAAATGAGGACAAAAGGCCTCAAAACCCACCCTAGCTAGGTGGGTACAGGCCTGTGTTGCTAAGGCCTACATTGCAAGAAAGAAGAGGCCTCCGGCTCTCATCAAGGCTCACTCCACTAGGGTGATGGCAACTTCCTGGGTGGAGAGAGGCAAAGCCATAGTTTTTAGAACTATGCAAGGCAGCTATGTGGTCTTCAGTCCACACCTTCACCAAACACTACAGATTGGATGTTCAGAGTTCTGCTGACGCAGCTTTTGGTTGCAGAGTGTTGCAGGCAGCAGTTTGGAAGTAATTCTAATGCATCTGGCGTATGGGATAATATCCGCCCCAGATTTTTGTCTGGGTACACGCTTAGAACCCAGTTGTTTGTTTACCCATTGACAATGTGGGGCACTACAGAAAGAAGAAATTAACTTCATACTTACCGTAATTTCCTTTTCTCTTAGCTCCAACATTTGTCAATGGGATCGGCCCAGGAGTTTGGCTCCTGAGGGAGAATCTTATCTGGTATGCTAGGAGAGAGAGAGAGATCAATTTTTTGCAGAAATCCCCTACTCTGGTCGCTCTCTCTATTCTGCTGCATTGTATTCTGAAATGTATATTTACAGGCTGATTTATCAATTATCATGGGTTTGTCTCGGGAAGGTCCTGTCAGACTAACCTAATTGACTATTATGACTGGGTAACAAGGGAATTGGACAAAAGACATGTGGTGGATGTCATATTTTTTGACTTTAGCAAGGCCTTTGATTCGGTGCCGCATGGGAGGTTGGGGGAAGGGGATTGAGATAAGTGGGGGTGGGGACTAAGATTGTCAACTGGATTGAGAATTGGCTACAGGGAAGACAGCAGAAGGTAGTGGTGGTGGTGGTGGTGGGGCTTTCGTCTCCAAGGGCGGTGTCAAGTGGGGTGCTACAGGGATCTGTTCTGGGGCCGGTGTTGTTTGGGATATTCCTTGCGGACATCTTGCATGGCATCAGGAATAAGATCAGTGTCTTCGCTGATGATACCAATTTGGGAGCGATGGTGAACGACATAGAAGGATGGCAGGGACTGCAGAACAACCTGACTAAACTGGAGGTGGTCGGAGCATAGCAGCTGGGGTTCAATGCGAAAAAGTGCAAGGTACTGCACCTTGGAGCAAAGAACCCAGGGAGGAGTTACCAGCTGGGTGGAGGAACCACTGAGGAGGAAAAGGATCTTGGAGTGGTTGTAACGGGGAAGATGAACAGCTCAGAGTAATGCAGGAAGGTGACAGCAAAGGCCAACAGGATGCTGGGGTGTATTGCAAGAGGAATCTCCTCCAGGAACAGGGAGGTGATCCTGTCTCTGTACAGGTCACTGGTTAGGCCACACCTGGAGTACTGCGTGCAGTACTGGTGACTATATCTAAAGAAGGATATCAAATTACTGGAAGGGCACAGCGCAGAGCATCTAAGATGATCCAGGGACTGGGGGACAGACCATCTGAGGAGAAACTGAGGAAGTTGAATATGTACTCCCTGGAGGAGAAGAGGATCGTGGGGGGTATGATCGCGACCTTTAAGTACTTAAAGGGATGACATTACGGAACAGAAGGGATATTTAAGTTAAGGAGGGGAGGGACATGAGAGGTCATGGTCTGAGATTGGAGGGGTAGATATTGGAGGGAAATGAGGAGACACTTTTTCACAGAAAGAGGCGGTGACAGATTGGAACACTCTGCCAGAGGGTGGCATCCTGTAAGATAGTGGGGGATTTAAAGGGGATAGGACAGGGTAAGAGGGTGTTATTGTGAAGGGGGAGGAGCGGCTGCAAAGTAAGGGTGCTAGCTGCACAATCGAGCAGACTTGATAGACCACGTGTCCTGTTCCTGCTGGCTAATTCATATGTTCATATTTATCTGCAACCACAGGTTAACAGTTTTCATTAGTTACTTAAAGAGAAGGTTTTTGGTAGGCATGGTTCCCCCCCCCCCCAACATATACAGTAGCTTACCTGCCGGTTAAGTGATCCATCTGTAAACTTCTTGTTTTGGCAGGCTGTATTTTTATTAATTTAACTCGTTAAAATGCTCCGTGGCCCCGGGATTAAGAATGCTCACAGTTCTGGAATTGGAACCACGCCCTCACGCATACACGTTTTGTGATTTCAGGACCAGAAGCAGGTGGGGTGTGCTCCATAAACTACAATGGGATGATTTTCAGAAGCTTTTTAATACTTTTAAGTGCTGATTTTTTAGAAAGGAATGCCACTGCTCAACTAACAAGGTCCTTGTTAGTTGAGCGGTGGCAACTGAAAAACAGTCCCTTCCCTGAATGTCGGATAGGAAAGTAAGACAGCGTTATTATTATTGCAAGTATGTGATTGTTTATATTTTATATGTGTAGCTCTTATGGCACTGCGAGGTAAGTAGTAACTGGGGAATTGCTGCTGCTGCATGGAATCCTCATGTGCCCAACATTCTAAAGCTTGGGCTGTGGCATTCCCCTGGTAGGTTTGCACTATACCCGATTGTTTTGATTACCCATTGACAATGTTGGAGCTAACAGACAAGGAAATTATGGTAAGTATGAAGTTAATTTCTTCTACTGTATCCATGGTGGTAGAACTACAGGTTACTCACCTGTAACCGTAGTTCTACTAGTTGTATACAGTTCACACCCATACAATCTACCCAGCCTCCTTTGACAAGGGGAGCATGGCAAGGCAGCCAAGAGGAAAGACATGTTCTAGTTAAGGTCCTGTGATAGACCAACAATAACTGCTAAATTATTTTGAAACACATGTCTTTTCTACTTTAATTTTACCTACCTGTGCACAAGAGGAACTGCTGAGAAGGAAAATGGAATGCTCAAAAACCTAAGTAGACATTTTTAAGCCAAAACCTAACCCGCTGTCAGCAAGCAAGCAAGCAGGCCATGGATCCTCCATTGCCACAGCTTCCGTCTTCAGGGGAAGTTAACTTAGCTGTTTTATCACACACTTGCACAGCTTTGTAGGTCATGCCAAGATATGGACAAAAAACTAGACTGCTTATCAAAGTGCAGACTTTGGAGCACGGGGTAGACTTCATTCAAGCCACTTCAGGAAAAGCAGAGACTAGCTGTGGTAAGGCGAGAGACATGTTGGCTAAACTGATTCAGAAAACACAGGTCCTGAGGCAATGCCTGGAAGCTGTAGAGGATTTGTTGCCTGCTTGTAATGTACAGCTTGTTGGCATACCTGAAGGGTAGAGGCCAGTGATCCAGTATACTTTGTGGAGAATTTCATGGGCTCAGCTATGAAAATAGAGGTACATGGTAATCAACTCTGGTACGAGAAAGCCTGCCAAATCACATGGAGGGTGGCTGCCAATGCAGAGGCTCTAGGACTCTTCTAATCATGTCTGAGAGTGTGAAAGTGAGGCTGCTCGTGCAGTCCAGCAGCAGCAGGGTGCTCTTTAAAGATATTACAGTGGCCCTTTACCAGGATCTTTCACAGCATGCACCTTCCACGAAAGCAATTTGGACCCACTCAGAAGATATCTGAGAGAACTTAAAATGCATCAACAGATGCTTTTACCAGCAAAGCTGCTTATAGCTAATGTGGATGTGCTTTTTTGTCTTTAACCTTAAGCATGCAACTAAATGTGTGTCCAACAAAAGCCCTGGAGCAACAAAACTTTGAAGAGGTAGAAATGGGAAGGATCAAAGAAGACAGCTGAAAGTTTGAGCTGAACTTGTAACCTCTGTTTTGTTTTCTTAAACTCAGCTTTATTTGAGTTATGGTAGCATAATAGCAGACCATGCCAAATGTTCATTGTATAATGTGCCATATAGCCATGGAGTAGGCAAACCACATGACTCTTCATGTGAACTTGTAATCTCTGTGGAGCTGTGAGTACTGTGGGATAGGGCTTTGGGGAGGGTTGCATGGGGCCAGCTATGGGAACTATAGCAGCAGACTTGTTGAAATCCTTATGACGAAAACCCGCACGTTTCCTTTTTATTGTGTATTGAGTCACAGTTTTAAAATGGCATCTTCACTTTGGATGACTGTCTCCCGCTCTCGTTGTCCAATATCATGGCCTGTGCTTACAGCAGGACTTTATTAACTCTGGTTTTATCTCTGTTAGAATGGCCTGGAGGTCACTCTTATGCTGGGATTAAGGTTTTATATTATTCCCTGCTATGTTGTGTGTTTGGACTCGATTACAAACATTTAGAATCATAGAACCATAAAATCATGACTGCAGAAAAAGACTTCTCTGGCCCGTCGAGTCTGCCCCTTACCCCTGCTACTCATCACCTTTGGCAAGAGACCTCTCCTTCTACCCACTGGTCAACTCCTTATCTCTGTCCCATGCCCTCTTGAATCCCTCCACCATTTCGGTCCCCACCACCTCATCAGGTAGTTTGTTCCAGGACTCCAACACCCTCTCCATGAAGTAACACCCCCCTCACATTGCCCTTAAATCATCCTCCTTCTAATCTTAGACTATGAACTCTAATTTTAGACCCCACTTTCCTTGTAAATATGCTCCCGTCTCTCACCTTAGTTATCCCCTTCATGTATTTAAATGTTTCTATCATGCCCCTCCTCTCCCTTCTAGTCTCCAATGGGTACAGATCTGATTTAATGATGACTCCCAGATCTTTTTCTTCTGTTATCGGGGTCAATGGGTTGCCATTAATATTATGCTGTTGTTTTTGTTTGCATCACCCAGATGCATTATTACACATTTGTCGACATTATAAGTCATGTTATTAAGTTTTGCCCATTCCTCTAGATTTTTTGATCTAAAGTAAGATTGGATATGTCTTCCTCAGTTCCAAGTTTGGTTGCAATTTTGGTGTCATCTGCAAACTTAATAGCAAAGTTGTTCAAGTTGGTTGTCATGTCAGATACAAATATAGAAAACAGCACGGGTCCCAAAATGGACCCTCGCGCACCCCACTGGTGACAGTGCCTATATTCGAAGAATGTCCCCTTATACACACAACCTGTGTGCGATTCTTGAGCCATTCGCCAACCCAGTTAACCAGTTTGCTATTTATACCTAGCATATGCATTTTATTGATCAAAGTGCTATGAGGCACTTTATCAAATGCTTTACAAAAGTCCAAATACACAACATCCACTGGTATCTTATCGTGAGTAGTTTGCTCACATTTTCATAAAAAAAAGTTGCTGGTAAGGCATGACCTTTGTTTTTAAACCCATGTTGATTGGGGTCTACTAGTTTTTGTTAATCATCTCTTCCTCTATTCTTGTTTTAAAGATAGCTTCAAATATTTTACCCAATATGCTGGTCAGGCTAATAGGTGCATAAAATCAATAAGGAAAGTTGAGAGAAAAACTCCCTGGCAAGTGGTATAAGAATCCTGCTTCTAGTGTGCGAGATCTGACTTCAGGGGCAGAGTTGCCATGAGTGTAGTGGGAAGAGTTTGGCTAGGAGGCGTGCAGTTGACTCGGGTGTCTCTAGCTAACTGCCAGAGTGTGGCTGTGAACTGTATTCCATTAGTTGAGTATGGTTACTTTTGCCTCTTGCCACATTACACCCCCCGGGGGTGATTAACTAGAGCATTAACGTAACCGCTGGTCATATCTTATTGCTATTATAAAAATTGATCTTCAAAATAATTAAGCAGATTGCAGTGTTTAATTTTTTCTTCTAGTGGTATGGTAGTGCCACTATAGTTAGGGATGCCTGGCCACTTCTAAATGTTCTAAATGAAAGCCCAAATGTTTCACTTTAATAACTTTGCAACTGTACCACCGATGTTCACCAAATTTTTCATGCGATTGCTGGTACCATAGATCTCTGGATCTGGCAACTTCGCTCTGGATGGTAGGGGCTGTTGCACAGCTGCGGAGTGTCAAAATGTGAAATTTACCTTTACCATTTAGGTGCAAATTATTTGCTCGGCTTCATCTCCAAATGGCTTTGAGGTCTGTTAGAAATTGTTAGTATATAGGGTCTGGGCTGCAGATGTGCCTTTTGAAGGTTTGGTGAAATAATATTAATCCGTTCAAATGTTATTAAACTTAAAGATTGCCATTGTAGTCTTTGGGGAAAATAGATGTGCCATGCAAAAGCACTTTTGCTTTCACAAAAGCACTTTTACTGCCACAAATGGGTTCAATAGTGTTGTGCTGCCGCCATCTTGTTTTCAGTTAGTGACGTGTAAAAACACTGTAATTCAAAAAATATTGCCCTTTGTAAACACCAACAGTTGTGTTTACCTAATCAGGGCCCAAGGCATACAATTCTGGTATTATTTTTAAAATACTGGCCAGAAATATGTTTTTGCATTCAACCCGTTGGTAGAGTTGCAAATTTGTGGCACTTCTTTTGAGAAACAGCCGCAAATGTGTGCACTTTTTGTGCAACTAATGGCACTGTTGCATGAAAACTGCCGCAAATTCACTGCACTGCTTATGAAAACTGCCACAAATTTGCAGCACTACTTGGAAGGAAAAAAGCCGGCCCCCTGTAAAAAAAAAAAAAAAAACTCTTCTGGCTATTTTAACAAAACATTAGGCCAGAATCGATTCCTTAGCCCCCCTGCTAGATAAACACCTATTGGTGTTTACCTAAAACACCGCTTATTCCCTGCTTTACTCAGTTTAAGGGAAGGGGTAGAGGAATGTTCAAAATATATTTTGCCAACAGCAGGGTGCCCAATCCCACTGTCTGCACTATAAGCCCTCCTTCACTAGTGTAGGACACTGGGGAGCCTACTCCCAGTGTCCCGAAAAATGTTTTCTGAATTTGCCAACAACGGGTGCCCAATCCCCTGTTCAGCAATGCCGCCACCTACCCTCCCCTGTTAGTGTGGGACACTGGGGAGCCCACTCCCAGTGTACCCAGATATTAACTACTGCCCCCCCAGCAGGGTGGGACACTGGGGAGCCCACCCCCAGTGTCCCCAAAGATTGACAAAATGTAGCCTACAAAAAAGAAAAGTCCCCCAACATCTTTTGTTTTTTGCTGAAAAAAAGAAAACAGTCCCTCGTCATCGCCCCGTCTTCCCACTGAGCAAGCCACCAACCCACACACCCCCTTGCCCTATACTTACCACCAGAGATAGTCTTCTATAGACCAGGACACGTCTTCACTCTTCAAAGCGAACCACGAACTGAAGAATCAAAGTAAGTGCCAGTATAATGGCCGTCGGTGGCGTTTTAACTTATGTTGATATCTCAGTAATTATTAAATTATTTTTTCACCAAATTTTCAACATGGGGTTTTGGGACCCCACCTCATAACTGTCACTGTCATTTCGTTAATCAGACAGGTAAGATGATTTTGCTGTCACTTTGCAAAAGCACCTTTAGGACTGAGTAATGAAATGACAGTGCCGTGTTCATGAGGTTGGTCACAAAAGCGATGCTGAAAAATTTGGCAAAATATCAAAAAATGCCCAAGTTATGCTTGCGATGCTGATATTTTTCTGCATGCTCGTAAGTTCGGCACTTTTAATATTTACACTCAAATTTTCTACATTGTCATTTTTCATACCACCTCATGAACAGTACAGCTGTCATTTTTCATTTCCTGCCTGAAACATGTTTTCACACCTGTGGCATGGAATGGCACATTCACTACACAAAATCAACTTTCAGGATCAGTTAACAAAATGACAGTGACAGTATCCATGAGGTGGGGTCCCAAAAAGGCCATGTTGACAATTTGGTGAAAAAATTCCTAAAAATGTCCGAGTTACTTACGTCCATTGAATTTATTCTACACACTCGCATAACTTTGGTACTTTTTTATATTTTGGTGCCACATTTTCAACATAGCCAGTTTTTCACACCACCTCATGAACAGTACAGCTGTCATTTTTCACATCCTGCCTGAAATATCTTTTCGCACCTGTGGCGCAGAATGGTGTTGCAGTTACGCATAATTTTACTCTGCATTCCACAATTTCTCTGTACTTGGGGGACATGAGGTGGGATAATAAGATGGCTTTGCTGACAATTTGGTCACTGTTGTGTGACACATGGAAGTGCAGAGCCCAGAGGGCCCTGTGCTTCCACACCTACATACATACTCACATCTACAGAGGGATTGGAGCACAGGGTCCAAAGGACCCTGCAGTCCCACTGTAAAATAAGGATACTGTTATACTATCTCAAAAAGTAAGGAAATTCATTGCAAAAAACCCCATTAATGCATAAGTTAGGGTTCCTATTACAGTGGCAAAAGCATGGAAATTCAGTGTTAGGGTTCCTAAACCCTACCACCCCACCCTCCACACACCAATAGGCATCTTGATGTGTCTTGGGGTCGTCAGACCTAACTCTCATCCCATTCTCCTATACTGTACCATCTCAGCTTCCTTACACATGGAATAGGGTGAGAGTTAGGCCCAATGACCCCAAGGCACACTCCACACCTGTTGGTGTGTGGAGGGTGGGTAGGGTGGAACCTAACACCGAATTTCCATACTTTTGTCGCTGTAATAGGAACCCTAACTGATGCATCTACGGAGTTTTTTTAATGAATATATATATATATATATATATATATATATATATGGTTCATGGGAGATTCAATTTCTGGAGGCCACTGGCCTTTAGTGAACTTGCCACTGCCAATGTTAGTGTTGGAAGCAAAATTTATCATTTATATTCCTATTTTCGCTTTCTACTATGTGTTTAGGTAATGTAATCCAGATAGTAATAATTCTCTGTGAGTACCTCTGTCTTCTTTTAAATGTTTTATTAGTTTCTCCTATGAGTTTTAGTTGGTGTGATCTGGTCATACTACTACCACCTGTGTGTCTTACTAACCCTATTGTTTCCATGACTGACTCATCCTAAAATGATCTGTATGTTAAGGCAGAGATCCCCTAGTCTCCTGTAGTCCATGGAATAGAGTCTAGCCTTTTGAGTCTTTCACCATACTCTAAATTATCCATGTTCTTAATTCTTTTGTTACTCTTCCTGTACCTCTCTATTAGTTTCTTTTCTACCTGTTGTAATTGGGGCACAAAGGGTTGGCAATACTCAAGATATGGTCTTACCAGGCTGATATATAGGAATAATGACTTCTGAATTTCTGCTTTTAATATTTCTAAGCATACATCCAAGGATGCCCTGACATTTTTAACAGCATCTCTGGTATGTTTATTTGAAATATTTACTCCTAAGTCCCTTTCATCTGTAGTTACTTGTATGTTTATGTTATGGAGCTTATATGTTCACCCTGGTTATTATGCCCTAAGTGCATCACTATGCATTCTTTTTTGTTAAATTGCATTTTGTTTCTCACTGCCCAATCCTTAAGTGATCTTAAGTTATCTTGGAGTTTCTGTATAGCTTATTGTTTGTTGACAATTCCATCCATTTTGCAGTCATCAGCATATTTGCAAAGCCAGGCATCATTTGACGACTCCAGTGTAGACACCAAGATATTAAAAGGGCCACTAATGCTCTCATGGAGTTCTCTCAATACCTGCACTCTGCTCTTGACTCTGGCAACCGTGCGGTGCAGTGTTCATAGACCTCTCAAGGCTTTTGACACTGTTTGTCACCCCTCCTGCTTGACTCCCTCCACCAACTCGGGCTTTTCTGCTGATCCCTTCCCTGCCTGGTTCTCCAGCTACCCTCTGCTAGATCCCAGTGTGTGAAGATAAACTGCTCCCTGTCCAATCCCGCCCTGCTCATTCTGGGATACCCCAGGGCTTCTTTCTGGGCCCTGTACTTTTCAGCCTGTACCTCAACACTCTCCCAGCTCCTGCACAGGAAAAATGCTGTTCTATGCCGACAATGCGTTCTCTTTGCATCCCACCCTGATCCCTCTTCTCTCCAGGTATCCTCCAGCACACCTACAACCAGGCTGAAAAGTGGTTCTTGACCACTGACTTGTCATAAACCAAAAGAAGACTAAGTCAATGCTCTTCTCCCATCACCAAAACAAGGCCAAGCATGCCTCTCTTCATTTTCTCCAGCACTCTGCACCGCTGGACCTCTTACAAATATCTAGACATCACTTTCTGCTGGCTCTACTTCCACACCCACATCAATGCCTATCCTCCGCCATAAATTCTCAGATAGACCTACTATACCATCATAGAGATTGCATCCCCCAAGTTGCCCTCCGGCTGGCCATCACCTCTTCCATCCTGTTGCTAGTGGACTATGGTTTGCCCATTTACACTGCGGTGGACAATACCGGCTTGACTAAAATCCAGCTCTCTATCAATAAGGCCTGCAGGCTCCTGACCGGAGCCCCTAGCCACACTCACACTTGCTGCTCTACTCCATCACCAATCTGCTCACCTTTGAGGAGCATCTGCGCTACCAGACCTGCCTACTCACCAAAAATCTCTTCTAGGGCTCCCCACCCGGGTCTCTGCTTCCCTATGGCGTGCATCCTCGTCTGTTGCCACCCATAGCTCTGTCAGGCCACCTTTCTGGTTGCCCAGAACCAAGACCTCGCTGAGCCAGAGGTCCTTCCATTACTGAGTCCTGCTTGGTTCAACTCCTCCCACCCTGCATCACAGACATTGCCAAAATTGGTCCTTCAAAATCGTCCTCGGAACCACCTCTTTCGATGCTCATTGCTGTAGATGCACCTAATTAATCCCACTGTGGGATCCTCCTGTCAGGCCTCCCTGACTTGACAACATCTTCTGGACAGCCTATCCCTCCCTCCCTCCCACCCACTCCCATCGCTACTCCACTCTCCAGGTGTTATCTAGGTATGTCCATACTGTACCACAATGTAACCCTTGGCACTTTTGTATTTGACTGTAACCTATTATAAGTAACATTATTATGTAACCTATGTGTACTTTATGTTTAATGTTCTGCACCTGTACTGTTCTCATTGTTGTAACCATACTATGTAATCTCTGTCTACCTCCTCAGTATTTAGCTGCCTTTGTAAATGAGCCCATGACTCAAAGGTTGTAAATCCCACTTTTCTAATAAATAAATAAATATACAGTAATTGATTTTTGACTCAATTTATTCCATATACCTATAAGATCTGAGTTATTCGGTTCTTTCCACTTCCATGCCAAAAGATAGTCTCAATTTATTGTAATCTGCCTTATGGTAGTCCTTGATTACTGTTTTCTGGCATATATCTGTTGTTAATGTTTAGGTTAAATAAGTTGTAATCTTCATATTACTGTAGTCGAGGATGTTGGGGGTGACAGGCAAAGCAAAACAGGCAAATGACTGTACTGAGTAAACTCAGTTTCCGATAGAGTGGGAAGACGTCAGGAAAACGGACGGTAAGTGCGGTGGCACAGTGACATCAGGGAAGTGAGATATGTTTTTGCTCTAAAGCCAGTGTGAATGAAGCATGAACAAGAGGGGCAAGACAGTGAATGAAGGAAATGATATTGTAGCACTACTGAGAATTAAAAATGAGGGAGAAATGTGTCTGTATACATGGCTCTATATGTTGATATGGGTCTCTCTGTATTAGCAGTAGTCATAGTGGCAGACCAGTGTTCTACAAAAAGAATTTAAAAAGGAAGTAGGTAACCTAGTTTTAACATTTAGTGCTCATGTGAAGCGGCTCTACAAGTATGTTACTTTTAGATTAATGCAAGGCTAGTAGAATACCAGCAACCAATCACTTCTTTCCATTTCCCAGACCCAGGTGTAGTGGGAAGAGTTTAGCTTGGAGACATCCAGTGATTCAGTTGTATCTAGCTAACTGCCACAGTATGGACGTGAACTGTATACCATTAGTTGAGTATGGTTACTAAAGGAATAATGCACGACAGGGCGTGTGTCGTGCTGGGATAACGCCACGCCTGGCGGGGGTTGGGCACGAGGCCACAGGCCGAGTGCGTCCAATGCCCCAGGCGTGGCGTATCCCAAAACGTATAATACACATCCTGGAGTGCATTATTCCTATTATACAATGGCTCATTGTTATACAGAATAAAAAAAAATAATTTTAAAGATGTTTTTGTGTGGAAACATATTTTTTGTTTTTAAGAGCAGATAAAACAATCAAGCTCCAGATGGTCAATGTGCTCCAGCTGATCTACATAGGTTCACAATGCTGAGACTAGACCTGTGGCGACGTGCTGGGATAACACCATGGGTCCAGCCCCAAACTGACCAATCACAGTCCAAGATTCTTTCTTGCCATTGTACAATGGTGAGTAACCTATATTTTGAGAACATGGGTGATGAGTGCAGACCTGGAGGCATAAAAAGTTGTACAAATGGGATGACCTTCATCCCTCCAAGGAGGGTGCCTGGATGCTAGGGTGTAAGTTTTTGCAGAGCGTGTCAAGTTATTTTTTAACTAGCAGATGGGGGAGGATAATCAGTTACTGACAGGTAAAATTACATAAGAGAAAGGCCTAGCTGGCCCAGTAGTGCAGGGGTCAGAGGCACCATTCATCTCACCTCTCCCATACCGTGACCCGAGTTCAGAAGTGAGCCCTTTGCTGCCACGAGTGGAGGCTCAGTGGTAGCGCTTGAGCAGATGGGGCTGGGCGCTAGGCCAGGTACAGTAGGTGGAGCAGGGCCATTGTCAGATGGGAGAGAGGGTGGTTGTAAACAGCACTCACTCGAATGATGGAGGAATGACATAGGGCTTGGTAGTGGGACCGGTCCTCTTTAATGTCTTCACAAGTGACATTGCTGAGGAATGGGAAGGAAGGTATTTATATTATTATTATTTTTGTTTACTGGGAAAGAAGGACTAGACAGTACTGCCTATTTTCAGCTTCACCCTGAAATGGGGAGGGATACAGATGCAAAGTGCAAACCAATTGAAATTGAACCAGATTAAGCCATTGAGGGTATTTTTTAGTGAGTGGGGGAAATTTGGCAGGAAACTGGGGAGATTCCACTACTTTTTTCAATAAGTGCCATGGGATCTTTAGCATCCACCTGAACAACCACCAGAACAGGCTTAAGGACGGTGCAGACTGACAGTACAGCACCCACCCAGTACTACACTAGAGTTTACAGTATGAACCCAGTCTCGGTGTTGGAATAGGACCCCAACCTTCTGGCCCAGAGGCAGATGTGCAACCAAATAGAGCCATGCTGACACCCCAATGTATGTCTTTTTCAGATGGTACCAAAATCTGCAGTAGGGTGGACACTTCAGGGGTGGAGAAAATGCAGGGATCTTGTTTTGTTTGTTTTATTGTTTTGTTTTATTTAGTTGTTTAACCAGGATTAGCACACTAAGCTGAAAGCTTTTTACAGGAGCGACCTGGGAGCACAGGAAAGTTAAGTGACTTGCTCAGGGTCACACAGAATGCAAGTGGAAGTTGTGGGATTCAAACCCCTCTGGTCTGCTGGATATCACCAGATTTGCAGCTCAGAGCCTTAAGCCACTGCGCTATACTCAAGAAGTGGCCTAAGGCATGCCAGTCGGAGTTAAGTGCTAAAAAGTGCAAAACCATACATAGAAACATAGAAGTGATGGCAGATAAGGACCGCAAGGCCCATCCAGTCTGCCCATTTTTTCTACCTTATGAATGTGCCATCAGCCTTTATTCTGTCAATGGCCTATCTATTCATACTCATCTGTATTGCTCCCTTATGCCTATCCTATGCCGTTTGAAGCCCTGTACTGTATTCATATCCACCACTTCCTGAAGTATCCCATTCCATGTATCCACCACCCTTTCTGTGAAAAGAACTTCCTCACATTACCCGCTAATCGGCCTCCTCTAATCTCATGCTATGTCCTCTTGTCCTGCTATTTTTCTTATATTGAAACATGTTAGACTCTTTCACCTTGTTAATGCCCTTAAGATGTTTGAATGTTTTGATCATATCTCCTCTCTCCTCCTTTGCTCTAGAGTATACATATTGATCTCCATTAATCTGTCCTCATATGTTTTCTGATGCAGTCCCTGCACCATTTTAGTTGCCCTTCTCTGGACTGCCTCCATTTTATTAATGTCCTTGTGCAGGTGCGGCCTCCAGTACTGCACACAGTACTCCAGATGGGGCCTAACCAATGTCTTGTAAAGAGGGATTATTACCTCCCTCTTACGACTTGTGATACCTCTACTAATGCACCCCAACATCCCTCTAGCCTTACCTACTGCTTTAGGGCACCTTGGTCATTGGAACCTAGGTGCTGAGTATAGGATGGAGGGGAGGTAGTGGCAGTCAATAAACAGGAAACGGACCTTGGGTTATCATGTGATGACCTCAGGGTGGCAGGGCAGTATGACAAAGCAGTCGTAGGGCTAGGGGTATATCTAGCATGAGGAGCGAGGTGGTTTTGCCACCTTGTCACTCACTGGTGAGACCCCACCTAGAGTACTGTGTCCAGTTTTGGAGGCTACACCTCAGGAAGGACATAGAGTAGAGGGAGTCCAGAGGAAGGCAGTTTAAATGGTGCTGCAGTTGCACAAGAAGCCCTATGAGGAGAGACAGAGAGATTTCAGTATGTACACCCTAAAGAGAGGAGAGTGAGAGGTGACATGATAAGAGACCTACAAGTATCTCATGGGGTGAACAGGGTGCAGGAGGAAAGTGTCTTTCAAATGAGAAAAGAGCACCAATACCAGGGGGCATGCAGTGAAGCTTGTGGTGGGGAGGTTTAAGAGAGATGTGAGGAAATATTTTTCACTGAAAGGGTGGTAGACGTCTGCAACAGACTGCTAGCAGAAGTGGTGGAGGCAAAACAGTATGTGTATCAAACATGCATTGGACAGACATGGGGTGGATTAGAAAACAGTTGAGAGGGAGGAAGGGTCTCCAGATTCCAGTTAGGACCTGTGGAGACAGATTAGGCAGGGAACATCTAGACAGACAGGGTGGGCCAAGTGGTCCTTTTCTGCTGACATATTATGTGTATGTGTATGTGGACTGGAGGACCCCAGAAGCAACAAGTGGTAGGAATCGGCTGCTGATAGAGTTGTTCCAGAACCATTCCTGACTCAAAGGGTCAATGAGCCTACAGGGAAGGGGCCCAACCTCAGCACAGTCCTTATGAACGGGGATATTATATGAGAGATCACAGTGTAGGATCCAGAGAGAACCAGTGATCATCGATTCATGTGGTTTACTGTCATAAAAGAAGCAAAGAGAAGTCTTATCCTATCGTATATATATATATATATCTTTCATATCATATATATTAAAGCCCCTTAAACGTAGAACTTCCAGCAAAGATAATCTTAGTACATTTAGATAGCCCCCCTCCTCTAATCCTGTTAGTAATTATGTAGAGTGCCAGCAGCCCTGTTCCCTACTGTACGTAATCAAAGTGCTACTTTTCGAGGCGGCACTGCAGCACTCAGTGATCGCTCAGCTCGTACTCGGAAACCGGGCAAACAAAGTTAAAATAAATGCCTTTAAAGTTTTAATTAATGCCTTTAAACTACTTTAAACTATTTTAAAAGCAGCACCACGGGACTAGGCCCTTATTTTGTTACGTTAATCTTGATTGATAGTTTTTCTCCATTTTGTATTTCTCTTAAACATGCAATAAAAAGTTAACACCAGAAAAAGAAATGTCCAACTTTATTGCATGATAACCTTTCTAGAACTCAGAAACCCCAATTTATTTGACCCAAGTCAGCAGGACACATAATCTTAAAAAATAAACATAAGGAAGAATATGGCCCTACCATTTAGAATAGACATGTATATTGTGAAGATTGCCACATAATAATTAGATATGAAAATAACAAATGTCTGCTGTCTGTCAATGTTTCAACAGTTGTCTCCAAAGCTAAACAGAGTAAAAAAAATCCACTGCACAGTACTCTTAGTGATCATCCAAAATACGTCATAGAGGTTTTAACAACAATACAGATGATTTGCAATAACTAGTCTGTCTGTAACTCACTGAAAAGGGTAGTACTAAATGAGTAAGCATTGTTATAGGTACTACCATTATATTTCCAGATTGGTTGCGTGTGCTCTGATTATTGATAATGCATTATGTGTCATCATCTCAGGTAGGACTATCATTACTGCTCACTTCCTTATATGGACTAATGCTGGCTTAAACAGGTTACACATCTAGTTACACCTGTTGCTCATAAAACTATGTGTAAGGTTTCAGTGAGTTGTCACGAATTATCACGCAAAGGTGTGCAGAAAAGCCAAATACAGTCATTTGCTTCTGAATTCGGAATATTTATTGTGTCACATTAAACCAGTACTGAAGCATATCTTCTAATAGAAGGTCTTAAAAGAGTAGATGTATCCCTAGTAATATGTTATTAATTTATATTTTATTGAAATATAATTTTTTTTTCTGTACTTTGTCCCTTTTTTTGCAGACCGCCCTTATCAACCTGATCCCCACACCCAGTCTTGTCACCTGCCATCTTCTGTACATACAATCCACCTCCTGATTCTTTCCTGGGTTGCCTCCTAAGACGATACCATCAAGATGTGGGACAGGTTTCACACAACTGAGTTTCACACATTTTAGAGGTGGGAGCCAATGATGGCAGGGTCTGTGGTATGTGGGGCCTCATACAGCCACACCCAGGGTTTTTTCCAGTTGTCTCCTCGGCCACCCCCCCCATGCAGATTAGGAGCTTGACAGATGTGCATGCACGCAACTATGTGTCAGCGCATGTCCTAGTTTGTTGCCCACCCCTTCCTTGCTGACCAGTTCCAACATATACTGTCCCTTTGGTCACACAGGTGTCACTGTTCCAGCGGGTCTGTGATTCTCCTCCCAGAGAAGGAGAGTGTCCATTTGGTCACTCAGTCCTCCTCCCTGGTTAGCCCTTTGATGACTCAGGCTTGTTCCCAAACCCAGGTAGTCATTGCAAGCAGTAGCGCTACCCCTGTGCCTATGAGCCAGCCATGGCAATTGTGTCATACAGTAATGTTTTGCGGGGGCTGGACTTTTTCCCCATTATCAGTCTTTAATATATTTCACAGGAACAAGTACCTATTCAAAAACGTGTAACTGTCTTCAACTGACCCTACAACTGCAGTGTTTTATTTCACATAACAATCTGCTGTCATGGAAAGTGCCGTGATGGCGTAATAAGTGCCCTATGAATGTAGAAAATCCTGAAGAAAACGTTTTATGTAAATTTCATGGATAAGCATAGCAAAAATATTCTACAATACGCAGGAAATACCAGTGAAACTGCAAGAAAAGTGTTCCCTAGTATTGTTAAGGAACTGTTTATTTTTCAAACATAAATACTGAACCGGGGGTACCAGCTCATATAGTCTGTAAAATATATTGCTCACAAATGATTGGCTACATTAATGACACAGTCATCTTCCAGTCCAGAATTGCCATGCTGAATCATCACAGTGCTGCTTTTGGGGTCTCAGTCTTCCAGTCTCTGTTCACCAAATAGTGGTACTTGCCTTCCCCCCTTCTCCCGGAGGACTGCTGGTAATCTGCAGCTAGAATGTGGATAGTGAACTGTATCCACAATGGTCAAAATTTAGGTAACTCACCTGCAGTTGTAGTTCTACTAGTGGTGTACAGTTCACATCCACACAACCTGCAGATTGTAATTCCGATTGTACTCAATAAATAAAATAAATAAATAAAAACTTCCCCAGGCAAGGGGAGGCATGGCAAAGCTCTATGTTCTATATTGATATTAGTTGAACATGTCACTATTGACTGCATCTGCTTAGACTGTTACCTGTGATTTGTTGATTATATTGGTTTCTAACATTACTGCTTCTAATATGTCAGTGGTTCTCCCACCAGTTGTACCACTTTGTATCTTATCACTGTTCTCTAGCATTCAACGTTATTGTGTGCTATCTCTCTCCCTTGGTGTTTCTGCAACTTATTGTACCCCATATTTCCACCTGCTATGTATCTGTCTCCCATAAATTATGGATATGTTATTACTGAAATTTTTGTACCCAGCTGTAACTTGTAACATGTATGTTCTCTGACGTGGAGTCAGTAGTAAATGAGTCCCTGACTCAAAGGTTATGTAATTCTAGATTTTAAATAAATAAAAAAAAAAACAGCGTGAGGAACAGATACATTCTAGATCAGTTCCTAGGATAGACTAACAGTAACTGCTAAAATACTGTGAAATGCATATCTTTTCTGCTTTAATTTTATCTGCCTGTGTACAAGAGGAACTGCTGAAAAGGAAATGGAGTGCCCAAAAGCCTAAGTAGACATTTTAAGCCAAAAACTAACCCACCATCAGCAGTAGGCCATGGATCCTCCATGGCTACAACAGCCTCTGCCTGTAGGAGAATCAACTTAGCCACAATGAATCACATGCTTGCAAGATCAATCCAAGATATGAACCCAAAATGAGATGGCTTATTAGGCAAAGTGCAGATTTTGGAGCACAGGGTAGGCTTCATTCAGGCAACTACAAAACCAAAAAAAGCAGAGACCAGCACTGGTAAAGTAAGGGATATATTGGCTGAGCTGATTCAGGAAAACCAGGTTCTAGGGAAGTGGCTATGATGTACTATCCACACTTCTGGCAGTGTCCTTTTCCTTTCAGGCTTGATGGAAAGTCTTCAAGCTGGCTCCTTCCAGCCACCCAGATGGTAACTCCTTGGCACCACCCCATGATGTCAGATCTTCCTTTCCGCTGGAAGAAGAAAGTTCCTCCTTACTGCTCTCCGAGCTCAGTAAGCCCTTTGTTTTCAAAATCTTTCATGTTGCAAATGTCTTCAGTGTCTTCAGGCAATTCTCTCACCTCATCCACAATGGACAACTCAAAGTCGGCTCTGGGATTCAAAAATATGCGTGGGTAGAAGATGTCCCGATGGACCCTCACTCCATGTGTATCTACTGCCTAACCACAAACACCATCTCCAGGCATGTGGCCAGTGTCGCACCTTGTATCCTTCAATGTTGAGCACCCTGATGAACGGGATCCTCCTATTAAATCCAAAGACACCCATTTGGCAGTCTCCATGGCTGCGGGGTCCTCTGAACAGCTTGCACCATTCAAAGAAGCTATGGCTCAGGCCACAGAGCATGATTCTTCAGCTTCAGCCTTTCTGACACTTCCCTTAGGCACCACCTTTTCTGGGGCATTTCAAGATTTGAACCAGTCCCTTCTCACCTTTGGGCAGGGCCCTTCTCTGGGCACTAAATCTAAATCTAAAAAAAGAGGCTAAAAAGAAGTCTTGCCATCAATCGTGGGATCATGAGCACTCTCAGGCCTCGGTATCCCATGCTTCTACAGAGGTTTTGACTACAGTTGATCCTTCAGCCCAGGCCGCTGGCTCCCCAGTCTCCCCATCAAGCCAGTTGGTCGAGATGCCCATCGACCAACCTGTAAAGACTTTTCTTGAACTTGTTGACCTGTTTTCACCAGATGAGGCTGATACCTCCCTCTCTAGGACTCTGGTCCTGCCTATTACCTCCCAGGAAGGTCGGATCAGCATGCTGATCTGCTCCCTCCTCCTCAGGATCTGGTGAACCTGTAGGATCCTCAGCTTTGCCGGCTCCTCTGAGACTCACCATCAGCGGCCCAACGGGTCGCTGTCCTGCTTATCCTAAGTCGAGCAGCCCATGTCAGCATTGGTGTTCTCGCTCTCAACATTCGGGCAATTGGCATTGCTGCTACTCCTCCTCCTCTTCTTCCTCCTTGGACGAGGAGGGGCTCTGGTGCAAAGTGCGTCAGCACTACAAGGAGCTCATGTGGCACCAGCTCGTGTTCACTGGGGTTAAGCAGCTTCCAGCTCCCAACCCGGCTCTTCCATGGCTTCTGACACCTAGGTCTCAACTTACCCCAACTTGACTGGATCCGCCTCAGCCTGTTCCGGCCTCTCCACCAATTCAGGTGGAGCCACCACCCAAACAGCCACCTGTTGGTCCACCCTCTAAGGATGCCCGTATTGCTTGGGCTTCCTCAATGGCTATCGGTCACCATGACTCCCGATAGACCTGGTAGGGTCAGCAGGGACTCTGGCGGTCAACCACTTTTCAATGAATCCTCTGAGTTGGAGGGCTCCTTCTTATACTCCCATCTGTTGGACGCTGAGTTGGCAGAGGATTTGCCGACAGAGCATGGTCCCACCTCTTTCTCAGGCCTTCTCTGGCTTATCTTCAGTGTTGGGTAAGTTACTTTTTCTATTACTTTCCATTACTTTTGGAAACTTGTTCCAGGAAGCTCAGTGCAGTCACTAGCAAGGATGAAGTACACAACACAACTTTGTGCAGCAACTTCTTCATATTCAGCCCACTGGAGATGATTGTTGGAGACTTGATGAATGTATCAAAAGTTCTGGTTACCACACATTTCACACCAGATGTCCCTTCTGTTGATAACCCATACACTTTAAATTCAGTGAAACTCTGGTATAAAACATTGAGTCACAAGAAACTCGCTTATGCTCGATTCCTGCGTTATTTATTATCCTGTAGGATCATGGCTATATTAGGTGAGCTAGATTGGGAGTGCCATATATATATTCCAATTTATACATGACCAAAACCTCAAATCTTTTAAAGATCACTTTGCCACCTTTGGTATGGCACAGCAACATTTTTTTTGGTTTGTCCAAGTTAGAGATTATGTCCATCCCTCTGTTAGGGGCCTGGCCTGCAGATACTGGATATTCCCTGGTTGCTACACCTGGTACAACAATTCCTTAAGGGACTGGCATGCACTAAACACTTGATTTTGGTGCTCTACTAATACGATACTAGAACTACAAGACATATCAGTTCAAGCATGTTAAACTTAAATAGGAGAAGCACTTAGGTATTTTTTTATTGAAAGGTGGATGTTATTCTGGCTGTTCATGAGTAATTTCCTCTTGAGGTGTTTCTGGGAAAACTATTGCGCGATCTCTCATCACTTCTAGATAGGTAAACCTGCCCTCAAGCAAAAGAACTGTGGAACCTAGGTTGCTACCCATGTATTGTTGTTTTGTGGATCGGGGTATGTTGTTCATCCATGCTCTTTGGCATGTCCATTTCCACTTTTAAATCTTGGTTGAATTCTTCAAGTTGACTCTCCCACCTACCCGGGTGGCATAACCCTCAGCCTCCGCTTACGTAGCCAGATCTTCCTTTCTGCTGAAGATTCAGGTTGCCTCCTTCATGCTCCTGCATTTTGTAGGCCCTGGCTTAAAACCTTGGTTATTCTGAAAATCCGACTAATTCGCATTAGCGATCGTGACACTACCTTGACTATGGAAGACAAGTCTTCCCTGATTCACGATGTTCCCTGCAGCAGAAGATGTTGCACACCAATCTCCACACTGCATGTGCCATTGCCTCGGTGTTTCACCATGAGCACTGAAGTGCGATTTTGTTTAGCATTTCACCCCAACGCCCTCAATGACTGTCTCGCACGCCTGAAGGGGTAGTCCAGAAAAATGAAACCCTCTGGTAAAAATCTAAGGAGGCTCGTGGGCATTTCCATGGCTGCGGATCTGCTGGTAATTGGAACACATGCAAGCTTTCGAGGAGGAAGCTGCCGAGCTGCAGAAACTTCAGAGCTTTTGTTCCACTTCAACCTGGGCTCTGCAATCTCGAAGTTCCTTCAGAGAGTTGTGCCAGTCTCTCCCGACTAAGGAAGAGAGTCCTGTGGTCACGCACTCCTCTCGGTCCCGTAAACGGAAAAAGGACCCGGGATCATCTTTGTCTCGACAGAGGCGCTCTTGTGATCGGGAGAGATCTCTGTCCCAGGAACCGACAGTCTCGATTTTGGTCGAAATTGCCTCTTCGGCCGCTGGCTTCTCGGCTTTGCCATCTGGCCAGTCGACCGAAGTGTCAATTGACGATGTTGAAATTATCATCGACCCATTGCCGCCAACTCTAGTTGACGAGTCTCTTGATCGGACTCCAGTCCTTACTTTCCCTGATGAGGGAGACCCAACCTGCTGGGAACCCTGAGAAATGGTAAATGACCCCGGAAATCACCAGTCCCGCCCGGTGTCTCCCAAGCAACCTAATTGGCCTGTCCAATTCGATCGAGGTCCAGAGACCCCTCGACTGAAACACCGAGGAAGAGCCACAAGTACTTCTAAAAGAGGCTTACACCATCAGTCATGCTCATCCTCCTCGGATGAGGAGAGGCTCTGCAGAAACTCCGGTGGCGCTGAAGGACCTCATGTGGCAACTGCTGATTTTGACCGGGCACAAGCCGACCCCGGCTTCTACCCCTGCCATTACTTGGCTTTCGCATCCTAGGCTGAAGCTGACTCCTTCGGAGTCAATCAAGTCGGCTCACCCGCCCGCGGAGCCAGCAAAACCTCCAGTTCGGCCTAAACCGGCCTGTGGGAGGGGCTCCTTCTAAAGAACATAGGTCAGACACTGAGCTTCCCGGCATCTTTCGGTCACTGTCACCCCGGACTGGCCTCAAGTGGGTCGAGGGTGACCTGGCGATGATCGACCATTATATCCGGATCCTGGATTCAGATGTGACTGGACTGCATTCTCATCCTGGGGATGATGAATCGGCCAGGTGGGTTGAGATTGAGGAAGGTCCTAATCCATTCAAGGCATTCTTCACCTCATCTCCTGAGTCCACAGGGATGCCCCTGAGCCAATCCAGAAAAGGCAGAGTACCCTCTCACGGACATCCTCAAGAGAGGGGATACCTCTGACTGAGGCTTTTTCCTGTGGCCGGGGCCATTGTTAGGCCCGGCCTTAGAACTCTGGCAGCACTTGCCACTTGTCCAGCACCATCAGCCTGCATGGCCCACAAGTGTGCAGTGCCCATGGGGTCCTTGCAGAGTTCAGACACCCTTGACCCGAGAGCCTGGTGACCGCCTCTGTGTTCAGGCGTGTTAGCAGTTCTGCATGACATGACCGACCTTTTCGAGAAAGAGTCCAAACTCTTGGACCATTCCGGGCTAGGACGGTCTATGCTCTCTTCCTTGGGACTTTGTCAGGCAAGTTCAGCCGCCATCATGGCACACTTCTCCCATGCCCTCTTGGTGTCTTTGGATGAGTCCTCCCACACCTCCCCACGGACATGCAGACCACGGTCAAGCAGGTCCAGGATCAGTGCCGAGCTGTTGCCAAACAGCAGCTTCAGACAGCCCTGGACATTGGGGATTCTTGCTGCCGCTCGATAGCAGCTGCAGTTGCCTCGCTGCAGGGCTTGGCTGAGACTTCTCCTCCTTCCTGGTGAATACACAACACAAATTGGCTGATGTGCCTTTTCCTGCATGACTGATCTTTTCGCCCGGGTGTGGCTGATCATCTCCAGTACATTGGAGAAGTCTGCTGCCACCTTGGACACTACTTCTGCCAAGGGTTCTTTGGGCAAGAACCAGCAGAAGAAGAAGAAGCCTTTCAGCACTCTTCCCTGCAGCCCAGCAGCCCCTCCTTTCAAGGAGGACAGCAGCAGCAACAACAGCAGTAGGCTCAAGCTTGGCACCCCCGGCCCAAATTCAGGCCCTCCCAGGCCCGTAAAGGAGGCTGAGCTTCGGGTCATGGATCCTCCTCCTCCAAGCCTGCTCACTTACGGGGCGGGGGCTGCCTCCTCCTCTCCCATCACACCAGCTCTGGGTCCTCCTGTGGGGGGCCGGCTCCTCCACTTCCTTTCCACCTGGTCCACTGTCACTTCGGACAGGTGGGTTCTCAGAGTGGTTGGTCAGGGACTGCCTCTAGAATCTGAGCAGTATCCTCCAAGCCAAGCCCGCACCCCTCAGGAGGAAAGAGTATCCACACAGACATTGCTCAGCTCCTCTTTAAAGGTGGTGATAGGACTGTGGCTGAAACTATCGGCCAATCTCCATTCTCTCTCCTCTCTCTAAGGCCTTGGAAAAAGTGGTGGCCTCTCAAATCTCTGACTACCTCTCCACCTACAATGTCCTATGTCCTGAGCAGCATGGCTTCGAGTGGGCCACAGTACCAACACAGCCCTCCTAGAGTTCTCCAACTTTCTCCACTCCCTCCTAGACACTGGTTCTCTGGCTGGTGCGGTCCTCATTGACCTCTCTAAAGCTTTCGACACTGTCTCCCACCCTCCTTCTTGATGCCCTTAGTCTCTCTGGTTTTGCTGCTGGGCCTATCTCCTGGTGCACCAGTTATCTGTTGACCACAGCGTATAAAAATTAATGGTACCTACTCAGACATCTGTCCCATCTTTTCTGGGGTTCTCCCAGGGCTCCATTCTGGGCCCCTTACTATTCTCCCTTTACCCAACACCCTTCACGCCTTGCTCGGGAGCATTCTATTGTATGCTGATGATGCAGTCATCTTTGCCTCAAGTCGTAACCCTATTGTGCTCCAGGACTCGCAGAAGTCCTTCGCCCGAAGCCGAGGGCTGGTTCAAGGAACATAGATTGGTGATAAATCTTAAAAACACAAAACCATGTTCTCTTCACTCAAAAACAAGTCCTGCAACTTCAAACTCCTCATTCACTCTGGGTCCTCTTTCCCACTCGAACAAGTTTGCTCCTATAAATACCTAGGGATCCATTTTGACCCTCCTCTCCTTCCATGGACACATCGCTGCCCTAGCCACTGCCACTAATATCCGATTGGGCATCTTACATCGGTATAAACACTGCCCCCTCGGAGGCTCTCGAACGCAGGTCACCTCCCTCTATCCTGTCCCTAGTGGACTATGGACTGCCGGTGTATGGTGCTGCTGATCAGACCGCACTCATAAATTCGCACTACTCTGAATAAGGCCTGCAGGTTAATTACTGGGGCACCCTAGGCTAACACACACCTGTCTACTGTCACGCCAAAGCGCTGGTACTTGATCTGATTAGAGCCTCAAATATCTGACCTGTACCCTTACAAAAAGACCCTCCTTGGGCTATCCCACTTAGGATTGACCACCACCATACGCCCGCTCTGTCCCACTAGTTCATATCGACCTCTGGGAAAACCTCTCGCTATCCCTAGAGCTAGGGACCTCTCACGCCAAAGAGCCTTCAGGTTTTAGGGCCCCTCCTGGTTCAACACACTGCCCCCTCCATCTCCTCAAGCTCCAACCATATCGTGCTTCAAAAACTTCCTTACGAACCACCTTATTAACACCGAAGCTGTAATCACCACTAGTCAAAGCCATACTCAATACTTATGACAAAGCTTACTACTAATCAATCAATCAAATCAATCAAAATCTTTATTTATTCAGGCGAACATCATTGAGCATAGCTCATTTACAAGATGGACCTGAGTGGTCATAACAAAAAGGTTACAGATTGTATACAAAAACATGATATTGAATAAGCACAAATACAACCATTTATGAGTGAGATAGATGTACAAATATTTACATATATACAGGCAAAGGACAATAAACCTAAAACCTAATAAAGGAGAGAAAACAAACAGTCTAGTAGGGATAAGGCATGGATAATGGTACATGGGTGGGCATATATGTATGAGGTTTGATGGGGAAAGGACCAGATGAATGATAGAAGAATAGGAAGGAGCTTTAAAAGAGTGGGGGTGGAGGAGAGAGGGGTGTGGGAGGGGTTGGGGTGGGAGGACTAGGCCTTGTGGAAGCAAGTGCAATGGATCTGGGATTAGGCTGGTATACAGTTTTGAAGGATGTAAGAGGAATCAGTGTATCCATTTTCAATGACTTTTGGATAGAATTCCAGACAAGTGCCAGGGAATAACTGATTGCAGCTCTTCCATAACGGTGCAGGTGATAGGAATCTTCAGCAGGATCAATTTTGATCCTCAAGGTGTAAGGGCCTGGATGTGATCCGTTGAAGCAGTCTGAGATGTAGGAAGGAGTTTGTTTGTCAGAGCTTTGTAGATCCAGATAGCAGCATTTTTTTTTCTTATGTTGCAGGGATGTCCAACTGACTGCACTGTAGAGAGAGCAATGATGGGTGCTAGAGGGAAGGTCAGTAATGAATCTAATAGCTCTATGATACAGGGTGTCTAATTTGTTTAGATGGGAGAGGGAGCAATGACCATAGAGGAAGTCAGCATAATCAATGAGGGACAGGAATGATGCTAGGATTAATCTTTGTTTGGAATCTTTGGTGGTAGTGTTTGATCCTATAGAATAGACCAAGTCTTTGTCTTAGCTTTTTAGGAGCTCTTCAACGGGTAGTATAGTCTAGTTTATTGTCTATCCACACTCCTAGGTATTTGAATTTGTCAACATATTCCAGATTTTCACCAAGGATGGTAGAGAGTTGTGGGAGGTGAATGATGGGATAGTGGAAGAACAGTTCTTGGTGGCAAAGAACATAGCTTTGGTTTTCTTGGCATTTAGTAATAATTTCTTTTCTAATAGGTTGTGCTGAAGGAGGGAGAATTCAGACTGTAGGAGCTCACAGGCTTTGATGGTGAGGTTGCTCACATATAGTACAGTGTCATCTGCAAAAGGTGGATATTAGAAAGTGAGGATTGGAATCAATATTGTTGATATAAATGGCAAAAAGGATGGGACCCAGGATGGAGCCTTCTAGTACACCTCTTAGGAGTGGTTTAGAGGTAGATAGATCACCTTCATTTTTTACCAGTTGTAATCTTCTGGAGAGATAGCATCTGAACCATTTAAGAGAGAGTGAGTCAAGGCCTATGGAGTTCAGAGAGGAGATTAGAAGATCATGATCCACAGTGTCAAAGGCTTTGCTTAGATCCAGAAACACAGCACAGGTATTATTCTTTTGTCTAGGGCAGTCTGCCAGTCATTTGTGACTTTTGCTAGTGCAGAGATGGTACTATGCATAGATCTGAACCCAGATTGAGCTGGATTTAGGAGATTGTTGGTATCAAGGTAGGCAGTTAACTGAGAGTTTACCAGCTTCTCAAGCATCTTGGATAGTACTGGTAAGATGGAGATGGGCCTATAATTATTGAGGTCCATGGGATCACCTACCTTAAGTAATGGAAACACTTGAGCTGTTTTTCCATATTGAGGGATAGAACCAGTGGCAAGTGATAGATTGAAGAGGTGGGTGAGGGGGCTGTTAAGGCATGCAGAGCTACTTTTAGAAAGTAGGGGTCCAGGGAGTCTGCACTGGACTTTTGGTGGTATCTAGTTGGTAGAAGGTCTCTACTCTTTGAAGAATATTGGTTTGAATGAGAATGTGGAAGCAACCATTTGACCCTCAGTAGATTGTAGGTTTAGAGATGATCTTAATAGGTTTGCAGGAGAGGAGTCGAAGCCAGGCCAGCTGTAGTGAAATGATCGTTAAAGGCATTCAAGATATTTTGCTTATCGGTGATTTCATACAATTTAATTGAATTTTGGGTGGTAAGACAGGGTAGAAGTTTGACCTAGGATGCCCTTTATGGTACCCCAGAACCTGGAAGGGTTGTTATAGGAGGCATCTAGTTCAGCTGTGTAGAAGGCTGCCTTGGCTTTTCTTACTTGTTTTGTGCAGGAGTTTCTGGCTTTTCTGAATTGAAGCCAGTCATTTGGGTCCTTTGTCTTTCTTGCCCTTTTCCAGAGTTTGTCTCTGGCAAGCAATCGGATTTAAGGTCGAGCAGAGAACCAGCGACAGGATTTGAGTTTGGTTCTGACACTGGTGAGGGTGCATGTGAATTGAGGGCACTTGTGATTATATCATTTAAGATTTGAAGAGCTGTCTCTATTGAGGCTGTGAGATAGAATTTTGCCAACGGGTGGGTGGCACAGATCATGGAGATATCCTGAAATATTAAAGTTCTTTTTGACCTTCGTGGGAGGAATTTTGCAGGATTGGGTGGCTTGATTGTTGATCTAATGGCAGCTATGGGACAGTGGTCACTTATGTCACTGAATAGTACTCCTGCACAGGGATAAAGATGAGGTTTATTTACCAATATAATATCCAGGAGTGTGCTGTTGAGAATATTCTTTGGGTTGATCCTTGTTGGTTCTTTTGATTAATTGAGAGAATCCATAGGTGTCACAGAAGGTTACCAGGGTGCAGATGCATTAGTCAGCCAATTCAAGTTCATGTCTCCTAAGATGATGGTGTCTTCAGGGCCCAGATTAAGTATAGATCCTAGGTGGGATAGGAGTTTGAGGCCTGCAGAGGGGGCCTATAGCAACCAATCAGTTGAAAGGATGATGTGTTGGGAAGGTTATTTTAATTGACAAGCATTGAATTCCTTTGGTTGTGATGTAGAATTGAGGCAGGATGCAGAGATGTTTGCTTTGACATAGATGGCTACCCACCGCCCCTGGATAGACGGTCAGATCTGAAGAGCTGGTAGTTGGGAAGGTTTATTTCACTATCTTTTGTTGCTGATTTGAGCCATGTTTCAGATATAACCAGAAAGTCAGGTAGGTGTGTGCAACCCAGGCCTGTATTGATGAGAACTTTTAGGAGGCTGCAGGCATTGATGTGAAGAAAACTCAATCCATTTATGGAGGTTAGGTCAGTTGGAGAGATCGAGCTTTCAGTGGGGCCAGGGTTGATTTCCACAGTGCCAACACAGACCAGCAGAAGAAGATTAGCTTGATGAGGGCACAGCGATGGGAGTAGTGAGCAGTCAGGCAGTTTTTCTTCTTTCTTGGGATCCAATATATAGTGGGTGATGATCCTGCTGCATGGCTATCGATTTTATCATAGATTACCAGCTTAATGGACAGGCGAGAGGAGTAATTGTAATGCCAGTATGGTAGCAAGGGATAGAGGAGTTCCAAACTGGTTGTGAGCCTTTTTGGGATTCCCAAGGATTAGTATGCAGAAGCGGTACTATATGTATGTAGAGTTTAGGGGCAACCACTGGGGACAGTAGAGGGGACAGTGTTGAGTGGTCGCCCTAAGCACCTCGGTATGGGTTCCAACAGTTATCTCTTCTGGATCCAAGGAAGGTGAGAGGCAAAGCAGCAGTATTAGGCACAGTAGCATGGTGGAGGGTAGGAAGGGTTAAAAGAAACTAAGGAGATGTGAAGAAATGAGCTCGGGAATTGGCTAGGAGAATAGCTATGGAGGGATGAGATTCAGGAAGGTGTGTATAAAAGAAACACCCTGAAGGGGTGGGGGGGGCAAAATTTTATGGCTTTCCGTACCTTTCTGGCTTTTTCCCCGCCTCTGGTTCCCTCTCTCGGGTTGTGAGGTGGCCGGCCGCTCGCTGGCGGCTCGGAGCCCCTCCGGTCTGTGTGTCCCTCGAGGGCAGGCCGGCTAGAAGGGAGGGGACAGAGGAGAGGGCAATCAGAAGAAGCACTTGCAGGCAGTGGTTTGCAAGAGGTGCTAAATTGTAAAATTTGCACAACAAAGACTGGGAGGGTGGGGGGAGGGCCTGAGCCGCCTAGCCCAACACAAATTGACCCAAAAGACTGTAATCACTAGTTAAACAGGTAAGTAGGCATTTCACAGAAGTACACAAATAAAACAGCAAAACAGCTCTTTTAGAGAAATTAAACTTTTCAATAAAAGACAAGTAATCTCGACCAGTTTTGGTGGTGCAAAGATACAGCAAAGTCAATGGGAGGCGCACCAATCAGAGGCTGGCAAAGTCGGCGGTCGCCTCCGATTGGCTGTGGAGCTATCCCAGCCTTTCTGGCTTTCTCCCCGGCCTCCTGGTTCCCTTCTGCCGGGAGGTGGTGGCCGCCCGCCCGCTGGCGGCTCGGAGCCCCTCCGGTCTGTGTGTCCTCGAGGCAGGCCGGCTAGAAGGGAGGGACAGAGGAGAGGGCAATCAGAAGAAGCACTTGCAGGCAGTGGCTTGCAAGAGGTGCTAAATTGTAAAAATTTGCACAACAAAGACTGGGAGGGTGGGGGGTTAGGCGCCTGAGCGCCTAGCCCAACACAAAATTGACCCAAAAGACTGTAATCACTAGTTAAACAGGTAAGTAGGCATTTCACAGAAGTACACAAATAAAACAGCAAAACAGCTCTTTTCAGAGAAATTAAACTTTCAATAAAAGACAAGTAATCTCGACCAGTTTTGGTGGTGCAAAGATACAGCAAAGTCAATGGGAGAAGGTGCACCAATCAGAAGGCTGGCAAAGTGTCAGGCCTCGCCCGATTGGCTGTGCAGCTATCCCGCATCTTTCTGGCTTTCTCCCCCAGCCTCCTGGTTCCCTTCTCGGCTGTGAGGTGGCCGCCCGCTGGCGGCTTGAGCCCCTCCGGTCTGTGTGTCCCCGAGGGCAGGCCGGCTAGAAGGGAGGGACAGAGGAGAGGGCAATCAGAAGAAGCACTTGCAGGCAGTGGCTTGCAAGAGGTGCTAAATTGTAAAAATTTGCACAACAAAGACTGGGAGGGTGGGGGGGTTAGGCACCTGAGCGCCTAGCCCAACACAAAATTGACCCAAAAGACTGTAATCACTAGTTAAACAGGTAAGTAGGCATTTCACAGAAGTACACAAATAAAACAGAAAAACAGCTCTTTTAGAGAAATTAAACTTTTCAATAAAAGACAAGTAATCTCGACCAGTTTTGGTGGTGCAAAGATACAGCAAAAGTCAATGGGAGGCGCACCAATCAGAGGCTGGCAAAGTCGGCGGTCGCCTCCGATTGGCTGTGCAGCTATCCTGCACTTTCTGGCTTTTTCCCCGGCCTCCTGGTTCCCTTCTGTTGTGCGTGGCTCGCCCCTACTGCTGGCGGCTCGGAGCCCCTCCGGTCTGTGTGTCCTCGAGGGCAGGCCGGCTCTGGCTTTCTCCCCCCCTCCTGGTTCCCTTCTGGGGTTGTGCGGTGGCCGCCTGCCCCGCTGGCGGCCTGGAGCCCCTCCCGTCTGTGTGTCTCCGAGGGCAGGCCGGCTTTCCTGGCTTTCTCCCCGCCTCCTGGTTCCTTCGGTTGTGCGGTGGCCGCCTCGCCCACTGGCGGCTCGGAGCCCTCCGGTCTGTGTGTCCTCGAGGGCAGGCCGGCTTTCCCCGCTACTCCTGGATCCCTTTCTCAGCTGTGCGGTGGTCAGCTTCGCCCGCTGGTCTGGGAGGAAGCTGCTAAGGACAACATAACTCTGGTATTGTTTGCATCAATCCTACCTGTACCAACTTGTTTGTATCTATGTCTTAAGTTACTGTTATTCTGTGTTGTACTGTTATACTGTGTATTTTCGCTTTGTCTTACTGTGACAAGGTACTTTTGTAAATGAGCCTATGGCTCAAAGGTTTTCAAACTGCTGTTTAAATAAATAAATAAATAAATAAATAAATAAATAAATTTGCCAAGCCTCTCCTCTTCAGAGGAGAGAAGACAGGGCAGGCGCCACCGCTTTCCTCGAGTGCTGAGACTGAGACCGCCAGTGTCGGCGGGATCGGCTGGATCGAGACGAGGTCCGAGACCGAGACCCTCAGTGTTTCCGAGGATGGGTCTGGGAGGAAGCGGGGAAACCCGCCCTCCCTCGGCTCGGGAGCCTTGACCGGGACCCGCACAGGAGGCGCAGGCAAGCCTCTCAGTTTCCACCGGGGAACCGGGATGAAGGGCCTGTCGGCTTCACCAGTCGACAGCCCATCCAATGGGTTGAGAAAATCTCGCACTGGCCGACGGGGTGTCTTGGCCGGCTGACCTGACGGGACAATTGATGAAGCCAGCGCCTTAGCCGCAACTCTAATAAAGTTGAGTGTCGCTTGACGGGAAGGGGACCTCTCCGCCTCCCACGAACGCTGATGGTGGGACTTACCCTTTGAGTCCTTCTTTTGACCGAGAAGAGTGTCCCGATGGCCCCTCACCCTTCGTGGAGAGGGACTGGCAAAGCTCCTTAAAAGAAGCTGTGTAGGAGGATCTCAAAGAGAACGGGATAAATGCCGCGACCGAGGATGATGAAGACGCCGCCTGGGCGGCCTCCTTCTCGAGGGCGATCATCTGTTCGAAGTTGCTCAGCCGAGCCAGCTGCCACGAAACCACCTAATGGGCTCCCTTGACTTCACCGCGGATAACGTTCTCGGGCACCTAAGTTGAAGCCGGGCAGCATGGTCTTTAAGGACGTTAGCAGAAAAGACCTGCACAACTCACAGGCCCTGCGGGTTGTGGTCAAACCCGAGGTAGTAAATGCACGTGGAGGCGGATTGGTCCTCGACATCTTCTGCCCATGGGCACCACCGAAACCGGGAGTCGATTTGTCCATCGTAGTCGTGAAGGAAGAAGTAGACCAAGTCTGAAAACTTAAAATTATTTCGGTGAACCCAAGAGTTAGATCCAGTCTAGACGCAGAGCGTTAAGGAGGGAACCTGAGCTTCCAAGCGTAAGGAAGATCTGGCATCATGGGGCGGAGCCGAGTTTTACCACCCGGTGAGTGGGAGGAGCCAGCTTGAAGACCTTCCAGCAAGATTTAAAGCGGCAAGGAACCTGCCAGTCACTGTGGATGAACAACATATCCATGTCCCTAGAAATAGATTAATACATTTGAGTAACCTAGACAACTGAAATTAACCAATGGGAGGAGATTCCCAATTAGCAACGTATGGCATAGCTGCCCAGAGCCTGCTCAAGGTACAGTATCATAAAGGGTAGGAGAGAAGTAAAAGGAACGAGGGGTAGATTAGAGAGAGAGAGAGAGAGAGAGAGAGAGAAAGAGAGGAGGAGGAGAGAGACAGAGAAAGAAAAGGATTGGGAAAAGAGAATATTTAGGAGGAGAGTGAGTGGAAAGGGAGGTGTTGGTGGAGTATGGAGGGAATGAGTTGGAGGGAGCTAGAGAGGGGTGGTGGCAAGGGATGGCAGGTGGGGGTCCAGGGTAGGTAAAACAGGAGGAAAGCTCAGACAGATGGGGGGTATCCGGGTTGAGAATATGGACTCAGGTAAGGAGTCAGAGGTGTTTAAGAGGGGTATCCAGGTTGAAGATATGGATTCAGGTAAGGCAGTCACAGGCGTTTGAGTTCAGCAGGTATTGCTTCAGTTCTCTTTAAAGGACCGAACATTTGTTGTATTAAGAGCTGCAGCAGGGATCTCATTTAGCCATAGTGGAGCTCGGTACATGAAGGATCTTTTGTCCTAGGAAAGTTCTACGAAATGGGACATCAAGCTGTGTTGTCACTGTTCTTCATGTGTTGTATTTTGAACTTGCTTCCTTTACCAGGTATGTAATGCAGGTAGGGGTTAGGAGAGCATGGTTTTTCTCCCTAGCAGCAAGTTTGGCACTTAAAAGGAACAGACCGTAAAATGGCAGGATATGATAGATACAATAGAAATCATTGTTTTCTTTACAAACCAAAGCAGCATCAACCAGATAACTATAACCTATAACTTAAAACCTATTACAGTTATGGCAGGATCAACCAGATCATCTAGTGCAAATTAAATATTTACTCCTGCAACAGATCACCTACTGTATATTAAATATTTATTTGTGCGAACAGGGACTACTTTACTCCCCTCCTCAATATTTCTGGCCATTTTATAAGACAGATAACACTACAAGGCGTCGGTCACGCTCTGGTATACACTGCCTTGGTGGTCGAATGCACACAAGGCATGTGTATGTCAGAGCGCAACCACACACCCTGTAGTGGATTATCTAACACACACACACACACACACACACACACACACACACACACACACACACACACACACATATATCAGGAAAGACACGCTAAGCTGAGACTTGTTCCCAGAAGCCTCTTGGGAGCACAGAGAAGTTATGTGACTTGCTCATGGTCACACAGTATGCAAGTAGTGACTGTGGGATTTAAACCCAGTTCTCCAGGTTTGCAGCTCACGCTCTTAACCACTGTGCTATATTACCTCCATATATATTTATGCAGTAGGGTGGACATAAACCTAGTGTAATAAATGTGTTTATCTCTTACATTTATACACATAGTAGACATATCATGGCTCTTTTATGTATATACTTGACATGTCATGCCTCCCCAAACTGGCACTACTTCCTAATGCTTTCGCTTTTTACTGCAGCAACTCTAAGTCCTCACTAACACACTTCCCCTTCACTCAAAACGACACTGCAGAGCACTTTACCCTCAGCACATCATGTCTTAGTCATCATGTTTTTATTTTTAATAATTAAATTTTAGTCCATATAATTTATAACTGCAAATTCTCATTGCTCCTTTTTCCATCAGCCTGCCTCCACTCACCATGCCACAGATGCTACCCTCGTTTCCTACACTTCTGACTTCTGAGGCATCACTGTCCATATCAGATGATCTGCAGTCATCATTCAGACTCCTCAGAACCACAAGTTTAACTGCATAACTGACCTTCATGGCTCACTGGTCTTTTTAAATAAAGAAGAGCTATCAAATGGCAACTAGGATCTGTTGTGAGGTATCCTCTTCAGTGACCTGCCCGCCTGCGTGTAAGAGTAGCTCCAACTCCCAACTCCACGCTCATTTCACATCGAGTTGAGTGGGTGTGGAGCCAGGGTGAGCTGGGGTAGCTGTTCCAGTAGTGCTTAGCATGCAACATGCTAGTGTTTCTCGAGTTTAAACAACAAAAACTGTTGTTTAGCAAACTATAAAGCTGTTTACAAAAAGGGGTATAATGTGTGCCATTTTTTTTTTTTAACAAAAGGGTTTTGTGTGGCTAAACAGATGGTTTTATGAGATGGGGATCTGTATCTGCCGCTAAGCCGAAAAGAACACCATGGCAGCTATTTTAAACTGAGATTCTACTGGTTTAGAAATGTTTAATGTATACAGGCAGGCTAATACTGGGACTCATTATTTCCTGGTCTTTGTTGCCTGATAATGGACTGGGTTGTTTGTGGCCTTAGCCAGTCAGCTTTGAAATTTCTCAACCCATTTTCTAAATATATACAGTATATATATGTATATATATATATATATATTACAGTGGCAGCGTCGCGCCACTATAGATTAGAGATTGATGACCAGTTACATACTAAAGTCAAAAGTTTGGGCGTTAATAACTTTGGACCCATTCAATGGATTTGCCTGAAAGTTGGTACACGCGTTGGGGCACACTAGATCTCTTGATTTGCCAAATTGCGTTTCTGTTGGAGTGCGGTCTTACGTGTACAAAAGCGCTGAAAAATGCAAAATTATCCATTTTGGAGGCACCTTTTGGCATTCTTAAAGGAAAGCAGCCCAAAGCGTGGGCTCCACCCTCGGACAGCTTACCCTCCAGTTTAGCTCTGACCAGCAAAGTAGGATTTTTAGTGCGCTGCAACTTGCTGTGTTACATTTTAAAACTCGGGAACCCAAGTATGGAGGAGGCAGGGATGCTCCATTTGCTGAAATAGTGCGGTGATGCACGCTCGGCTTCAATACTTTTGTATTGAAGTTAGCGTGTGGTGCCGCACTAATTCAGCAAATGGAACCCCTGCCTCCTCCATACTTCGGTTCCTGAGTTTTAAAATGTAATACAGCAAGTTGCGGTGCATGAAAATCCCACTCTTGCTGGTCAGAGCTAAACCGGAGGGTTAGCTGTCCGAGGGAGGAGCCCACGCTTTGGTCTGCTTTCCTTTAATGTGGTCCTGCACGGCCATTGTGTGGCATGCTGTTCTGTGAGATGGCTCATTTGAAAGAGCTTTGGTGGCTGAACATGCCACTTTTTGTTTGGTGAAAAATATTAAGGCATTCAAAAGTTATGCACTTTTAATTTCCCATTATAAGTCAATGGGAAAATTTATATGTATAGCTGCGGTCAAAGAATGGGGTTCTGGCCATCTGGTCCCACCTGGCGGTCAAAGAATTTGTAGCCTCGCAGTTCAAGAATCTTTGTTCCTGAGGATTTTCAAAATTATTTGATCATGAGGTCCGCCATTTTGTTTTTATTTTCCAATTGGAAAAACACAAATATCTCGACTCAGGGTCACATCTGAAGTAAAACTTCAATGGGTTTTACTCAGGGGCTCTGTTCTATCGAGCCATGCCTTTGGTTTTCATCCACATCGGTCAAAAATAGAGTTACAAGCTTTTAAAATCTTAATTGCGGCTCGCTAACGATCTTTGATTGCGAGCCTGCAAATTCTTTGATCGTGAGATTCTTTGATCGCGATCTTGCATCGTGATCTAAAAACACTAATATCTCGGCTCAGGGGTGGGCTAGGGACACAAATGAGGGTGGGTTTTGCTCAGGAGGGTCTGTTCTATCAAGGCATGCTGTTGGTTCGGTTCAAATCGGTGAAATATTTGGGTTTCACCATTTTTGATTCTTTGTTCATGAGCCTGCAAATTCTTTGATCGCGAGCCTGCAAATTCTTTGATCGTGAGATTCTTTTGATCGCGATCGTGAGAGAGGGACGAAATGACCCAATTTAAAAATACATTTTCTTAGCCCAGGGGTGTCCTAGGAAGTCAAATGAGGTGGGGTTTTACTAGGGGCTTCGTTCTGTCGAACCATTGCAGTGGTATACCACAATTCCATCAATTTTTGATTTAGCCTGCAAATTCTTTGATCGTGAAGCCTGCAAATTCTTTAATTATGAGATTCTTTGATCGTGAGATAGGGACAAGATGGCCAGATTTTTTATAATGGAATAGATAGGAATTTAACCAATCTTTAACTTTGAATATCTTGGAAATGGTTTGGTCTTTTACTTGAAATTTGGAAGGTGTTTATGGCATGTCCTGTAGATGTGAATTATGGCGTTTATGTGTCGGACAAAATTTATTTTGGAGATATTGTGTGACGACTTACGTGTTGTGGACAGTGTTTTGCTTGTGGTGGTGGCTTGAAATTGATAGGATACCTAGCCTTAGTGTCATGGATGTAGTTTTCAGTTTTTGTGTGTTAAATGTCAACAGATGCAGAACTGTGCCAGTCTGACAAATGAAAATCTCATACATTAAATGTTATATCTTGGACACGGTGTGGTTCACTTGAAATTTGGAGGGTGTTGACAGCATGTCATGTGGATGAAAATTACAGTGTTTCCGTGTCAGAAATTTTTTTTGGCAGAGATATGGCGTGGTGCAGTTTACGTTCTGCAGACAGCATTTTGCTTGTGGTGGTGGCTTGAAACTGATAGGATACCTAGCCTTAGTGTCATGGATGTAGTTTTCAATTGTTGTGTGTGTTAAATGTCAACAGGTGCGTAACTGTGCCACTCTGACGAATAAAATTTCTAATTTTGACATGTCATATCTTGGACACGGTTTGGTCCTTTTACTTGAAATTTGAGGGTGTTGACAGCATGTCTTGTAGATGTTAACGGATGTGTTTACGTATTGGACAATATATTTTTAGGACATATTGTGGGATTACACTTTACATCTTGTGGACAGCGTTTCTATTGTTCTACTAGATTAATATTGGTTTGGTGGCTGGCCTTGCTGTTGTGAATGTACTTTTAGTCATTGGGTGTGTATGTGACCTGACACAAGTTGGTGGGGGCCCGCCTCCCACCAACTTATGCAACTTTCTACTTTTCTATTCTTTCTTAAAAAGTAAGGAAATTTAATGCAAAACTTGATAATGCATCAGTTAGGGTTCTTCACAGTGAAAAAGTGAGGAAATTCGGCATTAGTGTTCTCACCCCTTGCACCCCACCAGCAGGCATCAGGTGTGCATTGGGGTCGTTGGTCCTAACTCTCACCCCATTCTCCTACACTGCACCACCTCAGCTTGTTTACACACGGGATGGGGTGAGAGTTAGGACCAATGACCCCAAGCGCGCACCCCAATGCCTGCTGGTGGGGTAGGTGGGGAGGGTGCAAGGGTGGGAACCCTAATGCCGAATTCCTCACTTTTCACTGTAGAAGAACATAACTGACGATTAAAAGTTTTTACATAGACTATATATATATATATATACATATATATATATATATATCTGTATACAACAGGTGTGGGTCCAGATTAGCAAAGATAAAACTACTATCTTGCAAAGCTGGATATGTCACAGTGGAATACTGAACCAATCAGAAAGCAGCTTTAACTATGCTGATGGCATCACAATAACCATGTGCAGCACTGAAGCCAGCAGATGTGAGATGCTTTGTATGACTTAGTTGCTTTCATGTTTACTTCTGTATTGATTGTATTGATTTGCTTCTCTTATGTCGAGCCACTGATCAGAAGGGTGCAGTAACCTCCTGTACCGATTTCCTTTTGTAACATTTATCATTTCTATCACCAAAACACATACACACTCTCATTGCACAAATTAAATATGACATGGGAGGAGAGTTAGAAAGTAGAAATATTTTCACTCACTATACCTAAACACCTCTGGCTCTCACACACGTGGCTTTGCCACTTGTCAGGTCAGGAAGTCAAGTACTGCTTGTAAAGATATTTCTACACGCTTACTCTCACTCATGTCATATATATATATATATATATATATATATATATATATATATATATATATATATATACACACACACACATATATATTCTTTGCAAAAAACTTCAGTTAGGGTACAGATTGAACCAACAAAAGTAGGAAAATGTGATGTTAAGGTTTCAAACCTAACATCCCCCGAGGCAAATGAGGGGTGGAGCCTTCCTTGGCATTGTCAACCCTAATGCTCACTCCACTGCAGTAACAAAAAGCTGAGAGGGATGGAGACAGGCATGTATGTTTCATGAATGTACAGAATGGAGTGAGCGTTAGGGTTGATAATGTCAGAAGACTCCACCCCTCATTTGCCTCCCAGGGTGGGCAGTGTGTAAGGGTTTGAAACCCTAACATCACATTTCCTACTTTTGTAGGTTTAATCGGCACCTAGCTGTTGCATTAATGTGTTTTGTTTTGCAAAGAATATATTTTAGAGACAGAAACCTAAATGCCAGCACAGCCTTATTATCCCACCTCATGAACCCGGTACTGAAAATGTTTCAATCCACACTGAAACATCATTCCGCCACCACAACGTCATTCTGTGCCACAGATGCAAAAACACAGATTGGGCAGGATTTGAAAAATAACAGCTGTCACATTCATGAGGTGGTATAAAAATTGCTATGCTGAAAATGTGGAGTCAAAATATTTTAAATTACTGAAATTACGACGCAGTAGGAAAATTTAAATGGATGCATATCTTGCATTTTGTATATTTGATCCCAAATTTCAACATAGTTTTCTATGGACCCCACCTCATGAACAAGGGTGGCAAAATATTCAAATCCTACCCAAAAGGGCATTTTTGCCAAGTGACTGTTAAATTACCTTCGGCTGGATTTATGTGATTTACACAAACATTGTTCATGAGGTGGGGTCCCAAAAGGCCATGTTGAAAATTTGAGCTCAAAATATGCAAAATGGCAAAGTTATGCCACAAAGTTGAAAACCCCATTGAAATACACTGAAGCACACTTACCTTACTTTCTCATATAGCAGTTGACGTTTCCAGCAACAAGACAAGTCTTCGATCGAGAGTGGATCTTCACTCTGGGATCTGTTCGAGTGAGTGAGGTGTGTAGGGGTTATGGTGGGTGCTTAGTGGGAAAACAGGGTGGGGGTCAGATTGGCAAGGACCATTTTCTTTTACAAGTAAAAAAAGACATTGAGGGCCATTTTCTTTATCACAGGCAGTACAGTGATCAGAGGGTGGGTGGTTGCCACTAGACACCAGAGAAAGAAATAAAATAAGTGGGGATGGCCATAGGAGGGTGGGGTGCCACTAGACACCAGGGAAATAATAAACCATAAGGGACAGCAATCGGTGGGTGGGGGACACCATTAGACACCAGGGAAAAAATAAATGATTACGGAGATGGGATCAGAAGGTGGGGTGCAACTAGACACCATGGACATACCAAATGATTATGGGGACAGGACTGAAGGGTGGTGGGTACCACTAGACACCAGGGAAATAATAAGTGATTACCAGGATAAGAATGGGGGTGCTACTAGTACACCAGGGAAATAATAAATGATTACAGGGACAGGATCGGAGGGTTGGGGACGCCACTAGACACCAGGGACAAAATAATGAATTTTCCACTCACAAAAAGGATTAGCCCAAACAAAAAGGATTATTTTTTGGGATCGAGGTGTGGATTCCACTAGACACCAGGAAATAATAAATAATTACAGGGATGGGATTGAGGGTGGGGGATGCCACTAGACATCAGAGACAAAATATCAGATTTTTCCCTCACGGAAAATGATTCCTTTTGTTTCATATAGCTGGGAAGCAAGTCACAAAAAGGATTTAAAATTTAACAAAAAAACACATTTATGGTAATTTTCCAACATTTAAGTGCAAAATCCACCTAACGGGGTCCCAAGGGCCATATAGATGCGTCTCTCTCCAGGTTGTCAATTTTTGATTTTGAATTTTTTATAGAAAAAACTGAAACAAGATGGCAGCAAATGAAAAAGGATTATTCAAATATGAAAAAGAATCCTTTTTTCGTTTATACAGCTATCTTGAAGTGTTTACTGAGCATGCTCAGAACAGAAATTTAAAGTTAAATAAATTAAATAACTGAAACTGATTAACATTTTTTCACCAAACCAGCAAAAGACACATATGTGGCCCAGCCCTTGTCTACCCTGAAAATGTCAGACCAAAATTCCAAACCATCTTGGCTGTAGCCTAGTTCAAAGAAAAAACAGCTTAGAAACAACAGCAAACACACCTAAAAGAACACTTTGTTGCACTCTCCGCAAACCTCCCATTCAACTGGAACAAAACTCGCACATCCAGAGAGTTACCCCTACAAGGCCAGGCATGTAAATTGTCATGCAAATCCACTGAATGGTTGCAAAGTTTATTAAAGAGCAAAATTTTATGTTTAACATTAAAGTGCCTACTCAACCCTAACTATAGGGGCACGCCTGTGCTATATATATATATATATATAAATGGGTGTGGGTGTGCCCCTTTAGTTAGGGTTGAGTAGGCACTTAATGTTAAACCTATATATATATATATATATATATATATATATATATATATATATATACACACACACACACACACATATTGTGACATGGACAGCCAGTTCTGAGTGCTGTAACATTTTTTTATATAAATGTATTACTGAATGTCTCCACTGAAAATCTGGTGCTCTTAGAATGACCTCACTCACCCCCAGGTTTCAGCTGAAAGATGAAAGCCATGAGAAAATGCTGAAAATCACACACACTCAGTTTTAGATACCAGGTGTTACGTGGAGGCCTGAACCTAATTACAGGGTGGTAGAAGCTTGAGTTGATCACATCCATTTTTATGATGTTCCAAAGGGAAACCAGGTTTAGCAAACTGGTACAAGGTTGTAAATGTTCCTGTGAAGCCTGTGTGAGGGAGAATGCAGCATGGATCAAAGAGATGTCATTTGACACATATGAGTTATGCTGTGGTTGCAAAATGTAATACTTTGAAAAGACATCCTGTTTTTTTATTAGATATATTTTTATATATAATCTGACAGAGGAGGAGCTAATTGACCTCACACAAAAGGGGTTGGCAAATACAGTTTACTTTAAGGAATAATTCTGTTTTACTGACACTTTTATCTAGACTCTGACAAGCACATCTGTGAGCACTTTAAGCAGGTATTTAGAAAGAGAGTCAAATCTAAGTACTGTAAGTAGGAATTTGCACTGTTTAAACCTTGTTCTTTTAAAAGATTTGTATGTCTTGTGATATAACAGTTCGGTATTTTGGGTTTGACATATTTTTATCTATTTTTAATAAAAAAATCTTTTAGAGCTTACTTGGTCTGTCTTTGTTTTTCTTTCACTTGCAAGAAGAGTATACATGGTTATAGCAGATATGAAGCATAAGCTTGAATGGTGATACCAAACTGGAAACAGAAGCATTTTAAATCTGAGGTCTTTATTAAAGTTTTTAAGGGTTCATCTCTGTATACCTGGTTAGGTGCCCATATGCAAGGATATCTGGCCCACCAAACACAGATATATCTGAGCCTGTATTGGGTACACTAGCAAAGGTTCACAGTTTGAATCCCTCCAAGATTTGAGACCAAAGGTTGAGCCAGACTCATAAAACAGACAAGAGGGTTACCTTGTTCTGTTAAACTGTTAAATAAGACTATGCTCGGATGTTGGCACTTTAGGAGTAGAGGCCTGACCTGCTGAGTGGGTTTGTGAACATATTATATACTTCCCCCTTCCCCACCATGATCTCATGACCACTTGCTCCACCTATCTTGGCGTCCCTAACATTATTAAACTGATGCTCAACATTTTTGCTCTCATTAGCTGATCTGGTACCCGCTCACTTGCTCAGTCTAACAGTTTTATACTTTGCTTATGTATACTGCTTGTATTTGCATCCTGAAATGTATATCGTAGTGTAAATTGTATTTGTAACTGCATTTTGTTTTATCATGTACACTATGTCTATTTTTCACGTATTCTGTATTTATCCACTTTCCTGCCCCCAGGACGCATCTAGAAACCAGCAATCCTGCTCAGTATGCTTTCCCTGGTGAAACTTTTAACTAAATAAATATATACATGCATATATATCTTATAGGAGACGCAGTAGCACCCACAGTTAGGGGTAAGTAGACTGTTTAGTATTTATTTATTTATGTACATATTAATTTTGTTAACTGGGTATGCCCACTGGGACACTGCTATCCTTTTTTCAGGGGCGTACCAAGAATTAACTGCATAAAACAATCAATCGAACTGAACACTGTCAAAGTACAGGTTCAGATCACGAACAGATACTGGCATAATCAGAAGTGCATGAACAGTGAGACAAAAAATGCACTTGGCCAAACACATAACAGTATTAATAACAGTCATTAACTATACAGGACATTGATACAACATTCAACAGGGTACAATATGATACAGAACTAATCTTCAAAACAAAACACTGGCACCATTTACAGTTATATTTGCATTTATTTGTTTCAAAAACAGCTAATGCAAAATTGAAAACAAGACACACACACTAGTAGCAGTGGCAGCAGGGTCATGACACTAAACTAACAAAACCCTCTGATGAAACCACAGAGCGAAACTGGTCAGGAGTTTTGTTTTGTTTGTTTAGCATCCTGAGTCCTGACCCTGCTGCTGTTTTTCCTTTGCACATTATGATATGCACTTTGTAGCTATCTTTTGCACAAGTAAAGGCTAACTGTAACTGGTGCCAGTTTTCTTTCATTTATCTGTTGTTCCCTTGAATGAGCACAGTTACACTGTGGGACGACAAGCTGTCTGTTTAATGCTAAACCCTTATTTTTGCACTTTAATAACTTTGCCAGCATTCAACAAAAAAGTCAAAATTAGGCATGTGCAGATTATTGGCAAAGTCTCAAGATGTGAAAAGTTTCATGACAACATCTTGTTCAATTTTCAAAAATGGAATGCCAGAAAATTAAAACAAACAAACAAAAAAAAACAGTGTTTGGTTTCCTATACTGACATTTTTTTGTTCTCATGTATAGCCTAGATGGTGCAGAATTTTTCATGAAACTTTCAGGGTAAAGCTGCCTGTACAGAGGTAGTGCCTTTAAAAGCTTAGTGAAAAATATTATGCAATTACAGAGTTATAAGGATTTAAGGCTAATTTTTTTGAATACCCCTCTAGCTCAATGGGTGAAAAAACCCACCAATCCTGAGTGCTTACTTTCATGATGGACTTCTAAGAAATGATTTACTTGTGAGAAAAAAACATGATCATGGTGGCCTACCATCTTGTTTTTATATAAACATCGAAAATATATAAAAATGATGTATTTTCAAAAACACCTTAACATAGGTAAATAGGACTTGTTTAGCTCGATTCTGGTGTTTTTGAAAACTGCCCTGAAAATAATGTTTCTGGGCACTTGAAACTCTTAGGTGCCCAGCTTAGTGAGAGAGCCATTCATCAGTGTTCCCAGTATGAGAACAGTGGGACTTTCTTGAAATGTGAAGCTCAACTGAGTCATGCTGCTGTCTTCAGCTAGAGCAGTGAGCCAGGTATCTATCTATCTGTCTCTATCTAGCTACCTTAACTTATCCCTCCTCCTCCCATCTCAGCCAGCCTCCCTCATATTTCCCTATCATGTTTCTTTCATAAAGCGGGCTGCAATGCCCACCCAGTACCACTTGTCAACCCCCTCCCTCCAGTCCGGATTGCCTCTCCTGAAACAGTATAGCCTAGAGGTCAGAGTAACAAGCTGTGAATGAGCTTGGTGCACCAGCAGATCTGGGTTTGATTACCACAACCTCCACTTGCATACTGTGAGACTCTGAGCAAGTCACTAACCTCCCAGTGCTCCCAGGTTCCCCTGAAAACAGGCATTTGTGCCTAGTGGGCCTTACCCAGTTACTAAAAGAATAAATAAAAAGTAGTGACACAGGGTGCCCATCCTCAGTGCCACTGTGAGATTAGCCAACACTGGGGTGCCCAATACCCAGTGTCCAATCCTTCTATAAAACCCTGAAAAAAAACTGTCCTTCAATGTCTTTATTTTTTTGTTTGTAAAACCTCAAAAAAGAAAACTGTTCTCCGATGTCTTAATTTGTTTTACCCTGAAAAAATAAAATGGTCTATTGCTGATCTGGCCCCCAGACTCCACCCACCCACCCCTACTCAGCACTCATCCCCACATATACCCTCACTCACCTGAACAACTCCCTACACATAGATCCACTCTCTCTGATTGAAAACACGTTTTGCTACTGGAACGGCGACTGTGAAAACAAGGCAAGTCCGGTTTAATGTAATTTAATTGGGTTTGAACTTTTATTAATAACTTTGTCATTTTTAATATTTTTACAAAATTTTCAAAATGGCGTTTTAGACCCACCTCATAATCAAGGGTGGCAAATTTGTTCAAATCTGTCCGAAAGGTGATTTTTTTGGTTGCAGCATGAAATTACCTTTGAGCAAGGTTTGAAAATGTTCACCACCCACCTTGTTCATGAGGTGGAGTCATAGGATGGCTATGTTGAAAACTTGGGGTAAAAATATTAAAATTAATAAAACAATTAATAATAAAACAACAAAATTATAAGCATACAGTGATATTTTCAACGTTCCCTCATAATGTTGGTTATTTTCCACATTTTGACCCCAAATTTTCAACATAGCTATTTTTTCATGCCACCTTATGAACCTGACAGCTGTCATTTTTCAAATCCTAGTGAAAATCTGTTTTCACACCTGTGCTGTAAAATGTTGTTTCAGTGGGGTTTGAAAATGTTCACCTACAGGTTCATGAGGTAGGGTAATAAGAAGAGCTATGTTGAAAATATGAGTGTCTAAAATAATGGTAAAATGACCAAGTTATGAGTGAACATTGAAACATTTCAACGCTCACTCAGAACTTTGCTAATTTTCAATATTGTTACCCAAGCTTTGAACATAGCCTTTATCATACCACCTCATAAATGTGACAGGTGCCGTTTTAAAATCCTGGACAAGATGTGTTTTCCAGCTGTGATGTGAAATGATGTTTTGGACAATTTACTATAAATACTGCATGTCATGTTATAAGGGTAGTCATAAAACTACTATCTTGAAAATTTGGGGACAAAATAAATAATAATAAAAAAGTTGTGTGTACTGCTGGACTTTACCCCAGCGGATAGTGCTTTGTGATCCTGTGACAGTGAGCTGAGTTCGTGTACAAACTCAGTGATCTAGCTGGATGGAGTGAGGCTGGGGTAATGGTGCTGTTATGCAACACCAACCCCAGCTAGGCAAGGAATGGTACAGGGTACTGTGTGACTAAGGATACGGTTCTACTACCTCAAAAGAAAGGAAATTCTTTGCAAAAACTGAATTAGTGCACCAGTTAGGGTTTAGCTTAAAGGGACAGGACATTTGTGCTAACCGTCAGCTTTTCATAATGTATTGTTACTTGAGAAATGATATGTATTCCCTAAATTATCCATATTCAACTGTACTTGAATAAAAAGTGATACCAAAAACTGTATTTTGCATTGTTAGGTTTTATGGAGGCATTCTGTTACAGTTCTTTTCACAGAACCAGAAACTTGGAGTTTTAACTATGTCACGATTTGTGCACAGAATGCTAATTATGAGCTATTGTCCTATCAGAACCTTGCTTAGAGTTCTGTGCACAAACTGTGACATAGTTAGAACTCCAAAATACTGGTTCCATGAAGGGAACTAACAGAATGCTGCCCATTCAAACAAAACAATGCAAAATACAGTTTTTGGTTATCACTTTTATTCAGGTACAGTTAAATATAGATAATTTTAGGGGAATGCATATCATTTCTGAGAATAAGAATTTTATAAACAGCCACCAACTGGAAATTATTTCCTGTCCTCTTTAATGCAAAACAAGTAAAGAAATGTGGTATTAGGGCTGCCAACCATAACTCCCTACACCCCCGAGCAACAAAAGAAAAAACATTAGGGTTTGGTGTCTTGAGAGTCTTGGTGAATCAGTGGTGGGGTCTTCCTGGGGTTGTCATCCCTAATATCCACCACCTCCCTGAACAAACAAGGTCAGATATGATCTCTTTTCCCTGTGAAGGAAGTTACAACAGACTGCGTTGGCAACATATGGCAGACATACTTCTCTATCTTTGAAGACTGTACTATGAGGCACTTGCTTGAGGTGTACCTTGTGCTTTGGACTAGGGCACGGGTCAGCATTAGGGTAGACAACCCCAAGAAAGACCACACCACTGATTTGCCAAGCCTCTGGAGACCCAAAACCAGCACTGAAGCCATAAGATGTGAGATACTTTGAGGACACAGTTTTAAATTTTGCACTTTTTTCCTTTTGTAATTTTACAAAGCCATCTAAACACCTGCTGTGCAAATCAAATATGACATGGGTGAAAGTAATATGCTTTGAGTGGAAGAGTTTATATTTTGTTCTTTTCCCTCCTTTTGTAACTTTTTATCACTTCTATCACAAAATAACCTAAACACCAGTTGTACTTGGGGATTTGGAGCAGAGATCCATCGGCGATGCAGCACAGAACAAAGAAGATTTTCGCCATGTTGGCGGCAGGTGGAAGAAGCGATCCCATCAGCCCTCGCTCAGGGTGCTGGTGATCGGATTTTGGCAGCAGTGCTCCAGGAGGGTGGAGGAGGCTCCTGCTCGCCGTGGAGCCACTATCAGTGTCATGGGCGCAAAAGTTTGAACAACCGGCCGGCTGGCTGGCCCTATTTAACAGAGGCCCAGTCACACAACAGTTGAAATTGGGGGATCGGTGCCGCGATCACACCGGCAGTCGCATAGGGCACCAAAAGGAGAGGATTTTCAGACGATCAGCAGCACAGGAGGAGGATGCGATCCCACCGGGCGCCACTCAGGGTGCCAGTGGTTGGATTTTCAGCAGCAGTGCTCTGGGAGGGTGGAGGAGGCTCCTGCTCGTGGAGCCTATCAGCGCCAAGGGCACAAGTTTGAACAGTGCGGCTGGCTTGCTGGCCTATTTAACAAGGCCCAACCGAGCAACAGTTGGACTTGGGGATTTTCTTCCTCCCTCCCACCCTGCACCACCTTCTTTGTTAAATAGGCTAGGTGAGCCAGCTAGGTGGGGCTACCTTTCCATTGACAAGCAAAGGGAGTGGCAGATAAACTAACAGAAGTACTGCTTAGAGAAAGTGGGACACTAGCTACTGCATCAAATCGTGTGAGACTTTATGGAACATTGGCTACTGTATCAAATCGTGTGTGTGTGTGTGGGGTCTTACAGTTCTGCCAAAAGTACTTTGTACTGAAATGAAGAGGTGTGTGTTTTGTTTAGGCTCAGAAAGATTCAGTTAGTGCATATGTACAGTTGTGTTTACAGTACTACCTAAGGGGCAGCTGGGTTATAAGTGTATATGCTCAAAGGTTTTTGTTAAGTGCATGTGTACCTTGGTGATTACAATACTACAGTAGGGAAGCTGGGATATCAGTGTGGTGCATCCTGAATTTATGCTTATAGAAATTGAGGAGGTGTAGGAACTTTAGGTGCTACATGAAATTAGTCTTGACCCTAAGCAGAATACAGCGGGTTTGAAGGGGTGGTGAGGTGCTACAACTAAAACTACAATTTTCTGTGAGGCCTTCACAGGATGAGGACTAGGGGTGGCAGGGACTGCAGGCCACTGGGGCTGGCCTTTTTGGTAGGGTGGTGGGTGTACAGGATGTGGGTCTGCCATGATACTGGACTGGGCATGGAGAATGGGGGATGTATGGTATGTGGCCAGTTGGCTCAACTGCGGGAGGAGTTTAGCAAGGCTAAGGAGGCAAGTGGGGAGGAGGGAGGGAGGAGGACAGGGATGGACCTGTAAGGGGGCAGGGAGGGGCTGGGGGAGGGCTGGTCAAATGGATCCTGATGGAAACTGGGTTCCAAAGGAAGGAGGGAGAGGAGACATCAGGGTTATCAAGGCGGGGGGTGATGAAGGGGCCTGGGTAGCAGCACTGCTGCAGGCCAGTTGTAGCCAGAGGAAAACCCTGGGGTTAGCGACTCATGCAGCAATGGGGCAGGGAGAATGAAGTGCAGGGAGAAAATGAGGGGCCCTGGGAGGGGAGTTGGGGAAGCAGGGCTCTGGCAGGGGTGGGGATCTAGGCAGAGACTAGCAGCTGCTGGCAGATGGTCAGGAAAGGGACCAGTGGGGAAAGGAAGGACTTGGGCATTGAGCTTAGGAACAAATTCACACCGCTAGTTCTAGGAAAGGACAAGAATGAGGCAGTAGCTGGGGTAGAGGAGGAAAAGGTGGTGGGTGGGAGGGTTGGAGAAGGCGACAGCCAGGGTAGGGTACAGGACAAGCAGGCAGGGGCAGCGGGGTGCCCTCGAGGAGAGGGGAGAGGGGCACGGCTAAGGAGGTCCGGAGGACTGGGGGAGGTGAGGGGCATACCTGATTGGACCAGACCAGAGGGGGCAGGGGCCTGGGGAAGCACACAAGGGCCGGCCGGAGGGAGCAAGGAGCACGCTGCCACCAGAGGGTGATGGCACAGCCCTGCAGATGGGATTGGACCTGACTAAGAGTACTGCACATGCAGTGTCCATGCAGGATCAAGGGGTGGAAACAGGCATTGCCAGGGGAGCGAGAGCCTACAGGAGGGCCAAGACCACAGAACCCAAGGTGGGGGTCTGGGAGGATATTCCAGGGGTCCTATGGAGGGAACAGAATGGAGTGAGCAAGTGGTTAGGAGGAGGTTACGGTAACTGGGAAGCGGGTCGAGGGAATGCTGGGGTAGCCGGGGTAAGGCAGGGTGAGAAGCCAATGAGGGTGAGGTTGAGGACATGGTTAAGTCCATCGGGAAGCAGGAAAGGTAGGAGGTGGTGCTAGGATAGGCAAGATAGAAGAATGGAAGACAAGGTCATGTTAGTAGGGGATTCCATGGTCAGGGCATCACCTGGGGGAGGGGTGGTAGAGGCAGCAAGGTATGGGTCAGTTGTTTGCCAGGTATGACAGCTGCAGAGGTCATTCATTATATCCCATCATGGGGGAGCAGCAAGATAGGAGAACCCACCTGGTGTTTCACTTGGGAACAAATGACCTAGCTGGGCACAGTCAGATGGAAGTGCAAGCGAGGTTTGAAGCCCTATCAAGATTCTGTAGCAACCTGTGCTTCAGGTTAGTGGCATTTTGGAGGTGCTTCCTGTCCATAGAGCTAGTATGGATAGGCAGCAGAGGAAGAGGAGTTCAACTGCTGGCTCTCAGGTTGATGTGCACAGAAGGGCTATGGGGTGGTGGGCCAGTGGGGTCGCTCTGGCAAGATGACAGCCTTTATGCTCCTGATAGGCTACACCTCAACAGTCAGGGCAAGGCGGTGCTCAAATGTAAATTGGAGGGATTCTTTAGTGAGCAGTACAATTAAACTGATATGGGGGGCTGCAAGCATCACCAAACAGTGATCTCAGCAGGGGACAACTGCCCTCCCCACAAGAGCCAGCGAACACGCCGGAGACGGATCAGCTGCCACATGCGAAACAAAGCCCTTAAGGAGAGGGAAGGTGGGGAAAGGGTGGGGGTAAACTGGAGGGCCATGTACACTAATGCCAGGAGCCTGGGCAACAAGGTCCCAGACTTGGCGTCGATCATGACTGAGGAGGAGCTGGACATGGTGGGGATCACGGAGACTTGGTTTCACGACGGGCAGGAATGGGATATGAACATTCCGGGTTATACGCTGTTCAGGAGGGACAGGGTTGTCAGGAAAGGGGAGGTGTAGCACTCTACATGGGGATGGAATCCAGGCATCGGAAAGCACGGGGCAGGTGGGGGACACGGAGGCCCTATGGGTCTCGCTGGCCATGGGGAAGGGTGAGGTGGTGAGACTGGGAGTCATTTATAGGCCTCCAGAGCAGACTGCGGAATTGGACAGCCAGATGGTAGAGGAGATACTTAGGATGGCGGCTAAGGGGGTGCTGTTGTTGGGAGATCTCAACTTGCCAGATGTGGAGTGGCAAACTCTGTTGGAATCCACATCCAGAAGCAAAACAATTGCAGACCCACTACAGATAGCCCACCTAAGTCAGCTGGTCAGGGGAGCCCACCAGGAAGATGAGTGCTGGACCTGGTGCTTACAAATGGCGACAGGGTGGGTGAGGTAACGGTGAGGGGGTAGCCTTGGTTGCAGTGACCACAACGCAGTGTGGTCCACGAGTCGCACGGCCTCACGCCACTGGAGGAAGGTGAAGGTGCTGGATTTGGGAAGGCCAATTTTGGAAAGATGAGGGAACACTAGAAGGGCACTGTGGGGGAATGGTGGGGGTGGAAGATATTTGGGCCAAGATTAAGGGGTAACAGTGGGGCAACAGACCACAGTTCAAAGAAGGTAAGCAAGAGCAGGAGGAAAAGGAGGCCACTTTGGTTCAGCAGGGAAGTGGGGAAAAGCATCAGAGTTAAGAGGAGGGCATTCAGGCAGTACAAGACCATGCAGAGCAAGCTGGACCGCGAGGCTTACCAGGAAAAGCAGAAGGGAAGCCAGGAGGCGGTCAGGCAGGCGCAAAAGCAGAACGGAGGCGAATATAGCCAGGGGTCAGGAAGGGGACAAGACCTTCTAGGTATATAAGGAGCAGAGAAAGGGGGACTGGGGTACGGACCTGCGAGCTGAGACAAGGAAAAGGTAGAGGGGACCGGAGAAGGCCGAACTACTGAATAGTTATTTCAGCGAGGTATTCATGAAGGAAGAGGGAGGCTGTTGGGTCTCCAGCGGTAGTGAGGAGAAAGCGTGGATGTGAGACCATTCAGGAAGAGGAGATCTCAAAAGAACTTAAGGGCCTAAGGTGGACAAGGCCATGGGGCCAGATGGGATACACCCTAGGGTATTGCGCGAGCTGGGAGAAGAGCTAGCAGCTCCTTGGCCTATCTATTCAATGAGTCCTAATGAACAGGAGTAGTCCCAAAAGATTGGAAATGTGTGGATGTGATCCCATGCAAAGGGAGGGGAAAGCAGGATTTGAGCAATTACAGACCAGTGAGTCTGACATCGGTGGTTGATAAGCTCATGGAGAAGCTGCTTAAGGACAGAATCACCAAATACCTGGAGGCAGGCGGCCTGCTTGATCCAAGGCAGCATGACTTTACTAAGGGCAGATCTTGTCAGACAAATCTGGTAGCATTCTTTGGGGGTCACTAGGGAGGTGGATCAATGGGATTGGTGGATGTGGCCTACCTGGATTTCAGAAAGACCTTTATCGTGGTAGGCTGGTGCACAAAATGGAATATCTAGGGCTAGGAAAGTGGTTATTGGGTGGGTAAGCAACTGGTTGGCGGAAGAACGCAGAGGGTGTTGGTAAACGGGTCCCCTCGGATGAGGTGGGAGTCCTGAGGTGTGCCCCAGGGGTTGGTGCTGGGACCCTGCTGTTTAACATCTATAGAAGTGGCATTGTTGAGGGTACAGTGAGCCTGTTTGCAGATGATGTCAAACTCAGTAATAGAGTGGACATACAGGGCAGAGTGGAAAGGATGCAGAGAGACCTAGAGAGGTTGGAGGGGTAGACTGAGAAGTGGAAATTATCCTCAATATGGCGAAATGCAAGATCATGCACCTGGGAAGAAGGAATGGGAGAAAGGAATACAGGCTAGAGGGCAAGCTGTTAGCGGTTACCATGGAAGAGCGGGACCTGGGTATCATTACCTCTCAAGACTTGAAGGTGGTCGGAGCAGTGTGTTGGGCAGTGGCTAAAGCCAGTAGAGTGCTTGTATGCCACTGGGAGGGATCACCAGCAGGAGGGAAGAGGTTCTGATTCCCCACACCCAGCTGGTCAGGCCTCATCTGGAGTATGGGGTCCAGTTCTGGAGGCCTTACCAAAAGAAGGATGTAGAGAGGGTGGAGACGACAGAGGAGGGCAACAAGCATGGTGAAGGGGCTTAGTTACCTGACGTATGATAAGAGGCTGGGAGCCCTGGATATGTACCCCTTGGAGATGAGGAGGGAGAGGGGGGACATGATAGAGACCTTCAAGTACCTAAAAGGGATAAACAAGGTAGCTCCTGAAAACCCCATGACATGATCTCCAACTGGAGGGGACAAGTTTAGGGGCAACGTCAGGAAGAACTTCTTTACAGAGAGAGTGGTGGACTCCTGGAATGGGCTGCCTAGGGAAGTGGTGGGAGCAAATTCAGTGGGGGTTTCAAAGAGAGTGTGGGACAGGCACAGAGGGCTGTTGAAAGGTGGGGGCGGGATCAGGGGCAGGCCTAAGGGTGCTAGGCAAACAGGCAGACTGGGTGGGCTGGAGGTCCTTTTCTTCCGACACCTTCCTATGTTCCTATGTACAAATCAAACATGACATAGGTGAGAGTGAGATAGCAGGATACCTTCTCTTGTTATACTGGACCTCTTCTGACCTCACTCCTGACTTTGCCACTTGTGAGGCCAGGAAGTCAAAGTATAACTCGCAAAGATATTTCTACTACCTCACTCTCACCCATGTCATATCTCATACAGAGAATACTGGATGGGTAACCATGCACAACCAGCCTGTGCTGATATAGAGGAGTTCTGATTACCTCTGACCTCGAGAGCCCAGCTCCAGAGGTCGAGGTCACTCAGAACCCCCAGGGTAGCTCAGGCTGGCTGTTCATTGAGCCGCACATCCAGCATTTTTTTAATTTAGTACATGGTGTCAATTTACAGAAAAAAAGTGAATGTGTTTTTTAATTGTTTAACAGAGGCGTGCATGAGAGCACTGGTAAGTGCCGTGTCATTAAGGCACACTTGAGAGCATGGCAAGTGCCGTACATGTAAAACGGAAAACAAAAAATGTACATTTTAAAATTAATTTCAATCCTTTTCCATAGTACAACTAGTTTGTTGTAAATAAACCTTTTTTCTTGTTCTTAGTAGGGTTTTTCACTACATTTTTCATGACATAACAGTAGTTTCTGCAGGAGAAAACATCAAAGATTACCTTTGTTGTGGTACAGCTATTGTCAGAAAGAATAGTGGATTAAGTTCGTGATCCTTCTTGTTTTAGAAAATTAAATTAGTCATCACCGTTGACCCAAAGATGCTTCCTGACTTGCTAAAGTACCATATTCTTGATTTTGAGTATGCCACATTTACGATGGCTGTGTGCTAAAACAGAAAAGAAAGCTCCTACATCATCTAGAAGTTTCAGAATGCTCTTGTACCACACAAGGGTACAATCACATTCCATGGTCTCTGAACTGTGGTGCAACAGCATTCTGAATGAGATGGTAAGCCATACACATAATATCTATCTATCTATCTATCTATCGATCTATCTGAGGTCAGGATAGCTGCCACAAATACTACTCTGACTGGATGAAACGGGTCCCTATCATGCTTATTTGTACTTGCAAATGCACACTGCTGCATGTTCTATGGCAAAATATATAATACTAAGCTTGTGTAAAGTGTACCACCAAAAGGCATAAAACTTATTAAAGCAGCAGTGCATTTGAGCTCCCAAAGCAGACTTCTTTCTACAGCAGGAGCCTGCACACAGCAATCCCAGGCTCTCCTGCATTTTAGCTCCCAAAGAGCTTCTTTCCTGGCAGGAGCCTGCACACAACAACCCCAGGCTTCCTGCATTTTAGCTCCCAAACGGAGCTTCTTTCCACAGCGCAGGAGCCTGCACACAACAACCCCAGGTTTCCTGCATTTTAGCTCCCAAACGGAGCTTTCTTTCCACAGCGCAGGAGCCTGCACACAGCAACCCCAGGCTCTCCTGCATTTTAGCTCCCAAACAGAGCTTTTTCCACAGCGCAGGAGCCTGCACACAACAACCCTAGGCTCTCCTGCATTTTAGCTCTCAAGGACTTCTTTCCACAGCGAGGAGCCTGCACACAACAACCCCAGGCTCTCCTGCATTTTAGCTCCCAAGCAGACTTCTTTCCACAGCGCAGGAGCTTGCACACAGCAACCCCAGGTATGGAGGACATCACAGACCAGCTACTCACTTCATCTACCTGAGTAGTGTTTCTGCAAAACTACTTTAATTAATTTGTATCGGAGAGCACTTAAGATAGTTTTATTTTACTGCTTAGGCTATATTTCTAGCCTGTTTTAGCATGCTGTTTCAGTGATACTTTAACTCCGTTTGCAAGTTAGCAGTTACCTGTTGTTAGTGCAGATCTTGAATTTGCTTTTTACGGTTTCAGTAGCATTTTGTGCTCAGCCAGAATTTTGCTGCTGTTTTGTTAATTTGATTTACCTCCTGTTCTTTCACTCCTGGTCCCTGGGTGCGCATGCGCAGTGACTGCCTCCCCTCCCCCAATGCTGTTTCTCCTCTCTGTTCTTCCCGCTTCAGGTCTTTGTCCTTTGTTCCTCAAAACTACCCCTCTAACTCTGCATATTTCTGTCCTTCCTTCTAGGCTCTTTGCATTTAGCTCACAAATGGAGCTTCTTTCCACAGCGTAGGAGCCTGCTCACAGCAACTCCGGGTATGGAGGACATCACAGACCAGCTGCTCACTTCATCTCCACACTATAGTGTAGCCCGTCGGCGTGCAAGCACATCGACTCTCCCTCCACCCCTACACCCTAGTCCGACTCCAACTTTATAGGTCCCTCTGGTCATGTGATCGGTCCACAGGACTCCCCTGCGCTCAGATTTCTAAGTCTCCATTTCTTCATTAGATGGTTATACACTCTCACCACTACGAGTCACTAGTGTGCACTCCTTTTGTTTCCTCCCTAGTCACTTCTAGCCCTCTCTTTCCCTCTTCCTGATTGTCTCCTCTGGTCTGACCTTCAGTTTCCTATTGCTCCACTCTATTTCCACCACCTGCTCTCTGGGGATTTGAATCCTCAATCCCTTTCACCATAGGCAAGCACCCTACCTCTGCACCACCTGGTGGGTCCAAAGAAAGGAGTGCAATTATGTTGCCTTACCCACCTTAATCTTCAGCCACCTCTCTAGTTAAGCCTCACTCCCCCCAACAACACTATCCTAACTAGCACTAGGCCCCTGGTCAAAGATGCAGCCCACTGTATACCTGTACCCTCTTGCTGTCCTATTATTGCTAGTGTTCCCCTCTGGCCCTGAAAGTCCTACTGTCATAATGAACCCCCACCCCAATCCAAATGGACACAATACTTCCATTGTGCACATTATCCGATCATGCATACCACCTCCCAGCACCCTACCTGCCATATCAGTATCTGTAGGCACTTCATGCCTGCCCCAACTCTCTCTCTCTCTCTCTAGTATCACCTGCCTCACTCCCCATGCCCCTGTCATCCAAATCCATTCAAAACATCCAGTTATCCTCCAACCTAAACTTCTAAAGCTCATGCTAATCCGTCCAAGCCCTGCTACTTCTGCTTCTCTCAGAAAATGTTCACCACAATGCGGCCCTCAGCACCAAGCATACAACAATCATATGAACTCTAATGGCCTTAAGATCGGTTTCCTCAATATCTAGTCTACTTCCAAAGCTAGATCAGCTGCAAGTCTGGGTACAACAGCACAAGCCTGACGTTCTAGCTGTTGCTGAAACCTGGCTCTCTCCCAGAACACCAGATTCGCAGTTTCCCTCACAGGATATATTCCTCAGAGCAGACTGTCTTGGTAAAGGGGTTGGGGAGGCTCGCCATTTACCTTTCCAACAATGTCTGCTAGGAATATTTATTTATTTCAGGTTGCAGACTAATACCACTGAAGCCAGATGGCTCTTTTACAAAGGTTCCATGTCAGGAAAATAAAGGACAAACATTACAAAGGTTCCATGTCAGGTAGACAAGAGACATAATTACGCAGGTTGGTTGTTGAACATTGTGGGAAAACAGAATATTAACAGGCTGAACAGTTAGACAACTACTTGATTACAATATCTGCATTGACACAGGAATAAAAGGTGCATTTTGACAGATGGATCAATATATAGTTAAGAATACAGATAAGATATATCAAGAAATCAAGCTGAATTTGGGGGCAGAGTAGCTAGGAAGTAGCCTGAGGGGCTTTGTCATAAGAAGGAAAGAGGGTGAGGGAGGAGCAGGAGTAAGGGACAGCTGCTGAGGTGGCTTTGTCAGAGTAGGGGCCGAGGAGAAGGAGGGAAGAATGGAGGGGAGAAAATTGTGTGGCACAGCTCCTTGTGGTGAGTAGTCACCTGCGTTTAGTAATTGCAGTCACATAGGTTACTTTGGGCCAGAAGGGTTAGCAGGTGTCTTTTGAAGGGGTCAATTTTCATGTGCTCTAGTGTGGTGGTTGGAGTCCGTTAAACCAGGTGGGTCCATGGTAGGAGAGTGACTGCCATAAAGCATGTTTTTGAAGGGGACATGGAGCACTCCCTAGTCATTCCTCTAGTGACCTTTGAGGTGTTTTGCTGGAACAGAGTGGCAGTAGAATCAGGAGTGAGACCCAGGAGGGCTTTTTATCTATTAGGCAAGCCTGGTACTTTACCCTAAGGTGTAACAGGAGCCAACCTGTAGAGAGTAGAGAGTGCAAGTATGGGTACACTGGTTGGCTCCAAGTACCAGATGGCAGGCCATGTTGGCTAGTAGTTTTACTCTTTTTAGGTAAGTCAGTGGCAGCACTGTAAATTACTATTAGTGTAGTCTATGCTAGACAGCATAGAGCTACAGTGACTAGGCTAAGAGCCTCAGGGTCATGCTTGCCTATGCCTATAGAGGATGCCAAGCTTAATATTAGCAGTTCTGACTACGTGGTCAATATGGTGCACGAAGGAGAGTGTATCATCGATATGTACTCCGAGATATTTAAAGGTGGAGACTTGTTCAATGCCATCCCCTTTTAGGCTTTAGATAGTCAGGGTTCGGCACTCCTTTTGGCGTGTGGCAAAGTAAGGTGCATAATTTTAGTTTTTTGTAGTTCAGAAGGAGTCGGTTTTGGGAGACCCAGGTCTCAAGCATTGCAAAGCTACCCTGCAGATTTTTTGAGATTGCACATGCGTTGCTGCTGGGCACTGAGCTAGCTGCATCATCTGCAAAGAGCAGCATTTTAGCGGGACAAGCAGTGGGAAGGGAACTTATGAAGAGAAGTGGGCCTAGGATTGAGCCCTGGGGGACCCCCAGGGTTACCTTTCTAGGGACGGAGGTTACACCCTATCCCAACACACTGCATCCTGTGTGATAGGTAGCTGTTAAGCCAGGAGATGGTACCTACAGACAGTCCACGGTCCTCAGGTGTCTTAGCAGGATTTGGTGGTTAACCGTGTCAAAAGCTTTGGTGAGGTCTATAAATATGGACCTCACTGTATTTCCTGAATCGAGAGCATCGTAGAGCGTGGGAGGTAAAGTCGATTAAGGCAGTGATGGTGCTGTGTTTGAGACAAAACCTGTGCTACTGTGGGGATAGCAGATTGTACTTGTTTAGATATTCAGTGAGCTGATCAGAAACAACCCTTTCCAATGCTTTTGATAGAGGGGGTAGTATTGAGATAGGGCAATAGTTTCCCATATTAGTTTGATCCCAGCTCTTAAACACTAGGGTGACAGGGCAGTCTTCCACCTGTTTGGGAAGATTCCAGTATGCAAGGAGATGTTGAATAGTTTGTTAGTGGAGAGGCCAGTTCTTCCAGAGCGAGTGCTAGCAACTTCATGTCTAGTGAATCACTACCGATCGTGGTTTTGTTTAGGATCCTCTTGACATATTTAATGGTCTATAACCTTGTAATCTGCCTAAAGTAGAACTGTGGTTGACCAAGTTTAAGGGATAGTGGTGGGTTTAGGTCAGTGGGATCCGTTACATCAGGGTCTGGAGAAATTCAGGAGGGAGAACAGAGCTGAGGTCTGTGAAGGCATTATACAGGCATTAGCCAGGTCAATAAGTTGCTGTATTGGACCAGATGTGGTGACTATATGAGATCAGGTGGCACTCTGGATTCTTTACCACAGAGTGCCCAGGCTATCATTGTCAAAGTTACGTTGGTCTTAAAGGAAGTCGCATCGTCTTGTCAGTCTACATCCCTCCTAGGAGACAGCAACTGGCTTTGACACTGTCATTGACTATATCTCCAATTTGCCTAATTGCTCTGAGGTTTTCGTATCAGGAGGTTTTAATATCAACTGACAAGCTCCAGAGGCTGGCCCTTTCAAGGATGCCACTGCAGCTGTTGACCTCACACAAATGGTTCAGTCCCCTACTAGACTTAACTACAGAACTGGTACCTTCACCCTTCTAGACCTCATTCTCACTAACTGCCCAGAAAGTATTAAGGACATCAGGTTTTCCTAACCCCCTCAGCGACCACTCCCAATCGTGTGTCTGTGGTCATGTCAGCATCCCAAACCCCCAAATAAACCATCATAGCAACATGCACATAAGGTGATGGCAACGAGCAATTTCAGCCTACCTCCACACTTGCATTGGTCAAAATGCGGCCGCAGCAACAAGTGTTGACCATAAACTAGGGCATTTCATCTCTCTGTTTAACAAGGCATGTGATATATTTGCCCCTTTCAAAACAGAAGAGCAACTTGCCCGAAACCCTAGATTACCACAAACCTCTAAGCCTGCATGGCTTCCAGTGATCATCTTTGGTACGTTGTGCAGGCCACAAAAACCTAGGGACCGGCCAATGATACAAAGAGGAGAAATGCCTGCACCCATACAATATGCCTTGCTAAAATTTCCACTTCCAAGACCAATTTTCCATCACCTGGGGTAACAGCAAAAATTCTGGGAGAATATAAATAGCCTCACTGGCAAGCCCAATACATCCCTCCTCAGAGCTCAATATTCATGGTGTTACCACTCAGGACCCTAAAGAAACTGCAGATATTTTTAATACTGCTTTCACGGACCTGAGTGGGGTTCTCCTTCCACCTGCCTTGACAATCCTACCACGCCCTGAACAATGTTAATAAAGATAATCAACGCAGAGCACCCCTTTCTACTTCAAGACGATAACTACCATTACAGCTAAAAAATACCTTCTCGTGTCCTTAGCAAATCGAGATTTAGTAATGATACCCTTGATCTTAAATTGCTCCATCTCACCCTTGACTCTGTCCTGCCACCTCTCACCAAAATACTCAGCCTACTCCCTTAGTCTTGGTGAATTCCCTTAGTTTGGAAGGCCGTGGTTGTGATGCCCATTCATAAGAATAGGAATATGACCATCCTCTCTAACTATCATCCGATCTCATTCTGCCTCCCCTCTCAAGGCACTAGAGCGAATAGTTGCAGACCAGATGACTGACTACCTTGCCATCTATAATTTACAATGCTCAACACGGCTTCAGGAAAGGGCAGAGCACCACCACTGCCCTCCTTGAATACACTAACTTCATCCATAAGTCACTGGATTGTGGGCATCTTGTGGGGTCAGTCTACACTGACTTCACAAATGCTGCCTGATAACATTAACCATACGCTACTACTCAGGTCCTTACCCAGTCTTGGTCTCTCTCCAGATGTCACAAAAGCTACCTGGAGGACAGAACCCAAAGAGTGAAAATCCAGGATACTCTCTCTATCAGCTTCCCAGTACATTCCAGAGTCCCCAAAGGCTCTATCTTGGGTCCCCCTCCTATTCAGCCTCTACCTGAATACCCTTCCTCAAGCCTGCCCTACAGAACCTACTCCTATATGCGGACAACACTGTGCTCTTCACCAGCCAGCCAGCTCCTACACATCTCATCAGCAGTTTATTTATTTATTTAACAGACTTTAGGATTACAACCTTTGAATCAGGACTCATTTACAAAGGCTCCATGTTAGAAAAACAAACATAAACACTTAATACATATAGACATAGAATGGCAGCTAAAGGTTACAGTTTTACAGTTATACAATATTGCAGAATCAAGATCAGCTATACATTGCATTGAACGTGTTACTGAGAGCTGTATTTTACAGTTTTCAAGAGAACAATAAGTTTGCTGATAGAGGAGGGAGTAACAGGTTTGATATTTACAGCTTAATTAGAAATTAGATAGATACCTTGTGGGTGCAGCCAAAGGAGGCATTGTCAATAGGTAATGTTTGGTAGCCCTATCAGTAGGAGCTCAGTGGTGGGGTGGTCCCGTGAGATGATAGATAGATGACTCAGCACCTAGCTGGTACATTGGCGGCCTTAAGTGAAGTGAAATGTGCTCTTTGAGGACTGACTTGAAAGGTCCTAATTTGGAGATGGAGAAGACGCTCAGAGGGGAGTTCATTGTACCAGGCTGGGGCCCTGTGTAGGAATGACCCTTGGGCTGAGGAGGTTCTAACTGTCGGGATGAACCACACCTGTCGGTTGGCAGTGCGGTGTTCACCAAAGTGGAAGAATAGGAGGAAGCAGAAACCCCAAAGGGGTAAGCCCAGGTGTATTTTCTTTGTGAGAAGACATGTTTGATAAAATAGCCTTTCATCCAGGGTAAAGAGATTTGTTGGGCATATAGGGTACAGGTATGGGTACGCTTGTGCCCCTGTGAGGAGTCTGCATGCTTTGTTTCTGGCAAGGTGGATTTTGTTAAGGGCTGTGTGGTCAGCAGCTGAGTAGACAGTGAGCCCATAATCAACTAGGGAGAGGACTGAGGAGGTGACAGCCAGATTAAGGGCTTCCGGAGGTAGGCAATCCTTGTGCCGATACAATAGGCCTATACAGACATTTATGGCTGATGACAGAGTGTCAATGTGCGAATGGAAGGAGGCTGGAATCAAATGTAAGGCCCAAGTATTTATATGTATGGCCCTGTTCTAGAGGAAGGAGGCGTGGGAGATGATTGTTAGCTCGCATTCTTGGCCTTATTCTGTCGATGGGCAAAGAGCATAGTCTTTGTATTTTTACATTGACCACAAGTCTTTGGTCTATGAACCAGTTTTCAATCTGGTTAAATGCGTGTTGGAGGAGGACTGCAGTGCTGTGGGATCTGGGTGCGAGGCAAAAGAACTGTAGTAATGCATCCGTGGGAGTGAGGTTGCGGGCAGGAATTGGGCAAGGTGTTTAGGTAGTTGCTGAATAATAGAGGCTGAGGATGGAGCCCTGGGGAACCCCAGAGCAGACTGGCAGGGTGGTTGAGAGGGTGTTGTTTATTTTGACACATTGTGATCTAGCTGTGAGGTAACTGGTAAACCAGGAGATGGGTCTTTGGGACAGATCTTATGCGGAGTGTGCTTAAGAGTAAGGGGTGGGAGACTGTATCAAAGGCCTTTGACAGGTCGATGAAGACAGCTCCAGCTAGGTGTTTTCTATCCAGGGCAGACTGAATAAAATTAGAGAACTCAGTGAGAGCCATAGTTGTACTGTGCCCAGATCTGAAGCCATGCTGCTCCTGCAAAGTAGATTATGAGCAAATAGGTACTCAGTGAGTTGGGTGGCCTCATTTTTTCAAGGGCTTTCGAGGTGGGAGAATGGATATACGAAGGTAGTTATTGGGGGAGGTGCTGTCATGATTCTTCAGTATTGGGGTGACTGTAGCAGTCTTCCAGGCTGGGGAACTGCCCCAGACTTAGGGAGTGGTTAATGAGGTCAGGCAGTGGGGAGAGGACTGCATCTAGTACTAGATGTAGGATTCTCATATCAAAAGACCTTGCAATAGCAAGAGCCACTGAGTGCTTTCATGAGAAGGCCTTGCCTCATTCATAGAGATCACCCTGAGATGGAAGGGGATGCTGGGTGTTTGGGGTGGGGTTGCAGGAGTGGGGCTGAAGAAGTTATTTGGGAGTACTGCACTAAGGTCAGAGAATGATGAGCTGAGGCAGTTGGCATGGCCACGAGGTCGGTGGTAGGACATTACTACAGTTAGTTGTGGGGGCAGGATTTGTCATTGAGTTCCTTGATATTGTCCCAGAACAACAGGCATTCCCCAGGAGGAGGCAAGGGTCGTTTTGTAGTAGCCCAATTTGGCCTGTTTAATGGTCCAAGTGCATCTGTTATGAGCCACTTTATAGGCTTGCCTGTCCACCTGCATGCCGGATGCGACTAGCTTTATGCAAGAGATCATCTCTGTGCTTTAGCTGTTGAAGCAATGTAGGCATGACCCAGGGGCATTAACTTTCTTGGATTGCATTTTTGCTAATGGGGCTAAGATTTCACATGCTTTGTTAAAAGAACAGGTAAAATAATCAACGGCTTCATCTATAGTAGGGGCCGGAGATGGGACCAGTCCCACTGAGTTAAGCATTTTCTTAGTTTTGTGAGGCCTCCGGGTTGGAAACGACGCCGGGCAATATAGTTTAGTTGGGTTTCTGCTAAGACATGACCAGGAAAAGGAGGATGGGTGAGTGATCGCTTAGAGAGTCTGGAAGGACCACCAAGTCAGAGATTCTGTGGGGATGGTTGGTGAGGAGAAGGTCAATCAAGGTGCTAGAGCCATTGAGTGGGAGTTCACCCTGGTAGGTTGGCTGATCAGCTGGGTCAGGTCAGTGCAGCAAAGGTGTCCTTAGCGTGGGAAGCCAAACTGGCAAGCCAGTTCCATTAAAGTCTCCAACTATGATATGTTCTGTTTTGGGGAGGAACCAGAGATGTAGTTAGCAAGGGATTGTATAGCAGGAGCTTGGTTTCTTGGGGGACATATGACAGTAAGAATTACAGGGGCTCTGGAGTAAGTTTTAATGATAAGGCTTGGGCACCATGGTCTAATGGAGGTATTGGAAGGGCCTGGCATATCATGGAGTCACGGACTTGACACAGCACCCCCACCACCACGTTTGCTCATTCTGTTGGCTCTGTGAAGGGTGAAGCCAGGAGGGCAACCAAAGAGTCTGGTGTTTTTGAAGAGCAAGCTTCTCTCAATACTAGCACATCTGGCTGATGTTACAGTATCCAGCAATGGAGACCTGCTGTCTTATTGGTTAAGCTGCAAATGTTCATTACAGCTATTTTAAGCCCGTGGTGCAATAAGCTAGGGCTAGGCGAGATAGTGCCGGAGTTAGGATGAACATTTCCCAAAATTAGTAGGAGTATGGCAAACTCTGAAGAAGAGCAAAAGATTGTTGCCTTATTGTCAAGGATAGCTGCCGCCTAGTTATAAGCCTTGGAGTAGTACAAAGGATAGCCAAGGCGTTAAAGGTTGGAAAGATAAGCTATGTGATTTGGCATGGAGGCTGATGGTGGCACATGTGCTGGGAGGGATGGGGATGCAAGAGAGGTAGTGGCAGTGTGGTGGCAGTCAGTGGTGGTTCATAAGGGTGGGAGGTGTGAGAAGAAGACCCTTGAGGGGAAGTCTAGGGGTTGAGAAGTAGGATAGTAAGAGTGATCAGTAGGAGCCTGGGTGGTCCGCATGACGATGGGTGCAAGCAAGTGGCGATAAGGTTTGCAAGATAGCTTCACTGCAGTTGAATCCTGGCTCACCAATCACAAACTAATAACGAACTGCAAAAATACTAAAGTGATGCTCTCTGCCAGCCCTTACAACAAATTTAAAATGCCCAGCTACTTATCACTAACAACCACAACACACCCTCGAACAAGTCTACCACTTTAAATATCTAGGGATAACACTCGACAGCTAGCTAACTTACAGTGAGCATGTAAATTTAATTTCCAGAGTTCTTAGCACTAAGTTGGGCTACTGTATAAACACAGGCGCAGCATGTCACATGAAGTGCTCTGTCTGCTCCATCCTTTCAATTGCAGACTTTGGGTTAATAATATATGGCTCTGCCACCCATACCACACTCAAGAGGTTAACAGTCGCCCTAAACAAAGCCTGTCACCTACTTACAGATGCTCACTGATACACCCACACCTGTGACCTCTACACTGCAGCAAACTGGCTGAACCTGCATGGCAAAATCTCCTACCAAACCTGCCTCTTCATGAAGAAGATCAGCCTTGGACTAGCCCACTCATGCTGTCCACCTCCTCAACAGGGCTAATAACCCGGCTTCACACTAGAAGCTCTTCCAACCCCACCATTTGGGTCCCTTTCTGCCAGACCACGAGGCTCAATGCTCCTTCATATTTATAGCACCTTCCTGGCTAAATAACCTTCCTCCTGACCTCCTATTGGACACCAAAATTGGTCCCTTCAAATTCAAACTTCAGCAGGACTTAAAGAGATGTACAGGCCAGAGTGCTCGAGCCACTGGTGCATCGATTGTGGCTCGAGGCACCCTGATGCCCCAGAGTCCCAGTATGTGACTGAGCATATTGTTACCTGATTGCTCAGAAAATTTAATTCTCCAGGGGTGCAGCTGGCATATTGGGAACTGGGCTGCCCCCTGGGAGAATCGGCAGCTTGCAAATACCGTGATATGATGGCCTTGGTTTGCCTCTTCTCCCATTTCCTCTATGTCGCAGACTGTGAAAATCTCCATTTCTAATATGTTAGAAAGACATAAAAGCATATATGCTATAAAAGAGCCACATGGCGATATGCCTTTGTAAAAATAATGCCAGGCATATTCAAAATGGAGATTTAAGCTATTCTGTTTGTGCACTGCATTATGCAACTTGTAAACCTGTTTGTCTGCCCTTATATCACATAAAATGTCCCTGGTTGTTCCTCCCTTATTGACATGAAGCCTCTGTAAATGAGCCTCTGGCTCAAAGGTGTTGTAATTCGAGATTTAATAAATAAATAAAGTTATGCATAAAAGTTTACCTATACATTTGTTATTCTGTTTTAGATAGCTCATCTCCTGTCTTCTATGATACTCTTTTCTCCATTTTGAGTTGGTTTTACCACTTCTGTTTAAATTTGACATAATAAAAGAGCATTATCTTTTTTTTCCATTTCTTTCTCCACCTGCATCCCAGGTCCAAAGGCATCCCCTCAACCCAGTCACTGGCCTGCCTAGTGGACTTATGGATTAACACCACTTACACACACAGCCTTATCAGCGTGTGGCCAGCAATGTATGGTTGTGCAGGCGCCTGCAAAGGATGTTGAGTGGTAGAGGCAAGTTCTTCCATTTTTTCTCCCTGGTACATCTGAGAGTGAAGCACACACATACTGATTCGCATGCATGCCGTGTCAGCGGCCTGTCCTCCCATTTCTGCTGGTCCTGCCACATAGCTCCGCTAAGTGGCAGGCAAGCCATGAGACTCAGAGTCCCCACTCCCTGAGGGAGGAAATCAGTCCTGGGATGCTCAATCCTCCTCATCCAGCCAGCCCCAAATGACACTGGTCCATTCCCGAACCCGGCCGCCAGTGTCTCAGCTCTCACGCCACTGGACCAGGGCATTTCTTTTAATATAGCTCAGTTCAGATGCTCAACAGAATGATGTGTGTTTTTTATCAAGTTTTTCTCATCTTGGGTCTGTCTGCTGCCCCTCCCACAACCTGTTACTGACCTCCTGATGGACTTACCGGTTATCCATCACTTATCTAGGACCAACCACAGCCTGGTGGGTGGCCAACCATATTGGTAATTAAGAGCCTGCAGATGGGGGCCTGGGACAAAATGACTTTTCCTCCAGTTAGTTTGCTTATTTTCTCCCCAAGGTGCAGGTATGCAATGCTGCAATCTTGCACGTGTCCTTCTTGTGCTCCTGTCTATGCTACCAGCTGGTCTTCACCAGTGGCAGTCAGTCACCAGGGGCAGTATTCCCTCATCTCTGGGGAAGGAGCACAGTCCCTGTGGTGCTCAATTATTCCTCCCATGGCTGTCCCATGAAGAGTCTCACTCATTCCTAAATGTGGGTTGCCAGCACAGCAAGTGGCAGCATTACTACTGTGCTACTGAGTCAGCTAATTCTCTGTTGCTTTCAGCACCCATTTTTCCATATCACTTTCTTATGTCTAAAATGAACTGGCAGACACTGCTCACTGACCTTGTGGGACAACAGGTATACTAAAATAGATGACAGTCACGGCCCCATGGGTTGGAGAGCTGAGGCACTGGATTCCTTACCTCCTGCCACACCTGGCGGACCAAAGCTTGGGCCATCAGGGGTCGGTCAAGTGAAGAGAGGATTGAGCTCCTAGAGGACTGCTCTCCTTCTCGGGGCGTGCAAGCTATGCTGCTCCTAGTCTGCCACAATGTGGAGGCATGGTGGCACAGCAGCCAGTGTGGCTCTGTGGGGAGATGTTTAAAGGCTCTACAAGCATGCACACCTGCATCCTGCATGCCATTGGCTGGTAGAGCAATGTAAAAATGAAAAATGCCTGGAGACAGTGAATGATGTCCAACCCACCACCAAGCCCACACTATTATGCTTGGGATGACCTTCTCTCTCGTGGCCCTGCTGCAGGGAGAGAGAAGAGAAGAAGAATCCACAGGTGATCAAGGTGAGTCCTAGGGTGACGGCAGTTGGTGGGGTGTGGGTTGGGGCTGATAACCCAGCTGGTCCCAGGGCCAGTTAAAAGCTTGATAAAAACAAAAAGCTGAGAATACTGATGAAAACCTGTATTGAGCCATATTAAAAGGAGTTCTACTTGAATACTTTCAATGGTAAAAAGTGCTAATGCCGACTCAAAATTAGGAAAATAGGGTACCATAAAACACAGGAAGTAAAGAGCAATCTAAAATGGAATACAAAATTATATGTCAAAATGTTTACCATAAGATGAACAGCTGTTTTAAATAAAGTGTAAAAATGCAGCCTAAAGTACAATGAGAACATGTCTCCTGGACCCTGTAGGGTATGCTCAGTTCGACATCAAGCGTGGTGGGCACCCCAATCATTTCCTACCAGCATGCAATTGACCAGCTGCTGGAAAAATTGGACACAATATATCACAAATGGCAAGATTAGGTCCTAGATGCCAATATGGCACACAACATTGCAAAATGCTCAAAACACCAAACTGGATTCCCTCAAACTAAGAAGAGAGCAGTCAGAGCACGCAGAGTCTACAAAACTGTCAAGGGCATGATTACTTGCTATCAAGGACTAGTAAAAAATGTCCTAAATAACACACGTGACATAGTAGACATCAGAAACAGAGTTTCCAAGTAACTAGGCTCTGAACCAATTATGGGAAAATAAGCCTAGATTACATCAATCCTGAGACCTGGAGTTCCCGGTACCCAATTTACAAAGCTCCCATAAATGTCATAAGGGGCATGCATACAAGAAATGGCACAGGGGTGTAGCTTGTGGCAAAAGGTGTGCTAGGAGCAATTCACAAAAGCAGCCTGTGTCAAGCGCAGACTATGTGTGCCAAAGGGGCTTGCCCCGTCCTTGTGGCACAATATGGGTTGCAAAATAGCATAGGGGCTTGCAGCATAAACAGGCTGCCCTATCTCCTAATTCGAGTTCTCAAACCACTCCAGAGACAAATTTCTAAGTACGTTAGACCAGCCAGGGCTGGTCTAAGGAGTATTAGAAGTGTGTCCTCTGGGAGGGTTAGATACAAAGTTCACCCCCAGAGCCCTCCCTGGACTTGAGGGAACTTGTGCTCCAGTCCGCCACCCAGCCCCAATCCCTGTTTGGAACAGTACACACATTCCTGGTGGTTTAGCAGACCCCCATCCCCAATGTCCCCATAAATATTTATATATCATTCCCTGGTGGTCTAGTGGACCACCCTCCCTATCCCTGATCTCCCCATAGCCATTTACATATCTTAAGCTCAGTAGTCTAGTGGCCCCAACCCCCAGGCTGTCAATCAATGAGCACGCATCAGTATACAGTACATGCTCCCTGACAGCTCAGTTAGTAACGGCTGGGGTGGAGAGCAGAGGGCTGCGTGGTCACCAACTCAGGGATGGATGGGGCATGGGGTGGTAGGACACTGCCTTCTGGGGTGGGTGGTCCACTATACAACTAGGAAAGATATATAAATGGTTATGAGGGAGATCAGGGATAGGGAGGGTCCAATAGACCACCAGGGAATGATATCTATGGGGTCATTGGGGATTGGGCAAGGGTCAGCTAGACCACCAGAGAATGTTATAAAAATATTTATGGTGGACATCAGGGATGGGGAGTCCGGCTAGACCATCAGTTACTGTCCATGGGCGCAGATGCGCGTAACTGCCTCACAGCTTGTGGCACACCTAAAAGGTGAGCCGACTGTTTGGTGCATGACCATAGTTGCTGCAAGCTGCAGGACTTTGCGCCGAGGACCCTACCTGATAGTGAATCAGGTGCAGGTCCCTGGAGTATTCTTCAATCGGGCGTGAAGCTGCATGTACAGCCAACTCACGACCTTTGTGAATAGCACTAGGGGACTGCAGCATACACAGGCTGCCCTAACCTGGATAAACCCCATCTCAAAATCCAGCGGAATAAATCCTGGCTGAATTTAAAACTATAGTCAGAATTCACAGAGTCCTGTGGCTGTTACTAAACTGATGCTGCAGCCTTCCCTCTGTGGTAAAACCCTCCAGACTAATAGCATTGGTACCTGCCAGAAAGACTAACGTAAGTACTGTTTGTATTGCCATTGTAATCTGCTTTAATTAATACTGTATGCCTTTGCTGTTAATGTAACTGCTGTAACCAATGCAACACATCTTGTTTGTTTTATTGAACTTAATTACTTAGTTAGACTTAGTTAGAAAAGACGGAAAGGGCAAAGGCCCATCTAGTCCATCTTCCACTCTTGTGGGTAATTTGTGTCAAAAGACTATTACCTTAGGTGTTGGTCAAGTTCATGCTTTCATCTCAAAAGATGAAATATCCACCAGTGCCTGAAGGAGTGTGTTCCAGGCCCTTGCTGCTCTTACCATATATAATTTGCATGTTTTGTAGTGTTTCTGTATGGTACTTTAAGTTGTCTATATGCGATCTTGGATAAAACTGTCTGTTACTGTATGATAAACCATACTGGTTCATTAGATCTTTGTCCTGTATATTTTAAATAAGAGCTGTCATCACTGCAACTAATGCACTATACCTCAACACAGGACAACTTTGAAAATAGGACCATGGTGGCCATGGGTGCTGGAACATGGGAAAAGTGTCACGGGGGAGTAGTGGGGCTATACTAATAAAAAAAAAAAAAAAAAAAAGACCAGGAGTGTTTCCCTTCTGACCTTGCATGCATTAAAGGGGCACTCTGAATGCTCATGGGCAAAATGGGAACTACCCTCCCACACACATAGGTTCTGGCACCTATGATAGTGGCCCTAACAGTTATAGCCTGTCAAAAATAAAGATTTTTATGACTACTACATTTCTAACATCTGTGGAATCACTCCCTTAGTGCTGTTTAAAGATAAAACATTCTATGCCTTTAATCCTTTCAGGTTCTTGGAGGATAGCACATATTTGATCTGGCAAGAGACTGCACAGAGTTACTGAAATTAGTTGGCTAGTTCAACTTGTTTAGGGATCAGTCTACAGAAAGGCACAGGAATGCTATATTTTCCTCAGGTTCAGATTAAACCTGTTTAAAATCTAAGGCACTTTCAATAAGTTATACCTCCCTTCCTGGATAAACAGTTTAAGTTGACACCTTTTCCTGATTAAAAACAGGCATTGATGATACATTTTCATCCTTTAGGATTACAGTGCGGTGCTTGCTGCACAAGAAAAGCTCCACACATAATTTGAATAAACTCGAAAGTTTATATTTTTCTCCCAATCTCAAGGAGAATACAGAATGGAAAATTTAGGCTACTGCTCTGCACAGCATTCACCGAGAGAGAGAGAGAGAGAGCACGAGAAGAAAAAGAAATATGATCCTGTTTCCCAAAAGCATTTATACTACATTGGCAGATGGCCAACTGCTCTGTGAACCCATTTCATAAAAGCAGCATTTGCTCTGACTGAAGTCAGCAGATTCACAAGGAATAAGAGACAACCCCAAGGCACTGCTGTTTACTGAGAAGGCTCTAATTAGGTCCTGAAATCCTTGCTCAGAGCTACCAGCTGTATCTACAGCCACACAACAGTGAAGAGTGCTGGAGAAGCAACTAATAAACACTGTGGCTGAGATTTCCATTTTATGTTACCTTTCAAACTTTTGATCTCTAGGAACCCCCACCTCCCTGCCACAAATAGTGACATCCAAAGTCAATGCCTTGAATGAATCCAGTGGCCCAAACCATATCACTGGTGTTGAGGTGCTTCTATATACGCTCTCTTACAGGAGGGCAGCCAATTACTCTGAACTACAGCCATACTGTCTCATGCACTGAGGACTAAAACAGCAGTGTTGTGATTTAATTGCATTTCTGCCTATCCAGTGGTTCTAGGATTTATACTCACAGCACAGAGCATAGTCGAACACTAGCAAAGTAACGTAATGTGAATACTGCAATCTCACATCTTATTATTTCTTTGAACAAAGATATTTTGTATCAACCAGGTCTTCTGATTCTACAAGAAAGCAATCTAGCTCAAATCCTCAACTCGACAATAATGAGATCCTTAAATAAATATGTAAACATATGTATGTGTTTATAGTTTTACATTTTATCCTCACTTTCCACATGGGAAGTTAAGAATTAATTAAGTAAAGAATTGTTTTATTTTCAACCAGAATGCATCATCCAGACAGCACAGGCAGAACAACTTCCCAACAATCACCGAAAACTGGCATCAAAGAATTACTTGTAGTAGAACTTATCATGTTGTTATGGCTACCGGTGTCAAGTACCCTTGTGCTTTTGTCTACTCTATAGCTACGATTAAATCCTCGCCAGTGTGTCAGGACTGTTTTTCAGTTCCCAAAAAACTTATCATCATTATCACAGTACTATAGCTAATAAATGGGGCCATTTTATTCTTGTGTTCCTAAGCATTCAAGCGGGTTTATTTTGGAAGGAAGTGCACCGTTAAGCTACTGCCAGGCACGGAAACCAATTATTTATTTATTTATTTATTTATATTTAGTTGTTTAACCAGGTATAGCACACTAAGCTGAAAGCTTTTTACAGGAAGCGACAAATTTGTGGACTAACAGGGAACTGAACTTTCATACTGAGGTGCTGTTAACCGAGTTAACAAACCAACAGTAATCAGGCACACATGGTTCACCCAAAGTACTGTATACACCAGTATTTCTTTATCAGTGGGATGTGGATCATTAATGTGGCCAATCAGATCACAGCATATGCGAGCAAACATTCTAGTAGGCTAATGACATATTTTACAGACTTAATGAGGTGGTACTTCCCAGTTCAGTATTTATGCTTTAAGCAATAAACCACAACAGGGTGTGAGTTAAGCTGGGATTTACGCCTGCTGTGGTTTGGTCACGAGGTGCAGCCGGTGACCAAGTCCCACCAGAAGTGGTAAATCTCAGCATAACCCACACCCTGGAGTGAACTTATTCTGATCTAATGTTCCCCAATTTTTAGTATAAAACAGTAAAAATAAAAGGTTTTCTGTATTTTAAATTGTTTTTAAACATTGTATTACTCCGCTAGAAAAGATAGTCCTTTGTTGCTAGGGAGGCAGCATGTCACTTCAGGTTGTAGCTGTGAACTGTTCTTGAAGTCCAAAAACTGCTCTGTCCCTGCTGCCATAATAGAAATGTCTTATATTGGGCTACTGCATGTATAGCAAATAAATGCATCTGCCTCATAATTAGCAGTGGATACGAAAACACTGAGCTGAATGGCAAACCGTGATAGCTTCAACTAGAATGCGGAAGGCTCATTCTCACCCCCTTGGTCTCGTTCAGCTAGTGTCATATTTAGTGTCTGCTGAATGCTGAACTTGGAAAACTCTTTGCTTATTAAAAGCGAGGGGCTACAACTACAGAAATCTGGGGCAAAAGTGGAGTGGTGATTCTGCCCATGCGCGCATGCATGGCGCGTGCCCAGTATCATCGCTCTGCTTTTCGTCTGTGACTTTAATAAGTTGAAGCCTCTGTTTTAATAAAAATACTTTACTGACCTCAGCATTCATCACATACTTAAAATATGTTACTAGGAGAACAGGGATCATATGGGCAGCGAGCCTCCGGCGTTTTAGGAGTGACTGCCCTTTCAACTGCTTTTACCAGGGAATTACATGGCGGCATTTTCATTTTAATTTTGAGGTAGGATTGATTTTATGAACATGCGGCTGACTGGTACCTTTTTGCGTGAGTTATAACAGGATTTACTCATGCTTCACAGTACCAGTCAGCCAATCAGATGCATTAATTTTACTTTGCCATTGTATAATATAAAATAATCTATTCCCTAACAATTTATTAGAAACACCTTTCTTTTGCAGTTTGATTTGTCTTTCCTGGGTTTTGTAGAACATTTTTGCTAAGCTTATCCATGAAGTCCATATGGAAAATATTCCTCAGGATTTTCTAAATTCATAGGGCACTTGTTATGCCATCACTGTGTTTCCATGGCAGCAGAATAGTTATGTCAATACAAACACTGCAACTGTAAGGTCAGTTGAGGACAGTCACATGTTTCTGAATAGGTACTTGTTTCTGTGAAATGTTTGAAAGACTGATAATGGGAAAAAGCCCACCCCTAGAAAACAATAGTTTAAAATACAATTGCCATGGCTGGCTCTGAGGCACAGGGTAGCACTACTGCTCACAATACCGACAATTTGGGTTCAGGAATGAGCCTAAGCCATCGAAGGGCTGACCAGGGAGGAGGATTGAGTGACCAAATGGACACTCTCCGCCACCCCTCCCAGGGAGGGATTACAGTCTCCACTGCAACAGCACTAACTAGGTGACCCCTGGAGGCAGTGCAGCTGGAGCTGGTGAGCAAAGGAGAGAAGGACACTGACGAGCTAGGACATGCACTGACATGTATCTGGTGCATGCACATCTGCCAAGCTCCTAATCTGCTCTGGGAAAGGGTGAGGAGAAAACTAGAAAAACCCTGGGAGTAGCAGTATGAGGCCCCACCGCCCACAGGCCTCGCGACCTTGGCTCCCACTGTGCTAAACTCTGTTGTGGGAAACTTGTCCACCTCCTGATGGTACTGTCTTGGGGGCAAACCAGGGAGAAACCATGAGGTGGAAGATAAGCCCAGCACATGACAGGCGACTGGGCTGGATGTGGGGATCAGATTGATAAGGACAGTCTGGAAAAAGGGAAAAGTACAGAAAATAAAAAATACAAATAATAAAATATTACTTAATAAAACATTTTATTAGAGATACTGGTACTCTTTAAAACCTTCCACTAGAAATTATGCTTCAGTACTGGTTTAAGGTGACCAATAAATATTCTGAATTCAGAACCAAATGACTATATTTGCCTTTTAGCATACCTTTGGCTCATGTTGCATGACAACAAACTGAAACATTACACACAGTTTTTGAGCAACAGGTCCAACTAGATACGTAACCTGTTTAAGCCAGCATTAGTCCATATAAGAAGTAGTAAGCAGTAACGATGGTCCCAGCGGAGATGATGACACATAATATATCATTAAGTTGAAGTGAGTTGTCAACAATCAGAGCACACACAACCAATCTGGGAATACAATGGTAGTAGTTATGACAGTACTTACTCATTTAGTAATACCCTCTTCAGTTGGTTAGACAGACTAATTACAAACCATCTTTATTGTTGTTTAAACCTCTATGACGTGTTTAGGCTGACTGCTGAGGGTACTGTGCAGTTGATTTTTTTTTTTTTACTGTGTTTAGGTTTGAAACAAGTATTGAAACACTGACAGACAACATTCATTATTTTCATATCTAATTATTATGTGCAGCCTTCACAATATACATGTCTATTCTAAATGGTAGGGCAGTATTTTCACCTGTGTTTGTTTTTCAAGGTTATGTGTCCTGCTCAGTATACTATCAAGATCACGTAGTGATTGCAGATGTGATAAAATATCATGACTGAAAACAGCTACATGGACAATAACATAGTATAGATATAGTATAGTATATAGTATATGGATAGTATAGCGCTGCTGTATATGTAGCTAGTTTCACTCATGTTCGAGGTTTAAGTCTGTGAGTGTGTGGTATTTAACTTTGCTGGCAGCATAGCGTAGAGGTTAGAGTCAGGAGTTGAGAATGGACTTGCTGCAGCCAGCAGACCTGGGTTCGATCCTGATGGCTTCTTTTTTGCCCCCATCACCTCCCCCAGTTGTGTCCCCCTGGAGTTGAATAGTAGATCTCCCCTCCCGAGGTTGGAATACTTAATCTTAGCACCCTTTGCAAACTGTGTGAGAGGCCTTTCGGCACCATGCAATTCTGCTTAAAGTTGAACCAGCATAACATTCTGTAGTGATTTGCATATGCAGCCCATGATGCTTTGCATTGTGTGGGCATGTGTGATTTTGTATTTTCTTGAAACTTGGCTTCCCAGTCAAATGCCCTTTGGGTAACCCTTGCCTCAGTGTTTGCACAGAGGTTCTTTGTCTCATACTAATCTGCCCCCGACTTTCTCCCTCCTTGAGTTCGTCCCCAGATTGGAATACTTAATCTCCCTCCAACCCCCAATTTGCAATAGTTAATCTTCTCTCCTCCTCCCCCCCACAATTTCATGCTATGTGTCCCTTGCAGCACTTTCATAGCGTGAATCTCCATAAGCTGACTTCCATGTGTGGTTTTCGACTGCACTTTCTTTTATTTAACGATCTTATGGCTAATCCACCCTGCTCATTTGGGCCAAAGAACTTGTGGTTTCTGAGTTCTAGAATAGGTCAGTATGCTTAGAATAGGTAAGTATGCAACAAAGTTGAAAATTTCCTTTTCTGGTGTTTTATTGTATTTTTGAGAGAAATACAAAAACATCCTGTCCCTCCCCATAGATCACACAGAGTGATATACAGACTTCTTCTGGCAGTACAGCTAACATTTTAGCCAACATTGCAGGGTGGGAAGCCAAAACTGAGCATTCTCTGAGGCTTTTGGGCATAGCCGCCTTAGTATGGTGTGAACTATGTATTTCCACAGGGTCCCAAGAGCAGAGGGGCCCCCAAAGTCTCAGCTATCCAGTTGGCCTCCTTCTTCCTGGTCCTAAATGTTCTAATTCAACTAATGTGCAAACATTATACAAAACTAGCTGAAAATTAAGATATAGGGAGGTCATGGTAGGGATGAGGATGTTTCTTGGGGCTTTGCGACTTCTGTTATGGGGCGCCAGCAAGAGAGTTTCTCACAGGGTCCTGGGACAGCTAGGGCCAACTCTGCTTCTGGGATAAAGTAGTATCCGCCTAATCGCCTAACAGGAAACTGCCTTTTATAACAAATTCCCCAAAACAGTATACGTTCAAGAAAAAACAGACATCCACCCTCCCCAATAAAGTTCAGAACATCCTCACATGTCCAGATGAAAACTGAGTGCTGGAGGCCATAGATGGGGTCCACTCATTTTGAATTATCATTTACCCTCTTGGCAAACTCTTCACTAATTTTCTCCAAAAGCTTATCAGCATCCGATGGCTGGTTGGCTAAGATGTAGGTCTTCACTCTATAACGTAGATGAAGACAGGTAGGAAACATCAGAAAATGGTTGTTTCTGAGCTCTTTCAGCTGGCTGTAGATACCATCAAAATCATTCCTCTTGAGGTCTGGGAACACCCTAACCTGTTCTTCTATATACTGTAATGCACTGTGTTGTTTGGTCACCAGTACACATTCACCTCTATCCCTGCATTGCTCGGGTATCCACATCGGTGTCAGACCATTGTTCCTCCCTTCATGAACCTGGGGTGGGAAGGGATGGGGATTCTATATACTCACAAGACCAAAGGGGTTGCCTTAGATGTAGCACTTCTACCAACCAGTTAGGCAAATATTTTTGGGTCTTCTCCCTCAACTCCTGTAGGGAAATCAATGACCCTAAAGGTAAGGCCTAATTGAATTGTCTGAATTCTCAAACAGAAGACACAACAAAGTTTTCTCTTTAGTCAGACCTAATACCACTGCCAGGGCTCTGAAAAAAAAATAGCTGGTGCTATACTACTGCAGATCCCCACCAATGTAGAAACATAACAGAAATATAGATATTATCAGCAGAAAAAGGCTCAATGGTTAATCAAGTCTCCCCAGCCCTACTATCCAATGATGATTCTGCTGGGGCCCTAGTGGTCCATCAGTCACGTTTTTCCCTCACTTTTGCCATTGTCTTCACCAGCCCAATATACCTACCCCACCCATGCTTGAATTCCCCACAGATGATGCACAAACTACCTCTATTGGTAGCCTATTTCACCCCTCAACCACCCTTTCCATTATGAAATGTTGACCCTTCTAACCCACACTCCCTCGTCAGCTAAACTTGAGTTCTTCAGGCACTATTGTTCCACTCTCCACTGTCTACTTTGTTAATCTCATGAAAGTAGTTATATGCCTCAGGCATGCCACCCCTACTTGTTTCCAGTGTGTACATGTTAGAGATTGATAACCTGTCCATGTAATTCTTATCCTGCTGATCCTGGATCATTCTGGTTAACCTCCTCTGCACCACTTCTACCCTGTTCCTGTCTTTCTTCAAGTTTAGGTTCTAGAACTGCACTTCTACCCTGCTCTTGTCTTTCTTCAGGTTTGGGCTCCAAATGTACCAGGGACCTTTACAGTGGCAGAATCACTTCACTCATCTGGCTGCTAATACCCACTTCCTACACATCCCAGCATCCTAGCCCTCTCCACTACACTGCTGCACTGTATTGTTGACTTCAAATTATTCAATTTTATTGCCATCAGATCCCTGTCTTCTGTCATTCTGCAGCAACACCCCAATCTGTATTCAGTTCTCGGATATCTTGCTCCTGTGTAATTAGCTTGCACTTCCTGGCATTGAATGTCAACTGCCAAACCCTACATCATATCTATAGCTTTTACAGACCATCTTTCACACTTCTTACTCTCTCCTCAATGTCACTCCTCTGTAGATCATTGCATCATCTGAGAAGAGCAGATACTCCTTGGCTCCCTACTCCAATATCACAAATAAATATGCTGAAAAGGACCGGTCCCAAGACTGACCCCTCTGGTACCTAACTGGTGATCCCTCCAGTTCTGAGTATTCTCCATTAAAGACTACCCTCTGAGTTTTGTCACTTAGCCAATTGTTTACCCATATTATGATTTTATTCCTCACCCCAGGTCCCCAACTTGATAACTAACAGCCCATGTGGGACAGTGGAAGGCTTTACTGAAAGAAAAGTAAGTGGACCATCTGCCCTTGTCACCATGTTAAGCCACTCAATTAAAAGAAGTCGATCAGATTGTTCTAACACAACCCCCTCAATGAGCACATGCTGTCTAACATTCTGAAGCTCATTTGCCTCCAGCAAGTTCAGTGGCGCTCTCCTTTATTAGGGTTTCTAGTATTTTCCCTTCGGGTGTTAAACAACAGGTCTGCAGTTCCCATGATCATCCCTACTTCCACTTCTGTGCAGGGTAATCACACTTACCAGCCTCCAGTCCTTAGCAACCACCCAATTTCCACTGCGCTGTTAAAGAGCTCAGTCAGTGGTACAACTAGGATCTGCCCATGTCCTTCAGCAGCCAGATATGCAGCTCATGGGCCTACTGATTTGTTCATCTTCAGTGCATTCTGTCCCTTCAGCACCTTTTCTTTGGAATCAGGATCTTGCTGACATCTCACCCCACCCCACCGCCCCTTTGCTGCAACTACACAGTCTGGTAATTGCCTTTATCTTCCACTGTAAATACTAAACATAGGGGATAGTGTATGGGCAACAGTGAACAACAACAGTGTTGTTCACTTGAGAGAGGATTGTCATGACAACCACTGAACCTCAAGAGTGAAGCTCGAGAGGTTTGAGGGTGTCATGACACCTCGAAAGTGAACGCCATCATTGTTGTTGTTTGATTGCTGCCCATACACTGTCTTTTATAGTGTATGGGCACCAGAAAATCAACACTGGGACAATACATTTAGCGTGCGCCATTACTTTCTCTGTATTATGCTCTTTGTCTTAGTCTCTGACTCACGCCGTGGCCATTTCCCTGAGGTCGAGCACTGCTAATAACTGCATGTGCATAGATGTTTGGCACTGTTGTACCATTGATGTGGCGTACTCATGATGGTACAACAACATCGTAATGTCGCGTCAATGGTACAACAAGACTGAAGCTAGTTTTTCAGCGAATACAGCATTCTAACATACACTATAAAATAACTAATTCATTATGTTTGCCTTCCTTTATCCTCCTGCTCCCATCCTTCCCCTTCTTCAGTCTGACTATTCCCTCTCTAGTTTTGCATTTCTTGTATATGTGGTGAAAGAACACTTTATCCCCTTCCTCATCCCTCCACCATTCTCAGCTCTGCATCAGGGTGTAGCTACAAAGGTGCAGGGGTGCAGTCGCTTCCGGGCCCATGAGTTTGAGGGGCCCAAATCATAATTTTGATGTTTATTCAAAACCGGGGACCTATAACATACCCTTGCACCCAGGCCCTCTGGGAATTTGCTACCTTCTGCTCTCGTCCAGACTTGGCCTTCCTCCCATCCTCACTGGTCTCCTTCATATAGCTTGCTACTCCACCCTATATCCCTCATCTAGCTGTTTCTGTACAGTGATCCCTCATTTATCCACACTTTTATCTACCATCTCGGTTACCGCCAGAATAGCTGCTATCCTGATTTTCTGCAATGTTATTTCCCTCTTTTAACCATCACCCTCGCTGTCCACCTTCTACCAAGGGTTCAGTGTGTACTATATCCTATGAGACAGTAGTTAATCTTCCCCACTTAAGTGCCAGGCTCCAGAGGTGTGTTTGCATCAGAGGTGTGCTTTTACAACATGGGCGTCATCTGTCTTGTGACTGGATACTTTAAAACTGCATTTGTACTGTAACAGTTTTTTAAAGTATCAGTGTGTTCATTCTCAGTGTGAGTTTCCTGTCTGGCCCTGCCTTTTGCTGTGTATGCAGGGTGGGTTTGATTTTCAGCGGTACTGCCAGTTTTGACAGATATGCTCAAAAGCAGACAATGAAACAAGTGCATGAATGGGGGTATCAAAATAAGTCAGCATACATGCGCACACTGTACTGTGCTTTTAATTTCACTGTTTCACTGTTTGTGCTGACCAACGAGGTTGGTTCGGTCTCGTGTCTATTGTATGGACAAGAGGGTGCCAATCACTGGCATCCTGTGTCAGCCGATCAGCTGTTTGTGTTTTTAAGCCTGCTGTTCTGGAGTGTGTCATGTTTTCAACCATTCTGCTCATTTCCTCCCCACCCTTCCCTGTCTGTTTTGCAGTTCAGTAGTTAAATATTTCAAAAAATTTTTAAAAGCGCTTTTAAAAGCCGATCAGCTTTTGCTCTGCCCAGCATTCTGCAGCAGTCCGAGTGAACTGAACACTCAGCCCTGCACTGCAACCACTTTAAACTGTTCTAAAAATAAAAAAATAAAAAAGGTGACAGCCTCTAATTAGACTTCAAGTTTAAAAGTCTGAGCTTTGCAAAGATTTGCCAGTAGACTGCTCTGCTCCGTAATTTGTTCCACTCTGCCAATCTTAGTCTGCCCCCCTCCATCAAGAGAGTCAGCAGGTCTAAAAAGGAAAAGATAACTGCCTCTGAGGAAGTTTAAAGACTGCTCTGCCATTCCTATGTCTCACTGTTGCTGATAAAATGTGAAGTGTACTAAGGCTGGATGTGTCTATCACTGCTTCCATTAACTCCTTTTGACCTCAATTATCTGCCAACTTTGAGCATGTACCAAGGCTGGCAGATAATTGAAAGATACTATATTTTCTGAAGACCTTTTTCCACCTCACACCTCCAGGGTGAACCACTGTGGTTTCCTGCCCTCTTGTTTTTCCCTACTATAGTGATTCAAGACCTCCAATATAGCGTACTTTATCAACTCATGTTTCTTTCTACCCCTTCACTGCCTTACCCATTCTAGCTTCTCCTGCAACAACTTTCCATCCTGCCAAAGATCACCCTCCTGAAATAGGACTTTGTCTGTGATGTCTTTCTCTTGCTTCTATTATGACAGTAAACCACATGGTTTGATGATCACTGGCTCCCACTGGATCCTGAACAGTGATCTCTCTCCCTTGAAGGCTCTTTGACCCTTTGAGTCAGAGCGGTTGTAAAACAACTCTATCAGCAGCTGATTCCTACCACTTTTGCTACTGGGATCCTCCAGTCCACATAGAAACACAGAATTGGTCAATAGAAAAGGACTGTTTGGCCCACCCAGTCTGTCAAGATGGTCCCTGCCTAATCTATCTCCACAGATGCTATATGGACTCTGGTGACCCTCCCTCCTACCTGTTTACATTTTATATCAATTCCATATATGCTTGAAGCCTCTACTTTTTTCCCTCCACCACTTCTGGCGGCAGTCTGTTCCAGACATCCACCACCCTTTCTGTGAAAAATATTTCCTCACATCTCTCTTAAACTCCCTACACCAAACAGCTTCATCATCGCCTCCTGGTTCTGGTGCTCCTTCTCATTTTAAAGACTTCCCTCCTTCACCCTGTTGACCCCTGTGAGGTGCTTGTAGGTCTCTATCATGTCACTCACCTCCCTCTCTTCCATAGTGTGCATGCTGAGATGTCTCAGCCTCTCCTTGTAGGGCTTCTTGTACTACTGCAGAACCATTTTAGCTGCCCTCCTCTGAACTGCCTCTACTCTTATGTACTTCCTGAAGTGCGGCCTCCAACACTGGACAAGATATGCCAGGTGGTGTCTCACTAGCGAGCAGTACAGTGGCAACACTGCCTCCCTCCTCCTGCAGGACATACCCCCTCCTATGCACGCCAGCATCCCACTAGCTCTATGCACTGCTTTGTCACACTGCCCTGCCACCTTAAAATCATCAGATATGATAACTCCAAAGTCCTTTTCCTGTTTAGTGATGACATTACCTTCCCAATCATCCTATACTCGACACCTAAGTTCCTATGCCCTAGGTGCATGCTTGTGTACATTTTGGAACTGAACCCCAACTGCTGTGCTTTAGACCACTCCTCAAGTTTCCCAAGATCCCTACGATTCGCTCCACCACTCCTGAAAGTCCACCTTACTGCAGATCTTGGTATCATCTGCAAAAGGCATACATTGCGGTGCCAGCATGGCTCAGCTGGTAGAACATCATGCCTCTAGGCAAGAAGGATCACGGGTTCTAGTCCAGCACTGGGACTGGGCTCATACCATAAACACTGACACCCAAGTGCAGTGCTGGGAGGGGTGCTGTACTGTCGAGGTGTGCCATCCTTCAGATGAGATGTTAAACTGAGGTTCTGTCAGCCTGTTCTGGTAGTGGTTCAGGTGGACAGTAAAGATCCCATGACACTTCTTAAAGAGTAGGAAATATCTCTACTGTTAATAGTGAAAAAACAGCACTGCACAATCCAAAAGCCAAACACCAGTAAACAATGATGACATAGCGGGGAGGGAGGAAATAGCAGTTGTGGAACAAGAGAGGGACTGGGGTCATCACCTCATCTGACCTGAAGGTGGCAAATCAGTGCCAGGCTCCAGAGGGAGGGCAAACAGAATGCTAGATGTATAGGTCAAGGCACTGTTAGTAGAAAGAGGGAAGTCATCATGCCCCTGTATATGGCCCTGGTCAGACCTCATCTGGAGTTCTGTGTTCAGTTTTGGAGACCGCACCTGAAGAGGGATATTGAGAGGCTGGAGGTGGTCAGAGGAGGCTACTAGGATGGTTCAGGGATGCAGGTGAAGGCATATGAGGAAAGGTTGAGGGAACTGGACATATACTCCCTGGAGGATAGGAGAGACGAGGATATGATTGAGACATTCAAATATCTAAAAGGTATTAACCAGACACAAAGGGAGCCTATTTCAAATGAAACGATGTTCAGCAACTTCAGACCACGGTATGAAGCTGGAGGGTGGACTTTTAAGGGTAACATGAGGAAGTATTTTTCATGGTGAGGGTGGTGGATGCTGGGAGCGACCTGCCAAAGGAGGTGGTAGAGACAGAAATGGTACTGGGTTTCAAGCATGCATGGGATAGGGACATGGGAATCCTGGGAGGAGGGTAAGATCTGGGGAGGGGAGCGGTAGCAGGGTAATACTGGACAGACTAGTGGGCTATATAGATCCTTATCTGCCGACATTATGTATGTATGTATGTATGTATGTATAAGCAACAGTGTACTACAAAAAAATTATACATTTATTGAATTACTTGGTGTAAAAGTGGGTAGCCCTAACGGAGATACGGACCTGTGTCATTGTTCATTGGTGTCTGGCTTTTGGATGGGGAGGTGCTGTTTTCTGAGTATTAACAGTTTTGTTTTCTAAACTAATATACCAAACACTGAGGCAGACTTGATTGTTCTCAGAATCTCTACAATGGCCAGGCTAAATTCCCCATTCACTAAAAATAACATCAGCAGCTTAATCTGGTTCATTTTCAACTGGTTTGCATTTGTATCTCCTCCCCACTTTGGGTAGAGGCTGAATACAGGCAGTACTGTCTAGTCCTTTCTCGGTCAACAAAACAAAATAATAAAAACAAAATACCTTCCTTCCTGTTCTCAGCAATGTCATTTTTGAAGATATTGAGAAGTGCCAGTCCCAGTAATGAGCCCTGTGTCACCCCGCTGGTCACGCCTCGATCATGTAAGTGACTGCCATTTACCACCACCCTCTGTCTCCTACCCATTAACCCATTTCCAATCCACTATACCACTTCAGATCCCACCATGAGGCTGCTCAGTTTCTTTATTAGCCTCCTGTGTGACACAGTGTTAAAGCCTTGCTTAAGTTCAGACTGGCCCATCACTACCTTCCCCTGGTCTATTTCCTAGTCACCCAGTCAAAGAAATCCACCAGATTTGATTAGCATGACTCCTCTCCGCCCAAAAATCCATGCTGTCTGTGGTTCTGTAGCCTACTGGATTCAAGATACTCAACCAGTCTTTCCTTTAGTAGGGTTTCTAATAATTTCCCCTCCACTAAAGTAAGACTAACCAACCTATAGCTACCTGCCATTCTTATTTATGTATTTATTTATTCATTCAGTCTTGGATTACAAATACCTTTGAGTATAGAGACTCTTTTACAAAGGTTCCACGTCAGAAGGATTGTAACAAATAAACAGGGCGATAAAATACATAGCTTCAACTGGAACAGGCAATCATAGTAATATACTGTAAAAAAATACAATAAAATAATAGGGTTAGGTTTGAGAGGCCAGAGAGAGAGTAGAATAGAAAGGTGGGAAGGGATTAATGGAGGAAAAGCCAGGCCTTGTCACTAGAATGAAAACTGGGGGAGGGGTAAAGCGATAAGGAGGAAGGACACCCAGTGGCCATTATAAATTGGGACACATGGGAAGAGGTGGAAAAATGAGTGTGGTGAGGTGAGGAGCACAGGTCAGGATGTTGCTTGAGGATGAGGAGTCTTAGATGAAGCAGTTGCAGGAACTGTTATCAGTGAGATGTTGATGCAGCAGAAGCTTAAATTGGCCAAGTCTAAGTATGGTTGATATATCTCTTATGTAGGCGGATCACATTAGCTCTTCTCCAGTCCCTGAAACCACACCTGTTTACAGTGAGCTGTCAAACAAAGCGGTCTGTGGGGCAGCTTGCATCTCCCTGAGTTTCTTTAGAACCCTTGGATGTACCACGTTCTGTCCAATAATTTTGTACACCTTCAGAGCTACAAGTCCCTTCTACACTCTTTCTTCTGAAAATGAACTTATGTCAACACCCCCCACATCTCATCCCATTCCTGCTCCTCCCTGGTGGTCCCTCCTCTACCCTCCACTGTGAAGACTGATCAAGTACCTATGTATCTGAAGAAAGTCTAACCCTATAGTGATCCCTTTGGCGATTCTTTCCTCTGCCTGCACTTTTGCTCCCCTCAACGCTTTGCCTGCTTCCCTCTTCTTTACTTGGTATATCTCCCTGTCCTACTTCCTTCTGTGTTTCCTTATACCCCTAGAATGCCACCTTTTTTCCCTCACCATCTTTGCCACTTCCTTAGAGAACCATAACAGCTTCCTTTTCCTTCTGCTTTTACTCACTTCCTTCATGCAGAAGTTAGTAACTTAGTTATACCCTCCCTAATTTGCCCACTGTGCCTCTACCCCTGCCTAGCAAGACCCTCCAAGATATCTTCTGAAGCAGTCCCCATTTCTTTAAAACCCACCCTCTTAAAGTCTGGCATCCTCGTCCTCATGCAGTCATCATCTGTTCCTGTCTTTATGTTAAACTACCCAGTGTGGTGATCACTGGTCCAGGAGACTAACCAGTGTGATAACTTACAACACTGTCCCTGTTTATAAGCACCAGGTCCAACACTGCCTACCCCTAGCAGGTTCTCTGACTAGCTGTCTGAGAAAAGCCCCTTATTGGAGTCATGGATGGCCCTACTTCTTGTGGAAGCTGCAGCTGGAGAGACTCCACTTCACATCTGGCAGACTGATGTCTCAATGTAGCAGCAGCTCCTCTTACTCACCATTTTGATGATGGCTTCCTCACCTACCATATCAACACCTCTCCCTGTGCTGAAGGCCTGTACACAACCCTACTATGGACAGCAGCTCCAGAGCCTGTCTCCTCCAGGATGTCTCACAACACCTCCAGCCCTTCCCTTTCCTGTTGGTGCCTCTGTACCTTCATGGTGCTGATTCCTTTCATCACATATAAAACAACATCTCTCCCCTCCTCCATGACCTCTCTTTCCTGAACACTGAGCAGCCTTCATCTTCTGTTCCCAGTCTGGTGCTCAGTCATCCATGACCCCCACACGACAACTTAAATCCAGGTCAGTCTTCCACCATGATGGCTTCCAGGTTGGGAATTTTGTTTCCAAGACTCCTAGCACTGGTGCACATTCCATCCCACTTGCCTACCTGCCTTCTGCCTCTATTCTGACTCTGTTTTTCCCAGGCCCCCGACTCCCTTACCTTTAAATGTCCTCAATCCTTGTCTCTTTTAATTCTCTATCATCATTTACCAGAGTTTTACCCTCTTTCTTCTGTCTTGTCCCCATCTCTGCCTTTCAACACTCCTGCCCTAGGGGTGTATGTTCCACCCTGTCTTCCCTCCCTGTTGCTCCATCCTATAGGGTACTTTTGCCTCCTTTTGTTTTACCACCAGCCCTCGTGGCTAGCTTTAAATGCTCATCCAATTAGCATTTAAAACCTCCAACTAAGGACTGTGGACTCCTTCCTGGAAGGATGCAAGCTGTCTCACTCATACAGGCCCATATTCATCCAGGCTGGCCCCAGTCCCGATGTAGATGAAGCTCTCCTCCATGCACCTTGCCTTTGACAATTAATTAAGGCCCTGGACACACTACACAGAACTGTTTTGAAAACCATTTTGAAAACCAGTTTAGCTAAACCATTTCAGTACATCCGCATTACTCCAGCAACCATTTTTGATAATGGTTTAGTGTGTCCACACTGCTAGTGTTAAACCTGTTCTCCTTGTAACTATTTTGTGTTAAGTCCAACACAAAGAACTGTGCTTACCTGGACACACTGCAACTAGACCTGTTTTAGTTATAAACTGTTACAGCTCAAAATGTTTTACTCCTGTCTAGACCTGTGAGTAAAACCATGCTAGCTCTAGAGCGTTTTTTAAAAATGGTTTTAAGACTAGGTATCTAGCAGGGTTTAAAAACACTTTTGTTAAAACATTTTAAGGGGCTTGTAGTCTGGCTGCAAACAGTGCTAGAATTTAGAACATTTTAAGGCACTTAAACCATTTAAGTTCCCCAGTGTGTCCAGGACCTTAATGCCTGGTAGAAGATACCGCATCTCCCCAGCTGTACACAATTAACACCTCAGAAAAAGCCACCATGTGTTTACCTGCTTTAGGCCCCTTCCAAACTCCCTAAAGTTACCTCACTACTCCTTCCCTTTTCCTTGCCAGGTCATTTGTCCCCTGGTGGACAATGACGTCTAGCTCCCCTCCCATCTCTTGCTGCCCTAGCGATCCTCTTTATACATTCTCCATCCTCCAGACCAGGCACCTTTCAGGCACTTCACCTCCTCTCTTCCTCTCCCTGCTCCAAGTCTATCCCTTAACAACACAGTTGCCACCAGCAGCAATTTTCTCTTCAACTGGGGCCTTTTCCTTCCTCCTTGGGCCTCCACCTCTGAGGATCCCACTTCCTTCCTTCCCACTTGACGGGTCTCATGTTGAAGTCATCTATCAGCAGCACCTTCTTGCTCTGCTGCCGTTCTAATTTCATCTCCTAATTCCCTGTCAGCTGCCTCTTTCTGTGATGCTGATCTGTATACCACGCCTACCTGATGTTCCTCCTCCATTTGTAACTACTAAACCTATTCTGTATCTGTGCACTTGCCCTCCACACCTTCCTGGACCTCCACTGGCTTAACCCCCTCCCTATGTAACGTGCTACCTCCCCTTCTTGCTCCTATCCTTTCTAAACAATGTAAACCTTAAGATGGCCAGATCCCAGACATGCTGTTGCATGTCTCATGTTTCTGTGATCACCACCAGGTTCAAGAGTGTTTCTGCCACTACTGCCTGCATGTCACTGGCTTTGTTCCCCAGACTTCTGGTGTTAGCATACATTAGCCACCATGTCACGCTCCTTCCCAACTACCTGTCCCCATCCTCTCCCTGCCCTCATCTTTGATCCCCTCTTACCACCTCTACTCTCCAGGATTCCATGCAGCTCCTGCAGTGTAACTTATTCTGTTATCCTTGTCTTCACTCTGCTTCATCTCCCCCCCCTTTTTCCACTGGAACTGGGTGAAGGCCATCCTCTTTTTTTTGCAAATTTCTTTTATTTTGAGTTTCCCAAATTTTTTACAGGAAGAAGAAAAAGATGCTGCAATTGATGCCATTGTGAAACACAACCATATTAGGAGTTAACATAGTTGGAACAGACTGAATTAGTGTACAGTAAACATTTTCAATAATAGTTCAGTACCAAAATAATGCAATGATCAGTTAGTACCTAATTGGCCAGCCGGTGGCGCTGAGGGCTGAGGTGCTGGACACCACGCCACACTTGCGCCATGCTGGCGACCCAGGTTCGGGAGCGGACCCGGGTGGCAGGGGTTGGCACTGGAGGGAAGAGATTGAGCGTCAGAGGACTGCTCTCTCTTCCGGGAAGGAGTTGGGTTGCGGATCACTCAATGGCGGCTCTCTGGCAGAGGCTGGAGGTAACCCGAGCGTGGCGTTGCAAGGCATAGCGTCAGGGGTGGAGCCGCGGTATGTGTACCAAGGTAACTGGGGGTAGCCGAGCTCACAGAGGAGAAAAAAACCGTAAAAAATCCCCCTCTCCACTGATAGCGGCGCCTTCCCCAGCAGTCCACACTCCGTTGTCAGGCTCGGGTCCTCTCCACTTTCCTTCCCTCTCAGCCCGGTAGCTCAATACTCATAGAAAGAGCACCCTGGGTAGGCGACCCTTCCCAGGAGGCAGACCGGGGGATGCCTGGTGCGGGGAGTAGCGGAGAGAAGGTCTCAATGGGCCACGCTGGGAGGTAGACAGTACGGTAGGTGCTGCTGGAGAAAGTTCATGGGTAGGTGAATAAAAAAGTTAAAAAAAAAAAAACAGTTAGTACCTAATATGGGTATTAGTAGCAATATAAACCATGTCTGATGATACACTGTATGAAAACAATAAAAGAGCAGTAATAAAACATTTAACCTGATAAGTATTAAAAGGCATGGAATAAAGTCCAGTTTCTGAGTCATGACATGCATTATCCAATGTTGCCACATAAGTCCAAATTTGGATACATATGGTCTAGACTAGCTGTTATTTTTCCATGCAGTACACATCAATCTTTAGATCCACCACAAGGCAACTGTGGGGATAGTATCCATAACCAATTTTGTTGTACCTTATTTTAGCCAACAGCAGAGATACATAGTAACTTTTGTATATCCAATATGCAAAATCCCAATGGTATATATAAAAGAGTAACATTCTTTTTTTTCTTGCTGTTACTTTCGCCCTTTCCAAAACTGTCTTGGAACTCCTGCTGAAAGGCCAAAATGTAAGAGGTAGGACCAAAAAACAGGTTACTCACCTGTAACAGTAGTTCTAGGAGTGGTATATTTGTTCATCCACACTCTTTGGCATGTCCCTTTCCACTTTAAATCTTGCCGGAAGTCTTCAAGCTGGCTCCTCCACCCACCCAGGTGGTATAACCCTCGACTCCGCCCCATGACGCAAGATCTTAGCCCGCTAGAAGCTGGGTGTTGTCGTCCGCGGCGGGGAGGTGGGTGGGTCGTGTGAATGAGCAACATATACCACTCCTAGGAACTACTTACAGGTGAGTAACCTGTTTTCTAGGATCGTGATATGTTTGTTCATCCACACTCTTTACAGACTCCTAGCAGTTCTCTGGGAGGAGGGAGGCAAGCGCACACCTACTTAGGAAACAGAGATTGGAGAACTGAGGCCTCAAAACCAGCATCCCGGTGACTCAAGATCGATGTGGTAATGAGTAATGAAGGTGTTTGCTGACTTCCAGGTAGCAGCCCAACAGATTTCCTGGATAGGGATGTCTCTGGAAGCAGCCACCGATGCAGTGGTATGCGGGTAGAATGAGCTCTTATCCATCTGGGAGGCTCCATGTCCACCAACTCATAACACAAACTTATGCAGATGTAATACACCTTGCAACAGTCCATTTGCTGCAGGTCTGCCAGAAGCGGCTTCAGCGTGGTGACAAACAGCTGGCGAACCTCTCCCAAATTTCCACTGTCCTCTCCTTATAACAGGAGAGAGCACATCTCAGGTCAAAGTATGGAGCCTGTACTCAACCTCTGAGGTGTAACTGGGGTAGTACAATGGCAGAGTTAGCACCTAGTTATGGTGAAACTCTGACACCACCTTAGGAAGGAATTTCAGGTGGGGGCGCAGACAACTTTGTCCCTGTGGAAGACCAGATAAGGGAATCCACTGAAAGCACCTGGAGCTCTCCTGTCCTTCTGGCAGACATGATAGCCACCAGGAAGGTCATCTTCCATGACAAGTGCGACAAACCACACTTGTGCACTGGTTTGAATAGTTGCCCATGAGCTTTGCCAGTACCAGCAGTAGATCCCACGGAGGTGGAGGTTCATGTACCAGAGGGATATGTGATTCAGGCATTTGAAAAGTGCTGGACCACTGTCTCCTGCACCAATGTTGGTTGCCTGGCCGCACCTGGTAAGCACAGATGCCTGCCAGGTGCACCCTAAGGGTCGATGACCAAAGACCCCTTTGGACAGGGACCAAAGGTAGTCAGGAATGTTAGCCACTGGACAGGACAGAGGATCCAGGCCCTTGCCCTGACACCAAATGGAAAATCTTTTCCATTTGAAGGTGTAACATTTCTGGTCGATTCCTTTCTGGATGCCTCCACCACAGTGAGGACATCCTTGGAAGACACAAAGCCTGGAACTCTAGCCAATCAGGTACCAGGCTGTGAGGTGCAGGGATTGGAAGATCCAGATGGTATACCTTCCCTGATTGAAAAGATCAGGTCCAATGTGCTGGAAGCCGCTCATGGGGCCTGCAGCTGAGGCTGAGGAGATCTGGACACCAGAACTGGCACAGCCAGTCTGGGGCTACCAGGATCACCTTCACCTTGTCCCTCCTCACCTTGAGGAGTACCCTGTGGATCAAGAGAAATGGAGGGAAGGCATAGAGGAGACCTGGGGACCATGGCCTTGAGAAGGCATCCCTTGCAGCAAGCCCAGCTGAGGGGCAGGCATGAAACAGTCTCAGCTTGGTGTTTTCCTGGAGGCAAACAGGTCCACCATCGGTTTGCCCCAGTGGGAGAACAGGCTGTAAGCTACCTCTGGATGGAGGACCACTTCGTGGGATGTCTCACCTAAGTGGCTGAGAGCATCCAGCCAGATGGTTTGAGGCTCCTGCCACATGGATGGCTAGGATCTGATTCCAGATGGATCACAGTCTCCAGATGTGGGCGCCTCTGCAAAGCAGACAGGAGTGCTTGCCACCCTGTTTGTTGAGTAGTACATGGTTGTGGTATTGTCCGTCTGGACTTGAACCACTTGACCCGTAGCTGAGGAGCGAAGCTGACAGTGCCAGTCTGACTGCTCTGAGTTCCAACAGGTTGAAGTGGTATCCGGGACTCCTCGGGGTCCAGAACCCTGAGGCCCTTCGTCCCCATGTGGGCTCCCCAGCCCATGAGAGAGGCATTGGTCATAGGACGGCCGATGGCTCGGTGTGGACGAACAGGATCCCTTCCTGCAATCGGTCTGGGGCGGTCCATCACTGGAGAGTATCCCATATCTTCTGGGTTACAGTAATCAGCTGGTTGAAATGACCATGGTGCTGGAGTCCACTGGGCAGCCAGCTCCCACTGAAGAGGCGCATGTGCAACTGGACCCAACGGACCACTGAGGTGCCGCCGCCATGTAACCTAGAAGGCACAGAAAATCCGGGTAGGGCGCAGTTGCCCAACCAGAAATGATTGGGCAAAGGAGGAGAGAACCTCTGCCCTGTCCTCCAGGAGCCGAGCTCTGGTTTGACGAGTCAAGCTCTGCCGATGAGCACATCACCTGGGAAGACACAAGTTCCGACTTGGCCTCGTTGATCGGAGACTGAGCTGGAAGCAGGTTTGAGGCCAGATCCTGGACCTCTCCACCTCTTGTTGGGTGGGACCTGCCAAGAGTCAATCGTCGAGGCAGGGGTAAATTCTGACCCCGATGCCTGGGATGGGCTGCCACCACTGCGATGCATTTGCTGAAGACCCGTAGGGCTGATGACAGGCTGAACGGCATGGCTCGGAACTCGAGAGGGTCCCTTTGGCTCTGAAGGGAGGAACCGCTGATGAGATGGACAGATTGGGATGTGAAAGAATGCATCCTGCAGATCCAGTGAACAGAACCACATGTTTTGCTCCAAGGATGGTATGATCTGGGACAGAGTGACCATTCGAAGGTGCGTGACCTGAGATATTGATTCAGGTCATGCAGATCTAGAATGGGGTGCCAGCTCCCCATTCACTTGGGCACCAGGAAGTACCTGGAGACAAAGCCTGGGTCTGCTGGAGAACACACCATTGGAGCTTGCTCCTCCTTGAGGAGGAGCTGAGCAATGTCTGTGTGGATACTCTTTCCTCCTGAGGGGTGCGGGCTTGGCTTGGAGGATACTGCTCGAATTTAGAGGCAGTCCCTGACCAACCACTCTGAGAACCCACCTGTCCGAGTGACAGTGGACCAGGTGGAAAGGAAGTGGAGGCGGCCCCACAGGAGGACCCAGAGCTGGTGTGATGGGAGAGGAGGAGGCAGCCCGCCTTAAGTGAGCAGGCTTGGAGGAGGAGGATCCATGACCCAAGCTCAGCCTCCTTTACGGGCCTGGGAGGACCTAATTTGGGCGGGGGTGCCAAGCTTGAGCCTACTGCTGTTGTTGCTGCTGTCCTCCTTGAAAGGAGGGCTGCTGGGCTGCAGGGAAGAGTGCTGAAAAGGCTTCTTCTTCTTCTGCTGGTTCTTGCCCAAAGAACCCTTGGCAGAAGTAGTGTCCAAGGTGGCAGCAGACTTCTCAATGTACTGGAGATGATCAGCCACGCCGGGGAAAAGATCAGTGCTAAGGAAAGCACATCAGCCAATTTGTGTTGTGTATTCACCAGGAAGGAGGAGAGTCTCAGCCAAGCCCTGCAACGAGAGGCAACTGCAGCTGCTATCGACGGCAGCAAGAATCCCCCAATGTCCAGGGCTGTCTGAAGCTGCTGTTTGGCAACAGCTCGGCACTGATCCTGGACCTGCTTGACCGTGGTCTGCATGTCCGTGGGGAGGTGTGGGAGGACTTCATCCAAAGACACCAAGAGGGCATGGGAGAAGTGTGCCATGATGTGGCTGAACTTGCCTGACAAAGTCCCAAGGAAGAAGAGCATAGACCGTCCTGGCCCGAATGGTCCAAGAGTTTGGACTCTTTCTCGGGAAGGTCGGTCAGTGTCGCAGAACTGCCAATACGCCTGAACACAGAGGCGGTCACCAGGCTCTCGGCCGAAGGGTGCTCTGTGAACTCTGCAAGGACCCCATGGGCACTGCACACTTGTGGGCCATGCAGGCTGATGGTGCTGGACAAGTGGCAGGGTGCTGCCAGAGTTCTAAGGCCGGGCCAACAATGGCCTCGGCCACAGGAAAAGCCTCAGTCAGGGTATCCCTCTCTTGAGGATGTCCGTGAGAGGGTACTCTGCCTTTTCTGGATTGGCTCCAGGGCATCCTGTGGACTCGGAGATGAGGTGAAGAATGCCTTGAATGGATTAGGACCTTCCTCAATCTCTAACCCACTGGCGATTCATCATCCCCAGGATGAGAATGCAGTCCAGTCACATCTGAATCCGAGGAACCGGATATAATGGTCGATCGCCTCAGGTCACCCTCGACCCACTGAGGGCGGTCCGGGGTGACAGTGACCGAAAGATGCCGGGAAGCTCAGTGTCTGACCTATGTTCTTTAGAAGGAGCCCCTCCCACAGGCCGGTTTAGGCCGAACTGGAGATTTGCTGGCTCAGCGAGGCGGGTGAGCCGACTTGATTGACTCCGAAGGCAGCTTCAACCTAGGGATGCGAAAGCCAAGTAATGGCAGGGGTAGAAGCCGGGTCGGCTTGTGCCCGGTCAAATCAGCAGTTGCCACATGAGGTCCTTGTGCGCCACCGAGTTTCTGCCGGAGCCTCTCCTCATCCGAGGAGGATGAGCATGACTGATGGTGTCGCCTCTTTTTAGAGTACTTGTGGCTCTTCCTCGGTGTTTCAGTCGGGGGTCCTGGACCTCGATCGAGATTGGACAGGCCAATTCGGTTGCTTGGGAGACACCGGGCGGGACTGGTGATTTCGGGGTCATTTACCATTTCCTCAGGGATTCCCAGCAGGTTGGGTCTCCTCATCAGGGAAAGTAAGGACTGGAGTCCGATCAAGAGACTCGTCAACTAGAGTTGGCAATGGGTCGATGATAATTTCAACATCGTCAATTGACACTTGATCGACTGGCCAGATGGCAAAGCCGAGAAGCCAGCGGCCAAGAGGCAATTCGACCAAAATCAGACTGTCGGTTCCTGGGACAGAGATCTCTCCCGATCACAAGAGCGCTCTGTCGAGACAAAGATGATCCGGGTCCTTTTTCCGCTTACGGACCGAGAGGAGTGCGTGACCACAGGACTCTCTTCCTTGGTCGGGAGAGACTGGCACAACTCTCTGAAGGAACTTCGAGATTGCAGAGCCCAGGTTGAGTGGAACAAAGAAGCTCTGAGAAGTTTCTGCAGCTCGAGCGCTTCCTCCTCGAAGCTTGCATGTGTTCCAATTGCTCAGCAGATCCGCAGCCATGGAAATCCCACCGAGCCTCCTTAGATTTTACCAGAGGGTTTCATTTTCTGGACTCCCCAACTTCAGGCGTGCGAGACAGTCATTGAGGGCGTTAGGGTGAAATGCTAAACAAAATCGCACTTCAGTGTCATGGTAGACACCGAGGCAGTGGCCTAGTGCAGTGTTGGGATTGGTGTGCAACATCTTCTGCGCAGAGAACACGTGAAATCAGGGAAGACTTGTCTTCCATAGTCAAGAGTAGTCACGATCACTACGCGAATTAGTCGGATTTTCAGAATAACCGAAGGTTTTAAGCCAGGGCCTACAAAATGCAGGAGCATGAAGGAGGCAACCTGAATCTTCCAGCAGAAAGGAAGATCTGGCTACATGGGAGAAGCTGAGGGTTATGCCACCGGGTGGGTGGGAGAGTCAGCTTGAAGAATTCCAGCAAGATTTAAAGTGGAAATGGACATGCCAAGAGCATGGATGAACAACATATCCACGATCCTAGAAAACAATATGTGCATGGGTAGCAGCCTGGGTTCCACAGTTTCTTTTAACCGAGGAGCAGATTTTGCCTGTCTAGCAAGTGTGATGAAGAATCTTATAATAGTTTTCCAGAAGCGCTCTTTCCGATGAAGTGAGGAAATTACCTTATGAACAGCCCAGAAGTAACACATCCACCTTTCAATAGTAAAAAAATACATAAGTGCTTCTCCTATTTAAGTTTAACATGCTGAACTGATATGTCTTGTAGTTCTAGTCGATTCTAGTAGAGCACCAAAATCAAGTGTTTAGTGCATGCCAGTCCCTTAAGGAATTGTTGTACCAGGTGTAGCAACCAGGGAATATCCATTATCTGCAGGCCAGGCCCCTAACAGAGGATGGACATAATCTCTAACTTGGACAAACCAAAAAAAAATGTTGCTGTGCCATACCAAAGGTGGCAAAAGTGATCTTTAAAAGATTTGAGGTTTTGGTCATGTATAAATTGGAATATATATGGCACTCCCAATCTAGCTCACCTAATATAGCCATGATCCTACAGGATAATAAATAGCATGAGGAATCGAGCATAAGCGAGTTTCTTGTGTGACTCAATGTTTTATACCAGAGTTTCACTGAATTTAAAGTGTATGGGTTATCAACAGAAGGACATCTGGTGTGAAATGTGTGGTAACCAGAACTTTTGATACATTCATCAAGTCTCCAACAATCATCTCCAGTGGGCTGAATATGAAGAAGTTGCTGCACAAAGTTGTGTTGTGTACTTCATCCTTGCTAGTGACTGCACTGAGCTTCCTGGAACAAGTTTCCAAAGTAATGAAAGTAATAGAAAAGTAACTTACCCAACACTGAAGATAAGCCAGAGGGCCTGAGAAAGAGGTGGGACCATGCTCTGTCGGCAAATCCTCTGCCAACTCAGCGTCAACAGATGGGAGTATAAGAAGGAGCCCTCCAACTCAGAGGATTCATTGAAAAGTGGTTGACCGCCAGAGTCCTGCTGACCCTACCAGGTCTATCGGAAGTCATGGTGACCGATAGCCATTGAGAAGCCCATAAGCAATGCGGGCATCCTTAGAGGGTGGACCAACAGGTGGCTGTTTGGGTGGTGGCTCCACCTGAATTGGTGGAGAGGCGGAACAGGCTAGGCGGATCCAGTCAAGTTGGGGTAAGTTGAGACCTAGGTGTCAGAAGCCATGGAAGAGCCGGGTTGGGAGCTGGAAGCTGTAACCCCAGTGAACCTGAGGCTGGTGCCACATGAGCTCCTTGTAGTGCTGGCGCACTTTGCACCAGAGCCCCTCCCTCGTCCAAGGAGGAAGAAGAGGAGGAGGAGTAGCAGCAATGCCAATTGCCGAATGTTGAGAGCGAGAACACCAATGCTGACATGGGCTGCTCGACTTAGGATAAGCTGGACAGCGACCGTTGGGCCGCTGATGGTGGGTCTCAGAGGAGCCGGCAAAAGCTGAGGATCCTACAGGTTCACCAGATCCTGAGGAGGAGGAGCAGATCAGCATGCTGATCCGACCTTCCTGGGAGGTAATAGGCAGGACCAGAGTCCTAGAGAGGAGGTATCAGCCTCATCTGGTGAAAACAGGTCAACAAGTTCAGAAAAAGTCTTTACAGGTTGGTCGATGGGCATCTCGACAACAGCTGGCAATGGGGAGACTGGGAGCCAGCGGCCTGGGCTGAAGGATCAACTGTAGTCAAAACCTCTGTAGAAGCATGGGATACGAGGCCTGAGAGTGCTCATGATCCCACGATTGATGGCAAGACTTCTTTTTAGCCTCTTTTTTTAGATTTAGATTTAGTGCCCAGAGAGGGCCCTGCCCAAAGGTGAGAAGGACTGGTTCAAATCTTGAAATGCCCCAGAAAAGGTGGTGCCTAAGGAAGTGTCAGAAAGGCTGAAGCTGAAGAATCATGCTCTGTGGCCTGAGCCATAGCTTCTTTGAATGAGTGCAAGCTGTTCAGAGGACCCGCAGCCATGGAGACTGCCAAATGGGTGTCTTTGGATTTAATAGGAGGATCCCGTTCATCAGGGTGCTCAACATTGAAGGATACAAGGTGCGACACTGGCCACATGCCTGGAGATGGTGTTTGTGGTTAGGCAGTAGATACACATGGAGTGAGGGTCCATCCGGGACATCTTCTACCCACGCATATTTTTGAATCCCAGAGCCGACTTTGAGTTGTCCATTGTGGATGAGGTGAGAGAATTGCCTGAAGACACTGAAGACATTTGCAACATGAAAGATTTTTGAAAACAAAGGGCTTACTGAGCTCGGAGAGCAGTAAGGAGGAACTTTCTTCTTCCAGCGGAAAGGAAGATCTGACATCATGGGGTGGTGCCAAGGGAGTTACCATCTGGGTGGCTGGAAGGAGCCAGCTTGAAGACTTTCCATCAAGCCTGAAAGGAAAGGACACTGCCAGAAGTGTGGATAGTACATCATAGCCACTTCCCTAGAACCTGGTTTCCTGAATCAGCTCAGCCAATATATCACCTTACTTTACCAGTGCTGGTCTCTGCTTTTTGTTTTGTAGTTGCCTGAATGAAGCCTACCCTGTGCTCCAAAATCTGCACTTTGCCTAATAAGCCATCTCATTTTGGGTTCATATCTTGGATTGATCTTGCAAGCATGTGATTCATTGTGGCTAAGTTGATTCTCCTACAGGCAGAGGCTGTTGTAGCCATGGAGGATCCATGGCCTACTTGCTTGATGGTGGGTTAGTTTTTGGCTTAAAATGTCTACTTAGGCTTTTGGGCACTCCATTTCCTTTTCAGCAGTTCCTCTTGTACACAGGCAGATAAAATTAAAGCAGAAAAGATATGCATTTCACAGTATTTTAGCAGTTACTGTTAGTCTATCCTAGGAACTGATCTAGAATGTATCTGTTCCTCACGCTGTTTTTTATTTTTATTTATTTAAAATCTGAATTACATAACCTTTGAGTCAGGGACTCATTTACTCTGACTCCACGTCAGAGAACATACATGTTACAAGTTACAGCTGGGTACAAGAATTTCAGTAATAACATATCCATAATTTATGGGAGACAGATACATAGCAGGTGGAAATATGAGGTACAATAAGTTGCAGAAACACCAAGGAGAGAGATAGCACACAATAACGTTGAATGCTAGAGAACAGTGATAAGATACAAAGTGGTACAACTGGTGGGAGACCACTGACATATTAGAAACAGTAATGTTAGAAACCAATATAATCAACAAATCACAGGTAACAGTCTAAGCAGATGCAGTCAATAGTGACATGTTCAACTAATATCAATATAGAACATAGAGCTTTGCCATGCCTCCCTTGCCTGGGAAGTTTTTATTTATTTATTTTATTTATTGAGTACAATCGAATTACAATCTGCAGGTTGTGTGGATGTGAACTGTACACCACTAGTAGAACTACAACTGCAGGTGAGTTACCTAAATTTTGACCATTGTGGATACAGTTCACTATCCACATTCTAGCCTACGATTACCAGCAGTCCTCCGGGAGAAGGGAAGGCAAGTACCACTATTTGGTGAACAGAGACTGGAAGACTGAGACCCCAAAGCAGCACTGTGATGATTCAGCATGGCAATTCTGGACTGGAAGATGACTGTGTCATTAATGTAGCCAATCATTTGTGAGCAATATATTTTACAGACTATATGAGCTGGTACCCCGGTTCAGTATTTATGTTTGAAAATAAACAGTTCCTTAACAATACTGAGGAACACTTTTCTTGCAGTTTCACTGGTATTTCCTGCGTGTTGTAGAATATTTTGCTATGCTTATCCATGAAATTTACATAAAGCGTTTTCTTCAGGATTTTCTACATTCATAGGGCACTTATTCGCCATCACGGCACTTTCCATGACAGCAGATTGTTATGTGAAATAAAACACTGCAGTTGTAGGGTCAGTTGAAGACAGTTACCACGTTTTTGAATAGGTACTTGTTCCTGTGAAATATATTAAAGACTGATAATGGGGAAAAAGTCCAGCCCCATAGAAACATTACTGTATGACACAATTACCATGGCTAGCTCCTTAGGCAGAGGTAAGCGCTACTGCTTGCAATCGACTACCTGGGTTTGGGAACAAGCCTGAGTCATCAAAGGGCTAACCAGGGAGGAGGACTGAGTGACCAAATGGACACTCTCCTTCTCTGGGAGGAGAGATCACAGACCCGCTGGAACAGTGACACCTGTGTGACCAAAGGGACAGTATATGTTGGAACTGGTCAGCAAGGAAGGGGTGGGCAACAAACTAGGACATGCGCTGACACATATTGCGTGCATGCACATCTGTCAAGCTCTAATCTGCATGGGGGTGGCGAGGAGACAACTGGAAAAACCCTGGGTGTGGCTGTGAGGCCCCACATACCACAGACCCTGCCATCATTGGCTCCCACCTCTAAAATGTGTGAAACTCAGTTGTGTGAAACCTGTCCCACATCTTGATGGTATCGTCTTGGAGGCAGCCCAGGAAAGAATCAGGAGGTGGATTGTATGTACAGAAGATGGCAGGTGACAAGACTGGGTGTGGGGATCAGGTTGATAAGGCGGTCTGCAAAAAGGGACAAAGTACAGAAAAAAAATTATATTTCAATAAAATATAAATTAATAACATATTACTAAGGGATACATCTACTCTTTAAGACCTTCTATTAGAAGATATGCTTCAGATACTGGTTTAATGTGACACAATAAATATTCCAATTCGAAGCAAATGACTGTGTTGGCTTTTCTGCACACCTTTGCGTGATAATTCGTGACAACTCACTGAAACCTTACACATAGTTTATGAGCAACAGGTGTAACTAGATGTGTAACCTGTTTAAGCCAGCATTAGTCCATATAAGAGTGAGCAGTAATGATAGTCCTACCTGAGATGATGACACATAATGCATTATCAATAATCAAACACGCAACCAATCTGGAAATATAATGGTAGTACCTATAACAATGCTTACTCATTTAGTACTACCCTTTTCAGTGAGTTACAGACAGACTAGTTATTGCAAATCATCTGTATTGTTGTTTAAACCTCTATGACGTATTTTGGATGATCACTAAGAGTACTGTGCAGTGGATTTTTTTACTCTGTTTAGCTTTGGAGACAACTGTTGAAACATTGACAGACAGCAGACATTTGTTATTTTCATATCTAATTATTATGTGGCAATCTTCACAATATACATGTCTATTCTAAATGGTAGAACCATATTCTTCCTTATGTTTATTTTTAAGATTATGTCCTGCTGACTTGGTCAAATAAATTGGGGTTTCTGAGTTCTAGAAAGGTTATCATGCAATAAAGTTGGACATTTCTTTTCTGGTGTTAACTTTTTATTGCATGTTTAAGAAAATACAAAATGGAGAAAACTATCAATCAAGATTAACGTAACAAAATAAGGGCCTAGTCCATTGGTGCTGCTTTAAAATAGTTTAAAGTAGTTTAAAGGCATTAATTAAAACTTTAAAGGCATTTATTTTAACTTTGTTTGCCGGTTTCCGAGTACGAGCTGGCTGATCACTGAGTGCTGCAGTGCCGCCTCGAAAAGTAGCACTTTGATTACGTACAGTAGGAACAGGGCTGCTGGCACTCTACATAATTACTAACAGGATTAGAGGAGGGGCTATCTAAATGTACTAAGATTATCTTTGCTGGAAGTTCTGTTTAAGGGGCTTTAATATATATGATATGAAAGATATATATATATATATATACGATAGGATAAGACTTCTCTTTGCTTCTTTTATGACAGTAAACCCATGAATCGATGATCACTGGTTCTCTCTGGATCCTACACTGGATCTCTCATATAATATCCCGTTCATAAGGACTGTGCTGAGGTTGGGCCCTCCCTGTAGGCTCATTGACCCTTTGAGTCAGGAATGGTTCTGGAACAACTCTATCAGCAGCCGATTCCTACCACTTGTTGCTTCTGGGGTCCTCCAGTCCACATACACATACACATAATATGTCAGCAGAAAGGACCACTTGGCCCACCCTGTCTGTCTAGATGTTCCCTGCCTAATCTGTCTCCACAGGTCCTAACTGGAATCTGGAGACCCTTCCTCCTCTCAACTGTTTTCTAATCCACCCCATGTCTGTCCAATGCATGTTTGATACACATACTGTTTTTGCCTCCACCACTTCTGCTAGCAGTCTGTTGCAGACGTCTACCACCCTTTCAGTGAAAAAATATTTCCTCACATCTCTCTTAAACCTCCCCCACCACAAGCTTCACTGCATGCCCCCTGGTATTGGTGCTCTTTTCTCATTTGAAGACACTTTCCTCCTGCACCCTATTCACCCATGAGATACTTGTAGGTCTCTTATCATGTCACCTCTCCTCTCCTCTCTTTTAGGGTGTACATACTGAAATCTCTCTGTCTCTCCTCATAGGGCTTCTTGTGCAACTGCAGCACCATTTAAACTGCCTTCCTCTGGACTCCTCTACTCTATGTCCTTCCTGAGGTGTAGCCTCCAAAACTGGACACAGTACTCTAGGTGGGGTCTCACCAGTGAGTGACAAGGTGGCAAAACCACCTCGCTCCTCATGCTAGATATACCCCTAGCCCTCGACTGCTTTGTCATACTGCCCTGCCACCCTAGGGGTCATCACATGATAACCCAAGGTCCGTTTCCTGTTTATTGACTGCCACTACCTCCCTCCATCCTATACTCAGCACCTAGGTTCCAATGACCAAGGTGCCTAAAGCCAGTAGGTAAGGCTAGAGGGATGTTAGGGTGCATTAGTAAGGTATCCACAAGTCGTAAGAGGAGGTAATAATCCCTCTTTACAAGACATTGGTTAGGCCCCATCTGAGTACTGTGTGCAGTACTGGAGGCCGCACCTGCACAAGGACATTAATAAAATGGAGGCAGTCCAGAGAAGGCAACTAAAATGGTGCAGGGACTGCATCAGAAAACATATGAGGACAGATTAATGGAGATCAATATGTATACTCTAGAGCAAAGGAGGAGAGGAGATATGATCAAAACATTCAAACATCTTAAGGGCATTAACAAGGTGAAAGAGTCTAACATGTTTCAATATAAGAAAAATAGCAGGACAAGAGGACATAGCATGAGATTAGAGGGAGGCCGATTAGCGGGTAATGTGAGGAAGTTCTTTTCACAGAAAGGGTGGTGGATACATGGAATGGGATACTTCAGGAAGTGGTGGATATGAATACAGTACAGGGCTTCAAGCGGCATAGGATAGGCATAAAGGACAATACAGATGAGTATGAATAGATAGGCCATTGACAGAATAAAGGCTGATGGCACATTCATAAGGTGAGAAAAATGGGCAGACTGGATGGCCTTGCGGTCCTTATCTGCCATCACTTCTATGTTTCTATGTATGGTTTTGCACTTTTTAGCACTTAACTCCGACTGGCATGCCTTAGGCCACTTCTTGAGTATAGCGCAGTGGCTTAAGGCTCTGAGCTACAAATCTGGTGATATCCAGCAGACCAGAGGGGTTTGAATCCCACAACTTCCACTTGCATTCTGTGTGACCCTGAGCAAGTCACTTAACTTTCCTGTGCTCCCAGGTCGCTCCTGTAAAAAAGCTTTCAGCTTAGTGTGCTAATCCTGGTTAAACAACTAAATAAAACAAAACAATAAAACAAACAAAACAAGATCCCTGCATTTTCTCCACCCCTGAAGTGTCCACCCTACTGCAGATTTTGGTACCATCTGAAAAAGACATACATTGGGGTGTCAGCATGGCTCTATTTGGTTGCACATCTGCCTCTGGGCCAGAAGGTTGGGGTCCTATTCCAACACGAGACTGGGTTCATACTGTAAACTCTAGTGTAGTACTGGGTGGGTGCTGTACTGTCTGCACTGTCAATCCTTAAGCCTGTTCTGGTGGTTGTTCAGGTGGATGCTAAAGATCCCATGGCACTTATTGAAAAAGTAGTGGAATCTCCCCAGTTTCCTGCCAAATTTCCCCACTCACTAAAAATACCTCAATGGCTTAATCTGGTTCAATTTCAATTGGTTTGCACTTTGCATCTGTATCCCTCCCCATTTCAGGGTGAAGCTGAAAATAGGCAGTACTGTCTAGTCCTTCTTTCCCAGTAAACAAAAAATAATAATAATATAAATACCTTCCTTCCCATTCCTCAGCAATGTCACTTGTGAAGACATTAAAGAGGACCGGTCCCACTACCAAGCCCTATGTCATTCCTCCATCATTCGAGTGAGTGCTGTTTACAACCACCCTCTCTCCCATCTGACAATGGCCCTGCTCCACCTACTGTACCTGGCCTAGCGCCCAGCCCCCATCTGCTCAGCGCTACCACTGAGCCTCCACTCGTGGCAGCAAAGGCTCACTTCTGAACTCGGGTCACGGTATGGGAGAGGTGAGATGAATGGTGCCTCTGACCCCTGCACTACTGGGCCAGCTAGGCCTTTCTCTTATGTAATTTTACCTGTCAGTAACTGATTATCCTCCCCCATCTGCTAGTTAAAAATAACCTGACACGCTCTGCAAAACTTACACCCTAGCATCCAGGCACCCTCCTTGAGGGATGAAGGTCATCCATTTGTACAACTTTTATGCCCAGGTCTGCACTCATCACCCATGTTCTCAAAATATAGGTTACTCACCATTGTACAATGGCAAGAAAGAATCTTGGACTGTGATTGGTCAGTTTGGGGCTGGACCCATGGTGTTATCCAACACGTCGCCACAGGTCTAGTCTCAGCATTGTGAACCTATGTAGATCAGCTGGAGCACATTGACCATCTGGAGCTTGATTGTTTTATCTGCTCTTAAAAACAAAAATATGTTTCCACACAAAACATCTTAAAATTTTTTTTTTATTCTGTATAACAATGAGCCATTGTATAATAGAATAATGCACTCCAGGATGTTATTATACCGGTTTGGGATAGCATGCGCCTGGGGCATTGGACGCCTCGGCCTGTGGCCTGGAGTACCCCAGCCCATGAGCGTGGCGTTATCCCAAGCACGACACACCCTGTAGTGCATTATTCCTTTAGTAACCATACTCAACTAATGGTATACAGTTCACGTCCATACTGTGGCAGTTAGCTAGATACAACTGAATCACTGGATGTCTCAAGCTACTCTTACTACACCTGGGTCTGGGAAATGGAAAGAAGTGATTGGTTGCTGGTATTCTACTAGCCTTGCATTAATCTAAAAGTAACATACTTGTAGAGCCGCTCACATGAGCACTAAATGTTAAAACTAGGTTACCTACTTCCTTTTAAATTCTTTTGTAGAACACTGGTCTGCCACTATGACTACTGCTAATACAGAGAGACCCATATCAACATATAGAGCCATGTATACAGACACATTTCTCCCTCATTTTAATTCTCAGTAGTGCTACAATATCATTTCCTTCATTCACTGTCTTGCCCCTCTTGTTCATGCTTCATTCACACTGGCTTTAGAGCAAAACATATCTCACTTCCCTGATGTCACTGTGCCACACGCACTTACCGTCCGTTTTCTAGCGTCTTCCCACTCTATCCAGCAAATGAGTTTACTCAGTACAGTCATTGCCTGTTTTGCTTTGCCTGTCACCCCCAACATCCTCGACTACAGTAATATATGGAAGATTACAACTTATTTAACCTAAACATTAACAACAGATATATGCCAGAAAACAGTAATCAAGGACTACCATAAGGCAGATTACAATAAATTGAGAGACTATCTTTTGGCATGGAAGTGGAAAGAACCGAATAACTCAGATCTTATAGGTATATGGAATAAATTGAGTCAAAAATCAATTACTGTATATTTATTTATTTATTAGAAAAGTGGGATTTACAACCTTTGAGTCATGGGCTCATTTACAAAGGCAGCTCGTCGCAGGAGGGTAGACAGAGTTACATAGTGTGGTTACAACAATGAGAACAGTACAGGTGCAGAACATTAAACATAAAGTACACATAGGTTACATAATAATGTTACTTATAATAGGTTACAGTCAAATGCAAAAGTGCCAAGGGTTACATTGTGGTTACACCTGGACATACCTAGATAACACCTGGAGAGTGGAGTAGCGATGGGAGTGGGTGGGAGGGAGGGAGAGGATAGGCTGTCCAGAAGATGTTGTCAAGTCAGGGAGGCCTGACAGGAGGATCCCACAGTGGGATTAATTAGGTGCATCTACAGCAATGAGCATCGAAGAGGTGGTTCCGAGGACGATTTTGAAGGACCAATTTGGCAATGTCTGTGATGCAGGGTGGGAGGAGTTGAACCAAGCAGGACTCAGTAATGGAAGGACCTCTGGCCTCAGCGAGGTCTTGGTTCTGGGCACCAGAAAGGTGGCCTTGACAGAGCTATGGGTGGCAACAGACGAGGATGCACGCCATAGGGAAGCAGAGACCGGGGAGCCCTAGAAGAGATTTTTGGTGAGTAGGCAGGTCTGGTAGCGCAGATGCTCCTCAAAGGTGAGCAGATTGGTGATGGAGTAGAGCAGCAAGTGTGAGTGTGGCTAGGGGCTCCGGTCAGGAGCCTGCAGGCCTTATTGATAGAGAGCTGGATTTTAGTCAAGCCGGTATTGTCCACATGGTGTAAATGGGCAAACCATAGTCCACTAGCAACAGGATGGAAGAGGTGATGGCCAGCCGGAGGCAACTGGGGATGCAATCTCTATGATGGTATAGTAGGTCTATTGAGAATTTATGGCGGAGGATAGGGCATTGATGTGGGTGTGGAATCTAGAGCCGAGTCGAAGTGATGTCTAGATATTTGTAAGAGGTCCAGCGGTGCAGAGTGCTGGAGAAAATGAAGAGAGGCATGCTTGGCCTTGTTTTGGTGATGGGAGAAGAGCATTGACTTAGTCTTCTTTTGGTTTATGACAAGTCAGTGGTCAAGAAACCACTTTTCAGCCTGGTTGTAGGTGTGCTGGAGGGATACCTGGAGAGAAGAGGGATCAGGGTGGGATGCAAAGAGAACGCATTGTCGGCATAGAACAGCATTTTTCCTGTGCAGGAGCTGGGAGAGTGTTGAGGTACAGGCTGAAAGTACAGGGCCCAGAAAGAAGCCCTGGGGTATCCCAGAATGAGCGGGCCGGTATTGGACAGGGAGCAGTTTATCTTCACACACTGGGATCTAGCAGAGGGTAGCTGGAGAACCAGGCAAGGAAGGGATCAGCAGAAAAGCCGAGTTGGTGGAGGGAGTCAAGCAGGAGGGGGGTGACAAACAGTGTCAAAAGCCTTGAGAGGTCTATGAACACTGCACCGCACGGTTGCCAGAGTCAAGAGCAGAGTGCAGGTATTGAGAGAACTCCATGAGAGCATTAGTGGCCCTTTTTAATATCTTGGTGTCTACACTGGAGTCGTCAAATGATGCCTGGCTTTGCAAATATGCTGATGACTGCAAAATGGATGGAATTGTCAACAAACAATAAGCTATACAGAAACTCCAAGATAACTTAAGATCACTTAAGGATTGGGCAGTGAGAAACAAAATGCAATTTAACAAAAAGAATGCATAGTGATGCACTTAGAGCATAATAACACAGGGTGTAACATATAAGCTCCATAACATAAACATACAAGTAACTACAGATGAAAGGGACTTAGGAGTAAATATTTCAAATAAACATACCAGAGATGCTGTTAAAATGTCAGGGCATCCTTGGATGTATGCTTAGAAATATTAAAAGCAGAAATTCAGAAGTCATTATTCCTATATATCAGCCTGGTAAGACCATATCTTGAGTATTGTGCAACCCTTTGTGCCCCAATTACAACAGGTAGAAAAGAAACTAATAGAGAGGTACAGGAAGAGTAACAAAAATTAAGAACATGGATAATTTAGAGTATGGTGAAAGACTCAAAAGGCTAGGACTCTATTCCATGGACTACAGGAGACTAAGAGGGGATCTCTGCCTTAACATACAGATCATTTAGGATGAGTCAGTCATGGAAACAATAGGTTAGTAAGACACACAGGTGGTAGTAGTAGACCAGATCACACAACTAAAACTCATAGGAGAAACTAATAAAACATTTAAAAGAAGACAGAGGTACTCACAGAGAATTATTACTATCTGGATTACATTACCTAAACACATAGTAGAAAGCGAAAATAGGAATATAAATGATAAATTTTGCTTCAACACTAACATTGGCAGTGGCAAGTTCACTAAAGGCCAGTGGCCTCAGAAATTGAATCTCCCCCTATGACCATATATATATATATATATATATATATATATATATTCATTAAAAAAACTCCGTAGATGCATCAGTTAGGGTTCCTATTACAGCGACAAAAGTATGGAAATTCGGTGTTAGGGTTACCTACCACCACCCTCCACACCAACAGGTGGGATGTGCCTTGAGGGTCATTGGGCCTAACTCACCCCTATTCCATGTAAAGAAGTTGAGATGGTACAGTATAGGAGAATGGGATGAGTTAGGTCTGACGACCCCAAGACACATCAAGATGCCTATTGGTGTGTGGAGGGTGGGGGTAGTAGGTTTAGGAAACCCAACACTGAATTTCCATGCTTTTGCCACTGTAATAGGGAACCCTAACTTATGCATTAAGGGTTTTTTTGCAATGAATTTCCTTACTTTTTGAGATAGTATAACAGTATCCTTATTTTCAGTGGGACTGCAGGTCCTTTGGACCCTGTGCTCCACTCCTCTGTAGATGTGAGTATGTATGTAGGTGTGGGCACTGGGGCCCTCTGGGCTCTGCACTTCCATGTGTCACACAACAGTGACCAAATTGTCAGCAAAGCCATCTTATTATCCCCTCATGTCCCCAAGTACAAGAGAAATTGTGGAATGCAGAGTAAAATTATGACTGCAACACCATTCTGCGCCACAGGTGCGAAAAGATATTTCAGGCAGGATGTGAAAATGACAGCTGTACTGTTCATGAGGTGAGTGTGAAAAACTGGCTATGTTGAAAATGTGGCACCAAAATATAAAAAGTACAAAGTTATGCGAGTGTGTAGAATAAATTCAATGGGCGTAAGTAACTTCGGACATTTTAGAATTTTTCACCAAATTGTCAACATGGCCTTTTTGGACCCACCTCATGGATACTGTCACTGTCATTTTGTTAACTGATCCTGAAAGTTGATTTTGTGTAGTGAATGTGCCATTCCATGCCACAGGTGTGAAAACATGTTTCAGGCAGGAAATGAAAAATGACAGCTGTACTGTTCATGAGGTGGTATGAAAAATGACAATGTAGAAAATTTGGAGTGTAAATATAAAAGTGCCGAACTTACGAGCATGCATGAAAAATGTCAGCATAAGCATAACTTGGGCATTTTTTGTATTTTGCACCAAATTTTTCAGCATCGGCTTTGTGACCAAACCTCATGAACATGCGGCACTGTCATTTCATTACTCCAGTCCTAAAGGTGCTTTTGCAAAGTGACAGCAAAATCATCTTACCTGTCTGATTAACGAAATGACAGTGACGTGTTCATGAGGTGGGGTCCCAAAACCCCATGTTGAAAATTTGGTGAAAAAAATCAATAATTACTGAGATATCAACATAAGTTAAAACGCCACCGACGCCATTATACGGCACTTACTTTGATTCTTCAGTTCGTGGTTCGCTTTGAAGAGTGAAGACGTGTCCTGGTCTATAGAAGACTATCTCTGGTGGTAAGTATAGGGCAAGGGGTGTGGGTTGGTGGCTTGCTCAGTGGGAAGACGGGCGATAGACGTAGGGACTGTTTTCTTTTTTTCAGCAAAACAAAAGATGTTGGGGACTTTTTCTTTTTGTAGGCTACATTTTGTCAATCTTTGGGGACACTGGGGTGGCTCCCCAGTGTCCCCACCTGACTGGGGGGCAGTAGTTAATATCTGGGTACACTGGGAGTGGGCTCCCCAGTGTCCCACACTAGCAGGGAGGGTAGGTGGCGTACATTGCTGACAGGGGATTGGGCACCCGTTGTTGGCAAATTCAGAAAACATTTTTTCGGGACACTGGGATAGGCTCCCAGTGTCCTACACTGGTGAAGGAGGGCTTATAGTGCAGACAGTGGGATTGGGCACCCTGCTGTTGGCAAAATATATTTTGAACATTCCTCTACCCCTTCCCCTTAAACTGAGTAAAGCAGGGAATAAGCGGTGTTTTAGGTAAACACCAATAGGTGTTTATCTAAGCAGGGGCTAAGGAATCCGATTCTGGCCTAATGTTTTGTTAAAATAGCCAGAAGAGTTTTTTTTTTTTTACAGGGGGCGGCTTTTTCCCTTAAAGTAGTGCTGCAAATTTGTGGCAGTTTTCATAAGCAGTGCAGTGAATTTGCGGCAGTTTTCATGCAACAGTGCCATTAGTTGCACAAAAAGTGCCACACATTTGCGGCTGTTTCTCAAAAGAAGTGCCACAAATTTGCAACTCTACCAACGGCTGAATGCAAAAACATATTTCTGGCCAGTATTTTAAAAATAATACCAGAATTGTATGCCTTGGGCCCTGATTAGGTAAACACAACTGTTGGTGTTTACAAAGGGCAATATTTTTTGAATTACAGTGTTTTTACACGTCACTAACTGAAAACAAGATGGCGGCAGCACAACACTATTGAACCCATTTGTGGCAGTAAAAGTGCTTTTGTGAAAGCAAAAGTGCTTTTGCATGGCACATCTATTTTTCCCAAAGACTACAATGGCAATCTTTAAAGTTTAATAACATTTGAACGGATTAATATTATTTCACCAAACCTTCAAAAGGCACATCTGCAGCCCAGACCCTATATACCTAACAATTTCTAACAGACCTCAAAGCCATTTCGGAGATGAAACCGAGACAAATAATTTGCACCTAAATGGTAAAGGTAAATTTCACATTTTGAGCACTCCGCAGCTGTGCAACCGCCCCACCATCCAGAACGAAAGTTGCCAGATCCAGAGATCTATGGTACCAGACGATAGCATGAAAATTTGGTGAACATCGGTGGTACAGTTGCAAAGTTATTAAAGTGAAACATTTGGGCTTTCATTTAGAACATTTAGAAGTGGCCAGGCATCCCTAACTATAGTGGCACTACCATACCACTAGAAGAAAAAATTAAACACTGCAATCTGCTTAATTATTTTGAAGATCAATTTTATAATAGCAATAAAGATATGACCAGCGGTTACGTTAATGCTCTAGTTAATCACCCCTGGGGTGTAAATGTGGCAAGAGGCAAAAGTAACCATACTCAACTAATGGAATACAGTTCACAGCCACACTCTGGCAGTTAGCTAGAGACACCAGTCACGCGCGTCTCCTAGCTAAACTCTTCCCACTACACTCATGGCAACTCTGCCCTGAAGTCAGATCTCGCACACTAGAAGCAGGGATTCTTATACCACTTGCCAGGGAGTTTTTCTCTCAACTTTCCTTATTGATTTTATGCACCTATTAGCCTGACCAGCATATTGGGTAAAATATTTGAAGCTATCTTTAAAACAAGAATAGAGGAAGAGATGATTAACAAAAACTAGTAGACCCCAATCAACATGGGTTTAAAAACAAAGGTCATGCCTTACCAGCAACTTGTTTTTTATGAAAATGTGAGCAAACTACTACCGATAAGATACCAGTGGATGTTGTGTATTTGGACTTTTGTAAAGCATTTGATAAAGTGCCTCATAGCACTTTGATCAATAAAATGCATATGCTAGGTATAAATAGCAAACTGGTTAACTGGGTTGGCGAATGGCTCAAGAATCGCACACAGGTTGTGTGTATAAGGGACATTCTTCGAATATAGGCACTGTCACCAGTGGGTGCCGCAGGGTCCATTTTGGGACCCGCTGTTTTCTATATTGTATCTGACATGACAACCAACTTGAACAACTTTGCTATTAAGTTTGCAGATGACACCAAAATTGCAACCAAACTTGGAACTGAGGAAGACATATCCAATCTTACTTTAGATCAAAAAAATCTAGAGGAATGGGCAAAACTTAATAACATGACTTATAATGTCGACAAATGTGTAATAATGCATCTGGGTGATGCAAACAAAAACAACAGCATAATATTAATGGCAACCCATTGACCCCGATAACAGAAGAAAAGATCTGGGAGTCATCATTAAATCAGATCTGTACCCATTGGAGACTAGAAGGGAGAGGAGGGCATGATAGAAACATTTAAATACATGAAGGGGATAACTAAGGTGAGAGGCGGGAGCATATTTACAAGGAAAGTGGGGTCTAAAATTAGAGTTCATAGTCTAAGATTAGAAGGAGGATGATTTAAGAACAATGTGAGGGGTGTTACTTCATGGAGAGGTGTTGGAGTCCTGGAACAAACTACCTGATGAGGTGGTGGGGACCGAAATGGTGGAGGGATTCAGAGGGCATGGGACAGAGATAAGGAGTTGACCAGTGGGTAGAAGGAGAGGTCTCTTGCAAAGGTGATGAGTAGCAGAGTGAGGGGCAGACTCGGCGGCCAGAGAAGTCTTTTCTGCAGTCATGATTTTATGGTTCTATGATTCTAAATGTTTGTAATCGAGTCCAAACACACAACATAGCAGGAATAATAAAACCTTAATCCCAGCATAAGAGTGACCTCCAGGCCATTCTAACAGAGATAAAACCAGAGTTAATAAAGTCCTGCTGTAAGCACAGGCCATGATATTGGACAACGAGAGGCGGGAGACAGTCATCCAAAGTGAAGATGCCATTTTAAAACTGTGACTCAATACACAATAAAAAGGAGAACGCACTGGGTTTTCGCATAAGGATTTCAACAAGTCTGCTGCTATAGTTCCCATAGCTGGCCCCATGCAACCCTCCCAAAGCCCTATCCCACAGTACTCACAGCTCCACAGAGATTACAAGTTCACATGAAGAGTCATGTGGTTTGCCTACTCCATGGCTATATGGCACATTATACAATGAACATTTGGCATGGTCTGCTATTATGCTACCATAACTCAAATAAAGCTGAGTTTAAGAAAACAAAACAGAGGTTACAAGTTCAGCTCAAACTTTCAGCTGTCTTCTTTTGATCCTTCCCATTTCTACCTCTTCAAAGTTTTGTTGCTCCAGGGCTTTGTTGGACACACATTTAGTTGCATGCTTAAGGTTAAAGACAAAAAAGCACATCCACATTAGCTATAAGCAGCTTTGCTGGTAAAAGCATCTGTTGATGCATTTTAAGTTCTCTCAGATATCTTCTGAGTGGGTCAAATTGCTTTTCGTGGAAGGTGCATGCTATGTGAAAGATCCTGGTAAAGGGCCACTGTAATATTCTGAAAAGAGCACCCTGCTGTTGCTGGACTGCACGCAGCAGCCTCACTTTCACACTCTCAGACATGATTAGAAGAGTCCTAGAGCCTCTGCATTGGCAGCGACCCTCCATGTGATTTGGCAGGCTTTCTCGTACCAGAGTTGATTACCATGTACCTCTATTTTCATAGCTGAGCCCATGAAATTCTCCACAAAGTATACTGGATCACTGGCCTCTACCCTTCAGGTATGCCAACAAGCTGTACATTACAAGCAGGCAACAAATCCTCTACAGCTTCCAGGCATTGCCTCAGGACCTGTGTTTTCTGAATCAGTTTAGCCAACATGTCTCTCGCCTTACCACAGCTAGTCTCTGCTTTTCCTAGAAGTGGCTTGAATGAAGTCTACCCCGTGCTCCAAAGTCTGCACTTTGATAAGCAGTCTAGTTTTTTGTCCATATCTTGGCATGACCTACAAAGCTGTGCAAGTGTGTGATAAAACAGCTAAGTTAACTTCCCTGAAGACGGAAGCTGTGGCAATGGAGGATCCATGGCCTGCTTGCTTGCTTGCTGACAGCGGGTTAGGTTTGGCTTAAAATGTCTACTTAGGTTTTGAGCATTCCATTTTCCTTCTCAGCAGTTCCTCTTGTGCACAGGTAGGTAAAATTAAAGTAGAAAAGACATGTGTTTCAAAATAATTTAGCTGATTATTGTTGGTCTATCACAGGACCTTAACTAGAACATGTCTTTCCTCTTGGCTGCCTTGCCATGCTCCCTTGTCAAAGGAGGCTGGGTGGGTGTATGGGTGAACTGTATATAACTAGTAGAACTACGAGTTACAGGTGAGTAACCTGTAGTTCACCACCATGGATACAGTAGAAGAAATTAACTTCATACTTACCATAATTTCTTGTCTGTTAGCTCCAACATTGTCAATGGGTAATCAAAACAATCGGGTATAGTGCAAACTACTAGGAATGCCACAGCCCAAGCTTTAGAATGTTGGGCACATGAGGATTCCATGCAGCAGCAGCAATTCCCCAGTTACTACTTACCTCGCAGTGCCATAAGAGCTACACATATAAAATATAAACAATCACATACTTGCAACAATAATAACGCTGTCTTACTTTCCTATCCGAGATATCTAGGAAGGGACTGTTTAGTTAGCATCATGCCAACTAACAAGGACCTTGTTAGTTGAGCAGTGGTATTCCTTTCTAAAAATCAGCACTTAAAAGTATTAAAAAAAGCTTCTGAAAATCATCCCATTGTAGTCTATGGAGCACACCCGCACTGTTCTGGTCCTGAAATCACAAAACGGTATGCGCAGGCTGGTTCCAATTCCAGAACTGTGAGCATTCTTAATCCGGGGCCACGGAGCATTTTAACGAGTTAAATTAATAAAAATACAGCCTGCCAAAACAAGAAGTTTACAGATGGATCCTTAACCGGCAGGTAAGCTACTGTATATGTTGGGGGAACCATGCCTACCAAAACCTTCTCTTTAAGTAACTAATGAAAACTGTTAACCTGTGGTTGCAGATAAATATGAACATATGAATTAGCCAGCAGGAACAGGACACGTGGTCTATCAAGTCTGCTCGATTGTGCAGCTAGCACCCTTACTTTGCAGCCGCTCCTCCCTTCACAATAACACCCTCTTACCCTGTCCTATCCCTTTAAATCCCCCACTATCTTACAGGATGCCACCTCCTCTGGCAGAGTGTTCCAATCTGTCACCGCCCTTTCTGTGAAAAAGTGTCTCCTCATTTCCCTCCAATATCTACCCCCCTCAATCTCAGACCATGACCTCTCATGTCCCTCCCCTCCTTAACTTAAATATCCCTTCTGTTCGGTAATGTCGATCCCTTTAAGTACTTAAAGGTCGCGATCATACCCCCCAGATCCTCTCTCCTCCAGGGAGTACATATTCAACTTCCTCAGTTTCTCCTCGGATGGTCTGTCCCCCAGTCCCTGGATCATCTTAGATGCTCTGCGCTGTGCCCTTCCAGTAATTTGATATCCTTCTTTAGATATAGTCACCAGTACTGCACGCAGTACTCCAGGTGTGGCCTAACCAGTGACCTGTACAGAGACAGGATCACCTCCCTGTTCCTGGAGGAGATTCCTCTTGCAATACACCCCAGCATCCTGTTGGCCTTTGCTGTCACCTTCCTGCATTACTCTGAGCTGTTCATCTTCCCGCATAACCACTCCAAGATCCTTTCTCCTCAGTGGTTCCTCCACCCAGCTGGTAACTCCTCCTGGGTTCTTTGCTCCAAGGTGCAGTACCTTGCACTTTTTCGCATTGAACCCCAGCTGCTATCTTCCGACCACTCCTCCAGTTTAGTCAGGTTGTTCTGCAGTCCCTGCCATCCTTCTATGTCGTTCACCATCGCTCCCAAATTGGTATCATCAGCGAAGACACTGATCTTATTCCTGATGCCATGCAAGATGTCCCAAGGAATATCCCAAACAACACCGGCCCCAGAACAGATCCCTGTAGCACCCCACTTGACACCGCCCTTGGAGGCAAGCCCCACCACCACCACCACCACTACTTCTGCTGTCTTCCTGTAGCCAATTCTCAATCCAGTTGACAATCTTAGTCCCACCCCCACTTATCTCAATCCCTCCCCCAACCTCCCATCGGCACCGAGATCAAAGGCCTTGCTAAGTCAAAATATGACATCCACCACATGTCTTTGTCCAATTCCTTGTTACCCAGTCATAATAGTCAATTAGGTTAGTCTGACAGGACCTTCCGAGACAAACCCATGATAATTGATAAATCAGCCTGTAAATATACATTTCAGAATACAATGCAGCAGAATAGAGAAGCGACCAGAGTAGGGATTTCTGCAAAATTGATCTCTCTCTCCTAGCATACCAGATAAGATTCTCCCTCAGGAGCCAAACTCCTGGGCGGAATCCATTGACAAATGTTGGAGCTAGAGAAAAGGAAATGCAGTAAGTATGAAGTTAATTTCTTCTTTCTGTAGTGCCCCACATTGTCAATGGGTAACTACAAACAACTGGGTTCTAGAAGCAGTACCCAGACAAAAATCTGGGGGGATATTATCCACACGCCAGATGCATTAGAATTACTTCCAAACTGCTGCCTGCAACACTCTGCAACCAAAAGCTGCGCCAGCAGAACTCTGAACATCCAATCTGTAGTGTTTGGTGAAGGTGTGGACTGAAGACCACATAGCTGCCTTGCATAGTTCATAAAACTATGGCTTTGCCTCTCTCCACCCAGGAAGTTGCCATCACCCTAGTGGAGTGAGCCTTGATGAGAGCGGAGGCCTCTTCTTTCTTGCAATGTAGGCCTTAGCAACACAGGCCTGTACCCACCTAGCTAGGGTGGGTTTTGAGGCCTTTGTCCTCATTTGGCTGCCCCAAACAGCACAGACTATCCGACTTATGAAACTCAGCCGTACATTTAAGGTAGATCCTACCTGCCTGCTTCAGGTCAGTTTATGCAACTTCTTCTCCTTTGGGTGAGAAGGATGCAGACAAAGGATGAAAGACAAATTTCCTGGTTGGGATGAAAGGCTATGGGCACTTTAGGGATAGAGGCGGAACCATCCTGAGTACCACTTTGTCCTTATGCATAATAAGGTACGGCTCCTAGAGACAGGGCCTGGTGTTCGCCCACTTTCCTGGCTGGAACACATGGCCTAAGAAACAGACCTTTGTAGGACAACACAACCAGCGATATGGATGATAGTGACTTGAAGGGTTCAACACAGATCATTCAGAACCAAGTTCAGATCCCACGGGATTACTGGAGATCGAAAACAGCGGTCGGCTTCTGCCAACCTTGCACAAAAATGAATAATCTCTATTCGCTCCTAAGGAGAACCCAAGTAACTGCCAAGTGAAAACCTGACCTCTCAGCATGCTCAATGCCAGCCCTTCTCCACGCCTTCCTGTAGGACATCCAGGATTTGAGGAATGGAGGCTTTTGAAGGTTTAAACCCTTTCCTCTGGACCAAGATGAAAAACTGTCCAGACTTAAACGTAAGCTACTGAAGTAGAAGTTTTCCTGGCTACCATCAGGGTTTCAACTGCTTTCAGGAAAACCCTAGTTTATGGAGCCTCCTCCTTTCAGGAGCCAGGCTACGAGTTGCATTGCGCCTGGGTTCGGTGGAGAATGGGGCCTTGCAGCAGGAGGTTCCTTTGTGCCGGAAGACAGAAGGGCATTTCCTGGGCTAGAGTCACGAGCTCTGAGAACCATAGTCTTTCTCGCCACTCTGGGGCTAGTGAGAAGGAAGTTTCTGTTTGAGTGTCTTATTTTTCTTAAGACCTTCTGAAGGAGAGGCAGTGGAGAGAGGCATACACTCGTGGAAGGACCACACCTGAGTCACAGCGTCCACTGCCTCTGCCTGTGGACACCAGTACTGACTGAAGAACCTGTTGGTCTGAGCATTGCAGCTTGATGCGAACAGATCTATCTGCAGTTGCCGAATTGATTGCTTAGGAGTGTGAACACTTCTGGGTTCAACTGCCACTTTCCGGGATGAACATTTTCGCGACTTAGCCTGTAAGCCTGAATGTTCAATTCCTCATGAAATGTATTGCTGACAGAAAGAGAAGATTCTCCTCTGCCCAACTCAGGAGTTTGGAGGCCTTCCAAAGCGTTTCCTTGCTTTTGTGACCTCCTTGGTTATTTATGTAAGCCACTGTGACGACACTGTTTCACTGCACTTTTACTGCAGTGTTCTTTAGTATGGACTGAAACTGATGCAGAGCTAAATGAACTGCTTGCATCTCCAGGACACTGATGTGGAGAAGCTGTTCCTGTGCTGACCAAACCCCTGAATGGGAAATTGGTCCAGGACTGCCCCAACCCATGTAGACTTGCATCCATTGTGAGAATCACTTCCAGCAGTAGTTCCAAAGGAGCCACCTTGCTGAGATTCTGCACATTCAGCCACCAACTCAGGGAGTAATAAAGCTGAGGTGTGAGGAGGATCCAGGCTTTATTTATTTATTTATTTATTTATTAAATTCTCGGATTACAAATACCTTTGAGCAGAAACTGCTCGTTTACAAAGGTTCCACGTCAAAGGATGAGGTCAACATACATACCAGAGGTAGTAAAGAATGCACAATAAACAACCAAAACAACTAAAAGAAAAATAATAATACTCAGTTATAACATACATTGTGATAATATTCATAAACGAGCAGCTGGGTAGGCAGCTGGCTGCGGTAACAGTAAGAGATGAGGGCACCATAGGCAGTTAGTATTACAGGCATGCGACGGGAGAGGAAGTTGGCAGGCTAATGGGCCACTGTCCGATGGTGGTGGAAAATGTCTTGTACCAGTGGAGATGTGAAGCAGGAAAGGAGTCACAAGGAAGGCCCAGTGCCAGAGGGAATGAGAATTGGGAAAGGCGGGCTGTGAGACATGAGTGAGCTGGGAGGTGTTTAGAGAGATCTCTGTTCAACGAAACAGTCACGTTGAGTGGTAAAGGTGAGGTAAAGTTTGAGATTCCTTTTGAAGGGTCCAAGTGTAGTAGAGGAAAGTGCTTCTTTATTGAGGAATTGAACCATTGGCGGCTCTATAGATAAAGGACCGTGACCCATGGAGAGTACGACATCTGGGAACCTGAAAGGTTAGAGATTGGGCACTACGTGTTTGTTGAGTGCCATGAAGCTTGATAGTCCTCCGATGATGGATCCCAGACCATCAGCAGCCCGCCTGAAGGGGCCATGTGGATGCAGGCCCAGGAACTAAGTCTATTGCTGCCACCACGAGGCCGAGAACCCACAGCAGACTGTGGGCTGACACTGAGGACCGATTCCTTAGCCACCATATCCTAACAACAAAGTCTCCTCCCGTTAGGGTGACAGAAGCCCCTCCCTACTTTTGTGTCGAAGACTGCCCCAGGTGTTTCAAGGACTGAGATGGTTCGAGGGATCTCTTCTCCTTGTTGACTATCCAGCCATGTGATTGCAGGATTTCCAGGGTCATGGATGCGACCTCCTCTCCTTTCAGAAGGCAATGTAGATGCCTGAATGAGGCAGGTCATCCAGATAAGGGTAGACATGATGTCTCGCCTGTTGTAGTTGAGCCACCAGCACTATCAACAACTTCAAGAAAAATCGAGGGGCTGTTGCAAGGCCAAACGGAAGAGACTTGTACTGGAAATGTTTTCCCAGTATCGCGAATCTGAGTTACTTCTGGTGGGACTGACAGATGATGATGTGAAGGTAAGCATCTGTCAGATCTATTGAGGCTAAGAAGTCTCCAGGCTGAACAACCCAGGTTATCGACCTCAGAGACTTCATCTTGAACATTCTGTGGCAAACAAACTTGTTCAGATGCTTCAGATTCAGAATGTGCCAGAACCCCTGGACTTCTTGGAAACTAAAATACATGGAATAGAACCCTTGACCTTGCTCATGTGGAGGAACCAGCACAATGGCCCCTATCTGAATGAGGTGGGTCAGTGTGTCCGATACTGCCTGGTGTTTTGTCACTAGTTTTGAAAGTGGGGATGGCAGAAAGCATCCCCTTGAGGGAACCATTAAATATTCTATGGCATAGCCTAGTTGAAGAATTTCCAGGACCCAGGCATCTGATGTTGTTTGGGTCCATCTTGCATGAAACTGCTGGAGTCTTCCACCAAGGGGGTGGGGGCAGTGATGGGCTTGTGTACCTTCATTGTGAGGTACCCGGCTTTTGTGCTGGTCCTCCTCCACCACGCCTGTGAAAGAGACCTCTATTACCATAACCCCTATTGCCAGTAGGCACCTCTGTTTCTTTGGTTAAAGAGGAGTCCAGCCACTAGTGCTACATTGCAGAATTAGAATACCATACATCCAGTAAATCTCATACCAAAAATTAGGTTTCTACATTACTTTGTTTTAAAGTCATGAGCTATTTTGTAATCCTGATTTCACTACCTATTCAAAACAAACAGTTTCAGTGAAGAGCCACTGATGATGTCATCTCCTGAATTCACATTCTAGTTCTCCCTGTCAGCAACCTTATAGGACCTGCTTCTCTACAGTTTAAGAAACTGTAGCTATAATAATCCTTTAAAAAAATGACATAGGGTTGACTGCAGTGCTTATGCGTTTCAGGATGCTCAGATGCATGGCACTATACTTTAGAACATGTCAGAAGGTGATTTTGGAATGCAGCACTGAACAAGGCATAGAATTCGAGATGGTGCACAATTTTAAAATGTTGGGGGGGATCATGCATTCTCAGAATGTGATAGGGATGTGCCATCTCAAAATGTGGTGGGACAATCAGTCTCGAGTGTGACAGGGAACACATCGAGGAATTTGTTTAGGACTGGCAATTTCAGAATATAGTGGGATGCACACTGTCAGAATGTGACAGGACACACCATTTACTCTGAAATTGTTTGTCTCTGCCACATTCCAGAATTGTACGCACCACCATACTTCAAAATTGTGCATCATATCCCACCACATTCCAACATTATGCATCCCAGCCACATTCTAAAATTAGGCATCCCTGCTACATTCAATTTACTTCCATTCCCTATTCCCAAATTACATCCCTGCCACATTCTGAAATGACGATCCTGCCAAATTCCATAATTGCACATGCACTCCAAGTTGTGTTTCAATTCCACATTCCAATATTGTCACTGCCATGTCCTCAAATTGTCGTCACGCCACATTCCAGTATGCATCACCACCACATTCCGAAATTGTGCATCACCACCACATTATGGAATTGATGGTCACTCCCACATTCGAAAACATGTGTCACCACCACATTCGAAACTATCGTTACCACCACATTCCAAAACTGTGCATCACTGCCACATTCCAAAACTATGCACCACTGCCACATTCTGAAATTATGCGTCACATACATTCCAAAACTGTAAGTCACGCCACATCTCAAAATTGTCGTCACCTCCACATTTCGAGTGTGCGTCAACATCACATTCTGAAATTGTGCCTCACCACATTCCGAAACTGTGCCACCGCCACATTCCAAATTGTGCGTCACCGCCGCATTCTTAACCTGTGCATCACCGCCACATTCCAAAATTATGTATCACAGCCGCATTCTGAAACTATACATCACCGCCACATTCCCAGATTGTGCATCACCGCCACATTCAAATTGTGCATCACTGCGCATTCTGAACCTGAGTCCCCACCACATTCGAAATATGTGTCACCATCACATTCTAAGGTATGCGTCCCCGCCACATTCGAGATTATGCGTTACCGCCCATTCTGAAACTGTGTGCCACCTTCGCATTCTGAAACTGTGCATCACCATTGCATTCGAAACTGTGCATTACCGCCCACACTCCAAAACTGTAAGTCTCTGCCACATTAAGAATTGTATGTCACCGCCACATTCTGAAACTGTACATCACTGCACATTCCGAAATTGTACGTCCCTCCACATTCCAAATTGTGCATCACCGCTACATTTCAAAATTGTGCGTCATAGCCACATTCTGAAATTGTGCATCACGCCACATTCTGAAATAGTACGTCACTGCTACATTCCGAATTGTGCGTCACTGCCGCATTCTGAACCTGTAGTCACCGCCGCATTCCAGTATCGTCACCTCCCACATTCCAAATTGTGCATCACCGCTACATTTCAAAATTGTGCGTCATAGCCACATTCTGAAATTATGCATCACCGCCACATTCTGAAATAGTACGTCACTGCTACATTCCGAAATTGTAACGTCACTGCCACATTCTGAACCTGTGAGTCACCTCGCATTCAGAAACTGTGCATTACCACCACACTCCAAAACTGTAAGTCACCGATTAGACGCTTGGCCAGTTGGTTATGGTTGCTGCATGATATTTGTAATATAAAATATAGTATGTGAGTCTGTGCTCCATGGGTAACCCCCCCACACAAACCAGGTTTCAGTTACAGGAACTGACCAGAAGGTATCTGTAATGTAATTAACTTCCTTGAGAAGTTGCATTTTATAGCCTTTCTATGACCTCCTGCCTCTGAAGTTGGGAAACTAAAATATACATTTTATGACTTCCAGAAACAGGACATCATTTACTGATTCTGTTTGCTATATCTGCACCTAAGTGACACATGGCAGAGTTGTAAAACCTCTGATGTTCCTTGGGAAAATAAGAAACCAGCCTCCAGTTCAAAGGAAAGGCTTGATTAAGACTCTCATACTTCAGGAAATTTGTTTTGCTGAAGTCACATTATTAAAATATCTCCTGACAGGAAATCATGTTTGTATTTCTTTTGGTTCTAAAAGGAGGAGCTAGATGACTCATAGAAGGGGTGTGGAGACACAGAGTTTTAAACTGAATATTGTATCTGAACTTGGTTGTCATATATTCCATCTTGGGACACTAGAGACAGAGCTCTCAGCTCTCTGATCTAACTATAGCCACTTAGAGGTAATACATTAGATAGAAAAAGTCTAAATGTATTGTGGTAGGAGTTATTGTTTTGTACTTTTCCTTGTTTTCTTTTAAGTGACTGTATGCTCTTTGATATATTGTTCTGTGTTTACATTTTTCATATTTTTGTATCATCTTTAGTAAAAATTTTATTTTGAAAGACTGCTTCGGTCTGCCAGTTCTTTTTTGCATGTGACGTATAGAGGGTTAAGACTGACAAAAACTGTTCAAAAGCTTGATGGTGTCACTAAACTGGGAAAAGGTAAATAATATACCTAAAGTCTTTTGTAGAGCTTTAAAGGGTTCATTTGGATACCTAGTTAGGTGCCCTTAGGTGAAAGACATATCGTCCCCGGAAGAGAATATTATCTCAGCCTGTACATTTGGTGCGCTAGCATAAGGTTCACAGTTTGAATCCCCAGAACTTGAGACTAAAAGTGAGTCAGACCCACAAGCAGACAGGAGGGTTAACCTGTCTGTTACCTATTCACACTACTGCGCTCGGAGGTTGGCACTGTGGGAGTGGAGGGCCTGACCTGCTGGTATGCTTTATGACAACCGCCACATTCCAAAATTGTATGTCACTGCCACATTCTGAAATTGTACCGCCACCACCACATTCCGAAACTGTACATCACCTCCACATTCTAAAATTGTGCATCACCACCACATTCTGAAATAGTGCATCACCGTCACATTCTGAAAGTGTGCATCACCACCACATTCTGAAATTGTGCGTCACGTCACATTCCCAAATTATCGTCACCTCCACATTCCCAAAAGTGTACACCATTGCTGCATTCTGAACCCATGTGTGATGCTGCATTCTGAAATGTCATCACTGCCACATTTCCAAAACTATGCGTCAACACTGCATTCGAAACTGTGCGTCACTGCCACATTCCTAATTTGAGCAACATGGCCACATTCCAAACCTGTGTCACCACCGCATTCGAAACTGTGCGTCACCACCGCTTTCTGAAATTGTGCATCACCACTGCATTTCTGAAATTATGCATCACCGCCATTCTGAAACTCGCATCACTGCCACATTACGAAATTGTGCATCATTGCGCGTTCCAAACTGTGTCACTGCCACATTCTGAACCTATGCGTGACCACCACAGTCTGAAATTATGTGTCACTGCCACATTCTGAAACTGTGCGACACCACCACATTCCAAACCTGTGCATCACCACCGCATTCCAAGCGTGTGTGTCACTGCTGCATTCAAAATTGTGTGTCACTACTGCATTCCAAGTATGTATGCCCCGCGCATTCCAAACCTGTGCATCACCACTACATTCCAAACCTGTGCATCAAAGCCGATTCTGAAATTGTGTGTCACCACTGCATTCTGAAATTGCTAGTCATCGCTGCATTTCGAAACTGCTCATCACCACCGCATTCTGAAATTGTGCATCACTGCCATACTCCAAATTATGCATCTCCACCACATTCAAACTGCGCTTCACTGCCACATTCTGAATTATGTGTTACAGATACTTTCTGAGACTGTGCCATTGCTGCATTCCACAACTGTAACCTGGTAACATTTCAAAATCTCATACCTGTAGTATTTTAAAACTGCAGACAACTTTGACATTCTAAAGCCATGTTTGCTGCTGCATCCCCCACCCCCATCACATTCTGAAGTACTGTACCTTGCATCTGCATTATGGAAGTGCATGTGCTGACCCCCCATGTCAGTTTTACTTTTCAGATGTTTACTACACCTGCAGTTTTAAGTAACATAAAAGTAATAAGTCATATAAGGTAGCTTGCAGGAGGACTAAGTTGTGAGTTCAGGAGATGACATCAGCACAGCTCTTCACTGAAACTGGCTTTTAGATTTGATTTTGGCATGAGGCTGATTGAGCATATGCTGATCAAATTCTGAATTTATTGATGCCAAAAATGTTGGCCTCAGTCACTCTTTAACAAAGTTCCAAAGAGACGAAACCCCCTCGGGACTGCTTGTGCTGGTCCTCACCCTGACCCGTTAAGTGCTGTGCCTACGTTGCTCTTTTGATACTGGGATGTGACCCTTCTTATCCTGCACGTCCGCAGACAGAATCCAGACCAGAACCAAACAACGAACTTCCTTCAAATGGAAGGCTAAACAGTTTCACCTTGAAGTCTGATCAGCAGACCAATGTCTGAACCACATGGCCCTTATGGCCGATGCAGTGTGTAAGCCAAATGGGCTGATGTCGTAAACTGTCCACTGTAGAATCACCAAGAAAGGTGGATGCCATGGACACCCAACTGCAAAATGTTCGCACCCTCTGAATCAGGACAAGCAAGTCAGTGCAGTGACCAAAAGTTTCAGGCCCTGGCAACAATAAGTGAAGCACAGGAGGTACAAATGTTTGTGCCAGTGAGGCAAATGCCCTCCTGCATGCAGCATCTATCCACTTGTCATGTGCATCTGATCGGCCAGAGCACCCTCGACTGGAATGATGGTGTTTTATAGAATTGCAATATATGGAAAGCCTCAATAATACTATACAAAATTATACATAAATTTCCCAGTAATACATCACTACTCTCAATAATACTATCATGAGAAGTGATAATACTATTATTTTTGCTGATAATACTACAGTTCAAAGGTCATCTCCAAATGTAGTATTATCAATGGATCCATATATTACAAAAATAACAGAAATATAAGTGTTTTACGAGGCAATAATACCATCTCGATGTTTTGGGGACTTTAGGACCTCTGAGCTTCACTCTCAAGGTTCCATGTCCCAAAACCCTCGATGGTATTACTGCCTTTGTAATACACACTTATTTATCTATTATTCTATTTACAAACTGCCTTGTTTGCCAGAGGGGAGATTTACCTGCAAGACCTTTCCCTAAAAAGGATAATTCCTCATTTTTGGTTTAGGAAGATTTTTTCTCTGATCCACACCTGCCCACACTTGCTCAATAATTTGGTCACAATGAGTAAAACCTGGGAAATACTTTGGAGCAGAGGAGGATGCAGACAGAACTGGATTAACATCCACCATCTCCACGGACTGCTCTTCTGCTGTAAGGATCTACAAGCCTTAGCTATCAAAAGGACAAGGACTTATCAAATAGGAGTGGAATCAGAATCTTGGTCTTGGGCTCTGTCCTCTCTCCTTCCTCTATCTCCTCCTGGGAGGGGCGTCCTCCTCATCTGAGAGTAATTTTTTAAGGTCAGGAGTTTCTCCAAGATCCCGTAATCCTCATCTTGGCCTTCTACTAAGTCAGGGTTGGGGTCTGCCTGCACATCTGTGATTCCGCAACCTGCTCATGCTGCGTCGCCTGGACTTGCTTGTGTGGGCCCCAGACCTGAGGGGCCCGGTTTGGGGTCAGGTGTATCTGCTGGGATATCCTGCAGGACATCGGGCTCAGAAACTCACTGAGGAGCAATAAGAGATTTTTGCAATTCTGCTTTGCCACTGCCAAGAGACTGATCAGGTGCCTACCCCCACCCCAGCTCAGAGGACCAGCAGAGTGGCACCGTGTGGAAATATTATGTTGTGCAACACAATGAAAACAATATGTACCAATGGGGAGGGCCTCTTCACCCTTCTGCAGGTCTTATATATTTTCATTATTAATGGTCTCTTGTAAGCAATGGTGCCAATAACAGAACAAGGCATTTGTCAATGCCGAATGTTGTTGCTGGCATTGCCTTTAGTAGTGCATTGTGGAAACACGTTTGGCAGGATTGAAAAGCGACAGCTGTACTGTTCATAAGGAGGTGTAAAAAAATGGCAGTGGTAAACATGTAGCATGTAAGTATTGCAAATATGCAAAGTTACAAGGTGCGTGGGAAATGCATACGCACACTTGTAACACAGGCATTTATGGAGTTTTGGCACCAGATTTTCAACATAGGCATTTTAGCACCTCTACTCATGTACAGTGTCACTGTCATGTCCTCAAGCTGTCTCAAAGTGATTTCGCACAGTGACTGCGCTTATTCTTCACCAGACGTCAAAACACATTTCGGCAGGATATGTAAAATGACAGCTTTACTGTTCATCAAGAGGTGTGGAAAAATGCCAATGGTGAAAATCCAGAGTGAAAATATTACAAATGCACAACGTTACAAGCGTGCATGCAAACTGCACAATGTGGACGCATATAACATAATCATTTTATGGAGTATCGTCACCAAATTTTCAACATAGGCATTGTAGGACCTCTGCTCATGAACAGTGTCACTGTCATTTTTGCAATCTGTCCAGAACACTGATTTCCACAGTGACCATGGGTACTGTGCTACCGGAAGTGCGGAAACACATTTCGGCCAGGATGTGAAAAATGACAGCTGTACTGTTCACAAGGAGGTGTAGAAAAATGACAGTGTTGAAAATCTGGCATGAAAATAATGCAATTCCAGCGAGAATTCTGAGCGTCGCATGTAACTACTGGCATAGAGCTTGTAAAACAACCATTTTGGATTTTTCCACCAAATTTGCAACATAGGCTTTTTGAGAGCCCACCTGTGAACACTGCCACTGTCCTTGTGTTAATCGGTCCCAAAAAGGTGATTTCGTGCAGTGACTGCGAAATCACCTTTAGGGAACGATTAACGTCAAAACTGTGACAGAATTCATGAGGAGGGTCCCAAAACCCCATGTTGAAAATTTGGTCAATAATTCCAAAAATGCCCAAGATATGGAGCAAAGTTGAAAAACCCTATTCATTCCATTATACAGTTTACCAGCATTTCCTCAGTTTGCGGTTGGCTTTGAAGAGTGCAGACATGTTCCCGGTCCAGCGAAGATCATCGCGCGGACTCCAGAGGTAAGTATAGGGTGGGGTGGGGGGTGTGGGGAGGCAGGGTGCTAGCATGGGTGGAGTGCGGTGTGGTGGGTAGGGAGCCTCACGAGGACTGTTTTCAGTTTACAGGGACCAAGGGAAAAAAAAAAACATGGGCGGTTTTCTTTTTACAGGTCATTTCTTTTGTTTGAGGTACAGTAGCTGATGGGGTATTGGGCACCCCATCAGCACAGAAGAAGGGGACATGATGCCGACGAGGAGTGGGCTCCCCGGCACGGCACAGTACAACGGAAAGGGGATCGGATGCCGATGGGGATTGGGCACTCCGTTGGCAAACATTGTTTGGGTACAGTAGCTGATGGGGATTGGACACCCCATCAGCACCAAAGAAGGGGGACATGATGCCAATGGGGAGTGGGCTCCCCTCGGCTACAGTACAACGGGAAGGGAGGGTGGAAGCCAACGGGGATTGGGCACCCTGTCGGCAAACAACGAGGTGGGGGCAGGCATTCTGCCGAGGGAGTGGGCTCCCGTCGCCCATACTTCAAGGGCAGGGAAGCCGACCGGGGATTGGGCACCCAAGTCAGCACTGTCGACAGAGTAGTGGCAACTGTGCCACCATGCTACTAGCTGGCGAAAGCACGTAGGAAGGGCCTGCTCGTGTGACAAGCTTTGCTCAGATTGCAGCAGGCCTTTCTTAGATGTGCTTTCGTCAGCTTAGTATGCATGGTGTGGCGTGCTGATTGGGGAATGAGGATGCCCTACTGGTGCATGCCCTGCATTCGCCCAACAGCGACCGCGCCTCCATATCCCCACTGCCGCAAGATGTTGGCTGCGCCGCACGCCAACATAAGAAAAAATTACTCACCTTAGTAATGTTGTCTCTTCTAATGGAGTCTTGCTATATTATGACATATGCAGTGAGTCCCAACCTTCGAACTGCTCCGGAGGTGAAAGAGTTAACTTTCCATGCCAGGCATGGAACTCTGAGCTCGAGCTCGGTTGAAAACTCTGTCTGTTGTTCTTCAAACTCAAATTGTCAGATCTTTACGAGCTAAACTCACTAAGGTCCTGTGTGGAAGCTGTAAACCACACTAGTCAACTGGCTGCTAAATATAAGACACATTTTTGGTCCCAAAACAAAGACTCAAGTCAGGAGACCCAAAAATGAAAACACACACCAGTCACCCCAAAAAGGAGGGTGAAAAAAACAAGCTGGGCATCTACTAAGTGCCAACACTGCACTGCCCACCCACATCCCAAAAACAGAGGTTCTGAGAGGGCAGGCGGGGGAGGTCATAATATAGCAAGACTCCATTAGAAGAAACAACATTACTAAGGTGAGTAATTTTTGCTTCAAACAACATGAAGTCTTGCTATATTATGACATATGCAGACTACACAGCAGTACCTCCATGGAGGAGGGACAGAACCTACTTAGGAAATAGGCTTCAGCACACTTGTGTTAAACCGAGCATCACTCCTAGCCTGGATGTCCAGAGAGTAATGCTTGGTAAAAGTGTGAACTGTTTTCCAGGTAGCTGCTTGACAAATCTCTAGAATGGGGATGTCCCGGCAGCAGCCAGGGAAGCAGCTGTACCCCTGGTAGAGTGAGCCCTCAGGCCTGAGGGAGGAACCTACCAGCTTTTCATAACAGAATTGGATACAAGAGACAATCCACCTGGCAATGGATCTTTAGTGGCAGGTTTCCTTTACCAACCTCACCATAAGTGAGGAACAGTTGAGGGAGTCAAACCTGTGACCCTTGGTACGCTCAATGTAGTAACTATGGCTCTCTTCACATCTAAGCTGTGCAACCTTCTCGCCAGAGGAGGAATGGTCAGTGAAGTACACTGGAAGAGAAATAGATTGATTAAGGTGGAAATCTGAAACCACCGTAGGCAAGAACTTCCTGTTAGTCCTGAGGACCACCTTAACTCTATGAAAGGAGATAAAATCAGGCTCCACTGACAAGGCTTTGTAATTCACTTATGCGCTGGCAGAAGTGATGGCTACCAGAACACAGTCTTCAAGTCAAATACTTAAGCTCTGCTGAAGACAAGGGCTCAAAGGGAGGTTGTATAAGTTGAGCAATGCAAACATTAAGATCCCAGGCAGGGGCAGGGTCCCTGAATGGAGGGTTGGTGTGAAGTAATCCCTAAAAACTTAGAGAATACAGGATGAGCTGAAAGAGAAGAGGGTTTACCTGTTGAAATAAAAGCAGACACAGCTGCCAAATGCACCTTTAGGGTAGCTGGTCTCAGCCCCAAAGTGTTTAAATGGACCATATAATCCAGGACTGTGGGTAAATCAGCAGATACTGGGAAATATGCTTCCCAGAACACCATATGGAAAACCTCTTCTATTTGGAATTGTAAGTAGCCCTGGTGGAAGGCTTCCTAGAAGCCTTCAATATATCCATTACACCTTGGGAGAGTGTAGATCAGCAAACCTAACTCTTCAAGAACCAGGCCTTGAGATTGAAAGATTTGAGGTTCGGTACCAAACCCTTCCCTGAGCACAGGTTAACAGATTGTGATTCCTGGGAAGACACAGGGAAGATGGACTGCTAAGGACAGTAGGAGGATACCAGGGTTGTCTGGCCAATCTGGAGCAATCAGAATCACTTTGTAGGATTGAGATCTGATTTTGACTAACACTTTGAACAGAGACTTGAAGGGGGGGGAAGCATAGGAAACTTCCTTCCCAGTTGAGAAGTAAGGCATCCAGAGGGACTGAGTCAGACACTGGGGACCTGCAGCAAAAAGGGAAGTTGGTGATTGTCTGGGCTGCAAAAGATCTATCTGCGGGTGCCCCATCTGGCAAATATACTCCCCAAGACCAGGGGATCCAGTGACCATTCGTGATGGCCCTGGGAAATCCTGCTGATAGCATCTGCCAGGACATTGTCCTTGCCTGGGAGGTGAACTGCCATAAGGGAGGTGTTCAGGGAGTGACCAGAGACCACAACTTCATTGTCTCGGTGCACAAGGCCGAGACCGAGTGCCTCCTTGTTTGTTGATGTACCACATTGTAGTGGTGTCTGTTCTGACCTGTACAACTTTGTTCTGAACAGATCTGGAAAAGCTTGAAGTGCTAGAAAACTGCTCTGAGCTCCAACAGGTTGATGTGGAGCAGAGATTCCTGAGGGGACCACAGTCCCTGGGTAGTGATAGTCACTCATGTGAGCACCCCACCCCAAGAGGGATGCATCTGTAGTAAGGATTAAAGAGTGAGACTGAGTGACAAAGGGAACCTCTTGTCTCAGGTTGTTATGATCCTGCCACCACTGTAGGGCTTGGATCAGGGTTCGAGTTACTGGGATCAACTTGGTTAGAGGGTCCTTTCTTTGAGACCAAAAGGCTCTCAAATGGAACTGAATGTCCCTCATCTGAAATCTGGCTCTTGCACTACTGCTGTAGAAGCAGCCATGTGTCCCAGGAGCTGCAGAAAATGCCTTGCTGGTCGAGAGACCTGCAGTGGTGAATGAGGAGGCCAGAGAGACCAGGGTCCTTGCCCTGTCCAAAGGAAGGACGTGCTCTGGCTTCCTTCTGTGTTCAGTTCTCGCGCCTATGAAGGTGGAAGCTGGACAGGCTCTAGAACTGACTTGGAAGACTGAGAAGGAAACCTAGAGAGGTAAGCAGTTGCTGAGTTATCTGAAGATGTAACTTGACTTGGTCTGGAGACTGGCCTACTATGAGCCAGTCGTCCAGGTAAGGAAAGATGGCAATTTTTGCCTTCTTAGGTAGGCAACTGCTACTGCCAGGCATTTTGTGAATACCCTTGGAGCAGAGGTGAGGCCAAAGGGCATTGCTCTGAACTGGTAATGGCCTGAGGGCAGCTCGAACCTGAGGTACTTTCATGGGAGCTTCTGATGAGAATATGGAAGTAGGCATCCTTGAGGTCCAGGGACGCTAGCCAGTCCCTGGCCTTAGAGAGGATAAAATAATTCCCAGAGTCACCATTCTGAATTTTGGTTTTAAAGGTGCTTGTTTAGGTATCTGAGATCCAGGATGGGCCGCCATTCTCCTCCTTTTTGGGGTAAGGAAGTACCTGGAGTACAATCCTTTGCCCTGGTGTAGGGGTGGAACCTTTCCACGGCTCTGAGAGCCAGGAGGGTAGAGACTTCTGCCTCTAGGGCAAGTGCCTCTGATGGATTTGCAGGTGGAAAGGATCTGGTTCTCATCTTTGAAATTTTTTGAAGCTGAGAACCAGTCCCTGGCTTACTACTTCCAGGACCCACTTGTCTGATGTTAAAGACTTCCAGTCCTGGACAAAGTAAGCCAGCCTGCCCCTAAAGGTAGTGAAGAATCGGCCCTGGCCACCCCAGCAGGGTGTCTGCTTGGCAGGGGCTTTAGGCTGAGGGGTGGAAGCAGGTCTGCTTGTACCCGCCTGCCTCTCCCTCTAAGAACCCCCTCTGGGCATAAGCTGAAGAGGAGGCCTGGGCTTGGTAAAAGGCCTATGAAAAGGCCTGCCCCTGCCCCTGAAGGCTGCCTTTGAGGAGTAGCCTGCCTTCCTTTGCCTGTGCACTCCTATAGGTGGTCCTATACTTATCCATTTTTTCATGTAATTCTCTGTCTGCTCCCCAAACAGAGAATTACCCACAACAGGAAAATCCATGGCCTTAGTCTGGGTATCCTCAGACAGGCTAGTACATCTGAGCCAAGCCATTCTGCGAAGAGCCACAGATGTAGCCATGATTCTTGATGACACATCATTAGAGTCCATTGCAGCATGAAATTGCACCTTAGATGCCTCAATACCATCAGCAGCCACCTGCTCCAGCTCCTTGGCAAGCTGGCCAGGGACCTGCTTTGCTAGAGCCATAACAGTATCCCATCTGGATTTCTGGTATCTAGCAACATAAGCCATATAATTTGCCTGTCTGAGTCCCAAGGATGCTGCCATGTACTGTTTCTTTGCCATGGCATCGATCCTCCTGGAGTCCTTGTCAGGGGTGTGAAGCCAAGGAATATTTGCCTTGTCACAGGCTGCAGCCTGCACTACCCTAACATGGCTGCATTGTTGTGTAAGGAACCCCATATCTGAGCCTGACAATGTGTACCTCATGTCCATTCTCTTATCCACAGGAGGTATAGTGTGATGAGTTTTAGAATTTTAACTGTCTGTTTCCCAAAAGATTTATGCAAAGGAATAGACAGTCTCCTAGACTCCGGATATCCATCATTTCTACATAGTCAGGCTCCTCTTGATCATCCACAGCTTCCTCCATAGGGAGCTGGAGGGTTTCAGCCACTTTTTATAAAACATAAAATGAGAAGGGACTTAGAAAGCCTAGGAGGAGACACTCCTGAAGGTCTGTCTGGGGAGATGTCCGTTCAATGGGCACATCCAGACTTTCAAACCACATTCACTCTCCTCATACTCCTCTTCCCCTCCTCCGTTCATAAAATTCCTCTAAATCATACTCTTGAACCGTGGAACCAACTGAACTTACCTCAGCTTACCTGATGGTGCCGGTTCGATCGGAACTAGGGAAAGCGACTGGACAATTTTAATCGCTTTGGCTATTTCTTCAGCGGTTGGAGAGGAAAGTTTTGGCTCCACACCAGCTGATTTCCTAGTCCTTTTGCTGGAACCGACTCCTCGAGTCGGCTCTCCTTTTCCCGAGGGGAAGTCTCGCCTGGTCAGAGGAGACTCCTCCAGTTCTGGTTTCAACCGAACTGGGGTTGGCCATCCGGTCAGCAGACTTTTGGCCTCCCTTCCTGAGCCTATCAACTCTCTTTTCCAGGGTAGCTGCAGGAAAATTTTGCAAATCTGGCAGTCTGCACTGAGGTGGTCAAACCCCAGACAATAAGCACAGGTGGTGGGGGTCAGCCTTAGCAAAGACTTCCCCAGAGACACTGCAGTACTGAAACCCAGTGGGCCCGGTTTTCTTTTGGGTTTCTCAGACATAGTGCCAGTCCTACCAAACTTGCCCGTTTATGGCAATCCGCTAAACAAGACTCTCTTATGGTTCCCAACCGTGTCACAGGTCGTGGAAAAAGCGTAATGAAATCCGGCTTTTTAGAACCGATAAGAACCGGTAACCATACTCTAAAAGACAGATTAATATATTTTAAACAACCTGATCGGTTCAAACCGAACCGATAAAACCGTTTACAAGTTCCACACAGAAAGTAAATGAAAACCTATCTAGTACTTACAAATACCACAGACAGAGCTTGAACCGACCGGTTGCGGTTTAAATTCGGTCAAAACCGAGAAAATAATACTTTAACCGACAAAATGAACCGAGCAGAAGGAGAAATCTCCGGGCGACTGTTCAGTGAGGCGGAGTAAAGAATCTGACAGTTTGAGTTTGAAGAACAACAAAGTTTTCAACCGAGCTCGAGCTCAAAGTTCCATGCCTGGCATGGAAAGTTAACTCTTTCACCTCCAGAGCAGTTCAAGGTTGGGACTCACTGCATATGTCATAATATAGCAAGACTTCATGTTGTTTGAAAAACAGTGACAGGAAAAAAAAACAGATTTTAAACTGTGTTATTGATATTGTTGTTACATTAGTCAAACCAACTGCCAAATGATCCAGTAGGCTTCAAAAGCGTTAAACTTGGGTGTGCACGTGCCCTGGGCTCACTGAGGTGCTAGCTATGTGTGCGAGCATGCACATGTTCTATCGCATGGGTGCACTTGTGCAACAGAAGGCAATGGAGATTAGTGCTAAACAAAGTTGTTAGCACTGCACACGCGAACTCACAGGTGCATGCCCAGGACACTGGCAGGAAGCTGAACTGATGAAGAAGTGCATGACCAGCCCTAATGGCGCGGCCGCGCAAACGGTGAAAATGGAGGTTGAGGTGGAAAATCACCAAAAAAATGACAAGTTGACCAAGTCCACATTTCCAGGAAACAGTGAAACACACAAAACCTCAAGCTGGAGGAAGGGGGGCAAGGGAACCGCAAAGACGAGTGACCCCAAAGCCCTAAACTCCCAATAATTTAAATACGTACCTACCTGTGGCACCTTTTTTCTTTTCTTTTTAAAGTTTAAAACAGGAGACAATTAAAACACCCTAGCAAGGCAGAAGTGGTTCCCAATCCACACAGGGAATGAGAAAAAGGCAGGTTCCTCGCTACCACGCCCGGCGACCGGGTTGGAGGCGGACTCGGTGTCGTCGGTGGGTCGGCCGAGGAGATAGGCTTGGCGTCCAACGACAGCTCGCCTTCTCGAGGAGGATTGCATCGCGACACTTGCATGACCCGAGCGGAGGCTCGAGACTGCAAGCTCCACTTGGGAAGTCGGCGGCCATTGGGCAACATGGGCGTCGGCGCGTGTGTCATGATATCGGGGAGGTTACCTGCTGCTCGGGGTAGGAGAAAAGCGGAAACAAACCTACCTCAGCGGGGAAGATGGTAGGACCATGGCTGTGCCCCAATTGCCTGTGTCCACCCAGCAGACCTCAGACCCGACTTAAATGTATGGGGCATTTGAAAACAGCCCCCTACTGCCCGCCTGGGTAACTGCGGCCCATGGGGGCCAGGGTCTGCTTGGTAGGGTTCGGGCAGTGGGATGTCCAGTTGTTCTCCTGAAGGGTCGGAGGTGGCAGGCTAGAGGAGGAATAAACAGAAATTTCAAAAAAACAGGTAGGTTATTCAATTTAAAAGCTGCAGCTTAACAGGCACAATTTAAATTTAGGGATGCTCCCTGAAACAGGTAGCCAACCTGCAGAGCAGAACTGCAACCCCAACTGAAGTCTTGAATCTTGAAACTTGAAATTCTTGAGAGAAGAGAAAAGTAGCTTTGTCCCTTTGAATGGCACAGCTTAACTGGGGAGTTGCTGCTGATTTTTGTTGTATTTTGTTTTAAAATTAGTTTGTAACTTAGTGATTGTGTATTTATTTATATTTTGTATTAGATTGTTTGTAGTTGGTATGATTATGTGAAACTTGGAGAGTTTGCTAGGACTGTCTTGAAAACTGGATTGTATTATCCAAATGACATGTATTATTCCTGTATAAAAATAATTTTTTACTACTACTACTACTACTACTACTGCTGCTGTTGCATGGAATCCTCATGTGTCCAACATTCTAAAGCTTGGCTATGCTATTCTCAGTAGGGGTGCATGATACCAGTTGTTTTGATTAGCCACTGACAATGTGGAGGGCTACAGAATCACTATCCACAGTCTGGCTGATTACTAGCAGTCCTCCGAGAAGGGGCGCGCTGCCCTAACTGGCGAACAGAGACTAGAGGACTGAGGCCCCAAAGCAGCATTGTGATGACTCAGCACATAGAAGCTGTAGTGGAAGATGAATATGTGTGCTTTAGACCAGGTTGCAGCCTTGCATATCTCCTGAATGGGGATATCACGGAAGCAGCCACAGAGGCAGTGGTATGTCTGGTGGAATGAGCTGTACTTACCACTCATACATAGAAACATACACAGATTTTGACGGCAGATAAGGACCGCTTGGCCCACCCAGTCTGTCCATTTCCCTACCTGATGGATAAGCTGCAGATCCTAGTTAACCAGCAGCCTACTTCTTCCTAGCCCCACCCTAGAATTGCCTTATGACTGTCCCATGCATGCTTGAATTCCACCACTGTTTTGACTCCACAACCTCCTCCGAAGGCGTTCCATGCATCCACAACCCTCTCTGAAAAAATACTTCCTTAAATTACCTCTGAGCTGCCCCCTTCTATCTTCAAATTGTGCCCCTTGTTCTTGCAGACACTTTTTTTGAAAGATGCTACCCTCTTGGACTTTGTTGATTCACTTGAGGTACTTGAAAGTTTCTACTGTCTCCCCTCTCCTCCTTTCCTCGAGGCTATACATATTAAGCTCCTAAAGTCTCTCTTCATATGTCTTCCGTGCAGACCCTGCACCATTTTAGTTGCCCTCCTCTGGACAGCTTCCATCCTGTCTATGTCTTTCTGGAGATTGGGTCTCCAGAACTGCACCAGTACTCAGATGGGGTCTCACCAGCTGTCTGTACAGAGGCATAATAACTTCCTGTTTTCTACTGGTGATGCCTCTCCCTATGCATCCCAGTATCCCCCAGCCCTCCTTGCTGCCCTCTCACATTGCTTGCCCACCTTTAGGTCATCTGATGTGACTACCCCCAGGTCCCTTTCCATTTTGTTGTTGTTAGTATCTCACCCCATTGTGTACTCTTCCCTGGGTTTTGTTTCCCAGGTGCATTACCTGCACTTCTTAGCATTGAATCTAAGCTGCCATACATTTGACCATTCCTCTAACCTTGCCAAGTCCCTTCTCATCCTTTCCACCCCACCTTGTGCATCAACTCTGTTGCAGATCTTTGTGTCATCTGCAAAGAGACATACTTTCCTTCAGTCCCTCTGCAATGTTGCTTATAAAGACATTGAAAGGACCGGATCTAATACTGAACCCTGCAGTACCCCATTAGTAACCCCCCTTTCTTCAGAGTGGACTCCATTTACTATTACTCTCTGTGTCCTATTCTCCAGCCAATTCTTTACCCAGGCTGTCATCTTGGGACCCACTCCCAGACTGGCTAACTTGTATATTAATCTTTGTGTGGGACTGTGTCAAATGCCTTGCTAAAGTCTAGGTAGGCCATGTCCACAGCCCCTCCCTGATCTACTACTTTGGTCACCCAGTCAAAGAAATCTATCAGATTTGTCTGGCATGACCTTTCGCTGTGAATCCATGCTGCCTTGGGTCCTGTGCCCTCTGGCCTCTAGATACTGAGCAATTCTTTCCTTCAGAAGTGATTCCATCATTTTCCTACCACTGAGGTTAACCTAACAGGTCTGTAGTTTCCTGCTTCTGCCTTGCTCACACTTTTGTGAAGGGAATCACATCTGCCCTCCTCCAGTCCTCGGGTACCACCCCATCCTCAATGATTTGTTAAAGAGGGTAGTCAGTGGTGTCACTAGTTCTACCTTAGTTCTTTTAGAATTCTGGGATGAATTCCATCAGGCCCCATTGCTTTGTCCACCTTCAGTTTTAAGAGTTCTTTCAGAACCCTTTCTTCTGTAAATGGGCTGGTATCAACTTCTGTATCCAGAGTGTTTCTACTGTTTGTTTTAGGTACCTCCCCATCTTCCTTTGTAAATACTGAGCAAAATATTTGTTTAGTATCTCTGCCTTTTCACAGTCACCCTCTGCCCACCGTCCCTCCTCCCTTTATTAAGCCTCACTAACCCTCCCTTGGTCTTCCTTCGCTCCCTGATGTATTTATAAAAGGTTTTGCTCCCTTCTTAACTGAGTTGGCTATCTTTTTCCTTGGTTTGGGCGTTGCTGTTCTGACTGCCTTCCAGCTTCCTTTTGCTTTAACTGGTACAGTTCTCTGTCCTGCTCCTTCTGTGATTCCTTGTACTTCCTGAATGCTTTCTTTTCTCTTGAACCTTCACTGCCACTTCCTTTGAGAACCATAGTGGCTTCTACATCGCTTCATTTTGTTTATTTGCTTCACACAAAGGCTTGTTACCTCTGTGATGGCAGTTTTTATTATTCCCCATTGTTCTTCCACCCTCCTTCCTGCCCATTTGCTAGTGCATTCCTTAGCACTCACCTATTTTGGCAAAGTCAGCCCTCCTAAAGTCCAGTACTTTTGCCTTTGTATGGCTTGACTCTATTGCTGTGTTTATTGTGAACTTATACTGTTCGATGGTCGCTAGTTCCCAGATGGCTACCCACTTCTACATCTGTGATCTCTCTTCATCTCCATTTGAGAGAACCAAGTCTAAGATTGCTCCCTCTCGAGTGGGCTCCAATACTAGTTGTCTGAGGCATGCCCCTGTAGGCATCTAGAATAACCCCACTCTTGAGTGGCTGCTGCAACTGCACTCCAGTTAACATCTGGCATATTCAGATCACCCATCAGCAATATCTCCCCTTTCTGCCATTCAAGTATTCTATCATTTCCTTGTCCATTTCCTCCCCTGAGGAGAAGGTCTGTATCTAAGCCCTGTCTGCGGATTGTGGTGCCATTGCCGGTCTCCAAATTTACCTGCAGTGCTTCTTCTCCTCCCTGTTTTCCTTTTGTTCTGTTGCTTTGATTCCTTCCCTTATGTAAAGAGCTACCTCCTCCTCTTTTACCCTCCCTGTCCCTCCTGTAGATAGTGTATCCTGGTATGTTTACGTCCCAGTCATGGTTTTGTGTGTACCATGTTTCTGGGACTGCCAATATCCAGATGTTCCTCCTCCATCAAGGCCACTAATTCAGGATGCTTGTTACTCAGACTACGGAATTGGTACTCATTGCTCTTCATTTTTGATGGCTTTACCTTCTTTTGCAGCACCCCCACTGACCTTTCTACCTCGGTCTTTTTCTCATTTAGTACCCTGTTTTGTAGGGAGAGGCTGGGATTTTCTTGCTGCTTATCAGTGCCTCCCTTGACTAGTTTAAAAGCTTGCCAATGAAGCATTTAAACCAATTACTCAAAGACTTGTTCCTTCCTGGACAGATGCAGACCATCCTGCCAGTATAGGCTGGTGTCCCTCAGGTGGAACCCCAGTCCCAGTGAAGCCAAACCCTGTGCTCCACACCATTTTTCAACCATTCATTAAACTGCATGGTGCAAAGTACCTCGCCTCACTCATGCCATTGACAGGCAGCACCTCAGAGAAGGATATTGTGTGTGCTGCTTGTCTTAGGCCCCTCCCCAATTCTACAAAGTCCTTCTGCACTGCTCTAATCTCATGATGAGCCAAGTCATTTGTCCCTAGGGTGGACAATGACGCCCAGCTCAGACTCCTGCAGCTGTTCTGTGATCCTGAGGATGCGCTCCTGTCTCTCCAAGCCATGGCACCAGGCTGGCACCTTACTTCAGTTTTCCTGCTCCCCCAAGTTCTATCCCCTAATAACTGAGTCCCCACCAGGAGCTGCTTCCTTTCCTTGTGGTGTCCTCTGCCCTCCTTCCTGTGGGCCTCCCTTGTGACAGTTGTCCTCAGCCTCCTTAGTCTCCTCTCATGGTGCATCCATAGGGGAGCTATGCTCCCCAGAATGGGTGTATGGATTGTGGAGTGGAACAACTGACTGGGTGTGCCTCTGTTCCACCATCCTCACCTCCCTGAGCCCACTGTGGTCCAACTGCTGTGCTTTCTTCCAACCTCTGAGGGTAGTGGTAGGCTCTGGTGCTCCCTGGATGGGTGAGGTTCCTTCCTACCGTCCAGTGTGGCCTGGGGAAGGTTCCCTACTACTGTCCAGTGTGGCCTGAAGACGGGCAACTTCCTCCCTCAGGGCAGAGAGTTGTTCGCAAATAGGGCAGCATCTCAGCCTCCAGAAAGACTCCCGGAAGATTGCTGCCCCACAGCCATTACATTGCACTACTTCCCACATTTTTTTTGTGTGTGTGTGATTGGTTTGTTATATAGAAATATATATATTATACAATGTGTATACTTATATTGTCAGTGCAGTGTGCTAGAGAGGATATGACAGTGATGTGCCTTGCACTCTTGAGGGAAAGTGTCAGAACCCCAGGTATAAAGGGACTATTTCCAGGGGTGGGTGGGGTGGGGTGGGAAGGGTTGGGCCTAAACTGTGCCCTCACAAAACAATCAGCTAAAAGCTCTGACCCACGCTGCGATGAGTGCCTTCCTGTCAGCAAGATGCCCTACACAACAATTTGACAGAGAAAACACCTGCTAATCAAACAAAGAAAATCCACACATCCAAGTCAGACACAGGTAAACCTCCCCAGCCCCAAAACAGGCCTGGTGGTTTGTGCTCTGAAAGCAGTCAGCCCCAAAATAAGTCAGCTGTGCTTTAAACTCTTCCTGCACTGAAAATCTTAAAATTGTAACAAACAAACGAAACCTAGATCCACCTCCTCTGTTGCTTGAAAGACTGTCTTTTCCTATTTCACACTGCAGGTTTTGCTATGACAACCCTTAACCACAGTAACTTATTTAAAAATAGTTTAACTATCACAAACTCCTACGCACTAGTAAATTATTTAAAATAGTTTCTGTCCCAAAATCCTAGTAGTCAATCCAGCTACCCCTAAGGGACAACCAAAATGCAGTATTCAAACACTTGTGAAGTTACTTCCAAGATAAGCAAGTTTGCAAGCTCCTTTTTCAACTCCTCAGCCACCTGTAATTTACCACCAGCTCCTTTTTCCAACTCCTCAGCCACCTGTAATTTACCACCAGATGGGAAACTCAATATCTGCCAGACTATAGCAGAGGTCAATGAACTTGTCCATTGTCTGCTTAGCTTCTAGTCTGCTAGAGCATGGCTTCAGCACATGTGATGAACAGCTAGTGAGCCTCAGATAAATTCTGACATGCACTCCTTATAATGGGATAGCACTCTCCAGAGGTCCAGGGTGTGAAGCCTGCGACTGACATCAGAGGTTAGATTATTAAAATAACTGGGAGAAGCCCACTGGGTGGTGCTGAGGGTTGAGGCACTGGATGCCACATCTCACACCATGGCAAGCTTGGTTTGGAAGCAGACTCGAGTTGCCGGGGTCAGCCAAAGGGGAGAGAATCGAGCATCCGAGGGACTGCTCTCCTCTCCGCTGGAGGGAAGACTTGTCAGCCCGGTTTCTGACTGCCACTAGGTGGAGGTCTGGTGGTGCAGGTTAGGGCAGCACGTATTGGGAGTGTTTGTGACTGCTGAGTTCTGTGTGCCTCCACACGCACACTCACATGGGTCACACAAGGGAAGGGAGAAAAGCAGAAAAGAGGATTAGGGCTGTGTGAAGCTCTGCCTGTCCCTCTGTGGACCCATGCTGCTACCAAACCTTGCAGTCCAAAATGGATCATATACTCAGGGAAAGAGGATGACCCCCTTCCCTGACCCTGACGGGGATCCATGGAGTGCCCGAACGCAAGTGGTACCGGGGAGGCTGACATCAGTGCACAGGGACAGGGCTGAGAAGCCACCCCAGATCCCATATGAGAAAAAGGAATATGGGAAAAAAAAAAGAAATAACCAGGCTAAAATGGAACTCGACATAACCTTTGGTAGGCATTTCACATGGAGGCGAACATGACTTTGTCCTCATGGAAGACCAGATAGGAAACTCCACTAAGACTGCCTGGAGCTCACTCACTATTCTGATAGACGTGATTTCCACCAAGAAGCTGGTCTTCCATGACAAGTGTGACATCTCACACTTCTCACAGTCTCAAATGGCTGCCCATGAGCACAGTCAGGACAAGCAGTAGGTCCCACGGAGGCAGTGGTTTGTGCACCAGAGGGACAAAAGATCCAGGCCTTTGAAAAATGCCAGATCACCTTTTCCTGCACCACCATCAGCATACCAGCTTGCATCCTTAGTCTTCCACTTTCACCTCCATCCCCTACCCCAGTTCTTTCACTGAATGATTGGTCCAATCAGGTGACCACATGTCCTGCCCCCCAATATGCCACGGCATTTGTGCAACTGAGGGAGGGAGGGTTGGATAGAAGACTGGGAGAGCAGGAGAAAACACCCCATGATGGCCTGCTAGAGTCTCCCATGCCATCCTACCCTTCTGTGCACTGACCCTGTCCCCAGCTGGGTTGCAATATACTATATGCCTTTCTTCTCTGTTGGTAGCAGCGGTGGCCCCTCGTGAGATAATCTGGAACATGGGAGCACTTGAACAACCAGGGGAATCTGGAGGTGGGGACCAGAAAGCAGGAGGTGAGACTGGCAGGCAACAGGTGCTCTGTTGTGGCCCAAAGAAAGGAACTGGGTCTTCTCACTATGCACCAGTATAAAGAGTTTTCATGCTGGTAAGATGTGACATGCAGCACAACAAAACAGCTGATTTTCCCCAACTTTCAGTTTATCTTTTACTCTCAACCTCTCTGTAAAAGTGGATGACTGACTCATGAAATGACCATGAACAAATCACAAACTACACTTAAAATAAAGTTCCTACAGTTGTACTTATGTTGTTCATGATGTTGGTTAAGTTAGTTTAAGGCTACCAAATTTCTGGGAGGCTCAACTGGGACACACGGTGAGCTGGTGGGTGGGATCGACTGCCATGAGCAACCAAAAAGTTGACCTGCACTATTTGCATTTGACATCATACTTTGTCAGTTTCAGGAGGAAGAGAAATTCCTCCTGCAGTTTGTCATGAAACACATACACTTGTGTTTAGATGTCATCACAATTTTCGTTTTCTTTCCATGTCATGTCTGCTCCTGTGCAAGTTAGTTGGTGTAAGCATGTGGTACATGCTGGTAGAAGCACACACGATCACCTGCACATGCACACAGCAGTTCACAGCAGTGAAAATAGCGCACATACATACAGTGCGAGCAGCATTGTGCAGGGCAGAATTCTCAAAAGTGAGTAAATCTGGGACTAAAATTTGAAACCGGACATAATCAAGTTTCAAGAATGCTTCAGGACACCCTTTCTGAAATCAGGACTGTCCAGATGTTTGGTAGCTTTAGTCAATTTAGTTAGCTCTTCTGAACTAGGGCAGCTCTTGTCTCCATTTCAGACAGCACTATAGTGCTAACAACTGAAAGCTGACAAAGTTACCATGGGGTCATGGGGACTGAAAGCCATATCAACAAAAATGCAAATACTGCTGTATTATGGACAAAAATCACAGACAACAGAAAACACACAGTATTTATACAGTTGCTAAAAATATGACATACATATTTTCCCATACCCAAAACGGTATACTGTTGTACTATATAAACAATTCCATAAAATACAGAAAACGAAAGAGCACCATCAACAGAATGCATGCTTTCTGCAGCAGTGTCACAGCTTTTTGATTAGAGAAGGATTAAGCCCTCCTGCCCTACATAAAATGGAGAGATTAATGTTAATGTTTTATTCCATGACTGATATAAAAACACTTCTAAATACAACTAAGAATATAAATCGTAATTTAGTACTATTAATTAATTTTATCATGTATTCTAGGCAACAATTGTGGCTAAGCAACATTTTCTTTTACCAAATTACGATAAAATAATTAATCTCATTACAGCAAGCAGACCAGAAGGCGAACAACAGAGTTGAACACTGTCTGTAAAATCTAGTATTCCACAAGCTCACATTCCAGAAGGCTACAGTAGAGGAAATATCAAGGAAGGCACAATGGACAGTCTGTTTGTAAGATTAATGAGCTGGGAGCTCCTTCGTGCACTTTCACTAGTTAACACAGGAATTTATAAGTATCAAGAGTTTTGATTAAAAAAAAACATTTCCTATGTAGGACATGTAAAGGTACATGCATCAAGAATGCAGAATATACTGCTATTTAAAACCAAGGCTAAAGATTTTTATCTGAAAACAGTAACTTGGCTGTGCACACAACATGCTCTGTCCTACTCAGACAACAGCACACAGTCCTTTTCATAACCAGATGATAATGGGGTCAAAACATCTCTGTTAGTGTGGGGATGGGGAAAATACTGGCATAGAAACTGAATGATTAACATGGAATTCCGAGACAACCTTAAGTGAGAACCTTATGAAAAATTAGGTACCATTCAGAGGCTTGAAACTCACTCTCCTTGCTATGATTACTGCTACAGGTATTAAAAAGGCTGTTTTCAAGACAAAAGCTTTACAGGCCCCATACATAGTTGCAAGGACTGTTGCCACGCATTTACAATGATCACTTTGAACAAGTCCTCAGAAGTGAGCCAGCTGTGCACAGCCTTCCCTGTAGAATTGTTAGTGACACTGTGACCATATGCGAAAGTCGGGTCGCTATGCATAAAGCAGGGTGACTTCTCGTGATATATGGTCTCAGAGTCTGCTACTGAGGATCAGGTGAGGGGCAGGATTGCTGGAGGACTGAGCTTTAAACATAAACAGTTACATACTTACTATAACAGTAGATCTTTCAGAGAATCAATTTCATCAGGCCACACCTCTGGAATGATACCCATGTCAACACTAGGATCACATGGAAAACTACAGAAACAAGGGGCCACCCACAATGATGTCATCGTCAAAGCGTCTACATAAATGCAGGCAGCCCTATCTCCTTAGTTCCCTGCCAGAGATTATGCTTGGATTACCTCTCTGTGGGGAACCAGGAATAGAAGGCAGCACCCATTATACAAGGTGACAATGGTGCTGAAAAGGAAGTGATTAAATGACTCAGTGCAGGAAGTCCGTGTCATACTCTTGAATGGGAAGAAAGGTGGGTCGGTATGGCCTTAATGAAAGAGATTCTCTCAAAGATCTACTGCTACATTAAGTACGCACCTGTTCTATTATCTTTGAGGATATCTCTTTCATCAAACCACACCTTTAGAACGAGTTCCAAGCAGTACCAAAAACTTTCAATCTGGGCAGATGGAGATACACTGATTTATGTAAGTAGGCCCTGTAAACAGCCAGGTTAAAGCCTGTTCATGTGTGAAACACAATGTTCACATTGTAATGTTTAGCTAAGTGTGGACAATGTTCCATGTGGCAACTGCACAAATCTCAGCAGCTGAAAACACTGTGGAAATAAACAACAAGAAGTGGAGGACCATGAACCACACCAGGAAGTTCCTTACTGTACTTCCTACAACACAACGTATCTACAATGTGCCAACCATTTGACAGGCACTGTTTAGACACAGGGCACCCACTTTCCCAGGGATGAACAAAACAAATGGCTAAGAGGACTTTCTGCAGTCTTTGTGTAGGCCTACAAAGAAAAAAATTACTCACCTTAGTAATGTTGTTTCTTCTAATGGAGTCTTGCTGTATTCTGACAATAGCAGTGAGTCCCAATCTTGAACTACCCGGAGATGAAAGAGTTAACTTCCATGCCAGGCATGGAACGCTGAGCTCGAGCTCGGTTGAGACTCTGTCTGTTGCTGTTTGAACTCAAACCGTCAGATCTTTATGAGCTAAACTCACTAAGGTCCTGTGGAAGCTGTAAACCTACATTAGCCAACTGGCTACTAAATATAATAACAGATTTTTGGTCCCAAAACAAAGACTCAAGTCAAGAAACCCAAAAATGAAATAAACACAACACCCACTCACCCAAAGAAAAGAGGGTGATAATAAAAGGTGGGGCACCTCCTGAGTGCCAACACTGCTACTGCCCACACATATCCCAAAAACAAAGGTTCTGAGAGGGAAGGTAGAGAGGTCGAATACAGCATCTACTCCATTAGAAGAAACAACATTACTAAGGTAATTTTTCTTCAAACAACATGAAGTCTTGCTGTATTCTGACAATAAGCAGACTACCAAGCAGTACCTCCATGGAGGAGGGACAGAACCTACTTAGGAAATAGGCTCTGAAGCACAGCTGTGCTAAACCGAGCATCACTCCTAGCCTGGATATCCAGAGTAGATGCTTGGTAAAAGTGTGAACTGTTTTCCAGGTAGCTGCTTGACATATCTCTAAGATAGGAATATCCCTGGCAGCAGCTAGGGAAGCAGCTGTACCTCTGGTAGAGTGAGCCCTCAGGCCTGAGGGTGGAATCTTACCTAGTTTTTCATAGCAAACTGAATGCAAGAGACAGTCCACCTGGCAATGGATCTTTTAGTGGCAGGTTTTCCTTTACCAACCTCACCATAAGTGAGGAACAGTTGGAGGAGTCAAACCTGTGACCCTTGGTATGTTCTATGTAGTAGTTAAGCTAGCCCTGGCAAAAGAAACACAGGTGAGCAAAGACTTCCCACACACACTACAGTGTTGAAACCCAGTGAGCCCGGTTTTTCTTTGGTTTCTCAGACATGGTGCCAGCCCTAACAAAACTTACCCTTTAATGGCAATCTGCCAGGCAAGATACTTTATCGGTTCCTGACCGTGTTACGGGTCGTGGAAAAACCATAATAAAATCCGCTTTTTTAGAACCGATAAGAACCGTAACTACACTCTAAAAAGTAGAAATAAATATTTTTAACAACCTGATCGGTTCAAACCGAAACCGATGAAACGCTTACAAGTTCCACACAGAATAGAAAATCAATATAACCTATTTAGTACTCACGAATACCACAGACAGAGACTGAACCGATATAGTTGCGGTTTAAATCGTTGGAAACCGAAAAACGGATTCTTAACCGACAAACTGAACTGAGCAAAGGAGAAATCTCGGAGCGACTGTTCAGTGAGGCGGAGTAAAGAATCTGACGGTTTGAGTTCAAACAGCAACAGACAGAGTCTCAACCAGCTCGAAGCTCAGCGCCCATGCCTGGCATGGAAAGTTAACTCTTACATCTCCGGGGCAGTTCGAAGGTTGGGACTCACTGCTATTGTCAGAATACAGCAAGACTTCATGTTGTTTGAATATCTAAGGATTCTGTAGACATCTGAAGTATGGAGTAGTGCTTCTCCTCGATCGGCATACTCTGGGTAGCACACTGGAGGGTGGATGGCTTGGTTCAAAGCAAAATCAGACACCAACTTTGGCAAAACTTAGGACTGGTGCAAAGACACTGTCTTTATGGAAAATCAAATCGGAGGCTCACAAATTAAAGCCTGTAGGTCTGAAATCCTTCAAGAAGAAGTGACTGCAACTAAAAATAATGCTTTCATGAAAAAGCGTAAGCCACAACTCACAGCTGGCTCAAAAGGAGCCAAAGTAGGCTTTTCTAACATAAAATTCAAATCCCTAGCAGGGACTGGGTTACTAATGGAAGGTTTTAAATGTACTATACCTTTCAAAATGTACAGGCTACCTCTAACTGAGTAACTGTATGTCCATCTACAGGTACATGAAAAGCTGAGATAGCGCCCAAATGCACCTTGTGGGAGGAGTCCTGCATCTGACAGGGACAACAAGTATTCCAACACTGCACTGTCTGGTCAAGTAAAGGTATCCAACTGTTTTGAAAGCAGCTCACAGTGTAATCCGCTTCCATTTTAAAGAACAGGTATGTCTGGTGGAGGGTTTTCTAGGCACCAGAACATCAGTCACTTTAGATGAAACCCCAAATCGTGCCATGGCTATGTCCTCAGGAGCCATGCGTACATATAGGATTTCATGTGTGGACTGACCAGAGACCCCTGTCCTGTGACAGCAGTCCCTGCACAATGGCAGAGGTACCAGATCTGCCAAGGCCATAGTGGAGCAATGAAGATGAGAGTTACCCTTCATCCTCAGTTTGAGTAGTACACTCTGTATGACAGGAAAGAGAGGAAGGCAACAGAAACCTCCCTTCCAAGAGAGGGACAAGGCATCTCACTAGAACACTCCAGGATCTGGAACGAAGCAGCAGAAATGTAGCAGCTTTGTGTTGTATGGTGATCAAAAGGTCCAGCTCTGGACAACCTAACCTTTTGAACAGGTCTTCCACTACTGTCAGCCAGTGGCTCCCATTCATGTATCCCGGACTGGGACCAGCTTAACTTGTCTGCCAAGGCATTTTGAGAACCTGGCAGATGTACGGCTGAAAGTTTCAGCCTATGTTCTAGAGCCCACTGCCAACCTCTCATTGCTTCCCTACATAGTGGACAAGACTGAGTCCTTCCTTGTATGTTTATGTAATGCATTATACTGACATTTTCTGTCTATATTAACAGTGGACCTCATGTCAGATGTGGCTAAAAGGCCTGGAAACTGAACAGGACACATCTCCAGGACATTTATGTGTTCTTTCTCCATCTGGGACCAAAACCCTGTGTTTGGTAATGGCCCAGATGTACTCCCAGTCCCCACCTAGAAGCCCAAGCATCAAAGGTGAGAATTTGTGCTGGATTGGCATCACAAATGAATGTCCTTTCCAGATTGGTGCGGTTCATTCACCACATCAGTGCTTTCCTCAAAGGAGACGTTACTAGCACTTATTTGTCTAGGTCTTCTGTGGCTTGGTCCCACTAAAATCTTAGGATCCACTGTGGGATCCGTGATAAGCAGGCGGGCTAGTGGCACTGTTATTACAGCTGCTGCCATCAGGCCTAGAAGGCACAGCAACTTGGGTGAGAAATATTGGCTGTTGTACACCACGTGTGCCTGAGCTATAAGGCATTCTGCCTTGTCCAGGGTAAGAGTGCATGGCATTAGCTGTGCCCAGCACTGCCCCTATGTACTGCAGCCTTTGATATAGGGTCAGTACTGACTTTGGCAGACTGCCTGTCACTCCCAGGCCATTGAACAGTTCCCTGGTGGCGAGCTAGGTGAGCAGCAGATGTTCCCTGGAGTCGGGCTCTTCACAGCCAATCGGCCCAGGTAAGGAAACGAATACAGGCTTTCCTGCAAAGGGTTGCCGCAACCACTACCACACATTTGGTGAAGACCCTTGGCACAGAAGACAAGCCAAAGGGCAAGTTTCTGAACTGGTAATATATCCCGTCCAATGCGAATTTCAGAAATGTTCTGTGATTCTGTCAAATTTTATATGAAGATAGGATCCTTCATGTCCAGAGAACATATCCAGTCCCTGGTCTGTAAAAGGAGAATCAGAGTCTGTAGAGAGACTATCCTGAACTTTTGTACTCTAAGTACAGTTGAGGGTTCAAATCTAGAACAGGCCTCAGAACCCCTGTCCACTTGGAGACTAGGAAGTACCTGAGTAAAAGCCTCCATTTCTTTTCCTGACTGTTCCTATCTACAGGAGGGACAGGGAGGGTAAAAGAGGAGGAGGAGTAGCTCTTACATAAGGGAAGGAATCAAAGCAACAGAACAAAAGGGTAAACAGGGAGAGAAGAAGCACTGTGGGTAAATTTGGAGACCGCAAAGGCACTACAATCCGCATATAGGGTTAGACAGACCCTTCTCAGGGGAGAAAATGGACAAGGAAATGATAGAAAGTATAATTTAGTATGGCAGAAAAGGGAGATATTGCTGATGGGTGATCTGAATATGCCAGATGTTAACTGGAGGCAGTTGCAGCAGCCACTTCAAGAGTGGGTTATTCTAGATGCCTACAGGGGCATGCCTTAGACAACTAGTATTGGAGCCCACCGAGAGGGAACAATCTTAGACCTGGTTCTTCAAATGGAGATGAAGAGAAGATCACAGATGTAGAAGTGGGTAGCCATCTGGGAACTAGCGACCATCAAGAGTATGGTTCTCACGATAAACACAGCAATAGAGCTGCCATACAAAGACAAAGGTACTGATTTTAGGAGGGCTGACTTTGTCAAAATGGGTGAGTGCCCAAGGAATGCACAGCAAATGGGCAGGAAGGAGGTGGAAGAACAATGGGAATAATAAAACTGCCATCACAGAGGTAATAAGCTTCTGTAAAGCAAATAAACAAAACGAAACGAGGTAAGAAACCATATGGTTCTCAAGGAAGTGGCGGTGGAAGGTTCAAGAGAAAAAGAAAGATCTCAGGAAGTACAAGGAATCACAGAAGGAACAGGACAGAGAACTGTATCAGTTAAAGCAAAAGGAAGCTGGGAAGGCAGTCAGAACAGCAAAGGCCCAAACCGAGGAAAAGATAGCCAACCAGTTAAGAAGGGGATAAACCTTTATAGGTACATCAGGGAGCCGGAGTAAGACCAAGGGAGGGATAGCGAGGCTTAATAAAGGAGAGGGAGGTGGGTGGGCAGAGGGCTTATCTGTGAAAGGCAGAGATACTAAACAAATATTTTGCTCAGTATTTACAAAGGAAGAGGGGGAGGTACCTAAAACAAACAGTAGAAACACTCTGGATACAGAAGTTGATACCAGCCCATTTACAGAAGAAAGGATTCTGAAAGAACTCTTAAAACTGAAGGTGGACAAAGCAATGGGGCTCGATGGGATTCATCCCAGAATTCTAAAAGAACTAAGGGTAGAACTAGTGACACCACTGACTACCTCTTTAACAAATCATGGGAGGATGGAGGGTACCTGAGGACTGGAGGAGGGCAGATGTGATTCCCTCACAAAAGTGGGAGCAAGGCAGAAGCAGGAAACTACAGACCTGTTAGTTTAACCTCAGTGGTAGGGAAAATGATGGAATCACTTCTAGGAAAGAATTGTTGAGTATCTGAGGCCAGAGGGGCACAGGACCCAAGGCAGCATGGATTCACAGCGGATGGTCATGTCAGACAAATCTGATAGATTTCTTTGACTGGGTGACCAAAGTAGTTGATCAGGGAGGGCTGTGGACATGGCCTACCTAAACTTTAGCAAGGCATTTGACACAGTCCCACACAAAGATTAATATACAAGTTAGCTAGTCTGGGAGTGGGTCCCAAGATGACAGCCTGGGTAAAGAATTGGCTGGAGAATAGGACACAGAGAGTAATAGTAAATGGAGTCCACTCTGAAAAAGGGGGTAGTAGTGGGCACCGCAGGGTTCAGTATTAGACCGTCCTCTCAATGTCTTTATAAGCTGCATTGCAGAGGGACTGAAGGAAAGTATGTCTCTTTTGCAGATGACACAAAGATCTGCAACAGAGTTGATGCACAAGGTGGAGTGGAAAGGATGAGAAGGACTTGGCAAGGTTAGAGGAATGGTCAAATGTATGGCAGCTTAGATTCAATGCTAAGAAATGCAAGGTAATGCACATGGGAAAACAAAAACCCAGAGGAAGAGTAACAATGGGGGTGAGATACTAACAACAACAAAATGGAAAGGGACCTGGGGGTAGTCATATCAGATGACCTAAAGGTGGGCAAGCAATGTGAGAGGGCAGCAAGGAGGGTTGGGGGATACTGGGATGCATAGGAGAGGCATCACCAGTAGAAAACAGGAAGTTATTATCCCTCTGTACAGACAGCTAGTGAGACCCCATCTGGAGTACTGGTGCAGTTCTGGAGACCCAACTCCAAGAAGACATAGACAGGATGGAAGCTGTCCAGAGGAGGGCACTTAAATGGTGCAGGGTCTGCACTGGAAGACATATGAAGAGAGACTTAAGGAGCTTAATATGTATAGCCTCGAGGAAAGGAGGGAGAGGGATACATGATAGAAACTTTAAGCACCCTCAAGGAATCAACAAAGTCCAAGAGGGTAGCATCTTTCAAAAAAAGAGGTGTGCAAGAACAAGGCACAATTTGAAGATAGAAGGGGCGGCTCAGAGGTAATTTATGGAAGTATTTTTTCACAGAGAGGGTTGTGGATGTATGGAACGGCCTTCCAGAGGAGGTTGTGGAGTCAAAACAGTGGTGGAATCTGCACGCATGGGACAGTCATAAGGCAATTCTAGGGGTGGGGTAGGAAGAGTAGACTGCTGGTTAACTAGGACCTGCAGCTTATCCATCAGGTAGGGAAATGGGCAGACTGGTGGGCCAAGCGGTCCTTATCTGTCAAATTCTATGTTTCTATGTTTCTATCACTGGGACTGGTTTTATGGCCTGTTTCTGTAGTAAGGCCTACACCTCTTCTTTCAACAGGGACAAGTGTTCAGGGCATAAGTTGAAGTCTGTGACGGATGATCTGAGGGGTATCCAAAGGCTTTAGAGCATGCCCTTTGCAATGATATCCGGAACCCATTCGCCTGTAGTAACTCTCTCCATTGGGTTAATGAAGGAGAGAAGAAAAATTACTCACCTTAGTAATGTTGTTTCTTCTAATGGAGTCTTGCTATATATGACAAGTTGCAGTTTGTCACACCACTAGAACTGCTCTGAGGTGAAATAGTTAAATCCATTCCATGAATGGAACTTTGAGCAAGAGCTCTAAGATAGAAGCTCTGTCTGTGTAGTTTCAAGCCTGAACTGTCAGATCTTTATGAGCAAAACTCACTAAGGTCTGTGTGGAAGCTGTAACTCCACACTAGCCAACTGGCTACCTAAATAATACTACCATTGCTGGTCCCAACACCAAAGACTCAAGTCAGGGACCAGAATTAATAATATAATTCTAACAATATGAGAAATAACAAAGAGAATAATAAACACCACACCCCAAACCCCAAAAAGGGTGAAACGCCTAAAAGGGCATAAAATAGTGCCCACACTAAGGTTGCCCACACCATACCCAAGTAGACGCTCTGAGAGGGGCAGGTTGGGGAGGTCATAATATAGCAAGACTCCATTAGAAGAAACAACATTACTAAGGTGAATAATTTTTCTTCAAACAACATGAAGTCTGCATATTATGACAAGTTGCAGACTACACAGCAGTACCTCCATGGAAGAGGGACAGAACCCACTTTAGGAATAGGCTCTGGAAGCACAGCTGTGGCCAAACCGAGCATCTCTCTTAGCCTGGACATCCAGGGAGTAATGCTTGGTGAAAGTGTGTACCGCTTTCCAAGTAGCAGCCTGGCATATCTCCAATATAGGATGTCTCTGGCAGCAGCTAGAGACGCGGCTGTACCTCTGGTAGAATGAGCCCTCAAGCCAGAGGGGGATCTTGCCCAGTTTCTGATAACAAAATTGATACAAGAGACAATCCATCATAATTGATCCTTTGTGGCAGGTTTCCTTTCCCAACCCTCACCATAAGTGAGGAAAAGTTGGAGGATTCAACCTGTGACCCTTTGGTACGCTCTAAATAGTAACTAAGGGCCCTCTTAACATCCAACTGTGCAATCTCCTCTCACCAGAAGAGGAGTGTTCAGTGAAGAATACTGAAGGGAGATAGATTGGTTAAGATGGAAATCTGAAACCACCTTAGGCAAAACTTCCTGTTAGTCCTGAGGACTACCTTATCCCTGTGGAAAGAAATAAAGTCAGTTTCTACTGACAAGGCTTGCAACTCACTTATGCTTAGCAGAAGTGATAGCCACTAGGAAAACTGTTTTCCAAGTTAGATACTCAGCTCTGCAGAAAACAGAGGTTCAAAGGGGGTTGCATTAACTGGGCAATGTAAACATTAAGGTCCCAGGCAGGGCTGGATCCCAAAAGGTGGATTAGTATGAGTAATCCCTTAAAAAACTTGGAAAACACAGGGTGAGCGGAAAGAGAGGATGACTTTCCTGCTGAAACAAAAGCAGAGACAGCTGCCAAATGAACTCTCAGGGTAGCTGGTCTGAGGCCCAAGGAATTAAGATGGACCATGTAATCCAACACAATGGGCAAATCAGCAGATTCTGGGGAAATATGCTTCTTAGAACACCAAATGGAAAACCTTTTCCATTTAGAATTATAAGCAGCCTAGTGGGAAGGCTTCCTAGAAGCCTTTAGAATTTCGCAAGAACACCCTGGAGAGAGGTACAGTTAGCGTTTCTAACTCCCCAAGAGCCAGGCCTTGAGGTTGAGGGATTTGAGGTTCGGATACCAAACTCCCCTGGGCACAGGATAATAGGTTGTGATTCCTGGGGAGACACAGGGGAAGACTGACTGTCAGGGACAGAAGGAGGGGCACCAGGGCTGCCTGGCTCAACTGGGGCAATCAGAATCACCCTGCAAGGCTGGGATCTGATTTTGACTAACACTTTGAATAGGAGAGGGAAGGGGAAAAGCATAAGAAACTTCCCTCCCAATCCAGAAGGAGGGCATCCAGGGGACTGAGCCCAACACTGGAGGCCTGCAGCAGAACAGTGGAAGCTGGTGATTGTCTGGGGCTGCAAAAGATCTATCTGAGGGTGCCCCATCTGGCAAAAGACTATCCCCAGTACTTGAGGGATCCAGGGACCATTCATGATGGCCCTGAGAAATCCTGCTGAGAGCATCTGCTAGAACATTGTCCTTTCCTGGAAGGTGAACTGCTATGAGGGAAGTGTTCAGGAATAGGCCAGAGACCACAACTTCATTGCCTCGGTGCACAAGGTCAAGACCGAGTGCCCCTGCTTGTTGATGTACCACATTGTTGTGGTGTTGTCTGTTCTGACTTGTACCACTTTGTTCTGAACAGATGCAGAAAACACTTGAAGTGCTAAAAGACAGCTCTGAGTTCCAGCAAATTGATGTGGAACAGAGATTCCTGGGAGACCACACTCCTGAGGTGGAGAGGTCGCTTATGTGGGCTCCCACCCCAGGAGGGAAGCATCTGTAGTGGAGAGTCAACGTAGAGCAGGGGGAATGAAGGGACCCCAATCTTAAATTGCTCTGATCCTGCCACCACTGGAGGGCCTGGATCAAGGTTCGAGTCACTGGGACCAACTTGAAAGGGGTCTCTTCTCTGAGACCAATAGGTTCTCAAGTGAAACTGAATGTCTCTCATCTGAAATCTTGCTCCCTGCACTATAGCTGTGGATGCAGCCATGTGACCCACGAGCTGCAAAGTATCTTGCTGGTCGGAGACCCGCAGAGTGAAGGAGGATGCCAGAGCCACCAAGTTCCTTACCCTTTTTAAGGAAGAAAGTCTGGCCCGGTTTGTGTCCAATTTGCACCTATAAAGGTGAGTACCTGGACTGGTTCCAGAACCGACTTTGGTAGATTTAGCAGGAAGCCCAGGAGATGAGAAGTGCTGGGTGACTTGCAGGTGAGATTTTACCTGTGCTGGGGACTGGCCTACAATGAGCCAGTCGTCCTAGATAGGGAAAACAGCAATCCTTTGCCTCCTTAAGGAGCCACCGCTACTGCCAGACATTTTGTGAATACCCTTGGGGCAGAGGTCAAGCCAAGGGCATTGCTCTGAACTGGTAATGACCTGAGGGCAGTTCAATCTGAGGTACTTTCGTGGAGCTTTGATTAGAACGTAAAATAGACATCCTTGAGGTCCAGGGAAGTAGCCAGTCCCTGGCCTTAGAGAAGGTAAATCATTGCCAGAGTTACCATTCTGAACTTTGGTTTCAAAAGATGCTTGTTCAGATATCTGAGGTCTAAGATGGGCCGCCATTCTCCTGTCTTTTGGGTAAGAAAGTATCTGGAATACAGACTCCTGCCCTGGTGTAGGAGAACCCTTTCTACTGCTCTGAGATCCAACAGGGTTGAGATCTCTGCTTCTAGAGCAAGGGTCTCTAAAGAACTTGCAGGAGAAAGGCCTGGCTCTCATCTTGGGGAACTTTTGAAGCTGAGAATCTGACCCTGGCTTACTACTTCCAGAACCCACTTGTCTGAGGTTAAAGACACCCAGTTCTGACTGAAGTAAGCCAACCTGCCCCTACTGGTAAAGGAGAATCGCCCTGGGCAACTCCCATCAGGGTGCTTGCTTGGCAGGAGTTTTAGGTCTGAGGGTGGGAGCAGGCCTGCCCACACCCGCCTGCCTCTGCCTCTGAAGAACCCCTCTGAGCATAAGCAGAGGAGGCCTGAGTTTGGTTGAAAGGCCTGTGGAAAGGCCTACCCCTACCCTGGGGTGTGCCCTCTGGGGAGTGCTTGCCGCCCTTAGCTTGGGCACTTTTGTAAGTAGTCCCATATTCATCCATTTTTCATATAATTCTCTGTCTGCCCCAAACAGAGAATTTCCCACCACAGGAAAATCCATAGCCTTAGTCTGGGTATCCTGTGAGAGGTTAGTACACCTGAGCCAGGCCAACCTACGTAAAAGCTAAGTGATGTGGCCATGACTCTAGAGGAGACATCATTAACATCCACAGCAGCATGAAACTGCACCTTGAAGCCTAATGCCATCGGCAGCTACCTGTTCCAGCTCGCTAGCAAGCTTTGCCATGGGCTTGTTTGGCTAATTCCATAACAGTATCCCATCTAGATTTCTGATACCTTGCTATATAAGCCATAATTTGCTTGCCTGAGTCCCAAGGACGCTGCCATGTACTGTTTTTGCCACGGCATCAATCTTCCTGGAACTTGTCAGGAGGATGGCCAGGGGAATATTATTTTATCACAGGCTGCAGCCTGAACTACTCCCAACACATGATCAAGCATTGCTGAGAAAGGAATTCTGTATCAGGACCTGACCATGTGTAAATTTTCTGTCCATCTTTTTATCTACAGGAGGCACAGAATTAGGAGTTTTAAGATTTTTATTGTTTGTTTCCAAAAGACTTATGCAAAGGAATAGACAATCTCCTAGACTCTGGAATATCCATCATTTCTACAAAATCAGGCTCCTCTTGCTCATCCACAGCTTCTTCCAAAGGAAGCTGGAGGGTTTCAGCAACTTTCTTGTAAAACATAAAATGAGAGGGGGACTCAGAAAGCATAGGGGAGATTTCTAAGTCTGTCTGGGGAAATGTCTGGTTCAATGGGCACACCCAGACCCTCCCAGCCACATTCATACTGTTCATAATCATCCTCCTCCTCTGGTTCATAAAACTCCTCAACCTCATATTCTTGAACCGATGGAACCGGACGAACTGGACCTTTACCAGATAGTATGCGGTTCGGATGGGACCGGAGACAGTGACTGGACAATTTGAATAGCTCTTGCTATCTCTGCAGCAGTTGGAGAAGGGATTTTGGACTCAAACCTGCTGACTTCCTTGTTCTCTTTACTGGAACTGGTTCCTCCAACCAACTGGTCAGATTACTTTGTCTTTATTGAAAAGTTTAATTTCTCTAAAAAGAGCTGTTTCATGTTTTATTTGTGTACTTCGTGCAACTGCCTATTTACCTGTTTAACTAGTGATTACAGTCTTTGGGTCAATTTTGTGTTGGGCTAGACGCTCAGGTGCCTAACCCCCCCACCCTCCTAGTCTTTGTTGTGCATTTTTACAATTTGCACTTCTTTTGCAAGCCACTGCCTGCAAGTGCTTCTTCTGATTGCCCTCCCTCTGTCCCTCCCTTCTAGCGGCCTGCCCTCGGGGACACACACAGACCCGGAGGGCTCAAGCACGCCAGCGGGCGGGCGGCCACCTCACAGCCGAAGGAACCCCGCGGGGCTGGGGAAAAGTTTTTCAGAAAGGCATGGATAGTTGCAGTAGCCAATCGGAAGGCCTCGGCCGACTTTGCCAGCCTCTGATTGGTGCACCTTCTCCCATTGACTTCGCTGTATCTTTGCACCACCAAACTGGTCGAGATTACTTGTCTTTTATTGAAAAGTTTAATTTTCTGAAAAGAGCTGTTTTTGCTGTTTTATTTGTGTACTCTGTAATCTGCTTACCTGTTTAACTAGTGATTACAGTCTTTGGTCAATTTTGTGTTGGCTAGACGCCTGTGCGCCTCAACCCCCACCCTCCCAGTCTTTGTTGTGCAAATTTTTACACTAGCACCTTGCAAGCCACTGCCTGCAAGTGCTTCTTCCTGATTGCCCCTCCTCTGTCCTCCCTTCTAGCCAGCCTGCCTCAGACACAGATCGAGGGGTCTCGGAAAATACCAGCAGGCGGGCGCCACCTCACAGCCGAAGGGAACCAGGGAAAATGAGGAGAAAGCCAGAAAGGTAAGGGATAGCTCCACAGCCAATCGGAAGGCGCACCACTCCACTTTGCCAGCCTCTGATTGATGCGCCTTCTCCCATTGACTTTGCTGTATCTTGCACCACAAAACTGGTCAACCAGATTACTTGTCTTTATTGAAAAGTTTAATTTCTTAAAAGAGCTGTTTTGCTGTTTTATTTGTGTACTTCTGCAAAATGCCTACTTACCTGTTTAACTAGTGATTACAGTCTTTGGGTCAATCAATTTGTGTTGGGCTAGACGCCCAGGCCTAACCCCCCCACCCTCCCAGTCTTTGTTGTGCAAATTTCACACTTAGCACCTCTTGCAAGCCACTGCCTGCAAGTGCTTCTTCTGATTGCCCTCTCCTCCTCCCTTCTAGCCGGCCTGCCCCCGAGGACACACAGACCGGAGGGGCTCCGGGCCGCCAAAGCGTGGCGGCCACCTCGCCGAGAAGGAACCAGGAGGCAGAGGAAAAAGCCAGAAAAGTGCGGAAAAGCCGCCGAATTTGCCGCCCCCCCCCCACCCCCTTCAGGGTGTCTCTTCTTATACACCCTACCGACCTCATCCCCCGCCATAGCTATTCTCCTAGCCAATTTCAGCTCATTTCTTCACATCTCCTTAGTTTCTTTTTAACCTTCCTACCCTCCACCATGCTACTGTGCTTAATACTTGCTGCTTTGCCTCTCACCTTCCTTTTGGATCCAGAAGAGATAACTGTTGGAACCCATACCGAGGTGCTTAGGGCTACCACCAACACTGTCCCCCATCGTCCCAATGGTTGCCCCTAAACTCTACATACATATAGTACACTTCTGCATACTAATCCTTGGGAATCCAAAAAGGCTCACAACCAGTTTGGAACTCCTCATCCCTTGCTACCATACTGGCATTACAATTACTCCCTCAGCCTGTCCATTAAGCTGGTAATCTATGATAAAATCGATAGCCATGCAGCAGGATCATCACCCACTATATATTGGATCCCAAGAAAGAAGAAAAAACTGCCTGACTGCTCACTACTCTAAACAGCTAGCCCTCATCCAGGCTAATCTTCTTTCTGCTGGTCTGTGTTGGCATGAAATCAGCCTATGGCCCCCCACTCGAAAGTTCACGATCTCTCCAACTGACCTAACCTCCCATAAATGGATTGAGTTTTCTTCACATCAATGCCTGCAGCCTCCTAAAAGTTCTCATCAATACACAGGCCTGGGCTACACACACCTACCTGACTTTCTGGTTATATCTGAACATGGCTCAAATCAGCAACAAAGATAGTGAAATAAACCTTCCAACTACCAGCTCTTCCAGATCTGACCGTCTATCCAGGGGCGGTGGGTATACATCTATGTCAAAGCAAACATCTCTGCATCCTGCCTCAATTCTACATCAGAACCAAAGGAATTCAGATATTTGTCAATTAAAATAACCTCCCACAAACATCATCCTTTCAACTGATTGGTTGCTAGCACCTCTCTGCAGGCCTCAAACTCATCCCACCTAGGATCTATACTTAATCTGGGCCCTGAAGACACCATCATCTTAGGAGACATGAACTTGAATTGGCTGACTAATGCATCTGCACCCTGGTAACCTTCTGTGACACCTATGGATTCTCTCAATTAATCAAAGAACCAATAAGGATCAACCCAAAGAATATTCTCAACTAGCACACTCCTGGATATTATATTGGTAAATAAACCTCATCTTTATCCCTGTGCAGGAGTACTATTCAGTGACATAAGTGACCACACTGTCCCATAGCTGCCATTAGATCAACAATCAAGCCACCCAATCCTCCAAAATTCCTCCCACGTAAGGTCAAAAAAGAACTTTAATATTTCAGGATATCTCCATGATCTGTGCCACCACACGATGCAAGAATTATCTCACAGCCTCAATAGAGACAGCTCTTCAAATCTTAAATGATATAATCAAGTGCCCTCAATTCATGACCCCCACCAGTGTCAGAACCAAACTCAAATCCTGTCGCTGGTTCTCTGCCGACCTTAAACCACATTGCTTGCCAGAGACAAACTCTGGAAAGGGCAAGAAAGACAAGGACTCCAAATGACTGGCTTCAATTCAGAAAAGCCAGAAACTCCTGCACAAAACAAGTAAGAAAAGCCAAGGCAGCCTTCTACACAGCTGAACTAGATGCCTCCTATAACAACCCTTCCAGGTTCTGGGGGTACCATAAAGGGCATCCTAGGTCAAACTTCTACCCTGTCTTACACAAAATTCCAATTAAATTGCATTGAAATCACCGATAAGCAAAATATCTTGAATGCACTTTAACGATCATTTCACTAGCTGGCCTGGCTTTCGCAACTCTCTCCTGCAAACCTATTAAGATCATCTCTAAACCTACAATCTACTGAGGGTCAAATGGTTATCACATTCTAATTCAAACCAATATTCTTCAAAGTAAGTAGATTCCTACTCCAACTAGATACCACAAAGTCCAATGTGCAGACTCCCTGGACCTACTTTCTAAAGTAGCTCTGCATGCCTTAGCAACCCCTCACCAACCCTCTTCAATCCATCACACGCCACCTGGTTCTATCCCTCAATATGGAAAAAACAGCTCAAGTGTTTCCATTACTTAAGGCAGGTGATCCCATGGACCTCCAATAATTATAGACCCATCTCCATCTTACCCAGTACTATCCAAGATGCTTGAGAAGCTGGTAAACTCTCAGTTAACTACCTACCAGATACCAACAATCTCGTAAATCCAGCTCAATCTGGGTTCAGATCTATGCAGCAAATACCATCTCTGCACTAGCTTAAAAGTCACAAATGACTGAGCAGACTGCCTATGACAAAAAGAATAATACCTGTGTGTTTCTGGATCTAGGCAAAGCCTTTGACACTGTGGATCATGATCTTCTAATCTCCTCTCTGAACTCCATAGGCCTTGACTCACTCTCTCTTAAATGGTTCAGATGCTATCTCCGGAAGATTACAACTGGTAAAAAATGAAGGTGATCTCTACCTCTAAACCACTCCTAAGAGGTGTACCGCAAGGCTCCATCCTGGGTCCCATCCTTTTTGCCATTTATATCAACAATATTGATTCCAATCTCTCACTTTCTAATATCCACCTTTTGCAGATGACACTGTACTATATGTGAGCAATCCTCACCATCAAAAGCCTGTGAGCTCCTACAGTCTGAATTCTCCCTCCTTCAGCACAACCTATTAGAAAAGAATTATTACTAAATGCCAAGAAAATAAAGCTATGTTCTTTGCCACCAAGAACTAGTTCTTCCACTATCCCATCATTCACCCTCCCACAACTCTACCATCCTTGTGAAAATCTGGAATATGTTGACAAACTCAAATACCTAGGAGTGTGGATAGACAATAAACTAGACTATACTACCCAGTTGAAGAGCTCCTAAAAAGCTAAGACAAAGACTTGGTCTATTCTATAGGATCAAACACTACCTGACCAAAGATTCCAAACAAAGATTAATCCTAGCATCATTCCTGCCTCATTGATTATGCTGACTTCCTCTATGGTCATTGCTCCCTCCCATCTAAACAAATTAGACACCCTGTATCATAGAGCTATTAGATCTCATTACTGACCTCCCCTCTAGCACCCATCATTGTCTCTCTACAGTGCAGTCAGTTGGACATCCCTGCAAAGATAGAAGAAAAAAATGCTGCTATCTGGATCTACAAAGCTCTGACCGAAACAAACTCCCTTCCTACATCTCAGACTGCTTCAACGGATCACATCCAGGCCCCTACACCTTGAGATCAACAATTGATCCTGCTGAAGATTCCTATCACCTGCACGTATGGAAGAGCTGCAATCAGTTATTCCCTGGCACTTGTCTGGAATTCTATCCAAAAGTCATTGAAAATGGATACACTGATTCCTCTTACATCCTTCAAAACTGTATACCAGCCTAATCCCAGATCAGGCACTTGCTTCCACAAGGCCTAGTCCTCCCACACCCCAACCCCTCCCACCCCTCTCTCCTCCACCCCACTCTTTTAAAGCTCCTTCCTATTCTTCTATCATTCATCTGGTCCTTTCCCCCATCAAACCTCATACATATATGCCCACCCATGTACCATTATCCATACCTTTATCCCTACTAGACTGTTTGTTTTTCTCTCCTTTATTAGGTTTTAGGTTATTGTCCTTTGCCTTGTATATATGTAAATATTTGTACATCTATCTCACTCATAAATGGCTGTATTTGTGCTTATTCAATATCATGTTTTTGTATACAATCTGTAACCTTTTGTTATGACCACTCAGGTCCATCTTGTAAATGAGCTATGCTCAATGATGTTAGCCTGAATAAATAAAGATTTTGATTGATTTGATTGATTGATTAGTAGTAAGCTTTGTCATAAGTAGTATGAAAGCTTTGACTAGTGGTAGTACAGCTTCGGGTGTTAATAAGGTGGTTACGTAAGGAAGTTTTGAAGCACGATATAGTTGGAGCTTGGAGATGGAGGGGGCAGTGTGTTGAACCAGGAGGGCCCTAAAGCTGAAGGCTCTTTGGCCGTGAGAGGTCCTAGCTCTAGGGATAACAACGAGGTTTTCCCTAGAGGTCCAGAGTATGAACTAGTGGGACAGAGCGGGCGTGTATGGTGGTGGTCAATCCTGGTGGGAGTAGCCCAAGGAGGGTCTTTTTGTAAGGTACAGGTCAGATATTTGAGGCGCCATCAAGATCAAGTACCAGCGCTTTGGCGTACAGTAGACAGGTGTGTGTTAGCCTAGGTGCCCCAGTAATTAACCTGCAGGCCTTATTCAGAGTAGTGCGAATTTTGTAAGATGTGATCCAGCAGCACCATACACCGCAGTCCATAGTCCACTAGGGACAGGATAGAGGAGGTGACTGCAATTCGAAAGAGCCTCGGGGCAGTGTTTATACCGATGTAAGATGCCCAATCGGATATTAGTGGCAGTGGCTGAGGCAGCGATGTGTCCATGGAAGGAGAGGAGGGTCAAAATGGATCCCTAGGTATTTATAGAAGCAAACTTGTTCGAGTGGGAAAGAGGACCCAGAGTGAATGAGGAGTTTAAGTTGCAGGACTTGTTTGAGTATGAGTAGAGAACATGGTTTTTGTTTTTAAGATTTATCACCAATCTATGTTCCTTGAACCAGCCCTCGGCCGCGAAGGACTTCTGCAGCGAGGCCCTGAGCACAATAGGGTTACGACTTGAGGCAAAGATGACTGCATCATCAGCATACAATAGAATGCCCCCGAGCAAGAGCGTGAAGGGTGTTGGCGTAAAGGGAGAAATAGTAAGGGGCCCAGAATGGAGCTCCTGGGAGCCTCTAGAAAAGATGTGGGACAGATGTCTGAGTAGGTAGGTACCATTAATTTTTACACGCTGTGAGTCAGACAGATAACTGGTGCAGGAGATAGGGCCCAGCAGCAAAACCAGAGAGACTAAGGGCATCAAGAAAGGAGGGGTGGGAGACAGTGTCTGAAAGCTTTAGAGAGGTCAACCAAGACCGCACCAGCAGAGAACCAGTGTCTAGGAGGAGTGGAGAAGAGTTGGAGAACTCTAGGAGGGCTGTGTGTTGGTACTGTGACCCACTCCCGGAAGCCATGCTGCTCAGGACATAGGACATTGTAGGTGGAGAGGTAGTCAGAGATTTGAGAGGCCACCACTTTTCCAAGGCCTTGGAGAGAGGAGAGAGAATGGAGATTGGCCGATAGTTTCAGCCACAGTCCTATCACCACCTTTAAAGATAGGAGTGACAGTGGCGACTTTCCAGGCAGTTGGAACCTTCCCAGGCAAAAGTGGTTGATGAGCGCGTGATGAGGTAAGGACTGTGTTTAAAGACCATGCAGTAGTACACGGATCAAAGGGTGTCACTGCCCTGTACTATTATTCCTTGAGGGCCAGTGGACGAAGGTGTGTGCTTCTAAGTTCTTGGGCAGAAACACGCTAAGGAGGAGAAAATATAAGGAGAAAGATTTACGGCAGGTGCTGGGGATGAGGTCAAAATAATTTGTAGGAGGATGGGGCTAAGGTCAAATTATGTAGCCATTTCACGAGGACTTGATATGGCAGCAGCTCCTCTGTCGAGACAAGTAGCATCATAGCCTTCCCTGGCCATTAAGTGGCTGTCACCCAGTCAAACAACCTCGCGTTGGTCGGGGTGCCCAAGCCTGGGCCGGTTGTTGGCGAAACCAACTGCCCCACCGATTGTGGTGGAACCCCGACTCACAAACTCAAATCCGGGCTTTGACCAAGGATTCTCAGTCGGGTCAGGGACTGCCCCCACCAGTTGTCGGTCACCTCACTCGGCCCGTCCCTCGGCAGGTGGAAGGTGGCTCAGGCCCTAGGCAGCTCTTTGCAGACTCCTCGGAGTCTGACGACGACTCCTCCCTGTTTTCCAGGCCCCTTGACCTGGAGTCCTCCAGGGGGCAGTCGATGGATGAGAGCCCATCATCGTTCATGGGTCTGCTTCAGCTCATCTCGGAGTCCACCGGGATGCAGCTCGAGCCCATATCCAAGCAGGCCAAGTATCCCCACACGGAGATACTGGACTGAGGGGATTCTTCCATGGAGGCCTTTCTGGTGGCTGAAGCCATTGTTGGCCCAGCCTTGGAGCTATGGCAGCAGCTGGCTTCCTGTCCTGTGCCTTCGGCCAGGATGGCCAGGAAGTATGCGGTCCCTACTGGCTCTTTGTCCGGTTTCTTGGAACACCCCTCTGCGGAGGGGTTGGTCACCGATAGCGTTTTCCAGCATTCTGGGACGCTAGGGATGTGGACAAGCCCCCCGACAAGGAGTCCAAAAAGCTGGACTATGCCGGGCACAAGGTATACGCTGCGTCCTCCCTCGGCCTCCGTCAGGCCAGTTCGGCTGTACTAATGGCACACTTCTCCCACGCTCTCATGGGCTCCCTGGATGAGGTGATCCTTCATCTCCCGGCTGATCTGCAGACTACGGTCAAGCAGGTGCGGGATCAGGGAAGGGCAGTGGTGAAACAGCAGATTCAAACGGCTCTTGATATTGGAGACTCCTGTGCCCAGTCGGCAGAAGCGGCGAGTGGCCATGCGCCGCAGAGCCTGGCTGAGAATATCCACCTGCACGGCGATACCTTTCCAGTTGGCTGTGTACGCCCCTCTTGGGACTGACCTGTTTAGCCCTGGAGTGAAAGGCCACCCTCAGAGGATCGAAAAGTCCAACGCCACCTTGGACTCGGTCACGTCTGCTCGGAAGGACAAAGGCCGTCAACAGCAACATAAGTCCTTTCGCCCTTCTGCTTCTGCGGCATGTCCGGCCCAGCAACACCAGCATCAGGGCCAGCAGGCTCGCACTTGGCACCTTAAAGCCAAGCCTGCAGCTTCCTCTAACAGGAAGCCAGGAGGAAAAGGCCCAGGAGGTCTCATGGCCGGTCCTTCCTCCAAGCCTGCCCAGTGACGGGTTGAGGAGTGCCCCCAACCCTGCCGCCTCCTGGGTTCCCCCTGTGGGGGATGGCTCCACCACTTCCTTTCCGCCTGGTCCGCTATCACCACAGACCGTTGGGTGTTGGAGATGGTAGGAAAGGGTCTGCCTCTGGAGTTTGAGCAGGCCCCGCCCTTCCAAGCCGTCGCCCCATGGGGGGTTACGGGGTCCGCAGCCTCTCTGTCAGCCCGTCGAGCCGACATTGCTCTGCTGCTCGAAAAGGAGGTGATCAGGAAGGTGGCGGATCCTCCACCAGACCCAGGGTTTGTGTCCAGGTACTTTCTGGTCCTGAAACGGACGGGGGGGCTGGTGCCCCATTCTAGACCTGCACGACCTGAACAGGTTCCTAAGGTCTCGAACCTTCAGGATGGTCACTCTGGCTTAGATCATTCCATCCTTGGAACGAGGCATATGGTTCTGTTCTCTGGACCTCCAGGACACGTACTTCCATGTCCCAATCCGTCCGACCCACCAGCGATTCCTCCGCTTCAGAGCAGAGGGGTCCCCGTATGAGTTCCGGGCCATGCTCTTCGGCCTTTCTCTAGCTCCCAGGGTCTTCACCAAATGCATGGCAGTGGTGACAGTATTCCTGTGGCGCCAAAGGGTCCGGGTGTACCCCTGCCTGGACGACTGGCTGATTGCGGCCTCCTCCAGTATGGAGGTGGAGAGGTCCATGGATCTGGCCCTCCAGGTTTGCTCTCAAGTTGGCCTCCTTATCAAGCGAGGCCAAGTCGGAACTCGCGCCAAAGCAGGTGATCCAATTCATCGGGGCAGAGCTCGACTCTCTGCGAGCCAGAGCACGGCTCCGCAGACAGGGCTGAGGTTCTTTCCTCCTTTGCCCAGTCATTTCAGGTTGGGCAAGTGCGCCCTGCCCGGGACTTCCTGCACCTCCTCGGCCTCATGGCGGCCTGCACCAGCGTGGTCAGTTGGGCCCGTTGGCACATGCGTCCCCTACAGTGGGGACTGGCCAGCCAATGGTCACAGCACTCCAGTCCCTTGGATCAGCCAGTGACAGTGACCTAGGAGATGTGGAATGCTCTCCAGTGGTGGTTCGTTCCAGCTCATCTGCAGGAGGGCATCCCGTTTGTCTGCCCCAAGCCGATGGTCTCTCTATTGACCGATGCCTCTCTGATGGGTTGGGGTGCCCATCTGGGGGTGCACAGAGCGCACGGCCTCTCGTCCCCTTGGGAGTCCCGATGCCACATCAACCTGCTGGAGCTCCGGGCGGTTCATCTAGCCCTCACCGCCGCTCCGTTTTATGCAGGGGTCAAGTGGTCAGGTCCAGGCGGACAATACCATGACCATGTACTACCTAAACCGCCAGGGGCGAACACGCTCCATGCCCCTGTGCAGGAAGCTCTCCACATTTGGTCCATCGTGCAGCCCTGGAGCCGAATCTCTTGCCATCCATGTGGCAGGAGCCTCCAACATTCTGGCTGATGCCCTAAGCCGGATAGGAGCTACGTCCCATGAGTGGTCTCTCCTGCCAGAGGTAGTACAAGATCTGTTCTCCCACTAGGCATGCCTCAGGTGGACCTGTTTTCTTCCAGGAGAATGCGGCTGAGGCTGTTTCATAGCGCCCCCTCAGCAGGGATCACTGCAGGGGGATGCCTTCTTGAGGTCGTGGACCCCGGGCCTCTTCTACGCCTTTCCCCCATTTCCCTTGATCCACAAGGTGCTTCTCAAGGTGAGGAGGGACAAGGCACAGGTGATTCTGGTAGCCCCAGACTGGCCCCGCCAGTTCTAGTATCCAGATCTCCTCAGTCTCAGCTCCAGGCTTCCGAGGCGGCTCCCAGCCCACCCGGACCTGATCTCAGTCAGTCGGGGAAGGTATTCCATCCGGACCTTCAATCCCTGCACCTGATGGCCTGGTTCCTGAGCGGCTAGAGTTCTAGGCCTTGGGTCTTTCCGACAAGGTCCTCAACGTTGTTGAGGTGTCCCGTGAAGGAGTCGCACTCAGGAAATGCTATGCCTTTAAAATGGAAGAGATTCTCCATTTGGTGTCAGGGCAAGGCCTGGACCCTTCCTCCTGTTCCTTGGCAAGCATTCTAGACTACCTGTGGTCCTTTCTCAGCTAGGGCTTCAGTCGACGACCCTCAAGGTGCACCTGGCAGCCATCTCTGCTTACCGGGCGTGGGCCGGGAAGCAGTCGGTGGCGCAGGAGAAGGTGGTTGGGCGCTTTTTCAAAGGTCTTGATCACATATCCCCTCCGGTGTGAGAACCTCCACCTTCATGGGATCTACTGCTGGTATTGGCTAAGCTCATGGGCAAGCCATTTGAACCGATGTACAGGTGTGACATCTCTCACCTGTCATGGAAGACCGCCTTCTTGGTGGCTATCACGTCAGCCAGAAGGATGGGAGAGCTCCAGGTGCTTTCCATCGAATCTCCTTATCTGGTCTTCCACAGGGACAAGGTTGTCCTGCGCGCCCCCACCCGAAATTCCTTCTGAAGGTGGTGTCGGAGCTTCACCTTAATCGGGTGTTGACTCTGCTGGTGTTCTACCCCAGTCACACCTCGGAGGCCGAATATAGGCTCCATACTCTGGACCCTAGAAGAGCGCTCGCTTATTATAAGGAGCGGACGGTTGAAAGTTCGGGGAGAGGTTCGCCAGCTGTTTGTCACCTACACTGAAGCCGCACCTGGCAGACCTGCAGCCAAGTGGACGATAGGCAGGTGGGTCACCTCCTGCATAGATCTCTGCTATAGGTTGGCGGGCATGGAGCCTCCCAGAGGGATAAGAGCTCATTCTACCCGCCATAGCGCTGCATCGGTGGCTGCTTCCAGGAACGTCCCTATCCAGGAAATCTGAAGGGCTGCTATCTGGAAATCAGCACACACCTTCATTACCCATTACCTCATCGGCCTTGAGTCACGCTGGGATGCTGGTTTTGGGGCCTCAGTTCTCCAATCATTATTTCCTAAGTAGTGGGTGTGCGCCTTGCCTTCCTCCTCCCGGAGAACTGCTAGGAGTCTGCCAGACAGTGTGGATGAACAACATATCCATGTCCCTAGAAATACAGGTTACTCACCTGTAACAGGAGTTCTAGGAATGGTATATATTGTTCATCCACATGACCCTGACCTCCCGGCGATGCACAACCTGGCTTGATGGAGGCTAGATCTGGCGTCATGGGCGGAGCCGAGGTTTCACCGCCGGGTGGGTGGGAGGGCCAGCTTGAAGACCATCCGGCAAGATTTAAAGCGGCAAGGAACCTGCCAGACAGTGTGGATGAAAAACATATACCATTCCTAGAACTCCTGTTACAGGTGAGTAACCTGTATTTTCTGCATTACACAGCAATCTTATGTTTTGTGTTAACTGTCAAGTTTTTGTTATGTCTCTGCTGTTTCACATCCTGACGTGGAACCTTTGTAAAAGAGTGTATACTCAAAGGCTGTATCCAAATTACCAAATAAATAAATAAGTACTTTCATTTTCCTACCCGTCCTGTAGCATGACCGAGTGATGTTAATTCTGGCAATGGACATGATGGCAGATGTTTAAAATAAGGTATCTTATCTCAAAAAAACATAAATTTGTTTTTTTAACTTAAGGTCGTGTGGTTTTGCGTCAGTGAAGCTGCCAACTGTAGAGGAGTTAGCGAAGCTGGTGGCGACTGAAGGAAGACACAAGCAAGATTGAGTGTTGCTATAGCAAGACTTGCTCACGCTACGTCTTCCCCTCTGAAGCCGCTGACTCACTCACTCTCCTCCCTCTACAGTCGGCGGCTTCACTGACAAAAAACTACAGTACATAACCTTAAGTTAAAAAAACAAATGTACGACTTCCGGTGACATCACCCGCCCGATGGCTCCCTGAATTTGGCGCTCCTCGGCTCCTTCGCTTCAGTATAGCCCTAGATCAGCACTTACTTAAAATCATTTTGGGCAAAATGGCAAGTGAAATGTCTAGGGGTAAAGGCATGGTTAGACATCGCTCTGGGAGACATCGGAGGAAAAAGGATGATTCTGGATTCCCAGGTAGAGAACCAGCCAGCCAGAGTATCTCCCCAGCCAGCAGTGCAGCCTGGGACCCAGACACAGACCAAGAAAGTGAAATATTATCGCACTCATGGTTTAAGACACTGCTAGCAGAAATTAAAGCATTCCGGGCCGAAAATAGAAAAGAATTGCAAGACCTACAAACCCGAATGAAAGCAGTGGAAGGAAGGCTAGAAGCATTGGAGACGCAGATGGGAGAGGTTAGAGAGGAGACTCAGCACCTACACGAGGTGGTAGACTTCCTAATAGATCAGCAAGAAGCAATACTGGAAAAGCTACTAGATCTTGAAGCACGATCCAGATGAGATAGTCTTCGGATTTGTGGCCTCCAAGAGGTATCGGAGACTGGTAGAATGGAAGATTTTGTGGAAGATCTACTCCCTGATGTTCTCGACCTCCCTCCAACGTTTCAAATTTGGATTGAAAGGGCACATCGGTCCCTGATACAGCAGCCGAAAGATCCTGCTGCTAGACCTAGGTCAGTTGTTCTCAGATTGGTAAGTTTTAAGGATAAGGAATTTATCCTCCGCTTGGCCTGGCCGAAAAAGAATGTCCAGTATAATACAGCCAGGCTATGGTTCGACAACGACTACCCTACGGAGATCCTCTGACAAAGAATGGCCTACTCACCCATTCTTAGGGTGCTGCGAGAACATGGTATTCGATTTCAAACTCCTTACCCATCAAAACTTTGGATCTGTTGGGAAACCGGGTCAAAGATCTTTGATACTCCAGAAGAGGCCTTAAAAGATATCCAATCCAAGGGATGGGATGTTCCACCAGGCCGCGTAGTAGATCGGAACTCCCGCCCCCAGAGGGCGCAGTGGCAAAGAGGCTCAGGACGACGTGGGACAAGAAAAGCATGAGCAGAAGGGCTGCTCACTTTGCAAGAGGTAAAGAGGGCCTTGCAGAAATTTAAGACCAGAGGTGGAGATATGCAGCAAATGCTGAACACCTGAACAGTAAGGTGTTTTTTTTTTTTTTTCCTTCTTCCCTGATGTAAAGTTGGGACCGGTCTCTCGGCAAGATAGCCATGGAGCCGGTACACTGATCGGTGTATTTTTTCTTTAGAGCAGACTATTACAATCTCCTGCTAAATAGATCATCTGGCCTTGATAGCTTGTATAAACTGAGACTTAATACAAGGCCATGTTAATCTACATGTGACACGGATGTTAAGACTGAATGGGACTCCACCTTATAATTTTTAAAACAAGAGTGTTTATGGGACATCTACTTAAAGAACTAATTTTTTTGTAGTGTGTGTCCATGTGTCAGTTCTCTTAGGAGAATTAAGTCCTTTCCCCCATTACAGGTTTTAAAATGATAAAAGAATGGCCCAGCTCCCATAGTTAAATGTAGAATGATTTTGCCCAAGGTCATTTTATAGTGTTACTATCTTTTGAGGTTAAGAGCATAGCTTCACATTCATGTGTGACTCCTGGGAAGCGCATACAGGAGTAATTCCTACCTGTCTCCTGGAGCAGATGACATGCTTCAAGAGGGGAGCCCTCGGAGGAGAGATGCGTGGGATCGCTCCTAGTGGGTCTCTCTCCCCTATTAACTTGAAATAGTAATAGAAGAGGAGTGGAGGCCTTGGGGCATCAGTTGTTTGTTTCACCTAGAAGGATTGAGGAGAGTAGAGGGGAATTATTCTCCTCCTCCCCGGGGCAGTTGGCGCACCTCTCTGGATACATGTAGCATCTGGTCTCGAACTCACTTGGGACCAGGAAAGCCTGGCAGAGATTTCTGCCACTAATCCCCCTGCAGGGGTTGTGCCCTCCCAGGAGGATCGCTTCTCACAGGATAGAGGGCATACGTTACAGCCCTCCCATCTTGGAAGTACTCATGTAAATAGTTTCCAGTTCATGTTATGTGTTTGTCTTATTTCGGTGCCTGTTATATATAAGATACCTGATATGCACATGTTGAAAAGAGGGGAATCACGATTAGAAGACAAGGGGTTTGAATTTAAAATGAGGGTCCTTGGATTAAAGTACCAAATGGAAGAACTGGGGCTCATCTGGAACCCCCAGTTCAGCCTTGAACGGGGACCTTAATGAGGATGGCTAAGAATCCACCTATAACTATATGTTCACATAATGTTAATGGACTTAACAGCCCAATTAAATGGTACAAGGTTATAATTTCAATTAAAAGATTAAAACCCGCTTTTGTGTTTCTTCAGGAAACGCATTTAAGTAAAGGAGAGCATTTAAAACTAACCAAATTCGGCTTTGGTACAGTGGTGGCCTCTACCTATAGACAAGGAAAGAGAAGAGGAACAGCCATCTTAGTCCCTAAATCTACTAGGTTTGATATGACAGCCTCTTATGCAGATCCGGAGGGAAGTCTGGCCATTGCAGTGGGGAAACTGGAGGGACAGGAGATAACGTAGTCTCTTTATACATCCCTCCGGGCTCGAACTCTGAGATGGTAAAGAAACTATTCCGGAAGATTACTGAATTACATAAAGGGGTCTTAGTAATAGGTGGGGACCACAATATGGGCACCTCTAACTTAGACACTTCAAATCCCCAGCCTCCCAGGTGAAGTGCAGCTCAAAGAGCTTCACAGCTGTATCTTTCCAAGGTTCACTGGGTAGATGCCTGGAGAGTTTTGAACCTGGGTAAGTGAGAATACACACACTACTCAGCGCCTCATAAAATATACACGAGGATAGATTTTTTTCACACATCCAGAGAACATCTCTATAGGGTTACAGAATGTACACAAGTACCATCAGCTATCTGATTACTCGCTGTTAATACTTAAACTAAATTGGGGGAGGGAACGGAAAGAAACATTGTGGAAATTTAACTATTTTTTATTAAATATAAAAGACTTTAAGGAGATGATCACTCAGAGGATCGGGCACATCCTCCATGAAAACCGCACCCCGGATATATCAGAGGGGGTTCTGTGGGACACTCTTAAAACAGTGTTAATGGGGGGATATCATAAAATATGCCTCCCATTATAAGAAACAGCAACAGGCTTACTTGGATAAACTACACTCCCAGCTTAGAGATCTTCAGACACAGCATGCAGCAGGAGATGGGGGTGCCCTTCCCCTCCTGCATGCCACGAGCGATCGGATCCAACAAATTATGGATCTACGTACACAGCATGCTTTACAATCCCTATGACAGAGATTTTATGACGGGGGACCCAGGTCGGTTCGATTGCTGGCACATAGATTGAGGAAGCAGCAGGTGCAATCGACCATATCTCAAATCAGGAATCCAGCAAGCGGAAGTATGGTCACTCTGCCCTCTCAGATTAACCAGGTTTTCCAGACATTCTATGAGAAACTATATACCCCTGAACAGGAAACCGAACCAGAGGTAGGGGGCAATTTTCTGGCCGGCCTTAACCTACCAAAACTAAAGGAGGATCGGTAGATTGCACTGAAACGCCCGATCACAAAGGGGGAATTAGAGGAGCAATCACTAATTTAAAATCCTTTAAGAGCCTGGGCCCAGATGGTTATACGGGAGAATTCTACAAAATATTTAGACAAGATTTACTCCCTGCCTTGCTGAGGACCTGTCGGGAGACCCAGGAAGGGAGGGGGCACCGGTCACCTGGGGATATGCATGTATTTCTAGTATTTTGAAACCCAGAAATGATAGCACTGCTTGTTCTTCCTATAGACCAATTTCATTTCTTAACATTGATTACAAGCTATTTGCTTCGATTCTGGCCAGGCGCCTAGAGACCATGCTGCCTGAACTAATAGATCTTAATCAAACAGGGTTTGTTATGGGTAGGCAGACACAGGACAATATAAAGAGGACCCTACTTCTGGTTCATAGAGCTGCCCGATCAGACAGTCCTTTTCTCCTTTTAGGACTAGACGCTGAGAAGGCGTTCGATCGGGTAGCATGGCCCTTTTTGTGGTTGGCTATGGGAAAGATGGGTATACCTCAGGACTTTGTGCAGGTGATTTCATCACTCTATAGCAATCAGAGAGCATATGTCAAAGTAAATGGTGCGGTCTGTGCCCCAATCTTATTGAAAAGAGGTACTAGACAGGGATGCCCCTTGTCCCCTCTTTTGTTCGGCATATATCTGGAGCCGTTAGCTCAGGCCTTATGGCAGGATGAGCGGATCCAGGACCTGGGGGTGGGAAATGAGGTCCACAAGCTGGCGCTTTACACTGATGATTTGTTAATTTACATGAGAGACCCTGAAAACTCACTTCCCCCCATGGACCCTTTTAGATATGTTTGGCAGAATAGCAGGGTACAGGAAAAACTCGGGGAAGACGGAGGTCCTTAGGATAAACTATGACTCCTCACTGAAGACAAAGAGAGACTTCCCATTTCGATGGGAACTGAGCCACTTAAAGTACCTAGGAATCCAGATGAGCACTACACGTATAGATATGTTTGATTTGAATTACTCTCCTCTATTATTAAGTATAAGCTCAGAACTGGGGTAATGGGGAGCCCTCCCACTGCCTTTAATCCAAAGAATTTAGGCAATAAGAATGGTGGTCCTTCCAAAGTTCTTATATCTAGCACAGACACTACCAATTCAGATCACAGAGGAGTGGTACAGAACAATAAATAGGAAAATATCTAAATTTATTTGGGTGGCCCAGAAACCAAGAGTGCGGCTCTCAATTCTGAGACTATCCAGGGCACGGGGAGGACTGGCACTTACAAACCTGAGCCTCTATCACACAGCGGCCCAACTAAAAACAGTCCTCTATTGGCTACATGGGGACTATTCAGTTAAGTGGAAGGAACTGGAGAGGTCAGAAGCAGTTCTAGCAGACCTAAACAAGACTTTGTTGTCCTCACCCCCCAAAATAATACCAAAGGAAATGACTAACCCATATACACGTACTAGCATGCAAGTATGGCAGAGCATCTTAGTATCAAGGAGCATTTTTGGCTGGAGACCACTGCTATACTCCCTACCTCACCTTTCCTCATTTATGCCTGCGAGGCTGGATGGGGGATACCGTACATGGGAACGATTAGGCCTACATCTGCTTTACCACTTTGCCCCCAAGGGAGTCATACTTTCTCTAACAGAATTAGTTCAAAAATACAGGATCTCCTATAAAGACAGATTCAGATTTTTTCAGGTTCGGGATTTCTTAAATACTGAGTGGGCAGGACAACGAGCAGACCTTCCTACACCACATATACTGGAAATCGTAGTGGGAGCATTAGAAAGAGGACCTGTGTCCTCTCACTTGATCTCCATTTTATATGAAGCAGTTAGAGAGTTGGAGGAAGACTTCTTGGACTCAGTCCATTGGGCCTGGGAAAAAGATCTAGGGAGACCGATTCCATTAGAGACATGGCAGAACCATGTAAAATCAATCCAATGGGGCCTGCATTCCAAAAGTTGGAGAGAGTTCTCTTGGAAAGGAAAGTGACCACTAGATTTTTTAGGACTCCTGCACAACAACAAAAGTATCAGATTGTGACAGGAGCAGTATGCTGGAGACAATGTGGATTCTTCCCAGCATCGCATGCACATATTTTCTGGAGCTGTCAGAAGTTACAACAGATATTCACACCGACTTTAGTTGTGACGCCCTTGTTGTTTTTTATTGCAGATTACCTCCCAGATTGTAGGCCTCCCAGCATTAGGAAATTGCTAACAATAGCTATCCTAGCTGCAAAAAAAAAAACAATTACCAAATTATGGCTGAAAGATAAGCCACCTACAATATCAATGTGGCAAGACGTGATGATAGACATATATAAAATGGAAAAAATTACGGCCATGCTCAACAAACAGGAGCAAACTGAAATTTTGTGGAGAAGATGGGTTTTATATATATCCCAGGAAAGACAAGATTTTGTGCCATGACCCTTTACAGGGGATACTTGATCAGTGAAATGGGGCGCCCTGAGACCTATCTGACGGATGGAACACAGAGAATGACCTTGTACCAAAATTTAATTACCCTACATTAGGAAAACAAATTAATTGATCCACAAGAGACCCCTTTCTTATATATATACAGTATATATATATATTTTTACACATACATATGTATTTATTTATGTATACACCCTCTGTATCTTATTTCTGTAATACAACGTTTTAAGTTATATCAGGATCAAAATAATTGTATGTAACTCTGAAGGCACCTTGTATATGTTGTTGTTGTTGTTGATGTTCCTTTATAAAAACTAAACAAAGATTAAAAGTTTAAAAACCAAAAACAAATGTACATGTTTTTTGGGGGATAACGTAACTTATTTTAAATGTCTGCCACCACGTCCATTGCCAGAATTAACACTGCTTGGTCTCGCTACAGGACAGGTAGGAAAGCGAATGTACTTAAAACAGAACAGACAGTGAAAATGGTAGGATCAACCAGATAAGATTTTTTAAAGAATGTTGCTGGTTAAAACATAAGAAATGTATGGCAGGATCAACCAGATGAGAACAGTGTGAGTCAGCTGTATTGATTTGCTATGGCTGTTGGTGCCAGGCTGTTTCTGGCAGCCTGCCTGTGCTAGGTGTATATGTGTGTGGCAGCCTTTCTGTGCCAGGTGTGGAGTGATCTCACTACTGGTGAGAAGGTTCTAAGGACTGGAAGGGGGCTGGAAATTAGTACAGATGTGCGGTTGTGCTAGGAGGCATTCGGTCGTTATGGAATAGTGCACAGTCATGTGACATGTTTTGGCAAATCAGGATACTAGATTACCACTGATTTCTCTTACCCATTTTATAAATATACACAATATATATTAGTGTTTTTAACAAAGATAAAAATGCTATCAAAACCAGAGAACCCTAGCTAGCTAGATACATTTTTCTTTTTGTTAGTAGGGTATATCATTTCATTTATCTTCATACTTGGGTATGTCATAGCATCTGATTACTGTGCCTCGCGCTATTGCATTCGAGGTCAGTGACCTTTAGCCTCCTCACTTGTGGCCTTGCCCACTCGTGAGGATTAAAAGGTCACTGACCACTCATGAAGATAAATCTGTATCTCATATACGCACATCACGTATCATATATATATATATATATATATATATATATGATACATGATGGGCATGAGTGATATGTAATATTGTCACTCCTGCAGAGTGAGATATCCAAGCTCACGATGCAGGAGTGACAATATTTGCCATAGCACACGATCTGCCCATCATGTATTTGATATATACAATAGGGCCAAGAGTTTTAGAACTTTTGTTATGCTCTCTTGTGTTCTGTTCCTGTTAATGTGTTTGCTCATTCTGTGTGTGAGCTTTTCTGAATGGGCTGGCAGTGTTATAAACTCTGAGTCACATGAGTGTGTTTTGCAATGCTAAATGAGTTAGTTTTAGATAGGAATGAGAAACATACTTTTGTGAAGCTGTATTGTTTAGCAGTCTGGCTGCAGTGAAGTTAAAAGCATCACAGTAATTGTAATGAACTGAGAGGCAGAGTGTCAGAACAGCTGATACTGTTTTCAGTGGTAATTAAGTTAGCTGCAGGCAGAGTGCAGAGTGTTCTGTTAAATTGTGCTCTTTAGGATTCTGGCTGCATTGAAGCTGAAATTGTCACAGTAATTTTAATGGGTGAGAATCAGAGTTTGAGGAACAAGTGAGAGTGTGTTTCAGTGGTAGTCGAGTTAGCTGCAGGCAGTAGTTTAGACTGTTCTGTGAAGCTGTGCTGTTTGGAATTCTGGCTACATCAAGTTGAGAGTATCACAGTAATGAGCTGGAAGTTGGGGGATAGGTGTGTTTTGTAATGCTCACTGAGTTAGCTGTAGGCAGCAGTGAGACCTCTCAGGTAGTTCTGCATTTGTGTCTATGGTAACAGCACAGGTGTTTCTTTCATGCTGAGGGGAAAGCTGCCTAGGGTGATGATATCAGTGACCTTTTGTGACCTGTGTGTGTAAATGTCTCATATCATCACAGTAGAGCAGAGGGTAAAAATATCACACTGCAGTGGATGATACGCTGTTTTATCTCACTCATTTACCATTCACCCCTATTGTGTGTGTGTATATATATATATATATATATAGGTATTATACTGGTGCGGTAGCATCAGTATAGAAAGGGTGGAGTAAGGTGTTTAATTTTCAGTCCCAATTTTTGCACCTTAATAACTTTAGCAGTGTTCTACAGTATTCCCCCAAATTTGGCATGCGTTGTTCGGAGACAGATTCTCAAAATGTGAAAAGTTTCATGATGGCAACTTGAGCAGTTTTCGAGATATGGAATGTCAGTTTTTAATGAAGTGATGTGCTTTTACCTTTACATAATGCATATTTTTTTTTTTTTTTTTGCTCTAATGTGCTGCCTAGATGGTACACAATTTTTTCAGAAACTTTTAGGGTACAAGTGACCTATGCCAAGGTAGCGCCTTTCAAAGGTTTTGTGAAAAAATATTAATTTGCTCCAGAGTTATAAGGACTTAAAGGTTTTTTTTTCTCTGAGCATGCTTAGTAGGGTTCTGAGGTAATCCTGTAATACGAACCAGAATTTTTTGGGTCGCAAGACTATCTTCTGTTTGCATCACTTAGTTGTCACAACCCGAAAAACATTTTTGGGTCGTGATGGCAGCTATCTTTTTTTTTTTTTTTCTAAGTCAGAAAACATGGAAAACACCTTAAAATGGTGTATTTAAAAAACAAACACCTGAACCTAGCTAAATGAAAGCCATTTAGTTAGATTCTGGTGTTTATTTTTTAAAATTAAGGCCAGAAACACCTGTTCTTGACATTCAAAATTTGTGGGTGCCCAGTTTAGCGTGAGGAGATGTTTTTCAGCTTGCACCTAAAAAACTAAAGCTGGAAATGTCAGCAAAACACTGATGTTTATTATGAATATTGAGCATGATAAGATAACCACTAATCAAAATAAATTAAATTTGCAAGGGATCAAAACCGATACATGTAATTTGTACTAAGGATGGCATACTAGACAGCATTGAGGAGACCACGCTTTCTGTATAAGAACAGTCGGACTCTCCTCACTGCTAATGTTGCAGATGGAGACACGCTGTTGGCTTAGGTGCCTTCAGTGAGGCAGCGATCTGTCAACTTGACGCATCTTTAGGATTGAAAGCTTCCTATCTTTAAACAAGCACTTTACAATAATTGGGCAAAACAAACTGGAGGGACTCTGTTCTAAGTATAAGCTACATGCTGAAATGTCACAAGCATTATTCAGGTTTGCCAGGGATCCACACCTATGACAAGTCTTCGGTTGCCCTGCACAAATGCAAAAGCCTCTGTCTCGTCCTGTGTAAAAACTCTTTGGCAGGTGTTGCATACCTTGATTTGTTCTACGGAGCCTGACCCTTATTTTCCACCCCCAAGTCCAGATGATTTCTGGGTCTAGTGTAGATGCTGGATGGTACAAAATATCAGAATGTTGTTTGATCCAAAATAAAATGTCCAATATATTAACACCTTCATTTTTAAACAGAATTGTGACCATTTGTTTTTTTCACTCTCTGTTTTTGCAGCTCCCTTCTGCACTGCTGCCTTGACTTTCCCCCAGGGTCCAGCAAGGTGCCTGGCTCTGCTGTACTCTGAATCCCTCCAGCTACCTACCTCCATGCTGCACCAGTATCAGACTCCATGGGTGAAGAAGGAGGAAGAGTCTCCCTCCTACCTGAATGATCTTTGTCAGGCTGGTAGCTGAGGGTTTCTGGGCTGGTCCATCTTCGGTTCACCGGGGCCATCTGTCTCGACAGAGTGGCTTTTTCCTGAGTTGCTCCCAGCCCCGGAGAGACAAGTGCACACAGAAAATCCAAGGTGCATGTGCACACTATTGCATGCTGCCGCAACAGACCCACGGCCTGCTTTCCTCTCTCCCATAACACCCTTGGTTGCACTGCCACCTGTGTTCAGCTAGGTGGCAATATTGCAGTGAGGGCGGTGACCCACCTGCCCCAGAGGAGAGTGTCCACTGGGACACTCAATCCTCCTTCCTCTTGTCAGCTCTCCAGTGATTTGAGTTAATTTCCAAACTCAGGTCATTGGCGTCGCGGGTGGTAGCGCAACCCCTGGGCCGATGGGCCGGCTCAATTGTGACCATTCTGCCTGCCAGTTTTGTTAGTGGTGTATAGCAGTGAAGGAAGACCACAGTGGAGACTATCTGACCTGGTGAAATTTATTCCTGAAGTATTCTAGTAAAATTGGGGGTTTAAAACTGATGTCAAATTGGGTATCTCCAGAAGTGTGTATCAGTGCATATATGTCTGTTGCTAAAAATTGTAATGATTCTTTCAGTAGTTTCCTAGTAATGTATACTCTGTCTGGTGGTTCTTCCAGGCCTCCTCTGTACTTAATATGCATGGCATTATTGTTTTCCTTTTTGCTGGTTCCCCCATGTTAGTAAACAAATCTGCCATCCTAAAGGGACTGATGCCCCCCTCCCAAACCCCTGCCTCCGCCTCTAGAGGGTCCAGGTATATTATCTTCCTTGGTGTTATCTTGTGCATTGCTGGGAGGTGGAGGGTCTTGTTCTGTAATATTACTAGAGTCAGCTCTTGAAGTAGTTGTTACAGGTGGCTGTTCTGGTTGGCTGCTTGAGCCCTGCAGCTGTGCTGAGGGAGAGCTTCTGTTGGGGAGTCTGTATCTGTAAATTCAGCACAGGAAGTGTTGGGTTGGCCTGGGGTGGAGGTTTAAAAGATTTAGTTCTTATTGACTGAGGTTCAGTGTTCATGCAGTTTAAGTCTGTGGTTTGTCTCCCCCAGTTTTTCCACTGTTGTGAAATTGTCAGAGGCAGGAGTTCCATCAGTCATTATGCCCCACATATTCTGCATGGCCAGTACTGTTAATTTGCCCTCAGTATTACCCTCTTTCATGGTCCTGTTTTAATCTATATTGTGAATAAAACATGAGAAGGTGCCTGTTTCTCAGTGGGAAACCCCATTACAGGAGTCGAAATTGGCACTGGCCTGCTAGCCAAATGCTGGTGGATTTTGTACCTGGCTAGTAAGATTTTCATTTGACTAGCCCTGTGGGCTTGTACTGGAGAAGGCAACACTTCAGTATGTACACCAGCTGGGCCAGTGGAAATGTCTGTGGGGCCACTGGATTTTCCCAGTCACTAGCCCTGCTGGCTAGTGACTTCAAAACCTAATTTTGACCCCCGCCATCAACAGTTAACAGAGTTTTCTGTGACCCAGTGTTAGCTTCACGTGGTTTTCTTACCTTCTGGGCTTAACGTTTGATGTCAGCATTCTTGATACTGTCAGCTGTGCAGGGTGAGACGGCTGACAGCATGGCTGGAATATCGGCATCTGATCCTGCCAGTATTCTTTTCTCAGAGAGTTGCTCCATATTTCTGAGCCAGGGATCTGCAGTCCAATTATTGCTACCAAGTATCCTCTTCCAGCCTGCATCTGTGAATGCCCTCTCCACACTCCAGTCCTTGTCAAAAGGAAAATTACATGGATTACTTCTTTAATTTCTGTTTCTCCTCACTCTAGGATGCCAGCCAAACTCCAGCCTTTCCAGTCCAAGAGTTTGAGGCAAAATTTCCTGAGACAGAGTTCCGGATTAATGTAGTGCTGGTACCAAGAGTGGTGTTATCATCCAGAACAGCTCATGAAACAACAGGTGGGACAGTAGACGCTGACGCTGTCTGTATTGGCTGGTTCTTTAACTTGGATAATTCTGTTTCACCCTTTCAAAGGCCCTGTCTTCCTCTTCAAGTATGGCTAGGAACACTTTCTTGCTGGCATCCATTTCTTTTCTGAGGGTTTGCTCCTCAGACATTAGCTATGTCCATGTTAGGAACTTCAGTTAGATCTGGTACTTCATCTGTAGTGGGATCTACCAAAACTGGAGCTGGAACCTGCTGGACTTCCATAGGTACTGGGACAGCGAGGGAGGCCTTCCTCTCAGCATTTAGAGCTGCTGCTGCTTTCTATCAAGGTCCACCATGCTGTCTGACTGACAGTCTGGTGCCCCCTACCAAAGAGTAGGGGACATTTTTATTAAAACAAATATCAATCAATCATATCATACAGTAATAATGATACAACAAAATATAATGATATAAAAGTGCTTAAAAGGAAAAAGAAAATAATTAAAAAAATATATATAGCAGAAACAAGACAGAAGCAGAAAAGAACAAGGGAGAATGGGAAAGGAAGAAGAGTAATAAGAAACTGTATACGGTAGAAAAAATCATAAACTGACACTTCTGGATGGAACATATTTGTTCATCTGACCTGTACTGTTTGCACAGTGAAAGTACTACTTTCATGAGTACACAGTGTTCTCAAATCACATTCTGTTGGTCAATAATTTTCTTTATGTTGAAATAATTTGCACCTTGCTTGCCAAATATGGTACTTGATGAATGAGAAAATTACCCAAACAGTGGTGTCATGATAGTTGTCCGATAATGAGGAAAGAACCTTTGATAACCTGTATGCAAGTAACCTTCGCCCAGACAGTGTCTTTCCATCTGACAGCTAGTGTAATCTATAAATCCTTAATATAGCAGCAATCGCAAAAAAAGATAGTTCAAAGTCTCAAAGTAAGCAATGCAGTGGTGACGTAGGCAGAATCTTTCACCCAAACTTATATGTTTAAGATTATCCTTCACTGCCAATTTACCTTGACGGAAAAGCCATGTGACATCCCAGGTTTTAGGAATCTAGATTTAGTGTTTGCTGTATTGGTCCTTGTAAGAACAGATCCAGAAGCAAATGATGTGATATTTTAATGGATTGATAGATGTTTTAAGTTGGACTAACAAATTTTCATCAGAGCGTAATGACAGTTATTTAGAAACATTACTTTTAATAACTATATCATGTGATGGAGATCATGCATGTTTTTTCTGCATAATCTAGTTGTTAAAAGTATTGTTTTTTCTAAATAACTGTCATTACGCTTCTGACGAAGGACTTGTTGGTCTGAAAGCTAGAGCACTCTGTTTTTGTTGTTACATCTGTGTTGGTCCATTAAAAGGTATCAAATCATTTGCTTCTGGATCAGGTTTTAGGAGGAATTCTTGGATCTGGAAGTTATTAAGGAGTTTCTGATAATGCTGAGGTGGAATGCCACCAAAGTGTGGTAGTATTTCAAAACCTTGAGACTGTATTAAATCATACAGTTGCACTCTGGTACAGTTCAGAAAATGTATAGGTAGTAACTTCACTATTTTTCAAGAACTGAATTCCTGTAAGAGGGGTACTGGGTGTGTGTATATATGCAGTATATATATATATATATATATATATATATATTTTTAATCTAGAGAAACCCATTTTCCAATTACACTAAAAGGTTGCAATCATTTTGCCACCCACTGATAACCGCAGTATTTGCTTATTATTAAGAAAAGGAACAACATTTAAAAATAGAAACATGCTGAAAAAGAAAGCCAGGGGGTTAATAAAATCTAATTCATCTAATTTGGCAGGCAAGTACAGTACATTTTGTTTTATGGGATAGTGCCTGCTGCACCAAATCATAAAAAAAAAAAAAATAGGCTATATATCTTAGTATCAGACTGTGGTGAGGGAGGAAATATTCTGCTCAGAAGTGCAAAAATGGGTAGCAAAACGTTTTCGTAACAAACACCTTTTTTTTCTCTCTTGGACTGTTGCCACGTTCTTCACGTAGTTACTGTACAACTATACTCATCCAGTTTTTCAGATCAGTTGAGTGGATCCATATCACCATGTCCAAACTTAATACCCAAGAACTTTAATGGGTTCTTGAGAAACAGATATCCCTGCAATATCTGGCACATGTTGCAGACTTAGGTGAAAGGAGAAACCCCTACTTTTAGATAAATTAACATGGAATCCTGAAACTGTGGAATACTTTGCTATAATGCCATGGGATCTAACCCCTGAAATCTCCCTGTTGACCAACAAACACATATAATCTGCATAAATAACTACCCTCATGGGCTGTGAAACCATTAACCCCTGATGCCTGGATTTATACCATACAGAGGGCTACCAGTCAGTTAATAGATGCAATAATGAGTACACAGAGTAAATGGGGAATGTGGAATGATTCATGTCAGGCCATTAAAGAAGCAGTACCAGCTGATAGGTTTTTCGATTGATTAAACAATCATTTTGAGTGCTGTGAGGCTAATTTATGTAAAAATATGCTTTTCAGCTTGTTTATTCTATAAGATTATGTGATCGAGCAGTCTCTATTTCTTTCCAGTTGTAGCGGAGCTGACGGTGGACCAAAGTGAGTGGCTGTAAACAGCTGATCATGTAAAAGAAAGAAAAACAGGCTGTGAACTTTTTCGCTGCAGAAATGTGAGAAATATCATCTGAACGCCCACTTTAAATAAATTAGAGTCTAATAAAAAAAGACTAGAAAGACACTTAGCAATGCCCAAGCATGTTTAAAAAATAATTTGAACAATTCTAAACAGGTAACACTTCACTTTAAAGCCCAGTATGAGAGGGAGCAAAGCAAGGCTGTTTAATTTTATCCACAGGTTCGCTCAGCTGGCATAGACCCCTGAAAGTTAGGTATTCCCTTTCCCCGATGGTAGAAGAAAGAGGGCAATTCCTATAGAAAATATGGGTGACCAGGATGATTAATCGATGGCGGATGGCGGAAAGTGAGGGAGGCGGATAACGGAGTGTGCTAAAATTGGCTTGCATTTGGGATGGGAGGTAATAATGGTGATAACGGAGGGTAGTGGATAAGCGAGGGGTGAATAAGTGAGGGAGCACTGTATGTGATATTTGCAAGCCACCTATATCTTAGTTCATAAGAGATGATGTTTAATACAGGATCTAGACCAAAGATCTACAACAGTGGGCTGAGCGAGCAGCCATGTCTCACACATCTCCTAATACCCATCTCAACTCCATGAAAATTATTTAAAGAGGGAATAATTGAAGCATTATTATATAACATCTGAATCCTAGCGATAAAAGTTTCAAGTATACCATGCTGTTTTAGTACTGCAAATAAATAAACATGATTAAACTGGTCAAAGGCTTTCTCTTGGTCAATAGTTAATAAATAACCATCTAAATTCCCTAGATAACCATCTAAATTCCACTGTTTACCCTATGATTCCACCATTTCTCTTAACAAAATTAAAATTTCCGGCATACATCTGTCAGAGATAGAGCATGTCTGGTATCTTGTAATCAGTAATTTTTCAGGAATGGAGATCCATTTACTAAGAATTTTCATTAATATTTTGAAATCTGAGCTGACCTGGTGGCACAGAGGGCTGAGATGCATTGCACCTTACCTCTCCCATGCCAACAACCTGAGTTTGGGAATGAGCTTGGGCCCCAGGTGGCTGGCTGGGGGGAGGAGGATCAAGCATCACAGAGAATGCACTTCTCCTCTGGGGAGGGAAGACAGCCAGCACTGCTGCTATACTGCTACCGGGGAGATCACAGGTGGCAGTGCAACTGGAGGAGCTGAGTATGGGAGGATGTTGGCAGGTGCTGCAGGATGTACGCTTGTGTGTAGTTGTGCATTGTATGCCACTGACGCTGACATCCTGGGGAACTTGGGAGAAAAGGAGGAAAAGACCCTGAGCATCAGGATAATGCTAACCAGCTTGCAGACCCCACACCTGGTTATCTAGGTACGGTCTCCCACACCAGATCTTGTAGCAGTGCAGGTAAGGGGAGGCCCCTCCTCCTCCACCAGAGGCAGAAGCTCCAGGGAAACATGGGGAGATGAGGTAAGTCCTAGGGCATGCCAGGGTGACAGGGCTTGAGCCAGGTCAATTGGAGGGTGGGGACATAAATAGAAATCTCCCCCAAACATTTTGAAGTCCATTTTTTTTATGCGCTCACCCCACTCCCTGGCCGATCCCTCATTCAGGCTTTCAAGGACCTGCTCACCCGGCAACTCCCGACCCCACTGCCCCACATCGCAGCCCGCCCAGGTAACCCTGATGTACCCCTTCATCGGGAGGGTCCCTTACCTTCATAGGGGATGAGCCTTCCGGCCATACCAATGATCCTGGGTGCTGCTGAGGCGGCAGATGGAGATCTGGGAGCTCAATAATGAGGGTCCGGTGAGGCCGTCACCCAATTGGCCAGGGTGCCATTTTCACATTTTCTCCCCGAGGGAGTGGCGTACCACAGACGTCAAGGCTTACACCAATGTACGCCACTCCCCAGTCATTTGAGGGCCTGACGTCCTGCTGTGCTCCCGGCTTCCGCCTGGGGCCAGCAGATGCCTTGGGCCGATCCCACCTCCTCTGGAGAAGGTGCGAGCTGTCACTGGATGCTCCATCCTTCTCCCCCCAGCCAGCCCTCCAGCAACCCAGGTCCATTCCCAAACCTGGGTTGCCAGCGTTGTAGACGGAAATCCAACCTCTGCGCTGATGGGCCGGCTTCGAAATCCATATTTAGTAAGCAGAGGGGGCGCCAATTACATAATCATGTACATCACCTTTTTTAAAAAAGAAACATTTGAATTGCCTCACAGAAATCACAAGATAGCAAACTCTCCTGTGAGAGATTGTTATATACTATGAGTAAAAACTGGAATAGGAAAGTACTTCTGATTTATAAAGCTCAGAGGTAAGGCCATCTAATCTAGGAGCAGTTTTATTTTTTGATGTAGAAATGGCCTAATGTACTTCATCAGACAATATAGGTCTGACCAAATCTTGCAGCGATTCATCTGGCAAGCTTTCTAGTCTACTTTTTTGCAAAAATACTGATATATCCCCAGAAACCGGAGCAGGGTTACCAAACATGTTTCTCAAATACGTTTCAGCAACCCTCATCATACTACTTGTATCAATAAGCAAAACCCTTCCACACTTAAGTAATCCTGAAAAAAACTTTCTTTTGCACACTCTCCTTACAACTTTCATATATGCTTCCTGCAGCATTGTGACCCTGAGTGCCATATTTGTGTTCAAGTAAAAGTGAAACAGCCCTATCATACTGTATTAATTCCATTTCCACTTGAATACTATGTATTTGTTCTGACAGTGAATGCAGACCAGTTCTGGCCTGAGATAACAAAAAACACAACTGTTCATGTAGATCTAAACAGTTATCTTTATGTCTACTTTTCTCTTTAGAAATCTGCAGAAAAAATACTTTAAGATCACTTTTTGCATCTTCCTCCATATCATAAATGAAGAAGACAGATTCTTAAAGTTCAGATTTTATTGATCGGCAAAATGCCATTACAATATGCAAGATTACAAAATTATTCTCGTAAAAAATATTTCCTTATAAATATTTTAAAATACAAGAAATTCGTCATTTTAAAATACAAGACATTCATTTTAAAATACAAGAAATTTGTCAATCACAATTATTTTAAAATACAAGAAATTCATTAATTACAATGAAGACCGATTCTTTGGCTTGTAGCAGGCTGCAAAGTTTTTTTTAACAGTCTGATCTAATAGTAAGTGATTTTTAAGCTGCCATGCACCTCCACCACTAGAAGAATTACCCTGGGGATGAAAAGAACCATCTAACAGTACATGGTCTGATTTTCCTCCGGAATTACCGAAGCATGGGGGGAATTTTATTTATAATGAAATAATGATACAGAACTTACAGCTGTCATATAAAAATTAAAGAAAATTCACTTAGGACAGCAAAAATAGAAGGAAAAATTAATTTTCAAGAAATGACCAGTGTCTCCAGAAATCTTTACAATATCCATGCACAGTTCTTCCAAAGCATATCAACTGTTTGGCAAGGTGAAGATGGCACTTTAGAGGCATAAACCTTCTTAATTGCTTTATGTACCAATTCTGCTACAACACGAGGGGCTGTAATTTTTTGCTGCATGATGAGGATGCAGTGCACTTTCCAAAGGTATAATTTACATCATGCCATGCAAGTTTGAAAAGTGCTTCCCTTATATTTCACCAAAGTACATGGAAAAAAGCATAAAACCACTTCCTGGTAGGAAACATAAGCAAAGAAAGGTTCTTTCCACAGTTTAGCCACGGCATGAAAGTAGGAAGTGTGCCTGTGTCTCAAGGGTATTACTGCAAGATTCTCTTGGACACATCCTTTCCTCCACTTTTTTGTACTCACGTGAAGCTTTAACTGTCATTTACTGTCATTTTGCCATGGACCCCCAGCCAGCACACATACCACATGTGGTGAAGAATTATTTTATCTAATTGTTCCAAAGCAGAGAACTCCTACAGGGCAATCTTTTATTGCTACTTCTACAAAGAAATTTGAGACTATCACATGTGCATATAACTGCTTTCTGGAGAGGTTATATACTGTCTCCACTGTAAGCGTCCAATTCTTTAGATTGAGCATAGCCTGATAAATATAGTTTGGTACTACTGGGGCCAAGGAATTGTTCACAGCCTGAAAGTCCTTACATTCCCAATTCCGAAACCATGGGACCGCCCATTTTTCCACTAAAGGTGACCATGCTGTCACTTTCCCATGTAATAAGGGAACAAAGTTAAAACAAAATTGACATAAAAAATTTGGTTTACCATTTGAACCCCACCACTTGATTTATAGGAACTAGAAGGGGGACAAGATCAGATCTGTTACAGTATAGTAGCTGCTTCTTGTTGTTTTTACATTGTTTCTTGTGGATTCTACTTGGTAGAAGGTTATTTCTTTTCTTTCTTACTACTTCTAAGGGGCTAGCAGGGGCGGTTGGAATTTTGAAACCTGTTTTGGTAGCTATAAGTGGGCTCATTTGTTTGCTGTTTCACTGTGTAGCAGGCTGCATTTGTAGAGGCCTATTTCTTCTGATTTAAAACCTATTTGGTGTGATTTAACTGGGTCTGTTTCTTTGAATTGGAGACCTATATCTTCTAATTTCAAGCCTATTTTGATGTGTTGTTGGTGAAGCTGTTTGAATTGGAGTCCTGTTTCTTTGGGTAGCAAACCTGTTTTGGGGGCTTTGAGTAGAATTGTGATTCATTTTTGCTGGCTTCACTAGCTGCAAAGTTTAGTGCAGAGTAGGGGAGGGGTGCTAATGGTCTGACCAGGGGCCTCAGCTACCTGATTGTTTCTGGAAGACTTGGCTGGTCCACCCCCAACCCCTTACTCCCACCCGCCCCTGGTCCATTATTTCTTTATACCAGGGGTTCTGACATCACTTCCTCAAATGGGCAAAGGATATGCATCTGTCACAGCAGAAGCAGACATCCAGGAAAGGAACAGCAGCAAGTGAAGAGGTGACTGCTATCTCAGTGGAAGAGAAGTAACTGCAAATCTAGGAGCTTTCAGTGTTACTTATTTGCATTGCTATTGCATTGGGGAAAGGAGAAGTAGGAGTTTGAAGAAGGTTGTGCAAGAGCTACTTAAAGTCTCTTTTTGAGTGTGGATAGGAAGGATAGGAATATAAAAAGCAGTTGCTCAATCTATCTAAACGTGTACAACAAAGGGGTAAGGGAAATAAAGATAAGAATGTTTTGCACTGATAGAGGGGGGAGAGGGGAGACTTGGGGGAGTGTTTGGTATCCTGCATCTGGAAGGGTGGGGGGTCGCTGGTGGGCAACGACAGCAATGGGTAGGGTGGTAGGCTGCAACAACTTCGGTGCACCAATCTTTCTAAAATTGCCTGGAGTGTGGGAGGATGTTTTGTGTGCAAGCACATAGAGAAACTTAGAAAGGAGATCGAGGGTCTGCAGGAGGAACTAAGACATGCAAGGCAGATTGGGGGTGGGTTTAGCCCAGTACTGGAGGGAGGAAGAAGGGGAGATGAGGGAGGGCGATTTAAGCCAACAGTGGTGAGGAGAGGGTCAGAAGAAGGGAAGCAGAGACAAAGAGGCCCAGGCCAGGAAGAACGATTGCCGGGGAAACCAGGTCAGGAGACAAAAGACAAATGGAAGGAGGAGATAGGGACTTGTGAGGGGAGGTGAAGAAGTGGCAAAAGTCATGGAGTGGAAAGGAGAGAACAGGTTACTATGCAGAGAGAGGGAGCGGGCATTTGTGAAGGGTCTTCAGAAAATAGGTTTGCACTGCTAGAGAGGAAGAAGGTGGAGGAGGGAAATGATGAAATTAGAGGAGTAATTGATAAATGCCTGGACCAAACTGGAGCTGGGGGAAGTTCTGCTTGGAGAATTGCAACAGGGGCAAAAGGGGGAAATAATGTGCAGGAGGAAGAAGAGGAGCTGGAAATGAGAGAGGAAGATGAATGGAAGCAAGCAGGGAGTAAAAGTGGTGGAATCATAGTGCTGGGGGACTCAATACTAAGAGGAGTCGGGTGGGGTAGCAAGTGGGAGAGGCATAGTCGCATTTGGGTAGAGGCCATGACAGGAATAACAGCGGAAAGGGTGGGACAGTCTGTTCTGAAATATGCTAGAAGGGGTATGGACAAGCCTCATTTAATTATACATCTTGGGACAAACGACCTGGCTGACAAGACAGTAGATATAGTCCAGAGGAGGTTTGAGGAACTAGCACAATTATGTGAGGGGGCAGGAAGATCAGTAACTTTTTCAGAGATACTCTCAGTGCCCAAGGTAAGCACAACAAGAAAGCTGAGAATAGGGAATTTAACGGATGGCTAAGAATCTGGTGCTGCTAAAGGGCATGGGCTGTTGGGGGTGGGGGGAAGGGACCTGGAGGACAGTAGTCTCTATGCCAGGACAGACTACACTTGAGTGAGGAGGGAAAGAAAGTGTTGAAACAGAGGATGGAAGAGTACATAGAGGAAGTTGGGAATTTAAACTAGGAGTGGGGGGTGGCAATGCAAGAGAGATGCAGAGACCACAGGTTGGGAAACCATGTGAGCTTACCCCCCATAACAGTGACAAAGGACAAATGGCAAGTACTATTGGTGATGCTAGTAAAGAAGGGTAGGATGGGGGGGGGGAGGAAGGTGGTTACCCTTAATGCTAGGAGCCTTGGGAGAAAAACTGCAGAGTTACAAGTGCTCATGGCAGAGGGAGAGGTGGACATTGCAGCCATCACAGAAACATGGGCCACCCAGTACAATGACTGGGACCGGTCTGTACCATGGTACAGGTTATTTCGTAGGGACAGGGTGATTGGGAAAGGAGGGGTGGCACTATATGTGAAGGAAGGACTGAAGTGTGTAAGGGAGGAAGGGAGGAGGAGGCACGTCACTTTGGATGTAAATCCAGGATTCCAAGAATAGGATTCTTAGAATGTGAATGGTGTACAGGCCACCATCTCAGACAGAGGAGTTAGACAGGGAACTAGCGGGACAGATCAGGAGGACTTCCGAGAAGGGTAGTGTGGTGATTGTGGGGGACTTCAACATGCCAGAAGTGGACTGGAGTACCCCAACAACCAGGAACAGAAGGGAGCAGGTACTGCTGGATGCCTTCCAGGACAGCTTCCTGCTGCAAATGGTCAGTGAACCAACCAGGTTAGGGAATACCCTTGACCTTGTGCTGGTAAATGGGGACTTTGTGAGAGAACTTACAGTGGAGGAACCGCTGTCAGTGAATGACCACCACTCAGTATGGCTCACATTGGATATGGGCAAGGAAGGAGTGAAATCTGGCACAAGAGTGCTGGACTTCAGGAGGGTCGACTTTGGGAGGATGGAGGAAGTGGTAAAAGAGTACCTGGCCAGAATTCAATCTAGTATGGACACTAACCAGAGGTGGGAGCTCATAAATCTGGGGATAGTGGAGGCAACCAAAACCTGCTGCAAGGCCCAGAGCAAGAAAACTAGGGCTAAGAAACCGAGCTGGTTGAGCAAGGAGGTCATGGAAAAGGTAAGGAGGAAAAGAGCTGCCTTTAGGAAGTACAAGAAAACAGGGATGGGGGAGGACAGGGAGGAGTACTTGACAGAATCGAAGGAGGTGACAAGGGCAGTAAGGGGAGCCAAAGCATCTACGGAACTCAGGCTGGCACAAGGCATTAAGAAGGGGGAGAAGGACTTCTTTAGGTACATCAGGGAGAAAAGGAGCTGTAAGGACCACATAGTAAGGATTAGGAAGGAGGGGGTTGGGTGGAAGAGGTGGATAAGGCAGAAGCACTAAATGAGTACTTCTGCTCAGTATTTACTAAAGAGAAGAGGAGGGTGACACCCAAGGGGGGAGAAATGGCAGAAACGGGGGGAGGTGACAGATGGGGAAATCATGGAGGGCAGAGTTCGGGAGGTTTTGAAGGCACTGAGGGTGGACAAGGCACCAGGCCCAGATGGCATCCACCCCAGGGTACTGAAGGAGCTGGCAGAGGTCCTTGCAGGACCTTTGGCAGACCTATTTAATGCCTCAATACGTTCGGGCTGTGTACCTCAGGGCTGGAGGATGGCTCATGTGGTGCCCCTCCACAAGAGTGGCCCCAAGGATGAACCAGGAAACTACAGACCAGTGAGCCTCACATCCATCATGGGTAAGCTAATGGAGACTATCCTGAAGGAGAGGCTGGTGGCCCTTCTAGAGGCCAAAGGACTGCAGGACAGCAGACAGCATGGCTTCATACAGGGCAGATCCTGCCAAAACAACCTGGTGGAGTTCTATGACTGAGTAACTAGGCAACTGGACAGGGGCCATGCAGTGGATGTCCTGTATCTGGACTTCAGTAAGGCATTCGACTCGGTGCCGCATGGAAGGCTGGGAAGTAAGTTAGTAGGCACAGGGGCAGGTGCACAGCTGGTGAGATGGGTAGGAAATTGGCTTCAGGGAAGGCAACAGATGGTGGTGGTGGGTGGGGAGCTCTCACACCCAAGGGTAGTGATGAGCGGTGTTCCACAGGGCTCGGTGTTGGGACCAGTGTTGTTTGGGATATTCATTGCAGACATATCATGGGACATCAAGAGCAAGATCAGTCTGTTTGCTGATGATACCAAGGTAGGAGCGGTGGTGGATGACCTAGGGGATGGCAGGGGTTGCAGGATGCTCTGGCAAAGCTTGAAACCTGGTCAGACACCTGTCAACTGGGGTTTAATGCCAAAAAGTGCAAGGTGCTGCATTTTGGGATGAAGAACCCAAGCAGGAGTTACCAGCTGAGGGGAGTGCAGCTAGCCCAGACAGAGGAGGAGAAGGATCTGGGGGTGATCATTACAGGCTCAATGAACAACTCGGCACAATGTAGGAAGGCAGCTGCAAAGACCAACAAAATGCTGGGTTGTATTGCAAGGGGTATATCCTCGAGGAGGGAGGAGGTGATTCTGCCACTGTATAGGTCATTAGTTAGACCGCACCTGGAGTACTGCGTGCAGTACTGGCACCCATGTCTGAAAAGGGACATTAAGTTACTGGAGGGGGTGCAGCGCAGGGCGACAAAGATGATCAGGGGGCTGGGGGACTTATCATACGAGAGGAGGTTGAGGGAGTTGAACACGTACTCACTGGAGGAGAGGAGGGACGGGGGGACATGATTGAAACCTTTAAGTACATGAAAGGAATAAACAAGACATGTACAGAGGGGCTGTTCAAAGTAAGGGAGAAGAGGGACATCAGGGGCCATGATATGAGACTGGAGGGAGGAAGGTTCAGGAGGGAGATGAGGAGACACTTTTTTACAGAGAGGGTGGTGGCTGGGTGGAATGCGTTATCTGCAGAAGTGGTATCCAGTAGAACAGTGGACTGCTTCAAAAGGGGATGGGACAGGACAAGGGGGAGGGTTAATGAAGGGGAAGGGTAGAAGGGAGGGGCAGCTTCAGAATAAGGGGTGCTAGCTGCACATTCGAGCAGACTTGATAGACCTCTAGGCCTTCATCTGTTGCCAAATTTCGTATGTTCGTATATCTATAAATCCGTTCTGTAGGAGTAGGGAATATTTTACTAAAACATAATATCCTATAAAGACATCAAACATAAGACATATCCAAAGACGATACCAATGCAATACAATACAATATATACAATATCACTACCCCATCCCCTAAATAATTCACCTAGTAATGTGTTACCCATAACATAATCTTCACAGTGATGGCAAAAAAAAAGAATCAAGAAGGCATTATATACTGTAGTGTGACCACTAATCACACCTGCAATTCTATCATATCAACCAGCATACATTGTTCCAGTAACGGTTAATCACATGTATGGGGAGAGTATTAAATTCTTGTGATCCTTATTCCTTCAAGTAATTCTAAATGAGAGTAAGTAGACCTGTCAAAGGAATATCTCTTTTCTGAAGCACATTCTGACATCTCAATTGCCATATCCACCATTTCAAACAAGCACAAAGAACAGTTAAGAATATTTCTTGCCAAAAGTCCCAAGGGTGAGTCCTGTTTCCTAAAACAAATTCATATGTCATATGTGCCAGCATTTGTGCTTTCCACAGTTGAGCAAGTGCTGACCAGGAAATCGAAATATATCCACACTGACAAAATAAATGCATCATACTTTTCCTCCTGTAAAGCACAACAGGGCCAGGTACAGTATCTCTCTTCCCATTGCTTGTGTTTGGCTTGCCATCAAGCACAAAGCCATGTTACATCCCACATTTTGTTTGGTACCCTATACGCCTGTAACAGTAGGGGAATTTTTTATTTATGGAAACAATAGCAATAATATCCCAGCAACAATTTCACATCAGCGAAATAATGCAATTATTTTTCAAAAAAAATACAGAAAGCACAAAAAAAAACCAGAAAAAACAAAAATGAATCCATTACTTATATTGTTACAGGCCCCCATACTCTGCAGGTGGCTCCACCTAATACATTAGAACCACAAAATTCTAGATTATAATGTAGTATAATAACTGGTGCCCCCTATAATGATTGGATTTCCATTCCTGTTAAAATGCCGTACTAACCCGCTGAATTCTGTAATAACTCAATAGTGGGTTATTACAGTGTTTTCCTAATGCCTCATGCACTCACTTCACTGTGTTTATGCTGTTACGGCGGTTGCTCAGAGACATGTTTGCTCACACACATACAGCTTACAGTTTTCTTTCTGTTGAAACTTTGCACCAGTTATTATGCAAGCAGTAACACATGACAAGGTGTGGGTTATCTCCTGATAAGAGCACACCCAGGTGTGTTGTTAGCACGAGGCACTTGTGCGCCGAGTGCCTTGGCACCTGGGCGTGTTTATCAGAGAGACAACCCACACTCGGAGTGTGTGTTATTGTGCTTACAAAATGGGCCTCCAAGTACAGATTGAATATTAAAAAGAGAAAAGCTGTTGAAATGGAAAACATTTAAGAAACATTTTCTTTAGTTGGAGGGATAAAGTAGTCCCTCTATGTAATGTGCTGTGCAGTACAGTACACTGCATTTGGCTTGGTTACCTCAACAGTACTCAGTATATCAAAGGCCCCCCCCAGCAAAACTAAATGATTTTTTTCCACCTGTAATTATTTTCTCCCTGCCATTTTTTTCCCCATAGGAGATGTTCCGCTCTCATGCCCGTTCTTTCAAACAGTGGTATGAGATCTGCTTCTCCATCAGCTGTTTGCGATCTGCGATGTCCAGGATGCCCCCACCAGCACCACCCTTTTCTAACTCAGGTTTTAAAAAAAAAAAAAACAGACTCTCCGAAGCTACCATAGAGCACAAATGATATTTATAAATGCGAAGAAGGAAACTGCTTTGTATCGCGGTCGTTAAGGGACACGCTTACTATGAGTCAAGCGGGACTTCCTGGGTGTAAATGTCTCTCAATGTATCCCATAAACAGAATCTCAAGAGTGGATTTGTGTTACGCCATCCCACAATCTCTGTTCTCTAAAAAGAAGGTTAGTGAATGCCTCTGCATTTCTGATCGACATTTTCTATCGGGATTCGGGTGTTTCTGTGTTGCCGCGTGTCTAAAGAAAAGTCGCTAGTGGGGGGAAAACGCGGGTTAACAGTAGGGGGAAGTGCCTGTCGGATGGGGGCTTAGCATGATGGTGTTTCATGCCTCTTCCCCACCAGAATCCTTTGTGTGCCCTTTTTATTATTTTGGTTATCTTTGTCTGCTGAATTTATTGACTGATAGCGAGCGTGTCCCACAGTGTCAATGAGGAAAGCCATTTTCTTTGCAGCACGCGGGATGCCGTTTCTCCGCTGTGAGCTGTGCCAGGCTGTTTTTTTCTTCAAGGTTGGCACAGCTCACTGATTTGGTGCTGTAGTGAGGCTCAGGAGTGGAAGGGTAGTGCCGGTTGGCTACAATATCTTCTGATAAGGACACGGCTCAGAAGATGTTGTAGCCAATCAGGTTGCAGGATTTCTTGAGACCGTTTATAAAAAAAAATAATATAATGCCTCTGCAAAATCCTCATGACACTCACCTCCACAGGCATTATCCTGTATAAATCATTCTCTAGACAATGTTCAAAATTCAGAGTCTCTTATCTTTAATTCTTTCCTGACCTTCTCACACCTTGCTAATAGTGGTACCTCTTATTGATGGATAACATACTTACATATTAGTGTCAGTGGCTCAGCAGATTGCACACTCACATCTGAGGCTGAAAAATCAGAAGGTTTTGGGTTCAATCCCCACACCAGGCACTTGGAGTAAAATCCAATACTGACACTGTAGTGCATCATGAGGGGGATGCTGCACTTCTGCGGTACCTTCTTTCAGATGAGATGTTAAACTGAGGCCCCGTCTGTCTGTTCTGGTGGATGCTAAAGATCCCGTGGCACTTCTCGAAAAGAGTAGAGGAATCTCCCCAGTGTCCTGGCCAAATTTCCCCCATTTACTAAAAATACCATCAACATCTTAATCTGGTTCAATTTCAGGATGTTATCATCTGTATCCCCCCCCCCCCTCGGGGATGAGGCTGAAAACCATCTGTCCCGATAGGGCTGAAAATAGGCAGAATTGCCTAGTCCTCTTTTCCGGTCAACATAAACTAACATTGAATTTGCCAAATTGATCATTTTATGCAAGCCATTATAAGCAGCATGGTAATTCTATTACCCACAGAATTTGAATTGTTTACTTGACCTAAAACTAAATTGTCATATGTAATTTGATTTACAAAAGATGCACCCCACATATACTCCTCATCTTTGACTACTGTGACGTAGTCTATGGTGCTGCTCTCAAATCTTCCCTGACCAAGTTGGACACTCGCTTTAACTCCTTCTGCCACTTTGCTATCGACTCCCCTTCCCGCTCCCACCACTGTGAACTCTATCGCTCTCTAACCTTCCTTCCACTATCTCACAGATGCATCTCTCACTGTGCCAAACTAACCTCCAAATTCTGGTTCGGGGCCCTCCTATCTCTCATCCTCTCTCTACACTCCATCTCCCCCCACCCACTCTCTCAGATCAAATGACACCCACACCTTGACGGTCCCTCACCTCGCTGCCCTCATCGGTCAGACTGGTTTTGCTCATCATTTCCCTAAAATCTGGAATTCCTTCCCCCCTAAAATATGTCACTCCTCCTCCAACTATTCCTTTACCTCTGCCCTACACAAGTACCTTTCCCTCAGCTGTTCCTGCTTTAACCCACCTTAATACCTTTCCCCAGTTTCTGCCTTCCTACCATGACCCCCCCGGCAGGGTTCTCAACATCCTGAAGGGGAAAATCAGGAAATGGCTACCCCTTCTCCTCATATTCAGTTCTTGCTTCTTCCCCCCTCTCTTCTCCTCCTCCTGCCCTTCTGGGTCACCTGTGTGTACAGCCTAACCCCATCCTTTTTACTCCAACAGCACTTGTGTACTACCTCGAGCCTGCTCCTGGTACACTCATGCACTATAAATGGTTCTATCGCATTATTACTGTTTTGTACGTTCATATGTTCTTTCGTATGATTTTGGACATGTAATTTACCCAATGTTCCACTTCTGTTTATTGTACAATACCCTGTGTTCCAACTGTTACACAATCTTACAATGTTGTATTGTTTGTACTACCCACATACTATTGTAACTGATCATCTGTCACAACCCTATGTAACCCTTCCCCCCAGGTCGCTCTGTGTGACGAGAAACTTGTTGTTCAGTGTGCCCTCCTGGTGAAACATTTCAGTAAATAAAAATGACTCCGCATAGGCCAAACATTTTGTATACAAGAACACTGAAGAAAAAGGTGAAACATAGTTTACTCTGTCTGCCTACATTCAGGTTCTAGGACATAGCCATTCTACTATACTTTTGTGGTTCGGATTACTTTTCACCTGAAGTTTTCCATGTGTTGACAGCCAGGTAACGTCCCACATTTTTTTTTCTGGGATTCTCCTGTCACATAGTTGCTCAGTCATGACTTTCAGAGGGATTGAAGTAGTTGGGTATATACTGGGTTAGAAAAAATTACAGACGTAAGAATAAAATCTTATAACCTTTTTCCTGGATTCAGCCATTACTATATGAAAAGTTAATTTCCATTTTGTCATTTTCCCAAAAAGTTCCAAAATATATTCAAGAATTGGAATTGCTGGTCACTTTACAATCTTAAGTTCAAGTTTGTTGCAGGAAAAACTCCGTTGAGCAAGCTCATTCACAAGGAGGTCCTAGCTCATAATAATAGCCAAGTCTCTTAACGTAAGAAGACAACATATACAAAGCATCTTAAAAAAACATATACACATAAGATTGCTATACATCAGTTTATAAAATTACAGTCTGACAGATTGAGGCACAGTAAGGTTCATATATTACCAGACGTTGGAATGCAACCGAATAGGTAGGGATTATTAGTGTAGGATAGTAGGGAGCTGGGCAGGTAGGGAGTGTACTGTGGGAGGAGAGAGTGGGTGAGTAAGAGGAGGGTGTAAAGAAAACAGAAGGGAGTACTGGAATAGGAAGGAGGGGTTAGAAAATATAAGATGAGCAAAGGAATAGTGTTAGGGAGAGTAGGGTGAAGAGGATAGAGATAACAAAGGCAATAATAGGTGAGAATTTGGTGGCTAGCTGAATGGTTTCATGTCATGGTAGGTATTGGTTTGAGGTGATTGATTTTGAGGCTATAAAGGTTCGGGGGAGGCTTAATAGCAATTACAGATATCTTTTAGTTTGGATGCTGTTAACGTTTTGAAGAAGTTGACTGAGACCATACTGGAAAGTTTCAGAGTGGTTTGGAGCCGGTTCCATCCATTCTAGGGGATAGGTATTTACCACACGTATTAGCAAAATGGGGGCCCCATATTTTAGACATAGAGAAAAAATGGAAATTGCTGAAAACAAAAATACTAAAAAAGAAAGACACAGGATTTAAATATCTTTAGACCACCCTCCTTAAAATCCCTGTAAGTGTGAACCCCTTTAACAGGGTTTAATGTGGCTTTCCCATAAAAGTTTTGAAAAAAAAGCCCATAAAGTTTTGCTGCTAAATATACTGGAGGAAGAAAAAGTAACTAATATGTAAGAAAGTCAGGAATAAAAAAGTTTTAACCATATATATTCTTTTTTTTCTTTGACATCGGCCATTTATTCCATATAGCTATAGATCCTCTCAGCTGATTCCAGTTTCTCAGACCAATTAAGCAAAGCCGTATCTACATTGCCCAATTTTACCCCTAAAATTTGAATGGGTTCACTAGTAACTTTTATCCCTGCAATATCTGTAGGTATCAGTATCTCAGCATGCCCCAGCACCACTGCTGTGCTCGTGGATATATTGAGGTAAAATCTTGAGGCTTTAGAAAACTCTTTGAAGACAGAAACTGCTGCCTCTCCTACAGCTCTGTCTTTTACTAATAGACAGATATCATCTGCATATGCCAGGACTGTTGTGGGGGTCCAGCCCTCCTGAGTCCATAGTGGATGTACTCTTATATCTGAATTCAGTCTCCAAAGTACATGATCTAAAAAGAACAGGAATAAAATCAGACTTAAGGGGCCTCCCTGCCAAACCCATCTGTGGACCTGGCACGAAGTACGCAGTCTGCCATTAACAAGAGGTGTTACTGTAGCAAACTGATATAAAAATGTAACCCATTATGTAAATTGCTCTGGGATTCATTATTGTTTAAGTACAACAAATAAAAACTTGTGTGAAAATATAGTAAAGCTTTTTTTTTTTTTTTTATCAAGAGACAAAATAAAACCTGATGACAATTTTAACTTAGTTCTTTCAACTGTTTCCCTTAAATACATTAAATTATTATACATATAACACTGTGGTAAAAGAACACACCTGAAAAGAAGAAATTAACACTGATGCAGCCTTTGTTAATTGAAAAGCCAACATTTTAGATAATAGTTTGTAATCTGTGTTTAATAGACTGATGGGCCTCCAATTATCAGGATTTTCTTTACCTCCTCTCTTTTATTATAAAGGAATATTAAGATCCCATTATTTATACTATTTCCAACATTCCCATTATCAAATATTAATTTAAGCACCTCAGTAAATATTCCTGAAACAGAAGTCTCTAAACATTTGTACAATTCCCCCAGAAATCCAATTTTGTCCTGGAGCTGTTCCCATAGACAAGGAAGCAATAGCTTCCTGTGCTTCCGTCGCCTGTATGGGTTTTTGTAGAAATTCATAATTATCTCTAGGTAATTCTGAAAGTATTACTAAAGAAACTAACTGTTCCCATCCTGCAACCTGGTCTACAGTATCCCCAAATATTGTATGAGTATATTGTGAGACGGCATTACGAATATCTTCTGGATGTGTAATCTTCTCACCCCTGGCATCTCTAAGTGCAATTATACTCCTATTTTCAATACATTTCCTACCATCTAAAAAGGGATTTCTGTGAGGCTTTTTACCTTTGGTCCCAAATTTTTGTTTATTCCATAAGCTGACAGTTCAGTCATATTGAAAACCTATTTCTTTTTTTAATATTTTGAATCTGGTTAGTAAAATTACATTCTAGGGACATGGATATGTTGTTCATCCACACTTATTGGCAGGTATCCTTGCCGTTTTAATTCTTGCCGGAAGGTCTTCAAGCTGGCTCCTCCCGCCCACCCGGGTGATAAAACTCTCGGCTCCGCCCCATGATGCCAGATCTTCCTTACCGCTTGGAAGCTCAGGTTCCCTCCTTAGCGCTCTGCGTTTTCAACTGGTTCCTGTAAATTTCGGTCTTCGAAATCAATTGGAAGTTTTTCTGAAACTTCGATCTTTTCTTCTTCGCTGCGGCGATGGCTCATTCTTTTTCCGGCCCTGGGAGACGCCCAGTTAATTCCTCCAGGAGAGACCCACACTCCACGTGCGTTTACTGCCTTGACCTGGATCATGATCCTCAGCTTTGAGAGTTTTGTTGTGCCCTTCCGGCCAGCTCTCTGGAGGATCGCGTGGCCCGTTCGGGGCTCGGGCATCCGGTAAATTTTCCCGCTCCAGAAAATTCCTCGGAGACTCGTCGGGCAGCGTCCGCATCGGCTGTTTCTGAGCAGCTCGATCTTCTTCCCTCCGGGGAGGGGGTGGCTGCCCTTCCCTCTTCCTCGGTCACGGCGCTTGTCCCGCTCTCCGGACCTGCCTCTCAGCCCAAGTCCAAGGAGTCACAGGCTAAGTCCCTTCGTCAGCTCCGGAGGAAGTGGGAGAGTTCCCCTTCCCCTGCCAGCTGGCGCGCGACTTCAGTTGAGGATGCGGCCTCGGCCGCTGGCCTCACGGTGTCCCCGTCAGGTCAGCCGGCCAGGATCCCCGTCGACGTTGTCGAGCCTCTCGATCCGTCATCTAGGCTGTCTTCTGCTAGTGCCGCCATCCCTTCGCCGGCCCCCCTGGCGGAGGCTGAGGTTCTGCCGGTACCTTCGGGTCGACAGTCCTCGGCCATTTCTTCCGAGCCGAAGGAGGAGCGGCGCGCCCCACTCCTTCCCAGGCCCACCCTCGGTTCCCCTGAGGATTCGGGTCTCGGTCCTCCTCTCAGCCTAGCCTCTCACGCCGACCTCGGCGTTCTTGGTCGGGGCACCGAGTCAAGTGGCATTGCCGTTCTTCCTCGTCCCCCCTCCTCGGATGAGGAGTGGCTTTGATGCCATTGGCGTCGACGTTACGAGGAGTTTATGTGGCAGCAGCTGTTGCTGTCCGGGAATCAATCGACCCCGATTCATTCTGCAGCTAGTAAGCAGCTGCCACCCGGTTGGCTGACACAGCCGCTCGAGGCAGTCGAGGTGCCCTCTCCGGGGCCGGTTGCTCGTCCGATCCCTGCTGCCCCACCGTCCTCGGTGGAACCCAGGCCAGGCCATGACCTGTCTCGCAGGTTATCTGTTCCCCTCACTCCCGCCCGCCCTCGGCGGACGAAGAGTGACTCAGGCCTGCGGCAGCTTTTTGCAGACCCCTCGGAGCCCGAAATCGACTCCTCTATGTTTCCCAGCAGGGAGGACCCATGGTCTTCTCCGGAGCATTCCATGGACGACAGCCCATCGTCCTTTATGGTGCTGCTCCACCTCATCTCGGTTTTCACCGGGATGCAGCTCGAGCCCGTTTCCAAATGGGCCCCATACCCCCTTATGGAGATTCTAGACCGAGGGGGTTCACCCTCGGAGGCCTTCCCGGTGGCTGAGGCAATCGTGGGCCCAGCCTTGGAGCTCTGGCAGCGGCCTACTTCCTGCTCTGCGCCTTCGGCCAGGATGGCCAGGAAGTACTCTGTCCCTGTCGGTTCTCTGCCCGGTTTCTCGGAACACCCCTCGGCTGAGGGGGTAGTCACCGACAATGTTTTCCAATGTTTTGGAAACGCTAGGGATGTGGATAGGCCCCCTGACAAGGAGTCCAAAAGGATGGACTCTGTCGGGTGCAAGGTTTACGCTGCGTCCTCCCTAGGCCTCCATCAGGCCAGCTCGGCGGCACTGATGGCACACTTCTCCCACACCCTTTTGGGCTCCCTGGATGAGGTCCTCCCTCATCTCCTGGCTGACCTGCGGACCACGGTCCGGTGGGTGCGGGACCAGGGTAGGGCGGTGGTGAAACAGCAGCTCCAGACGGCTATCGATCTGGGCGACTCCTGTGCCAGATCGGTGGCGGCCGCAGTGGCCATGCGCCGCAGGGCGTGGCTGAGGTTATCCTCCTTTTCTTTGGAAACCCAGCACAAGTTGGCGGACATCACCTTCTTGGGGACTGACCTTTTTCGGACCTGGAGTGGAGGGACACCTCCAGGGTCCGAGAAGTCCGATGCCACTCTGGACTCGGTCACTCCCGCCCGGAGGGACAAGGGCAGCCGACAGCCTTTGCGTAAGCCCCTTTGCCCCCCGGCCCCTGCGGCTCGACCGGCCCAGCACGAGGTCCAGCAGGCATGCGCTGGGCGGTCTGACGCCAAACCAGCGTCTTCCTCCAAAAGGAAACAGGGAGGTAAAGGTCCGAGAGCTCCCTCGGCCTCTTCCATCCCCAAGCCTGCTCAGTGACGGGCTAAGGGGCACTGTCCCGGGCCCCGTCGTCCCTACCCGGGTTTCCCCATGGGGGGATGGCTCCGCACCTCTTCCTCTTGGTCCGTTTCCTGGACCTGTAGGGGTCGGGGGTACTAAAGGTAGGTCCTGTCGCGGGTTGCGAGCAGGTTCCATCCTTTTTTGAGCCGTCGCCCCACGGGGATCTTGGGATCCACAGCCTCTTCGCGGCCTGCTGAGCCAACTTGCCTGGCCCTCTAATTAGAGGTGATCAGGAAGGTTGCGGATCCTCCTCCTGACCCCGGGTTCGTGTCCAGGTATCCCTGGTCTCAAACGGATAGGGGGCTAGCGCCCCATTCTTCCGCATGCCTGGATGGTCTCTCTGACTTAGATATCCCATCCTCAGAACGGGCGTGGGGCTTCGCTCCTGGGCTCCCAGGACGTACTTCCTCCTCGTTCCGTCCGTTTCCTGGGAGACTCCTCCCTTTCCTAATGGGGGATCTCCTCAGGAGTTCCAGGCCAGGCCCTTCGGTCTCTGCCCACAGCTTTCTGCAGCATCGAGAGGCCCGGGCGTAACCCCACCCAAATGGCTGCCTGACTACAACCCTTCCAGGTGGAAGGGGTCGATCCAGAGTTCTGGATCTAAGGCTGGTCTCCTGTTATCGGAGCCACGTTGGAACTCGTGCCTTAGCAGGTGATCCTTCTTCGGGACCAGGCTCGACTATTGAGTCCGAGCTCGGCTCCCGGCGGACAGAGCTGAGGTTCTTCCTCCCTTACCTGGTCAGGTCTGACTGGGCAATTGCGCCCTGCCGGGACCTCCTGCTCCTCCTGGGCCTCGCGGCGGCCGGCTCCAGCGTGGTCTGTCGGATCCGCTGGTTCATGCTGCCCCTCGTGGGGAATGGCCGCAGCGGTCTCAGTGCTGTGTCCTTTGGACCAGTTCGTGACTACAGCCCAGGAGTTAGGGAACGCTCCTTCGGACCATTCCAGCTCTTGCAGGAGAACATCCTGTTCGTCCGCCCTGAGTCGACGGTCTTCTCTGACCGATGCTTCTCGGATGGGTGGGGGTGCCCATCTAGGGGAATACAGAGTGCTTCACCTCTGGTCCTCTCGGGAGTCCCGATGTCTTTCCTACCCGCTGGAGCTCCAGGCGGTCCACTCAACTTGCACCACTCGCTCCGTTTGTGCGGGGTCTAGTGGTTTAAGTCCAAGCGGGCAACACCACGACCATGTGCTACCTACCTCGCCAGGTTCGGTTGAGCCCCTTACCTCGGCGTAAGGAGGTTCTCCGCATTGGGTCGTTCGTACAGCCGGGGGCGGTTCCCAGCCATTTGATGGCAGGAGCCTCCAGCACCCTGGCTGATGCCCTGGCCGGGCATAGGCTGCGCCTCACGAGTGGTCTCCCCTGCCAGAGGTAGCACAGGATCTTCTCCCTCCTTCCCTCCAGGGAGAATACGAGGCCGAGACTGTCTCTTGCCCACCCCCCTCAGCAATTTTTGCTATAGGGGATGTCATCAAGGCCGCAGACCCCGGGCCTTTCTACGCCTCTCCCCCATTCCCTTGACCCACGGGCAAGGTGAGGGGGGTCTAGGAACAGTCGATGCTGGTAGCCCCAGACTGGGTTTCCAGCTCTGGTATCCAGCTCTCCTCAGTCTCAGCCCCAGGCTCCCGACGCGGCTTCCAGCCCGCCTGGTCCTGATCTCTCTTTCAGGGGAAGGTCTTTTCATTGGACCTTCAATCCCTGCACCGGCAGGCCTGGTTCCTGTGTGGCTAGGGGCCAGGCCTTGGGTCCTTCGGCAAGGTCCTTGACATTTCGAGGCGTCCTGCTAGAAGTCGGCCACACATGCTCGCCTTCAATTGGAAGAGGTCTTCATTGGTGATGGGATAGGGCCTGGGCCCCTCTCCCGTCCCTCATGAGCATTCTGGACCATCTATGTCGTTCTTTTGAACTTAGGGCTTTGGCCGATTTGACCTCTAGGTGCTTTGTTGGTCACCCCTGTCTTCCGGGCGCAGGCCAGAAGGCAGTCGGTGGCACAGAAACGGTGGTCTGGCACTTTTCTAGGCCTCGATCACACCTCCCCTTTGGGGGAGAGCATCCCCATTTCTGTGGGATCTTCGCTGGTATGGGCTTAGCTCACGGGCAAGGCGTTCGAACCTTTGCACAGGTGCGAGTTCCCCCACCTGTTGTGGAAGAACACCTTCTTGGGGCTACTCTGCCATCCAGAAGGAGGGGAGAGTTCCAGGCGCTCCTTTGAATCTCCCTATTTGGTCTTCCACAGGGACTAGGTTGTCCTGCGCCCCACCCGAAGTTCCTTCCGAAGGCGGCGGCAGAGTCTTCCCTAACCAGGTATTGTCTCTGCCGGGGTTCATCCCCATTCACACCTCACACCTCGGAGGCCGTATATAGGTTCCATGGGACCCTATTTAGCGCTCACCTACCCAGGGAGCGTAGGGCTGAAGTTCAGGAGAGGTTTGCCAGCTGTTTGTCATCTATGCTGAAGCCGCACCTGGCAGACCTGCAGCCAAGCGGACAACGAGTGGGTGGGTCACCTCCTGCATAGGTCTCCGCTATAGGTGGGTGGGCATGGAGCCTCCCAGAGGGATAAGTGCTCATTTTACCCGCCCTTCCACTGCATCGGTGGCTGCTTCCGAGGATACTCCGGTCCAGGATATCCACAGGGCTTCTACCTGGAATCAGGCTTTACCGCTTCTCTTCCACATCGACCTTGGGTCACGCCAGGATGCTGGTCGGAGCCTCGGCCTCCAGTCTTTCTATCAAGTAGGGGCATGCGCCTTGCCCTCCTCCCGGAGAACTGCTAGAGTCTGTCAACAAGTGTGGATGAACAACATATCCATGTCCATAGAAATGCAGGTTACCCACCTGTAACAGGAGTGCTAGGAATGGCATATGTTGTTCATCCACACCACCCACCCGGCCCCCGCTTTGACGCACAACCTGGCTTCCAGCGTTATCTGAAATAGGCGGGCGGAGTCGATAACATCAGTAGTGAGGAGTTAGTTGAGATCTTTCCGAGACAGCGCAAGGATACTCGTTAGTAGATGAACAACATACCCATTCCTAGAACCTCCTGCTACAGTGAGTAACCCATTTCTTAGAAGGATATGTTGTTCATCCACACCATGGCTGGCAGTATCCTTTGCCGCTTAAATCTTGCCGGAAGGTCTTCAAGTTGTTCTCCCACCCACCCGGTGGTATAACTCCTCGGCTCGCCCCCATGACGCCAGATCTTCCTACCGCTTGGAAGCTCAGGTTCCCTCCTTAACGCCATGCGACTGGTTCCTGTCTTCTCCGCTTATGGATTTAAAATAAATTTGCAAAAGACTTCAGTCTTCTATCCTCGCGGCCGTGGCGGACAAATCGACTCGATTTTCGGAGATGCCCAGTGGCAGAAGATGTCTCGACGGATCCTCACCCACGGGTGTATACTTGCCTAGGCCTTGAGCACGACCCGCAGGCTTCGCGACCTGCTCATCTTTCTGCCCACGCCTCTCAAGACCCAGCTGCGTCTGATTGCAACTGGGCCTGCCCCAGCGCTCTCCGGTGAAGTCCAAGGAGGCCTGTTGGCGGTGTCCGCGGGCGGCGGGTCATGGATCAGCTCGAGCGGATGGTCGCCTCAAGAGGAGGCGCACGGGCCGTATCTTCCTCGGCCGCGCATTTATCCCGCCTCTCTGGGTTCTTCCTACACGGCTTCTTTATGAGCTTTGTCTGTCCCTTCCACTAAAGGAGAAGGGCTCATGCTCTGGGACCTTATTCTCGGTCCAAAAGAGGACAGGGTAAGTCCCTCCGTCGACGCCTTGGGAGCGGAAAGGTCCTTCTCTCGGGCCGTCGACCGTCGGCTTCGGTCGATCGCTTCGCTCGCCACTGGCCTCACGGTGTCCCGCCAGGTCAGTTGACCGAGACTCCACCGATGAAGTCGAGATTTTTCACCCATTGGACGGGTTGTCGCCTTTAGCAGCCGAGATTCCTCCCCGGTTCCCTGGGAGGAGTTGAGGATCCCGTGGCTCGCCTGTGCCTCCGGGTTCCGGAGCCTCGATGGACCTTCCGAGTCGAAGGAGGTGCGGTTCCGCCGACACCTCCGCACGACCCGGAAATTCGGGACTCTCGGTCTGGTCTCGACCTCTTGGCGGTCCAGCCGCTCCCACCGCCATAGACGGTCTCGGGTCTCGGCACCGTTAAGCGGCGCCGCTGCCCTCGTCCCCTCCTCGGATGAGGGAGGCTTCGCGAAATTACGCCGACGCACGAGGACCTTATGTTGCAACAGCTCCTCCTGGCCGAATAAGTACTCGCGCCTTCCCGGCCATTAAGTGGCTGTCACCGAACGCCGACACAACCCCCGACTTGTCCGAGGAGCCTATCCCAGGCGGTTGTTGGCCAAAACCAGCTGCTCCACCGATTCGGTGGAACCTCCACCTCACAGCCACCATTGGGGCTCCGACCAAGATTCTCGGTCGGCTAAGGGTTTACCCATCGGCTGTCAGTTACCCTCACTCCCACCGACCTCGCAGGTGAAGGGTGGCTCAGGCCAGAGAGCAGCTCTTCGAGGACTCTTCCGAGTCCGAAGATGATTCCTCCTTCTTCCAAGCGACTGGACTTGGAGTCTTCAGGAGGTCAGTCAATGGACGATAGCCCGTCCTTCCTAGCCGACTGCTTGGCTCATCTCGGAGTCTACGGGATGGAGCTCGAACCCGTTCCAAAAGAGGCCAGGTATCCCCTCGGAGATTCTGGACCGAGGGGATTCTCGGCGGAGGCCTTTCCGGTGGCGAGGCCATGTGGGTCCGGCACTGGAACTTTGTAGCGCCTGCTTCCTGCCCTCGCCTTCGGCCAGGATGGCCCAGGAATGTCACGGTCCCTACGGTTCCTTGTCCGGTTTTGAACACCCTCTCTGCTGAGGTTGGTTACCACAGCGTTTCTGGCTACTGCAACGCCCAGGGATGTGGACAAACCTCCTGACAAGGAGTCCAAGAAATTGGACTATGTCGGCGAAAGTCTACGCTAGGCCCTCTCTCGGCCTTTCCTCTCAGGCCAGTTCGCCGCCCTCATGGCACATTTTTTCTCATGCCCTGTTGGGCTCCCTGGATGAGGTCATCCTCATCTTCCCGCCCGATCTGCAGACTACGGTTAAGCAGGTGCGGGACCAGGGCAGGGCAGTGGCCAAACAGCAGCTCCAGACTGCTTTGGATATAGGGGACTCATGTGCCAGATCGGTGGCGGCCGCAGTGGCTATGCGTCGGCGGGCTTGGCTGAGGATATCCACCTTTACTTCGGATACCCAGCACAAGTTGGCGGATGTTCCCTTTTTGGGGACTGACCTCTTCGGCCCTGGGGTGGAAGGTCACCTGCAGAGGATCGAGAGGTCCAATGCCACCTTGGACTCGGTCTCTTCCGCTCAGAAGGACAAAGGCGCAACCACAGCCTAAGCCCTTTCCGTCTTCTGTGCCCTTGTCGCCAGCCCAGCAACGCCAGGGCCAGCAGGCTCGGCCTTGGCATCCCAAACCCAGCCGCCGCTTCCTCTAACAGGAGGCAGGGAGAAAAGGCCCAGGAGGTCCCTCGGCCGGTCCCTCCTCCAAGCCTGCCCAGTGGCGGGCTGAGGGGTGTCCCACATCCCCGCTCACCTTACCCTGGGTCCCCGTGGGGACGGCTCCGGCACTTCCTTCCGCCTGGTCCGCTGTTACCACGGACAGGTGGGTCTTGGAGGTGGTGGGAAGAGGCCTGCCTCTGGAATTCGAGCAGGCACCACCCTTCAGCCGCGCCTCGGGGGCTTCGGGATCCCCAGCTCACTGGCGGCTCGTCGAGCCGACATCGCCTCCTCCTCCAGAAGGAGGTGGTAAGAGAGGTGGTGGACCCTCCTTCAGACCCAGGGTTTGTGTCCAGGTACTTCCTGGTTCCAAAGCGGACGGGGGCTGGCTCCCATTCTCAACCTACCACGACCTAAACAAGTTCCTAAGGTCTCGAACCTTCAGGATGGTCACTCTGGCTCAGATAATACCATCCTTGGAAGCGGCGTGTGGTTCTGCTCTCTGGACTTGCAGGACGCTTTCACGTCCCTATCCGTCCGCCTCACCAGAGATTCCTTCGCTTCGAGGAGGGATCCCTCTTCAGTTCCAAGCCATGCCCTTCGGCTTGTCTCCAGCTCCCAGGGTCTTCACCAAATGCATGGCAGTGGTGACAGCATTCCTGCGGCGCCGAGGGGTCCGGGTGTACCCTTACCTGGACGACTGGCTGATAGCAGCTCCCTCCAGGGAGGAGGCGGAGTGGTCCAGAGATCTGGCCCTCCAGGTCTGCTCTCAACTGGGCCTCCTTATCAACGAGGCCAAGTCGGAACTCGAGCGAAGCAGGTGATTCTATTCATCGGGCGCAGCTCGACTCTCTTGAGCCAGAGCGGCTCGGCGGACAGGGCCAGGGTTCTCTCCTTTGCCCGATCATTTCTGGTTGGGCAATTGCGCCCTGCCGGGACTTCCTGCGCCTCCTGGGTCTCATGGCGGCCTGCACCAGCGTGGTCCGTTGGGCCCGCTGGAACATCGTCCTTCAGTGGGACTGGCCCAGCCAGTGGTCACGACGCTTGCGATCCCTTGGACCAGCTTGTGTCGGTGACACAGGGGTTGTGGAGCGCTCCAGTGGTGGACCGTTCCAGTTCATTTGCAGGAGGGCATCCGTTCGTCCGCCCGAGCCGACGGTCTCTATCGACCGATGCCTCTCTGATGGGTTGGGGTGCCCATCTGGGGAACACCGGGCTCATGGCCTCTGGTCCCCATGAGTCCCGATGCCACATCAACCTGCTGGAGCTCGGGCAGTCCCGCCTAGCTCTCACCGCCTTTGCTCCGTTCCTCCGGGTCAAGTGGTCCGAGTCCAGGCGGACAATACCACGACCATGTACTATCTGAACCGCCCAGGCGGGACGCGCTCCATGCTTCTATGCAAGGAAGCTCTCCGCATTTGGTCACTCGTGCGCAGCCTGGAGGCGGATCTCCTAGCCATTCACGTGGCAGGAGCCTCCAACACCCTGGCCGATGCCCTGAGCTGGATAGGGGCTGCATCCCACGAGTGGTCTCTCCTGCCGGAGGTAGTACAGCATCTGTTCTCCCATTGGGGCACACCTCAGGTGGACCTGTTTGCCTCCAGGGAGAACGCGAAGCTGAGTCTGTTCCATGCCCGCCCCCCTCAGCAGGGCTCGCTGCAGGGGGATGCCTTCTCGAGGCAATGGACCCCGGGCCTCTTCTGCCTTTCCCCCATTTCCCTTGATCCACAAGGTGCTTCTCAAGGCGAGGAGGGACAAGGCGCAGGTGATTCTGATAGCCCCAGACTGGCCTCGCCAGTTCTGGTACCCAGATCTCCTCAGTCTCAGCTCCAGGACTCGCGGCAGCTTCCAGCTCGCCGGACCTGCTCTCAGTCAATCAGGGAAGGTGTTCCATCCGGACCTTCAATCCCTGCACCTGACGGCCTGGTTCCTGGCTAGGGTTCCAGGCCTTGGGTCTTTCGCGAGGTCCTCAATGTAGTTGAGGCGTCCCGTGAGAGTCGACCAGAAAATGCTATGCCTTCAAATGGAAAAGGTTTCCATTTGGTGTCAGGGCAAGGGCTTGGACCCTTCCTCCTGTTCCTTGGCAAGCATCTTGGACTATTTATGGTCCTTTCTAGTCAAGGGCTTGGGTCGGCGACCCTAAGGGTGCACCTGGCAGCCATCTCTGCTTAGCAGGCGCGGGCCGGGAAGCAGTCGGTGGCCGCAGGAGAAGGTGGTCTGGCGCTTTTCAAGGCCTTGATCACATTTTCCTCCAGTCACCGGAACCCCACCTCCGTGGGATCTACTGCTGGTACTGGCAAAGCTCATGGGCAAGCCATTCGAACCTATGCACAGGTGCTCTCTCACCTGTCGTGGAGACCGCCTTCTTGGTGGCTATCACGTCAGCCAGAAGGATGGGAGAGCTCAGGCGCTCCATCGAGTCTCCTTACCTGGTCTTCCACAGGGACAAGGTTGTCCTGCGCCCCCACCAGAATTCCTTCCGAAGGTGGTGTAGGGTTCACCTTAACCAGGTGTTGACTCTGCGGTGTTCTACCCCAATCACACCTCGGAGGTCGAATATAGGCTCCATACTCTGACCCTGGAAGGCGCCGCTTATTATAAGGAGCGACGGGGCTGAAATTCGGGAGAGGTTCTCGCCAGCTGTTTGTCACCTACGCTGAAGCCGCATCTGGCAGACCTGCAGCCAAGCGGGACGATAAGCAGGTGGGTAACCTCCTGCATAGATCTCTGCTATAGTTGGCGGGCATGGAGCCTCCCAGAGGATAAGAGCTCATCTCACCCGCCATACTGCTGCAACGTGGCTGCTTCCAGGGACGTCCCTATCCAGGAAATCTGCAGGGCTGCTACCTGGAAGTCAGCAAACACCTTCATTACCCACTACCACATCGACCTTGAGTCACGCCCGGGATGCTGGTTTTGGGGCCTCGGTTCTCAGTCTCTCTTTCCAAGTAAGTATATGGGGTGTGCGTCTTGCCTCCTCCTCCCGGAGAACTGCTAGGAGTCTGCCAATGAGTGTGGATGAACAACATATCCATGTCCCTAGAAATACAGGTTACTCACCTGTAACAGGAGTTCTAGGAATGGTATGTTGTTCATCCACGACCCTGACTTTCTCAGCTGACGCACAACCTGAGCTTCCAGCGGGCCAGATCTGGCGTCATGGGGCGGAGCGAGTTATACCACCGGTGGGTGGGAGGAGCAAGCTTGAAGACCTTCCGGCAAGATTTAAAGCGGCAAGGATACTGCCAATGAGTGTGGATGAACAACATATACCATTCCTAGAACTCCTGTTACAGGTGAGTAACCTGTATTTTTGTTTCATATGCTAGTGACAGAAAATCTTGAAATTGCCTTATTAAATCTAAGTTTTTTAAATATTGTTTATTTTTCATCGTTTTTGAGTGAGACTGGCAAAAGGAGCGAAGCTGTCTCTTAAAGTTTTCCCACCATTCAAGCAGAGACTCAAACATAATTATCAGAGATTTTTGAGCCTCCACAGAATTATGTAATTCATGACACAATTGAGGATTCTGCAATAAAGACATATTCATATGCCATAACCCAGGACCATTAGGGTTCACTGACTTTCCAGATTTCACGGACACTAGTTTATGATCTGAGTTCTCAATAGGAATGGTATTTGTCTTAGTAATGGTCAACCAGGGAGAACAAAAGCAAAAAGCTAGTCTTGTAGAAAGAGATCCTTTAAAAAAAAGTGTGCTTTTGCTTGTTTATTAACAAGGGCTGCATTCACTAACTGTGCTTCTGTAACCACCTGTTTTAAACAAAGCATGTCACAGAAACTTTTGTTTGTGCCCCTCTGTACTGTACAGTCAGTCCACAGTTAAAAATATAAGGTTGTATTAAACATTTCAACCCTCGCAAGTTTAGTTTGAGGCCCATAAATATTGATTAATCTTAAATTTAACATCATATAACCATATATCAAGTATTAAAGCCCTTCCGGGAATCAAGTCCACCAGTCGTTCCGCTTTACAGCTGAAAGAAGGAAACAAAATTCCCACACCCAGGCTTCCCCAAGTGCCCAAAATGAGGGCCACATACCCACGCTTTCCAAACTTTTTCTGTAACTGCCTGTGACCTTAATCTAGTATCCTGAAGAAAACAGATATCATGGCACAAGTCTTTCAAGATATATAAGTTAATGTTCTACACATTAAATTCAAAATAATCTTTACATGTAATTTTGCAACAGAAAATTATAACTTGACAAAATATTCATCAGGTAAACAAGGCAAAAGAAAACCGCACCAACCACATTATTTGTTTTACTACCTCTGCCTTCCCCAAATCTGGTCTTTCTTTTTTCTGTTGCTAGATTCTCAGGGGTTGGTCCCACTGGGCCAAAGAGAAGATCAGGCTATGAGGAGAACACTGAAATTTAAATCAACTATTGCTGGTGTTTTCCATTCATTATTGTAATGCTGTGACATATTTGAAGCTATTATATTTGCATTCTGCATGCTGTTTTTTCCCCCAACTCTGTTTGGTGCTTTCGTATAGTGCTTCCCATCTGTAACTTGGGGGAAATACATACACACACACACACACACACACACACACACACATACACACATACTGTGAGGCTTGATGTTTATCTTCAAAGCCTGATGATGTCTGCTAGCTGGATAATGGGCAGAAAACCAGTGTGATTGGTGGGGCATTCTTCTTTGAACTACAAGAAGTTTACACCCATCAGCCAGCTAAACACTGTCGTCATCAGCCTTTTCCTCAACAAATGCCAGGTCCTCCTTCCATCTGCCCAAGCCCTTTTGCCTTCCCTATGAGTCTTCTGATGGTCACCAGCCTCTGCTCGACATCCTCTCCAGAATCCCAACTGTAACCCACAACTTGTCTTCTGTGGGTGGGACTTCCTGGTTCCTCAAGCTGGGAGCAGGATTCTTCACTCAACGGTTAAGGTCTAGGAGAAGGAGCCAGTGAGGTGCAAGAGGAACGAAAGGATGTGCCCTTACTCACCAAAGACAGGAGGTATCTGAGAAGGATGTCAGAACTCTGCCTCGCTGGTCGATACCAGATGTCCCAAGCTTGGAGAGCGAACCCATGTTGTCTGGATGGCAAGCAGTATAATACTGTGTTTACTGGCCAATTACTTTTTTTTTTAATTTATTTTTTCGCATGCCCTGGCTGCCCTCTCACCCAGTTGGGCCCAGCTTTCTTCCCCAGCATCTCACTGCCACTTACCCAGTAGGATTCAAAACCCATGGAATTACCCCCCATGGCGGGGCCAGGTGTTGCTGGATCCAACCTCCCACCACCTCCTGGACACAGAGGTGGGAGTTCACTGGGTTTCTATAGGTAGGCTGTGGCTGGGGTCAGGGCTCAAGCTCACTGAGATCACGCTGCACAGGGCAGGTCAGTTTCCAGTTTATGGTCCCGTCCCTCCGATGCTGACACACAAGGAGGCCCAGTCTGAGACCTCAGCTGACGTCCCCTCTCCAACTTGTGCTGTCTGCTGCAGTGCCACTTGTGGTCATGCAGGTAGCATTATGTCAGCGGCAGTGGTGCCCATTCCTCCCTAGAGGAAGAGCACGTCCTCTGAGATGCTGGTTCTTCCTCCCTCAGCCAGCCAGAGCTCATTTCTGAACTCGAGTCACTGGCATCACAAGCGGTAGTGCTACTGCTGCACCAACAGGCCAGCCTGTTTTATTTTAGAAACATAGAAACATAGACTTTGACATTTTCCTTTCCTTTTATGCCCCTTGTCTCTCCAGTTGACCCCAGTCCTCCTGCTCTTCCCCTGCTCCATCACCCATCATCAGCAAAATGAAAAACCTGCACACGCCAGCATGGCCAAAGGTGCTACCTGCAGAAGGCCGTAGCCCAGAACACTGTACTGGGACAATAGGGTGCACACACCACTGAGAATCAGAATATTAAATTTAGTAAAGTGCTTCCATCAGAAAACACCAGAGTACCCCTATGTAATGCCTTCCTCCCTAATGGTCCCAACCATATCCCCCAGCCCCCTGATGAAACCTTTAGAGGAGGGTGCTACGTAGGGGTACTCTGCTCTTCTCAGTGGTGTGTGCACCTTCTTGTCTCAGTGCGGCCTTCATCCATCTTCCCTGGGACTTACCTCTGTCTTCTTCTCACCTCCTTGGCTTACCCCCTATGTTGGGGCTCTTTCATCAGGGCTGACAGGAGGCACGTTAAGTCATCTTTAGTTAGCTTGAAAGGAGAGGAGCCACAGTTGATGGTGTAAAGTCTGTGGGGAGAGCAAGGAATCATCGTGCCACAGCTGGAGTGTTATTCTAGGTGTTCACCTGACCCCATAAGATAACCTAGTCGAGTACATCATGGTTGTTAGCAAGCAATGCATGCCATTGCACAGTGTCAGTGATATCTCTTCTACCCACCAGCATCTGACAGCACTACCATCTGTGGTCCCCCAGATCACATGACAGTGTTGCAGCAGAGGACAGTGCTCTCTCTCCCTGGAGGACAAGAATGTCCTCTGGGATGCTCATTCCATCACACACCCCCACACCACCCCCAGGCTGGCCCGGTCTTTCTGGGTTTGTTCCTAAATCCAGGTCACCAGCTTCACACTTTTTTTTTTTTTGGTGAAAGTTTGGAATCGGGTCATTAAAAATCAGTCCTGTCAATACTGTGTTTATCTACCAATACAAGTTCGCTGGCCTTCCCAGGGGTGACACCAGGACCAAGGAGGACCAGCACAGCCAGGAAGTGAAGAATAGAAGAATTTAATGACTTGCTGTGGAAGTAGTGCAGGGAGGAGGGGTCCATCTATATTGGGACTGGGGGGAGATCTGGTCAAACAAAGCACTCTTTTCACTGGATGGGTTACACCTCAATAGAGAGGGTTTGAGGGTGATCGGGGCAAACTGGGGGGATACTTAAAGACTACACTTAATTTAAACTACTGCATGAGGGCAGTGGGACTGCAGACCCAAGGACTCCAGGAGGAGGAGGAGGTTAACGGACCTCCCCTCCACACTGGTGGAGGAGGTGGAGGGGGTTAGGAAAAGTTAGCAAAGAGTGAAGGGGGTGAGGAAGAGTTTCAGCAAGGGGAGCTGGAGGGCACACAGAGGGGAGAAATGTGAAAAAAAGAAGAGAGGGAAGGGAAGGGAAGAAAGGGTCAGATTCTAGGTGGAAGTTGGTGTCTGTAAATGCATGGAGTCTTGGAAATAAGATGAACAACCTGCAGGCGCTATTAGCAGAAGGGAGGGTGGATATATCAGCGGTAACCAAGACCTGGGCCACACCACACCATGACTGGAACCTCATGATCCCTGGATATAAACTGTACACGAGTGATAGGGCAGTAGGGAAGACGGGAGGGGTGGCAGTTTACATAAAGGAGGGAATAACTTGCGTGAGGGAGAAGTCAGAAGAGGGGAAGGTGGAGGCATTATGGATTCAGTTAAGGTTCAGTAGAGGGAAAAAGGTGAGATTGGGGATGGTTTACAGACCACCCAACCAGGATAATGAGAGAGACAGGCAACTGAGCTTGCAAATACTGGAGGCTGCAGGGAAAGGAGAGGTGGTAATAGTGGAGGACTTCAACCAGCCCAAGGTAGACTGGAGCGTACCATCCACAACGTGGTCCAGGAGTCAGGTGATCCTGGAAGGGTTGCAGAGTGGGTTCCTGACTCAGGGCATCACAGAACCAACCAGGGAGGAGGCAATCCTTAATCTGGTGCTCACGAATGGGGAGCACGTACCGGACCTAACAGTCAGAGAGCCCCTGTAGGTGGGAGTGACCATTGCACAGTGTGGTTCTGGGTGAATATGGGCAGGGAAAGAAACACAGACTTTGATGACAGATACGAACTGCTTGGCCCACCCAGTCTGCCCATTTCCCTACATACTGGATAAACTGCAGATCCTAGTTAACCAACAGCCTACTTCCTCCTACCCCCCACTATAATTGCCTTATGTCTATCCCATGCATTCTTGAATTCCCCCACTGTTTTTGACCCCTCAACCTCCTCAGGAAGGCTGTTCCATGCGTCCACCACCCTCTCTGTGAAAAAATACTTCCTCGCATTACCTCTGAGCCATCCCCTCTGTCTTCAAATTGTGTCCCTTGTTCTTGCATATCTCTTTTTCTGAAAGATGCTACCTTCTTGGACTTTGTTGATTTCCTTCAAGTGCTTGAAAGTTTCTATCATGCCCCCCTTCCTCAAGGGTATACATATTAAGCTTCTTTAGTCTCTCTTCATATGGTTTCTGGTGCAGACCCTGCACCATTTTGGTTGCCCTCCTCTGGACTGCCTCATCCTGTCTGTGTCCTTGCGGAGATGGGGTCTCCAGAACTGCATGCAGTACTCCAGATGGGGTCTCACCAACTGTCTGTACAGAGGTATGACAGCTTCCTGTTTTCTACTGGTGATGTCTCTCCCTATCCCCCCAACCCTCCTTACTGCCTTCTCACATTGCCTGCATACCTTTAGGTCATCTGATATGACTATCCCCAGGCCCCATTCCATTTTTGTTGTTGTTAGTACCCCCTCCCCATTGTGTACTCTTCCCCTAGGTTTTTGTTTCACAGGTGCATTACTTTGCACTTCTTCGCATTGAATCTAAGCTGCCATACTTTTGACCATTCCCCCCGACCTTGCCAAGTCCCTTCTCATCCTTTCCACCCCACCTTGTGTATCAACCCTGTTGCAGATCTTTGTGTTATCTGCAAAGGGGCATACTTTTCCTTCCAGTCCCTCTGCAATGTCACTTATAAAGACATTAAAGAGGACCGGCCCCAGTACTGAACCCTGCAGTAACCCTCCTTTCTTTGCAGGGGACTCGGTTTACTATTACCCTCTGCGTCCTGTTGCCCAGTCAATTTTTTACCCAGGCTACCACCCTGGGACCCACTCACAGGTTGGCTAACTTGTTTATTAATCTTTTGTGTGGGACTGTGTAAAATGCCTTGCTAAAACCTAGATGGGCCATGTCCACAGCCCCTCCCTGATCTACTACTGTGGTCACCCAGTCAAAGAAATCTGTTAGATTCATCTGACGTGACCTTCCCACTGTGAATCCATGCTGCCTTGGGTCATGTGCCCCCGCTGGCCTCTAGGTACTCAACAGTTCTTTCTTTCAGAAGCATCCTGACTAAGTCCAAAATCTTGGATTTTAGGAGGGTGGACTTCAGGAAGATGGGCGATGTGCAAAGGAGGCACCTGGTGGGCATCAGAGCAGATATGGAGGTGGTCCGAAGGTGGTCCATCATTAAAGGAAATTTCCGATATGAGGGAGCTACTCACATATTGTGGTAGCTACTCTCAGCGACAGTTGTTGTAGCCAGGTTTTAATTCATAATTCTACCTCGTATCTTTACGGTATCACTCGTAATCTTTTCTGTAGCTGGGCTGTGCGAGTATTTCTGAGAGTTGCAGTCCCGCCGCCACGCCCCCACGCTCCAGCACGTAATGACATGTGACCTGGGGGAGTGCGGGGCTGTGCCCCATTGAAGTGAATGGGCTCCTCTTTCCTAATGTTTTTATGCTTCAGGATGTCCAGCGGTGTCCTCCTCTACTGTCCAACTGGCCATCCTGAAGCATAAAAACGTTAGGAGAAAGAAGCCTCATTCACTTCAATGGAACACACCCCCGCGCGCTCCCTGGTCACATGTCATTATGTGCTTGAGCGCAGGAGTGTGGCGGTGGGACTGCAACTCTCAGAAATACTCGGACAGTGGGATTGTTAGGCTTAAGAAAAGGAGAGGAGTGGGTGGAGGAGAATGGGGGGAAAGCAGATATACTAAATGAATACTTCTGTTCATCTTCACCAGGGAGAAAGATGGACCAGTGCCTTCAGGAGGGAGAAGAGGAGTGGTGGGGGGGGGAGCACGGATGTAGTGATAAGAGGAGGATAGAGTGAGGGAGGGGCTGCTAGCTTTGAAGTTGGACAAATCAACAGGTCCTGACAGAGTACATCCAATGGTACTGAGGGGGAACTGGCAGAGGAGCTTGCTGGACCAGTGGTGGGTTTGTTTAATAGCTCACTGGAGTTGAGTGTGGTGCAGCGGGACTGGAGAACAGCGCACGTGGTGCCCCTTCACAAGAGCGGCCCTAAGGATGACCCAGGGAATTACAGATCAGTCAGTCTGACCTCAGTTGTGTGCAAGCTCATGGAGACCATACTTAATGAAAGTTTGGTAGAATATCTAGAGGTGCATGGTCTCCAGGATGCGAGGCAGTATGGGTTTATGGGGGTAAACTGTGTCAAACGAATCTGATCAACTTCTTTGACTGGATCACCAAGGACAGTAAACAAGGGCCAAGCAATAGACATCCTCAGTCTGGATTTCGGCAAGGCCTTTGCCTCCGTATCCCACAAGAGGTTGCTCAGGAAGTTGGCAGATCTCGGGGTTGGGGAGAGAATTACCAGATGGATGGGAAACTGGCTGAGGGAGAGAACCCAGAGGGTGGTAGTGGGGGGGGAGAGTCACTAGCACCAGAGAAGTCACCAGTATGGTCCTGAAGGCTCAATACTAGGACCAGTGTTGTTCAGTGTTTCCATCAGTGACATTGGGGATGGTACTAAGGTCACAATGTGCCTATTCACAGATGACACCAGGCTGTATGGGAGGGTGGACACAGCTAAAGGGATACAGGACTTACAGGGCAATCTGAAAAAGCTTGAGAGATGGTCTGGGTTCTGGCAGCTTGGCTTCAATGTCAAGAAATGCAAAGCTATGCACATTGGAGCCAAGAATCCCAGGACAGAGTACTACCTGGGAGGGGTCCGGGTATCTGCAACAGAGGAGTAGAAGGACCTGGGAGTGATGATCACTAGTGACTTGAAGCACTCCACACAATGCAAGAAAGCAGCAGCAAGGGAAAACAAGATGTTGGAATGCATAGCTACTGTAGAGGGATCGGTAGTAGGAGAGAAGAGGTTACACTGCACTTGTACAGGTCACTGGTGAGGCCACATCTAGAGTATGAAGTTTGGTACTGATGCTCACACCTCAGAAAGGACATTAAACTGCTGGAGACAATCCAGAGGAGGACTGCAAAGATGACTGCAGCTCAGCAGGGTAAGGCATATGAGGAGAGGTTGAGGGCACTGAACATGTACTCCCTGGAGGACAGGAGGGAGAAAGGAGACATGATTGAAACCTTCAAGTACTTGAAAGGAATAAATAAGGTGGATAAGGAGGATCTCCTTAAGCTACGTGGCAGCCATAACACAAGGGGACACAGTCTTAAACTGGCGGGAGGGAGGCTTACGGGGGAGGTCTTGCGGCACTTCTTCACAGAGAGGGCGGTGGCCGGTTGAAGTGTGCTGCCTGCAGAGGTGGTCTCATTGAAGATGGTTGGCAGCTTGAAGAGAGGTTGTGATAGACATAGGGGGAAGGTAAGTGTCAAGGGTGGAGAGGATGGAAAGGATAGGAGGTAGAGCAGGGCCAGTAGCTCAAGCTGTGGACCCTGCAATACGAGCAGACTAGATTGACCAAATGGCCTTCTTCTGCTGGGTTCTTCTTATGTTCATATAATATTTGAAACAGCTTTTTGAGTATATTATCGTTTGTTTTTATCAATATATGTTTTTTAGCTGTGACACAGTAAAAAAGCAAGCACATTTTATTGATATGATTTTTTTGTATCAACAGACTGTAGTTATACTATTTATAATAACGGGACGTCCTTTTCCCATAGGGAAACTGTGGTCAGTCGCCATTATAAAGGAGCATTTATAGCAGCGAACAGCATCAGATTTCCTCGCACTGCTAGGCGCCCCAAGCTGTTCCTCTAGCTACTGTCCACCTCATCTCTTTCCACTCTGGACCGCCGGCTCAAACTCTGCAGTAAGTGCCGGCAGGCAGACAGTAATCGAAATGAGGAAAATACCCTAAAATGTTGGCTCCACACAAAACAAAATAAAAAATTTGACAAAAGCGTGACTGACTGACCGTGAAAGCTGCTCACACCAGAGCAGACCGTGGTCGCACAAGAACATCTTTCTTATTTTATATACTTGTTGTGGGGAAAAAGGAAACCTCACATTGAGAATAGTATGGTTTGGTGTAGGGGAACTGACTTATTAATATTATTCTCAGGTTCGATGTTAAAGATAAACCCCTCGAGCTTTGCTCTTGGTTTATGTAGCATCAAACCCATCGGGTGTGTGTAAATTCTCGTTACACACCCAGACCCATACTTTATTCTCTATTTTGTATCAATACATAAAATTACATGACAGAAACATTGTATACATTTGTTTTACTTGTTCTGAATTTTGCAATACTACATGTTATAATTAATTAAAAACTGTATAGTTTACAACTTAATTTTCATTCATGGTATGCCGTTTATCATGTTATGACCATTTCACTCTCCCCTTTAGCAGCCCCAACTCTTTAGTAGATAATAACATGCACTTAGTGGAAATACCATAATCTATATCACTCAATCAAGTCTTTATTTAATCTTTGCTTTATTTCAGCAGTGTCAGTGGCTCAGTAGGCAGCACACTCGTCTCTGAGGCCGGGAGATCAGAGGGCCATGGGTTCAGTTCCCACACCTGGCACTTGGGTTAATATCCCAGTACTGACACTGTAGTGCAGCATGAGAGGGGTGCTGCACTTCTGAGGTGCCCTCTTTTGGATGAGACGTTAAACTGAGGTCCCATCTTCTTGGATTGGTGGTAGTTCAGGTGGATGTTGAAGATCCCATGGCACTTATCGAAAAGAGTAGGGGAATTTCCCCGGTGTCCTGGCCAAATTTCCCTCATTCACTAAAAATACCACCAACAGCTTAATCTGGTTCAAGGTCAGTTGGCATTCATCTGTATTCCCCTCCCCCGGGTCGTGCCTGAAAATAGGCAGGATTTGTCTAGTGCACTTACCCGGTCAACAAAAACTAAATAAATAAACATAAATAAAATAACCAGGCAGTCACCGTTGAGCGAAGCTGATTTGCAAGATGGACCTGGGTGGAGCATGGACAAGTGTTTATACAGGTCAGCACAGATATTTACAAGGCAATACAGATATTTTAACAACAGATAGCAGGGAATAACAATAGTTGCAAGTATAAAATAAGATACCACAGTAATTCATATATACATGGAATTATACATACATTGTACAGTGTGCAGGGTATCTACATACACAGAAGTATCTACAGCCAGCTATAGGGCAGGTTATACAGGTATAAGGTAGTTGGAAGAAGTACACAAGGTAGAGGTGAAGGTAGAAGGGAAGGGAGGGAGGGAGGAAGGGGGAGAAGGCTAGGAGGGCACGAGGCACAGCACGGAGAGGGAGAACATATGGATGTAGAGATGGGGGAGGGGAGAAAAGAGTGGGGCACTAGGGTTGTAGGGTATACAGTACGGGGCAGGGAGGTTGTCTCAACCAGTGGGTAATGAGATCCTACCCAATGTAGGGAGACTAGGAGATGGTAGGGGCATAGAGTCAATAAGTCAAGGGGATTTGGAAGATAGGACATTTAGGCTTAGGAGGAGCGGGCAAGGGGTCAGTACTTATAGTTGGGTCTAGGCGGGGCTGGTTACCAGTGCCGGCACCGGTACTGGATCTGAGTGAGGGAAGCAGTTACACGCTTCTTTGATTGTATGGAAATATAGTGTCTTGAAGGCATTTAAACAGATTAGAGTGCTTAATTTGAGAGTTTTTTGCAGATTGTTCCATAAGGTAGGCAGCACAAAGCTTATAGCTGCCCTACCAAATCGAGATTTTGCGTTGGGTACTTTATGTGTTATAACTGAGTAACTTCTTAGTGCGTATTTCCCGACTACACTTAGGGGTAGACAGCAGGAGATATAGTGAGGCAGTTTATTAGAGATAGCTCTATAGGTCCAGAGAGCGGCATTTCTGTGGGGCCTGAGCTTTAGTGAGGTCCACCCCACTGCTGCATATAGGGTACAATGATGTGTGGCAAAGGGAAGTCTTGTAATAAACCTCAGTGCTCGATGGTAGAGCGTGTCCAGCTTTGCCATGTAAGAGATGGGGCATTGGCTGTACAGGAAATCAGCGTAATCAACCAGCAATAGAAAAGTTGATTGGACCAGCTGTTGCTTGGTATCTCTGGTGAGGAATCAGTTGATTCTAAAAAAAAGGCCAAGCCTTTGTCGGCGTCGTTTTAGCAAGTCCTCGATATGTTCGACGAAGGAGAGTCTGTGGTCTATCCAGTCTCCCAGATGCTTGAATTTTGTAACAAATTCTAGTTTTTCACCTAGAACTGTGGTAATCTGGGGAACTGTCCCACTGGACACAGGGTTTGCTGTACAGATGAATGGAGAGAGGACCATCGCTTTAGTTTTTTTTGGCATTGAGGAGTAGCTTTTTTTGGAGAAGTTGGCTTTGCAGAAGGCTGAATTCAGACTGTAGATCGTTGCAGGCAGCTTCGGGTGTTGGGCGACTCACGTAGAGAACTGTATCATCTACGAACAGATGGATGCTGGCATTTTTTATACAGTGGTCGATGTTATTAATGTAGATTGCAAATAGTAAGGGACCTAGTATAGATCCCTGGGGTACCCGTCTTTGAAGAGTTTTTAAAGGAGACAGGCCTCATTCAGCTTTAACTTGCTGAAGGCATCCTGTAAGATAGTCTGTAAACCAACACAGTGAGGAGGGGTCCACACCTATGGTTTGTAGAGAGGAGAGGAGCAGGCTATGGTTGACGGTGTCGAAAGTTTTGCTTAGATGTAGGAAAACAGCACAAATAAAGCTTTTGTTCTCAAGATCACGCTGCCAATCATTGGTTACGTTAGCGAGGGCCGTGATAGTGCTATGTTTAGCTCTGAATCCGGACTGCATAGGATTTAGCAGTTTCATTGATTCAAGGTAAGCGCTCAGCTGTGCATTTACAATTTTCTCCAGAAATTTGGACAGGACTGGAAGGAGAGAAATTGGCCTGTAGTTATTGAGATCGCAGGGGTCACCAAATTTGAACAGCGGGATGGCATGCACTGTCTTCCATACAGGTGGCAAGATGCCCTGGGACAGGGATAAATTGAATAGGTGGGTGATGGGTACTGCTAGGACATGGTTGGCAATTTTTAGGAAGTAAGGGTCTAGGGTGTCGGCCGCAACACTTTTTCTAATGTCCAACTGTAGCAAGAGGTCCTCTACCTCTTTCAGTGAGGCAGGTTGAAGTATGAAAAGCGAGGAAGCGGTCGAAGTTTCAGGAAGGTGATTGGCAATCTGGGAGCGAAGTATGTTTGCAGGGGAGTTATCAAATGCCAGGCTTGCAGTAGCAAAATGGTTATTAAATGAGTCAAGTATATCCATCTTTTCAGTGATAGTTGAGTTGCCAGAGGTAATCTTGGTAGGGAGTGAGTTTCCTGGGAAGTAGCCTAGCAGATCGTTAATAGTGTTCCAGAACTTGATTGGGTTCTTCGTGGCAGAGTCAAGTTCAGAGCTGAAGAAAGTAGCCTTCGATTCTCTGATTGATTTAGTGCATAAATTTCGTAACCTCCTGAACTGATTCCAATCCTTAGGAGTGTTCAGTCTGCGTGCTTTTTTCCAAAGCTTATCTCTTTCTAGGAGCAGAGACTTGATTTCAGGGGTGAACCATTTACAGATTTTGTTCCTAGTCTGAACTTTAATCAAGGGAGCATACTTATTAAGGGCTCTCGACAGGATGCCGTGGAAGGTATTGTAAGCTGACGTAACCGTTTTGGCCAGGTAGAAATCCTGCCACTGTGGGGAGTACTTAAGCTCGTTTAGATAGGCAGGTTCATAGAAAATTGCGTCTGGATCTCTTCTTAGAAAACTTAGTCATGGGTGGTGAGTTGTTGGCTGATCTTATTCACGCAATAAAACAATGGTCGCTGGTGTCTGAGAAGAAGACATCAGCGTGGGAGAAAAGATGAGGTTTGCTCACCATTAGCACATCCAAAAGGGTACTTTTACTAGGGTTCTTCACGTTTGGATGCGGTGGTTCAGCAATGAGTTGTGTCAACCCATGGGCATCACAGAAAGATGCAAGTGGGGCTGCTGCATTAGAGAGCCAGTCAAGGTTGAGGTCTCCTAGGATAATAGTTTCTGGCAGCCCTTGTCCCAGCTTTTCACTTAGATAAGACACAAGCTGCAGGCCAGCAGATGGTGGTCTGCAGCATCCTATTACGCAGAGTGCACTAGTCTGTGTAATCTCCACTTTGAGTATTAGACATTCAAATTCGTTGGTGACAGATGACGAGGATATGCAGAAAGCAGTAAATTTGACTTTAACATAGATAGCTACCCCTCCTCCTCTAGTATGCCTATGAGCTCTGAACAAGGCATAGTTGGGGATGTTTACTTCCCTATCTGGGGTGCCAGGTCTAAGCCAAGTTTCAGAAATCACCAGTACATAAGGAGAGGTATGATTTACCCAGGCTTGGATTAAGGTGATCTTTTTTAGGAGGCTGCATACGTTAATATGCAGGAAGCTCATTCCTTTTAGATTTGCTAGTTCTGCTGGAGATGCGATAGCTTCTGGAGGGTCAGGGTTAAGTTCTACATTGCCTGAGCATAGCAGGAGGATAAGTAGGATTTTTCTAAGTGCACCAATTGTAAGCTTAGAATTTCTGCTTTTTTCCCGTCTAGTAGATTAGTTGTCATTAGGGAGCGGAATGTTGCCACCATAGGTGAGGTGGCCTGCTGTTGCGAGAACTAATACCCCAACTGCAAAGTGCAGGGAGGGGATAGTAGTCTGCGTGTTGGGAGGTGGGCCTTGTGGTGAGGCATGTTATAAGTAATGCTAGAATGTGTAGGCCAAGAGCAGGGTTTGAAGTATGGATGCTTGAAATCACAGAGGCAATTAAAGGATAGGTTGCCAGATGCCATACAGCACAAGGTGCGGTTATAGTCCATGCATGACGGCAGCTCAGGTGGCCGGTACTGGCCAGGTGGTACCACCAGAAGAAGGGGCAATAAGAGAAGCCAGATGATAGAACCTCGTAATAAAGTGGAGCCACTAGATTAGCCCAGTGCCCAAAGCGGGTGCTGAGTTATTGAAGCTTATCAGTAGCCTGCAGATCCAGGTCAAATCGATTCTTCGAGCATTAAAGATTATTTAATGAGGGAGGTAGAGCCAGGGAGAACCTACTCATTTGGGCAAGGCGTGGTGCTACGAATTGGACCCCGGAGACTGGACAGAGAAGAAAGAGACAACGAGCTAAATCTCAATTGAAGGGGCGCTGCGCCAAGGGGCGTGGAATAAAATTTCGGAAGCTCTGTATTTAATAATAGGTGGGGAGGGGGGGCAGGAAAAGTTGCAGCAGTTGCCGCACTCAGAGGGCCAAGAATCTGAGTCTGCGGTCTCGAGCGTCGGCTAAGGAGGCGCCGATTGCCCGGTAGCCAGGAGTCCCGCGGCTTTGGAGCTGGGAGCCTGGACAGGTGTTCCTCAGCTGGGGGAGAGAAGGAGAGTGAGGATTAATAACAGGAGTTTAAAAAGACAGACAGAGCAGCAGGGAGTCCAAGATTTGTAATACAAAGGGCGTGCCTTACTTTGGCGCCCAAAAGTCAGGGGCCACTGCACGTAGGCAGAAAAGGGCTGTAAACACAGATTTCTTCCCCAAAAGTACAGATCTAAGCCTCACAGTTACAGTCTAATACAATATTAAACATTTTAACATTATCTGAGGAAATAAAAAGTTACTCACCATAGCAACAGCTTTTTTTCTAATAGATTAATCAGTCACACTTTTGCTTCATATCCACGATGTCATGGTGCTCCAGAACTGAGGATCCTTTTTTCAAAGATATTCTCTGTCATTGAGCTGGTTTCAAGCCTCCCAGCATTCCAGCAGTAAGTCTTTGAGCTGAAGAGGCTAGGATACATGAGACATAATTTGAAAAAAATATTCCAATTTAAGTTGTATACATTTCAGATTAAAAAGGACGTTTTATCAATACAGAACAAGGAACAACAGTCATTAAACGTGCATGATTTAAATAACAATAAATGATTCTGGAGAACCTACTTACTTTGTCTTAAAAAGTGAAGGCAGGAATGGTTAATTAGACTGGCTGTCTTGATCTATTAGAAGAAAAACCCAACTGTGCATTATATGATGTTTACTTAGTTTGTTATTACTGTACCTATCCATTTGTTATATGTTTTTTGTTCTGGTCACCCATGAAAACAGGCCTTGCCTCGTGGACTTAACAGACTTTAAATAAACAAATCAAACTATTAACTACAATGAGTAACTTTTACTTCTAACTACATGAATTAGAACAGCCCAGTCAAACTTTTGCAGACTCCAAGCATTACTGGATTGGCAGGTTGTCAGATTACTTTGGGAATAGGCTCTGAAGTCCAGAAGTCCAGAACCTAGCATCCTCTTTTTTTCCTGTGTGTCCAGGCAATGATGAGATGAGAATGTATAAACTGTGCACCAGATAGCCACTTTACAATTGTGGGGGATGATCTCTGAGGCACTCCACCTTCCTGACATCATGGGTTGTATACACCTGATAAGTTGTCTGATGCACATGTGACTGAAATTGAAACCGTCCCCTTCTGAGGGTCACTGGTGTCCTCTGGTCAGTTAAAATTGTGCATCTGAAGAAGGTTGTCTCACTACTCCAGAGCTCCACAATCAAGCTTATAATGCCAATTCATTACAAGGTAGGAAAATTCAATATATTGCCCCTAATAACTAGACTATGCTCCACAGAATATTACATTTTAAAGGGTTACAGAGATAGACAGCACAGCAAGGTTTGCGTCTATACTGCTCGTTGGTTTACATCAGAAGTACATCAGTTAGCAGCTAGCTTGGATACTACACTATGTATAGTAATGCTGTTCCTTTCTGTTAGGCTACAAATTGCAGCTATTTAGCAGCATGTGTCTCTCAACTGACAAACGAATATATGACTGTCAGCAACATTATGCTGCACCTCCACCATAACAACTGTTTCCAATCCATCAGCATCAATATCATATCCTGGTGCCCTGCATATAGCAAAGATATAGCCAATAGTCTATATAATCTTGGCGACAGCGCTCTGGACACCCCTCTCTCAGCGGTTCCAGACGCTAACTTGCCACAAAGTTATGGAAAAGGCTCAAATGTCTCCTAATGCCTACAGTACTGAGGGTTCTGTACACACCTAGCAGTGGTTACAGACTTTCCCTGTACAGCATCTTACAAAAACAGTCGAGCAGCACTGTACTCACATTCCTGCTTAATACTCAGGTGACACCCTGCTGGAACCAAAATGGAGCCTCCATACTGTTATTTTATGGCCCCAATAAAAGCTTCTCCATGCTGACTGCTCTTCTTTCCGGCTTCGCTTATCGAGCTACATCGTACACGCCTTCCCATTGGAGCACCTACTCTCGCGTGAAGTCTAGCCACGCTAACATGCTATGATGTACGCCCCAGTGGCAGTACGTTACGGAGAGCATCGCAACCCGACAAGATTTATTTTCAAGCAGCACTCCCTCCAAAGAACTGTATATCTCCAGACTACCGCCTCAAATAGGAAAGGTGCACAAATATACTAAAAAATTAAATGCAGGACACCAATCATGGGTCAGTGCCCCAGTGGTTATGTCTATGCTGGTCAGACATTCAAGCTCCTCCCTCTTTTCTCTATTAAAGCTATAAGCACACTATGAGCAACATAATTCTGATAAGCTTATAGAGTGGCTCACATTAAAGAGACACACTATCCTGCAGACTCACTTCAGAAAAGACTGCATTTCAATACAGTTTACAGCAAATGTATTTTATGAAACAAGCATTACGAAAAGATATGTACATCCCATTATTAGTATGTCATTTCTATCTAATCAACAGGTCAACATGCCCAAAACAAAGAGTTGCAGGCAGTGTAATGTACCAGTTCCACACCAACAACTAGGAAGGCAATGTGCCTCCTGCATTGAAGAATCCACAATACACGTTGAGGCACATGACACAGAGGACATCCCCCAACAACTAGTCAAGATACTCACTAACAATCTGACACCACCAAGGCATTACTTCAGAATAACCAACTTATGCAAGCATAACAAGAGGTGCTAGCAGCAATGCTACAGCAATTAACAGAGCTATCAAAGCAACAGACCATTAATTTACCTCCTGCAAAGAGGAGGAACACTAACTCTGCCTCTAGACCTCTAGACACACTAGCTACTGACCAAACCTCCTTACCTGCAGACTCTGGCAACTCATCAGATGGGGAGGAGGGAGATCTCGAGCAAGAACGACAAACCCTCATGGCCAAGTGGTGCTTTGCTGACCAAATCCCGGCACTAGTACATCAAATCATGGAAACAGTGGGCTTCGAAACCACTGCCCCATGCCCACGTCCAAACTACTTCCATCACTACAACCTATTGCTAAACACGCAGACGCCTTCCCAGTCTGTGAGGCAATAGAGGAGATAGTTTTAAAGGAATGGTCCTCCTCTGAACCAGCCAGAATTCCAGAGAGAAAATCCTGGGACAAAATGTATCCGCTACAGGCGGAAAAACTAACCCTGTGGTGTACACCTTCCGTGGTGGACCCCTGAATAGCGGCTCTCAATAAAAAGACCGTGCCTTCCACTGATTCCGACTCCGGGCTAAGAGATCTCATCGACAGAAGACTTGAAGAAAACCTAAAGAAGAATGCAGAACTAGCAGGCTTGAGAAGCAGAGCAGCCTCCACCGCCATCTACGCCACAAGAGCACAGCTAACCTGGCTCCAGGAACTCCAAAAGACTATTCCAGCAAAGTCCCATGAGTCCACACTTCTGGAAAATGCCATACTATCCACCAAATACCTGGCAGACATGGCAGTAGACTCATTCAAAATAAATGCCAGATCTGCAGCCATCACCAACAGAGCCCATAGATCTCTGTGGATGAAACTATGGGATGCCGACAAGGAATCAAAAGCAACCCTACAACGACTGCCCTTCAAGGGCAACATGATTTTCGGAGAAGTGTTAGAGAAATATCTCAAGGGCAAAGACTAAGGAAAGGCACTAGTCAAGGACCACATCAGATCCACATACCTACCAGCCCGTCCCAGGAGCAGATACCATTCCTTTCAAGACAAGAGAAGGGGCAGCTCCATATTCAGAGGCAATACCTTCCGACAAAACTATACCATGCCCTACTACTACAACAGATACAGGTGTAGGAGCTCAGCACAAAGAGGCAGAGGAAACTACAATCTCCTCAACCACTCCAGGTCCTGACTACACACACTCAATGTTGTATCACACACCAGTGGGTGCAAGACTGACACTATTCCTCAAAAACTGGGAAAATTCCACTTCAGACAAATGGGTACTAGAAATAATAAGAGAAGGCTATGCTATAGAATTCACAAAGACTCGACGAGGAAACAGAATGATTCAATCCCCCTCCTCCAAGTACAAATACACAACAGCGCAGATTATTACAGCTATACAAGAACTACGAGAAAACAATGCAATAGTACCCGTACCACAGCATGAAGAAGGAACAGGAATTTACTCCATATTCTTCATGGTTCCAAAAAAGACAGGAGGATACAGACCAGTGCTGGACCTAAAATACATCAACAAATCAGTGCGCTACACCCCATTCAAAATGGAGACAATGAGGTCCACACTCAGGGTACTCCAACAGGGAGACTTCCTCACATCCATAGATCTAAAGGACGCTAACCTCCATGTACCAATGAGACCCAGACACTCACAATACCTACGTTTTTGCATTCTTAGAAAACACTATCAGTATCAGGTGCTTCCATTTGGCCTCGCATCAGCCCCACGAGTATTCACGAAGGTATCAATAGTTCTAGCAGCCAAACTCCGGCAACAGGGCATTCACGTCACCCCGTACTTAGACGATTGGCTCATCAGGGCACGATTTCAACAGCAATCCGCCAGGGAGACTCAAATGGTGGTAAATTATTTACATCAACACGCTGGGTAATCAACCACAAGAAAAGCCAACTAGTTCCCAGTCAGTCCATAGAACACCTAGGAACTATCATAGACACACAACGAGGCCTAGTATTCCCATCACATTCAAGAATTCTAATCATCATCTCGACTGCTCACAGGCTACAAAACTTAAAGCACCCTACACTACTGAAAGTCTCTCAAATGTTAGGACTGATGACCTCCACAATAGACTCGGTCCCATGGGCAAGATGGCATGCCAGACCTCTCATATCCTTCCTCCTTGCTCAAGGACCCACACACAACATCAATCTAGCAAGAATAGTCACTATACCACCCAGAGTACGATCAAGTCTCACATGGTGGACAAACAGACGCAAACTGACACAAGGTGTACCTCTAGACATAATTCCAGACATAATAATAGAGACAGACGCAAGTCTAACTGGCTGGGGCGCCGTATCAGGAAAAAATACGGCACATGGAAAATGGTCTTTAACAGAGGCAAAACAACCTATCAACATTCTCGAGATGAAAGCAGTCTTCAGAGCACTACTGCATTTCTCTCACCTCCTACGGCACAAACACGTACAGATAAAGTCAGACAACCAGGTCACAGTATCATACATAAACAAGCAGGGAGGCACAAGAAGCAAAGCAATGATGTCAGAAACATCCAAGCTAATGACATGGGCACAAAGACACTTAAAATCAATATCAGTGATCCACCTGGCAGGGAAACTCAACACTACAGCAGACTGGCTCAGCCGACAACTGATCCATCCAGGGGCGTGGAAACTCCATAACCAAGTTTACGTACATATCAACCAGAGATGGGGGCCAATAGAGATAGACCTCATGGCATCACACAAAAACCATCAATGCATAAGATACTGGTCGCGATTCAAAGACCACAGAGCTATGGGCGTAGACACACTCTCAGCCCCCTGGACCTTCCACACAGCTTACATCTTTCCGCCCATACCACTGATTACTCAAGTACTCAAGAAGATTCGCATCTCAAGAGCACGTGTCATACTGGTAGCACCACACTGGTCAAGGTGGTCATGGTTCGCAACCATAGTTTCAATGGCAATAACTGACCCCTGGAAACTACCACACAGACCAGACCTACTATCACAAGGTCCGATTCTACATCCAAACCCGCAACATCTGCAACTGCCGGCATGGCTCCTGAAAGGGAGAGACTGCTAAAAGCAGGTTACCACCCCTCAGTTATTAACACTATGGCCTCATCTCGTCAACAGTCCACGATCACCACTTACCAACGCCAGTGGGACATATTCAACAAATGGTGTACTCACCACAAGATAGACTCGACCTCATGCATCATACCTCAGGTCCAGCTGTTTCTCCAGGAGGGACTACAACTAGGACTCTCACCAGCCTCTTTAAAGGTACAGGTAGCAGCAATCAGGGCAGCAAGAGGCCTAATACAAGGCACGGCCCCAGGCTTCCACCAAGACGTTGTCCGCTTCCTGAAGGCAGCAGCCAACATACATCCCAGTCATAAACCACTGTTAGCCCCATGGGACCTACCCACAGTACTGACAGCTATGACTAAACCACCATTCGAGTCTATAGAATCCATCTCTTTAAAATGGATTCAGCTCAAGGCAGTATTTTTAACAGCCATCGCATCAGCCAGAAGAGTAGGCGAACTACAGGCACTGTCATATAAAGAACCATTCCTTCAATTCTACAATGACAGAATATCCATGAGACCAATCGCTTCATTCAGACCAAAGATCGCATCAAAGTACCACCTCAGTCAAACTATCGAGATTCCTACCGAACTACCACCAAAAGAAATACAGGCCGATCCCCAGCTAAAACTGCTAGGAATGACAAGACTGCTCACAACCTACATCAATAGAACAGCTGACATTCGCAAAACTGACAGACTGTTCATCATCATCATACAGGGATGCAGAAAAGGGCTACCAGCATCCAAATCCTCCATAGCGGGATACCTGAGATCAGCCATCTCAGAAGCATATAAAGCAAATAACACACAGGTACCACAACATTAAAGAATCACTCCACCAGAGCTGTCGCAATTTCATGGGTGGAAAGGAACATGGCCACTGCAGAAGAAATATGCGCCAAAGCCACCTGGTCAACTATCCACACTTTCACCAGACACTACAGAATCGATATATCACAGGACACCAAGACAAACTTTGCTAGGGCAGTGCTACTAGCAGCCCGCACCGAACACAATAACACTCTCACGTCTAACCCATCCTAAGGATTGATCACTGCTTTTTACTAACCCATGATGTCAGGAAGGTGGAGTGCCTCAGAGATCATCCCCCACAATGGTAGTTTACTCACCTGGTAAAGGTGATTGTTGGGGAATGTATCTCTGAGGCACTCCACACCTCACCCTGTAAAGACGTGAAGCAGACAATGACACTAACATTAAGCACACAATGCTATCACAAGTTTCAATTCATATTCTGAAACACTTTTGTACATGATATGACAATTAAAACTCACCATTGCAACACTTACCAGGCACATCACCATACTCTTATTCAGGGTACAAATGGGGGGCACCTAACTCTTTTAATTTCAGATACAGCTTTAGAATACATTGAACTGACCAGAGGACACCAGTGACCCTCAGAAGGGGACGGTTTCAATTTCAGTCACATGTGCATCAGACAACCTATTAGGTGTATACAACCCATGATGTCAGGAAGGTGGAGTGCCTCAGAGATACATTCCCCCACAATCACATTTACCAGGTGAGTAAACTACCATTGTCTGCTAGTGGAAGATTTCTTAGGTGCTGATACTGCAATACTCCTAGCAGAGTGTGCTTAAATGTTACCTGGGAGTGCTTTCCCTGCCTTGATATAGCATACATTGATTTTGGGTACTATCCACCTTCAGATAGTCTATTTAGAGACAGGGAGTCCCTCTGAAATGCCACCATGTTCACCACGTGTAACAAGCAGTTTGCTATTATTTCTAATGTCCTCTGTTCTAGAAATGTAGAAGCGGGGGGATGACTCGGACATTTAATGTATGAAGTTTTTCCTCCTCTTTATTGCTATCTGGCCTTGGAAAATAAACTGTCAAGGTAGTAGTCTGATGCCAGTGGAATTCTAACACTACCTTAGGGAGGAATTGAAATAGCTAGAAACAGCTGCGCATCTGTGGTAGGCTTCCTGTCCCCCATTGGAATAATCATGAAATCAGTGCTTGCATGGCCAACAGCTGGGCAGAGCCAAGAAGTAAGATGAAGCACAGAAGTAAGTTGAAGCAAAGAAAACAGAATTACTTTGCGAAAACATACAAACCCTATCAGAAATGAGCAGCACTAACACCAGGTTTCGAACTAGTGTTACTAAACAGCTCCTGTTGGGAAAAATTACTTGCAGGTTCATCACAGTTCTCCTTCAGTACCACTGTTTCCCTGTAGAAAATCTATGAGGGATCAAGTAAGCAATAAGACATGACAGGGATGAGATTTTACCGACCTGCCAGGCTATAGGGCACGAGGCCCTGGCCATGCCTTTAGCTCCTGGGTGCGGTAAAATATGTTACATGCACACACCTGGAATGTCTTATTGCGCTTATAAAATGGGCTATTTTATTTTTTTAACAATTTTTTATGTTAAAAACACATTTAGATAGGAATACACTGACATAAGTTAGTGTATTTATAGTAAAATAGTCCTTCCGCCTTTGTGTTCGGTAATTGCTTTAGTACATTTGTCCTCCATTGGGATCCGTAGTTATACTAAGATGAGGAAGTGGGCAAGATTTTTTCTGATTAATTTAAGCTGCAACCGATAGCAGAAGTATGAAGTGGGAGAATTGAATTTAGTCTGGGATGGGCGAGATGGCAGGACAAGAAAGCACTTTTTTTTTTTTTTTAAACGAGCTGGCTAGTAACATTTTTTTTTAAATGGAGTGGGCGAGATAAAAGCTGCAAACCTATAGCAGCAGAATTATGGAGTGGGAGAACTGTAGTTAGGTCTGGGGACGGGCGAGGATGGCAGGACAAGAAAGCAAATTTTTTAAATGGAGCAGGCGAGGATCACAGCACAAGCAGTAACATTTTTTAAACGGAGTGGTGTCCTGTAATCCCAAGCAAACTACTACAGCAGGGCTCATTTTGACACTTTTGTCAACAGCACAACACTTTTTACATTCAGGCAAAGTGACTGTGTTAAAATCCTCTCCATCTACTCATTCCACATGCTAATATTAAAATCTACTTTGTTTGCTCTAAACATCGCTCCGCTTTATAAAACGGGTAGGCTGACTAATTCAACTCGGTTTTCCTCAGGCTTGTCAAATACAAAGATGGCAGACAGTAAAAATGCCAACGTTCCATGGCTTATGGATATTGGCCTTTTTAATGCCAGCCCCTTTTTTTACCCATGCATGGAACATATTTCATGCATGGGTAACTAGCCAATCACATTGCTTCATTTAGCCTACCCATTTTATAATGCAGAATGCTTGCAGCTCGCTGACCCTTCTTGCTGATGTAATAGCCACCAGGCATAATGTTTTCCAGGTGAGGTAATTTTAATTGAGTAGTGGCCATAGGTTCCAAAAGCACGCGAGTAACTAGAGTGAGGACCAGGTTCAGTTCCCAAGCAGGTATAGGTTTCTTCATAGGGGGATACATACATGAGAGGCCTTCAAAGCAGGGCCACTTGCAGACATTTTCAATTGCTTGCTAACCACAGGGGTGGTCCCTAGGGACTGGAGGGCTGCGAATGTTGTCCTCTGCACAAAAATGGAAAAAGGGATGAGTCAGGGAACTATAGGCCAGTCAGCCTGACATCAGTAGCAAGGAAAATTATGGTGTCATTACTGAGAAGGGCAAACTGTTGAATTTTCTTGAAGGGAATGGGCTCCAGGACCCCAGACAGCATAGGATCATAAGGGGAAGGTCTTGCCAGGCAAATCTGGTCAGGTTCTTCAACTGGATAACCACAGCAGAAGGAAAGGGGTAGGCAGATGGTGTAGTTTACATAGACTTCAGCAAGGCCTTTGACTCGGTCCCCCACAAGAAACTAGTCAAAAAGATAAAGAACCTTGACGTGGAAATAAAAATAGCAAATTGGGTGGTGAGCTGCTTGAGAGGAAGAGTATAACGGCTGGTAGTTAATGTGGTGTTTTTAGAGGTGAGGTTAGTAACAAACAGGATACCTCGGGGTTCAGTACTAGTACTGGTCCTCTTCAATAAATTCATCTGTGACATAGGTAAAAGTATCAAGGATAATATCTGCCTCTTCCCAGAAAGATCTGCACAAGGGTAGACTTGGAGTAAGGCTGAAGGAAACTTAAGGGAGGATCTGGGTAGGCTGGAGTGCTGGGCAAAGATCTGGCAACTGAGCTGAATGCTAAGAAAGTAATGCACATCTGGAAAAGGAACCCAAGGTTGCAATATGAAATCGGGGGGGGGAGAGGGGGCTAGACAGCACTATGGAGGAAAAGGATTTAGGTGTAGTGATACTGGAGACCCTGAAAACGTCTGCACACTGCAACAGAGCAGTGAGCAAAGCAAACAGAATGATGGGATGCATGGGATAAGATGTAAAACTTGGAAGGTTATCCTCCCACTTTACAGGTCACTGGAGCAACTGCACCTGGAATACTGCACAAGATACTGGAGTCCACACCTGAAAAAAGACTGCAACAAAGTGGAGGCTGTACACTGCATGGCAACTAAGATCTCCTCCAGCTGATGAATATGCTGGGCTTGACACAGGTCGTTACTTCCTCTACCCATATAGGGGGTCATTCACTGGATCTGGTCTTTCTCCTGGGTATGGAGATCACTGATTTGGGGGTGGAACCTGTCAGTTGGTCTGACCATTACACCATAAGGTTCAGCTTCAGGGCCCCTCTAATAGGCCTGCCCCTACGAGAGATGGTTCAGTCACCGCCTTAAGGGGTGTTAACCCACCACCTAATGGCGGTGCTGTATCTATCGAGCTTGTCGGTGAATGCATGAGTCCAGATGATCTTGTATTAGCCTATAATAAGGCTGTAGGAGATGCTCTGGACAAAATTGCTCCTGTTCATGTTACGACTCACCCTCCGTCCAAAAGAGGCCCGATGGTTGGTGGCTCCTTGAAGGAGTTAAAGCGAGTGGTCAGGCTGAGAGAGCCTGGCGGAAGTCAGGCCTTGATGCCGACAGGCTTAGATTGGTGGCACATTATGATAGCTATCAATCAGAAATCACTCGTAAGAAGACAGAATTCTTGTCCAGAGAGATTTCTGCTGCACAAAATCGACCGGCTCAGCTTTTCCGGACTGTGGACAGACTGTGCAGTCTAGTCTGTCTTCAGCCCAAAGAAGCTTTTTCTCAGCTATGATGCGAGAAGTTTGTTCGTTTTTTTGCGGATAAGATTGCCGGCATCAGGTCCAGCATCGGTCCGACCTGTCCTATGGGGGACTGCGGTGGTCGACTAAAAGTGGCTTGTCCTCGGTCTGTCTGGTTAGATTTTCACCGGCCGGAATTCGGGGACATTGTGAAGATCATCCAAACAATGCGACCAACTAGTTGTAGTTTGGATCCGGGTTCTACACTGCTTTTAGTAGGTTGTGTAGAAGTCATCTACCCAATCCTTGCAGACATTGTCTGGAAATCTTTGGAGAGGGTTTTTTTTTCCTGACCCCCTTAAGGAGGTGGTAGTTCGACCACTCCTTAAAAAATCCTCCTTGGACCCAGATTGTCTGGCTAACTACCGGCCTATCTCTAACCTGCCATTTGTTGGTAAGGTTATTGAAAAGGCAGTTGCGTTGCAATTGGATGATCACCTTATATCTCATAATGTCTATGATACTCTCCAGTCTGGTTTCAGGAAAAGGCATAGTACAGAGACTGCCCTTGTCCGGGTATTGAGCGACCTCCTTATGGCCAGAGATCGAAAGGCGCATACCATTCTGGTCCTTCTCGATCTATCTGCTGCATTTGACACTGTAGACCATGGAGTGTTATTGGAGCGCTTGCGGGTCTTTTGTGGGCTGTCTGGTACAGTCCTCAAATGGTTTCGTTCTTACCTCACGGACAGGTTTCAGAGAGTTGTCACCGGAATTTATTCCTCTGGTGCTCACTCCTTGTCTTGTGGGGTACCACAGGGCTCCATTTTAGCTCCCATGTTGTTTGCAGTGTATGTGCTGCCATTGGGAGAAATCACCAGGCGATACAGTCTGGGTTTTCACTGCTATGCAGATGATACTCAGCTGTATTTGTCCTTTCTCCCCAGTCAGGGTGATGCACTCTCTGTACTTAATAACTGCCTTGATGAGATCAGACTTTGGATGAGTTCGAGCTGGTTGAGACTCAATCCGGACAAGACTGAGGTATTGGTTGTGGATCCAGGTCGTCCGGGGATGGGTGTGGGAGCTGGACAACCATCAGGCTTATTACTTGGTGGTGTACCACTCTCTACCTCTGAACGGGTGCGAAATCTGGGCGTTATTTTTGATGATGGTCTGACCCTGAAATCTCAGGTGTCAGCTGTTGTCAAATCCTCTTTTTACCATCTGAGGAATATCGCCCGAGTGAAACATCTGATTCCCCCGGGTGACCTTCCAACATTGGTCCACGCCTTTGTCACTACTCGTCTGGACTACTGCAACTCCCTCTACCTAGGGCTACCAGGGGTTGATATCCGCCACCTGCAGCTAGTACAGAACGCGGCAGCCAGGCTTTTAACTGGGACTTTTAGAACCAGTCATATTACGCCTGTGCTCCGCGAACTGCACTGGCTGCCTGTTTGGTGGCGGATCACCTTTAAGGTTGGTTTACTAACCTTTAAAGCGCTACATGATCAGGGACCTGGTTACCTGAAAGATCTCCTGATTCCCTACTGCCCCCTCCGTCCTCTCCGTTCCGCCAATGAGCGATTGCTGGAGATTCCCAGGGTTCGATTGAAGTCATCAGGATCTCATACCTTTGCTTTTTCAGCACCAACCCTGTGGAATTCTCTACCTCATTGGTTGAGAGAATGTCCAACCATCGATAATTTTAAGGTTGCCCTAAAAACATATCTTTTTGATTTAGCATACTCTTGTTAGTTGTGGCTGACTTTTAAATGTTTGGATTTTATTAATTTTAATGTTTTTGTACAGCGCCTTGGTCTTGAAAGACACTTTATAAATAAAATTGAATTGAATTGAATTGAATGCATGGTCTTGGGGAAATGACATATGAGGAGAAACTACAGGACTTAAACATGTACACCCTTGAAAAGAGGGGAAAAGGAGTGATATGGTTGATCTACAAGTATCTGCATGGGATAACAAGGTGGACATCAAGGAACTCTTCTTCTTGAGTTCAAATACTATACTTTGCTAAGAGGGAATTCACTAAAGCTGGCATGGGGAAAATTCAGAAAGGACATCCATAAACACTTCTTCATGAAAAGGGTGGTGGACGAGAGAAATGAGCTGCCAGAAGAAGTGGTACAGGCCAAATCAGTCAGCAGCTTCAAGCAGGGATGGGAGAGATATGCGGGGTTAGTTAAAAAAGGGGGGCCTGTAACAACGAGGGGATTGCACTGAGCAAGGCAGAAAAGTTAGGTAGGTTGGGCAGACTGGCTGGGGGAAGTGCCTTTTTTCTACTGTCAACATCTATGCATCTGTGTATATGCATATATTTTTCCTTGAACAAGAGAAAGAAGGTCCTGCCTCTGAGATAGAGATAGAGGCTTCTATGTGAACAGTCTAAGAAGTAGATGGTAACTCAGTTACTTGGCCTATCCTGGGACTATAAGAATCATTTCTGCACTCTCTTCTCGTAGTATAAGAAGTACTTGCAGAAGTTACGATTATGGGAAAATGCACATAGAAACTTCCGTCTACAGCACCTTGTCATAGCCTCCCATGGCACTGGGCCTGTCACTGGAGGGCTTTGTGACAGGGTTAAATAAGACCCTGTCCCATTTGTTATGCAAAAAGTATTAAAAGGAAGGATCTGTTCTGTCCTCTCCTTTTCTGTCTCGTCCAATTGCGCAATCAAATTTTCTTGTGAGACCTAGGAACTGATCACTTTGATCATCTCGCAACCCCCCCCCACTATCTCTCTGCCTTCTCTTGCTGTTTCTATCTTTTCTTCCCCTTGCATATCTGTAGTTGTAAAAATATATGTGAAACTGGGTTCCTCTAGTTTGAAAATGTATATAATTATATCGTTTGAATGGTTGCAAAAAGCTATTTGGAACTCAGGGGCTTAACTTTGAGATACAGTTTGACCCCCACAAACTATTTTGCAGAGTTGTCAACAGGAGATTAGTTCTGGGACACCATGTTCTATTTTGTTGCACCTGCAATGAAAAAATTGACAAAGTTCTGATACATTTTGTGAGAAACAGGATGCTTCTTAACAAGCTCAGGATGTAGAAATTAATTGCCAGGCAAAGACAATACAAAGAGCAATCTTTCATTAGGGAGAGATTGAGATTTGAAATTGAAAAGAAACCCTCAGATGAAGAACTTTGTTTTCTTTGTTTGTACTGCCTTTGTAAATAGCTATCCTGAACAATTTTTATTTATTTTATTTTGTTTTTGAAAATAATAAAACGCTACTTGTGAATTTTATAACTGCTTCTTGTTTTCCTGTGCTTCCTGACCTTTGCCTCGACGACAGCCTGCATCAGAACAGACCTAGCTTCTTGCCCTCCCAGGGTAGGAACAGACCTATCTTTGATAGGTCCCATTTTAAAAACATGCAATTCACTGCCTCCTGGGTTTGAGACCATTTGTGTGTAGCATGACCCATTCTACTCAGTAAATCTGCCAACAAATTCAATTTCCCTACCAAGTGACCTGCAGAAATCTAAATTTAATATCTGAATGGCAGGTTCCAGATCTTCAAACTCTTTTCACATGATTTCAATGATCACCGTCCCAGTGATGCTGAGGGTTGTGGTGCTGGATGCAACATCTCGCACTACGCCAACAACCTGGGTTTGAGAACGAGCCTGGATTGTCAGGGGTTGGCTGGTGGTGGGGGGTGGGAGCTGGATTGAGCAGCTGTTAGGCAGCTCTCCTCTCCTCTCCTGAGAAGGGAGTTGTCGCACCCATTGTGGTATTGCCCTTGGGGGAACCTGGATGGCAGTGCTGTAGGGGCATCATGTGGGAGGGGAGGATGACGGAAGGGTCCAGAGTGGTGGCACGTCTCAACATGCGCTTGTCTTCACGGGCCCCATTGTATGCCGCTATCCTCAGGGCTGAGACTACAAGGGCTTATTTGGACGACCCCCCCCGTGCCTTAGGACCTCCTGGTTCGACCACTGGCCTGGCACCGCCTCCACAGGGGTACCCAGGTGGTCTCCGTTCTCAAGACAGCCCTGCTGCGAGGGGGAATTTGCAGGGTTGAACGTCCCACGAGGAGCATGTGCCAGTACTGGAGCGAGCCGGGGTGAAGCTATGCCGGGGACAAGAAACAAAATAATAAAAAAAATACATATATATTCAGTGATCTGGAACCCCCCCAATCTGTTCATGTAAAATGCTGTGGCTTGTATAAAACACATGGGGCCAGATATTCGATGGGAGGTGCAAATGCAGTGCAAAGGCTTGCACTGTGCTTGCTTCTGCATCCAAACCAGCAGCTGCTGTATCCAGTCAGCTAGCAGATTGGTGCTATCTGACTGAATATCGATTCATTTCGGCACAGTGCTGACTGACACTGCACTGCCCCAACATGGACCTGGGCTGTATCCAGCTCACAGGGACTAGTGCTCCCCGGAATGGATAGTGCTGGGATCCCTGTGGGCTATATTCAGTCACATCATGCAGATGAGCTCATTGGGCATGCAAGGCACTAAAGGGCCATTTACATGCCCATTATGGGCTTATTTGCATGGTGTGCTGCAGCCCCTTATTGCCCATCCTGTGTGTACCTGAATGTATTGTTGCATATTCCTGGAGTCTAGTGGCAACTCCCCCTCCCCGAGCAGCTGTCCTGTGTACTTGGTCGTATCCCCGGTGTCTAGTGGCACCCCCACCACCCAAACACCTGTCCCATGTATAGTTCCATATCCCTAGTGTCTAGTGGCACCCCCCACCCTCTGAACAGCCATCCCATGTATGTTGTCATATCCCTGGGGTCTAGTGGCACCCCCCACCTGAACACCCATCCCATGTACTTGTTCCTATCTCTGGTGTCTAGTGGCACCCTCCACCCCCCGAGCACCCATCCCATGTATAGTTCTGTATCCCTGGTGTCTAGTGGCACCCCCGCCCGTACTAGTTAATGGTTCCTATCTCTGGTATCTAGTGCCACCCTCCACCCACCGAAAAGCCGTTCCATGTACTTGGTCGTATCTCTGGCATCTAGTGGCATCCCCCACCCCTCAAACACCTGTCTTGTGTAGTTGTTCCTATTCCTGGTGTCTAGTGGCACCCCCAAGCACCCATGAACAATGATACAGACCACCGTGGTGTCCAGTGGTACCCCTGCCCCCCTGAATGCCTGTCAACATGTGTAACAGCAAGCATTGATGGTCCAGTGTCCTCCCATGCACCCCACCCATACACAGAACACCACTCATCATACCCCCTCCTCCCTTACCAGGGTGTCCGAGGATGTGTTGGGACTTCTGATATGGTAAAAACAAGGAAGCAGGCTCCACTCGCTGACGTGCTCCTCAAACAACCATAGTATTACGAACATAAAATGAAGGCACCATCCACCGATGTAATTATAAACACTGCGTTTATTGCCGAAAGCGCGCATGCATGAAACCGGTTGGGCACTGTGGAGTTTGTAGCACCTACTTGGTACTTCGATGCTGTTTTTATTTTGCTTTGTTTTATTTCGGCAGTAAACGCAGTGTTTATAATTACATCGTTGGATGGTGCCCTCATTTTTTGTTTGTAATACTTCTGATATGGTGACTAGCACAGCCGCCCTCTCACCTCCTCGGCTGGCCAGTGTGTGAGCTGACAGTGAGTATGCATGCTTACTGTCCGCTCATATGGTGGCCGGCTGAGGAGCTGAGAAGAGGGCTATGCCGGTCACCATATCGGAAGTTCCAGCACATCCCTGGACACCCTGGTAAGGGTGGGTATGATGGTTGGTGTTCTCTGCATGGGTGGGGTATATGGGGGGGATACTGGATCGGCAATGCTTACTGTTACGAATGTCGACGGGCATCTGGGGGGGCAGGGATACCACTGGACACCAAGGCCATTTGTATCATTGTACATGAGTGCTTGGGGGTTGGGAGGTGCCACCAGACACCGGAGATAGGAACAAGTACACGGGATGGGTGTTTGGGGGCGGGTGACACTAGGTACTAGGGATCTGGAACTATACATGGGACGGGTGGTCAGGGGGTGGAGGGTGCCACTAGACACCAGGGTTAGGAACCATTAAACGGCACAGGTATTCAGGTAGGGTGGGGGTGCCACTAGACCCCAGGGAGAGGACAAAGAACATGGAGATGGCTGTTTGGGGGGTGGGGTTCCACTAGACACTAGGGACAGAACAAAGTACGGGACAGCTGTTCGGGGGTGGGGATGCCAGTAGACACTAGAGATAGGACAAGGTACATGGGATGGCTGTTCGGGTGGCAGGTGCCACCCGACACCAGGGATAGGACATGGGATGGCTGTTCGGGGTTGGGGGTGCCACTAGGCACCAGGGATACGGAACTATACATGGGATGGGTGATTGGAGGGTGGGGGGTGCTACTAGGCATCAGGGAGAGGAACCATTAAATGACACAGGAGTTTGGGAGACGGGCAGCTGCAGTACAGCTACTCTGCAATTGGTGGGTTGGGAGAGTGAGCTTAGCACCTGGTTAAGTGATAGTTTTCAGTGACAGTAAATTGCACCACTTTGGGGACTGTTTACCACCGTCACAAATGTTTGAACATGCCGCTATGCCCGTATGCAGGCGGGAACTCCCTCATTTGCATGGGCACAGTGTAATTTTAGCACCTGGGTGCAAACGGGTTTAAGAGCACGCTACATGAGCCTTTGAATATGCCCCCCCAGCACAAGTTGCAAACTCGGGTAGCGCCGGGCCAAAACACATTAGCACCAGCACTAACATTTGAGTATTTGACCCATGATAACACAGGTGGGCAATTAGTAATTCCACAATCTGGGACATACCTCTTTTTTATAGCAGGCTGTTTTTTAACCCATTGGAAAAACAGAATTTCTGTTATTCAGTCTTTTTTATTCTTTTGGTGGGCAACTATTGCATCAAACAGGTTGTAGTGTGGACCAAATTACTCTCACTGGTATTCCATGTTGCAGATAGATTTGTTTCCACTGTAAAATGCTGGCTTCTGAAAAAACATTCCTAGCCGTAGGGCCTTTATTGATTTCTCTCTTTTCTAATGTAAGTCAATTAACCTTCTGCACTAGCATGTCAGTGAAAAATAATCTGAAGATGTTGCTTGTTATAATCTTCTAAAACTAACTGGTGACAGAGTCAGTAAATGGGTGTTTCAGAACAGTTGCACATTCCTAAAGGGATGACTTTGAAGGATAAGAATGAATTGCAAACAATTTGCAGACTGCAGCATTTGCAGTTATGTACTTTGCACACATGGTACTGTAACACTAATGAGATCACTGGTTATATGAATCTGTATTTATTCCTTACAGTAAGTGTCTGCCAGACGTGGTTTTCAGTCATTGTCAACAGCAAGCTTGGTGTGCTCCCCTTTCAATAAATCAACAGTTATTTACCATTATTCCCAGTTAAAGCACACTTAAAAGTCAGTCTCTCGAAAGCAGTGCTGTTTATCAGTAACTGCTGATTGTGACTGGGAAAGGCAGTGCTCTGATTCTCATGGTGTTCCTATGTTCCCTACATGCATTACAGTGGGGATGGTGGTGTGTAGCATTCTCCATACAGTTTGTGGGATCATTTAAAAAAATGTTTTAACTTCTGTATTAAACTGAAATTTTTAGCTTAGCCCTGTGGCGAGAGTTAGTGGTGGTGGTGGTGGGATTTCATTAGCTTGACTCCCAAATCTGGCTCGTGTAAACTAAGGCACGCTGTGGAGGCAACTTGCTTAGTCTCTAGGGGGAAGATTTTGCTTCTTCTGAGCAGAAGTACTTCTTTCACTGGGGGCTGGAGCAGATTGATATGTGGGTGACCACAAGACTTCAGCCCACCCCACTGAAGGTGAGACAGAGGGCGGGTGGCCTGATAGCAGGGTGGTGAGAGGGTCCATATGGGGGGGGGACCTCAGAGGGTCATGGCAGAATGGTACTCCAGCTGCCCATGACTGTGTTAACCACAGACTGTGCAGAGTTCCAACCTGCACATTAAATGTAGAAGTGGTAAGAAATTTCCACTTATGGAGTGGGGTAGAGAACTCACAGCAATGAGATGAGGGTGGTCAATCAGGATACAGTTAGAGTAGAGTGCTGCCTGCAGTCAGCCTGAGGGACCTCAGAACTTTTTCTCCGCTGAACTGGCAACACTGCCCTGGAGCTCCTCTTCAGAGATTTTCCTGTGCCATTTATTTTCTTTCTTTTTGAGTGCTGCTTTTAACATATTTTGTATATTTTATTTATTTTCACAGCATCTGCGCTGGGTTCCACACAGTTGTGGAATTTTTTTGTGTTTTCCCCACTTCAGCATTTTTTTCTGAAGTAAATTTCACCCGTGTGCACGATAATTTGCATCATTTTTATTTAATTGCTTAGTTGTTTAGTATTTTTGGTGGTTTTTAACGCTTTTGTGCTAAAATCATTGATTTGTTTTTTCACAGATAAGATTTTTCTGTTCGACACAGCCGATTCTGAACCCTTTTTTCTAATTAAATTCAAAATGATTGATATTTGAGGATAATCCTCTCTCTTTTGGGGTGAGACTCCCTTATTTATTGTGCAGTGGGCTTTGTTGACAAGAGGTGTGGAGGTGGTTCTGTTTTTCCTGTTTGTGAAAAAAAAAAATCTCAAAGTTGATTTTGATTTGGTTAAGCTTTGGTCTAACTATTGTTTTCTGGGCTTTCAGTCTACCTCCCCCTCCTCTAAAAGCGCTGAGGAGGGTACCCCAAGTTAACGCATAAGAAATAAGTTACCTTTGGGGCTTGTGTTATTACAAGTCTGGTTCTGTAATAGTTGTTTCTCTGTCCAAGCCTTTAATTTGAAAATATGCAGGGTGCCTCTTCCCTGCAAAGATATAGAATAATCTCCTCTCACCCTCCCTCCTGAAGGACTTAGGGAGTCATCAGGGGTTGATAAAATTATGCCCTCTGCAAGTGAATTTCTGAGAGCTTGGCAATTTTTCCAGATTTTATATTTCCGGCCGTGTTCTCGGCTCCTTCGGGTCAGAGTATTCCTCTCCTTGTTATTCCTTACACCAAAGAATACTGTATTATTGTTATTATTATTAGTAATTTGGGAGAGGATTTTTCCTTTATGAACTCCTCTCGGGGCCCACTAATTCCAGTCGGTCACCCTGAGGTTGATTCAGATTTTGGTATAATGAGGCAATTATATTCAACCGGTGGACTCCCTGGACTTTTCCCTCCGGGACGACACCGATAAAGAGGTGGAGAACGACGACTTCGTAGATCAGGTGGTTGCTCTCCTCCAAAGATGTTGACAACTCTCTGAAGACACCGACAGGTAGGTTCTGGAATCCCCTCATTCTCTTTTGGGGTTGACAGAAGCATTCAGATGAAATACCAGCTCGGTAAGTGTTCTGCTGTTTTTATCTGTACACTTTCAGACTAAAGAGAGTTAATGAAAACAGCGGTCTGCCTTTCAGCCTTGGGCTACTGTCCATTTTCCCTCCATAAATAGACTCTAGATAATCATATATCATGTGTAAGAAATGTTTGTAATGCCTCATACCTTTGTAGCATACGCTATCATATATTAAGAGTTTTTTGATGTATTCTATCCTTACCATAGTGCGACAGCTCTGGAGCACTACTCACAAGGAGGTTTGCTGAAATACCCAAGGGGCATATAGTAGCACTATGCTTTTATAACCTTAAATTATAATGTTTAGCTTCTAGAGTCTGGGCGTTGGTCATTTCCCTCAGGCTGGCCTGTCTTAAAAGTTCCAGCCTATTGCGTTATGCTTTGGTGCAAGTTTTGGTTTGTCTTTATGACAAACTGAAGCTGACAGGCACGTATGGACGAGTTTAACTCTCCTAGTGCTCAGTTGAAGATAAGCGTTCCTTTCCCAGAAGTCTCAGGATGGAGGGTTTTGGGTAGGAATTATTCTCCCTTTAACCCTTTTTTCCCTACGCCAACACATTAGGAATTTTCCAAATGTTAAGTTTTCAAGGGGTGTAGGCAGGAATGCTATTTTCATTCCTGGTAATCCCTTTTTTCTTCTGTAATTTTTCTTCTTGGTTCTGTAGTATTTATAAAAGAAGATAGATGTACGCAGATATTGTCATATAAATGTACGTGTATGTGTATATATCTGTAGACATGATAAGTAAATAAATAACTAAAGTTTACCTCCAAGTGCTGCATTCTCTGTTTTTCTCCAGTAGTATGTCAGCAGGGGGAACTGGAGCACTAGAACCTCGTGAGGTTCAAAGTCATGAAAGGGTTCCCTTCTCATTGGGAGTTGGGCCTCTTTTTCAGGCTATTACCTAAATTTTAAAGGAAAATAGGGAACAGCAAATTATTTTCAACTTTTATAACCTGGGGTCAGGATGCTTCCTTGACTCAGGTCTTTCTTTTGCAAACGAAGGGGGTTTTCTTGTTTCCCTCGTTACATTCTATGTTCTCAGTTCCTTAGGCTGGGTTTTTTCTCAGGTGGTTACCAGTTTTCTTCTATTCCGTTTAGACTGCCTCCAGAGTGTTCTCAGATACGGAGTAAAAATCAGTCTGTTTTCCAGTTATCTGGGTGGGTTGGCAGTTTTCACTTGAAGACAGGGAATCTCTGGTTTCTCTTCTCAGAGGCTTGGCTGTCCTTAGCCAATTCTCCTTAACTTTGGTTTTCAAGCCCTAAGTCTGACATGTTATTTCCTACAGTCTTGGGTGATCTCGTACCTACTAGAAAAAAGGTTCCCTAACCAACTAAACCTCAGCAACTCTTAAGGGACAATGCTCATCTCTTGTCAGTGGAAGTTTGTTCCCTGTATTTGGTACATAATTTGTCACTAGAGCCCAGGGGCTAGACCTCTAGGTCAGATTCCAAATAAGAGATTTTTGTGAACCCTGAACCCTGTTACAGTTTGGACTGGTGTAAGGAAACCGTGAACTTCACACCTCTCCCCTTCGAATCTTTGGTACAGAGACTTCCTTCCGGCGGGCGCTTCCCTTCGGGGGGGGGTTCCATCACTGGGGCTTGGTTTCTGAAAGAGTCACTCTTTCATCAGTCCCTGGAGTCTCAGCATCCCTATCAGGCCTGCATTTTTTCAGTCCAGAGGTCATTTAGTTCAGAGAGGACCGGATGATATTCCTACCCTGTATCACACCAACGAGCATTTGGGACACAAGGCTTCCAACCTCTCCACAATAGCTACGAGTTTTATCTCTAGCTGGCTTTTTTGGAAGTGTTTTAGTCTCTCATCCATCTGTCAAGCAAGGACAACACTTTGGCAGGGCTACCGCAAGTGGATCTTTTGGCATATCCTCTAAGCCGCTTTAGTCAGGGCCACCTCGAGTGAGCCCTCAGCACACAAGTCCTCGCCACATCATTCGAGGGGTAAGGTCAGGTCCAAATCTGAATTTTCGCCTCCAGCCCGAACCACCAGTTTTTTCCATTTTCCTGTTGCAGGTCCCAGCTTGAGGTTCCTTCCAATGGACTTTCTTATCTCAAGACTGGTCAGAGAAGTGTTCTCTCTCCCATATATCCCTTGTTTCCTAAGTACCTCTCTAGTTAAAGAATCAGCCACCACGATCCCGGTGGCTCTGGACATCTTTGGTACTTTCTGAAAAAAAAAAGTTTCAGTTAAACAGCCTTCTGGCTGCTTTTGTTTCCACAAGCTACTCCTTTCTTCCACAGGAGTAGTGTTTTCTCAGCCCCCGGTCTTTTCTCCTCGAGGCCGGACTCTTGAGAGGCTAGAATTCCTTGAGTTCCTGTAGCCAAATAAGACATGGAACGTCTTTGAAAAAAGGAAAAAAAAAACAGTTTTACTTCCACGAAAACCTCAGTTTCCCAGTGGAAGCAGTTTTTCTCTTTGGTACAAGGACAAGAGCCTACAGGTTTTCAACCCTCTTTCCTCTTATGACTGGATTCTTCCGTTCATATGCAGGCATTACTGTCTTGTACATGGAACTAGTTTGGGCTTTGTGACTTGTTTCCTGTAAAAGTATAAAGGTTTTTATTTTCTTACCTACAATAGGCCTCTTTTTTGGGAGTACACCTAGCGGTTACTCGGATTCATTTTCTGTCTCGCAAGAGAAATCTGTCTTTTCTCAGACCATTTCAAAGAATTCAGCAAGGGGCCATGTCACTTCCAGACCCTTCTAGGGACAAGAGATTTTTCCCATGGAACGCAAACCTCTGTACATTCAAGTTCATGGGGGTGTCCGTTGAACCTTTGACAATCCTGTCCTGAAAAGAGTAACATCAAAGACAACCTTTCTGCTTGTCTTTTCCTCGATCAGACGGGGTTCAGAGCTTCAGGTTTTCCTTTTAGACATTTTCCTCTCAGTGCCCTTAAGAACAGTTTAGTCCTCTTGATGGATGGGAAATCCTTTTCCCAAGTGTTTACTATTTCTACCTTCATCGACCCATTTTTCTGTGCCTGTACTGCTCTCAGGCAAGTCCTGTCTAGGTTATCTCAAGCTGCTCGGATGAGGCATGAATTAGTCCTGCCGTCTGGTGTGTGCGAGCGGTCCTAGCAATTCAGGTACTCTCTTTATCATCCCTCCCTTTCCTGCAATTTCACAGTAAAGGAGAAACCAGTGACCAAGAGTAGTTTTCCACGGGACTGTGTTCCCGTGTCTCGGGTCTGGTACAGCAAGGCTGACATTCAGCCCTTCTCATGCTTAGGACCTACTTCCTGGAGAACAGCTGCCTCCTGGGCAGCATTCAAGGCTGTATCCTTACTAGAAGTGTGCAGACCATCTTTTGAAAATTTGCTTCTCACATTCAATAAGATTTTTTCTTGGATGTGTAGTCTGATAGGACGCCAAATGTGGCAGGATGGTACTTCAGAGCCACTTCTTGAAATAGGTTTCTGTGCCCTCCTCCCAACTACACTGCTTCGAAGTCTGCATCTGTCAACAGATGCTAAAGAATTCCTGGGCTGAGAAGAAACAATTACTCACCGAAGTAATACTACTTCTTCCAGTGTATTCTTTAGCATTATTGACGCTTCCACCCTTCCTCCCCCGGAAACCCTGTCCAAAGGCTCTGTTAGGGGATTTAGCCAAATTTGACAAGTGTCATTCTTTCCTGTGATTTAAAAAAAAATAAAAAAATACATGTATAATTTGTTCATTTTAGTGGGTTAGAATGTATGGTGGGTTATTGCTAACAGTTTTTTGCCCCTAGCGGGCACAGTTTTTGCCCTTTTTCAGTTCCGAAATGCATTCTGAGGTCCCTCAGGCTGACTGCAGGCAGCACTCTACTCTAACTGTATCCTGATTTGCCAATGCCTTCCTCATTTGCATTGACTCCTCCTCTCCGGGGGTAGCTGAACCCAGCTGGCATACTGCATCTGTCAATAATGCTAAAGAATACCCTGGAAGAAGTAATATTACTTCGGTGAGTAATTGTTTCTTTCTGACTACCTAGAGTCACTTCAGATCCTCACTTAGTCTTCCACTGAGTATGTTTAGTCACTGGAACACTCTTCAAGCTTGACTCCTTCTATGACCCAACCATGTGGTCCTCCATCTTCCCCTTTGCACTCAGCAGTTTTCTTCTGCTGGAAGGAACATGTCTCCTCCATCACAGCTCCTGTTAGTAAATTAGGATTCTGTTAGTTTTCAGGCTTTTTTAGTGACCCCCCACCCCCAAAAGTTGTGCTTCAGTTGTATGACTCTTGCTGTAAAACTGTGCATGTGTCAGCCATTGAAGAGCATCAGCAGTGGGTAATCCAGGGCAAACCTATATAAGAGCACATGCAGTCCACATCAGTGCAGTTCCTGACCCAAGAGACAGAGGACGTCATTGAGGATGTTTCAGTCCTGCACCTTCTGTTGTGGTGGAGGAGAGGTTTGCGTTGCATCTGCCAACTCCTTGTGAGGATAAAGGATTTAAAAGCTTTCTTTTGTCTCTCTACTACTGTGAAGGTGTCACCACTATGTCAACAAAAGCACAAGAAGAGCGGATGTCATCATGGGATTACTATCAGTCGAGGGATCAGTCATGCTCTCCCCGACCAGAGGATTTACATGATCAGTTGCCCTAGAGGAAGGTCATGCTGCCCATGGAGTCTGTCAGGTTGCTTGCAGAATTTCTGTCAGGACAGCTGACTGTGTCAGTGCTGATTGATCTAACAGTTTGTCCTATCAAGAGTGTGACCATCAAGGGGGAACATTCTGCTCTCTTGGACCTCATTGCTGACAGTAACTCAAGCCATTCATGGTGAGTCGTGCCTGACGGAGCTCCCAGTCGGGGCCCCTGCTGATGAAGCAGCCATCAGTCATCCCGACCCCAGTTCCACATCCTGTTTAGCTAGTACCTAGGGAAACTTCATTGGGGTATCCGGACCCAGAAGCCCCTAGTTGAGATTAGGGTCATGTCTTCAATCTCGGCAACAATGCCGACATTGCCATCAGTGGTTGATGTTGAGTTCTTCCTCATTGTTGTTTGGCTCCCACCTCTAGCATTAAGCATGTTGCAGATGGGAGAGAGAGAAGCCTGGTGGAAGTGGGTGTACTAAGTGTTTTCTCAGGGTAGAGATCATCCAGTGATGCCAGTAGACATGTCCCAGCCTTGGCTTTCTCTCCTAGCACCGACATCAGATGTGTGACCTATGGCACACCCTCCAGCATGGGTGACCATGCTGCAGTGACTGATGCAGGTGAAGCTTGGATTCAATGCAAAGAAGTGCAAAATAATCCACCTGGGAAACAAAAACCCAGGGAAAGATTACACAATGGGGGGTAACAACAACAAAATGGAAAGGAACCTGGGGGTAATCATATCAGATGACCTTAAGGTTAGCAAGCAATGTGATAAGGCAGTAGGGAGGGCTGGGGGGATACTGGGATGTATAGGGAGCGGCATCACCAGCAGAAAACAGGAAGTTGTTATCCCTCTGTACAGACAGTTGTGAGACCCCATCTGGAGTACTGCGTCCAGTTCTGGAGACCCCATCTCCGCAAGGACATAGACTGGATAGAGGAAGTCCAGAGGAGGGCAACTAAAATGGTGCAGGGTCTGCAAGAGAAGCCATTTGAGGAGAGACTAAAGGAGCTTAATAAGTATACCCTTGAGGAAAGGAGGGAGAGGGGGGACATGATAGAAACTTTTAAGTACCTCAGTGGAATCAACAAAGTTCAAGAGGGTAGCATCTTTCAGAAAAAGAGATGTGCAAGAACAAGGGGACACAATTTGAAGATAGAGGGGTGGCTCAGGGGCAATGTGAGGAAGTATTTTTTCACAGAGAGGGTGGTGGACACATGGAACAGCCTTCCTGAGGAGGTTGAGGGGTCTAAAACTGTGGGAGAATTCAAGAATACATGGGACAGACATAAGGCAATTTTTGTGGGGGGTAGGAAGAAATAGGCTGTTGGTTAACTAGGATCTGCAGCTTATCCTGTAGGTAGGGAAATGGGCAGACTAGGTGGGCCAAGCGGTCTTTATCTGCCATCAAAGTCTATGTTTCTATGTAAGCCTCCACCTTCAAAGCCAGAGGAGAGTGCCGCAACCATGGCCTCTAGGCTTCATTTCAGATGCCCTCAGCTTCTATCTGGCACTTACCCCTTCAGAGATAGTGGCCCACACCCCATATCAGCGTTTGATGCTTTTGAGCAAGATTTCTCACTTGGGGTATTCATCCCTATTGCCCCTGCCATCCTCGAACTCGTGCTGTGTCTTAACAAACAGGGTGGCCTGCACTCCTTTCTCCTGTGTCTAGAGATACTCCACATATTTTATTTTTATTTTTTTTATTTTATTGAAATCTAGGATTACAAATACCTTTGAGCAGGAACTGCTCATTTACAAAGGTTCCACGTCGAAGGAATGGGGGGTATACATACATACAAAGGTCAACATAATAATACATAGTTACACAATAAAAAGAAGTAAGAGGCTGAGGCTTAGGAAATTCCAGTAATTCAAAATGTGCCAAATGTTAGGTAGCATGACATACCAGCCAAGGGCAATCTTAGAAATAAGAACTGCAGGTGAGAGGGAAGGGGGTGTGCAGGCAAGAAGGCCATTGTCGGAGGGTAGAGGATGAGGGTAAGAGCTCTAAAGAGGAGGGATAAAAGTCAGGAAATGCCTGGGGGGGAAGGGAGAGGGGGCAAGGGGGTAGGCAGGTAGAAGGGGGCAAGGTGGGGAGAGGTAGCTGTCAAGACTGAAGTGGAGGGCAGTGAGCGATGGGCCCCTGATTAGGTGAGGCAGTCACAACGACTAGTTGAAATGAGATGAAGTCGGAGTTGTCTCTTAAAAGGGCCAAGAGTAGCAGCAGTAAGAGTTTCTTTGTTGAGAATATTGTACCACTGTGGTGCTCTGTGGGCAAAGGTCCTCTGGCCCATGGTAGTCCAGCATCTGGGGACAAGGAAGGTTAGTTGTTGTGAACTTCTAGTTCGCTGGGTGCTGTGGTGGTCAGTGAGGAGCTTTTCAGTGCCTGGGTGCATGACCCTGAGGAGGACTTTTTTGGCTAAGAGGCAGGTTTGATACTGTATCCGGCTGATGAGAGGAAGCCATCCTGCCCGAGTGTACAGGTCACAAGTGTGTGTAAGTCGGTCAGCCCCAGTTAGCAGCCTGCATGCTTTGTTGAGTGCAACTGTAATTATGCAGAGGGCAGAGATGGAGGCAGAGCCATAAATTGCTAGCCCGTAATCGATGACGGAGGTGACAGAGCTGTTGATAGCCAACTGGAAAGTGTCAGGAGTCATGCAGTGTTTGTGCCTGTAGAGCAGGCTTATACGGATGTTGGTGGCTTTGGCGACAGAATCTATGTGCCAATGGTAGGAGAGTGAGCTGTCCAATGTGACACCTAGGTATTTAAAATCAGGAACGTGTTCAAGTAAGGTCCCTGTTTGGTTTAGGATGGTGAGGTCACGGGATTTGTACTTGCTCCTGGCGTTGTAGAAGGTCATAACCTTTGTTTTGCTGTAGTTCGTGACTGTTGTGTGACTTGAACCATTCTTCATGCACATAAATTCAAGCTGTAATTGTTTCTCGAGGAGCTCTCTGCGTTTGGTGGTTGGTGAACATGACTGCATCGTCGGGGTAGAGCAGTAATTTCTGGTGGCAGACACTGGGAAGGTCGTTGAGGAAGAGGCTGAAGAGTAGTGGCCCCAGGATGGACCCCTGAAAGGACTGGCTTTTCTTCCAAGGTGACACCGGCAATCTTAACCTGCTGGACCCTCTCCCCAAGGTAGCTTGAAAACCAGAGCAGCGCTTCATCGGAGAGCCCAATGTTTGATAATTGCTTGAGTAGGAGTGGGTGGTTCACAGTATCAAAGGCTTTTGTAAGGTCGTTGAATACTGCCCCTACACAGTTTCCTTGATCGAGCGTGGTATGGATGAAGCCTGTGAATTCTAATAGTGCAGTGGTGGTACTGTGCCCTTTTTGGAAACCATGTTGCTCAGGACACTGGTTGTCATATTTTTCCAGGTACTTGACTAGTTGGTCTGAGGCGATGCGCTTCAGGGCCTTAGACAATGGAGGGAGGATGGAGATAGGTCTGTAGTTGGAGTGCAGTGATTTGTCTTCACTTTTCTGTACCGGTGTGATGGTCGCCTGTTTCCAGTGAGATGGGAACTGGGACATCCTTAGTGATAGGTTGAGGACCTTTGTCAGGGGTTCAAGGACTTCTTCAAGGACAAGTGCTAACAACTTAAGGTCAAGGGAGTCACCGCTGTAGCCTGCGTTGTGAATGGCCTTCCGAATATAGGTTCTGGCTTCATGCACTGGAATCTCCTTGAAGTAGAATTGTGGGGCAGGGTGTAGGAGAGGAGTAGTTGCAGGAGGGTTACTACCAGAGGGGGCATCAAAGAAATTAGAAGGGAGGACACTATCCAAGTTGGAGAACGCATTGTTGAAGATGTTGGTGATTGTGTACAGGTCAGATGTTGGTGTTCCATTTATGTTGAGCATGGTGGTTGGTGACTTAGGGTCCTTGCCTGTAAGGTCTTTCTGGTTACTCCAAAATGTTTTCCATCACCCCAGGAGTTGAGAGAGCTTCCTTGAAGTATTTGCTTTTGGCGTCCTAACTGCCCACGGCACTCATTTCTGGCAGTTTTATATTTATGAATATCCCAGGTTTGATGTTGCACGGCACAGTGCCAGAGATGACCCCTATGTTTGAGTAAAGTGATTAGATCGGGGTTATCCAAGGATTAGCTCTGCCCCTAACCTTCAGCTTTTTGAGAGGTGCAAAGATATTGCAGGCCGCAGTGAAGTGGCTGATGAAAAGATCTAAGGCTTGGTTTACATCAATGGCAGAGTCGATTGGTGTCCAGTCCAGGTGGCTTAGGTGTGTCTTTAGTAGCTCAAGGTACCCCTGCTTTAACACTCTGGTGTGGATTATTTTAGGAGGGGGCTTAATGAATTTGTTTGTCTCAGGCTCATTCCCTGCACACAGACTTGCTGGTGGCACATGTCACAAATCAAACAGCCAGCTGGCAGACACTTAATCATGTGGTAGAAGCACCCCACAGGTGGTCACAGCACCCAGACATGGTGTCTCAGGTGTTCTCAATATGGGGAACACCATCCGTGGATCTTCTCGCCTCCTGGGAAAACAGAAAGCTGAAACTGTTTCTTGCCAATTACTCTCAGAACAGCACTGTATGCCTTCACTCCATTTACCCCATCCACAGTGTGGTCCTCGGGGCATGGAGGTACAGGACATCCCTGATTCTGATTGCGTCAGACTGGCCATGCCAGTTCTGGCATCAGGATGTATTTGGTCTCAGCAGCAGACCTCAGTAACAACTTCTGTTCCTGTTGGACCTGCTGACAAGGTTTTATTTATTTATTTATTTCAAAAGTTTTACCAGGAGAGACATACCGAGCCATAAACAGCTCATTTCCCAAAGCGTCCTGGGGGAGTGGGGAGAGGGAGAAATACATATCCATACAGCATGAAAAGGTATCTGTACTTATTCCCGCAGACTGATTTCCCGTCGACCACAATCCCGAGACCAAAATGCCGAAAAAGCGAAATCCCGACTAATTACAATCCCGAGACCAATATGCCGAAAAAGCGAAATCCCGACTAAGTAAAATCCCGAAATCCCGAGAGTTACAATAAAAGTTGTACAGAATTCAGAATCACAAGCTTTAAACAACAAGTAAACAACTAAATTTATTTATTTAATGCACAGCGTGCACAGTGAATAAAAATCCCTAATGTCGAAATTGCAACAACAACAGTGAGATTCAAACACAGCTGAAACCAAAATAATAAATGACCAAGTAATGTGACAGATTTGTAAATACCTTCGAATCGCAATGTCAGCTCTATAAAACAATTCCAGCTGCGTTTTGAATAAATGTTCAAAACAATAGTCTTTATGAACATAATAAACATAAAACTAAATAATAATAAATGACCAAGTAATGTGTACACATTTGTAAATACCTTTCGGCATCACAATGTCAGCTCTATAAAAACAATTCCAGCTGCCGGTTTTGAATAAATGTTCAAAACAATAGTCTTTATGAACATAATAAACATAAAACAGCAACAGAAAAGTCTATAACACCAAACAACTAGCTCTCTTTATTTTCATAACTGAGGTAAACAGGTGAGGTGGAATGCACAAACGTCAATGTTAGCTTTTGACTTGACTGCATTCTATTGTACATAGGCATAAATTGGAATGCTGAGTATCGCTACTCACAGAAATGTACATTTAAAAATAAAAGTTAAAAAATGAATGTCCAACTTTATGTGGAATTTATTGTGTTTCACACAACACACTCCTTATAAGAAATAAGAACGGATTTTCATTTTAGCTGTATAGAATACTAAAACACAGACTTATTTCAGAGTACCCTTTAGTTTGATTCTTTCACAGTGCATTTACACAGTTCGCTTGGTTTGGCAAAAAAACGATTATAAGATTGCTTATACTGTACGTATTTCACAAGTCTAAGACTAATTAAAATCCCGAAATCCCGAGAGTTACAATAAAAGTTTTGGTACTATACAGAATCACAAGCTTTAAACAACAAGTAAACAACTAAATTTATTTATTTAATGCAAAGCAGCACAATACATTAAACACAGTGATTGCGTGCACAGTGAATAAAAATCCCAAATGCCGAAATTGCAGTAATTTAGACCTAAATTAAGGCATTTTTCTGTTTAGCGATCTGGAGACTTTCAAATCTGAATTGTGTCAGGATTTACACTGACGGGAATATTAGCGTTTGGGCAATTCTTTTTTCGGGAATTAGAGGGTGGTATTTCAAACATGGGGAAAATCGTCTGCGGGATTTAGTACCTAAATCCATGAAAATAGTTACAGAGGTTGTACACTCATATTAAGGCACACTTTTATACAATATATCACAAACTAAACATCAAGTAATACACATTGAATGTACAAGAGCATATACATAGGAATTATTTACAGGAAATGCAGCATTAGCAGTAAGTAACATTTGCCTACAAGAATAGGGGATGAATCAGGTTAGTGTACGTGGCTAAGGGTAGTCCTGCAAAGGTCCAAGGGGAAGATTAGGAATTCTGACCTACAGCGCTTGCATCTGACCACCTAGTTCCTGAGCAACTTTGGTTCTAGACCCATAGCTTTTCCAAAGATTTCTCTGGATGTTAGAAGCATCTCAAAGGACTAGACTCACAAGATATATACTTGCAAGTAGATGAGAGTCTCATACTAGTGTAAGGAGCAAGAATTGTTTCCCTACTCCTGCTCCATATCACAGTGGTCGACTACCTCTGTTTCCTTTCTCAAGCAGGGTTGCAAGCCACATCCCTTAAGGTGCACCTCGCTAATATATAGGCATACTGTGCCGAGGCAGGGAGGCTGATGGTGTCACAGGACAGAGTGTTAGGCTGTTTCTTTAAATGGTTGGACCACCTACCCTGTCCAGTGTGGGAACCACCTCCACTGTGAGACTTACTACTTTAGCTGCCCTGGCTGATGGGTAAACCATTTGAGCCTATGGACAAATGTGGTCTTTCACATCTCTCATGGAAGACCTGGTTTTTGATCACCATCACCAAGGCCAGACGGGTAAGCGAGCTCCAGGCATTATCTGTGGAGTTTCCATATCTAGTTTTCCACAAGGACAAGGTTGTCCTATGCTTCGTGTGAAATTCCTGCCCAATGTAATGTCTGAGTTTCGCTACATCAGACACGCTTTTCACTAACTTTCTGTTCAAAGCCCCACACTTCGAGGCCACACAAAGTCTACACACGCTCGATGTTCGAAGGTCTCTGCTTTTCTACCAAGAGGGTATAGCAGAATTTCATAGTGAGGCTCACCAACTGCTTGTCACAAATGCTAAAGCCACCCTTTGCAGCCAGCAACCAAACAGATGACTGTCTAATGGATAGTCTCCTGCATCGCTCTGTTTTAGTTTGGCTGGGGATGAGTCACCCGTGGGGTTGAAGGCTCACTCCAGCAGATGTACTGCTGCATCTGTTGCTGTTACCAGGTACAGTCAGTTCTGTTTATGTGCACATGTTGGGAATGGAAAAAATGTGCACACAACTGAAAATGCATATATCCGAAAATCAGTCTGGGAGTTATGGTTCGATGCTGGTATTCATCTATTAAGCCAATAATTATGTTAGATGTAGTGGCTCTTATATTGGTGATCTCTGAACACTTTCTACACCTTTCCACACCTTGGTTTTGGCAACCTTGCTAATCCTCCCTAGGCATCTTTACAGTGTCAGCTTAGTTTAGTTTTAAAAATGGAAAAAGCGTGTTTTACTTTCAGCTAACGCTAAAAGCAGATGCAGCTCCGACTACCCATTCTGCTTCTTCCATAGTCATAAGTGATTCTTATTTTCTTACCTTGTCTCTTGTCTCCTATCTAGTTTGACACATCTCATCAATGCACAGTTCAGTCATAACAAAAAAATTAAAAATAAGCTCGTTTTACTGTTACTGATTGAATTCACCCATTCGAGTTGCCTGCTGTGAGCTTTTGGAGAAAAACAGGAAGTATTAGCCCTGAATCTGAGCACTGTAACACACAAAAAGCAGTCCGCTATTAAAGTAGCCAAGTCCCCCAGTTGTAGCTAGCCGCAATTAGCGGCTCATTAAGGGACCATTAGCGCAGTATCAGCGTGGCTGCTGTGGCAGGTAATCAGCATATGAGGTTTTAATTACATTACAGCTGCCTGAAATTTGTGCACACAACCGAATTTCATTGTGCACACAGCCAAATAAAATAACATTGCAGCCATAGAAAAAAAATCAGGACCAGAAGAAATTGTGCACACAACTGAATGGCATGCAAGAAGAATTGACTGTACATTCCCCATTTCTAAAATATACAGAGCTGTTACCTGGTGGAATGCGTACACATTCATATCCCCTTACATCACTGACTTGCTGAGTTATCACGATGCTGCTTATGGGTCCCCCAGTCCTATACTCTCTTTTTGCTTAATTTGTGGTGGGTGCCTTGTCCCCTCCTCTTAAAGGGGAATCCTCACCTCCCCTACAAAAATGCTGTGGGACTGTTAGGTCCTGATTAAGAAAAATATGTTATAAGGAAATTTTTTCATGTACTTACTGTTCCATAATTACATTTTTTATCTGGTTGATCCTGCAAACCTTCGCCCACCATGTTAACATATTACCTGTCCCACTGTCACCCACGGCCAGCACTCTGATGAACTGAGCCATGGGGGTAATATCTGTTGGGTCATCTCTAAACATGGATCTCTTGAGCTACATTTGTGTGTCTGTGAATCTGGCTCATTTCCTGGACAAGCAGATTTCTGCAGTGCATCTGCCAGGCAAGGGCAGTGTATAGGCAGACTCCCTAAGCAGAATCAACCAGAGATATCATAAATGGACCTTGAGCCAGCAAGTTCTGGCTTCAATGTTCAGAAGATGGGGTACTTCAGAAATATATTTGTTTGCCTCTTTGGAGAACAGTCAGCTCCCAAAGTTCTGTTGCAGGCCACCAGCAAGAGGCATTGTCGCAGAGGACGCCTTAGCTCAGGCCTCTACAGGGAGGTTCCTGTATGCCTTCCCACTATTCCCACTTCTCTAGAGAGTGCTCATAAAGCCCAGGGGATAACCAGCAACAATCATCCTGATAGTCCCAGACTGGTCCAGACAGGCTTGGTACTCGGTGCTTCTGATCCTGTCCAGCAGGATTCCAGTCAACCTGCCACTGAGATACAATCTGCTGACTGTCTCAGGGCAGAATAACATTCCCAGACCTCATAACACTATGTCTGAGGGCATGGTTTGTGAAGAATTAGAAATCTCCAGTCTGAAGCTGTCACAGGAGGTGTTGAGGGTGCTGAAGGTTTACAGAAAACCAGCAGCAAGGAAAGCAAACTGCTCTAAGTGGAAGAGATTCTTATAGTGTTGTGCCACCAGGAAGATAATCCCTATGCAGACTGGGCTGCCTACAGTTTTGGACTACCTGGTTCAGTTCCAGTCCTTAGGTCTGAGACCTTCAACCCTGAAGGTATATCTGGCAGCTGTGTCAGCCTACATATCAGCAGGCAAAGACAAGTCCTTGGCCTCACAACCTGTTTTTAAAAGGTTTGTTAAGGGCCTCAGTCTTCTGTATCCCCCTGTAAGGGACCCAGTCTCTCTATGGGACTTAAATATTTGTCTAGCCCAGCTGATGGAGGCTCCTTTTAAGCCTAAGGTTACAGGTGACTTAAAGAGCTAGTGGTGCCCAAACTGTCAGACATGAAAATGATTAAAATTTTAAGTAGTAGTCATTTGTCATTTATTTCTGAAGTATTTTTCTTTTTCCTTTTACTCATTAGAAACTCTTCTATGTGATAATATTATGCTGGATGTGTGGAACAGCTCTTAGCCTGGCAGCTAACATATTTGTCTCTGTCCCCCCAACTACATCATCAGCATTGTGATCTCACTCACAGTGGCATCACAAGTGACTGACCTGATAGCTACTGAGTGGCTGTTCCTAAGCAGCAGTGATATCACAGTCAGTGAGGTCACAATGCTGATGATGATGTGGTGGGGGTGGGGGGTGGAACATGTCAGCTGCCAGGCAGAGTACTGACCCACACATCACACCTAGGTAAACAACTTTCTAGTTAAACAAAGGGAAAAATAAAAAAGTACCTCAGATATAAAAGGTGATGGTTGCCTGCTTTCAAAGGAAAGCAGTCATTATTGGAAGCTCCCCACCCCCAAAGTTTTACCTCCCAATTAGGCTTTTCGTAGAGAAAAAAAAATGTTGTCTGTGTTTTTACTTACTGTATTTTACTTTTGAAAAGTCCAGTATTCCAAAACATGGTGGACGCTGTGCGGTACCATTTCATCTGAAAGTCGTGGCTGCACTGCTCACCTCAATTATTTGTATTAAGGTGAGTGGTGCTGCTACTTTCCAGATGAAATAGCACCAGCTAACATCCGCCATGTTTTGGAATTACCGACTTTTCAAAAGTAAATATGGTAATTAATAATGCAGGAAAAATGTTTTCTCTACGATAGCCCTATCGGGGCGGGAGCTTCAATGATGACCGCTTCTTTAAAGACTAATATTAGTTTTAGGCAGTACACTAGCTCTTTAAAATACATCACATGGAAAACAGTTTTCCTGATAGCCCTAACATCGGCCAGGAGGTTCAGCAAACTGCAAGCCCTCTGCACAGATCAAAACTACATAACCTTCCATATGGATAAGGTATTCCTTAGGACCAGTAGGACATTCCTACCCAACATGGTATCAGAATTCTACATAAAGCAGCCAGTTACCCTTCCAGTACTCTTTCCAAAATATCCCAATACAGGTGAGCAAAAATTGCAGTCTGTATGTAAACAGGGCAGTAGGTCACTACATGGACTGGACAAGGGATGTCAGGCCCCAGAGCTCACAGATTTTTGTTACCTATAGAGAGGCTGGCAAAGGTAAGCCAGCAGCCAGGAAAGCTATCTCTCATTGGATACTCTCCTGCATACAGTTCTGTTATGAAAAAGATGGTAAAATACCTCCCAGAGGCCTATGGGCACATTCTACAAGGGGCACTTCTGCTTCTGTGGCAACTACAAGGGGCATGCATCCCTCTTTTAGACATCTGTAAAGCAGCTACCTGGAAAACTTAGAAACATAGACAGTGATGGCAGAAAATGACCACAGATCCATCTAGTCTGCCCAGAGTTCCCTATCTGCCTGGGACCCCTTGTCCATGCAGGGTTTTATCCCTCCTGGTCCTCCTCCCACTCACCTCCCTACTGCTACTGGACTGAGTAACCACCAAACCCGTCACTTTGTCCCAGCCAAGCTTGAAAACATTTATGGTCTTATTGCCCTCCTCCGGCAGATTGTTCCATGACTCCACCACCCTTTTCATAAAATAGAACTTCCTCACATCCCTTTTAAACCTTCCCCCTGCCAATTTCCACTCATGAGCTTGGGTTCTTGACTCTATTCCCATGCTAAATAGTTCACCTTGTTTATTCCCTTCAGGAACTTAAATGTCTCTATCGTATCCTCCCTCTCTCATCTAGTCTCCAGCGAGTATGTGTTCAGTGCCTTGAGATGGTCTGAGTAAGATCTGCCCTGTTTGCCCTGAATCATCTTGGTCACCCAGCATTGCACCATCTCCAATCTGTTCCTGTCCATCCTTAGGTGAGGATTTCAGAACTGAGCACAGTATTCCAAGTGCAGCCTCACCAGTGACCTACAAAGAGGTAGTGGTCCCTTCTTTTGCCTGCTGTCAGTACTCCTTCCGATACACCCCAGCACCCTAGGCCTCGATACACACTGGCTTGATTGTTTGAGGGAGTCACTAATGATGACTCCCAGGTCCCTTTCCTCTGGCATGGTACTCAGTTTAACACCCCCCATCCAGTACCGTGTCCTGTTTTGTGTTTTTCCCCTTGGTGCCTAACCTTGTATTTTTTGGTATTGAGTTTCAACTGCCAAACCTTAGACCACCTCTCTAGCCTTTGTAGATCCCTCTGCATCTCCCTGATTCCTTCATCATTATCAACCCTACCACAGAGCTTCATGTCATCTGTGAAGAGGCACAGCTTGCACCAGATGCCCTCTCCAATGTCACTGATGAACATGTTGAAGGACAGGACCCAGGACAGATCCATGTGGCACCCCATTCGTGAGATCCCTCTCTTCCTATTTAACACTGTTTACCACCATCCTTTGCCATCTCTCCTTCAACCAGTTTCCTATCCATCTAGCCATGTTCCTACCTGCACCCAAGTCCTTGAGCTTCTTCAGCAGTCTTCTGTGTGGCACTGAGTTGAAAGCCTTGCTGAAATCAAAGTAGAGTAAATCCATAGCATTGCCCTTATCTACTGCCTTCATTACCCAGTCAAAGAAAACTATCAGGTTGGTCTGACAAGATCTCCCTGCCACAAACCCATGCTGTTTACTATCTTGTAGACCGTTGTTCTCTAGGTGGTCCACAAGATCCTCTTAGATCAGTGATTCCATCAGTTTACCCACTACAGAGATAATGTGATTCCCAGGTTGCCCCCCCCCCACCTTTTGTGGTATGACTACATTCACTGCCTTCCAGTCTTTCGGAACTACCCCTTTCTGAATTGAGCTATTGAATAGCACTACTAGGGGTTCAGCCAGTTCGGCAGCCGGTTCCTTGAGCACCCCATCCCATCTGGCCCTGGGGCATTATCTACCTTTAAGGCTTCAAGCCCCATCTGGACCCTTTCTCTGTACTGACTGTCTTATTTCAGGAATGTCCCTGACAGCTGGCTTGATGCCACGTTCAGGTATGGGCCTGCTGTTTTCTTTGTGAAGACAGCGAAGAAGTAATCGTTAAGGATGCCTGCTTTTTGTTTATCTTCCTCTAGTACCCTCCCCCCTTGTAACCTAACCATACCTCTTCCCTTCTTCCTTTTGTCTTTAATATATCTGAAGAATTGTTTTTCCCCCACCCTTGACCCCTCCTCAATACGCAGCTCCCTTTGCCCCCGACAGTCCTCTTTTCTTCCCTAGTTTGGTACTCTTCCACATTCTTCCTCTCCCTGCTTTTCCTTGTACCTGGTCAAAGCCTTTTTCTTGGCCCTCATTACTTTTCTCCCCTTTGTGAGAACCATATTCCAGTATCTCAAGCTTTCTAGGCTCCTCATCCTTCCTCTTGCCTTTCCAGTCTGGTTTTAGAAGGAACCACTTCATCATCTCCTCCCTATTGCATGTCACTGACTCTGTTCTCAACCAGAATGGATCAGGGACACAACACTGCTGCCATATTCATTGACCTTGCAAAAGCATTCAACTCGCTTTCCCAGCTCCTCCTTCTGAATAAATTATCCTCAGCTGGCCTCTCTGTCCTGGCAGTTGCATGGTTCTGCTCCTACCTCATGGGCGACAACAGTCTGTCCAGGTTGGTGGTGAATTGTCACACCTGCCCATCTTAGCTGGTATCCCCAAGGACTCCATCCTGGGCCCCATACTGTTTTCCATATTTCTCAATGATCTTCCCACCTCCTGTGTCTCATTGCATAAACACATGTATGTTGATGACACAGTAATTTATTCTTCAAGTCCCTCTTCATCTGCAGTTGAAGCCTCACTCCAGAGTGATTTCCTCAATGTGCTACAATGGTTTCAGGCAAACCAGCTTGAAGTCAACACCAAAAAGGCTGTATCCATGACCTTTGCACCTCCCAGAAACCAGCAAAGCTATCACCTCCCCCAGCCTTCTCCACCCTGGATGGCACCCACCTGGAGTCCATCCCCACCTTCAGATACCTTGGTGTCTGGCTGGATAGCAAACTGGATTTCTCCTTCCATGCTGATGCCATTCATGCCAAACTCCACCCCAGCTCAGTGTCCGTCACAGTGACAAGGACTGCCTCCCCGCCCACATCTGCTGAGAACTGTTAACCAAAATGATCCTCCCAATATTTGATTATGTTGATGTGGTATATAGCTCTGCCACTTCCTCGTCTCTTGCCAGGCTGGATACCCTCTGCAATGCCTTCTGTCATTTTGCCTCTAATTGTCCTCCAGCACCCACCACTGCTCCTTATACTCATCCCTTTTCCCTCCCTCTCTACTTCTTCGTCGTCAGTACCACTGCACTGCTTTTATTGCCAAATACTGGTTTAGCTCTCTCCCCTCCAACCTACCTATCTTCCCTCTTCTCCCCACTCCTCTTACTCTCTGCACTCTAGGAACCCCCACACCTTCACCTTACCTCACCCCTGCTCACAATTCAGCCAAGCTACCTTCTCCTACTGGCTCCCTTCCCTGTGGAACCTGCTCCGTCATCCTTTTTGCCATTCCCCCTCTCTCCACTCTCTAAAACGTCTACTAAGGTGCTTTCCTCCCCTCCCTGTTCCTTGCACCCCAGTTCCTCATTTTCCTTTCCAGCCACAGGTACTCCTCATACCCTCTGTCCTTGGGCTCCTACAGTTGGAGCCCCCTGACCCCTGCCCTGTCCCCTTCCTGAGTGTGCATAATCTCACCCAACCTGATCAACACGGTTTTGTACTTACTAGTTTTAGTGTATGTCTCTCAGTTTGTATCCTCATATATCTGCAGCTCTACATTGTTGCCAAATGTATTTTGCACTTGTTTTTTTTTTGCCATTAGTGTGCTTCTGGTGTTTGTATCTGCCTATATGCCTAATCCCTCTCCCTCTTCCCCCAGGTCACACCTGGAAACGAGCCTCAGCTCAGTGTGCTTTTCCCGGTCATCAAACTTTTAAATAATTACATACATACATAAATATTGGTCTCTTGTACCTCAGCAGTAATCAGTTAAACAGTACACACCTGGACTTGGTGGCCATTATGAAGATCTGGTGCAACAGAAACCAGGACGGGGATTTGACAATACCAGGGTATTCCCTGTTTAGAAAGGACAGGGTGGGTGGCACTTTATGTAAGGGAAAATATTAACCCTATAGACATACAGGGAAAACAGGGGAAGGCAGAGATACTGTGAGTCACCCTGGAAAAAAGGAAAGGGGTCGTTATTCGCACAGGGGTGCTCTACAGATACCCAGCACAAAGGGAGGAAGTGGATGAAGAAATGATGGAAGAAATCCAAGGGATGCCTCAAAAAGGGGAGGTATTACTAGTCTGAGACTTCAATCTGCCAGAAGTAGATTGGAGCCTGCCTGCAGTGGCAACTACCAGGAGTAGGGGCATACCGAACTCTCTACTAGGGTTCTTCTCCTTCAGGCAGCTAGTGAGGGGACCCACTCGTGAGGGTGCAATGCTGGACCTGATATTGACTAATGGGGAAAGCATTAGCAACGTGACAGTGGGTGACCACCTGGGAACCAGCAACCACCATTCAGTGTGGTTTAATATTAGGTCGGGGGTAGAAGTATGCCGCACCAGGACTAGGGTTGTAGACTTCAGGAGGGACAACTTTGAGGAGATGGGGAAATGCCTGAGGGATGCCCTGACCGGGATAGGAGAACTTGAATGAATCGAGAATCAGTGGGTAAAAATAAAGGAGAGTGTTGAGAAGGCTACTAATCTCTGTGTCTGGCAGGTTAACAAGGGTAAAAGGAGGAGGAGACCACTTTGGTTTCTCAAGAGAGGAAGCAGTAAAGGTGAGAGCAAAAAAAATGGGCCTTTATGAAATACAAAAAAAAACTCAGACGGGGTAGGATAGAGAGGTCTATCAGAAAAAAAAAAAAAAAGAGGCATGGAGGGCAGTTGGGACGGTTAAAGCTCTAACAGAGGAAAATATTGCAAAATCATTGAAGAAGGGTGACAAGACATTTTTCAGATACACAGGTGACAAGAGAAAGGCCAAGGGAGGGATAGTTAGGCTGAAGGGAGAAGATGGGGTTTGTGTGGAGGAGGATCACCAAAAAGCAGACTTGCTAAATAGTTACTTCTGATCAGTCTTCACGGTGGAAGGGACGGGTAATGCACCAGTGTTAGGGGATAAGGGCACAAGGGGAACCGAGATGGACACAAGCCCTTTCTCAGTGGGTGAGGTCCTAAGGGAATTATCCCGCTTAAAAGAGAATAAGGCAGTGAGACTGGATGGAGTGCACCCAGGGTGTTGAGAGAGAACTCAAGAGGTGCTGGCTGTGTCTCTGATGGCCCTTTTCAACCTGTCACTGGAAACAGGAGTGGTTCTGGCAGACTGGAGGAGGGCTGATGTAGTCCTGCTGCACACAAGTGGCAGTGAGGAGGAGGCAGGGAATTACAGACTTGTCAACCTGCCTTCTGTAGTATGTGAAGTTATGGAGCCATTGCTGAAGGAAAGGTTGGTAGAACACCTGGTAGCCAATGGACTGCAACACCCAAGGCAGCATGGGTTCACAGGGGGAAGATCCTGCAAGACCAGCCTGATTGAGTTATTTGATTGGGTGACCAAAGCAGTGGATCGGGGGGGGGGTTGTGGAAGTGACATACCTGGATTTCAGCAAGGCCTTCGACACCGTCCCCCACAGAAGGATAGTAAGCAAACTATGTAGCCTCTGGCTGGGCTTGAAGGCAGTCAGATGGGTGGAAAGCTGGCTAGAAAATAGGAACCAGAGGGTTGTGGTAAATGGTGTCTGCTCAGCGGAGGTCAAAGTGACCAGTGGGGTGCCACAAGGGTCAGTGTTGGGCTCAGTACTGTTCAATATATTTATCAGTGATCTTGCCAAGGGGCTGGTCGGGAAGGTTTGCCTGTTTGCAGATGATACCAAAATCTGCAACAGGTTAGACACACTGGGGGAGGCGTGAAACAAATGAAGGAGGATCTTAGCAAGCTGGAAGAATGGCCAAGGGTCTGCCAACTGAGCTTTAATGCGGCTCAGTACCAAATAGGAGGGGGAAAAACTGACAGTAATGAAGCAAGAAAAGGACCTGGGGGTTATTATTTCTGATGACCTGAAAGTGGCTAGACAGTGTGGTACGGTGGTGGGGAAAGCAAGCAGAATGCTGGGGTGCATAGGCAGGGAGATAACCAGCAGAAGAAGGGTGGTAATACCCCACCTGCATAGATCGGTGGTGAGGCCACACGTCGAGTATTGTGTACAGTTCTGGAGACCCTACCTCTGGAAGGACATAGACAGGGTTGAGGTGGTTCAAAGGAGGGTGACCAAGATGATGCAGGGCCTGCATCAGAAGCCCTACGAGGAAAGACTCAGGGTATTAAACATGTACTCCCTCAAGGAGAGGAGGGAGAGGGGAGACATGATAGAGACATATAAATATCTCACTAGTATGAACAAGGTACAGGAAGGGAGTATTTTCCAGAGAAAAAGATGCTCAAGAACTAGGGGACACATAATGAAACTGGGGAGGGGGAGCTGACGGGGAATGTTAGTCAGTTTTTCCTCACCGAAAGAGTGGTGGAAGCCTGGAACAAACTCCCAGTGGGGGTGGTGGAGGCTAAAACGATCGCAGGCTTCAGGAACACATGGGATAGGCATAAAGGGATCATAGTACCAAAGCTGAAATGGGGGACCTCAGGGGACAAAATGAGGGTGGGAGGTAATATTATAGACAGGAACAACTGGGCAGACTGGGTGGGCCAAGATGTCCTTATCTGCCTGCATTTTTCTATGTTTCACCTTCACAAAGCACTACTGTTTGGACATATAGTATAGTCTAGAAGGGATGCCAGTTTTGGAACTGCTGTCTTGCAGCACCTTTTTCTTAAGGTACTGCTAGTGAGTCTGATTGATGGATCCCTGTTGCTTGAAGATAAAATTACTCACCATAGTAATGTTGTTTCTTCTCAGGGATCCATCAATGAGCCTTACAAACCCTGACCCTGCCTCCCCTTCTAGAAGCTGAAAACAGAAGAAACAGTTCTTATCTTACGGTTGCTTGAGCATTGCTTTTTGCAGATTCCAGTTATTAAAATGCGATCATTTTAATTTTGCATGATGTCTGCTTCAGTTTGGTTGGATTTTTAAAAACTTTAAAGAAAATTATAGAAATATTTTAATAGCCATTTAGGTAGTTTTAGTGGTCTCCACTCCCCTGGATATAGAAGCAGTTCTGACATTAGACCATCAGGGAGAGCGTGACCACAGTGCGGAGTTTGAACTTGTATTCTAAATTCTATAATCTGCATAAAGCGTAATCTCCGGGACAACACAGTCCTGCAGACTGATGCCATTTTTGAGGCTCATTGATGGATCCCTAAGAAGAAACAGCATTTCTGCATGGAGTAATTTTTTCTTCTGGGTTTCACACACTTGCCACTATTGTGGCTCGGTTATGTTTTTTGCTTATACAGCAGATTGGGGTCTTACGTACAGATACAGTTGTGGTACTTGCCAGCAGGGGTCTAGGTCCTGGGGATGCTGGGGTTGTTGTCTCCCTTTTGGGGCCTTTGTTTCCAGGGGGGCTTTGTGCATAGCACGCTTTTAGGTGATGCACAAAGAAGAAAGTTTTGCAGAATAGCAGTATATGCATTACTTAGGGTTTAGATACTGGTGGAGCTCTGAAAATGTAATAATTATTCTGGTCACTTAAATAATGGTATATACCTTCTATAAAAGCTGGGGGTCTCCAGTATAACATGAGTAAAGTCTATGAAACCAAAGGTATTAGCATGGGCTACATTAAGCATTTGTGACAAAATGAGTGTACTCTTGAGTGTACTGTTATTTAGGATTCCCTGCATATCGTGTACCACATGACAACTATCTTATGAAACCCTTCTTACATATGATATCATCAGACTTCTCTTGGTGGCAGTGGATATGGGGAAGAGCTAACATCATTAAAATGAATGTTCTACCTAGATTAATGTATCCTCTAGGAATGTTCAATATAGTACTCCCCTTAACATGGTTTACAAGGCTCCATTCCACTCTTAGCAGGTTTCTTTGGTTGGATAAACCAGCATGTGAAGCCCAAAATATACAGGGATTTGCATGTGCCGCATTTTGTTTGGTACTACTTCTCATTACACGGTGCCAAATACTTTCAGTGGGATCCACCCATTGCTGCGCCATTGGACTCCAGTTGCTCTCCATTATGGCTCAAGACTGAGAGGGACTTGTCCACCAAATTTCAGCTTTCCCTCCATTCCTCATTGTATACCTCCTCAGCCTGCTTACCTCCTCCACTACGCCACACTTCAATTGCCTGGTCAGTCCGAGCCCATTCCCAATTATGCTACCACTTGAAACTTTCCTACCTTAAAGATGTCCGACAACCTTTGTTTAATAATTTCAACATTTTGATTAATAAAAGGACCTATTAAAGAAAGTTTTTGGCAAGGACTTTGTATACCTTTTTTGGAAGAGTTACTTTTAAATCAGTCTTTTATTCCCTTTAGTTTTTTTTTCAGCATAAATAAGGGCTTCACAAGAAGGATTGTTTCAAATGTTTCCAAATGAGGCATATGATGACTCAGCTCCTAGCCCGCCCCGGGTCTGATCAAGCAGGATTATTCTTTGAGAATTTGTCCCAGTTAGCTTACCAGCCTCACCCTATATCTAATATTTATAAAGCAATAGGACAACATCACTGTGTCAACACTTCTCCTAAAGCCTTTTATTGGGTGGCTGCTCTGGGCCTAGATTATCCGGATGAACATTGAAAAAGAATATGGGCAGATGTTTTTAACTGTATCAAACAGGACTGTCTTCATTTTTAACAATTAAATATCTTCCATAAATTATATTTTTCTCCTATGAAACTCTCCCAAAGGGCAAAAAATCATATCCCACTTGCACGAGATGTGCTCAAGAAGACAGTACATTATATCATATGCTTTGGTAATGTCCCAAGATTCAACCTTTTTGGGAAGCTATTAGGACTAGCTTGGATCCTCTTCTGGGTCTCGTCGATGCTTTTACCCCAGAGATTTATGTGATTGGTGATTATAAGGGGCATCTGTTTGGACTGAGAAGAGGCTATATGGCCCGTATTTCTGCGGTTACAAAATTGATTATTCTCTGTCATTGGGTAGATACTGTTATGCCTACCGGGCTGAATGGCTTCAGGAGATGTTGACCGCCCTTAATGTTGAAATATCTATTGCTAGTTTTTATCACATGTTGCTTGTTTATAAATCCTGCTGAGAGAGTTTACATACTTAATTACTTCTTACACCCTGAGTGGGACTTAAGTCTGTACCTTGTTATTCATTCCCTGCATGGTTCCATCGCTTATTTCTTTTTCTTAATGGGCTTCCCCCAGAGTTCTGCACATGTGTGGGAAGGCTGAGTGGGTGGGGGTTGTTGTTTGTCTTATCTTTTACTGTTTGTTGGCTGTTAATGCTTTGTAATGTGTATTTAGTTTTTTTTTCTTGTTGTTGGTAATTGTACATTTTATGAAGTACACTTAATAACAACATATGATATCATCAGTTGGTGTATTGCTGCAAAGTATGGTGTCTCATATTGTTTGAAATCGCATAAATAAGCCATCAGTGTCAGGACCACCTGGATATTTTTGCTGGCTGGAGTCGCTTATATTGATGTGCCTCATCCCCAGCATGCCGCAATTCTTTCTCCTGCTATCAACTGCTTGTCAGTGCACCACTGCCGAAGAACACCATCGCACTTGGAAAATTTCACTGTTGCTACTCCTCCAAGTTTATTTTAAACTTTTCCTTTATGTGCCACTGACAGACCAGAACCATTGTTCCATTATTGCACCTGCGCAGTGTTAAATTTATAAAGACAATGACCATTCCATTTGTATTTGTTGCCTCAATACAGATGACAACGTTAAAGCCTGCTCCATCTGCCAGAGCTTAAACCATGCAACATGAAGACATTGCGATAAAGTTTTGGAAGTACACCTAAAGCTAAAAGAAATGGAGAAACAGGTTGCAGCAAAGGTAGCTTCACTGTCACCAGCCACTTCTGTTACCAGTTTGCCATCAGCCCACCATTCCCCAAGGTCAACCATGTCTGTTGCTGACTTATCAAAGAAAAAGGACAAGTTGGCAGACAGGCACTGCTACTCTGAGAAGGAGAAGTGGTGTAAGGATAAGTCCGATTCCCCAGACTGTTCACATTCACCTGTGAGGCATGGTAAGTCTGTAGAAAAAGATGGGTCTCTGGCTCCGGCACCCCCCCAGCTGTCTCTCAGATGCCAAGGTTGGGGTCTGGCACTGACTTGCCTCCCCTGCCGGGGAATTTGCTGCCCATACTGCCAGCTGGCACAGTCCCATTAATGGTTCTGTCGTTGACAGCCCCTTCGGGGCCACTTGATGTACAGCTTATGTACCAGACGATGTCGGAGTTCTTTCAGCACCTACTGCCGCTGCCGTCACTGTCAGCACCACCTCCATCAGCACCCTCGGCTATGCCATTGTCAGCCTTACTGTAGGCATTTCAGTTCTTGGTCCCTGCCATTGTGCTGGGCCCTGAATGGCCTCCATTGACAGGATTTCAATTGGCAGTTCATCCTCCGTTGTCTCCTCCTGCTGTTGACCCTCAACCGATGATGGTCAACGTCAATGATGAACTGGAGTATAATCCAGAGTATATGGAAGAGGAGGAGGCCTCCTGAGGCGGCCTCATTTCATGCCTTCATGAAACAGGTACAGGCTGAATTGGGATTCCAAGCTGAGGAGAAGGATTCCTCCAAGAGAAATCTCTGAGTTCTTGGAAGTCTCTGCCTTTCCCACTATTGTTATTCTTCCTGTGCATTCTGTCTTAGAGGATGCCACTTTGACTGTCTGGCATAGGCCAGCTCAGTTGCCTGCAGTTCTCAGAAAGGCTGATAAACAATATCCAGCCATGACTGCAAAGCCACAGTATCCATCACAACCAGAAACAGATTCACTGGTGATTATGGCTACTTATGGTAGATCCAAAGCAGCCAAGCACATGAGTTCTCTTCCTCCTGATAAGGAGACGAGGAAGCTGGATGTGATGGGAAAGTGGACTGTCATTTCTGCTTCCCTTGGATTAAGGACAGCAAATTATCAGGCTTACATTATAAAACATCAGAACTGTGTGTGGAAGATTATGGCTTCCCTGGCTAATAAAATGCCAGAGGGCTGGGACAAAATATTGGCTCAGCAGACTATTGCTAATGGACAGGAAGCTGGAAAGCACCTGTTCAGGTCTGCATATGATACCTCGGACACTGCTGCCAGAGCTGCTGCCTCTGGAATCTGCCTTCGATGCCACTCTTGGCTATGTGTGGCTGGTTTTGCCTCTGATGTATGACAATCTGTGCTAAATGCTTCAAACAACATTAAGTCTTGCTATATTATGACAATTGCAGTATGACCGCAGGTTAGAACTGCTCCGGAGGTGAAATAGTTAACTTTCCATGCAGGCATGGAACTTAGAACGCGAGCTCGGTTGAAAACTCTGTCTGTTGTCCTTCAAAGGTAAACTGTCAGATTCTTTACTCCGCCTCACTGAACAGTCGCTCCGGAGATTTCTCCTTCTGCTCGGTTCATTTTGTCGGTTTAAAAGTATTATTTTTCGGTTTTTAGCCGAAATTAAACTGCAACCGGTCGGTTCAAGCTCTGTCTGTGGTAATGTAAGTAACAGATAGGTTTTACATTCGTTTTTCTGTGTGGAACTTGTAATTTGTTATCGGTTCGGTTTGAACTGATCAGGTTGTATTTAAATCTACTAGCCCTTTTTTAGAGTGCAGTTCTCGGTTCTTATCGGTTCTAAAAAAAACGGATTTCATTACGGTTTTTTCCACGACCGTGAACGGTTGGGAACGATAAGGGTAGTGTCTTCTTGGTGGATTGCCATAAGCGGGCAAGTTGGTTAGAGCTAGCATTATGTCTGAGAAACCCAAAGAAAAGCGGACCCACTGGGTTTCAGCACTGTAGTGTTTGTGGGAAGCTTTTGCTAAGGCTGACCCACACACCACATGTGTCTATTGTCTGAGGTTTGACCACCTCAATTCAGACTGCCAGATTTGTCACAATTTCCCTGCTGCCACCATAGATAAGAGAGTTGGTAGGCTCAGGGAAAGGGAGGCCAAAAAGTCCGCTGACCCGGATGGCCAGCCCGGTTCGGTACCAGCCGAACCGGAGGGAGTGCCCTCTGACCAGGGCGATACTTCCTCGGGCAAACGAAGAGCCGGTTCTATCAAAAAGGGCTAGAAAGTCAGCTAGTTTAGAGCCAAAAGTTCTCTCCCCAACTGCTGAGGAAATAGCTAAAGCAATTAAAATTGTACAGTCTCTCTCTCCGGTTCCGACCGAACCGACACCTTCTGGTAAGCGTTGGTTCGATTAGGTTCCACCAGTTCAAGATTATGATTTTGAGGATTTTTATGAACGGGGAGGGAAGAGGAATATGAGGAGAGTGAATATGGTTTTGAAGATCTGGATGTGCCCATTGATCCGGACATCTCTCCAGATAGACCCCTAGGGGTTTCTCCTCCAAGACTTTCTGAGTCCCCTTCTCATTTCATGTTTTATAAAAAAGTTGCTGAAACTCTCCAGCTCCCTGTTGAGGAAGCTGTTGATGACCAGGAGGAGCCAGACTATGTAGAAATGATGGATATTCAGAGTCTAGGAGACTGTCTATTCCTTTGCATAAATCTTTTCGGAAACAGACAGTAAAAGTTTTAAAAACTCCTCACACTATACCTCCTGTGGATAAAAGGATGGACAAGAGGTATACCTTATCAGGGTCCGACACTGATTTCCTCACTCAGCAATGCAGCCATGTGGGGGTAGTGCAGGCTAGCAGCCTGTGACAAGGCTAATATTCCCCTAGCTTCACACCCCCCTGAGAAGGACTCCAGGAAGATTGATGCTATGGCAAAGAAACAATACATGGCAGCATCTTTGGGGCTCAGACAAGCAAATTATATGCTTATGCTGCTAGGTACCAGAACCAGATGGGATACTGTGCTGGCCCTAGCAAAACAAGTCCCTGACCAGCTTGCCAGGAGCTGGAACAGGTGGCTATGGATGGTATTGAGGCATCCAAGGTGCAATTTCATGCTGCAGTGGACTCTAATGATGTTTCATCAAGAGTCATGGCTACATCTGTGGCACTTCGCAGGATGGCTTGGCTCAGATGTACTACCCTGTCTCAGGACACCCAGTCCAAGGCCATGGATTTTCCTGTTGTGGGAAATTCTCTGTTTGGGGAGCAAACAGAGAATTACATGAAGAAAATGGATGAATATAGGACCACCTATAGGAGTGCACAGGCCAAGGAAAGGCAGGCCACTCCTCAAAAGCAGCTTCCTAGAGGCAGGGGCAGGCCTTTTCATAGGCCTTTTTACCAAGCCCAAGCTTCCTCCTCCTCTGCCTATGCCCAGAGGGGGTTCTTTAGAGGGAGAGGCAGATGGGGTACAAGCAGGTCTGCTTCCACCCCTCAGCCCAAGCCCTGCCAAACAGGCACCCTGATGGGATTGCCAGGGCCGATTCTCTTCTACCTGTAGGGGGCAGGCTGGCTTACTTTGTCCAGGACTGGAAGTCTTTAACATCAGACAAGTGGGTCCTGGAAGTAGTAAGCCAGGGACTGGTTCTCAGTTTCAAAAAATTTCCAAAGCTGAGAACCAGATCTTTTCCACCTGCAACTCCATCAGAGGCTCTTGCCTTAGAGGCAGAGGTCTCTACCCTCCTGGCTCTCAGAGCTGTGGAAAGGGTTCCTCCCCTACACCAGGGCAAAGTTTGTACTCCAGGTACTTCTTTACCCCAAAAAAGACAGGAGAATGGCAGCCCATCCTGGATCTCAGATATTTAAACAAGCACCTTTTAAAGCCAAAGTTCAAAATGGTGACTCTGGGAATTATCCTTCCCTCTCTAAGGGCAGGGGACTGGCTAGTTTCCCTGGACCTCAAGGATGCCTATTTCCATATTCCTATCAGAAGCTCCCATCGAAAGTACCTCAGGTTCGAGCTGCCCTCAGGCCACTACCAGTTCAGAGCAATGCCCTTCGGCCTCACTTCTGCCCCAAGGGTATTTACCAAATGTCTGGCAGTAGCAGTTGCCTACCTAAGAAGGCAAAAGATTGCCATCTTTCCTTACCTGGACGATTGGCTCATAGTAGGCCAGTCACCAGACCAGGTCAAATTACATCTCCAGATAACGCAGCAACTGCTTACCTCTCTAGGTTTCCTTCTGAATCTCTCAAAGTCAGTTCTGGAGCCTGTCCAGCTTCTACCTTCATAGGTGCAGAGCTGAACACACAGGAAGCCAGGCTTTCCTTCCCTAGACAGGGCAAAGACCCTGGTCTCCTGGCCTCCTCATTTACCCTGCAGGTCTCCGGCCAGCAAGGCATTTTCTGCAGCTCCTAGGACACATGGCTGCTTCCACAGCAGTTGTGCAAGGAGCAAGATTTCAGATGAGGGACATCCAGTTCCATTTGAGAGCTTTTTGGTCTCAAAGAAAGGATCCCCTTACCAAGTTGATCCCAGTAACTCGAACCCTGATCCAAGCCCTACAGTGGTGGCAGGATCAGAGCAACCTGAGACAAGGGGTTCCTTTTGTCACTCAGTCTCATTCTCTAATCCTTACTACAGATCGTCCCTCTTGGGCTGGGGAGCTCAGCATGACCTCACCACCCAGGGTCTGTGGTCTCCCAGGAATCCTGCTCCCACATCAACCTGTTGGAGCTCAAAGCAGTTTTCTAGCACTTCAAGTTTTTCCAAATCTGTTCAGAACAAGAGTATTCAGGTCAGAACAGACAACACCACTACAATGTGGTACATCAACAAGCAAGGGGCACTAGGTCTCTGCCTTGTGCACGAGCGATGAGTTGTGGTCTCTGGCTTACTCCTGAACACCTCTCTTACGGCAGTTCACCTCCCAGGCAAGGACAATGTCCTGGCAGATGCTCTCAGCAGGATTTCCCAGGGCCACCACGAATGGTCACTGGATCCCTGGTCTTGGGAGTAGTATTTGCCAGATGGGGCACCCAGATAGATCTTTTGCAGCCCCAGACAATCACCAACTTCCTCTTTTGCTGCAGACCCCAGTGTTGGGCTCTCTCCCGCTGGATGCCTTAGCCCTCAATTGGGAGGGAAGTTTCTATGCCTTCCCCTTTCCTCTCTCTTCAAAGTGCTAGTCAAAATCAGATCCCAATCCTGCAAGGTCCACTCTGATAGCTCCGGATTGGGCCAGACAGCCCTGGTATCCTCCTGCTGTCCTTAGCAGTCCATCCTCCCTGTGCCTTCCAGGAATCACAATCTGTTAACCTGTGCCCAGGAAGGGTCTGGTACCCGATCTCAAATCTCTCAATCTCAAGGCTTGGTTCTTGAAGAGTTAGAGTTTGCTGATTTACACCTTTCCCAAGGTGTAATGGATATATTGAAGGCCTCAAGGAAGCCTTCCACTAGTGCTACTTACAATTCCAAATGGAAAAGGTTTTCCATATGGTGCTCGGAAAAGCATATTTCCCCAGTCTCTGCTGATCTTCCCACAGTCCTGGATTATATGGTCCACCTGAATTCTTTGGGGCTGAGACCAGCTACCCTCAAGGTGCATTTGGCAGCTGTGTCTGCTTTTATTTCAGCAGGTAAATCCTCTTCTCTTTCAGCTCATCCCGTATTTTCCAAGCTTTTTAAGGGGTTGTTGCACACCAACCCTCCATTCAGAGATCCTGCCCCTGCCTGGGATCTTAATGTTTGCATTGCTCAGCTTATGCAACCCCCTTTCAAACTCTTGTCTTCAGCTGAGCTCAAGTACTTGACTTGGAAAACTGTGTTTCTGGTAGCCATCACCTCTGCCAGACGCATAAGTGAATTACAAGCGTTGTCAGTGGAGCAGGGCTTTATCTCTTTTCACAGAGATAAGGTGGTCCTTCGGACTAACAGAAAGTTCCTGCCTAAGGTGGTTTCAGATTTCCACCTTAATCAGTCTATTTCTCTTCCAGTGTACTTCACTGACCACTCCTCCTCTGGGGAGAGGAGGCTGCCCAGCCTAGATGTGAAGAGAGCCCTTAGTTACTACATAGAGCGTACCAAGGGTCGTAGGTTTGACTCCCTCCAACTGTTCCTTACCTGTGGCGAAGTTGGTAAAGGAAGCCAGCCACTAAAAGATCCATTGCCAGGTGGATTGTCTCTTGTATCCATTCTGCTACGAAGTTGGGTAAGTTCCTCCCTCAGGCCTGAGGCTCACTCTACCAGAGGTACAGCTGCTTCTCTGGCTGCTGCCAGAGACATTCCTATTCTAGAAATATGTCAAGCAGCTACCTGGTAAACAGTTCACACTTTTACCAAGCATTACTCCCTGGACATCCAGGATAGGAGTGATACTCAGTTTGGCACAGCCGTGCTTCAGAGCCTATTTCCTAAGTAGGTTCTGTCCCTCCTCCATGGGGGTACTGCTGTGTAGTCTGCAATTGTCATAATATAGCAAGACTTCATGTTGTTTGAAGAAAAAATTACTCACCTTAGTAATGTTGTTTCTTCTAATGGAGTCTTGCTATATTATGACCTCCCTCTTTGCCTGCCCCTCTCAGAACCTCTGTTTTGGGATGTGGGTGGGCAGTACAGGGTTGGCACTTTTTTTGATGCCCACCTTGTTGTTTTCGCCTACCTTTTTGGGTGAATTGGTGTTGTGTTTTGCATTTTTGGGTCTCCTGACTTGAGTCTTTGTTTAGGCCAAAAATGAGTGTTTATGTTAGTAGCCAGTTGGCTAGTGTAGGTTTACAGCTCACACGGAACCTTGGTGAGTTTTGGCTCGTAAAGATCTGACAGTTTACCTTTGAAGCACAACAGACAGAGTTTTCAACCGAGCTCGCGCTCTAAGTTCCATGCCTGCATGGAAAGTTAACTATTTCACCTCCGGAGCAGTTCTAACCTGCGGTTATACTGCAATTGTCATAATATAGCAAGACTCCATTAGAAGAAACAACATTACTAAGGTGAGTAATTTTTTCTTCCTTTAGGTGGAAACAGTTATTTGGCAGTGATGTAGAAAATGCATTCAGGGATTTACAGTCTTCAAAAATGACTTTAAGGTCCGTGCATACTTTGAACCCTAAACCCCTGGGGAGGTGGTAGAGGTTCTTTTTGAAGGCTCTGTGCCCATTCAGGCCATGGTTATTCAAGAGGCCAGGGACATGGTTCCCAGAGATATCAGCCTTCCACTTTCCAAGCTGCAAGCCTGCCTCCTGGTGCCCATGCTAGACTTACAAAAGGTCAGACCGTGATCGGCACCACTGCCACCCCCAGTGCTTTCTGACTCCCATCCCCTTCCTTTGGCCTCACTGCCTTAGGAAGTTTTGGTGGGAGGCTGACTCTCCCTCTCCCTCTTCCTAAAAAGGTGGTGGAAGATCAATACGGATGTTTGGGTCCTGGAGGTGGTTCAGCAAGGACACGCCCTAAAGCTCTTTATTTTTCCTCCAGTGACCCCCACCACCACCACCACCATTGCCCAACAGATATCCTCTGGGACATCTTGTCCTCCTGCTGGGGAATGTTCAAACCATCCTCTGCAAGAGGGCTGTGGAACATGCAGTTTCAGAAGCGACCCAGACCTGTTATTCATGGTACTTTCTGGTCCTAAAATGGACCAGGGATCTAAGGCCCTTACTAGACCTTTGAGGACAGAATCTGTTCATCAAAGACAAAAAGTTTTAAATTGTCTCGCTGCAGTCCCTCCTTCACTTTTTTTTTTTTATTGTATGCTTTTTGCTGCCAGGATGACTCCCATCCGCCCAACCTCCGTGCGCAACCACTGTCATCAGCAGCACTGAGATTCACCTCACCCGGTGTTTCTCCCTGGGCAGGGCCTCTGGGCCTCCCCTTAACCCCTTCAGATGCTCCCTCCTCTCCTTTTGCTAAAAGGGGTCTGGATGGTTGCTCTGGGTGAGAAAGATGCATACCTTCATGTCAGGATCCAAAAGCACACAGAAAATGCCTGTGTTTCATGCGCCAGGGCTCATACTACCAGTTTCATGTCTTTCCCTTTGGTTTATGCTCTGCAACACGTGTATTTACCATTTTATTTGTCACAGTGGCAGCTGCTTCTGTAGGGAGGGACTCTGTGTCTTGCCAAACATAGATTACTGGCTAATGAATGCCCTACCTCAGGAGCCATAGTCTACACATGGTTTCAGATCTGACAGTTGTTTGACCAACTGGGTATACTGGTCATCAAACTGAAGTCATTCCTTACCCCTTGCCAGCTGTTCCAGTACATAGGAGTAGTTCTGGACACAGGACTGGGCTGGGCATTTCTGCCCTCAGACCATGCTACCACCCTGGTGGCCCAGGCACAGCTGGTATCATCCAGCAACTTTGTCTCAGCCAGATACCTTTAAGGTTTTTTCTTTTTAAACTCAACTTTATTCATGCAAAAAGTGGAAATAACATTATGTACAGTACATGTAGCACCTGACAACTCAGTGAGTCCTGCAAGACATAAATGTACAAAAAGAGTAAGACCAGGCATGCCACAAAGTCAAAGGTGCAGCCCTTACACAACTGCAAACAGGCTACAAAAGAAAAGGGCGCACGTAGTGTCTCAATAGCCACTTATTTTAATTAAGAAAAAATGTGCTCAGGATGCCAAACACCCCTACGTAGCACCTCCTTATAGAGGCTTCCTCAGAGAGTTGACTCCCTGAGGAATCCTGCACAATGAGGAAGCCTTCAGAAGGAGGCGCTACATAGGGGTGTGTGATGTCCTGAGCATATTTTGTTCAATAAAATAAGTGGCTATTGAGACGGTGTGTGTGCCCTTTTCCTTCGTAGCCTGAAGACATGCGTGTACACTGGTAAGTCAAAGGCATGCAAGTTAGAGCTGTGTCTGCTTCTTGCAACACAAACTTCCAGTTCATGTTATTATTGGCATTCAGCTGCCCACAGTCTAATGATGAATGAAGACCTGGCTCCACTTGTCATGCTTCAAGGTCAACTTTAAACCTGCAAAACAATCAACCCCAAAAAAAACAGTCCAAACAATTCCAATGGGTTTGGGTGCTTTGGAGTAAATACTACATTCTAAATTCTGTGCATGATGGGTATGGGTATAAGCTAAGTTCCATGTGGTCCTTATAGGTTCCTCCTTGCTGCTATACTTCTCATGACCTTTGTCCATTGCTGTGTCCCCGTCACCCCTCAGTAGGAGCAAGTCCTCTATTTTCCCTTCTGTCCTAGACAGTATGGCACTTCTCCAGTGAAAGTCTCAGAGATGCTGTGATTCTTTCCATTCTGCTCATCTCTGAAACTCTGTCCACATTTGGAGGGTAGAGGCTCTTCCTGCAACCAGCAGACTCTCACCCCTTTCAGTGCTGCTGTGCAAAGAGTCCTAAATAGCCTCTGGTGGGCCTTGACCCCAGTCCCTGCACTTGTGTGCCCAGGATCAGACTTTTGAATGTGTTGAGGATGTCCCTATCCCAGAGTGCGCAAAGGATAGCATGGACTTAGTCCCAGTATAGTCTCAGCTAAGGGCAGCCCCACAAAAGATGGAAGTGTGAGCCCACCTGTCTGCATTTTCTCCAGCATAGTGGGGAGCTACCATTCTGGATGTGGGCTGTGATCATGAAGGTATGGAAAAAGAGTACCATGCACTTCTGTCTGAACTCCCTTCACCAGATCGAAGCAGTCACCCTCCAGCTCTGGTCTCATGCCCGAGCCCACACTTCATCTGTGAGCTGAATCTGTGCCTCCTGTTCCTGTTGTGACTTTAAGTGGACAAAGACTGGATGTTTAGTGCTGAGCAGGGCCTGGTACACTGTAGAGATTGCATTTCATTTACCTGCAAGCATTGTTGCCCAGTACAGAAAGTCCTCCAATGAGAACATGCTTCTATCCACCTGGGATATCAAGTTTTGGGAGGTGAGGTAGTGGCAGACTTGTAGGTATCTGTAATAACTTCCCAAAGGGGACACACGTGTCCCCTTAACGGAGTGCCAGAATCTTGTTAGTCCCTGCCAGTTCAATCTCCGAAACCCAGGGTCTGTGCATATGGGGGTGGGGTTGGGGATACAAAGTGTGGGTCCTCTATTATGCTTGTAAGTTGGCGTATCAGGTTTGTGGATTGTGAGAGGGTCTTTGCTTTCAGCAACATACGCAAGGTATGTTTCATCCGGGAGTTGGAGATTTCCAGCCAAATGCAGGATGTAAGGGATGCATGAGGTAGGGCAAAGAGCCGGACTGGGAGGGACTGCTGCCTCTCCATCTGAAGCCACCCCATGTCTCCTCTCTGCTTGGTCCAGCTGACCAGTGGTACTAGCTGGGATGTAAGGTAGTGGCGACTCATATTCAGCATGGCTAGGCCTCCCCTATTTCAAGGAAGAAACAGTAGATTTTTACAGATTCAGTGATGTCCAGAGGCCCAGATAAACCTTAGGATACCCTTCTGGTGGTGACTTCAGAAGTGTGCCTGGATCTTCACCAGAAGAGCCTGAAATAAGCATAAGAACCTTAGAGAGAGGTTCATTTTCACCAAGGCTATCCGGCCACCTATGCTAAGGGGCAAGGGTCCCACTGCTTCATGTCTGCCTGGGCCTGCCACAGCAGTTTCTCATAATTGGTTCTGAAGAGATCTGAGACATTAGGCATGACTCTCACTCTAAAGTACCATACTACATTCTGTGGTGCCCATCGAAAGGGACCGGATGCCCAGAATGTGGCTGGGCAGGTGCCTCCTAGCCTTATAGCCTCTGATTTTTCATAATTAATTTTATACCTGACCACCTCTCCGTAACTCTTCAGTTCGGTCATAAGGGCTGGTACTGAGGTCTCTGGGGAGTTGAGGAAGAACAAAGAATCATCCACATATAACAGTATCTTACGTTTCCTCCCTCCAGCCCACATTCCTTGAATTTCCAGATTCTGGTGAACTGCATTCACCAGGAGCTGTATGCAAAGTGCAGATAGGAGTGGCGAGAGGGGCACTCCTGCCTCGTGCCCTGGTGAGAAAAAGTTCCCCTGGAGACCGTGCACCTTAACTTGTTCTTGGTGCTTACGTCATCCAATGCAAAAGTCCTTCCAGACTCATCTCCTCTTGAATGCGATGTAGGAATTCCCAATTTGCCCAGAGCCCTTCTTCATATCCATAAATACTGCCAAGACAAATCCAGGGTGCTGCCTCTACCACAACAGCTTATTAAGCACCCTGCGGATATGTGAAGCAGGCAGCTATTGTTAAACCTGTTTTGTCTGGGTGAACCAGGAATCCCACCCATTTCTGTAGCCTAACCGCTAGAATTGACATGAATAATTTTAGGTCAATATTTAACAAGGAAATGGGGGTGGTAAGATCTGCATACCACGGGATCCTTATTTGGCTTTGGGATCACTGAGATGTGTGCATATTGCCAGGATGGAGGAACCTCTCCCCTTGCTGTACTCTCCTGAAAACACTTTCTAGCAGTGGAGTGAGTGTCTACAAACATTTAAAAAAATTCGGAGGCCAGTCCATCAGGGCCTGGGGATTTACCCGTGTTCTGTGGCCAGTAGCAGATTGCACTTCATGTTGGGTGATTGGGGCTCCTTTTGAACCTCCTCTGTGGGGTGGCTGAGTTTCACCTGTCTATAAAACTCATCCATTTTCTCCTGAAAGCCCTCCACCCTGTTCTGTGTGTAAAGATGCTTACAGAACCCCCCAAAAAGCAAGTTCTGTGTGGGTCTCCTTCTATATGGGTAAGGAATAGATGTAGTTTCAGGGCTTGTATAATGATATCCTCAGGCAAACAATGTTCAAAACCAGTTACACTACCAGCAAAAATAGCTTTCAAGTAATTTTTTCCCCCAAAAAAAAAAACTGGCTATTTTGAAGGGGTCACTTTTATAGGAGTCAGTACCCTGTCTGCGCAGTCGGAGCACCATATGGCTTGCCGCCTGTCTACACAACTGCTAGCTAAGCAGTTTCCTTACTCTGCTCCTGGATACACACAGAACCTCTGATGGAAGTACCACAGGGTCCCTGCCACTTTTGCCTCCAAAAGACCATTCAAATCCACCTGGCATTTCTCTGTTTGACTTGGTCATTTAAAACAATTTTATTCAAACAGCCTATTTCCCAGTTCTTGCTGCTGTCTGAGCTTTTCCCTTTTCTTGGTGGCCTTGAAGGCTGATTGTTCAGCCAGTGATCACTGCTTTCAGGCCATCCCACCATAGCATTCATGGTGGTCCCCAGTATTTATCCTTGAATTCCTCTGTTCAGGCTTCCACCATTTGATTGTATTCTGAGTCATTCAACAGTGAGACGTTCGGTCTCCAGCATGGTGTTTTCTGAATGGATGCAACTAACAGGCCCAATAAGACAGGAGCACAACCTGACCATAGAAACATAGAATTTGACGGCAGATAAGGACCACTTGGCCCACCTAGTCTGCCCATTTCCCTACCTAACGGATAAGCTGCAGATCCTAGTTAACCAACAGCCTACTTCCTCCTACCCCCCACTAGAATTGCCTTATGTCTGTCCCATGCATTCTTGAATTCCCCCACTGTTTCTGACTCTACGACCTCCTCAGGAAGGCTGTTCCATGTATCCACAGCCCTCTCTGTGAAGAAATACTTCCTCACATTACCTCTGAGCCGTCCCCCCTCTATCTTCAAATTGTGCCCCCTTGTTTTGGCACATCACTTTTTCTGAAAGATGCTACCCTCTTGGACTTTGTTGATTCCCTTGAGGTATTTGAAAGTTTCTATCATGTCCCCCCCTCTCTCCCTCCTTTCCTTGAGGCTATACTTCTTTAGTTCCAGAATTTATACAATGTCATGTTCTTGATGTCACACTGCTCTGCCACATGAATCCAGTTAGAGGAAAGAAAGAAATAGTCAATGCATGAGTAAACATTATGAGGGGAGGATCAGCAGGTGTAATCCATCACATTAGGGTGGAGGTAATGCCAGATCTCCATCATCCTGCTCTTCACGGGTGAGTCTGCGAATGCAGTTACCCACTTGAGACTCCTCCATTGCAGCTGCCCCGGATCTGTCTAAATGGGGTTATATAACCCCATTAAAATCACTGCCCACTAAGTATAGATCTGTTTGTAGGGTGCCCATGAGACTAGCTTGTCTTTCAAAAAAAAGTTAAATTCTTACCCTTTAGGTTACATAGCTACATAGACATTGTCGGCAGATAAGGACCGCTAGGCCCATCTAGTCTGCCCGTAAGCCCTAAACTTGTATGCAGTCACTGACCCTAAGTGATCAATGGCTTTTCATCACTCCCCCCCACACAGTGTTCCCTTGTGCCTGTCCCAAGCATGTTTAAACCCCTCCACTGTGCTTGCCCCCACCACTTCTTGTGGCAGACTGTTCCAAGCGTCCACCACCCTCTCTGTGTAGAAAAACTTCATCACGTTACCTCTTAATCTAACCCCCTCCAATTTCATATTGTGTCCCCTCATTCTGACATCTTTTCTACATTGGAAAAGATCCCCCACCTGCACGTTGTTTATGCCCTTGAGGTACTTGAAAGTTTCTATTATGTCCCCCCTTTCTCTCCTCTCCTCCAGTGAGTACATATTAAGGACTCTTAGTCTCTCCTTATATGTTTTGTGATGCAAACCATGCACCATCTTTGTTGCCCTTCTCTGGATAGCTTCCACCCAGTCTATATTCTTATGCATGTGTAGTCTCCAGTACTGCATGCAGTACACCAGGTGAGGCCTTACCATTGTTTTACACAATGGCATCAACACCTTCTGTCTCCTGCTAGTAATGCCTCTGCCTATGCACCCCAGCATGCCACTGGCCCTCCCTGCAGCCTTGATACCTTAAGGACATCAGATATGATAACCCCTAAGTCCCTTTCCTCTTTGGTGACAAGGTACTGAGCAATATGTTGACTAGCATACATGGGACCCCTCTGAGAGAGCCCTTGATATAAATGAATCACCCTCCAGGATCCTCAATTACTCTTTCCACCTCTAGGGAGCAGGATCAGCACACCAAAATTGCAAAACCCTGCCTGTGAGGCTGATCTTGAAAGGAGAAGTACATGGAGTCAACCCAAGACCTCCAGAGCTTGGCATATTCACTCTGTGACAGGTGCATCACTGCAGAAATGCAATCCCCACTTCCACCTTCTTTAACTCCTGTAACACTCTGTATTATGGGACTATTAAGCCCTCGGACATTGTATGTCACTACGCAGTCATCTGCCATGTTAAATGTTTTACTGTAAAACACCAGGCACCTTACCTGGGAGCCGCCATCCCATCCCATCCGTTTCACAGCACTCAGCACCCAACCAACTCTGTGTTAAATAAAAATAACTATTTACAACAGGTAGCCCTAAACACGGGATACAGTACTTCAGTGTTTTCATGACCCACCTGGGAAACTGTGGTGGTGGTGGCTAAGCCACCTCCTTCTCTAAGGTTAATCGGCCTGATGGCAGCTGTCATACTGACTGTCCCACTAGCTCGCCTCTGCATGAAGATCCCTCAGTGGCTTCTCAGAGTGCATTGGGCACACTATTGCGATGAGTTGGAGTGTCTCATACAAGAGACTCCTCCACTTTGTTGCTCCCTGATCCAGTGGTTGGACTGCTCCAATCTAGAGACGGGGTTCCTGTTCTTCTGGGTATCGCCCTGCCTGGTGATGACCACAGTTGCCTTGGGTTTGCATTGGGGTGCCCATCTGGGCCTCTTCGGAACTCAGGGCAAATGGACCCCTCTGGATATAGTTCTGCATGGCAACACTCTGGAGGTGAGGGCTGTTCTGCATGGCTTATAGGTAATTGCCACGGCACCCTCCTTCTGGGGAACTAGCTGCTGATCTGTACAGACAATATTTCGGTAATGTATTACATCAACTGACAGGTCAAAGTACATCCTGTGTAGAAACATGATGAAAGTTTGGCACTGGGTGGTAGAAGGAAGCATATTTCTGTCTGCAGTGTTCCTACCCATTACCTTTAACACACTGGCAGATCACCTCAGTCAGTCCCATGCAAAGTGCCACGAATGGGAACTCTCAGACTCCATCCTGGATGATCTTTTCAAAAAAATGGGGTCATCCAGACATAGTCCTGTTTGCATCACCATACAATACAAAACTGCCATGTTTCTGCTCACTCACCCCAGATCCTGGAGTTTTCTGGTGAGATGCATAGTCCCTCTTCTGGAGAGGGAGGTTTCTATATGCCTTTTTCCCTATTCAATCTGATACAGAGGGTTCTGATAAAGCAACAGGCCGCACCAAACTCCTTAATTCTGGTGGCCCCGTGCTGGCCCAAACAAGTTTGGTTTCCTCTGCTCCAGCAACTGGCAGTGGACCTCCCCCCATCCTGTTCCCCCTGCATGGACTTTTGACACAGGAGCAGGGTGCTCTAGTGTACCTGGATCTGCAATCTGTGCGCCTGCACATGTGGCTCCTGGACATAGAGCTCTCCCACTTCGGGGTCTCCCCAGCAGTTTCTCATATTCTTCTGGTGGCTAGAAAGCCATCTACATGGTGCACATGCTCTCAAAAATGCAAACATTTTACAGTTTGGTGTACTGCTCATGCCAAGAATCCCTTTACATGTCCAGTCCTTACTGTGCTGGACTACCTCTTGTCCCTTAAGAAATCGGGACTAGGGTATTCATCTATTAGGGTTCACATGGCCGAAGTGTCAGCATTTTATACCCTTACAGAAGTCAAGACAGTGGCCCAGATGGAGGTTTCCCGTAGATTCTTAGGAGGTATTGTTTCACCCCTTGGTCCCTGATATGGTTCCAGTGTGGGACTTTAATTTGGTCCTACATACCCTGACTGCTCCTCTCTTCAAGCCTGCTGCTACTTGTGAACTGTGCTTCCTCTCTTGGAAGACACTGTTTCTATTGGCCATGACGTCGGTAAGACATATTTCAGAGTTGCAGGCTCTGGTTGCAGACCCATCTTTTATTATTTTTCACTAAGATAGTTACATTACGTACTAATTCTCATTTCCTTCCAAAGGTTGTATCTGAGAAAACACTAAATCAGACTGTTGACCTTCCTGTTTATTTTTCGTCTCCCATGGCTAGTGGGGAACATCGTTTACCTATGTTAGACTTCATGGAATATAGTATTCCTCCATGGTTAGTAGTGAATGTTGTCTGCACACACTTGACATGTCAGAGGTTATATTGGTACTGTGATTGTACTAAGGATTGTAGGAAATTCTCTTAACTGTTTGTGGCTTTCGCCACCAGAATGGTGTGCTCCCTTATTTCTAATATTTATCATTTCTAATGGGACAAGCAACAAAGGGTAGTGGTAAATAGAGTTCACTCCAAGAAAGGGAGGGTGACTACCGAGGTGCAGCAAGGATCAGTACTGGGACCAGTCCTCTTTAATATCTTTATAAGCAACATTGCAGAGGGGCTAGAAAAGAAGGTATGTCTTTTTGCAGGTGACATAAAAACCTGCAATAGAATAGAATAGAATAGAATGGGGGGTGGAAAAAATTAACAGAGATCTACTTAAGCTTGAGGAGTGGTCTAGAAAGTGGCAACTAAGTTTCAATGCAAACAAATATAAAATCCTTCACTTGGGGTGTAGAAACCCAAGGTCAGAGTACAAAATGGGGGGGGGGAGTGGTATTGGAGATCACCAAACAGGAAAGAGTCCTCAGTGTTACCATACCTGATGACCTAAAGGTGGCCAAACAGTGTGACAAGGCAGTGAGGAGAGCCAGTGGGATGCTAGGGTGCATAGGGAGGGGTATCACCTGCAGAAAGAGGGAAGTGGTGATACTGCTATATCAGTCTCTGGGGAGACCCCACCTAGAGTACTGTGTTCAGTTCTGGAGTACTCATCTCGAAAAGGACATAGACAGAGTTGAGGTAGTACAGAGGAGGGCAACTAAAATGGTGTGGGATCTGCATCAAAAACCGTATGAGGAGAGACTGAAGGATCTCAATAGGTACACACTGGAGGAAAGGAGGGAAAGGGGGATATGATAGAGACTTTCAGATACCTTAAGGGTATAAATAAGGTTCAAGAGGGAAGCCTTTTTCAGAGAAAAGGATGCACAAGAACAAGGGGTCATGTGATAAAGTCGGAGGGGGTGGAATCAGGGGAAATGTAAAGAAACACTTCTTCACAGAAAGGGTTGTGGATGCCTGGAACAGCATCCCTGAGGAGGTGGTGGGAGAAAACTCTGTAATGGAACTTAAGAAGGCATGGGATAGGTATAAGGGAACCTTAGAAGCAAGGAAGGGGGGGAAGCCAGAGATCAAGTAGGGTCTATGGTGTGACAGTAGGTCGGGAACATAGACAGACTAGGTAGGCCAAACGGTCCTTATCTGCTGCCAAATTCTATGTTTCTATTCAGGGCCTTTCCAAATGGTTGGCCTGCTGCATTACATTTATTTCCAGAAGAGTGGTCAGGAGCTTCCTGGTCCTTACAGTAGTAGGCAGGCAGGCTGTGCTACACAGTCACTACTTGAAGAAATAGGTAGCACACGTTGCTCCAGGTTAAAATTCTTTAATATTAAAAAAAAAACAAAAAAAAAACAGTAGCACAGTTACAAGACCTTGAAAACGAAAAGGCAGTCCAGACTTTCTCAAGTCATTTTGAGTACACTAATTATCACTCACAATTGCAAGACACCATCCAAAAACAGGATGTGAGGATTGAAAAAGTTAAAAGGAGCAAATTCGAAAGAGACGGGAGGGATTATGCAGAAGGTCGCATTTTTAAAGGGGACAGGAAATGTTTTGTAATTGGCAGCATAGGATTGATACTGAGCTAATGGACTTTTCGTCCTAGATGCTCGCCATCTGTATCTCTAGGTTCTAATTTTATTTGTGTATGTAGTTAGTAATGCTCCTATTTACAGAAATTAAATCCACACCCCCAAATGATCCATATTTAACTGCAACTGAATGAACACCCGTTTGAAAAACTGAGTTTTCAATTGTTTCCTTTTTATGGACAGCATTCTGTTACAGTTCTTTTCATGGAACTAGTAATTTGGAGTTTTTACTATGCCATTGTTTGTGTACAGAATGCAAAGTATGAGCTAGTGTCCTATTAGAACCATGTTCAGAGTTCTGAGCTCAAACCGTGACATAGTTAACATTCCAGATCACTGATCCTGTGAAGAGAACTGTAGCAGAATGCTGCCCATAAAAACAAAACAATGGAAAATACAGTTTTCCACATCACATTTTATTTAGGTAAAATTACATATGGATCATTTGTGGTATGAATATCATTTCTGAAACTAGGGAACATCATAAACAGTTGCTAATTAGAAATCATCTCCTGTCCTCTTTAAGTGGAAAAAGCAACCGCAATTTCCAAAAAAATCTATTCTTAAAAAAATCTAATATGTCCCATTCCCCCACTGCCTCTACTGGTCCTGGTGGTGTGTATACAAGTGGTTCGGAGTCTGACAACGCATACAATCCTTTTTTGTAGACAGCGGTCAGGAGGAGCTCCCACTGAACCAGGAAGCCTTTGTGGTCCAACAGTTTGCCTTGGGAACTTGAACTCCATTCACCGCCCCCACCCCTCAATCTACATCAGTGCCAATAACCATAACAGCACAACCAACCATGACAGCACAACCTATGATACAACTGCCAGAGAAATCGTTGAAACGCAGTCCAAGGATTGCCTGGGTCAAGAAAGACGCACAAGGCGAGGCACAAGAGGGTAGTGGAGGTGGAGGCAGGGGAAACAGGAGGGACAGACTTCAGTGCAGACGACCCCAGGGGAACAATCACTGCAGATGAGGATACAGGTATTAGAGGATGTCAATAACATCATTATCAATATTTCAGATTATCAGTTGTCAGATACAGAATACAAAGTGCTAAAAGACGGTCCATCTTTTGCACCAACCCAGAATCTTAATAAATCTGACACCATTGTTGACTTTGACAGATTTACAAGGAAGTTACATCTTAAAGCTTTCTTTTTTAAGAAAAATTAGAATAATCAGTTACCAGATACTTCTTTGCAGAATACTCAGGATTTACCATCATGTACAGAAACTGAGTTTGAAAATGGTGGTTCTAAGCCGGCCCAGTAGCACTGGAGGTTGAAACGCTGGTCACTACACCTCATGCCATGCCAGCGACTGCAATTCGGGAACAAGCCTGGGTCACCGGGGGTCGGCAGGGAGAGAGGATCGAGTGTCCGGAGGACTGCCTCCTCTCTCGGGGACTGTGCCCCTGCTCATTGATTGCCTCCTGTGGTGGCTGGAGGGCAATATGAGATGGACGATGTACCAATGTCCTTACGTTGATAGGGGAGGGGGATGGGAGAAAAAGAAGAAACACGGAGCCTGGCAGGTTCAATGATGGCCCCACATCTCTGAGGGCCACCCCTGGTATCTGGAGTGGGTCTCTGGGGAGGGGTGGAAAAGCCGGTGACCTCTTCCATGGCCCCACCATGGGGGGCAGTCCACGGGGAATCTTCCAGGGGCAGGCTGAATAGGGGAGCATTTCTTTATTCTATTTCATTTTTGTTGACCGGGTAAGTGCACTAGACAAATCCTGCCCATTTTCAGGCACGACCCGGGGGAGGGGGATACAGATGAATGCCAACTGACCTTGAACCAGATGAAACTGTTGGTGGTATTTCCCAGTGAATGAGGGATATTTGGACAGGACACCGGGGAAATTCCCCTACTCTTTTCGATAAGTGCCATAGAATCTTTAACATCCACCTGAACTACCGCCAATCCAGGCAGATGGGACCTCAGTTTAACGTCTCATCTGAAAGACCGGAGAGCGAGTTCTTCCCTGAGGAGGACCACAACCACCTGCCAGGGGCTCTAAGGAAGATAAACTCTCTCTCTCATATATATATATATATATATATATATAAGAAAATGGTGGTTCTAATGAATTCAAAATAAAATCTACCTTCATTCCACCATCGAATGTGACAGTGTCCATTTTTGAAAAAGTCTGTCTTCAGGAACTTGAAAATCTGAATGTACCAACAGCACATTTTCAGAACTCTTCCAATGAGGAAATACTTGCCATGAATAGTTTACGTAACAACATGAACATTATTTTGAAACCAGCAGACAAGGGGGGATCTATTGTCGTTTGGAATAAAATGGATTATGAGTAAGAAATGCTCCTACAGCTACCTGACACTGAATGTTACACTGTTCTGTCTGGAGATCCTTCCAACTTGCACAAAAAAGAAACTGACATCCTGTTTTATGAAGCACTATGTAATGGCATCATTGATTTAGACACTCATAATGTTTTACAAGTATCACATCCGGTTCGGGCAATGCTTTATGTTCTCCCAAAGATCCACAAATGCCTGACTAAACCAGTCGTGTCCAGTTTGGGTTCCATCACAGAACCCCTTGCGCCTTTTGTGGACTATCATATTAAGTCATTGGCACAGAATACTCGATCGCACCTGAAGGACACCACAGATTTATTGAACTTTCTACAAGAGGTGGAAGTGAAATCTGACTGGCACTTTGTTATAATGGATGTCAGAGCACTATATACGAACATCCCTGACACTGAGGGCTTAGAAGCTTTGGAGTCCATTTTATCAACTCTAACTGAATATCCAGCATCATTTACAGAATTCATCCTATCTTTAACAGAAAAAGTCCTTACTTGTAACACCTTCATATTCAAAGATCGGATGTACCTACAAAGGAAGGGGGATGGCCATCGGGGCAGCAATGGCCCTCAATTACACAATTCTATATATGGTTATGAGGGAAGATGAACACATTTACAGTGACAGTAATCCATTTTTAGAAAAGATCGACCTTTATAAACGTTACATTGATTACCTGTTCTTCATATGTAAAGGTTCGATTTTGAAGCGAAAAGCCTTTGTTAATTATCTGGAATCTACAAATGTTAACCTAAGGTTTGAAGTGACTTTTGATCTGCAACAGGTTAATTTCTTACATCTGACAATTTCAAAGGGTCAAAATGGAAATGTTAACACACAACTATATAGGAAGCCTATGGACAAGAATTTTGTTACATTTCCAGAGCTGTCACCTAACACATGTGACTACAAACGTCTGCCTCGGTCAATTCATATGAGCTAAATGAAATTGCTCAGAAGAAGGGGAATGTCAGCAACATGCAAATAATCTTAGCCATAGATTTGAGGAGAGGGGATATAATAAAGCCATTATTGCAAAAGCAAAAAATAAAGTTGACATCATGGACAGAAACAACTTCCTTACACATAGCAACAAATCAAACAATGCCAATAGTAGAAATAAAACTCACCTTTTCATCACGACATTTAGCCCACAGTCCCACCTTATTAGGGATGTCATTCTGTGGAACGGGCATATTCTCAGCAGTGAGAGGAAATTGCAACTTGTGGTCTACAGTCGGGGCACGAACTTAAAGGGAAACTAACATGTAAGATTAAAATAATCAGCATTGTTACCAATGGAAATCTGCATTACATAAGTTATTGACCAAACCCGTAACACTTAGGGCCAGAATTATAACACATTCAGTTTCCCCTCCCTTTATAGCTGCAGGCATCCATTTTCTAAATTACAGGCACAGGAAATTACATCACATCAAGGGAAAACACATATAACTGATAAATCTTTTAACCAGGAGAGGCACACTAAGCCAAAGCTTGATTCCAAGTGTGACCTGAGAGCACAAGAAAGTTAAGTGAATTGTTCAGGGTCACACAGTAATGCAAATGGGGACTGTGGGATTCAAACCCAGATCTCTAGGTTTGCATTTCAGAGCCTTAAACCACTGCGCTATACTGCTTCCTTGAAGATAAGAGGAAAAGAAAACAATAAATGTTTTTACCCAGTCCATGGGGATGTGAACTTGTCTCTAATTTTGAAGGGGTTGCAATAAACAAAAGTTGTGTGCTGCCAGTGCCAGCAGTTTCCGAGCTCCTTTGGGGTTCTATTGCTTTGTACAATGTTTTGTGACATTATAGTTTAGTAAAATGTTTAGTGCCTGTGTGATTTGCAGAATATTCTCCTACTATGGTAACACAGCAAATAATTTTTATTCTTGTACCTATTTAGTTCCAGTATTTGTTAGCACTTAAGTAGTTGTGTTTTAATTTTTGTGTTGGCTCGCACTTGCGCGGCCAACATTTTGCATTAGTAGCAGATTTGGAGGTGCAGTCACTGTTGGGCGAATGCAGGCCACGCATCAGTAGGTGCATCCCTCATTCCCCAATAAGCCAGCATGCAGGTACCACACCAGGAATACATAATGTGGCGACAACATCTAAGAAATGGTCCACTGCAATGACAGCCAAGCTCGTCATGCAGCGGCACCAAAACACGCCCTCCCTACGTGCCTTTCCTGGTGAAGCCCTTCCAGTTAACATGGCAGCACTGACTGCCGCCCGCGTGGAAACCGACTTCAGGGTGCCCAGTCCCCGATGGCATTTCCAACCCACGTCGTTTTGCCAGCGGGGCCACTCCCCATTGACATATTCACCCTCCCCATTTCAAGTGTTAAGGGTGCCTAACCTCGGCATCACATGTCCCCTTCTCAGTTTAATTCTTGCTGACGGGAGCTTTCCACTCTGTCGGCATAATGTCCCTCCCCATCGCATAATGTCCTCCACCCATTTGTTGTGTACCAACTCCCCCAAACAAAAACACTCAGGTGGCATGCTGGGAGCCACCCAGCGTGCCAAATGCCCCTGTGAAAGAAACCGCCCTGCAATGTTTTTTTTTTTTAAATGGTCCTCGTCGACTCCGTGACCTCCCCCAACCCACACCCACCCTCTGTGCACCCTGCCTCCCCACACCCCCCACCCCATACTTACCTCCGGAGCCCGGCGCAATGATCTTCGTTGGACTGGGATCATGTCTGCACTCTTCAAAGCCAACCGCGAACTGAAGTAATGCCAGTAAGCTGTATAATGGCATAAATAGGGCTTTTTCAACTTTGATGCATATCTTGGGCATTTTTGAATTTTGGCACCAAATTTTCAACATAGGGTTATTGGGACCCCTCATGAATTCAGTCACTGTCATGACATTATTGGTCCCGAAGGGTGATTTTGCAGTTACTGCATGGAATCACCTTTCGGGACCGATTAATGAAACGACAGTGCCACTGTTCATGAGGTGGGCTCTCAAAAAGCCTATGTTGCAAATTTGTTGGGAAAAAAAATGGCTGTTTTACAAGCGTGCGTTGCGCAGTTTCCATGCACGCTCGTAAGTTCGTTAATTTATAATATTTTCATTCCAGATTTTCAAAATTGGCATTTTTCCACACCTCCTTATGAACAGTACAGCTGTGATTTTTGCATATCCTAGCCAAATGTGTTTTTGCGTCTGGCGCAGAATAAGCATGATCGCTGTGCGAAATCAGTTTTAGGACAGTCTGAAAAATGACAGTGACACTGTTCATGAACAGAGGTCCTAAAATGCCTATGTTGAAATTGGTGACCTAAACATACATACAATGACTGTGTTACAGCGCGTGCATGGCGCAGTTTCCACGCACCCTTGTAACTTCGCAAATTTGCAATATTTTCATGCCAGATTTTCAACACTGGCAATTTTTCCCACCTTCTTATGAACAGTACAGCTGTCATTTTTCACAGCCTGCCCAAAATGTGTTTCCACACCTGTGGCACACAATGGCATGGTCGCTGTGGGAAATCAACTTTTGGGACAGATCAACAAAATCGCAGCATCACTGTTCAGGAGGGGCAGGTCCCAAAATAACTATGTTGAAAATGTGGCTAAAAATATCCCCAAAATAATTGGGCTATGTACATGCGTTACGCAGTTTCTATGCATGTTCATGACTTCACCAATCTTTCATATTTTCACTCAGATTTTCAACATTGCCATTTTTTTACACCTCCTCATGAACAATACAATTGTCGTTTTTCACATGCTGCCCAAAATGTGTTTTCGTCCCTGTGTCGCCAAATTGCATAGCCGCTGTGCAAAACCACATTTCAGCTAACAAAATGATTGCGACGCTCTTCATGAGGTGGGGTCACAAAAAGCCTATGTTGAAACTCTGGAGTGAAAATACCAACAAACGCCTACGACATTAGGGTTTCCAACTGTAACACCCCACCCTGTAGAGACTGCCAGGCGTCAGGGGTGTGACTTGGGATCATTGGTTGTAATGCTCACGCCATTCCACCCCCACCCCCCACCCTGTAGCCAGTGGCAGGCATCAAGGTGTGCCTTGGAGTGTTTGGCCGTAAAGTTCACCCCATCCTCCTATATTACACCTATCTCAGCATATTTCCTTATGGAATGGGGTAAGTATAAGGCCCAAAGACTCCAAAGCACATCATGACACTTGTCAGTGTCTACAGGGTAGGGTGAGGCCCATTCTCCCATACTGCACCCATCTCAGCGTATTTCCTTATGGAATGGGGTAAGTATAAGGCCCAAAGACCCCAAAGCACACCACGACACTTGTCAGCGTCTGCAGGATAGGGTGAGGTAGAATGGCATGAGCGTCATAGGTGATGCCCCAAAGGCACACCCCAATGCCGTCAGCCTCTGCAGGGTGAGGGTGGGATTGGTGTCAGTTCAATACTTCACTGCCATTCCTGTTATGCATCTTTAACTCCAGCACTGCCAATGCCAGCGAGACAACATTTGGCATTGACAAATGCTTGTTTTTGTTGGCATCCTATTCTGTCATTTGTAGGAGTGTGATCTAATGGCTAGAGCACAAGCTTGGGGCCCAGGAGATGAGAGTTCTAAACCTCAGTAAAGTCAAATACTAACTGTGTGACCTTGAGTAAGTCACTTAATCTCCCAGTGCTCCTGTCCACCTAGCAGCAGAAATGAATAGCAGCAGGACACCACTGGAAATAAGAAGACACATCTCAGCTAGACTGTCCTGGGTAAATAAGTTGTAAATAAATAATGGTTAGTGTGTGATAGGATAGATGGCTGTCAGTAGAGGACCCTTCTGAACATACGTGCCAGAACCTATAGGTGTGGGGGGTGGACCCCCCCACTTTTGCCCATGAGCATTCAAAGTGCCTCTTTAATGCATGCAGTGTCAGAAGGGAAGCAATCACAGTCTCTTATTACACACACACACACACACACACACACACCCTCACTTTTCCCCATGTTCCAGCACTACTCCTTCTGAAAGTTGCAAAATAAAAAACAATCTTTATTTAAACACCATCCAGAAATAGGTTTCCTTCACCAAAGTAAAAGAAAAAAAAAAGCAGATTTTTTTTTTCATTTCAAGATTCCAACTGTTTCACTGTCTTTCCAGCAGGAAATCTCCAGTAGCCCCCTTCTTTTTTAGATAAAACCTTTTCACTTCCCTGATGCTCCCAGGTGCAATCACTAAATTATTAAGTGGCTGGTTGTGACAGCTCTCAAGAGGCCCAACTCTTCTTTTCCTCTTACCTTTAAGGAAGCAGTATAGTGCAGTGGTTTAATGCTCTGAGCTGCAGACTTGGAGATCTGGGTTTGAATCCCACAGTCTCAACTTGCATTATTATGTGACCTTGAGCAAGTCACAACTTTTTTGTGCTCTCAGGTCACACCTGGAATCAAGCTTCTGCTTAGTGTGCCTCTCCTGGTTAAAAATGTATCAGCTATATGTGTTTTCCCCTGATGTGATGTCATTTCCTGTGCCTGTGATTTAGAAAATGGACGTCTACAGCTATAAAAAGTGTTACGGGTTCGGTCAATAGCTTATGTACAGTAGATTTCCATTGATAATATTAATTAATTTAATCCTACATGTTAGTGTCCCTTTAAAGGACAACCTTCTGCATACTTTATATTGGGATAGCCCTTCCACCAAACATAGTGACATGACCTTCCCGGTGGAAACTTTTAAATGTGTCAACTGTATTTTTTGAAAATTTATTTCAGTCGGTAAATCTTTTCAAAATCCTGTAACCAAGGAGACATATGACATCAGGTATTTTTGCATGTGAAATACAAGTAACATTATTTATTTAGCCACTTGCACAAAACGCCCATCTTTTTATGTTGGCAAGACCAGACAAAAATTCAAGGATGGGATTGGCCAGCACATTCAAAGTATTTCTAAACTAGATGGCATTAGTGCCACCCAAACAGACGGGTAGTGATCATCATTTTTGTTTTCAAATAATTGAAAGATTATATGAATGTCTAAGGGTGGGAGATTTTGATAATAAATTGCACGAGAGAGAAACCTTTTGGCAATATAAGCTAAAATCATTCACTCCCCCAGGACTAAATGAGTCTTTTCAGCTGTCCCCATATATATGAATATGAAATTATGAATTTAAGAAAATGAGAATTTTTTCTGTGGTTTTTCTGAAGTGTACTTTTATAATAAGAGTCCACATATATATGTTTATCCTATGACAACTTTGTATTTATTTATCTATTCTGTATCAAAAACCTTTTTTTATCCTCCCCCCCCAATCTTGTGTTTCGTTCTTTGCTTCCTCTTTTGCCTCCCCAACCCCCTCCTTTCTTCCTGGTCCCTCTATCTCCTCTTTTTCTATTCTCCTTTGTCTCTCCCCCCCCCCACTTGTATGTTTTGTGATCTTATTTTGGTACACTGGTGCTTTATTGTGTATTTTTTACATTAGCATCACCAGTGCAGGGTCCTTCATGCCTCTCTTTTGATGGAGTGGTGAACTTATTTATGTATCATTTGTGTATTTATTTTGTGGTTGTTTTGTCACTTTAATTATGCACTTTAAAAGTCACAGTTCACCACTATCCTATCAGCCTTGAGAAAGTGCTAGGTTATGCGTGAAAACGTTCGGCTGTTACGGGAGGGGTGTCTTGTAACTGTGCTGCTGTTTTTTTTTAACATTAAAGATTTTTAACCTGGAGCAACGTGTGCTGCCTATTTCTTCAAGTAGTGAATGTGCAGCCAAGCCTGCCTGCCTGCCTGTTACGTTAAATACATATTTTGCTTTTGGCTCCAGTCTGTGTTGTTTTTGCAGTTGTTCTCTTGTGCTTCTAGCTTCCTGGTCCCGTCTGTTCTTACTCCACTCCTAGAGTTGCTGCTTCAATGGCTTGTTTTCACAGTGTGTCTGTTGTTCACATTTGTGCTGCTTCCACTTGGAGTACACTTCACATGTTCACAAAACATTTCAGTCTGGACATCGTCTCTCGTAAACGTGCCAGGTTTGGCCTTACTGTCCTACAAGGCCTCCTTACTCAGGGTAAGATCCCTCCTTCCTCCTTCAGTGCTTTAGTACTGCTTGATAATCATTCCATGATGTGGCTCAATGGAGGGAGATATCCTCAAAGAAAATAGAATAGTAACTTACTTTAACATACAGATATTCAGGAGAATCTCCTCCACTGAGCCACAGCTCTCCCTCCCTCCCTCCCTCCTTCCCCCTTTTTGGGTGGCTGGTAGTTATTCTGCCTGCTCTCACATGCTAGTTCCCTTGTTATGCTTAGTAATGCCATTATAATACTTAGGTTTCCATATCCTCTTCTGTGTGCTTCGCTTGGTTCTGGTTGGTTTGGTCCCTGCCAGTTTGGTGATCCTCCGAGCTTGCTTCTGTCTGGGAACTGAGGCATAGTGGGTCTGCCCATGTAATAAAGGGGGTGACAATGCACGTCGCTGTGGACAGCCCCAGCTAGCAAAGGTTTCCTGGTAGTCCTGTCACCGACTTCTTACAGTTCTATGATGTGGCTCCATAATTGAGATTCTCTCAAAGATCTACTGTTAAAATAAGTAACTATTCTTTTTCTTTATGAAGTAATAAAATTGCGTAATACTGTGTGTGTTGGTTACAGTGGACTAGCTAGTGCAGTATATATCTGTTCTTTAGAATGCCCCCACCTGTCATGCTGTCACTCTCTCTCATAAGAGGTTAAGAAGTTCTTAACAGAATGTTTTGTTGAACATCTTTGCACAGGGTAGTCCACATTAACTGATCTCAGCCAGTTTACAAGTCCCTGGTTTCTAAGATAAGATTGTGCATTCTAGATCTTCTGGCAGCCTAAGGGATAATATAAACAAAGCTAGTCTAATATACAAAACAGTACCATGGTGTGACCTCCTGTGAGGACAAGGATTTGGTCTTTCCATTACAGATGCCTGCATCTTACGCAGAAACTTTGAGTTTTCTAATAAACAGAAGGGTTTTAACCAGTCCCGTTTTAAAGGTTGTACATCAGTTCTCAGAGGACTACTATATTCCAGCATTCCCAATACCACTGTCATCCTTGTTGATTGTCTGTTGCCAATCATTTTGAAGAGTGAAAGGAACATTTATATATACAGTTACAGTTTTGCATATGGTTCCAAGAGTGCCTTCTCATAGTAGCACAGTAACTTAGCCATTTAAGGTCAGAAGTCTATCATGTCCACCTGTACTTCATAAGTAGTTATGGATAAGTGTAAGGGGCAAACTTGTACTAATCTCAAGTCCATCATATGACAGAATCCTGGCTAGTACAGCTGAGATGCAATATCTCCTTTTCAGCGGGGGTCCTGACTGCTCAGCATCGCTTCGCAGTTCTCTCACTCAAAGATATAGAGAAGGCACTCTTAAACCATAATTATAACAAGCATTTGTCAATGCCAAATGTTTGCTTGCTGGTATTAACATTAGAAATGCAGGCGTTAGACAGATGCAGAATAGGAATGGCAGTGAAGTATTGAACTTCACGCCAACCCCACCTCCATCCTGTAGAGATGGACAGGCATTGGGGTAAGTGTTTGGGTCATCTTCCATGACAGTCATGCCATGTCACCTCACCCTATTCTGCAGACACCGACATGTGTTGAGGTGTGCCTTGGGGTGTTTGTCTTTACAGTCACCCCATTCCATTAGGACATACACTGAAATGGGTGCAGCATAGGAGAATGGGGTGAAGTCTGGGGCCGAAGAGTCCAAGGTATACCTCGATGCCTGTCAGTGGCTGGGGGTTGGGGGTGGGATGGCATGAGCAGTACAGTCTGCAATCCAAAGGCACACTCCGATGCCTGTCAGTCTGTACAGGGTGGGACGTTATGGTTAGAAACCCTAACACCTTGGGCGTTTGTTGGTATTTGCACTACAAATTTTCAATATGGCCTTTTTGTGACCCCACCTCATGAAACCATTTGGGACCTCTTCTCATGAAGAGTGGCAGTGTGAGTTTGTCAATGTGTCCCGAACTTTGAGTTCCAACAGCGACCGTGCCATTCTGTGCCGCCACATATGTGAAAATGCAGATCGGGCAGGATGTGAAGAATGACATAGGAAGGTATGAAGAGATGGCAATGTTGAAAATCTGTAGTGGGAATATTAAAAATGCTCACACTTTTGAGCATACATGGAAACTGTGCAATGCATGAGCGCAACACAGTCATTTTATGGACTTTAATCGCCAAATTTTCAACATAGGCATTTTAGGACATCTGCTCATGAATAGTGTCACTGTGATTTTCTTAATGTGTCCCGATCACTGATTTCCCACAGCGACCACGCTATTCTGCGCCGGAAGTGCAAAAACACATTTCGGCTAGGATGTGAAAAATTACAGCTGTACTGTTCATTAGGAGGTGTGTAAAAATAGCAATTTTGAAAATCTGGAGTGAAAATATTACAGATGTACGAAGTTATGATCATGCGTGGAAATTACGAAATGCACGCTCATAACACAGTCATTTTATGGACTTTTGTCACAGAATTTTCAACATAGGCATTTTAGGATCTCTGCTCATGAACAGCATCACTGTGATTTTCTTAATGTGTCCCAAACACTGATTTCCGACAGCGACAGCGTTATTCTGCGCCGGAAGTGCGAAAACACATGTCCGCCAGGATATGAAAAATGACAGCTATACTGTTCATAAGGAGGTGCAGAAAAATGGCCATGTTGAAAATCTGGAGTGAAAATATTGCAAATTCGCGAAGTTATGAGCGTGCGTAGCAACTGCGCACGCACGCTCGTAAAACAGTCATTTCTTGGATTTTTCCACGAAATTTGCAACATAGACTTTTTGAGAGGCCACCTCATGAACACTGGCACTGTTGTTTCGTTACTCGGTCCCGAAAGGTGATTCCATGCAGTGACTGCGAAATCTCCTTTCAGAACTGAATAATGGCATGGCAGTAGCTGAATTCATGAGGAGGGGTCCCAGTAATCCCATGTTAAAAATTTGGTGCCAAAATTCCCCAAAATGCCTGAGATATGCACCAAAGTTGAAAAAAAACTATTTATGCCATTATACAGCTTACCAGCATTTCTTCAGTTCGCGGTCGGCATTGAAGAGTGCAGACGTGTTCCCGGTGCACCGAAGATCATCGCACTGGGCTCTGGAGGTGAGTATGAGGTGAGGGGGGTGTGGGGAGGCATGGTGCACAGAGGGTGGGCGCGAGTTGTGAGGCAGGGCCACTGGACTCAACAAGGGACTGTTTTCTGATTTACAGGTAAAACCAAAAAAACCATTGCAGGACTTTATTTTTTTTTTTAACAGGGACATTTTGCACGCTGGAGTGGGCTCCCAACATGCCACCCGAGTGTTGTTTAAGGGGGGGCAACTGTAGCTGATGGGGGATTGGGCATCCCCGTCGGCACATACGGGGGGCGCAAGAGCCGAGGGGGAGTGGGCACAAACCTACTGTTTCATTGGGGGGAACATTTTGCCGTTGGGGAGTAGGCTCCCCCGTCGGCAAATTAAACTGGGAAGGGGGGACATTATGCCTGATTGCTGCAGCTAAAATGTTACAAGTTGGTGGCACTTTTGGAAGCCAATGTCATCAGCACACTGTGTCTCCATTGGTCCACCAGTGCCAAGCCCCCAAATACAATTCCTCCGTTGGCTGTCACAGTGCCGCGCCTCCACAACCTGCTTCTCTCCTAAGCTGCCACATAATGTTTCTTGCACATGCGTACAAGCAAACATAAAAAGGGTCTGAGAAATAGAGATTTCTGATTGGTTATAAGCATTCTATCGGCCTTATGTGAATCTTTTGTTAATATAGTTGTAGGGCCTAAATCACGTGCATAACATGGCAAAACATTATTTAAACAAGCTTTTTGCCAGTGCCAAACATGTTTGCCTGCATGGTACCCTTACGGTTTGCCGAAACTCACTATCCCAACACTGACCTGCCCGGGCAATATTGTCCAACAGGTTCAGTATCCAGATAGTGAGTATCTCAGCAGTAGAAAACCCGACAGATGTTTACAGGGGTAAGGTAGTGGATGCGATGGCTTGCTACTTTACCCCTGTTGATCGGATCCAAAAACTGGAGGAATCGGGAGGCTGGGCAAGCTACCCCAGTGGTGTTGAGGACTAAGCCACTGGCAGCTCAGCCAGCATGCTCTGGGAGGCATGGGTTCTATCCCGCGCTGCGTCCTGCAACATTTTAAAAGTTTAAACCCCCGTAACTATATTTTGTAACTCCAAGGTCCACTAGCCCTCGGAGTTATTTATTTTAGTTACGGGGGGTGGGGTGGCTTGGGGGGGCAAAGCCCCCCTAATTGCATTTTCTATTTTTCAAGCAGATGCCTGAAATCGTATTTTTGGGCATCTGATTGATTCAGGAGCATGGATTTCGTGCCAGTGGGGTTGGTGTCCCGAGACTCAGGATACTGAGTTTAGGGATGCCATAGTATATCCCTTCCATGTGTTTATAAGTTAGAACAACAGTGTCTTGAAGTGGAGTGTAGACCTTTATTTTGCAGTTTACAGTAACCAGTCTTTTGTGGACTTTTGGTTCTACCAGGCTAAGGGGTATAGGCCATGTGCACGCCAGGGCAGTTAGCACAAAGCCTGATCAGGGACTGTATTCAATTAGTGTGCTTTGATTAGAGCACGCTGTGTGGTGCATAGTGACTATGCACTATACTGACACTGCTCCAGACTAAATATATGATCCACAGGAGCCCAGTGGAGAAAGTGCGACCCAAACGGAATACCACCAATGCTCCTGTGTATGCATATTCAGCTTTATCTTGCTAATAAGCTAGTTAGGCCTGCAAGGCGCTATGGGCCATTTGCATGCCCATTATGGTCTCATTAGCATGTGTGCCTGCCCCCCCACCAAGCACCCATCCTTTAATTGTTTTGAATATTCTTTAATATTCTTGGTGGTCTAATTGCCCCCGCCCCCGTGAGGCATCCAACCTCCTCTCAACCCCTCCCCACTTAGAACCCTGTTCCTCACAGCCCCCTCACTCCAGTGGCTAAGCTGAACTGCAGCAGTAGTGACAACGACTGGCACAGCCCTCCACTCACCACCTTGGCAGGCCGCCATCTGTCATTGAGCAATCGGGAGTATTGTAGAAAAGGCATTTGACTGTCAATGTGCAGTCAGGAGTACTGTAGGAATAGCTATTGGTACAATACTCGCAGATGCTCACTGACAGTAAGATAGCAGCCGGCTGAGGTGGTGAGCGGAGGTACAGTATGTGTCAGAGGCCATCACTACTGCGATTGTTTGGCTTATGTGATCAGGTCAAGGGGTTGTGGGGAGGAGGGTTCTGAGTAGGTGAGTTGCGAGGGAGTCAGACGACCTTCTGAGGGTCGGGGGTCCACTAGACCAGCAGGTATATTCCAGACAGGTACAGTACGGTTGATCGCTTTTACAGTGTATTTGACCAGGAGGATAGAGCAACTTAGACGCAGCCTCTGTTCAGTGGTCTTTTGCTGTAGTGTCCATTTTTGAGACATTCTGATGTTGTATTTACCCAAAATAGCAGAAGTCAGCTACAGTACTGTATCTGTTTTCAGTGGAGTCATGCTTTTACACATTTTCAGACTTTATTTACCCTTGCTAACACCGCTGTGGTGCAATATCTCCATTTCAGTGGGGATACTGCTTTTACTCATTCTAACAATGTATTTAGCCAGGATAGAATATAAAACGAAATGCCTTGTTTTCAGTGGAATCCTGATTTTACCTATTTTTAAACTTTATTTTACCAGGATAGACCAGAAGAGAAATAATATCTAATTTTCAGTGGGGTCCTACTTGGACACATTTTTATGTTTTCTTGCACGCATGTGCAAGAAACATAGTGCCATCATCCGAGTTTTTCGGAGGTATGTCAGTGTCTTCCAATTCAGTCAATGTGTTTGCAGGTGCAGTTGCAGTTCTCCAATCACTGCTGGAGCTGTCTATGACAGCAGTTGAAAATGCAGTGGCATACAGTTGAAAGAGGGAGCTACGCTTCAGTAAGCAGCGATAAGATATCGCCTGCTCATGCGTGCTCCCCCCCCTTACACACACGCGCACGCATACTGTGTGCTCGCCCCCGCCACGCACACATTGTATAGCCGACGGGTGCCCAATCCTCACAACTGTGCTGCGCCCCCAAACAGAGTTCCAGATGCCACGCTGGGTGCCCAACCCAGCGTGGCAACTCATCCGTATGGGCGGCGGGTTTGCCCAACCCCGTCGGCTCCAGATCCTCAAACAGCCTTACAGCTGCCACACTGGGAGCCCACAAGCGTGGCACAAGTCCGTATGGCCGCCGAGGGTGCCCAATCCCCCATCGGCTCCAGCCCCAAACAGCCTTCTAGCTGCCACACTGGGAGCCCACCCCAAGCGTGGCAAACATCCCGCATCGTCTTCCTGTTAAAAAAAAAAACTGTAAACAAGAAAACATTCCTCGGCGTTCACCCAGCCCACCGCGCCCACCCACTGCACACCCTGCCTCCCTGCACCCCACACCCATACTTACCTCTGGATTCTGGCGCAACAATCTTGGTGGACCGGGAACACATCTGCACTCTTCAAAGCCGACCATGAACTGAGGAAATGCCGGTAAGCTGTATAATGGGATAGATAGGGTTTTTTCAACTTTGCTGCATATCTCAGGCATTTTTTGGAATTTTTGCACCAAATTTTCAACATGGGGTTTTTGGGACCCCTTCTCATGAATGCTCTCACTGTCCTGACATTAATCCGGACCGAAGGGTGATTTCACAGTCACTGCGCGAAATCACCTTTTGGGACTGAGTAACAAAATGACACTGCCACTGTTCATAAGGTGGGCTCTCAAAAAGCCTATGTTGAAAATTTGGTGGAAAAATTCGTAAAAATGACTGTTTTACGAGCATGCGTTGTGCAATTCCTACGCACGCTCGTAAGTTCGGGAATTTTCAATATTTTCACTCCAGATTTTCAACATTGCCATTTTACCACACCTCCTTATGAGCAGTACAGCTGTCATTTTTCACATCTTGCCCAAAATGTGTTTCCACCCATGTAGCGCACAATGGCGCAGTCAGTGTACAAAATCAATGTATGGGACACATTAAGAAAATCACAGTGACACTGTTCATGAGCAGAGGTCTTAAAATGGCTATGTTGAAAATTTGGTGAAAAATTCTAAAATGACTGTTTTATTTAGGCAGGCTACGACAGTTCCTACGCACTCGTAAGTTTGCGAATTTTCAATATTTTCACTCCAGATTTTCAACATTGCCATTTTATTACACTTCCTTATGAACAGTACAGCTGCTATTTTCACATGTCGCTAAAAATGTGTTTCAAGACATGTAGCGCACAATGGTGCAGTTGGTGCGAAAGCAATGTTTGGGACAGATTAAGAAAATCACAGTTACACTGTTCATGAGCAGAGGTCTTAAAATGGCTGTGTTGAAAATTTGGTGACAAAGTCCATAAATGACAGTGTTACAGAGTGAGCATTGCGCAGTTTCCACGCACCGTAAGTTCATGACTTTGTAATATTTTCAGTTCAGATTTTCACCAGTGGCATTTTTCCACACTTCCTTATGAGCAGTATAGCTGTCATTTTTTTTCACAACATGGCGAAATGTGTTTTCACACTTTCAGCGCGAGATCACGTGGTCACTGTGGGAAATCATTGTTCGGGACAGATAAAGAAAATCACAGTTACACTGTTCATGATCGGAGGTCCCAAAATGCCTGTGTTGACAATCTGCTGTAAAAACCCCAAACTAATTACATTACGGGTGTCGTTGCACGGATTTTTATACAGCTTCTGACTTCACCAGTTTTTAATATTTTTACTGCAAATTTGCAACATTGCCATTTTTTACACCTCCCCATGAGCAGTACAGCTGTCATTTTTCACATCCTGTTCGGAATGTGTTTTTGCACCTGTGGTGCTAAATGCTGTAGTCGCTGTGCATAAGCAGCTTTCGGCTAACAAACTGATATTGCCACTGTTCATGAGGTGGGGGTCACAAAAAAACCATGTTGAAAATTTGGAGTGAAAATACCAACGAATGCCTGAGGTGTAAGGGTTTCCAACCATAATGCCCCACCCTGTAGAGAATGACAGGCATCAGGGGTGTGACTTGGGATTCATGCCTGTAATGATCATACCATTCCACACTCTGCAGCCAGTGAGAGGCATCGAGGAATGCCTTGGACTCTTCGGCCCCAAAGTTCACCCCATTCTCCTATACCACACCCATCTCACCATATTTCCTGATGGAATGGGGTGCGCATAAGGGCCAAAGACCCCAAGGCACACCGTGACACTTGTCAGTGTCTGCAGGGTAGGGTGTGGTGAAATGGCGTGGCCATTACGCCTGACGACCCAAAGGCACACCCCAATGCCTGTCACTCTCTGCAGGGTGGTGGTGGGGTTGGCTTCAGTTCAATACTTCACTGCCATTCCTATTATGCAGCTCTGTAACTTCTACACTACCAATGCCAATGCCAGCAAGCAAACATTCAGCATTGACAAATGCTTGTTATGCTGTATGTTATCCAGGACAGCACAGTTCAGATGCAGCATCTTATCAGTAAGATCCTGCTTTGATCCATTTTTTACAGCACTTATCCAGGATAGCACAGTGAAGATCAAGAACTCATTCTCAGTGGGGGTGCTGCTTTTACCCATTTTAAAATGTATTTACCCAGTGTAGACCAGCTGAGAGGCAGTTTCTGATCTTCAGTGGAGTTCAGCTTTTACAGTGTAATTTTCCCTATATAGACCAGCACAGATTCACATTTTGAGTGGGGTTGTACAGTAATGAGGTCTTGCTGGTACACATTTTTACTGTTTATTTACCCAGGACAGGCCAGATGAGATGCGATGTATAATTTTCAGTGGTGCTCTGCTTTTACTCATTTTAGACTGTATTTACACAGGATAGCACAGTGGAGATGCAATAACCCATTTTCAGTGGGGGGCCTGCTTTTACACGTTTGTACAGTGTATTTATCCAGTGTAGGCCAGCTGAGAGGCAATATCTCATTTTCAGTAGGCTTTGACATTTGACTTCACTTTATGATCAAGACAAGTGGAGTTTTTTTTTTTAATTCATTCTGAAAGGTGATTTGTGCAAAAACACATTTTGGAGGGGATTTGAAAAAGACACTTGTCATGTTCATAAGGTGGGGTACCAAAAGGGCTATATTGGATTGTTTGGAGCCTAAATCTGTACAAATGACAAAGTTCTGAGTAAATGCAGGGAAAAATTCAGTGTTTTTTCATAACTTTGTTGTTTTTTAACATTTTGACCCCAAATTTTAAACAGTCTTTTTATGACTCCACCTTATGATGGTGACATTTTTTTAAATCCTGTCTGAAAGGTGATTTCGCAGTGTGACTGGAAGACATATTTCAGAGGGGATTTGAAAAATGGCACCTGTCATGTTCCAGAGGTGGGGTAACAAAAAGCCTGTGTTGGAAATAATGGTCTAGAATCTGCAAAAATCACAAATTTATAAGTAAATGTTGGAAAAATTCAATGTTTCTTCATAATTTTCTTTGTTTTTTGACATTTTGACTCCATATTTTCAACTCAGTCTTTTTATGACTACCTTATGATCAAGATGGGTGAAATTTTTAAATCCTGTCCAAAACAGGATTTCACAGGGAACTACAAAAACATGTTTTGGGGGTTGAAAATGTCATCTACCAATTTATGAGGCGGGGTTAAAAAAAGGCCATTTTTAAAATGGGGGACAAAAATATAAAAAATTTACAAAATTGTGAGTAAAAGTTGAAAACTCATTAGTAGCCATTAACTGAACTTCTCTTGTGTTCATGTCAGTCATGGTCGTGCTCTGGAGCAGCAGGACATGTCAGACATAGGAGAAGTGTGGAGGAAGAGTGCAGAGAGGGTGAGGTGGACAGAACTCGTTGAGGGACCATTTTGTTTTTTACAGATTTTTTCCCCCCTTCTTTTTCTCTCTGGTAACCAGTTGCCAGAAATCCCTCGGATGCCCAGCTGATCCCACCCTGTCTGAGCACCTCCTTACCTGTAAACTCTGACCCACTCACGACACACTCTCAGGTTAACCCCCCCCATCTTGCACCCCCCCCCCAGGCGGGACTGCCTTCAGTTCCACGGCACTTCCATATATGAAATCCAGTACTTGGGGGCAGTGATGAAGATCAGAGGAATCCTGGTCCAGTAGGGCAGGAACCTATGGTGAGCGTGGTGCTGGTGCGACGTTGACGTCGTCCATTTGGCAGACGGGGCTCTTCCTTATTCTACGTTCCTTCTCCTCCCCCCCATTGGCGAGCATGGACGTGCAGTGACGTCCTGGGAGGCGCGTATGTGCTCCCATGCATGCTGCTGTGTCATCCACCACAACCCACTTACCTGAATGTGGAAGTCTATCAGCTCAATACCTCCCAGCTTCTGCTGGGAGGCATACTGTTGCCGGAGACTTCGACCTTTCTCCCCCGGAGAAGGTGAGCTGTCATCAGATGCTCAAAACTTCTCCTCCCCATCCAACCCCCAGGGACCTGCGCTCGCTTCTGAACATGGGTCGCTGGCGTGACGTAAGGTGTGGTGTCCAGTACATCAACCCTCAGTGCCATCAGGCCGGCTACAGGGTTGTTAAAAAAAGACCACGAGGGATGGTTTGCACTGTGGTGAGGGGTTGGAAGGTGAGTGGGATGTATAGCAGGGGATGGAATATTTTTTTCAGGTGAGCAGGCACCAGGGGAAGTGGTCACGTGGTGGGAGAGATGTATGTCAGTGGGTGCAATCTTTTTAAAAGAGCGGCCACTGTGAGAAGCAGTCAGAAGGAGGTGGGCAGGATGTTTGGCAACAGGTGGGATTTGTTTGAAGGAGCGGGCACCGGAGAAATGGTCTGGAGTTAGGTCAGATGTATGGCAGCAGGTGGGATTTTTTTTTTTTCATATGAGCGGGCACGGGGGAAGTGGCAGGAGGTGGGCAGAATGTATGATAGAGGGTGGGATTTTTTTTTGAAGGAGCGGCCACCAAGGGAAGATGGGAGGGGGGACGCTGCTGAGCGGGCAATGAGGCACTATGAAAGGAAGCAGCTGCACTGTGGTTGGTGCAGCTGCATACTTTCATATCCGAGAAGTGTCTGCCCATCAGCAGCTCAGCAATGTCAGCAGCAGCCTGATCAAGACTGATTGTGCACTCGCACACCTCCTGCAGGTGCAGGCTTAGCTATTTTGGCTGCAGGCAGCACACATCTCCCCAGCCCCTAATCTGCTGGAGTATCCCAGTATGTTTGCTTTGCACATGCGTGCAAAGCAAACATAAAAATCTGTCTTTATTATAATAGCAATAAGACAGTCCCAGGGATTATGTTAATGGTCAGTCAGCCACCCTCTTGAGGCTTGTGGTACTCAGCTATACCTCATGCCACATTACACCCCTAGAGGGAGATAAACTATTAACATAATCTTTGATTATGCATTACTGCTGCAGAAAATCAGTAGCTGTACAGAGGAATATATTGTAAATCATGATGAAGACAATTCATTTTAAATCAGATGGGAGCTCTACCTTCAGTCATTTATAAGTGGCTGCATTAATCTGAATTCAAGTGACTTCCTGTTGTGTAGGCAATGGAACAGTTCTGTGGGTCTTAATTCAGGGAATGCCCTGGTATAGTTAGTACATGACACAGTACAGCTGTCCATGCTGGGCCCTTTGTATTTACAGATGTTTGTCATACATGGTGTACTGTATGCAACAGCTTTATATATGTCAGCAATAAAAATCTTTTTCAGAAATGGAATTTGAATTTAAAAATCAATATCTGTTACTTTTGTCAAAAATCAGAGAAACTTGTGTGGGGGAAATGGACTTTTTCTGTAGCACGCCACATCGTCACTTGGAACTAAGAACAAATAATGCACCCTAGCTGGAGACTCACTGGCACAGATCCAAGCTGTGACATCAGCATGGAATGTTGGCTATATGAATAGTCTGTTTCTCAGGTCCTCAGTCTTTTGTGCCAGTGTGAAGGGACAGCAGCACTTTTCAAGTGGCTCCTCATCATGAATAAAATCTTCACAGTTTTTATTTTTTTATTCCACAAGTAACTAGCAGAAAGATACTGTTTGTTTCTATAAGAAGTACTATCTAAAATACAGTCCTGCCTGTCCTAAGTTTAAACTGGCAATTCTGCTTTTTCTCACATACGACTTTGTGGCTGAAAGTCTGTGTGAAGTGCCACGATGCCTGTATTTTTTTGAATTTTTTATTTAGATGTTTACCCTCCATTGCTAGATTTGTCCCTTTCAGGCCGGCTCCCCCAGCACCATTACCCACCATCTCCGTAACTTACCCTAGTCTCTCTGGGGGATGCCTCTCAGCAGAAGCCGTTTCTCTTCAACTCCAGGGTCTGCACCACAAGAATGAATGACAGGAGCTGTCCACAGCAGTGTGGGGTCTGCTGAAGGCTGGGCCTTATCCCGTTGTGGCTGTTTGTTTTTCTTCTTCTTTTTCTCCCCTGAATCCATGATTTTTTTTGGGGGGTGGGGTGCCTAGATTGTGTGCAGCATGCCTCTGCTGGGAGAGCAAGCTTCTGCAGCCCACCAGCAGGGGTCCACTGTTGCACCTGAGCATGCTGCCTCCCTCCAGCTGGGTCACACTGCCACTGGCAACAGTGTCTCCCAGCCTGGCCGCCTTAATGCTAGCTGCCTATTTCTCTCCTGCACCTAGGTAGCCTGCATGTAAGTGTAACACACTTCTGTTGGCCTATCAGGCGGCCTCACTTTGCCTGTCCTGACAAGACAAAATTAATGGTGTAAGATAAGTAAAAACTTCAAGGACTCTAGGAGCCATTTCCGAGTGTGTGCCATTTTTTGCAGAATTTTTAAATGACTGAAGCATGCACTGTGCACCTGCATTATTTTCTGATGCTGCCACTAGTGGCGTTATGCACCTGCACTGTTTGTGTCATTTTCTTCTTTTACAGCTGCTTTTGTGGCATATTTTTGCTGACACAAATCAGCTTGTTTCATAAGCTTCTTCTTCTCTGCAGTTGGCGTTTGTGACAATATTGCTAGGCAGTCACGTTTTTTGCAGCGGGTATCTGTATCTTTATTTTCTGCAGACTATGCTTGTACTGGATTTTGCTGATCCAACATGGACAGTGGTTCACTTTTGTTGCAGTTTCTGTGTAGTCAGATAGGAGTCACCCACAGTTTTAACCTCAGAGGTTCACTTGCTTACAAGAGTCATTATTGGTATAATAGTATTTGTTTTCATCACCACGATTCCTCACAGACTGCTTTCTCTCTCTCAAGTGTATATTATGGCTCAGGGACAAGAAGCAGTTTCCTTTCTGTACATCTGCCCTTCTTGCGTCAGTGATCAAACACAAATTTTTGGGCTTCCAACATTGAGTCCGCTGGTGTCACGGGAGGAGGTACAGCTACTTCATTATTTGGTACTGGCAAATCTGAGTTACACCATCCCCCATTTTATCCCGTAAATGAGAACTTTTTCATGACAAAGAATCACATGACCCATCTATGAAGACACCTGAGCCTCAGACAGGTCCCTCAGACCAAGGAGGATCACAGCAGGCACGTGCGGATGTACCCAAGCATAATACGGATGCTTTTCCAAATTTCCCAGTTCACTCCAGTTTTGTTTCAGGGCTCAGTTCCATTCTGCAGCCAGAAAACAGTATCAATTTTCTAGGTGATAAAACCCCTGCAACGCCATAGGTTCTACAGGCAGAAGATGAAGGAGTGTCTGATAAGGAGGAAGGAGAACGGTCAGAATGCAATGAGACCTCCTCAGAACCATTTTTTTTTTATTTTATAAGTTGTTTATTGTCTTCCTGATTAAAGTAACATGCAGAATTCTGCAGCTGCTGGACATTTCTAGTTGCCACCTGTTACTGTAAACCTAATCCTGACAAGCTCCAGAAACACACACAAGTGTTTCCCCTTTGACACCATATTCTTTACAAATGGTCAGACAGGAGTGGGTAGCCCTTAAAGGACAAACTAAACTACCTAGTTTTAGAAGAAACAATTTAAAATCTGGGTTCATGGAGGTAAGGGAAAGGCTGCTGTTTACATTGATGCTAAAACCACATTTATATAAATAGCACAAATGGAGTTTCGTAGAATTTGAAAAATGTAAACATCAGCATTCCAGTTTAAAAAAAACCTGCCCTACCTGCTCCCAAAAATGGCCACTAGATGTGCTATGTAATTACGTTAGTGGAGCGAGCTACATGGCTCTCAATAGTGCTAACTGGTTCTTTTTATTTCCCTTTATTTAGAATTTTTATTTTGATAAATACATATGGTAGGCTATGATTTTGTTCATTTTGCTTACTTTAAGGTGCCAAAATTGTGTTGTAATCTAACTGGTTTTCTCTTGGCAAACCATTGCACAGTACGACTTTTTTTTTTTTTACTTTATATTTATTGCATTTACAATAAGCAATGACATATTGTACAATCATCTGTTGGGTATCATTATGTTATCGGATACATCCACTGTAATCTAGGATAAAAGAAAGCCGAAACAGTTTGGATTCAGGATGGGGGAAACAAAATATACTAATTAAACATACAACTTGTCCAGATAAGCTACAGCTTACTAAGACTTTTTGAGGTCAAGTCCATAATGTTCAAAGTTCAAGAATTTTAACTCAACATCCAGGGCTGATATGTCCCCCAATCCTGAGAAAGATACTCCTAAAATGTGTAGCACTTCTAGGACTAATCTCCACATGACAAAACTTTAAATACCATAAGCTACAGGAAAAAACATCGTTGTTTTAAGTATACATCTGTGAATTTTAAGCTTAAGTTCTTATGTATTAATAATCATGCCAAAATAGTAAGGGAACAGTCAGATTTCTTCCTCTGAGTCCGATTCATTTAATAAACATCCTTCGGATGATTGGAACTCACAAGTTAATGATTCCACTTTTTTTCCTGCTTCTAATGGGTCACTGTATTGGAAAGTCTTGCCTCCGTAATGAATGCACAGTCGGGCCAGCATTAGGAGGGAATGAGAGACCCCCAGGCCTCTGAACCGGGCTCGCACTGCGTCAGATTTTTTCCTTCTAGTGCAGGTTGCAAAGGAAAGGTCAGGAAATAGGTGTATAGTTGACCCGTTAAAGCTGAGACCCAATTACCTCGCCGCTTGTAAAATTCGATCTCGAGTGAGAGAACTGGCCATCACCAACAGGGCTACCCTCGGTGCCTCACCACGTGGTCCTACAGCTCGGGGTGTAATGCGAAATACCTTGCAAAACTGCCCTTCCATGGTATCCTGGGGAATTTAAAGTGCAGCTGGCAGCCAACAATGTAAGAAGATAAGAAGATCCTCCTCTTCGCTACCCTTTGGGAGACCAATTATTCGAACGTGCGATGCCCTGTTGGAGTTCTCCAATGCCTCCAGCCTGTGTCGAAGTTGAGCATTTTCCTGCACAAGTTTAGACATCACAGTCAGTGTTTGCACGGCTGTTTTCTCTGCTGATACTGCTGTTTGGCTGACTGCTTCTAGTTTCACGTCCTGCTCAGCAAATCTTTGAATGATAGACTCTATTTTAGAGTCAATCACCTGCATAGAGGCCGGTAGTGCTCTCCAAGGAGGCTCTCTGCCGGCAATAGTTGTGGAGGAAGTCGCGGCCTGTTCAACTGCCACCGCTGCATTTTTTGGGTCCACTCCCAGTGGTTTTTTGATTGTGACCCATAATGATTTAGTATCCCATGATACTGGATAACTTGAGCTGTTCACTGCAAAAGTCAGATTTAGCGTTTTCCTGTAGCAAATTGTTATTTTAAGCAATTTAAAGATAATAATGTGCAGAGCTGTACCTAAGTGCATCTTGCCAGTATGCTGCTCCTCAGCGCCCCCCAAGTGGTAGACCACAGTGCAACTTTTCAAATGCCTGGTGGTCTAGTGGTTATATGATGTTCCGATGTTCATACCGAAGTGCCGATCTGGTCCAGTGCAAAATTTCATGCTTTCTTGGTAATCCAGAAATATTCTTCCCTTGCAGTCCCACCCCCCGCCAACTCACCACTCGCCGTTGCACACTCCCCCATCCACACTTTGTCCTTAGTACTGTCTGGTGCTGCTTATGAGCTTGCCAATCCCAGGAAGAGAAGAAGCACACATCATATCATAATCTTGTATCTGTGAGAGAGTAACGTACACCTATACCTATACACTCCATCCTTCCCAGGTGTCACTACTAAATGATGCATATTATGTGCATCATTTAATAGTGTCTATGGGGAAGATGAAACGTGTCAGTAAAGTTCACCCTCCAGCTCTGCAGGAGGCATCCCCTGACCAGGGCACTCCAGCCTGCCAAGGAACAGCACCTAGGGACGCGGCTTAGCTTTGCCATAGTCCCTGCATCTCCAGTTCACCCTCCAGCTCTGCAGGTACAAACTTCCTTGTGGCTTGCCCCACTCTCTCCTCCTTGTTACCTCCAGCTCCAGATTGGACGGCACTGGGGAATCCGTGCTCCCGATTGGCTCCCTACTTCTTTTCACTGTCTGAAGTTTGTTATATGCCTCCTAGTCAGAGTTTTAACTGGTGGGCACACATTTTTCAAACCTTGTGTAACCCTCTGTTTTTTTTCACCTTTTTCCCATTAGCAAGTTAAACTGTACTGCCACTGGTGGAACATAATCTTTATCTAAGCGATCCCTGGCTGTTGTTCAAATAGATACCTTCGTAAACTACAGCTCTCCCCTCCATCTGACCAGTCCCTGCTTACAAATTCTTCCTCTTCCTAAGCCAATTATTCACCAATTTCTCTGCCTTATGAACAATGCATCCCCTACTCTCCTTTCTCCTCCCCTTCCTCTGCTCATATCCCTCTCTTTACCACCTCCACTGGCTCTCTACTCACCTATTCCTAATAACTCTCCCAACCCCATCATTTACTATCTCCAATCCCCTACCCACATCCACGCTATCGCTCCCTCCCTGCCATTTGAAATATGGTCTCACTCTACCACTATTTCTCATGCAGATTTGATAACGGTGTCCATTTTCACTGCGGTTCTCCACCTTCTCCTTTCTCACTCATCCACTCAAAACTCCCAACCTCCTCACCAGCCCCTTCAAAATGATCTAAGCTACACTTTCTCATACTTGCCCTCCTCTTGCTCTCCACCAGGGATATCCACCCCAACCCAGGACCTATTGCCCATTGCGTTCCTCCTACTACCTCTCCCTGCTCTCTTCTCTCAGCCCTCCCAAAGGGCTTAAAGATCCTATATTTAAACACCTGCAGCTTGTTGGCAAAAAATAGACCAGATTCAGACCATGGTGTGCACTCTAAAACCAGATATTCTAATCATCTCACAAACTTGGCTAAAGAGCAGTATCCCTGACCACTTGGTCTCTATTCCTGGTTACTCACTGCTAAGGCAAGACCGTGCTGGCAGGGGTGGTGGCATGGCCATTTATGTCCTAGCCTCCATCATCTACTCATCCTCCAATACTGAGACCCACGGTGCCCTAGCTATCCATGTGATCCTCCCCTTCACTCTCCAAATCTTTGTAGCCAGCATATACTGCCACCCAAATGTACATCCTTCGGTCACACTAGACCTCCTAACCTCATCACTCCCCTTGCTCACTCTGGGGAATTATTCATCCTATGCGACTTCAATATAAATTGGTTGTCACCTAAAACTACCAAAACTAAAAATGAAATCTGAGCCCTAAACCTCTCCCAACTGATCTCCGAACCCACCCGCCCAAACCACAAGACACAACAACACTCCCTACTTGACTGGACCCTTACCTCCCACCCCACCACGTCATCACCTCTGGCATCCTCCCCGATGCTCTCAGTGACCATAACCCAGTATCCATAGTTAGGAAAGTCCACAGAACTAAATTGCCACACAAAACCATATAGCTACACTCTTTCAAGTCTCTTGACCTTGAACCTCTCTTGAGTAATCTTGCCACTTCTGACTGGTCCCCCCTAACTTCCTTCCCCTCAGTTGATAAGGCCCTTGCCTACTTTAAAGAAATCTTTCTTGTAAACTGGAATGCTTTTGCCCTACTCAAACAAACCAGAGTCAGAAGTAACCACTTACTTCCCGTCTAAAAGGTCAAGTCCCCATAAGCTGCATATGTCAACTTGACGTACACTAGCATGGGCCATGTTCAATCTGATGTGCAAAATGTAAGGACAACCACCCAATACAATCTATGTTTGCCCACTCAAATGCTTAACTATCAAATTTTGATTGCCATGACCTTTTATTCTTATTCTGCCTACTATTATGCTGCTCACTCTGTTTCTTGCCTCCTGTACATACTATTCTTAGATTATTTTATTCACTGTAATAATGAAACATTGTACATATTGTATGTTACCTATGAAATTTTTGCTGTTCTACAATTTTATTGTTACTAGTATGTTATATCCCGTTTCCCTCCTCCCCCAGGACACATCTGGAATCGAGCAGTAGTCTGCTCAGTATGTCTTTCCTGGTAAAACTTTTAAATAAATAAACCCCTGAACTTCTGGCCTGCCTCGGGGCTAGAGATCGAGCCCGGAAGTGTCATAAAGCTATCCAGCATCCTAGTGACCTTGCAAACTTCCACATGCTCAGAAATGCTTGCACCATGGCTACAAGGTTAGCCAAGTCCGAATATTTCAAATCTGCCTTCATCACCAACATAAATTCCCCTTCATAGTTCTGGAAGGTGATGCACACCCTATTTACCCCCTCATCTTGCGCACCGCCCCCGGTACTTAAACTAAATAGCTCACTACTGTATGACCCACCAGCTGTAGCTGCGGAATTTAACTCCTGCTATACCTCCTGCACCACTGTGCTACTGAAATTCCTCCCCTCATACCCTTTCCTCTCCCCACCCTCTACCGGTGTGTCCCCTCCACCACCCTCCCACCTTCCCTTCTCTTTCACTACTGTAACCCCAAATGATGCCCTAAGTGCCCTCCTCACCATCAACCCCTCTAAAAGTGCCTTCTCTGATGGCCTTGACCCAAAACTCTTCTCTCTCTCTCTCTCTCTCTCTGCTTTAGCCATTGCCTATCCCCTCTCAGTAATCCTAAATCTCTCATTCTCTACTGCCTTGGTCCCCTCTTCATGGAAACATGCTGTGGTCCTCCCTCCACCCAAAGGGGTGACCTCTCATCCCCTGGCAACTACCGCCCACTTCTCTCCTCCCTACCCTTGCCAAGCTCCAAGAACACATTGTCCTCTCCCAACTCACCTTTTTTCTATCTGACACCTCCTTTTTCACTCCTTTCCAGTCTGGTTTCAGAAAAACCACTCAACCACCACCTGTCTCCTACGGCTCACAGACTCCATGCTAACCGGGATGGACAGTGGCCAAATTACCTCCGCAATTTTTGTTAACCTGGCCAAGGCCTTCAACACCATCTCTCACTCCCGTCTCCTCGACTCAGTCCCAGCAGCTGGCCTATCTCCCTCTGCCACAGACTGGTTCAAGGCCTACCTTATTGGTAGAACCCAATCGGTTAAGGTCTTGGATGCCACTTCCCCATCCCTCCTTATTAACACTGGAGTCCCCCAGGGCTCGATATTAGGGCCCCTCCTATTCTCCATCTTCTTAAATGACCTTCCCTCTGATTGCTCCCTATCCTCCGCTGGGCATATATATGCTGATGATACAGTCCTGTATGCATCTGGCTCCTGTCCTGTTGAGGTTGCAACCAGCTTACAGCAAGACTTAGACAAGGTTCAGCTCTAGTTTGCTAACCATAAACATTTCCTCAATGCCAAGAAGACTGTCTTCATGACCTTTGGCACAAGGCAGAGACTGTCTAGGTTTCCTTCCCTACCCACTTTTCACACCCTTGAGGGGACTTTACTTGAGGATAGATCCTCCTTCAGGTACTTACGTGTTTGGTTGGACCACCACCTAAACCTCTCTGGACATATTGACACCATCCAGAAAAAACTGCACCCCAAGCTTGGTGCCCTGTTCAGGAACCATAGTTGCATCCCTCCTACGTCTAGGCGTGAACTTGTTCAGAAGATGATACTGCCCATTTTCGACTACTGTGATGTACTCTATGGTGCTGCCACTAAGTCCTCCCTGGCCAGATTGGACACCCTCTTCAGTTCCTTCTGCCATCCCCCCCCCCGCACCCATCACTATGGTCTTTATCGTGCCCTATCCTTCCCCTCTCTTACAAATAGGCGACTCTCCCACTGTACTGAATTCACCTCCAAGCTCTGGTTGAGTGGGCTCCCTTTCTACCTCACCTTCTCCTTTATAACAGCCCCCACCCTCCCATTTTCTTAGATCAACCGAGTACCATACCCTGGTTGTCCCCCGCAGATCCACCCAAATTCGCCAATCCGGTTACTCTCACCACCTCCCAGAAATTTGGAATTCCCTCCATGCCAAATCTGGCACTCATCCTCCACCTACTCCATCAGCTCAGCCCCCAATAATTACCTTCCACCTAGCTGCTCCTGCCATGTCTCTCCCTAATTCCCTCCTCTAAGCCCCGGACAAACCCTACCCCCCTACCCTCACCTTCATTTTACCCTGTGCACACCTGCCCCCCAAATCTCTAGCCCTCCACTTCCCCAAATTGCTCCCCCTTACTGGCCTCCCTTGATCTAACACAGAATGTAAAGGACCCCAAATGCTCTCCATGGGTCACTCCTACCCCGCAAGGGGCTTGTATCGCTCATGTGCTTCCTTCCCCCACCATCTTAAAGGGGTCTCTCTGGGACACTGCCTTATCCCCTTCTTTCTGGTCCCCCCAGTCCCCTTGCTGGATTCCTCGCATCCTGAAGGGGACTCCAGGGACATGACTCTTCTCCCTCCCTCCACTTCACCCCCACTCCACTTCCCCCTTTTCTTTCTTGCAAGCACTTGTTTACTTATTAACCCGACACTTGTTATTGTACAGCCACTCTTTCTACATGTTATGTGCAACACTGTTTTAACACTGTTTGTAACACCTGCCTTACAACTGTATGTTAATGTTGGTCTTGTAACTTGAATGTTTAATGTCTCATTCCAGTTGTACCCCTTCCCCCCCAGGTCACAGTGGGAGACAAGCGACTTGTTGCTCGGTATGCCTTCCTGGTGAAACATTTCAATAAATAAGTAAAGGTGTGCGTTGCTCTCTCAGGGGTACAAGATTATGATATAAAATGTGCATCTTCACTTCATGGGACCAGCAAGCTTAAATGTGGTGCGTAGCAGTACCAAGGGCAAAGTGTGGACAGTGGACAGATGGGCTGGCTGCCGGGGGGGGGGTCTTTCACATGGAAAAAGACTACAAAAGAAGGCTATTTTTGGATTACCAAGAAAACATGAACTTTGGCATTGAATGTAACATCACACAACCACTAGACCACCAGGTATTTGAAAAGTTGCACTGTACTCTGGTGTCCAAAAGAGAACCCTGGTTAGATTACAACACAATTTTGGCACCTTAACGTAAACATAATGGACAAAACTAGAGCCTAACATGTTTACTGATCAAAATAATACGCATGATAAGTGATGGTTTTGATCATTTTGGTGAAGCAATTCCAAATAAAGGGAATTAAAAAGAATTAGTTAGCACTATAGAGTTATGTAGCTTCCTCTCTTTCTCTGTCTCTCTCTGTCTCTCACTCTGATGATGTAATCACGTAGCATGTTTGGCAGCCATTTTAGGGAGCAGACAGGGTAGATTTTTTAAAAATGGGAAGCATAATGTTTACATTTTTCAAATTCTATGAAACTGCATTTCTGTTAATTGTATGAATGCAGTTTTAGCATCAATGTAAACAGCTGTCTTTCCTTTATTTGTTTATTTATTTAGTTTTTGTTGACCAGGTAAGCACACTACACAAGTATATACCTATTTTCAGGTATGACCCAAGAGATTACAAAGAATATACAGACAATGTAAAGGTTTAACAAGATTTCAAAAGTATACAGACAATGCAAGGTTTAACAATGAGAAGGCAAGGTAACAGCACATAATAAAGTTAACAATTTAACAGTTAAATTAAGACTGTATTCAAACAGGGCTCTAGACAGAGATCAGACAGAACGTTAAAGTGCAACACTGCATTTCTCTGATGCCAGATTTTTTTTTATTATTTCTTTGAAAAGTAGGTGGTTGAGTTGTCCTTTAATAATAAGGGACAAGAAATAGGCAAAATGCTATCTTTCAAGTAAATGTGTATGAAGCAATAGATTCCCCCTTATCTTGGATGCCGTAATCTCCACTATGATAGAACATATGACTATTCCAGTTGACGCAGCTGCCTGTCCCTCAGACAGGAATGGTAACAGAATAGACACCACCTTTCACCTCATGGTGAGGTCAGCTATTAGGGCTGCCTTCCCCCCAGCTTTGGTGTAGGAGACTCTCAGTAAATGGATAACCATGCTGTTGCATGGTTTATGTGAGGACCCTAAGGTAACAAGTGTGATTACCCTAAACAATAAAGAATCTACTTTTTTAGGAGACTGTGTCTTAGATGTGTTGCAGCTATCAGATAGGCACACTGCAGCAGCTCCCGCTGTGCTGAAAGTCTGGTTATATTACTGGTCTACGGATAAACTTCCACAAAGTATTTGTTTGGTCCACTTTCTGGCTGCAGGCTGTTTATTCCAAAACTTGTAGAAATTTTGAAAGACATGAGGGATAAGGAGGGTCAACTGTCCATGTCTATGGGTCAGCAGAACTCTAGTTCTCATTTAGGGGGGAGGCTCAAGCTGCCTCAGCCTTCCCAGATGTAATTTGCATTCCTCTACCACATGCTGTCTAGCATAATCAAGAATTATATAGTGGTTTCAAGAACTCACCGAATGGAGATTCTCCTCCCTTAGTCACGTCATTGTTCTAACTGAAGGGGGCAGCGAGTCTGCATGAGGATTTACAGGCTCAACCTGTATCCAGGCTCTAGGAGGGCAACTTCAAAAGTTTGCAGTTAAAGGGTCCAAACAACAACAAATCCCTACTTCGAGAGATTATGTCACAAGACTATGCAATTAAGTTCTCTGCTTGGTTCTTCTGCAGCTGTCACTCTAGTTTCCAGTGTCAAATGCCTATAGGAAATGAGAGTGAGTGATTCAGATCCTGGCTCACTAAACCCAGATAGGAGCACTAGAGTCTGTGCTCCTCAGGAGAGGGGGACAAGAGTCTCTACTTAGCGAATTTCATATGCCCAAGGACGTTGGGGTTGGGAATTTAAGCTTTATCTTGTTTTGCAAACCTCAAACAAGTTTATGAGACAGAAGTTTAAGACAGAGTTCCTTTGCTGAATAATCAGACCTGTTCATTCAGGGGAGTTATCTGGTCTCTGTCCTTTCATCAGATGCATACCTCCTCTTTCTTTTCAATCATAAAGAACCGTAATTTTCAAGTTTTTGGTTCTTCAAGATGGGTTTTTTTACACAGACTCCCTTCTCAATCTCACATTGGCTAAAATATTTGGCCATAGGTACTATTAGGGCCTGTACACAAACAGGTGGGAATTGCATGCCGGAGGTGCGTATCCTACCCACATAGCTCCACAGTTCCGGACAGGTGCAGGATACATGGTATTCCCAACTGTGAACACCTGCGGGGCACCTGTCCGCAGCCCCACCCCCACGGCACACAGAAGCAGGCAGGGTGGTGTCGTTGAGGCACAGGTCAGGAAGCATAGGAAAACCAGAAGCAGTTGTAGAATTCACCAAAAATATTTGTTTGTACTAGCAGTAAAATAAAAAATAAAATTGTTCAGTATACCTATTTACAAAGGCAAAATAAAATAAAGGAGATCCATCAGAGTTTTCCCTCAGTCTCTGTGACCCCCTGCAAGCAACTGCAGCTCTGTATTATAAGTCCTTCCAACCCCCAATTCTTAAAACATCTTCCAAAATGTTCTTGTATGTTTCAGGCATGTGCTGGAAGGAACATAGTGTGCCTGAGCTGAGGCCCCTTTTTCACAGCTCTTCTACAAAAGGCTTAAAAATTGCACTCAGGTAACCCCTTGAGTTTCCAATAGCTTTTTGCAATCATCTCAAACTATTATTATATACATTTCAAAAATTAACACTGTATAATTTCTAAACAAAAGGATCCCAATATCAGTTACATTTCCACATAATGATTTGAATATATATTTTATATCAGCAGATATGTAAGGGAGAAAAGACAAACAGCAAGGGAAGACTGAGAGACAGTGAGAGGCAGAGAATTGCGAGACTGTCGGGGTGATCAAATCCTAGGTCTCACAGGAAAACTTGGTTGCGCAACCAGACAGAGAAAGGAAAGGAAAGGAAAGAACAGAACAGATCTCTGCATTCAAACTCTTTCCATAACAACTGGGACAGGGTCCTATTCCACTCTGTCACATACACCCCATTCCTTGAGAGAGAACCTGTTTTATAAAACAGGTTTCCAAAACTTTCTATTAATTCTCTAATAATATTAGCTTCTAAGTTTCAGAAATTAAGCACATGTTCAGTATCCTTTTTTCTGTATCAGTACAGCAAACAGTAAAGTTTAAACTCGTACATTTGTTTTTCAACCTTCAGAACCCTCAATTCCTGATCCGTATCTTGACAGAAAATCAGCATTACTATTCTCTTTACCAGATTTGTGTATCACATTGAATTTAAATGGCTGTAGTGCCAGGTACCACCTTGTGATTCTGGAATTTTTATCTTTCATTTGGTTAAGCCAACAGAGAGGATTGTGATCTGTTATAAATACGAAGTCCGTTCCTAGCAAATAAAACTTTAGGGACTTCATGGCCCACTTTGCTGCTAAACATTCCTTTTCAATGGTGGAGTACATTTTCTCTCTGTCATGCAACTTCCTCCTTATGTACAGAATAGGATGTTCCATCCCATCTATATTTTGACTCGGGGCTGCACCTAGGCCTACCTCTGATGCATCTGTTTGTAACAAGAATGGTTTCTCAAAGTCTGTGCTTCTTAAAACAGGAGCTGAACATAATGCAGCCTTAATGGCTTGAAAAGCTTCATCACACTCTGGGGTCCATTTCACATTATTTGGGAACCGTTTCTTTGTGAGTTCAGTGAGGGGAGTAGCTAACTCAACAAAGTTGGGAACAAAGCTCCGATAATAACCAGCCAGCCCTAAAAATGACCTGACATGTTTCTTTGTTTTAGGGACAGGGCTGTTAGTGACAGCTTTTATTTTAGAAACCTCTGGCTTAACTTCTCCATTTCCAAACACATAGCCCAAATATTTGGTTTCCTGCATCCCCAATGCACATTTGGTAGGATTAATGGTCAGACCTGCATTTTTATTGCTTGGACAACTGCTCGTAGGTGTTCCAGGTGGCTTTTCCAGTCTGGACTGTACACCATGACATCATCCAGGTATGCAGCACAATAACCAGTGTGAGGGGAAAAAATTACATCCATGTACTGCTGGACTGTAGCTGGCGCACCGTGTAAACCAAATGACATGGTGATGAACTGATAGAATCCTGTAGGGGTGGCAAATGCAGTTTTGTCTCTGGATTCTATAGCTAAAGGTGTTTGCCAGTAACCCTTGGTGAGATCGAGGGTACTGATATTTTTTGCACTCCCCAGTTTGTTAACCAAATCATTTATTCTAGGCATAGTATAACTGTCACGTTCTGACACTTGATTACGTTTCCCAAAATCAAGGCAGATTATTCTAACACCCCCTTCTTTTTTGTTTACAATTACCATTGGAGATGACCAAGCACTCCTCGACTCTTCTTTGACACCCAGTTCTTTCATTTTTTGTATTTCCTTAACCACATCAGCTGTTAACTGCTCTGGTAACCTATATGTCTTTTGTCTAATAGGGCGAGCATTCTTTGGCACTATCACGTGCTTGACCCCTTTTGCTCAGCCTGATACTGTGGTAAAAGTACTGTTAAATGTCTTTAACACATTACGAATGTATGCAATTTGTTCTGAGGTTAAGGAAACATTCACCTTTACAGCATCAGCAGTTCTAGTATATCATAAGCTACATCAATATATTCTTTATCAGTTTCTGGTAAAACTAGCAAAGTAGTTTTTGGCATTTTTTCAACCAATTTCTTGAGGAGGTTAGCATGGTATATCTCAGTAGGATTATTCCTGTCAGGGGTCTCAATCTCGTAGTTAACAGTGTCAGTATGTCTAACAACCTTATAAGGCCCTTGCCATTTCATTAAGTTTATTTTCTGTTGTGGGTAACAGTAACAAAACCTTTTCACCTGCTCGAAAACTTTTCTTTTTTACCCCATGGTCATCATATACCTTCTGCTGGTTTTGGGCCGCTTCCCGATTACTATGGGCAATTTCAACATATTTTGCCATCTTCTTTCTTAGGACACACATTTAAGACGTTATAGATTGTTTCTGAGTGGGGTTATCTTCGCACATTTCTTTTATCACATCCAGTGGTCCTCTTGGCTGCCTACCATACAGCATTTGAAATGGTGAAAACCTTGTTGATGCCTGTGGCATTTCTCTGTAAGCAAAAAGTAGGTAAGGCAAGTATTGGTCCCAGTCTTTCCCTTCCCCTTTTACAAACCTTTTTAACATGCGTTTTAGGGTTTGGTTAAAACGCTCAACAAGACCATCTGTCTGAGGGTGATAGGGGAAGGTTCTTATGGTAGTGATACTTGGTAGTCTGTACAGCTCCCTAAGTAATGCAGCACCAAAAGTACTACCCTGATCAAAAATGATCTCTTTTGATATGCCCATCCTGCTGGAAATTTTTGCAAGCTCTGCTGCCACGTTTGAAGTTCTGAGAGTACGCATTGGAACTGCTTCTGGGTATCGAGTAGCATAGTCGCATACTACCAGGATAAATCTGTTACCCTTTTTGCTTTTGTCTAAAGGACTAACCACATCCATTGCAATTCTCTCAAAAGGCACATCTATCAAAGGTAGGGGCACCAGTGGCACCTTGTCTTTTCTAGTGACTGGGGATACTTTCTGACACTCAGCACAGGAATTACAATGGGTAGCAACATCTCCATGAATTCTAGGCCAGTAAAATCTATACAGCAATCTGGCAAGGGTGCGATCCCTCCCTGAGTGACCAGCCATAGGACTATCATGTGGTATCTATAACAACTCTGTTCTATACTTCTGTGGTATAGCCAATTGTTCTGTTTGTTCCTGTGTCTGAGGTTTAACCCAAATTCTGTACAGTAACCCATTACATTTTTTAAACATTGGTCCACCCTGCTTTGGTTTCACCCCCAGCTGCTTAAAATAACCCAGGAGAGAAACATAATTAGCTTGCTCTGAAAGAAAATCACAATCAGTTATCAGCTTAGTTTCAACATTTTCATATTTTAACCCCTCATGTCTATCAGTCATATGTTGCCACAATTTCTTCAGGCATCGTCTTTCTTTCCTGGATTTCCGGATCTTGGAAGCTGTGCTCAAACAAGTCCGAATCCAAATCACTGAAAGGAAAAGTGTTCCCACCGTCTAAAATTTTCTTTGCCTGAGCTCGTCACCACAGCTGCTGAAACATCAGGATTTACTCCTTCTTTGATTAACTCAGTAAATCCTGGAAAGTCATTTCCAATAATCACAGGTAAGGTAAACTTAGGTACTACCCCCATTTTCATTTGATGCGACACATCCTTAATGGTTAGAGTCACTGGGGTGGTGGGATAGTATCGAGTGTCCTCATGGATGCAGATGACACCAGTACCTGGTCCTTTTGCACAGTGTTTTCCCAGCACTTTAACATGCACTAGGGTTTGTCTGCTTCCCGAATAAGTGAGTCCTTTTACAGTCTTATCCCCCCACCTTCACATCTGTTAAGTACTTGCCCCAATTTGCCAAGGACAAATCTGCTCCAGTGCCAATCTCCTTACTACGGCAGTTTCTTGCCATATAACCTGGCTTATTACATTTATAGCAAATGACATCTTTGGGCATAGATTTGTTACCCCCACCAGAGCTCTTATCAGACTTGGAGTTTAAATGGGAAAAAGAGTGTCTTACCGGTGCTTGGCTGTTACCTCGCTACTGTGGTATCTCTCTCTGGCCATTTGGTAGTCCTTGGCCAAAGAAACAGCTTTTTCCCCACTTTCTGGTCGGTGTTCCTTTACCCAAAGCTGCACATCTGTAGGCAGGATGTTGATGAGCTGCTCCATTGCAAATGTGTCGATGATCTGTGGGACTGTTTTACCCTCTGGTTGGAGCCATTTTATCAGGAGTTCTCTGAGTCGGGTGAAGGCTTCTCAAGAATTGTCGACTGAGTTGTATTTCAGAGATCAAAATCTCTGCCTGTAGGTCTCTCCTGAGATGTCATACCTTTTCAGGATTTCGCTTTTCACCAGGTCATAGTTTTCTGACTGTGCAGTGTCCATATTGCTGTAGACAAATTAGGCTTTCCCTGTCAGGTAGAATACCGGTCTGATTGTCCATTGCTACTTTGGCCATTGGCAGGCTGTGGCAACTCTTTCAAAAGTTGTCAGGTATGCCTTGATATAATCTGAGGGACACAACTTTGTAAGTTTAATGGCTTTTAAGTTGCTTGTATTTTGTTGCTTGTCTGGATCTGTGCCAGACCCTCTGCCTTTGATAGTTTGCAAGACATCTGGCCATCATTGCTCCTGTTGCTGCTTCTCTTCTCTCCTCTGCTGCTCCTATCGCTGTTTCTCTTCTCTCATCTGCTGCTTCTCTTCTCTCCTGTTTCTCCGTCTTTTTGTTGTATAGCCAACCATTTGAAAAAGTCCATCAGGCTTTCAGGTTCTGTCACTGCCTGTTCCTTTTCCATAACTTGTGCTGGCTGTACAATCTCAGCTTGGTCTTCTGTCTCTGCTAGTTTGGCTGCCATTCTCCTAGTAACCACTCCTGGACTCCCTGCTGCAGAATCCATACCCTTCTCTATGCCTCCCTGGTACTAGATCCAGTACCCACACACAAAACTCCTGGCTTAGAGTAGGCATGGTGTAAATCCCACTTCCAAAACCATCTGTCATTGAGGCACAGGTCAGGAAGCATAGGAAAACCAGGAGCAGTTGTAGAATTCACCAAAAATATTTATCTGTACTAGCAGTAACATAAAAAATAAAATTATTCAGTGTGACTATTTACAAAAGCAAAGTAAAACAGAGGAGATCCATCAGAGTTTTCCTTCAGTCTCTGGGTCCCCCTGCAAGCAATTGCAGCTCTGTCTTATATGTCCTTCCACCTCCTCATTCTTAAAAGCATCTTCCAAAGTGTTCTTGTATGTTTCAGGTAGGTGCTGGCAGGAACACAGTGTGTCTGAACTGAGGCCCCTTTTTGACAGCTCTTCTGCAAAAAGTTTAAAAATTGTACTCAGTTGACCCCTTGAGTTTCCAGTAGCTTTTTGCAATCATCTCAAACTATAATTGTATACATTTCAAAAATTAATACTATATAATTTCTAAACAAAGGGATCCCAATATCAGTTACATTTCCACATAATGATTTGCATATATTTTTTATGAGCAGATATGTAAGTGAGAAAAAGACAAACAGCAAGGGAAGACTGAGAGACAGTGAGAGGCAGAGAATTGCGAGACTGTCGGGGTGATCAAATCCTAGGTCTCGCAGGAAAACTTGGTTGTCCAACCAGATAGAGCAGAGACAGGAAAGAACAGAACAGATCCCTGCATTCAAACTCTTTCTGTAACAACTGGGACAGGGTTCTATTCCACCCTGTAATGGGCGGCCAAGGGTGGAGTAGCATACCTAGCCAGGCATCCAATCGAATGCCCATACTGGGTCCCAAAGTGGATCACGTACGTGAGACAGCATGGGCCGTGTGTGCAAAAAGCTTATGCAGGCACCCAGTCCTGCGCCGCTATGCCCCATGTCTGCTGTCCCTTGGAATGCCCCCCTTTACACTGTCCCAGCAGTGTGCTGCCCCCCGACACAGTATGCCAGTGGCTCAGTGACTGTAGCCCCCCCCACAGGCGGCCATCCCATCACCGGCATGGGGAATCAACCCCCAACACCAGTAGGGCGCACCCGTTGCACACGGGACATCCCCAACCCCCCACATGCATGCCCGGTCCTCGTACCCAGTCTTTGGTGGTCGAATGCATGGCAACCCCACACACATGAACATCCTGCCCATGGTGTCAGTGGACAGTCACACAACACCCCGGGATGTCTCTGGTGTACAGTGATCCCCCCGCACCACCGGTGACCGCCCCCTCTACCTGATACCTGACCGTCGGTGCCGCAGCTCTGAATGGCCAGTGGCAGTGCCCTCCTCACACCTCCACAGCCATCTGACCAATGCTGGGAGCGCGCCCCTCTTAATATGAAGTGTGCTCCATGCATCAGTTGGATGGTCGACATCCATGGAGGTGTGTGGGGGGCTGTGCGGCTGGCCATCCAGAGTCGTGGCACCAACAGAAAGGTACAGGCGAGGGGAGGGAGGGAGGTGCAGTCGGTGCCATGGGGCTGGGGGGCCACTGTCCATCAATGATGTTGCCGGGGGTGGGCAGGCAGTGCAAGTCAGGTGTGGTCCGACATGACTGGGTACCGGTGGGGGTCAGCACCTACGGTAATGGTTCCCGGATGTGTCAGGGCGCCAGTGGTCCAATGGAGACTGTGCTTGGCTGGCCGTGTGTGGGGGAGGGAGAGTCTGTATGCATATGGTGCCCGTTGTGACTGGAGACATGTTATGGGGACAGGCGTTTCCTGTGTCGGGGGGGTCTAACATGCCACTCGAAGGATGGCGGTCAAGTGTCAGGGGGTTGTGTATGGCTCGGGGACTGGGCTGACTGTTGTGGGGGGCATTGCTGATTCAGTGATGAGGCGTGCGTGTGTGTGTTGGGCTGCACGGACTATTGGGGGTCAGGACAGATGTGTGGGGGCGTGGGGTGTGCTTGGCACAAACAGTGTGGGGCAGACCTGTGTTGGGGGGGGTATGGTTGATACGCAGGGACCAGAGGACATCTGGTGCGGATCCATGACAGGTCACACTGCCTGTGTGTACAGGCACTTGCCCATGTGGCTCACAGCCCTCCCCGACAGCCCAGTGGGCTGGGGCAGCTCAGGTAGACGAGTCCTTTCGCTGTTGCGACTGGCGGGTGTAGCGCATGGGCGCACGCAGTGAGTTACGGTCTGTTTCTGTCCATTATTTGTGTTTTCTCCTCTACTTTTGGTTCCCAGCTTTGTAGCATTTCCAGGGTCTAATTTGGAGCCCTGTTATAGGGGTTTCTTCTTTCTGTTCTCCTTCCAAGTTGCTTCTCATGACAGATGCCGGTCTTTCTGTTCGAGGCCCTGTCTTGATCAAGTTCCAGTTTAGATGTCAGGGACCAGTAGGACAGTATTCACCAAATAAATGTATTAGAAATAAAGGTGTTTCTGGCTCTTGCTCTCCTCCGTTTTTGAGGAATTAATTACGTTCCAAGAGGTGAAACTAGACCAGACAATTTAGTGACAGTTATGTACATAAAACAAGAAACAACTTGCACGTGCACTTGAACATGAGCAGGTTCTGACCAAAAAGAACTCCTGGACCAAACCATAACCAGTCGCACTCTGCTAACTTGCTTAGTAGCAAGAAAGTGACTACTTGCAAATTTTTTCCAAAAATTTATTTTCTCAGATCCATGAGGAAAGTGTAGTATTAATCATGTCGCTTTGCGTCATAAACATTATACTTCATCAAGCAGCATACATAAACGATCTGGGAAGCACAAGACACAAATACCCTGCTATCAGCAGCCCTGTGGGTGCTTCATAAAATGGAAAAGTGCTGTCTCCCTTTCTGGTATTCTTTCACCTTGAGAGCTGAATGTACTGGTAAACTGATTCAGTTACCGGGTTGTGCGTCCTTATGGGCTGTCATAAACCAAACAGATTTGCATTCTGGTGGCACAGCTTCAAGGCACTGCAGAGTGATCATTTGCCTCCATAAAAAGGACTTATGTTATCAGGTTCTTCAGCAGCTTCATGTGTCTGCAGGCAAAGATAGCGGATGCATGAGTCTGAGTGTGTGAATCCAAGTTGATATACCTGTTTTCCTTTACTTTGACTTCCAGTGGTACCAGGAAAATTTCAGGCATCAGGCATCAAGATGAAATGTCCTTACAGTGTTGTGGAGGTGGCTAGAATACCTTGATTCTCAGATCTGGTAAATGTATTTGTTTTTTTGAGTGAGTGAGTGAGTGAGTGAGTGGGTAAGCAGGTAGGTAGGTACACTAAGTCACAAGTTTGACCCTTTTCAGGCACAACACAAGCCACAAGGCAGGGCATTGTTACATGCAATGTGTAAAATTTTAAGTGTTAGGTCACTCAACTCCAAATAATAAATTCAATGAATTTTTTTATTAACAATTTGCTATGCCACCAAATTATTAGCTAGTAGCCAGGGAAACACTCTGACCAGAGGTGGTTATGGTGACAGAAAGCAGAGAGACATGAGCTGTAAAACGGTTGCTTGGACCAGATCTGTGCAGAAAGGCTGGTGTTTTTATCAGACATTTACAGCCAACTGTTATACCATTAGGATTGTAGTAAGAGAATAAAAATGTTGACCACCATTTAGCCTTGTGGAAGTGGCGCTAGCTATAAAACATCTGTACCACTTGCCCGATAATTTGGTGGCATAGCAAATTGTTCATTAAAAATGCATTGAACTTATTATTTGGAGTCGAACCCCCAAATTCTTTAAATTTCTTTTTATTCATACACCGCAGATGTGCTTCTCTGCCAGGAAAACTGTTTACATCCTTGTTGAAGGGGTGATGACCAGGAACCTTTCCTTAAATTACAGACAATGTACAGGCATGAAGTATAAAAAAGGTACTTAGTTACAGTAGAATCAGGTAGAAATTCACAAGATCACAGTGTTGAATGTCGATTCAGGATCTGCTTAGGCTTTTTCCTTATGGGCACTGGACCACAGTTGGGGTTGGACCATGCTTTCTTGCATGAACCCAGTGAATAATAATAAAATTCACAATCTGGGCCCGACAAAACGGATGTTAATAAAACTTGCATATTTGTCTTAGGCGGTGGATACAAGCTTGTCATATGCATATGAGAGGGTCTAAACTACCTTCTACCATTAGGCACAAGGTTTAGGATTCAGTCTGAGGAAGGGAGTGAGGATTAGATTGCATTTTATTCTTTCAGGCCAGAGTAGTTAGAGGCTCAGCCCTTAGCAGTCTTTAAGGCCAGTTTCAGCTTGGGTGCTATTTGGCTCCAAGAATGATTCCTTGTTTGGACTATAATCTGCCTTAATAAGTTTTTTTCAGGCAGTCACAAGAGTATAGCTCTCATTCCACTCGTCTGTGCATGCACAGGTTTTCTATTTGATTTTCAAAGGCTCACTGTGAACCTTTTGGCCACGGTTAATGAAGATATTTTTTCCACCAGCATACATTTTCCTGATAGCTGTCTGTTCTGCTAGATGAATTTGTGAACATTTTTTTTCCCTGCAAAGAGTCTTATCTTTCCCCATGATAGGGTCATCTTCAGGACTCTGTCCTCCCCTCTACTCTCCTGAAAGAGCTCACCGCCTTTCTTATAAACCAAGTGGTGAACCGCTTCTGCCTTTTGTCCAAGGACGACAAACCCAGTGGAATGTTCATAGCACACCATGTTGTGCACAGAGCAGTCTGAACATACCTGGTGAAGTCTCAGATTTTTGTTTTTGCCAGCACAACTGTCATTTTTGTGCTTTGCAGAGCTGCTAAGAAAAGAAACACATTTTCCTTGGTCACCTTGCCTAGTTGGGTCAGGGTTGTCAAACCAGAGGAATATGCAATGCCAAAACATGAATCCACTAAATTGGATAAAGATGCAGCTGTCCTAGATCATGTCAACGTCCTAGGCTGAAAGAACAGGGTTGCTATCTCATAGGTCTGCCAGGCAGCTGTGCGGTCTTCCCTACACATTTTCTCCTAACACTGCAGGCTTGATACTCAAGGTTCACTTGATGCAACTTTGGGGCAGAACGTGTTGCAAGCAACAATCACAAAGTAGAACTCTCACTGGAAAATGTACAACAGTATTGTCCCTCACCTTAGTTTGATGGGTACTGCTTACTAGAACCCTTTGTTATAACTTAGTGTCAGGGCTCAGCAGGTAGCACACTCTGAGGCTGGGAGAGCAGAAGGCTGTGGGTTATATCCCCACACCAGGCACTTGGGTTAAATCCTAATACTGGCACTGTAGTGCAGCATGGGGGGGGGTGCTGCACTCCTGAGGTGCTGTCTTTCGGATGAGATGTTAAACCGAGGTTCCATCTGCCTGTTCTGGTAGTAGTTCAGGTGGATGTTAAAGATCCCATGGCACTTCTCGAAAAGAGTAGGGGAATTTTTAATTAAAACAAAGACATACAGAATGAAACACAACTGATACACACACATTTCCATAATACATTTCATAATGACAACCCAGATTGTTACAGTACATAGTATAGAAAAAGGTCTGCCATTATCCCCATATACCCTTCACCAATACCCTTTACCCTACCCTTGTGTTCTTAGTCTATTTACATACTTATACAGAAAGGAAAGAAAAATCTTTTTCTCTCTTTTTTTTTTTTAACTTACGTAATAGGTGCATCACTATTCGTAATCGACGGAAGACCTTTCCAAAATTCTAACAACTGTCTCTTAGGCAAAGTTTTTCCCTCTTTCTGATATAAGATCAGTAACTCTTGTGTGATTTTATTCAGTAATTCCACATGGCTACCTTCTTTCTGTTGTAAAACAAAGTTGCACCTCATTAACCATATATGCCATTTTAATATAGCCATTAATACCTGTAGGGTACCTTTATGCCAAGTTTTCCAATCACTGTTAAATGTCCCGTACATAATGTTCTCATATGTTAATGTACTGTACTAAAAACCTTTGTTCCCCACTGTATATCTAAAACAGATCCAAATCCCTTAATAAAAGAACAGGAAAATAATAAATGGTCTATGGTTTCCTCTATTTGGATGCATTTTAATCTGGAGCAGATTCTTTCTTGCTGGGGTTTATGCTTCTGGTTGGATTTCACGTTTATTTTCTCGTGGCAAGCCAACCAGTGCAAGTCCCATATATGTTCTGGAATACGTTTATTGTTCAATAATGTAGTTAAGTTTTCCCTGTGTAGTACTGGACATTTTTCAAATACCATTTCCACCATGCAAGTTGTTTCAAGTAGAAGAAAATACAATTGCTTCCCAGTACAATCCAACACCTGTCGTTGTGTGATCCTCCATTGTTTAATTCTAAGAAATGTACATCTAATGTACTCTGGTATTTCCACTGATTTTCTAAAAATTTTAAATGATTGTAGTTCCCATGCTTGTAACCAAGAATTACACTTAGATGATAGAAAGGTCTCCCATCTCATATTCATTTCCCTCAACAATGGTTTTATATTAGAATAAAGGAAAAAACTATTAAAGAAAAGTATCGGGTTAGGCATATTTAAACCCCGTGATTTGAAAGGCAAATAACATACATTCCTCTTTACAAGGTTCAATCTACCCCCACAGGCTTGAAAGAATATACTAAGAATTGACGTCTCTAATGTTTTAGGAGGTGGAAAAATATAACTAATAAAAATAAACTCCGCCACTAATTATGTTTTTATTGGGTATATCCTTTTCTTTTTGCTCCATTTCCAGGTGTTCCATTTTGCTACTTTCTGTTTGCCCACATTCATTTTTTCTTCCCGGTTTACTAGTTCCATCTCTATATCCCCAAAGAATATCCCCAGAATTTTAATGGGTTCCAGTGTTATTTCTATTCTGCCAGTATGCCCTTTTAGTTTCCGTGTGTAATCTAAACATTGCCCTATGCATTTAACATAATTCAGAGATGCTCCTGATACCCTACCAAAAGAGTCACTAATCTCCACTACTTTTAAAAGTGAGTCTGCATTTTGCACTATAATTGTCATGTCATCCGCTTATGCTAAGGCTCTGTATGGAAATATTTGTGTGCCTAAAGACACATTGTGTATACCTCTTGAGTTGTTGATTTTCCTTAACAGGATATCTATAAAAAAAACATAAAATATCGGACTAAATGGGCATCCTTGTCTGACGCCTCTTTTTATTGTAATCATTGGGCCCTTCCATCCATAGACTAAAGGCCGTATTGTTGCAGTTTTATACAAACATTCCAACCAGTTAATCAAATCAGTCGGGATCCTGTAACAACCCAATACTTTCCATAAAAAATCATGGTTTGTTTGATCAAATGCTTTATGTTGATCCAGCGAGATTAAATAACCCTCTGCATTTCGTATCTTTCCTTGTTCCACAAGTTCTCTGAGTAAGATTATATGATTCTGTACCATCCGTCCTGGTATTGTATATGACTGGGCTTTTGATATTAATTTTGTAGCTACCCTAGCGAGTCTGTTAGCCAATATTGCCGTTAAAATTTTAAAGTCAGACTTTAACAACGAGATTGGGCTTCAATTGTTTAAGTCCAATCTATCCCCTTTTTTAAAAATATAGGTTAAATTTCCCATATTCATGGACAGAGGTATATGTTTAGTTTTTAACATCGCATTAAAGACAAGTATTAATTCTTCCATCCAACTTGGACCCATAATTTTATATACCTCGCACCATCTGGACCCGGAGATTTATCCCTGCTAATGTGGATATTGCTTGCTGTAATTCCTCCACTTGTATAGGCTTTACTAAATCCTGTTTTTCTACTTCCTCTAATAAGGGTATTTCTGAATTATCCAGAAATTTTCCCTCCTCCTCTTCTTGTTTGGTAGGAAGCTGAGCATATAGTGTCCTGGTGTATTTCTGGCACTATATTTCTAGAATTTTATATGGCTCCGTATGTTCCTTTCCCTGTTCATCTTTAATCTTCTGAAAATTTTTTGCTTGTGATTGCCAATATTCGTATGAACACATTACTTCCGTTTTCCCTTTAGTACCAAACTTGTGTTGGTATTGTAAATCGATAGATAAGTGGCTCAAGCATTGCACCAAAGTAGACGCTGCCGCGGAAAATGACACTGCTGTAAGAACAAACTGCATTGACTTGTGATCTTTTTAAAAATTCCTTAAAGTACTGCACTGTACTTAATTATTGCAGTTCTTATTTTAAATTTATTCATGTCATCTATCAAGGTTGGCTTCTATATAAATAAATGCAATTAACGATTTAAATCGAGTGCGGCTGATTCTCATGCATACTAGCAGCTGTTCGAAATTCGTTCTCCCGCTTGTATGCCATTTCGGATATATGCCCATTTTTCTGCTGTCCGCTGCAGCAGCATACAAGTGGAATTGACTGTAGTTGCTTTTTTATTATGAAAGTCTGTCATCTTCTCTTTTATTGTTACAATCTGTGATGTTAAATTTTGTCCCCTTTCATAAGAAATAGAAATTGCTGCAGAATTTTCCTATGTTGTAGATATGCAAGATATGCTGTTCTGTTTCTATGTCTACAGATATGCCTACATAATTTTTGTAAGTCATTTTTGTGCCTTCTCACCATAAAATGGGGTCCTCAAAAAGGATAATTACTGACTTCCTTGCCAGTATAAAATCTTTGAAGGTCTGCTGTAAATCTAAGGTATTCGTCCTCTATGACCCTGGCCCTTTCTGCCATCTCTCTTTTGCCCCTATGGTTATTGAAACTACTTTATGGTCTGAAAATTCCGTGGCCAACACTGCAGCATTATTTATCCTTAATGAATTGGTCACAAAGATATAATTGATTCTAGACCCCAGGTTTCCTTTCTGAAATGTAGGTGTTTCTGTGTTGCTTTGTTGTCTTGCTGCATACTTAAGTTTATTTCTGTGAATGATTTGTACAAGAAGGTTTGAATCACAATATTGTTTGGTTGTTTTTGCTTTCAATGGACAGTTGAAGTCACCTGCAAATATTACTGTATGTGTGGTTTGTAAATAAGGTTGAATTAAGTTAAAGAATTTGCATCTTAAAGCTTTTGATTGTGGTGCATAACTATTTATTAGCTGGTAAGGGATGTTTTTCAATAGCACATCAATAATCAAAATTCTACCAGATATTATGTCATATAGTTTCAAGATTTGTACTTCTGGATATTTAAACAGGATTGCTAAACCTGCGCAAGTTTCTTGCCCTAAAGGCCAGTAAGAGGGACCTAAATACCAAGATTTTTTAACTTCTTTTACCTCACCTAAGGAGTGTAATCTAGTATCTTGGAGAAATATTACCCCCAAATGTAAACCAGTGAGAAAGGAAAAAAATAATTTCCTCTTATCTAATCTTTTTATACAGTATGTTAACAGTATGAAAGGAAAAGGGTTCTAACAGTGGAACAGTTATTTAGTGCTGCCCTTCCTGCTATACTTATCCATGTTTTTCAATTTTACTCTCGCTTTCCCTTTTTGTGGTCCCCTTGGTTTTTCATGCACTTCAGTGCCTGTAGTGCCTTCAGGCACTGAAGAGTCTATGGAGGAAAGGTCGGAATCATCTTCTGTTTGATCTGTTTGCAATACATCAAACATGTTTGACATATGAACCGTGGCTTGTACTATTTGCACTTTCTCCATACCTTCTTTCTTTGATTGTGTAGTAGTTCTCCCTCTGATGTCACTCCCTGGGAGGGGGGAGATGTACCTCTCAACTGTCCCTGATTTTGTCCCTCCTAAAAATTGTGTTTCCACGACCAAACAGTGGGGATGTAAGCATAATATAATGTCAAACATTACTGTTACGGACGTGTTCTTCCTTAGAAAATGCATTTTACACTACACCACTTATTCTGCCAGCTTCCTGAGTGGATATCATTACTTTTTAAGATGTGTCCCTGATTTTCAACCTTTGTCCCTGATTTTTGTAAACCTTGTTCCTGATTTATGAGGCAGGAGGTTGAGAGGTGTGGGAGGGAGGGGACATCCCTTTATCTGAAGGCCCAGCTTCCTGAACTATCACTCCTGCCTGGGGGGACTAGGCACACTTACCCTAATACCTGTTTCCTGCTGCTGCACAGTCTGTACTTCAATTACTTCAAGAATTAGGGGGGGGGGACTTCCTAACCAGGCGTCTGGGTTTTGTCTTTCTGATGAAGGCTGCAAATGTGTTTTCCCAGATTTATTTTTTTTATGCCATAGCCACCATCAATCTTTGCTCCTCCCCATCTGCATGGTCAGGGATGTTATGTGATGTTTTTTTGCAGTTCTGAAAAGTGTGTCTATACTCCTGCACAGGTTACACTGACTTTCATTCAGGCAATCAGTCCCTACATGTCCCAGCTCCCCACATACTGTGCATCTTAACCTGTCACAAACACTATTCAGGTGTTCCAAGGAGCCACATTTGTAGCACATCTTTGGCTGCCCTGCACAGAATAAGATTCCTCTGTCTCTCCCTAAAAAAAGGAATTTGACAAGTGGTTAACCCCAGTATCTGATGTTTTTAACATAATTTTAACTTTTCAGCCTCCTGTCCAAATGTTCTCTGCATCTAAAATCACCTCTGGATCATCAATTACTGTACATCGCTGTTTTAACCAAAACAATAGATCATGAACACTAACCCCCTCGTTTCTGAATAGTACAGTAATTACTTTGTGCTCTGGCCTGGTTAAGGGGGTTGCAATAAAGGGGGACCATAGAGAAGACTTTTTCAATGCATTATATTTTACCCAAAACCTTTCCAGACCATTTACTGTTTTAAAACTAACATCAAATACTGTCTCTCCCGATATATGAATCAATGCATAAATTTCCGTCGAAAAGAATTTCATTGAGTCTTTTAGAAGTACTCTTGCAACAAAAAGTGTGTCTGGTTGTTCTGACATTCCTCCTGTGTAAGTCAAACGCACTGTGTTGTGCCTTTTGGCAGGAAAAATTGGTGTTTTAAAAAGTGAAGCAAATATTTTTGGGGTTTCCTTGTTAATTATATTCAAAGGCCTTTCTGGTGCATTTTCAGTTACTGCGGGGTGTCCCCCTTGAGCTTGTTTATATGACACATTTCCTGAAAAGTGCAACTTTGGATTTTGCGTTAAAGTCAATTCTGGTGGCAGTTCTAGATCAATAGGTTCAACATTTACATTAATATTTATCTGTGCTGCTGGTTCTGCAAGTATTTTAATTGGTGAGCCTCCTGAAACCCACTGACCTGTTGTGGAGTCCTGTTGCCAACCTGCATTCTCCAGAGCATTTTTAACTGTCCAAGGCTGTTCTTTGCCTGATTCAGTTGGCTGTTTCTCAGAGCGTCTTACGTCAGGTATATCTGTTCCTTTTTGTGCCATTCCGGACGCAATTTCTGATGAATTGTTCTCCAAAAGCACTGTGGACTTAGGCATGAAGTCTCCTGTGTGCTCTGCCTGCTCTATCATAGAGGCCCAGCTTTTAGGTTTCCCCTTTGATGCTACTGCGCCATCAGTAGCCAGCTGAGTGTATTTGGCAGATGGCCCCCTGCTGTCAGATCTTAGGGCTCTTATTTTAGTTTCTAACTGCTTTTTCAGGAAATAAGAATGCTCCTCTGATTCAGATTGCTGCATTAAAGCTTGTTCCTCAACAGAAATAATATCAGGTACATTTTCTGCATCTATATCATTTTCTGTTTCACTTAGCAATGATTCACTATCACTCGGTAAATCAGGTATGTTGACCGTATTTATAAGTTCATCAGTATGAAATTCCAAGGTACCTGTTTTCAGTATTTCTGTAGCACTCTTTCCAGTTTCCAACATTGTTTTTTGATTCTCTGTAGTAGCTTCCACGTCCATAAGTTCTTCCTGCACACCGAACTCCTCCCTGTCTGCCTTCCGTACATGTAAAGAGAATGTAGGCCTTGAAATTGGGCCTTCTCCTTGCAGCACAGCCTGCTCTCCTGCCACATCATCGCTTTCCTCCTCCTCCTGTGTCCGGCTGTGAACTGGGTCCCTCCATCCCACTGGCAGGAAGTGACAGCACCCCTGCAGGCAGAGTAGGGGAATTTCCTTGGTGTCCTGGCCAAATTTCCTCCCTTTCACAAAAAATACCACCAACAGCTTAATCTGGTTCAAGGTCAGTTTGCATTCATCTGTATCCCACTACCCCGGGTTGTGCCTGAAAATAGGCATGATTTGTTTAGTGCACTTACTCGGTCAACAAAAACTAAATAAATAAAATAAATAAATAACTTCCCAGTGACAACATGGAGTGCTACAGAAAGAAGAAATTACAATAATTTTATTTTTCTGTTAGCTCTAGTGTTGTCATTGGGACTGCTCTCAAGATTTCATTTCATTTAGTTGTTATTTTTTTAACCACATTTTTTCTTGGTTTGATGGCACCCCCCCAGCCCCATCTCCGATGTTCTTACGGACCTAAAAGTTATCCACTATTTGCCCAGGACCATAATAGTGGTGGGTATGTGGCCTGCCATGTCTGTCTTACGTGGGCTTATGGGGGAGAGGGGTGCCAGTTCAACAGTGGACTAGGGCTTTTCCTTCTAGTTCTTGGCTTTCTCCCCAAGGGTGCCAGCATGCAGTGGTCCTAGTATGTGCTTGGCATCTACTGGTTGCCCCTCTCCCCATCTCTGTGCTCCAACTGTGCTGCTACCACTTATCCACCAGGTGACAGTCCAGTTAGCAAGATGCAGCGTCCTCCTCCCTGAGGAAGGAGAGCCGTCCATGGGACACATGATCCTCCAACCCCAGACCAGCCTCCCAGTGACCAGAGTCTGTTCCCAACTTGGATCACCAGCACAGCAAGTGATAGCTCAAACACTACGATATCGGGCTGGCCTAAGCGAGAGTTGGAGTTACCTTTAAACTCTTATGGAGAATATTGTCAATCTGATTCAGTGGCTTGGCATTACGGTGACGCTGTTTTTCAAACTTTCAATTTAATTATTTTCAGGCACATAAATAATTATTCCTAATACCAGGTAGGTTTTAACAGTTTACCTTTTAGTTGAAACGTTGCCAAGGAATAGGTATGTTTAGTGCCATACTGTTGTTCTGAGTTTAGTGACTGCAGTTTTTCCAAGGATCCTGGTGGAGCCTTCTGGTATTGTCAGCATGCTGAAATAAGCAAGTTGGTTTGAGGTACAGTGCATTTTTTTCTTCTATTAAAAAAAAGTTTAGCAGCACAATGGCATTGCAGATTATAGTGGCACGGTAGCACCACTATAGTTAAGGATGAGCTGGGTTTCTATGTTGAACCTCAAATTTTGCACTTTAATTTCTTTGTAGCCGTTCAATGGATTTGGATGAAATTGTGCATACATGGTCGGGGGGGGGGGTGTAGATCTCTTGACATGCCAAGTTTCGTTCCGGTCGAATGTGCAGATTCCAAGATGCAGAACGTGAAAAAAGTAAAAAAAAAAATTGCAATTTTTTGCTGATTTGTTTGTCATTGCCTAGCGCCCAAATGGTTTGGAATTTTTGTATAAAATTTTCAGGGTAGAAAGTGTATGGCCCACAGATGTGCCTTTCACTGATTTGGTGAACAAATATTAATCTGTTCCAAAGTTATTACATTTTAAAATTTTGGTTCTGCACATTCTCAGTACAGTCTTTTGGACAGCTGCTTGGAACGAAAAAAGAAATTGGTCCATATGAAAAAGGATCCTTTTCATATGGAGGTAATCCTTTTCTGTGAGGAAAAAATATTTTTTTGTATGGCTGCCATCTTTTGTCCATTTTTTTTTCTCAAAAAAGAAATTTCAAAACCCACAAAAATGACATCCTGCACACACACACACGCACACACCCCAACACATGTATTTTGCTAACCGGGACCCCGTTAGGTAGATTCTGTACTTAGTTTCTGGAAAAATTACCCAGATTTTTTTTTTTACATTTAAAAATTAAAATTCTGTTTCGTGAGCCGATTTTTTTTTTTTGAATGGGTATATGAAAAAAAGAATTGGTCCATACAAAAAAGGATGGCTTTATATGAAAAAGGAATTTGGACTTAGTTTTTTTCTCATTCTTTTTTCATATGGAGGCTTTTTTTTGTATGAACGAAAAAAAGCATATGAAAAAGAATACTTTCATATGAAAAAAGAAAGGGGAAAAAAACTAAGTCCAAATTATTTTTCGTATGAAGTCATCTCTTTTCGTAGGATGCTCTAATAAGAAAAAAGACTATGGATTTATGTTCCCCATTTTTTTGTATGCTTTTTCATTGATATTAAAAGGATGCACTTATACAAAAAATAATTTGGGCTTAGTTTTTCTGGGGTGCCACCCCCCATCCTTATAGCAGCTATCCTGGTGCTTGTGGTCATGCCCCCGATTGCCAGCCCCAAGTAAAAATAGTACTTCCTGGTGCTAGTGGTGCCCCCAATCACCTGCCCCAACGTTAGAATAATATTCCCTGGTGTAGTAGCCCCCACTCTGCTTCGCCAGCCCTGTAGTATAAAGTTACATCCCTGGTGCTAGTGGTCCTCCCTTCTTCCAATCCCCCAATCACCAGCCAGAGTTATGAGGCAAACATAGAAACATCGAATGTGATGGCAGATGGGGACCACTTGGTCCATCTAGTCTGCCTGATTTCCTACCCCCCTCCCATGTGGTTTATGGCATATGGCAAAGTTGAGTGCTTTATGCCCCTAGGATTATATTAAAAATAGGCCAATCTCGTGAGTAACGATAGCAAACTGCAAAAACAGCTCTAACTGCTACAGTGTGTGCTGGACTAAACAGTTAATTAGTAAGAGCCCAAATATTGCAGCTTGTGTGGTGCGGACTTTGTGGCTCTTACCAGTCTCCGGAGTGAATTAATGCTGTTATTAAACTTGAATGTTTTATGCTTTTAAAAAGAATGTTTTTATAGCTTTAAATCTTAATTTTTCTATTGCACATAAGGATTTCCAGCTGTTTAACTAACCCTTTTTATATGTAGCCAGCAAATCAGATGCTCAGTGTCTAATTATTGTTTTATAATATTAAGAAATAAACAGTCCTGATTGGTGAAAAATAAAACCCTGACACATGCGAAACAGAGCAGACATTCCTTTCATTCCTGCACAATCACAGCTGCTGTTGCTACCCTTTAGATAGCAGAACTCCAAACGAAACAGGGTTTAAACTGCTAATGATGGTGTGTAACTTTATAGGAAAGCTATGAGGGCCTTTTATGGATGTAACAGCGTTACCTCACATGCTTTTTGGGCAAGAGAACTGCAAACTGAAGGCAATCAATTCTGGTGCCCTAAGGTGCAAGAGGAGACACTCTGTAAACATAGTAACATAGAATCTGATGGCAGATAAAGACTGCTTGGCCCACCTAGTCTGCCCATTTTCCTACCTAACGGATAAGCTGCAGATCCTAGTTAATCAACAGTCTACTTCCTCCTACCCCCCACTAGAATTGCCTTATGTCTGTGCCATGCATTCTTGAATTCCCCCACATTTTTGACTCTGCTACCTTCTCAGGAAGGCTGTTCCATGCATCTACAACCCTCTCTGTAAAGAAATACTTCCTCACATTACCTCTGAGCCGTCCCCCCTCTAACTTCAAATTGTGCCCCCTTGTTCTTGCACATCTCTTTTTTTGAAAGATGCTATCCTCTTGGACTTTGTTGATTCCTTTGAGGTATTTGACAGTTTCTGTCATGCCCCCCCCCTCCTTTCCTCGAGGCTGTACATCTTAAGCTCCTTTAGTCTTTCTTCCTATGTCTTCTGGTGCAGACCTTGAACCATTTTGGTTGCCCTCCTCTGGACAGCCTCCACCCTGTCTATGTCTTTGCATAGATGGGGTCTTCAGAACTGTACACAGTACTCCAGATGTGGTCTTACCAACTGTCTGTAGAAAGGGACAACAGCTTCCTATTTTCTACTGGTGATGCCTCTCTCTTTGCATCCCAGTATCACCCCAGCCCTCCTTACTGCCTTCTCACATTGCTTGCCCACCTTTATGTCATTTGATATGACCACCACCAGGTCCCTTTCCATTTTTGTTGTTGTCAGTATCTCACCCCCCATTGTGTACTCCTCCCTGGGTTTTGTTTCCCAGGTGCATTACTGCACTTCTTTGCGTTGAATTTAAGCTGCCATTTTGATCATTCCTCAACCTTGCCAAGTCCCTTTTCATCCTTTCCACCCCACCTTGCGTATCAACCCTGTTGCAGATCTTTGTGTCATCTGCAAAGAGACATACTTTTCCTTCCAGTCCCTCTGCAATGCCACTTATAAAGACATTAAAAAGGACCGTCCCCAGTACTGAACCTTGCAGTACCCCACTAGCAACCCCCCTTTCTTCACTGTGGACTCCATTTACTATTACCCTCTGTGTCCTGTTGTCCAGCCAATGTTTTACCCAGGCTACCACCCTGGGACCCACTCCCAGGCTGGCTAATTTGTTTATTAATCTTTTGTGCAGAACTGTATCAAATGCCTTGCTAAAGTCTAGGTAGGCCATGTCCACAGCCCCTCCCTGGTCTACTACTTTGATCACCCAGTCAAAGAAATCAATTAGATTTGTCTGACATAACCTTCCTGCTGTGAATCCATGCTGCCTTGGGTCCCGTGCCCCACTGGCCTCTAGGTACTCAACAGTTCTTTCCTTCAGAAGTGATTCCATTATTTTCCCTACCACTGAGGTCCAACTGACAGGTCTGTAGTTTTCTGCCTCTGTCTTGTTCCCACTTTTGTGAAGGGGGATCACATCTGCCCTCCTCCAGTCCTCAGGTACCACACCATCCTCCCATGATTTATTAAAAAGGGTAGTCAGTGGTGTTACTAGTTCTTCCCTTAGTACTTTTAGAATTCTGGGCTGAATCCCATCAGGCCCCATTGCTTTATCCACCTTCAGTTTTAGTTGTTTCAGAACCCTTTCTTCTGTGAAAGAACTTTATCAACCCCAATCCAGAGTGCTTCTGTTGACTGGATTAGGTATCTCCCCCTGCTCTTCTATTGTGAATACTGAGCAGAAGTATTCATTCAGTATCCCTGCTTTTTCGCTGTCACTCTCTGCCCAACCACCCTTCTCTTTATTCAGCCTCATTACCCCTGCCTTAGTCTTTCTTTGCTCCCTAATGTACCTATAAATGGTTTTATCCCCCTTCTTAACCGAGTTGGCTATCTTTTCCTCGGTTTGGGCCTTTGCTATTCTGACCGCCTTCCCTGCTTCCTTCTGCTTTAACTGGTATAGTTCTCTGTCCTGCTCCTTCTGTGTTTCTTTACACTTTCTGAATGATATCTTTTTCTCCCTAACCTTCCCTTCCACTTCTTTTGAGAACCATAGTGTTTTTTTCTTTTGGTTTGATTTGTTTATTTGCTTCACACAAAGGCTTGTTGCCTCTGTGATAACGGTTTTGATGTTTCTCCATTGTTGCTCCACCCTACCTTCTTTCCTGTTTGCTAGTGCTTTTCTGAGGCACTCTCCCATTTTGACAAAATCAGCCCTCCTGAAGTCCAGTCCCTTCACTTTTGTATGGCTTGACTCTACAACTAAGTTTATAGTGAACCACACTGTTTTATTTTTTTTTTTATTATTATTTAAGAGAGAAATCGGAATTACAATCCTTTGAATCAAAGACTCCTTTGCAAAGGCTCCACGTCAGATAGACACATATACAACTAACAACAGGATACTTGCATAGGCAGTACAGTACAGGGAATATATACAATTGGCAGGTTACAGCTGTGGTGTCATTGACAGTAGACCCCATGTCATTCCATATGGTAGGTTACAGTTTCAGGGGGTCTTAAGTGGACCCGGAGTCATAATATATACACAGTGTGAGAGGAATAATGAGGGAAACAGACAAGATACAGATATAGTTCCCCTTTCCAGTGTGTATCCTAAGTAAACTGACAAGTTATGAAAATATTCCTCCTAGAGAACAAGCTATGCAACCTCTAAAGATGAGAAGTAGGAAGATGGAGTATTATGTGCAGTCGCATGATGTGGCGGCAAGGAGGTGGGTCTTGAGGCCGGTTTTAAATTGGCCAAGGCTGGGAGCCCTGGAGATGGAGGGCGGAAGGTTGTTTACCCGCAGGGGAGCCCGATACTGAAAGGATTGTTGACCGAGGGAGGTCCTGCAGCGAGGGACCAGGAGGGTGTTATTTGGTGAAAGCCTGGGAGCTCTTCTGTTAGGGACTATTTGGATGAGGTGATGAAGGCCTTGAGGGGCTTGCTTCTGGAGTATCTTTTTTGCAAGGAGGCAAGTGTGATACTTGAGTCTGCTTTCGAAGTTTAGCCAGTTCATTAGACTGTACAGCTCACAAGTGTGAGTAAGACGTTCACATCCAGAGATCATGCAGCAGGCTTTATTGAGAGCTAAGTTAATGCATCGTAAGGCTGTTTGGTCTGTAGTCCCATAGATTACTATGCCGTAGTCCACCAAGGAAAGTACTGAGGAGGACACTGCTAGGCTGAGGGCCTGTGGGGTAGGCAGAGCTTATGTCGGAATAGGATCCCTAACCTGGTGTTAATGGAGGATGAAACATGTTGGATATGTGTGTGGTAGGTAAGAGATGTGTCAAGGTTAATACCAAGGTACTTGAAAGATGAGACCTGTTCAAGTTTTGTGCCTAGTGAGTTTATGATAATTAGCGGGGTGCTACAGAGAGGACTCTGATGGTGAGCAAAGATCATAGATTTTGTCTTGTGGTAGTTGAGCAATAGGCGATGCTCAGAGAACCAGGCTTCAAGTTCACCAAAGAAAGTCTGCAGGGCAGTTTGGAGGGAGTTAGGATGGGGGTGTTTCCAGAATACCACAGCGTCATCTGCATAGAGCAGTAGTTTACCATTGCAGGATTGGGGAAGGGAGTTTGGGAAGAGGGCGAAAAGTAGTGGACCAAGAATGGATCCTTGTGGGACCCTGGCAAGGACTTTTTGGTGGTCACTTGTTCTCAGATGGCTACCCAGTTCTAGATCTAAGATCCTCTGTCTGTCCCCATTTGAGAGTACCAGGTCTAAGATTGCTCCCTCCTGAGTGGGTTACAAAGCTAGCTGTCTGAGGCATGCCCCCTGTAGGGCATCGAGAATGGCCCTGCTCTTGGATGTGGCTGCAGCAAAGGTGCTCCAGTTAACATCTGGCATATTCAGGTCCCCCATCAGCAATATCTCCCCTTTCTCTGTCATCCTAAGGATGCCTTCTGTCATTTCCTTGTCCATTTCCTCCCCTTGTGACGGGGGTCTGTATACAACCCCTATGCGGATTGTGGTGCCATTTCCAGTCTCCAGAGTGACCCACAGTGCCTCCTCACCTCTCTGTTTACCCTTTAGTTCTGATGTTTTGATCCCTTCCCTTACATAGAGAGCTACTCCTCCTCCTCTTCTACCCTCCCTGTCCCTCCTGTAGATTGTGTACCCTGGTATGTTGACATCCCAGTCATGGTTCTCTGTGTACCATGTTTCTGTGACTGCCACAATATCCAGGCATCCTTCTTCCATCGATGCTACCATTTCAGGGAGCTTTCTACCTAGACTATGGGCATTGGTACTCATTACCCTCCATTGTTTTATGGCCTTATTTCTTTTTGCCCCATCCCTGTCCTTACTGCCTTTGTCTTTTTCTCCATTTAGCCTTGCCCTTCTCCCTATCGTCTGATCTATCTTGGAGTTTACCTCACTAACTACCCTGATTTTTTTTGGGGGGGCTAGGATTTACCTTCTCCTTTTCAGTGCTTCCCCCCTTGGCTAGTTTAAATGCTTGCCAATGAAGCATTTAAACCTATCACCTACAATCCTGGTTCCCCTCCTGGACAGATGCAAACCAGAGCACCAGTATAGGCCTGCATCCCTTGAGGTGGAGCCTCAGTCCCCAATGAAGCCAAATCCCTGAGCTCTGCACCAGTTTTTCAACCAGTCATTGAATCCCATGGTATGGAGTACCCTAGCCTCATCCATGCCATGACAGATAGCACTTCCGAGAAAGTTACCATGTGTGCTACTTGTTTAAGGCCCCTCCCCAACTCCACAAACTCCTGTTGCACTGCTCTGATCCCATTCTCAGCCAGGTCATTTGTCCCTAGGTGGATAATGACATCCAGCTCACGCCTCCTTGCAGCTGCTATCACGATCCTGAGGATTTGTTTGCTGTCCCTTCAAGTCATGGTGCCAGGTAGGCACCTTATCTCCTCCTCCTCCCTCCCCAGTTCTACCCCCTAACAATTGAGTCCCCACCAGGGTTGTTTCGTTCCTCTATGGGGTCCTGTGCCACCCTCCTGTGAGTCTCCATTGTGGAGGTTACCAGCATCCTCCTTGGTCTCCACTGCAGGTGCCTCCATAGAGGAACCATGCTCTGCCAGAGTGGTGAATGAATTATGGAGAGGCACAGCTAGAGGGATGCGCCTCTGTTCCACCACCCTCACCCTCTCTGAGCCCACTGTGTTCCAACCACTCCTCTTTCTTGGCAACCTCTGAGGTAGTGGCAGTGGCCTGGGTGGTCCCTGGGTGGGGGAGCAGGTTTCCCGAATCCTTGCCAGGTCAGCATGGAGACGAGCAACCTCTTCCCTCAGACCAGAGGGGGGCCTACAAATAGGGCAGCAATGTAGTCTCCAGAATGTGTCCCGGAAGACTGCTTCTCCACAGCCAGTGCATTGCACCACTCCGCACATGTCTGTCTCCCTTCCTGTTTTAGATATTTTTTTTTCTGTTTTGTTCTTGTTTTAGGGTGTGCAAGCTTGTGAGTGTCTCTACCCTCTATTCAGTGTGCTGTGTCTTTAAGGATATGAACAGGTGTATGTTGTTAGCAATTTTGGGGAAGTGTTGTCAGAACCCCTGATGTAAAGGAAGTTATGCGCTTGGGGCGGGTAGGGTGAGGGGCAGGGTGGGTGGGAGTAAACCTGTGCCCTCCAGAAACAGTCAATTACAACTACAACCCTCCACCCTGGAGAGTGCCTTCCTTCCTTTCAGACACCTATTTCACAGAGGTTAAGTAACAGGTCTAGTCACAAATGACTGCAAATATCACCAGCCAGAGGTATGAGGCAAACATAGAAACATAGAATGTGACAGCAGACGGGGACCACTTGGTCCATCTAGTCTGCCCAGTTTCCTTCCCCTAACCCATGTGGTTTATGGCATATGGCAAAGTTGAGTGCTTTGAGTGCTTTATGCCCTTAGGATTAGATTAAAATAGGCCAATCTCAGTTATTATAGATTGTGCAAACCTTTTTTTTTTAATTACCTTTTTTTTGTTGTTGTTCAAAAAACATTGTTTTCTGTGGCATGACTGGCACCGTTGAGAAACCTATTGCTCAGGCACAGAGTGTGAAACTCCCTTATGGAAATAAGAGTGTCTCACTCAGAACTCAGACACGCACTGGTATTGGCCAGCAGTGTCACATGACACTCCCACTATCTATAATAATTACTAACCATATTCACATGAACATATTAATACGCTTCTGGGATGTTCCTAGAAATATTATAAACATCCATGCTCAGTGTGCTTTGACAGATGTGATTTTATCTTTGCAGCAAAAAGCCTGCCTTATTATGACTGCAGCAGGCCCTCCTTTCTACCCTGGAAGCTGAATGATCTCATAGACATAGCATGGCAGTTTCACTTTTTAAGTAACCAGTATATGGCAATACATTATACTGTACCTTGTACCCCTTATACAAGCAAAAGTAACAGATGCAAAAGTACACAATCCCATAAAAGTGTGTGATAATACATAGTGTTTTAGGTTGGGTTTTTCCCCCTACATTATCCATTATGAATTCAGACAGAAAATCCAAGAAAAGTGAAAGCAATAAAATTTGTAGAAGCAGAAGCGCTAAAATAAGACCAGAAACCGGAACACAGTGAAAGGAACAGAGGATTCCCATACATGACTGCTTTGGGCTAAAAACTAACTTGATCATTAGGAGTCACCACAGGGGACAGTGGCATGGGAGGCTTTTTTTTTATTGATTTGGGTATGATCAGCAGTCACTTCTATTACAAATTTAATCATGAGTAATTAGAACAGAAACATTTCTTGACAAATACTACATGAGGGGCCAAGTACATTAAAATACAATTATAGATAAAAGAATTTCTCCTGACATACAAGCAGCCCAGAACAGGATGGCACAGTGGCCTTCCGGTTCCCAAGAAAAGGGTCTCTCATGTGTAACATCTCCTGGATCAAACCATGCTGATCCAGAAATAAAGAGAGACGGGGAACACAATCTTTAAACACTTTTTTAAAACAAAATTGTTTTTCACTTATTGTTTATATTAAATGTATTGGTATGCTATGTACAGTCACTCCACCCATTAGAGTGGTGTTTCATGAGGAACAGACTGTTAAACAAGAGTACTCAGTTCTGGGCCTTGGCCTACTTTTGAACTATCTGTGCATTCATTATAAGAGACCTTTGTAATCTGTGAAAGAATAGACATAATGTACCAAAATAATGCTGATGTTCACAATCACATGTTGAAAAGAGACTGTGTCATGTACTTAACATCTTTTTTGTGGAGCATATCAAGTACTGTATATGGTGCAAAGTAAAAAGAAACTTACTTCAGAAGGGTGTTGTTGGAACTGAGTCACATATACCAGAGTCCACCTACAGTAGGGGCATGATCATAGGTGATCTCCAGTGTGTACAATCAAAGTACTGAAACCTATAAAACTTGATAGAAAACTAAACACTCTGTTACTTATTCCATTCAATGGTGTCCACTTTTCAGATATGCTTTGGCTGTTTTTTATTGACCTAATTATTTGTATTACTTTTTTGTTACCACTGACTTCTTGTTACATTCTCCCTCACTGTTTACTGTTGACTCTTGGTTTCTTGGAATTTCACATTCTTTGATGTAAGTTCCAGCATTCCACACTGAACGGTAGAACTGACATCATAGAATGCCCAGTATACCTAGAAAGTCAGCAGTGAATCTTAAAGATGGAGATTGATGACAGACGGTAGCAGTAAAAAATAATTTATTTTAAAGAAAACTTATGAGAACAGTAGATATCACTGAGAGAAAGAAATGATGCCAAAGGGGAAGTGGGTACTTTGTTCTTTTGTTCTGCTTCTTCCTGGAAAAATCAGTCTTTCCTTTAGCCAGAGCAGCTTTGCCTTGCCTGCCACACCACTGGAGGGACCACAAGCTACCCCCCCGTCCCAAAAAAAGAACTGCTGCACCCCTCCTCTAATCCCCAGCGACGTCTGGACAGTTCTTTCTTTAGCACTTCAAGACTGGATCTAAAAAAGTGAGGAGCTGGGACACTGACAGGTCAGTACATGCAAGGGACACACACACCAGTATACCTCAGCTGAGTAGGGGATATGGTGACAGTGTCATCTGTCTAAGCTATCCCTCCCTCTTTTTCCATGGTCACCCATCTCAGCTGAAACTCTGAGCAACTCTTAGGATGCCCTTGGACATATGAGAATTGTCAGGTCAGAGGATCTTTGGTAGGCACAATGTGAATCAAAATGAAGCAAGAAAGATTTTACTCCTGTGTAATTCAATATATAGTACCGTTTATTATTGTCCCCCATGTAGCTGACGTCTCATGGCCTACTGACCAGATGAGCACAAAGAAGGGCTGCTAGTTTACACTTCCTTTACTGAACTTAGTGACTGAATATACAGCAAAATAAAGGTGTGGCAGCAGCCATAATAAGTTCTAGCAATTCTGAGGAATCGGGACAAGACACAGCTGTGGCTTGCGGCTTAGCACGAATAATAGTACAGCAGTAACCACCCAAGTTCTGATGTAGTGGTCAAGAGCCAAGAAAAGTGCTACATACTGAATTACAAAGGAATCAGTCCTTTCTTGCTTCGTTTTGACACCCATCCCACCAATACAAAACAAAAAAAGAGCACTCTACACAGAAACAAATAGTTCTTAAGTGTAGTTTGACACATAATCTCACAAGTCAACTCCCGAGTCACCCCCACAGTTGCAGTGCAGACTCCCCAGTGCTTCAAGGCCAATGCCTCTTCCTCAGGTGGCGGGGATTCTCGGTGGTCTGTGACTGGGATTTGTGAGCTTTTGTAGTTACACCTTTTGATGATTGCATATTTTGAATTGTCCTCTATTGGGTTTCATGCCTTTTCACTTCCACATCTTTTTCTCTGTATCAGATGTAGTCAGTGAATAACCTTAACACAATTAATACCCTAGTATAAATAACAAATAATATATTTTTGTATGTTACTACTATATACCTGAAATAAATGAGTTATGAGAGCTTTTGCAATTAATACACACTTATGTACATTTAGTGCTTTTGTGCAACATTTGGTCTGATCCATTACCACGCCAGTTCATTTGTTGCTGTCAGTAGTTTTGTCATTATTTACAAATTCATTTAGTCATCAGTTGGGCCAGTATCGTGAGAGGCTAGGGTTATCTCAAGTAATGTACCCCCCTTTTTGTTCCTTATTTTTACTAGATCCCACTGCTTTTTGTTAATTCTAGCTTGATCTCCACGTTTTCAACTGATCTTCTGTATTTTTATGTTGGCTTGCCGCGCTTGCGCGACAGTCAACATATTGGGAAAGTGCAGCTTTGGGGGCGCGGCTGCTGTTGGGCGAATGCAGGGCACGCATCAGTAGGTGCATCCCTCATTCCCCAACAAGCCAGCATGCTAGCGCTGACACCAACATTATGTAAAGTGGACAAAACTTCTAAACAAAGTGCCGCTGCGATCAGAGACAAGCTCGTCATGCAGCGTCACTTTGTTTAGAAGTTATGTCCACTTTACTACATCCCCAAGTACAGGGTGCCACGCTGGGAGCTCACCCCAGCGTGGCAACTGATGCCATAGCTGACAGGGTGCCCAATCCCCGTCGGCTCCACTGTCCCGAGTACAGGGTGCCGCGGCTGAGGCCCACCCCAGCGTGGCAACTGGTACCATGGCAGCGGGGATGCCCAATCCCGTCGGCTCCACCCCGGCCGTCCTTCTGCCACTGGGGCCCACCCAGCGTGGCAAGACGTCCACGTCATCTTTTTTTTTTAAACCTGCAAATTAAAAACAGTTCGCGGCGCTTCTCCCGCCCCCCTTCCACAACCCACACCCACCCTCGCACCCTGCCTCCCCACCCCTCACCCATACTTATCTCGAGTCGGTGTGATGACCGGGTGGACCAGGAACGCGTCTGCACTCTTCAAAGCCGACCTCGAACTGAGGAAATGCCGGTTAGCTGTATAATGGGCTAGATAGGGCTTTTTCAACTTTGTTGCATATCTCGGCATTTTTGGGAATTGTTGCACCAAATTTTCAACATGAGGTTTTTGGGGCCCCTCCTCATGAATTCTGTCACTGTCATGATGTTTATCAGCCTCGAAAGGTGATTTCGCAGTCACTGCTGGCGAAATCACCTTCGAAGAACCCGATAACAAAATGACAGTGGCGGTCATTCATAGTGCCCTCTTAAAAAGCCTAAGTTCCAAAATTTGGTGGAAATAACAAATGCCTGTTTTACTGACGTCTGCATTGTGCAGTAGTTCTACGCGGGCTCGTAACTCAACGCATTCACAATATTTTACTGCCGGATTTTCAGCATTGTCATTTTTGTACACCTCCTTGTGAACAGTACAGCTGTCATTTTCCACATCCTGCCCGAAATGTGTTTCCGCACTTCCGGCTCACAATAGCGCAGTCGCTGTGGGAAATCAGTGTTTGGGCCAGATGAAAATGACAGTGACACAGTTCATGAGCAGAGGACCTAAAATGCCTATGTTGAAAATTTGGTGATGATACTCCATAAAATAACTGTGTTATGAGCATGCGTTGGCAGATTACGCATGCCTTTCGTGCCGTCGTGCATTTGTGATATTTTCAGTCTGGATTTTCATCATTGCCATTTTCCACCTCTTGATGAACAGTATAGCCGTCATTTGACATATCGTGCCCAAAATGTGTTTTGCGCTTCCGGCGCGGAATAAGCGTCAGTCGCTGTCTTGAAATCACTTCTTAGGACACTTTAAGGAAATAACAGTGACACTGTACATGAGCAGAGGTGCTAAATGCCTATGTTGAAAATTTGGTCAACTCATAAAATAGCAGTGTTGCATGCAGCATTGCATATTTCCCACACACCCTAGTAGCTTCAAATTTGGTATATTTACATGCCACATTTTCAACACTGGCAATTTTTTACACCTCCTTATGAACTGTGCAGCTGTCATTTCTCACATCCTGCCCGACATGTTTTCCAGCACTACACTACCAAACACCCAATGGACACCCTAATGCTTGTCACTCTCTGCAGGGTGGGGGTGGGTTGGCATCAGTTCAATACTTCACTGCCATTCCTATGATGCATCTGTCTAACTCCTGCACTACCAATGCCAATGCCAGCAAGCCAACATTCGACATTGACAAATGCTTGTTTATTTCAGCTGAAATCTTTTCCTTTTGCACTTATTAGTGGATTTCTATCACTATTAACATTTAGCTGTTTTAAAAACATAATTACACTCAAGCCTAGAGACCAAGGATGGTTGAAGTACAATACAGTTCATAGTCAAATACATCAAATAAACACATTTAATATATGGATCATGAATTTAATACGCTACTAAAGCATGCAAAAAATTTGCGGTAATACTATCACTCCCGAAGTGATAATACGATACTTCGAGAGTGATAATACTATCGTTCAGGTCCCATAATAGTATAGTTTGGGACCTGAATGATAGTATTATCAGAGAAGGTCAACAGCTCACGTGCCAGTCTCTGTGCCCACGTCTCCAAGCGTGCCCTCCGATTGGCCCCTTTTCCTGTGTGGGCAGGCAGAAAAAATTTTAAAAACATGGCGAACAGTTTCTCACTAAGCTAGACCGTTTCTCTGGAGGATTGTCTTTTTTTTTCCCCTTTATGTCGCAAAAAAGGACAGATGCTCACGATCCTACCTTACCGAACACAGAAAAGTTAAGATCTGTTCTATTAAAAAAAAAAAAAAAAGCTGTCTCCAGCCAGGGCCTGTGTATGTGTGTGCAGTGGTGCAAGTGGTAGACAAGAAGTACAGGAACTCAGGCACCTGCAAATATGAAATGCAGAATGAAGATCTTTAATCTGAAGGATAGGTGTATGAAGGCACGTCTATCTGTTTAGACACTAGTAGATTCAGTTATAGATATTAAAGTATTTCTACCAAAATAGTAGTATTGTACAAGTCAAATGTTGTTATGGAAAGCCTGATTTCAGGTCACAAGGCCATAAACTGTCATTTTGTTGCTGGTTTAAGAATTTCAGTTCCAGTGTCAGTGGGAAGAAGTACAGGAACTCTGTTATGCTGCAAAAAAGGTACAGGAACCGAGTTCCTGTGTGTTTCTGTTCACTTTCATCACTGTGTGTGTGTGTGACGGAGAGAGCGGGGGAGGGTGCATTGAAACTCTGTGGTGCTCAGCCAGCACGTATAAAGTCCTCGCTGTACAAAAAACAGTCGCAGACAAGAAAACAAACTTTGCATCCATATATTAAAAAAAATAAAGGATAGCTCACTGGGTATTACCGGTGAGTCAAACCATCTCGAGGTTCCGGACACTGTAACCTCTCGCACTTCACTCTCGAGGTTCCTATGTGTCCAGAACCTCTCGATGGTATTACTCACCGGTAATACCCAGTGAGCTATCCATTATTCTCTTTTAAATTTATACACATTAAAAACTTAAAACAATTCATTTAATGATATACATCTTACACAGCTGTCTGTACATTTTCTTAGCTCATCCAAACAGACCCCAAGTCTTAAACATTTAAGTATCTTACAAACAAAGACTCTGTGTATGGTTTTGTTCTTACAGATGACTTCTCCTGACTTGTTTGTTCAGCCTGTAATCAGATACACAGTTAGTTGGTAAAAGTTCATACAACCTATAACTTGGCTCACATATATTCAAAAACATTTTTGCCACATTCTCCCTCCTAACACTCAACAGTTCACATTTACATGATACCTGGCAGTCTAGTGGCCACCTGCCCCCCCACCCCAGCAGCTAGTGTCCCACCCCACTCCCTCCCCCATCCTGAAACAGAGTGGCCACTGGCACAGCCCTCCGCTCTCCCCCGCAGCTGGCAGCGCACTGAGATATGAATGAATGAGAGCATGCTGTGCTGTGCTCGTTCATTCATATAAAAAAAGAACTAAATTAATCCTGGTGGCTAGCAGTCCCACCCCATGACCCGTCTGCCTATTTTTCTTTTTTTTTTTAATATTATTCCCTGGTGGTCTAATGGCTCACTCCGCTCCCCAACCCAGCAAGTAGTGTCCCACCCCACTGCCCCATCCTGAAACAGAGGGCCACCGGCACAGCCCTCCGCTATCCTCCGCAGCCGGCAGCCCACTGACATATGAATGAATTAATTCATATCTCAGCGGGGTGCTGGGGCACCTAGTCTTGCAGAGGTCGACTCCGTTTGCATTCATTAAAATGTTATTTGCTTATATGAAGCAATAAAAAGTATTTTTTGATAAAGTGATCTATTGTGTCGGTGATCTTCACTGGAGCGTCTGAGCGCCTAGCTCTGGAGTGCGAGTGTCTGTTTGTCTGTCATTGTAAACTGGTTTCTGCCTGGTGCAGCTCCAGCAACAGGTGGGACTCTGGCAACACAAATGACTGGATACCTTTCTAAAGCTCATCTATCAGCTCTATTTCAGAGTACTGTAGTAGGAGTCTCAGTAAAACCTTGTTTCCAAATTGTTTTTTTCTGACCTCTGCTGATGCTTAGGTTACTATTTGAGTTACCATGAAAAATGTTGCCATACCCAAGGAGGATTTCTTTTATGATGTGCTTCATTCGTTTAATTTCCTTTTTTGCAGGATAAAAAACATTATGCATACAGCCCATGTATAATGTTGTAGCCCCCCCAGTCTAGGGGAATGCTAGATGGAAAATGCAGGGAGGAGAGCATATACAATTTACGTTGCCACTTACTTGACCTCTGGGCCCCAAGGAGCACATCAGGGCCTCCAGGCTGCAAAGGAAGGAGTTAGCAACATTGAACAACTTCAAGTGACGTAGATAATGCCCAGTGGATAACTTCAGCAGGGTCCAGTATATTTAGGAGAAGCTCATGAGCATTGTTATTCCTCACAGGGGCATTCTGCATTCAGACAACATGAAGTCTTGCTGTATTGCGAACATATGAAATTTGCCAGCAGATAAAGGCCTAGAGGTCTATCAAGTCTGCTCGAATGTGCAACAAGCACCCCTTATTCTGCAGCTGCCCCTTCCTTGCACCCTTCCCCTTCATTGACCCTCCCCCTTGTCCTGTCCCATCCCCTTTTGAAGCAGTCCACTGTTCTACTGGATACCACTTTTGCAGGTAACGCATTCAACCCAGCCACCACCCTCTCTGTAAAAAAGTGTCTCCTCATCTCCCTCCTGAACATTCCTCCCTCCAGTCTCATATCATGGCCCCTGGTGTCCCTCCCCTCCCTTACTTTGAACAGCCCCTCTGTACCTGTCTTGTTTATTCCTTTCATGTACTTAAAGGTTTCAATCATGTCCCCCCATCCCTCCTCTCCTCCAGTGAGTACATGTTCAACTCCCTCAGCTTCCTCTCGTATGATAAGTCCCCCAGCCCCTTGATCATCTTTGTCGCCCTGCACTGCACCCCCTCCAGTAACTTAATGCCACTCTTCAGATACGGGCGCCAGTACTGCATGCAGTACTCCAGGTGCGGTCTAACTAATGACCTGTACAGTGGCAGAATCACCTCCTCCCTCCTCGAGGATATACCCCTTGCAATACAACCCAGCATTTTGTTGGCCTTTGCTGCCGCCTTTCTACATTGTACCGAGTTGTTCGTTGACCCTGTAATGAGCACCCCTAGATCCTTCTCCTCCTCTGTCTTGGCTAGCTGCACTCCCCCCAGCTGGTAACTCCTCCTTGGGTTCTTCATCCCAAAATGCAGCACCTTGCACTTTTTGGCATTAAACCCCAGTTGCCAGGTGTCTGACCAGGTTTCAGGCTTTGCCGGATCATCCTGCAACCCCTGCCATCCCCCTTGGTCGTCCACCACTGCTCCTACCTTGGTATCATCAGCAAACAGACTGATCTTGCTCTTGATGTCCAATGATATGTCTGCAATGAATATCCCATACAACACTGGTCCCAACACCGAGCCCTGTGGAACACCGCTCGTCACTACCCTTGGGTGTGAGAGCTCCCCACCCACCACCACCCTTTGTTGCCTTCCCTGAAGCCAGTTTCCTACCCATCTCACCAGCTTTGCACCTGCCTCTGTGCCTACTGACTTACTTCCCAGCCTTCCATGCGGCACCAAGTCAAATGCCTTACTGAAGTCCAGGTACAGGACATCCACTGCATGGCCCCTGTCCAGTTGCCTAGTTACCCAGTCATAGAACTCCACCAGGTTGGCTTGGCAGGATCTGCCCCATATGAAGCCATGCTTTCTGCTGTCCTGTAGTCCTTTGGCCTCTAGAAGGGCCACCGGCCTTTCCTTCAGGATAGTCTTCATTAGCTTACCCATGATGGATGTGAGGCTCACTGGTCTGTAGTTTTCCGGTTCATCCTTGGGGCCACTCTTGTGGAGGGGCACCACATGAGCCATCCTCCAGTCCTGAGGCGCACACCCCGAATGTAGTGAGGCATTAAATAGGTCTGCCAAAGGTCCTGCAAGGACCACTGCCAGCTGCTTCAGTACCTTGAGGTGGATGCCATCTACTCTCAAGGTTCACTTGTCAGCTGTTTCTGCTTTTCTGTCAGTGGGGAAGTCTTCCTCACTGTCTTCTCATCCTGTGTTTTTAAATGATTGCTTCATACCAATCCTCCCTTTAGAGACCCTGTCTCTGCCTGAGATTTACATGTTTGCATTGCTCAACTTATGCAACCTCCCTTTGAACCTATGTCCTCAGCAGAGCTTAAGTACTTGACTTGGAAAACTGTGTTTTTAGTGGCCATTACCTCTGCCAGATGTATCAGTGAATTGCAAGCCCTGTCAGTGGAACCTGATTTTATCTCCTTTCACAGGGATAAAGTGGTCCTTAGAACCAATAGAAGGTTCTTGCCCAAAGTGGTTTCAGATTTCCATTTGGATCAGTCTATGTCTCTCCCTATTTTCTTCACTGATCATTCTTCCTCAGGGGAGGGGAGGCTACACAGTTTAGATGTTAAAAGAGCCCTTAGCTACTACATAGAGCATACCAAGGGTCACAGGTTTGATTCCCTCCAGTTGTTCCTCACTTATGGAGAAGTGGGAAAGGGCAAACCTGCCACCAAGAGAACTATTGCCAGGTGGATTGTGTCTTGTATACAATTCTGCTGTGAGAAACTGGGAAAGATTCCACCCTCAGGCCTGAGGGCTCACTCTACAAGAGGTACAGCTGCTTCCATGGCTGCTGCCAGGGACATCCCTCTGTTAGAAATTTGTCAAGCAGCCACCTGGAAAACAGTCCATACCTTTACCAAGCATTACTCCCTGGTTATCCAGGCTAGGAGTGATGCTCGGTTTGGCACAGCAGTACTTCATAGCCTATTCTCAAAGTAGGTTCTGTCCCTCCTCCATGGAGGTGCTGCTTGGTAGTCTGCATTTGTCAGAATACAGCAAAACTTCATGTTGTTTGAAGAAAAAATTACTCACCTTAGTAATTATGTTTCTTCTATTGGAGTCTTGCTGTATTCTGACCTCCCTCCCTGCCTCCCCTCTCAGAATCTGGTTTTGGGAAGTGGGTGGGCAGGTGCAGTGTTGCACTTCAGGGGTGCTCCTTTTACACCCTTTTCTTTTGTTTGGGTGTTGTTTTATTATTATTCTGATTTGGATTGTTTTTTGGGTTTCCTGACTTGAGTCTTAATTTGGGAGTCCAAAACCTTTGTTGCCAGTTGGCTAGAAAAAGTTTACAATTTCCACATAAGATAGTTAGTGAGTTTTTGCTCGTAAGAATCTGACAGTTGGATTCCAAAGGGCTCCAGACAGAGACATCAACCGAGCTCGAGCTCAGCATTCTGTGCTCTGCATAGAAAGTTAACCCTTTGTTCTCTGGGGCAGTTTAAAGGCTGGGGCTAACTGCACTTGTCAGAATACAGCAAGACTCCAATAGAAGAAACATAATTACTAAGGTGAGTATTTTTTTCTTCTCTCAATGCCTCCATGTGTGTGGGTATGTGTATGTATATATATATCAAAGAAATACAAAATCACACATGACCCCACAATGCAAAGCATCATGGGCTACATATGCAGATCACCACAGAATAATATGCTGGTTCAACTTTAAGCAGAAATGCATGGTGCCAAAAGACCTCTCGCACAGTTTGCAAAGGGTGCCAACAAAAGACATAGTCACGTGTTTCTTCCTACCAGGACTCATCAGTATGCCTCGTCTGTCTGACACCCCAGTGGAATGAACCAGCTACCCTAAGATAGTCTATCTGGGTTATGTTGTGGTGAACCCAATTAAAACAAAAAATATTTAAAAGACAAAGAACCGCTGTGCACAAGCACTGAGGCAATGGTTACCCCAGAGGGCATTTGGCTGGGAAGCCAAGTTTCAAAGAAATACAAAATCACACATGACCCCACAATGCAAAGCATCATGGGCTGCATATGCAAATCACCACAGAATATATATATATATATATATATATATATATATCATACTGGCATGGTCACGCCAGTATCGTTAGGGTTGAGTAGGAAGTTTATTGTTAAACCCCAAATTTTGCACCTTAATAACTTTGCAACCATTCAACGGATTTGCATGAAATTTGGAATGCACAGTCTTGTATGGTAGATCTCTTGATTTGCCAAGTTGCATGTTGATTGGACTTGGCAGTTTTCATGCAGTGAAGCGCCAAACAACGCGGTTTTCATGCTTTTTTTTTTTTGCAGATTTTTGCCCATCATGCTGCAGCCACACCATTTGCTATTTTAGTCTGAAAGTTTCAGGGTAGAAAGAAATTTGGTCAAAGAACAATCCAGCTTTGGTTTGGTGAACGAATATCAATCCATTCCAACGTTATATAATTTTGAATTTTCGGGTTCTGAGCATGCTCAGTTCAGTCTAAGATTTTTATGTATGTTTTGCGAAAGGGGATTGGGCTCGCAGTCAAGGATTTTGTCACCTCACGAAAGGGTATTTATAAAATCCTCATTCGTGAGGAAAAATTCCCCTTTCATGAGCCGTCATCTTGTTTTCATTTTTTCCTCCAAACAAAATGTTGTCGCTTACCCCACGGCTGGCTTCTTTTGCAAATGAAACATGGGTTTTGTTCCAGGTGACACCCTCTATAAACCCATGCCTTTGGTTTCCTTCATTTTGGCCCAAAACCGGCCATTTTAAACTTTGAAATTCTTAATTTGTGACTCGCCCGATCTCTTTATGAAAGGACAGAATCAGAGCTGATCCCTCATGAGGGTAACAAACTTGATCAAGACTTAGGGACCAGATGGCCCTATCTTGCAAACAAGGATCGGTTCCTGAAAGGGATTTGTCCAGCTCACAAAGAGTTGGCTTCAAGAAGGGGATTGTTTTGAATCCCCTTCCAAGACTAAAATCCCTCTTGAGTTGATCCCCTTTGCGAGCTGTCAAAATCCTTGATCATCATTTTCAGACCAGATGGCCCTTTTCACAAACAAGGATTAGCTCATGAAAGGGGATTTTGACACCTCGCAAAAGGGATTGACTCGTGAAAGGGTATTTAAAACCTAGCAAAAAGGGATTTGTTTTTTAATTGGAACTGGAACTGGAAGGGGGACAGGATCAGATCTACAGTACAGTAGCTTCTTGTTTTACATTGTTTTTCATGGATTCTACTTGGTAGAATGTTTATTTTCTTTCTTACTACTAAGGGGCTAGCAGGGTATTGTTTGGGGCTGTTGGAATTTTGAAACCTGTTTTGGTAGCTAAAAGTGGGCTCATTTGTTTGGTTTACGGTGTGGCAGGCTGCATTTGTAGAGGCCTATTTCTTCTCTTTTAAACATAATTGGTGTAATTTAACTGGTCTGTGTCTTTGAATTGAGACCTATATCTTATAATTCCAAACCTATTTTGATGTATTGTTGGTGAAGCTGTTTGAATTGGTGTCCTGTTTCTTTGGGTAGAATTTATTCATTGTTGCTGGCTACTAGCTGCAAAGTTTTGAGTGGGGGAAGGTGCTAATTTGTCTGGCCAGGTCTCACTCAGCAGGGAGGCAGAGCTGAATCAGGTGTGGAGTCAGTGCTTTGGCTTCTCAGAAGGAACTGGAAGGGGGACAGGATCAGATCTACAGTACAGTAGCTTCTTGTTTTACATTGTTTTTCATGGATTCTACTTGGTAGAATGTTTATTTTCTTTCTTACTACTAAGGGGCTAGCAGGGTATTGTTTGGGGCTGTTGGAATTTTGAAACCTGTTTTGGTAGCTAAAAGTGGGCTCATTTGTTTGGTTTACGGTGTGGCAGGCTGCATTTGTAGAGGCCTATTTCTTCTCTTTTAAACATAATTGGTGTAATTTAACTGGTCTGTTTCTTTGAATTGGAGACCTATATCTTATAATTCCAAACCTATTTTGATGTATTGTTGGTGAAGCTGTTTGAATTGGTGTCCTGTTTCTTTGGGTAGAATTTATTCATTGTTGCTGGCTTCACTAGCTGCAAAGTTTTGAGTGGGGAAGGGTGCTAATTGTCTGACTAGAGGCCTCAGCTACCTGATTGTTTCCAGAGGACTTGGGCTGGTCCCATCCACCCAAACCCTCACCCCACCCACCCTGGTCAATTATTCCCTTTGTACTAGGGGTTCTGACATCACTTCCTCAAACAGGCAAAGGATTTGCACCTGTCATAACAGAAGCAGACATCCAGGAAAGGAACTGCAGCAAGTGAAGAGGTGAGGCTCTCTCAGTGGAAGGGAAGTAAATGCAAATCTAGGCGCTTTCATTATTACTACTTCACATAGTTATTGCATTGGGTAAAGGGGAGTAGGAGTTGAAGAAGGTGTGCAATGGCTACTTAAAGTATTTTGAGTGTGGATAGGAATATACAAAGCAGTTGCTCAACATATCTAAACGTGTGCAACAAAGGAGGTAAGGGACATAAAGAATGTTTTGCACTGATAGAGGGGGGAGAGTGGGGACTTGGGGGAGTGTTTGGTATCCTGCATCTGGAAGGGTGGGGGATCGCTGGTGGGCAACAACAGCAATGGGTAGGGTGGTAGGCTGCAACAACTGCGGTGCACCAATCTTTCTAAACATTGCCTGGAGAGTAGGAGGATGTTTAGTGTGCAACCACATAGAAAAACTTAGAAAGGAGATTGAGGGTCTGCAGGAGGAACTAAGACAGGCAAGGCAGATTGGGGGTGGGTTTAGCCCAATACTGGAGGGAGGAGGAAGGGGAGATGAGGGAGGGCAATTTAAGCCAACAGTGGTGAGGAGAGGCTCAGAAGAAGGGAAGCAGAGACAAAGGGGCCCAGGACAGGAAGAACGATTGCCGGGGAAACCAGGTCAGGAGACAAAAGTCAAATGGAAGGAGGCAATAGGGACTTGTGAGGGGAGGCGAAGAAGTGGCAAAAGTCATGGAGTGGAAAGGAGAGAACAGGTTACTATGCAGAGAGGGAGCGGCATTTGTGAAGGGTCTTCAGAAAATAGTTTTGCACTGCTAGAGAGGAAGAAGGTGGAGGAGGGAAGTGATGAAATTAGAGGAGTAATTGATAAATGCCTGGACCAAACTGGAGCGGGGGGAAGTTCTGCTGGGAGAACTGCAACAGGGGTAAAAGGGCATAATAATGTGCAGGAGGAAGAAGAGGAGCTGGAAATGAGGGAGGGAGATGAAAGGAAGCAAGCAGGGAGTAAGAGGGGTGGAATCTTAGTGCTGGGGGACTCAATACTAAGAGGAGTTAGGTGGGGTAGCAAGGCGGAGAGGCATAGTCACATTTGGGTGGAGGCCTTGCCAGGAATGACAGCGGAAAGGGTGGGACAGTCTGTTCTGAAATATGCTAGAAGGGTAGGGACAAGCCTCATTTAATTATACATCTTGGGACAAACGACCTGGCTGACAAGACAGTGGATATAGTCCAGAGGAGGTTTGAGGAACTAGCACAATTATGTGAGGGGGCAGAAGATCAGTAACTTTTTCGAGATACTTCCGGTGCCAAAGGCAAGCACAACAAGAAAGCTGAGAATAGAGGAATTTAACAGATGGCTAAGAACCTGGTGTTGTGCTAAAGGGTATGGGCTGTTGGGGGGTGGGAGGGACCTGGGAGGACAGTAGTCTCTATGCCAAGGACAGACTACACTTGAGTGAGGAAGGAAAGAAAGTGTTGAAGCAGAGGATGGAAGAATATATAGAGGAAGTTTGGAGTTTAAACTAGGAGTGGGGGTGGCAGTTGGGAAGAGATATGCAGGGACCACAGGTTGGGAAATCATATGAGCTTACCCCCATAACAGTGACAAAGGACAAATGGCAAGTACTGTTGGTGATGCTAGGAAAGGAGGGCAGGATGGGAGGGGGAGAAAAGGGTGGAAGGTGGTAACCCTTAATGCAAGGAGCCTTGGGAGGAAAACTGCAGAGTTGCAGGTTCTCATGGCAGAGGGAGAGGTGGACATTGCAGCCATCACGGAAACATGGGCCACCCAATATAATGACTGGGACCTGTCTGTACCAGGGTACAGGTTATTTCGTAGGGACAGGGTGACTGGGAAAGGAGGGGGGGTGGCACTATATGTGAAGGAAGGACTGAAGTGTGTAAGGGAGGAAGGGGAGGAGGGCAGTACAGAGTCACTTTGGGTGCAAATCCAGAATTCCAAGAATGGAGTCTTAGAATGGGAGTGGTGTACAGGCCACCATCTCAGATGGAGGAGTTAGACAGGGAACTAGCGGGACAGATCAGGAGGACTCCGAGAAGGGTAGTGTGGTGATTGTGGGGGACTTCAACATGCCAGAAGTGGACTGGAGCACCCCAACAACCAGGAACAGAAGGGGCAGGTACTGCTGGATGCCTTCCAGGACAGCTTCCTGCTGCAATGGTCAGTGAACCAACCAGGTTAGGGAATACCCTTGACCTTGTGCTGGCAAATGGGGACTTTGGAGAGAACTTACAGTGGAGGAACCGCTGTCAGGAGTGACCACCACTCAGTATGGCTCACATTGGATATGGGCAAGGAAGGAGGGAATCTGGCACAAGAGTGCTGGACTTCAGGAGGGCTGACTTTGGGAGGATGGGGAAGTGGTAAAAGGGTACCTGGCCAGAATTCAATCTAGTATGGATACTAACCAGAGATGGGAGCTCATAAAGTTGGGGATAGTGGAGCAACCAAAACCTGCTGCAAAGCCCAGAGCAAGAAGGCTAGAGCTAAGAAACCGAGCTGATTGAGCAAGGAGGTCATGGAAAGGTAAGGAAGAAAGAGCTGCCTTTAGGAAATACAAGAAAACAGGGAGGGGGAGGACAGAGAGAGTACTTGACAGAATCAAGGAGGTGACAAGGCAGTAAGGGAGCCAAAGCATCTAATGAACTCAGGCTGGCACAAGGCATTAAGAAGGGGAGAAGGACTTCTTTAAGTACATCAGGGAGAAAAGGAGCTGTAAGGACCACATAGTAAGGATTAGGAAGGAGGGGTTGGTGGAAGCAAGGTATGATAAGGCGGAAGCACTAAATGAGTACTTCTGCTCAGTATTTACTAAAGAGAAGGGGTGACACCCAAGATGGGTGAAATGGCAGACGCAGGGGAAGTGGTGACTGATGGGAAATCATGGAGGACAGAGTTCGAGAGGGTTTGAAGGCACTGAGGTGGACAAGGCACCAGGCCCAGATGGCATCCACCCCAGGGTACTGAAGGAGCTGGCAGAGGTCCTTGCAGGACCTTTGGCAGACCTATTTAATGCCTCACTACATTCGGGTGTGTACCTCAGGACTGGAGGATGGCTCATGTGGTGTCCCTCCACAAGAGTGGCCCCAAGGATGAACCGGAAACTACAGACCAGTGAGCCTCACATCCATCGTGGGTAAGCTAATGGAGACTATCCTGAAGGAGAGGCTGGTGGCCCTCTTAGAGGCCAAAGGACTACAGGACGCAGACAGCATGGCTTCATGCGTGGCCGATCCTGCCAAACCAACCTGGTCGGGTTCTATGACTGGGTAACTAGGCAACTGGACGAGGACATGCAGTGGATGTCCTGTATCTGGACTTAAGGCATTCGACCAGTGCCACATGGAAGGCTGGGAAGGAAGTTAGTAGGCACAGGGGCAGGTGCAATGCTGGTGAGATGGGTAGGAAACTGGCTGCAGGGAAGGCAACAGAGGGTGGTGGTGGGTGGGGAGCTCTCACACCCAAGGGCAGTGACGAGTGGTGTCCCACAGGGCTCGGTGTTGGGACCAGTGTTGTTTGGGATATTCATTGCAGACATATCATGGGACATCAAGAGCAAGATCAGTCTGTTTGCTGATGATACCAAGGTTGGCGCGGTGGTGGATGACCTAGGGGGATGGCAGGGGTTGCAGGATGATCTGGCAAAGCTTGAAACCTGGTCAGACACCTGGCAACTGGGCTTTAATGCCAAAAAGTGCAAGGTGATGCATTTGGGATGAAGAACCCAAGGAGGACTTACCAGCTAGGAGTGCAGCTAGCCCAGACAGAGGAGGAGAAGGATCTGGGTGTGCTCATCACAGGGTCAATGAACAACTCGGCACAGTGTAGGAAGGCAGCTGCAAAGGCCAACAAATGCTGGGTTGTATTGCAAGGGTATATCCTCAAGGAGGGAGGAGGTGATTCTGCCACTGTATAGGTCATTAGTTAGACCACCTGGAGTACTGCGTGCAGTTCTGGCGTCCGTATCTGAAAAGGGACATTAAGTTACTGGAGGGAGTGCAGCGCAGGGCGACAAAGATGATCAAGGGTCTGGGGGACTTATCATATGAGAGGAGGTTGAAGGAGTTGAACATGTACTCACTGGAGGAGAGGAGAGACAGGGGGACATGATTGAAACCTTTAAATACATGAAAGGAATAAACAAGACAGGTACAGAGGGGCTGTTCAAAGTAAGGGAGGGGAGGGCCACCAGGGGCCATGATATGAGACTGGAGCGAGGAAGGTTCAGGAGGGAGATGAGGAGACACTTTTTTACAGAGAGGGTGGTGGCTGGGTGGATTGCGTTACCTGCAGAAGTGGTATGCAGTAGAACAGTGGACTGCTTCAAACGAGGATGGGACAGGACAAGGGGGAGGGTTAATGAAGGGGAAGGGTGGAAGGGAGGGGCAGCTGCAGAATAAGGGGTGCTAGCTGCACATTAGAGCAGACTTGATAGACCTCTAGGCCTTTATCTGCTGGCAAATTTCGTATGTTCGTAATTCCTCGTTCATGTGCTGACAAAATCCCCATTCATGAGCTGTCAAATTCCCCTTTCGCAAGCTGACGAAATCCCCTTTCGCGACTTCCAGACCAGATGGCAAGAATGGAACAATCAAGGATTTCTCGCAAACGGCGATTTTTACAGCTCGCGAACAGGGATTGACTTCACGAATGGGGATTTTGCCACCTCACGAACTAGGAATTTAAAAACTTTGCCAGTGCACTGTAAATAAATGGTTTGGTCTTTTGGGTTGAAATTTGCAAGGTATAAAGGGGGTGTCCAGAGATGTGAATTGTGCTGTTTAGGTGTAAAAAAGTTAATCAGTTCCATAGATATGCCATCACAAACTTGAGATTTTTCCCATAGGATAATATTGCAGTGCCCACAGTGACTTTCAGTGCCCGTATCTCAGAAACAGAGTGAGATATGGATTTTTCGGTACCCGCAGCTTAGTCCACCTTTAGATGGACTAAGTACTCGTGCAAGTTTTGAAGTCATGATTACAACTGCAGTGGAATTTTTTTCTTAGCTTGTACAGTTACTGAGAGAGAGTTGGGCCTAATGACCCCCATGGCTCACTCCGATGCCTGTCGGTGTGTGGAGGGTGGGGTGCTAAGGTGGGCTCATTTCCCTACTTTTGTCACTTCAACCCTAGCTGATGCATTAACAAAGTTTTTTTGTAATGAATATATAATCAGTGTCCATCAGCAGTCTTTTGAATACCAGTCACCAAGGGGGTGTCAGTAAAGTCATTGTCCATATTGTACTCCTCACATCTTTGCTTGCTGGGTTGTGCCAACAACCCAGTGGGGCACACAAGTGTAGATTTGTAATACTGCGTGTCACAGGCCGAAACACATTTAATCTGCTAAAGGCAGCTAAATCAGGATTGCATAAAGGCTCTAGAGCCCCTGTAGCCAGGACCCACAGTGGAGATCTGCTTTTTAGGATAATTAGCAGCTCTAAACTCTGTACCAAAGGTGCAGTTTATATTTACATCCTCTGAACATCAGACTTCACCCTGCACAGTCCTTCTCCCACAGCAACGGGGTACTTCACTCCTTAGAGCTACCCGGGGATAAGCACTGACCCTGCTTCCCTTAGACGTGGTACCAGTTCTCCACTACCTGCCCCCCGACCATAAGGTATTAAAAGTAGAGGCCCCAGGGCCTTAGATTCACTTTTACAAACATACAAAAAGCCAACAGAAGAAGGCTTATTTGTCTTATCGTGTCTGCTCAGTAACCGATGCAGGGTTCTCGGCTTACACCAATAACCCTGCCCCACTCCCTCCTTTCTTCTCCTCCTCGGTCCCATAGGTTCCCTGTGTGTTTGTCCCAGGCCCTCTTAAAGGCTCTCACCATCTTTACTGAGACCATTTCTTCTGGCAGCACATTTCATGCGGCCCCACCACGGTCTCTGTAAAGAAAATGCTTCCTAACATCTCTCCTAACCCCCCCCCCCCAGTCAACTTTAAGCTGTGGCCCCTAGTGGTTCTGTTGTTACTCATTTTAAAGAGACCTTATCTTTCCACTCTGTTAATCCCCCTCAAGTGTTTGAAGGTCTCTATCATGTCACCCCTCTCTCTCTCTCTCTCTCTCTCTCCTCTTTTCCAGGGGGATTCTTAGGGCTCCCAGCCTCTCTTTGTAGGACCTATTCTGTTGATGCTGGGTCACTTTTGTTGCTCTCCTTTGAACCCTCTCCAGCATGCTGATGTTTTCCTTAAGGTATAGTTGCCAGTACCTTACCCCATATTCCAAATGTGGTCTTACCCTAGACCTATACAATGGCAAAAATGACCTCGCTCCTCCTACTAATGAATCCCCTAGCTATACATCCCAGCATCCTCTTAGCCTTTGCTGCTGCCTTTTTACATTGTGCGGTGTGTTTTAGGTCCCTAGTAATCACCACCATCATATCCTTTTCATCTTCTAAAAGAAGCTGCAACCCCCGACCGGTAGTACTCAATCCCAGGATTCCTAGCCCTGATGTGCAATACTTTGCACTTCTGGCATTGAAGCTGAATTGCCAGATTTCTGACCATCTCTCGAGTTTACCGAGTCCTCCTGCATAGAAACATAGACTTTGATGGCAGATAAGGACCGCTTGGCCCATCTAGTCTCCCCATTTCCCCACCTATAGGATAGGCCGCAGGTCCTAGTTAACCAACAGCCTATTTCTTCCTACCCCCCACAAGAATTGCCTTATGTCTGTCCCATCCATTCTTGAATTCTCCCACAGTTTTAGACCCCACAACCTCCTCAGGAAGGCTGTTCCATACATCCACTACCCTCTCTGTGAAATAATACTTCCTCACATTGCCCCTGAACGCCCCCCCAATCTTTAAATTGTGTCCCCTTGTTCTTGCACGTCTCTTTTTCTGAAAGATGCTACCCTCTTGGACTTTGTTGATTCCACTGAGGTACCTAAAAGTTTCTATCATGTCCCCCTCTCCTTCTTTCCTCAAGGGTATACATATTAAGCTCCTTTAGTCTCTCCTCATACGGCTTCTCTTGCAGACCCTGCACCATTTTAGTTGCCCTCCTCTGGACTACTTCTATCCTGTCTATGTCCTTGCGGAGATGGGGTCTCCAGAACTGGACGCAGTACTCCAGATGGGGTCTCACCAAGTGTCTGTACAGAGGGATAACAACTTCCTGTTTTCTGCTGCTGATACCTCTCCCTATGCATCCCAGTATATCCCCAGCCCTCCATACTGCCTTCTCACATTGCTTGCTAACCTTAAGGTCATCTGATATGATTACCCCCAGGTCTCTTTCCTGTTTTGTTGTTGTTACTACCTCCCCCTCCCCATATTGTGTATTCTTCCCCTGGGTTCTTGTTTCCCAGGTGCATTATTTTGCACTTCTTTGCATTGAATCCTAGCTGCTATACTTCTGACCATTCCTCCAACCTTGCAGGTCCTATATCCCTTCCTTTGTGTCCACCCTCCCACAGAGCTTGGTGTCATTCACTGACAGGCACATCTTGCCTTTAATGTTTTCCCCACTGCCACTAATGAAGACATTGAACAACACTGATCCTTGTAGAACTCTGCTGTGACCTCCTACTCTCTAGGTTCTGCCCCTCAGCCAGTTATCTACCCACCTTACCAGTTTCTCCCCCACCCCTAGATCTATCAGTTTCATGATCAGTCTTCTGTGTGGTACAGAATTGAAGGCTTGCTGAAATCCAGGTAAATGGTGTTCATCGCCTGGCTGTTGCCAACTGTTCTAGTGACCCAATCAAAGAATTTGATCAGGTTTGTTTAACACGATCTGCTTGCTATGAACCCATGCTGCCTCTCGTCATGTACACCATTCTCTTCAATGTGTCTCACCAGCCTTTCCTTAAGAATGGTCTCCATGAATTTACATACTATTGAGGTCAGACTGACTGGCCTATAGTTTCCCAGGTCGTTCCAGGGTCTGTTCTTGTGGAGAGGCACCACATGTGCTGTTCTCCAGTCCAGCGGCACCACACCCGACTCCAGGGATCTATTGAAGTGAACAGCTAGTGGGCCCGCCAGCTCCTCTGCTAGCTCCTTCATGTGTATGTCATCTGGGCCCAGAGATTTGTCCATCTTCAGTACCAGCAGCCTCTCCCTCACTTTTTCATCCTCTATTACCGCTTCACCCCCGTGTGGCACTGGCCGTTCCTTTCCCTTGTGAAGACAGAGCAGAAGTATTCATTTAATACTTCTGCTTTTGCTCCATAAGTGTTGTTGACAGACTAAATACTGGTGCTCATGGGGACTTACTCCCCACACAAGTTGCATGGCTAGGAGCGGCATACACTCCCTGGGGGTCTGAGGGTGCCACCAGTGATGCCTCCTACTCTCCCCAAGACTTGACCCTCGTGGGCAGAGTCAACGTCCACTTTTATGTTAATGTTTTTATTTTATTTCATGAAAACATAAGATAACAAATACGTTCACTGGCTGGTTGCCAGGTGCCAGACTATTAGGGTAGTTTTGTATAATTACAGGCTAACTAGGAAACATAGTAAGTAAAAGAACAATTGTCCGTAAAATAGATACAGTATCCAAAAGCATTATGTAATATGTCAGTAATACAATATAAATTAATAAGTCTGACAGTATTCTGAACAAGCAGATGGAATGGTATCTAGTAATTACTTTACCTGAAAAACAAAGAATGGAGAGAGAGAGATGTTTCATGTCAGTATTGTAAGTATCAGATAAGGTGTTAAGAATATTTTACTATTTGTGTAGTTCCTCCGAGAGGCACTAGGTCCCAATATTGGTATAGAATAAGAGAGAATTTTGCTCCTCTGCCTCCAGTTAATGCCGAGGTAAATGTTCAAGGAAAGAGGACCACAAATTGGGGAATCTTGGCAGGAAGTGATTTGCCAGGTGAGACAGTCTTTCATATTCGGCGAGTTTGGAGAGTGCCACTAACCACTCCTGAAGGGGGGGGGACATGTGCCATCTAAGGAGCAACCAACATTTGGTGTAGAGGGCAGCCAGCAGGACCAACTAGCAGGCTGAGGGATTAAAATTTCAGATGGTGGAATCCTGCCCTAGGACCCAAAATACTGGTTTGTTTAGGAGCAAGAGCAGTTGTAAACTCTATACCGCAGGTGTAGTTTACTTTTATATACTCCGAGCATCACACTTCACCCTGCATAGTCCTTCTCCTGTAGCAAAGGGGTATTTCACTCCTTAGAGCTACCTGGGGTATAAGCACCCGCCTGTATTCCCCTAAGTCTGGTACCAGTTGCCCACTACCTGCCCCCTGACCATATGTCATTAATGGTAGGGGCCCGAGGCCCTTACATTCACTTTTACTGCACAAGCTGTCTTGGCAGACTAAACACTAGCACCCATAGAGATGTATTCATCACACAATTTGCATGGCTAGGAGAGGCATACACTCCCTGGGGATTCAAGGATGTCATCATTGATGCCTTCCACTCTCCCACAAAAGTTGACCCCCATGGGTAGAGAGTCTAGGGCCACACTAATACTTCCTAAAACTTTGTCCCCACATGAGGGAATCACAGTTTAGGGGCAAAATGAGGTGGACACCCCCTGCAAGTCCGAGGCTACCACAGGTGCCCCCTCCCACCCTTTTCCAGGACTTGACCCCCTTGGGCAGAGCATCCCAGACCAAACTGTTCCTAGGGGAGTGTACTTACAACCCCTCCTGCGTAGTGCAGCGAGGGAGGGCACCTCTAGATACCCTGTGCAGTCTGGAAAATACAGTTCTATATCGTCTCCATTTCTTTATTTGTACATTTCTGTTAGTTCTTCAGATGTCTCCTTCTCATCTCTCAGTCTCTGAATGATGAAGTACATAGGGGATTCCCCCCTCTGGGGGTCCTTGCTGATAGCAGCTACCATGATACTTGCAAGATAGCTGTGGGCCTTCCGCACAGGAACAGAGGTTCAGAAAGGGGAACAGGCATACATGCATGGTAGTCACCTCCCCAGACTGAGGCAACTTTCTGCAGCTTTCTCAACTACAGTAAGCTAACTCTGCCCCTCAAAGGGCTGGAGCAGTTAGCAAACCCATCCCACTGAGACACAAGGGGATTAACCTTTTAAAGGTTTCCAGCAGGTCTCATAGACCTGTATAGGGAGCAGTGCTACGTATTTATTTATTTATTTAGTTTTTGTTTCCAGGTAAGTACACTAGGCAGTCAAATGCATATTTTGAGGTACAACCCAGGAGATTACTTACAGAAGGATAAACAAGGCAGTACATACAGTTTGATATAATGTGATACAGTAAGCAGTGAGGTGAGAAACATAGTTAACAAAACATTACATCATGGAAGGAGAAAATTTATAAATAGTATCTGGCAAGTCACAATAAGTCAACTGACATGAAGTTACACCAAGAACTATATAAATACTACAATATAAGGGCAAAACAGATTTTACAGTTTGGGGAAATCTTTCAAGTTCAGTGGCAAGAGCAGCGAGCCAAGTTACGTAGATGTTTACAGTACCTAAGATGAAACATAGGTACTGAAGGACAGAGAAGAATTGTAGGTGGTATGGCATTCCAAATCCTTGAGGCTGCATAGGCAAAGGATAATCCACCAGCCTTAGCTCTAAGCTTGGGAACAGTTAGTAGGGTGCTATCACCAAACCTTAATGGGTAGACACTGTTCACAGGTTTGAGAAGTGAGGTAAGAGGTAGAGGCTCACAATTATGCATAACATTGAAAATGCCCCCCACCCCACCCCAAAACATTGATTCCCTAAGGGAAGCGAGGGAAGTCAACCCAGCCTGTCATAAAGACAGCAGTGGTGAGTGAGTGAGTTAGATGCCAGTGCGAAATAATAAATATTGTCATAAGATATCCCACTTAAGGAGAGTAGACTTTGAGGCACTCGAGAACACTGGGGCTCCATAAAGAAGCTTTGGGAGGAGCATCCCATGGGCACTGGCAAGACGAGCTTGGGAGGTCAGGTTACAGCCAACTTTGTAGGAGACACATAACATAGAGTAGTAGACTTGCAGACACCCATTATATGAGTTGAGTAATTGAGGGAGAGGGCAAGTGTAACTTCAAGGTAGGTGAAGGAGGAGGCTGAGGGGACTAAAGTATCATCAGTGTAAGATACAGACAAAGGGGACAGGCAGAGTCTTAGCCTGGGGGACGTATCGAACAACATGGACTGTGTTTTGGCTATATTCAGAATCAGCTTGTTTGCATACAACCAGTTGTGCACAGACTGTACATCAATAGTGAGATATTGAGTTAACTGATCAATACTTTTGGAGCAGGCATAGAGGACCAGGTCATCAGTACTAAGAATGGTGAAGCAATGGGACAGACTTTGATTTATAGAATTCATGTGCCGTGCAAACAGAAGTGAACCTTATAGGGGATACAGTGGTATCCTGGGTGAAAAGAAGGATTACCGAAGGTATCAAGACATACAAAATATGTTACTAAAATTAATAAAGTTTTATGTTGCAGTCTATGATGGTCCTCTTTATATATTGAGAGCAGAAATGGAAACTGTTAGAAATTTTTTTTTCTGCTGTCCTTGAGTTCCTTTTGTACGTGATTATAATTTTAATAGTGCTTTCTTTTTGTGACATGCCACCTTCCTTATAGACTTCTTCCCCTTTATTATTCCCACAGTGACAAAGCAACACCATATTGTGTTTTTGAATGGATAGATACGTAGATGAAGTGAGACGGAACAAGACCATTGGTCCAGCCAGTCTATTGCTCTGTTATCCTAACAATAATAACATGAAATTCCATTATCCCTCTGAGAATTTTTCCATTCAGTGTTTCATCCTGTTTGAAGATTTCTATGCAGATATGTGATACCGGGTCTGCTGTTAGTTGGCAGAGCCTGTTTGTATGGAGTGAGCAGCCGAAGCACTCTACAGCAATGAGATGGAGGTGGGAAGCACTATCTGCTGCATGTTATGGAGTAGTCATTTACTTATTATGAAAGTGTGTGTATGTGTGAATATGGAGTAATTCGGTAATAAATACAGAATAATGTATGGAAGAGTGTAAGATACGATTTTTTTCACACACCTGAGGTGTGATTTGCCCCTCAAACCACAGCAGCGGAGCTTATATGGTTTATAAAGACAAAACACACCACAGGCATGTAAAAACCAAAAAACAAAACAAAAACAGTTTTCACACACTTTCATATTTTATTCTTTATAATTCTTGTTAGGGTCTGATTGACAATTCAGAATGTTTTAGAACTGCTTGGGAGTAAGCCGGGTGATGCTGTTGCAGCTGTTACCAGTTACTGACTTGTGATAGCATAATGGTTTGCTGCATAGCTGACAGATCAGCTGTGAGTTTTTCCATATGAACCTGGTGTGACATCACTAGCCATGTTACATGCTAGCTTCTAACAGAGAGCCATCTTGCTATCAGAGCAAGAAGGTAGCTAACTAGGGAGCTAGAACTTTACTACTAGAACACTTTTGACTCAGCTAGATACTCGGAGCCTGTTGGGATTAAGCAAACAAATACTTTTAGAAGTGTAGGGTCTCAATTAGTGTAAAAAAAAACAAAAAAAAAGTTAGTGTGCTTCTTTGAGTTGGGGGAAGGGGACTGTATCATCTTGGCAGTTTGCTAAGTCAGGAGGAGAACTGTTAATTGGGGGTTGTGGCTTAGACAGAAAAAAAATAGGTGTCTGCAATTACACTTCCCTGCTGCTAGCTTTTGGCAGAGAGCAATTTTGCTATCAGAGCAAGGAGACAGCTGACTAGGGAACTAGAACTTTACTGCTAGAATACTTCTGGTTTAGCAAGAGAGCCTGTTACATATTGGTTTTGCCCTCCTACCCTTAGCCAGTTCCATTTTATGGGCACTGAATTTGACTGACAACAGGAACTTCCTGTTTGGGAGCAGGAAGGGAAGGATCACCGAGACACATAAGGTTCACCATCTTTGAAGGAAAGGAATAGCTCTCCCTCCTGCCCTAGCTGCTGGAGGTCTGACTCTGAGCAAAGAAGAAGAAGAAGGAAACTACTGAGGAATACAGGAAGTTCCTGTCTCAGAACAGGAAGGATAGGGGCTGTAAGGGCACAAAAGCAGCAGGAAAGTAGGCAGAAAAAATAAATAAATAAATACATACATACATACATACATAGATAAACAGAGGGAGAAGATAGTAAGCATACAAAGCAACAGGAGAGGGGCCAGAAATAAGACATGAAGGGAGTGGTGCAGTGCAGTGTCTGTGGTGTGGCAGTCTTCCGGGAGACATTCTGGAGGATGCGGTGCTGTCCTATCTGCAGGCACCTCTCTGGGCTGAGGGAGGAGGCTGCTCGTCTCCACGCAGAGTTGGCCAGGATTCGGGAGACTTTGTCCTTCTTCCAGGTACCACCGAGTCTGCCCCCACTGCCTCAAAGATTGCCTGGGTGGAAGAGTGGCTGGACTACAGTGGGCTCAGCAAGGTTGAGTGTGATGGGGCAGAGGCACATCCCTCCTACAGTTAAACTCCACAACTGCTATGCTGCACTGGCAAGGTGGAACTGTCCCATGGAGGCACCCGCAGCGGAGACCAAGGAGGATATGGGTGTCTTCCATGGTGGAGACCCCAGGGGGAGAGGCAGAGGACCCCAGAGGAGGAGCAAGCAACTCCTGGTGGGGAATTCTATTGTTAGGGGGGTAGGTTTGGTGGTGGATGGAGTGGGAAAGGGGGAAGTTAAGTGCCTGCCTGATGCCATGGCTTGGAGGGATGGAAAGCGCATCCAGAGACTCAGGGCAGCAGGACGTGAGGGAGAGCTACACATCATTGTCCACCTGGGAATAAATGGTCTGGCTGCTGATGAGGGTTAAGTAGTGCAGGAGGACTTCAGGGAGCTGGGGAGTGGTCTTAGACAAGTGGCACACACTGTAACCTTTTCAGAGGTGCTACAGGTCAGTGACAAGGGGGAAGACAGGGCACTGCACTCCACACCACAAGATTCAGTGCATGGTTGAAGGACTGGTGCAGAGCAGAGGGCTTCAGCTTCATTGGGGACTAGGGTCCCACCTGGAGGGGGGCAGGCCTATGCAAGTGGGATAGACTACATCTATCCAGGGAGGGAACCGAGATCCTTAGTGAGTGGTTTAAATGCTTCGTTGGCAAGCATTTAAACTAGCCAAGGGGGGAGGCAATAGTAGGCAGGAAGAAGCTAATCCCCCCCCCCCAACAGGATGAAGCAGTCAGTAGGGATGACCCTAGGGTTGAGAAATTGACATTAAACCGAGATTGGTAGAATGACAGAGATAAGGAAGAATTGGAGTAAAAACAGGAGAGGAAGGGATGGAAGACATTGGGAAAGGAGGGCAGCTACTAGAAGGGGAGGTTGCAAAACTTGGAAGGCCATGTGCACGAATGCTTGCAGCCTGGGAAATAGAATCCCAGACCTAGTGGCCTTGATGGCAGAGGCAGACCTGGACATTGTCGGTGTTACCAAGACAAGGCTCACAGGGAACCATAAATGGGATATAGCCATACCAGGTTACATTCTATTTAGAAAAGACAGGGTGGGAAAAAACGGTGGCTATCTATGTCAGGGAGGGAATTAAAGCAACTGAAGTTCAGGGAATGCAGGAGGGAGCAGAAGCACTGTGGCTCGCCCTGGAGCCAGGAACAGGCACTACTATTTGCACAGGTGTGATCTACAGACCTCCAGCACAAGGAGAGGAGAAGGATGGGATATTAGTAGAAGCCATCCACAAAATGTCAGCCAGAGGTGAAGTGCTGCTAGTGGGAGACTTCAGTTTGCCTGATGTTGATTAGAGCACCCAGGCTGCAGCCACAGCCAGGAGCAGAGGCATCCTAGATGCCCTGCAGGGGGCGTGCTTCAAGCAGCTTGTGGTGGAACCCACCAGAAAAGGAGCAATATTGGATGGCCTGGTACTCACCAATGGGGACAGAGTAACTGATGTAACAGTGGGTAGCCACCTGTGGTCCACTGATTATCGTACAGTGTGAGAACAGTGGAGGAGTCAAACCACACAAAAACAAGAGCCCTGGATTTCAGACGGGTTGACTTTACAAAAATGGGTGAATGTCTCAAGGAAGTCCTGCCAGGGAAAGAAGAAGGGGGGATGCAGAGAAACAATGGGCTAACCTTGACGGAGCCAAGCCTTTGTGTTAGGCAAGTAAACAAAATAAAGAGAAAGAAAAAATGCTATGGTTCTCAAAGGACGTGGCCGGAAAGGTAAGAGAGAAAAGACTAGCTTTCAGGAGGTGCAAGGAAACACGGGGGGGGGGGAGACAGGGAGCTGTATCTGGAAAAGCAGAGGGAGGCAGGGGAAAGCAGTCAGGATCACAAAAGCGTAAACAGAGGAAAAAATAGCCCAGGCAATTAAGAAAGGAAACAAGACCTTTTTCAGGTACATTAGTGATAGAAAGAAGACCAGGGTTGGGATTGTGAGGTTAAAAAAGGCGAAAGGGGGGTGCGGAGATGGACCTAAAAAAAGCAACAATCCTGAACAAATATTTTTGTTCAGTATTCACAGAAGAAGGGTAAGGAGAAGAACCACTATTGGGGGATGGGAGCACCAGTGGGAGAGAGGTGGACACCAGCCCGTTTACGGAAGAAAAAGTCCTAAAGGAACTTGAGAATCTGAAAGGGGACAAGGCTATGGGGCCAGATGGGATACATCCCAGAATATTAAAAGAACTTAGAGAGGTGCTGGCAGCACTACTAACAGCCCTATTCAACAAATCAATAAAAACAGGGGTGGTTCCAGGGGACTGGAGAAGGGCAAATGTAGTTCCTCTCCATAAAAGTGGGAACAGGGAGGAGGCTGGTAACTACAGACCAGTCAGCCTAACCTCAGTGGTGAGGAAATTAATGGAATCACTGCTAAAGGAAAGAATTGTGATATTTCTTGAATCCAGCGGAGTACAGGATCCGGGGCAGCATGGATTCACAAATGGAAGGTCTTGTCAAACAAATCTGATAGATTTCTTTGATTGGGTGACCAGGGAAGTAGATAGGGGAGGGGCGGAGGATGTGGCCTACCTAGATTTCAGCATGGCTTTTGACACTGTCCCACATAGGAGGTTATAAATAAGTTGGGCAGCCTGGGGTTGGGCCCTAAGTTGGTAAACTGGATCAGAAACTGGTTGAGTGATAGGACATAGAGGGTGGTGATAAATGGTGTTTAATCCGAAGGGGGGGTAACCAGCGGGGTGCCACAGAGATCCGTGCTGGGACCAGTCCTCTTTAATGTCTTCATAAGCAACATTGCAGAGGGGCTTGAGGGGAAGGTATGCCTCTTTGCAGAGGACACTAAGATCTGCAACAGGGTCAACACTATGGGGGGGAGTGGAAAAAATGAGAAAGGACCTAAACATGCTTGAAGAGTGGTCGACAGTGTGGCAGCTAAGATTCAATGAAAAGAAGTGTAAAGTCATGCACTTGAGGCACAGAAATCCAAGGAAGGAGTACAAGATGGGGGGGTTACAGACAGTCACCAAGCAAGAAAGGGACCTGGGGTAATCATATCTGATGACCTAAAGGTAACCAAACAATGTGAGAAGGCTGTGGGGAGAGCTAGTGGGATACTAGGGTGCATAGGGAGAGGTATCACCAGCAGAAAAAAGGAGGTGGTTATGCCACTGTACAGTTCACTAGTGAGACCTCATCTGGAGTACTGTGTCCAATTCTGGAGGCCACATCCTTGGAAGGACATAGACAAAATAGAGGCAGTCCAGAAAAGGGCAACAAAAATGGTGCCAGGAGTACACCAAGTCATATGAGGAAAGACTAGAGGACCTCAGTATGTATTCCCTGGAGGAGGGGGGTGGGGATATGATAGAGACATTCAAGTACATCACGGGTATAAACAAGGTACAGGAGGGTAGCATCTTTCAGAAAAGAAGGTGTGCAAGAACAAGGAGGCATGATATGAGGCTGGGGAGGTAGGCTCAGGGGCAACGTGAGGAAGTACTTTTTCGCAGAAAGAGTAGTGGATGTTTGGAACAGCCTCCCTGTGGAGGTGGTGGGGTAAAAAATAGTAGGGGAATTCAAGAATGCTAAGAGTACTCTAGCAATAGGGAAGAGAGGGTAAGTCGCAGATCAACTAGGGTCTCCGGTAATGCATTAGGTAGGGAAAAGGGGCAGACTAGGTGGGCCATATGATCTTTATCTGCAGTCACCATCTGTGTATCTGTGTATGTCAGGTTAATACAGAGAATACAGGGTTGGATTTCTGGTTGATATTGAACCCAACCAGGTGTAACATTTGTTTACCTTGGAAAATGACTAGTCTGGATGGTAGCCTATTGGGAAGTTTTTTTTTTTTTAATTTATGCAGTTTTCCTTTAAGATGCTTGCCTAATTTAAATGTTTTGATTGCTTTTAATGCAGCTTATTATGTCTCTTTCCTTCACTATGATAAACAAAGATGACTGAAGGAATGAGGCCCAAGCTGCTTTTAGGCTGCAAGCACAACCAAGTTCTTTCTGAGCTGAAATTAGTCCATATTGACTGCTGGTTCTGTTGCTAGGATGCACGTTCTCAGAGCCTCTAACACTACAACTCATGATTCAAATTGTGTGCATGCCTGCCGAGTGCCTTTCCACTATGCAGAGCAACTCTAAACTTCCCAAACAGAGTCTTTTATTTAGCTCAGGATCCAGTCTGACAGGCAAGGCACAGATTAGCTGAAAGGCCAAAAAATGTTTAGGGTCCTTCCATGCTGTTATAGTAAGTGCAGCTCACCATCTGATTCTTGTATGTTGGATTGGCTATCCAAAGATTATACTACAAGCAGTATGTAGTAAAATGCAGTTTTATTACAAATACTCATGCCAAGCATGTGACAAAGCAGTCACAAGGAAGCAGATTTCCCACCAGTCCTCGAGTATGGTCTCTTTCTAACCCCAGTAATACTCGGGTATTCATAACTTTCTGCAGTAAGCCTTCTAGGTAGGACTGCCCGGAGAGAACAGAACACATGCAAATGATGGAACTCTTTGCATGTGTCAATGTTTCAAATGCTGCCCTATACTAACTGCCAGTGTTCTAAACTCCTCAGATTTCACTCTCCGCCTGAAAAGTCTGGTCGCTCGGAGTGTCGCTCTTCTACTTTCCATTCTGACATGAAGAAACTTATAAAACTACTATAAGTATCTCTTTTTTATTCATTTGCTGCCTTATACTCGTTGTTTACTGTTAAAACTTAGTTTAGCATTAGTTATTTAGTTTTGTTACCAGTTCCTCTTGGTTCTGTATAACCGGGAATGAACCGGGTTAGTTTTTAGTTAGTCTGGGTTTTCTGACTAAAAAACCCTGTTAATTTCTTAGTTTTTAGTTTTAAAACTGTATTTTTTGTAACCGCTTGTATCAGTTACTAAACTGCTAATCCTGGTTCACTTTTTGTCATTCGGTTTGGTTCTTCCAGTTCTTATCGGTTCCAGAATCGACCACAACCACTAAGTTTTAGTAAAAAAATCCATCTGACTTAGCGGTTAACTTTTTTATCGGTAAAATGTCAGAAAAACAGAAGAAAAAGACTGGTGAACCTGGTTTTAAAAATTGTATACAATGTGGGGAAGTTTTTGCCAAGGCAGATAAACACAATTTGTGTGTGGCCTGCTTTGGATATGAGCATCTGAAAGAGGAATGTGATATTTGTAAAACATTCCCTGAGAAAACTGTAGAAAAATGACTAGAACGGCTGAAAAATAAACTTCCTTCACCCAGGGTCTCTCTGGCTCTGACCAGCTGATACCCCTTCTTAATGTGGGTAAAACCACTTCTACTGTTGCCTCTACCCCTGAGACGGGTGACAAAGGCACCAAGAGGGCTACTGAACCAGTTGACACCCCAGCTCCCTCTAAGAAATCAAGAAAATTAAAGCACACAGAACCTCCAACTCCTAAAAAGAGGACTTTCTTCCACACCAGGCCCTTTTTCCAACCAGTGGCTATACCCCAGTACCCACAACAAGGGTACTTCAGGGTCAGGGGCATAAGGGGTTCTAGGTGAGGGTCACAGGCCCAGCCTCAGCCCCAACCAAAACAAGCACCCTGATGCACAGGCTGCCTCCTCCCTCCCTCCCTGTCAGAGGCAGACTATCCCACTTCCTCCAGGCTTAGCTAAGCATCACCACAGACAAATGGGTCCTGGAGGTAGTGGGTCAGGGTCTGTCTCTGGACTTCAAATTCCTTCCTCCTCAAAAAAACAGGGTTTTCAGTTCACCCTCCTTAGCAGAAAAGAAACTGCTGGAGGCAGGGATTCGAAACCTGCTACTGCTAAGGGCGGTAGAACCTGTCCCAACCCCCCCTCAGAGGAAGGGGTTTTTATTCCAGCTACTTTCTCACCACAAAGAAAAATGTGGAGTGGTGGCCTATATTGGACCTCAGAGCTCTAAACAAGCATCTAAAAAAAAAACAAAGTTCAAAATGGTAACTTTGGCATTGATTTTGCCAACACTCCAAAAAGGGGACTGGTTGGCATCACTGCACTTAAAAGACACCTATTTCCACATCCCCATAAGGGAGTCCTACAGAAAATATCTCAGGTTCAGACTCCCTTCAGGCCATTACCAGTTTTCAGCCCTGCCTTTTGGCCTTTCTTCATCCCCAAGGGTTTTCATAAAGTGCCTGTTAGCAGTTGTGGCATATCTTCGAAGGCAGGGGATCACAGTGTTCCCATACTTGGGCGACTGGTTGGTGGTAGGGACAGACAATATCTACAGACCACCCAAGGGCTCTTGGAGTCTTTGGTGTTCCTGATCAATCACAAAAAATCAGTCCTCATTCCTGCACAAGCCCTGCAGTTCATAGGGGCAGAGATCAATACCCTGCAGGGCTGGGCCTACCTGTCTCTGGACAGAGTCAAAAATCTCCAGCTGATTGCAAATTCATTCAGCTTACACAAACACAAAACTGCAAGGCAGTTTCTACAGCTACTGGGCCATATGGCTGCTGTCACAGGCACAGTCTTGGGCTCCAGGTTCCAAATGAGAGACATCCAGTTCCACCTCAGGGCTCATTGGAGTCAAAGAAAAGACCCTCTTTCAAAGCCCATTTCAGTAACAAGGACTTTGTTACAAGCGCTCAGTGGTGGAAGGAGGAACCCAAACTACGAGAGAGGATTCCTTTTCACAGAGAGTCTCTGTCAGTTGTTCTCACAGCAGCAGATGCATCCCTCCTGGGTTGGGGTGCTCATTTAGGGGATCATAACGACCCAGGATACCTGGTCAGCTGCAGAGTCCCTCCAGCACATAAACTTGCTAAAACTCAGCTGTGTTTCTGGCACTAAAAGCTTTCTCAGCTTTGGTGCAAGGGAAGATGGTACAAGTCAGAACAGACAACACCACCACCACAATGTACTACATAAACAAGCAGGGAGGCACCAGGTCAGGTCTTCTCTGCACAGAAACCATGAAAATCTGGACCTCGGCTTATTCTTTGAGAGTATCCCTGCAGGCAATCCATCTGCCGGGAAAATACAGTACCTTGGCAGATGCATTGAGTCGAATCAACCTGGCTCATCACAAATGGACCCTGAACAGGCAAGTGGTGCAAGTGATCTTCAGGAGGTGGGGCATTCCCCGAGATAGACTTGTTCACATCCCACCAGAACCACCACCTGCCACAGTATTGCTACAGACCACCAGATCGGGGTACAATGCCTCTGGATGCCCTGGCTGTGGATTGGTGAGGGGAGGCACCTGTATGCCTTTCCTCCCTTCCCCCTGATATTCGGGGTATCGCTTAAGCCCAGATCCCATTCAGCATCTCTAATCTTGATAGTTCCAGATTGGCCCAGGCAGCCATGGTGCTCTCTTTTGCTCTCCATGTCTGTAGCCAAACCAATACATTTTCCTCGGAGGCACAGCCTGTTAACCTCCAACCAGGGGACCCTGCTATACCTGAACCTCCGGTCTCTCAATCTCAAAGCTTGGCTCCAGAGGACCTAGAATATGCTAATTTACACCTCTCTGAAGCAGTGGTAGACATTCTGAGAGGGGTACAGGAACCCTCCACTAAGAAAACCTATTCTTAAAAATGGAAAAGTTTTTCGATCTGGTGTTGTTAGAGATTTGGTGCCAGTACAGGCTGGGGTATCAGCTGTTCTTTACTACTGCTCTCATTTACATTCCCTGGGACTGCAGCCCAGCACCTTGAAGGTTCAGCTGGCCACAGTATGTGCTTACATTTCTGCTGGAGCAAAGATAACAGTGGCCTCAGAACCTATCTTTAGGAGGTTCTTTCGGGGCCTGCCCCATTTGCATCCCCCTCACAGGGAACCGGTGCCAGCATGGGACCTCAATGTATGCATAGCTAAGCTCATGAGGCCCCCCTTTGAGCCCATGTCTTCAGCTCACCTAAAATATGTCACATAGAAAACAGTTTTCCTAGTGGCAATGACCTCTGCAAGAAGAATCGGTGAGCTTCAGGTTCTCTGCATTGAACAGGACTACATTTCATTTCATTGGGATAAGGTAGTCATGAGGACAAACAGAAAATTCCTCCCCAAGGTGGTTTCTGATTTCCACCTTAACCAATCCATTACCCTACCTGTCTTTTTCACTGAACACTCCACTTATGGTGAAAGATGTCTTCACAGTCTGGATGTTAATTGAGCTCTCAGCTAGTCAAGTCAAGTCAAAATTTATTTACTGTATATTGCACTTTTCAAAAATCAAAGCGCAGGTACATAACAGAAACAATCAACAACATAAATATAAATATAAGCCTAAAAACAGTTAAAACAATGGGTAAACTATCCATTAAAAGCCTCTTCAAATAAGTGGGTTTTCAAAGCTGCCTTGAATGACTTTGTGGACAGGCGCTCTCGAATCCGACGAGGTAGAGAATTCCACAGGGTCGGGGCCACAAAAGAAAAAGCTCTGGCCCCGGATCACTGAAGATGGACCCTGGGAATCTCTAGCAGTCCCTTGTCGGTGGAGTGGAGCAAGTGGGAAGGGCAGTAGGGTCGAAGGAGATCTTGCAAGTAGCCCAGTCCCTGACCATGCAGGGTCTTATAGGTCAGCAATGCGACCTTGAAGATGATTCTCCATCACACCAGCAGCCAGTGCAGTTCGCGCAGCACAAGTGTGATGTGGCATGTTCTTCCCAATCCAGTCAACAACTTGGCCACAGCATTCTGCACCAGCTGCAGGTGACAGAGATCCACCCCCGGTAACCCTAGATATAGAGCATTACAGTAATCAAGACGCGAAGAAACAAAGGCATGAACCAGTACCGGAAGGTCATCATGCAGAACAAGGTATTTTATCGGGGCAATATTCCTCAGATGGTAAAAGGCAGACCTGACAACGGCTGGCACCTGTGCCTTCAGCGTCAGCCCACTGTCAAGAATTCCTCTCAGATTCCGCACCTGTTCAGAAGGTCTCAACTGGTTACCCCCTAGCACAAGGCCAGAGGGAAGCCCAAGAGTCAACTTCTCTACACGGTGACCCAGGTCCACTACCAGCATCTCAGTCTTGTCTGGTTCAGTCTTAAGCAGTTAGCACTCATCCAGTCTTGAATCTCAGCGAGGCAGTTGTTAAAGACCAATAAGGCATCATTTTGTTCGGGTACAAAGGACATATAGAGCTGAGTATCATCTGCATAGCAGTAAAAACTCAGCCCATAACGCCTTACAATGTCTCCCAATGGCAGCATATACATTGTGAATAACATGAGGGAAAGCACAGAGCCCTGTGGTACCCCACAGGGCAGAGGAAAAAATTCCTGATACTACCTTCTGGGTTTTGCCCGTAAGGAAAGAATGGAACAATCTGAGGACTGTTCCCAACAGTCCACAGAGTAACCGCAGGCGATCTAGCAACATCTCATGGTCCACGTTGTCAAATGCTGCAGAGAGATCAAGGAGGACCAAGATTGAACAACTCCTCCAATCTCTCGCTATTAAGAGATCATTTAATACCCGAACCAACACTGTCTCGGTACTATGCCTCTTCCTGAAACCGGACTGGAGAGGATCATAGACTTCATGGGCAGTAAGAAAGTCCTCGAGCTGCAACACAACTACTTTCTCAATAACCTTACCCAAAAAGGGGAGGTTAGAGATCGGTCTGTAGTTGGTGAGACAGTCAGGGTAGAGGGAAGCTTTCTTCAAAAGGGGTATTACGATAGCTACTACATGACAGCCACTAAGGACAATAGGCAGGACAGAAAGCAGCTGTTCCTGACTTAGGAAGATGTAAGAAAAGCTAATCCAGCATCAGAAAGGTCCATTTCTTGATGGATAGTTCAGTGTATCCAATTCTGTTACACTAAAACTGGTAGGGAGCCCCCAACAGGATTGAGGGCCCACTCCACGAGAGGGACAGCTGCTACCTTAGCAGCTGCCAAAGATGTTCCACTGGTTGGTATCTGTAAAGCAGCTACCTGGAAAACAGCACACACCTTTACGGAGTACTGCAACCTGGATATTCAATCCAGGAGTGATGCTAGGTTTGGCACAGCAGTCCTGAAAAGTCTGTTTCCAAAATAAAGTTCTGTGCCCACCTCCAGTGGTACTGCTTTGTAGTCTGCACAAAGTTATGAATACCTGAGTATTACTGGGGTTAGAAGAAAAAATTACTTACCATAGTAATCTTGTTTCTCCCCAGTGATACTCAGGTATTCATAACTTCCAACCCTTCCAGAACCTTAGCCTCTGCATTCCCGCATGCTATGCTGCCAGAAACAGGAGTATATATATATAAATATATACCACATTCGAGTGCAATTTTTAGCAAACAGGGTTCATTGTGTTTTACCCCTCTTTTCAGGTGTTTCTGACATTTTGGGGTTTCTTTCATTGTGTTCTCCCTCTAGTTGGAGGTTTTGTATTAGGAGTTTGGGGATTTTTCAAATCCTAAATTATATTAATCATTAATACTTACAGTGTTCTACTTCCATATGCCTGCCTTTCCAGGCTTCTAGGAAATCTGAGGAGTTTAGAACACTGGCAGTTAGTATAGGGCAGCATTTGAAAAGTTGTCACATGCCAAGAGTTCCATCATTTGCATGTGTTCTATTCTCTCCGGGCAGTCCTACCTAGAAGGCTTACTGCAAAGAGTTATGAATACTTGAGTATCACTGAGAAGAAACAAGATTACTATGGTAAGTAATTTTTACTTCTCGCCGAGGTGCTGGTGTGCATACAGTTGTGTATGACAGATAATGCAGTTACAGATATGATAAGCATACAGCATTGGATAAGGCATGTAAAGAAGGTGGCTTCCTTGGGCAATTACATAGGAAATAAAGTTGCAAAGTAAGTAAGAATTTTAGAAAAAAGAAAATGCATTGTCAGCTATATGGTATGAACAACGAGAATGCATCATAAACAGAAATGCACATGGCATATTACTTTGGTATAAGACACAAATTACGCATGATTATATGACTGTATTAGAATATACATCAATCGCTGATGAACCGTAAAAGCCTTCTATCAGTGATTGTGGTCAGAAAACACATAAAGGGAACACACATAACCTAGGTGAACACAACACAATAAAAGACATGCATATCAGGTGTAATAAACATAAAACATGTATAAAGCCATAAAATGATGTAAACATGATATACGGCAGCAAATATCAGTGGCAAGCACAGTCTTAGTACCCATGTTTGTATGATGGATACCTATATCTATATGTTAGTGCAATATAGCAATATCACAGTGCAGCAAAATTATTACTTACGGTATAAGCATGTGGATCAGTATATGGTGTAAAACCCAGGCATAGCAATCCCCTCCTTGTTGCTTTGCAGAAGAGGCATCACAACCAAAAGAAGATGTTAGGTTACGTATTGTTTACGAGCCTGAGGTGCGAGCCTTGTAAAGGAAATTCAGTTGTTTACAATGTTTTTTCAAAGTACGCCTCAGACAGCAAAGGCCATCCACAGACATCTATTGCAGTTTCAGAAGACTCCTTGGCTCCTTGCTTAACATTATATGCTAGGCGCTCACCTACCACTCCTGGATAGTGTGCAGCCATTAGCTCTGAATACTACACTTTTGACAGTGGACATACTCTGCTTAATTACTGAATATGTCATCAACTTACCATTTCCGTTGCATTAATTATAAAAAAACATGTGCAGTAGAATATAGTGTCACCATGACATAGCTGCTGGCAGACTTCTGATGCAGTATTATGAGCTTTAACATTGATAAACTCATGAAATCCATTTAAATAGCATGTGTGTGAAATTCACCTGTAGTTGCAGAAGTGTTATATAAAAACAAGTTTTGTATACAAATAAAATGAGCAAGAAACAGAAATAATATTTCTAGGGACATGGATATGTTGTTCATCCACACTTATTGGCAGGTTCCTTGCCGCTTTAAATCTTGCCGGAAGGTCTTCAAGCTAGCTCCTCCCACCCACCCGGGTGGTAAAACTCTCGGCTCCGCCCCATGACGCCAGATCTTCCTTACCGCTTGGAAGCTCAGGTTCCCTCCTTAACGCTCTGCGATTAAGTTTTGGGCCTAAAATCCTTCGGTTTCAAAAAAAAAAACCTTTTATAACTTTCTCGGTCTTCTTCCTTCGCGGCTGCGATGGACAAATCGACTCCCGGATTTCGGAGATGTCCCTGTGGGCAGAAGATGTCTCGGACGGACCCGCACTCCACGTGCGTTTATTGCCTTGGCCAGGAGCACGACCCGCAGGCTTGCGACCTGTGTTCCTCCTTCTCGGTCTACGTCCTCGAGGACCGCGCTGCCCGCTTACTTCTGGGGCGTCCCGAAAGAAGATTTCCTCAGTCAAATCCAAAGAGGCCCGACTGGCGGTTTCCTCAAGGGGTTGTGGATCTAACAACTAGAGAGGTTGGTCAAGAGCAGGCGCTCAGGCCGCGCTTCCTCTTCTGCGCCTTTGTCCCTCTATCGCCGGTCCTCATATTCAGCTTCCTTTAAGGAGCTTTGCTTGACCCTCTCAACTAAAGGCGAGGTCCTACTTCTTCGAGTCCGTTTCATCGGTCGAGAAAGTCTAAACAAGTCTCATCGTCGGCGCTCTTGGGAGGCGGGAAAGATCCCCCCCTCCTATGGACAGTCGACTTCGGTCGAATCTCGGCTCGCCACTGGCTTCACGGTGCCCCTGGCCAGGCCAGGTGACTGAGACTCCGCCCGACGAGGTCGAGATTTTTCTCGACCCGTTAGACGGGTTGTCGGCTGGAGAAGCCGAGATTCCCTCCTCCCCGTTTCCCCCGGTGAGGGTTGAGGATATCGTCGGCTCTCCCGTACCGGTGAATCAGGAGCCGTCGGTTTTGCCGACCGAACCGAGGGGATCGCCGATCCTCGGCTCCCCGCCTCACCGACCTCGGCCTAGCCGAGTTTCTCGGTCTCGGTCTCGGACATCTTCGCGGTCCAGCCGTTCCCGTCGACACAGACGGTCTCGGTCTCGGCACCGCGGCAAGCGGCGTCGCCGCTCTTCCTCTTCTTCCTCCTCGGCCGAGGAGGGAAGGCTTCGGCGTAAGCTACGCCGAAAATACGAGGACCTCATGTGGCAACAAATTTTTCTGGCCAATAAGCAGGCTCAGGCCTCTTCTCCAGCCATTAAGTGGTTGCCACCGGACCAGGTAGTGGTCAAGGAGCCTGTTTCCAGGCCAGTTGTCCGACCTATTCCGGCTGCCCCACCAATTGTGGTGGAACCGCCTCCACCTCAGCCGACAGCTGGGGCTCCGACGAAAGATTCGCGGTTGGCCCAAGGCCTTCCCCGTAGGCTGTCGGTCACTCTCACGCCTGACAAGCCTCGGCAAGTGGAGGGTGGCTCAGGCTCCAGGCAGCTATTCGACAACTCGTCGGTCGGATGACTCCTCCTGTTCTCCAAGCGCCTTGACTTGGAGTCCTCTGGGGGCAGTCAGTGGACGATAGCCCTTCGTCCTTCCTAGGACTTCTTAGGCTCATCTCAGAATCCACTGGGATGAAGCTTGAACCCGTATCCAAACGGGCCAGATATCCCCTCACCGAGATTCTGGACCGAGGGGATTCTCCCACGGAGGCCTTTCCAGTGGCCGAAGCCATTGTCGGGCCGGCCCTGGAACTTTGGCAGCGTCCGGCTTCCTGTCCTGCGCCTTCGGCCAGGATGGCCAGGAAGTATGCGGTCCCTACTGGCTCTCTGTCCGGGTTTTCTGAACACCCCTCGGCTGAAGGGCTGGTCACGGACAGTGTTTTCCGGCGTGCCGGTAATGCCAGGGACGTGGACAAACCGCCCGACAAAGAGTCCAAGAAATTGGACTACTCGGGGCGGAAAGTGTATGCTGCCTCTTCTCTCGGCCTTCGTCAGGCCAGTTCGGCCGTCCTCATGGCACATTTCTCCCATGCCCTGTTGGGTTCCCTGGATGAGGCAGTCCCTCATCTTCCCGCTGACCTGCAGACTACGGTCAAGCAGGTGCGGGATCAGGAACAGGCAGTAGCCAAACAACAGCTCCAGACTGCTCTGGATATAGGAGACTCATGTGCCCGGTCAGTGGCGGCGCTGTGGCCATGCGTCGTGGCGTGGCTGCGAATATCCACCTTTACGCGGATACCCAGCACAAGCTTGCGGACGTTCCTTTCCTGGGAACAGACCTGTTTGGCCCTGGGTGGAAGGCCACCTCAGAGGATCGAAAAATCCAATGCCACCTTGGATTCGGTCTCGTCCAGCCCAGAGGACAAGGGTCATAAGCCCCAGCCTAAGCCCTTCGTCCCTCTACTCCGCCCGCCTGACCCAACAACAGCGTCAGGGCCAGCAGGCTGAACCCTAGTATTCAAGCCCAAGCCATCGGCTTCCTCTAATAGGAAGCAAGGAGGAAAAGGCCCTGGTGGTCCCCAGGCGGTCCTTCCTCAAGCCTGCTAAGTAGCGGGCTGAGGGTATCACCCCATCCCGTCACCCGCCCCTGGTTCCCCGTGGAGGCGGCTCCACACTTCCTTTCCGCCTGGTCCGCTGTTACCACGGACAGGTGGGTTTTAGAGGTGGTGGGAAGAGGCCTGCCTCTGGAGTCGAGCAGGCTCCACCCTTCAAACCGTCGCCCAGCGGGCGCTTTGGGGTCCCCCAGAATCTCTGCAGGCTGCGTCGGCCGACGCCAGCCCTCCTCCTTCAGAAAAGGGTGATAAAGAGATAGAGGACCCTTCACCAGAACCAGGTTAGGTGTCCAGGTACTTCCTGGTCCCGAAGCAGACGGGGCTGGCGCCCCATCTTGAACCTACGACCTGAACAAGTTCCTAAGGTCTCGAACCTTCAGAATGGTCACTCTGGCTCAGATAATACCATCTCTGGAACACGGCGTATGGTTCTGTTCTCTGGACTTCCAGGGCAGCGTTCTTTCCGTCCCTATCCGTCCGTCTCATCAGAGATTCCTCCGCTTCAGGCGGAGGATCCCTCTTGATTCAGGCCATGCCCTTCGGCCTTTCTTCAGCTCCCAGGGTCTTCACCAAATGCATTGCAGCGGTGACAGCTTTCCTGCGGCGCCGAGGGTTCCGGGTGTACCCTTACCTGGACGATTGGCTGATAGCAGCCCCCTCCAGGTTGGAGGTGGAGCGGTCCAGAAATCTGGCCCTCCGGGTTTGCTCTCAACTGGGCCTCCTGGTCAACGAGGCCAAGTCGGAACTCGAGCAGAAGCAGGTGATATCCTTCATCGGGGCAGAGCTCAACTCTCTTCGAGCCAGAGCACGGCTCCCGACGGACAGGGCCGAGGTTCTTACCTCCTTTGCCCAATCATTTCTGGTTGGGCAATTCGCGCCTGCCCGGGACTTCCTGCAACTCCTGGGTCTTATGGCGGCCTGTACCAGCGTAGTCCGTTGGGCACGCTGGCACATGCGCCCCCTCCAGTGGGGTGTGGCCGGCCAGTGGTCACAGCGTTGCGATCCTCTGGACCAGCGCGTGTGGACGACCCAGGAGATGTGGAACGCTCTCCAGTGGTGGACCGTTCCGTCCCATCTGCAGGAGGGTATCCCGTTTGTCCGCCCCGAGCCGACGGTCTCTCTATCGACCAACGCCTCTTTGATGGGTTGGGGTGCCCATCTGGGGGAACACCGAGCACACGGCCTCTGGTCCCCGCGGGAGTCCCGATGCCATATCAACCTGCTGGAGCTCCGTGCGGTCCGCCTAGCTCTCACCGCCTTTGCTCCGTTTCTCCAGGGTCAAGTGGTCCGAGTCCAGACGGACAATACCACGACCATGTACTATCTAAACCGCCAGGGCGGGACGCGCTCCTTGCCTCTATGCAAGGAAGCTCTCGCATCTGGTCACTACTGCACAGCCTGGGCGGATCTCCTGGCCATTCATGTGGCAGGAGCCTCCAACACCCCTGGCCGATGCCCTGAGCCGGATAGGGGCTGCATCGCACGAGTGGTCTCTCCTGCCGGAGATAGTACAAGACCTGTTCTCCCGCTGGGGCACACCTCTGGTGGATCTGTTTGCCTCCAGGGAGAACGCGAAGCTGAGGCTGTTTCATGCCGGCCCCCCTCAGCAGGGCTCGCTGCAGGGGGATGCCTTTCGAGGCCGTGGACCCCGGGCCTCTTTTACGCCTTTCCCCCCGTTCCCCTGATTCACAGGGTCCTGCTGAAAGCGAGGAGGGACAAGGCGCAGGTGATTCTGATAGCCCCAGACTGGCCTCGCCAGTTCTGGTACCCAGATCTCCTCAGTCTCAGCTCCAGGACTCCGCGGCAGCTTCCAGCTCGCCCGGACCTGCTCTCAGTCAATCAGGGGAAGGTGTTCCATCCGGACCTTCAATCCCTGCACCTGACGGCCTGGTTCCTGAGCGGCTAGAGTTCCAGGCCTTGGGTCTTTCCGACGAGGTCCTCAACGTCGTTGAGGCGTCCCGTAAGGAGTCGACCAGAAAATGCTATGCCTTCAAATGGAAGAGGTTCTCCATTTGGTGTCGGGAAAAGGGTTGGACCCTTTCTCGTGTCCTGTGGTGAGCATTTTGGACTATCTATGGTCCCTATCTAGTCAAGGGCTTAGGTCGACGACCCTTAAGGTGCACCTGGCAGCCATTTCTGCTTACCGGGCGCGGGCCGGTCAGCAGTCAGTGGCGCAGGAAAAAGTGGTCGGGCGCTTTTTCAAAGGCCTTGATCACATTTCCCCTCCAGTGCGGGAACCCCCACCTCCGTGGGATTTACTGCTGGTACTGGCAAAGCTCATGGGCAAGCCATTCGAACCAATGCACAGGTGTGGTCTCCCCCACCTGTCGTGGAAAACCGCCTTCTTGGTGGCTATCACGTCAGCCAGAAGGATGGGAGAACTCCAGGCGCTGAGCATCGAGTCTCCTTACCTGGTCTTCCACAGGGACAAGGTTGTCTCACGCCCCCACCCGAAATTCCTTCCGAAGGTGGTGTCGGAGTTTCACCTTAATCAGGTATTGACTCTGCCGGTGTTCTACCCCAATCACACCTCGGAGGCCGAATATAGGCTCCATACTCTGGACCCTAGAAGGGCGCTCGCTTATTATAAGGAGAGCACGGCTGAAATTCGGGGAGAGGTTCGCCAGCTGTTTGTCACCTACGCTGAAGCCGCACCTGGCAGACCTGCAGCTAGCCGGATTATAGGCAGATGGGTCACCTCCTGCATAAATCTCGCTATGAGTTAGCGGCATGGAGCCTCCCAGAGGGATAAGAGCTCATTCTACCTGCCATACTGCTGCATCGGTGGCTGCTTCCAGGGATGTCCCTATCCAGGAGATCTGCAGTGCTGCTACCTGGAAGTCAGCACACACCTTTATTTCCCACTACCACATCGACCTTGAGTCACGCGGGATGCTGGTTTTGGGGCCTCGGTTCTCCAATCTTTGTTCCCCAAGTAAGTATTAGGGGGTGTGCGCCTTGCCTCCCTCCTCCCGGAGAACTGCTAGGAGTCTGCCAATAAGTGTGGATGAACAACATATCCATGTCCCTAGAAATACAGGTTACTCACCTGTAACAGGAGTTCTAGGAATGGTATATGTGTTCATCCACACGAACTCCACCACCTCCCGGCTTGACGCACATCCTGAGCTTCCAGCGGGCCAGATCTGGCGTCATGGGGCGGAGCCGAGAGTTTTACCACCCGGGTGGGTGGGAGGAGCTACCTTGAAGACCTTCCGGCAAGATTTAAAGCGGCAAGGAACCTGCCAATAAGTGTGGATGAACAACATATACCATTCCTAGAACTCCTGTTACAGGTGAGTAACCTGTATTTCCATGTCTATAGTGTCCAGAGATACATGATTCCCATTTGAAATTAAAGCTGATATTCACAGCACTGCTCTCTGAACTGTCACTATGGCTTCACCACACAATGGCCTCAAACTCCCTAGGATCCAGTTTGGGGAGGAGGCAGGAGGTAGCTTGAGTCATTAGAGCACAGAGAAGGAGCCTGACATTGTCTTGATTTGACTGACCCTATTTTTCCCTAGGTTGTCTGATCTCAAACATTTCCCTCAAATAGGCTGCCCATGTCATGCTGTCTGGTGGGGGTGACCACAGTTTTGGACCACTCCTATCATCTAGTGCTGTTGCAGCAGGACAAGCAACTCTGTCTCCCCAGAGTCAGAGTTCTTGCTCCACAGCACTCCTCATGCTTTGGACTGGGAGTGCCATGATATGAGTCTGGGTCTCTTGTATAGGAGTGCAGCATCCTACTGCCGGTGCCATTGTGCCAGGAATGATATTTTACAATTAATAATGGAAATCCTACCCCATAATTTTGCAGTTGGCTGTCTGTGTAACCTTGAGCAAGTGACTTGACATGCCTTTGATCCAGTCCTCCAGCAATAAAATTGAGTAGAAGCAGACCTACGCTGTAAACAAGATTTTAAGCATATCAGTTGAGCTTTTCTGGGTAAGCAAACCATGAAAGAAAAATGTTGTGGTGATTCAATGGGCAGCCATACAAATACACTTTGGTTCTGGCGTATATGCGGAGATGCCGAGGATGTCATTGACCTGCTTCCTTAAACAAGCAGTACACTAAAATTGGACACAAATTTGACCCTATCTTTCTTCACAATAAAAGATTCCAGTCATCTCCCTATTTAATTTTGTGGTAACATTTTCTAGTTCCACCAACATTTGAATATTCTATAAATGTTTTAATTTTTCTTTTTTTTTCTGAAGAAAAAAGATGGACACCTCATTTGGCTTACAAATAGCAAGTAGTTGTGGAAATGGTTAGTCTCAAGAAAATTAAAGGTACTCGTGGTGAGCAGAAGAGGAGGTACCTAGAAAAGCAGATTTGACAGGCATGCTAATATAATCAACTGTAGCTGAAACTAGCTTTTGTCGGAAAAATATTTTTATCTCACTGTTGCTTTAAGTGTTGCTTTTCAGGAGTGAATTAGGGAGGGCTTCAAGATTCCACTCATTCTGGGTCTGGTACCTGCTGGTTTTTATTCTGGTCCACTACAAATACATTCTGGTGTATGCTTGGAAACTGAGATCAGAACACTGATCACAAAGAACATGATGCCCTTCTGCATGTTCTGAATCTGAGAGATTGGTTTTGTTTACAGCAACAACATTTTATAAAACGTGTGCTTGCCTCTATTGTTTTGTTTCATTTTACCTTAAAAAGCAGTTCATGTCACAATGACAGTTTTGTACCTGCGGTACATCTTTTTGTTCAATTTTAGATTACACTTTTCCTCCTGTCTTGTAAGATCCCCTTTTCCCAGTTTTGAATCTGCACTAGTATTTATATTTAGGTGTGAAATAATTAATGGTGAATATCATTAAACAGGGCTGCCACAAGACTTTCATCACTAGCCTCAGCTGCATTTGAACACTTTTTTATTGAAGGGTTATATTCAGTACAAATATCAGAAGTTCTCCATATGCCATATAAACACACCTTTAAAAACAAAAGATATGCATATATACATACAGCATTAGAAAATCAGCAAAACAGAAATGTATATAAAAAGAGAATACAGATAAAACACTTAGTGGATGCTGTCACTCCAACCCATTTTAAATAATTTCACGTCGGGCAGGGCACTTTGTATACAATGAGCTTGGGTGGCAGATTGGAAGATCCCCAAAGAATATTTCGCAGAACCTCCACTTACCAAAAAGCTCGAACCTGGGGCTAGTCTAAATACAACTGTAACTACCCTAGCACCCCATACCATCCTCAGCAGGGCTGCCAGAGAAAAGGTTAAAAGAAACTTACCTACAGGAGCCTGAAGCCCCATCTCCTCTAAACACTGATATCAATGAGAGAACCCACCTTGCACACCAGGTTGAAGAGGCTAGAGTCACTACAAAGAGAAAAAAAAACAGTTGCCAATACACAGTGCACATAAAGAATGAATGAATGACCCCAACCCCCCAATAAATGTTTAGTCAGTAGATCCAAAAGTCTCTGGATAATGTTCAAAATGATTCTGTGATGCGCACCCCCCCCCCCACATTGTTGTTTTTTGTTTGTTTGTTTGTTTTGTTATGATCTGTTGTATTTTCTATTTGTCTTCCTCCGAGCTGTGTACAGGCCCATATCAAGGCTCTGCTTATTGTCCTAAAGTCATTATCCTCTGCTACATTTCGGAAGCCATAGGTTGTGATGTCTTAAACCAGTGGTGCTCATTAAATGTTTATGATGGGCCAAACTCCAGGGGTGAAAGCTCCAGCAAGGGCCACATCAACCGGTTTGTTTTGGGGGTGGGGTATTTTTTCCCTCTGTTGTCTTGGTACTTTCCATGCTGTGTTGTTTCTCTCTATCCCCCTTCAGTCCTGTTTCTCTTCCTGTTCTTCTTTTCTGTTTATCTTTGCTCTTTTCTTCATTTTTTAGTGCTCTTTATTTTCTTACTTGGAGTACCACTACCATAAGCAGAAGATTATATGACTTCACAGCAGGTCTGTGCAACATTGAAGACGTGAAGTCTATGTGGGGGAAATCCTCATTTAATAAAAATGTTTTCAGTAGTAAAAATGGAAGATTCCAAAATTCACATTTTTTAGGAATGTTGTGCAGCTTAATTCTGCTGATGCAAACTAGGAATTATGTGTTGAAAAATGGAAATTAAACGTTTTTCAGTTGTCAGAGTGGACTAGTGTATGTATTTACAGAACCACTAAATCTTTCCAGAAACTGATTCTGGACTAGTTATCAATAAACAAAATATTTAACCTGAGTGGATACACCTACTGCGTATCAGAGTTTCCCTGAGTACTGCCCAAGTTCATTAATGTCTTGTGCTCATGATGTGAAGTTGTCTGAATGAGACCAGCCTGCTATACGGAACCTTGAGTGGTTTGATCAGTGGGCTGCAACAGAGGATTGATTTTCAGTGATTGAAAGTACAGGTATATCTTCTTCAAAGATATCTTCCGCTATAGAGCTATGTCTTTTGAACTGTAAGCCATAGAACCACTCAGAAACTTTTCCTAACTGATGTCACCTAAGTCGATGTATGTCAGTGCTGCCTATATAATGTGGGTGGTCTTATATCTACACAGCTTTTGTGTCTCCCACTGTCAACTTCATAACAGACCAAAGAAATTTGTTAATCGAATTCCATCACTGAAGTTTTCCTTATTTTTCTGAATGCTTTTTAAAATTACAAAAAGCTTGCGTTCATCACTGCTGTTGACGAAGTTGTCACTTTTTTGATTCTTTGCTCAAGTGGTGCTTGCTGCTTTTCTGTGCAGCTCTTTTTGTAGCATACCATTGGGTCCTGTGCATGCTTCAGTGCCATGCTTCCCTGCTGCTCTTCAGATCCATCTTCTCCCCTTATTGGTATCCCTCTACGGGGAATGGCAGTGCTGCTTCGGATTGTGCCATTCTTCTTCTTCTTCAGCTGTGCTAACGTCTGGCTGGTTTCCATCAGTGCTGTTCTCCCTCCAGATCCCAGTGATACACTGTGGGGATCCTCCTGTGGATAAATTATAGTTGTGTCCTTTGCATCCTTTGGCACTCCAGCCATCTTTGTGACATCAAGGTTGGTTGCTGGTACTGAGCTCAAATCCTTGTTGGCCCATAGCTCTGTGCTTGCTAGTCTTCAGCTGGCTCTGCCTCATAGAAACAAAGAATTTGTTGGCCAAGAAGGACCACTTGGCCCACCCAGTCTGGCCATTTTCCATACCTACAGTATCACCGCAGACCCTATTTGATCTCCAACTCTTTCTCCTTCCCCCGCATTCCTATCCACAGAGATTCCCTTATGCCTATACCATGCTTTCTTGAACCCCACCACTGTTTTCGCCCCAACCACCTCGGCTAGCAGACCGTTCCAGGAATCCACCACTCTCTCTGTAAAGAAGTACTTCCTCACATCTCTTATAAGTCTGCTGCCTTGCAGTTTCATAGCATGTCCCCTTGTTCTTGAGCACCTTTTCTTCTGAAAAATACTTTCCTCCTGTACCCTATTTACCCCAGTGAGGTAAAGATCTCTATCATATCCCCCCCCCGGGTGTAAATATTTATTTCCTTTAGTCTCTCCTCATAAGGCTTTTGATACAGACCCCTCACCATTTTTTAAAACAGACCCCTCACCATTTTAGTTGCCCTCTGCTGGACTGCTACCACCCTATGTCCTTCCAGAGGTGTGGCCTCCAGAACCATGCACAGTATCCTGTCAATGCTCCCGCTGCAGTCTTTGACTCTGTTTTCTGTTTTACTCCAAAGACTGATGCCTTCTTTACTGTCGAAGTTCTTATGATGGGCTCCAGATGCTCTGGCAGTTATTATGACAATGTGGCTGTCTGGTGACATTTGCCAGGGTCTGTAGGCTGTCCCATAGCTCTCTACACACAGCTTGTTACCTGGATATGCCTTGTTGATGCTGTGCTGCAGTTTCTGGCTCCTGCGACTGTGACTGTCTTTATGATACAATGGTTAGTTGCTAGCTGTGTGCTCGGGTCCTCATGCTGGTCTACAGTGCTCTGCTTATTGATCATTGTCTGTTTTCACCTTGTCATCATTCTGGCTACTGTTTAGACTGTTCTTCTCTATTTTTATTCCAGCGGTTGTTGCCATCCACACTGTCAATGTTCTCACTGTCAGCCCTTCCTTAAGTAGAGAATTATATGCTCGCTCTGGCCCTCTCATTGACATCTCGGTAGGTTGTGGTCTTCGACTCAAGCCTTTGTACTATCCAGCAGCTTTTTGCTCAAAGATTATTATGTGGTTTCACTTAGCTACTGTTTCTGTTCCTTTAGTGGCTCTTCGGTGAGTTATTCCAGAGATTGCTGCCAGCTTTACCATCAGTGGTCTTGTCATCGGTTTCGGACATGCGCTGTTTCTTGTAGTTGCTACTGCTGCATTTTGGCTTGGGGCTGCCAGGAATTTCCTGAATGGCAGCCTGTTGTGGCCATTGTTGGGACAACTGTCTACTGGTCTGGACATCGTTTGATTAAACATGCCAATGTGCTGTGGTTTTTGGCCCCATTCCTTGGGTTACTTTCGGGCATGGTGCCACCCTTGCTGTCATCGGTCAAGCCACTGGCACTGCCCCCCATTATTTCACTGATGTTACATTGTCTGGGCTTCCTGGACCTTTGGTCCCTTTTTTACTTCATGTTGCTGACAGTACTGAAAGGTGCTCTTTTCAGTAACCCACCGTTGCTTGCCGGGCTGTTGCCGGTTCCTGTTTAGGTACCACTACAGGCCCAGTCCCTATTTTTGGGCTCATATTCGACATTAACATTAACCCTGTATCCCTCATTAACAAAAAGAGTTGTGCTGCTGACACCTCCACAGCTTTACATAATGTAGTTATTTACTCCATTCTCTGCATAGATCTAATGAATCTGACCTTGCTTGCTGTACAATACAATCCTTTTCAGCTCGGCTCCATCACCAATATCATTGCTATCTGGGGTTCTAGATATTCTGTCCCCTTTGAACATGAGTTTTGTTCCCTTCCTCCTTCTGATACTGTGGGTGGGATGTAGCTCCTGCTCTTCCAGATATTGCAGGCCCTCTTAATTAGGGGTCTGACTCTGGTCTAACTGTTTTTTTTTGGGGGCTGAGGTTGCAGTGGTTTCTGCTTCCCACTCTCTTCCTGCATATACCTCTGCAGGCAATGTTTTTTTACAACAGCTGCTTGGCACTGACTTAGTTCTTGGCACTGGTTCTGAGGTGGGTAGAAACATAGAAACAGACTTTGATGGCAGATAAGGACCACTTGGCCCACCCGGTCTGCCCATTTCCCCTTCCTATTGGATAAGCTGCAGATTCTAGTTAACCAACAGCCTACTTCCTGCAACCCCCCACTACAATTGCCTTATGTCTGTCCCATGCATGTTTGAATTCCCCCACTGTTTTAGACCCAACAACCTCCCCAGGAAGGCGGTTCCATCCACCACTCTCTCCGTGAAAAAAAATGTCCTCACATTACCCATGAGCTGTCCCCCCTCTATCTTTAGATTGCGCCCCTATTTCTTACACATCTCTTTTTCTGAAAGATGCTACCCTCCTGGACTTTGTTGAGTCCCTTGAGACACTTGAAAGTTTCTACCATGTCCCCCTTGTCCCTCCTTTCACCAAGGGCATACATATTAAGCTCCCTCAGTCTCTCTTCATATGGTTTCTGATGCAGACCCTGCACCATTTTAGTTGTCCTCCTCTGGACTGCTTCCACCCTGTCTATGTCCTTGCATAGATGGGGTCTCCAAAACTGCACACAGTATTCCAGATGGAGTCTCACCAACTGTCTGTACAGAGGGATAACCACTTCCCTTTTTCTACTTGTGGTGCCCTTTCCTATGCATCTCAGTATCCCCCTGGCTCTCCTTACTGACTTCTCACATTGCTTACCCACCTTTAAGTCATTTGATATGACTACCCCCAAGTCCCTTTCCATTTTTGTTGTTGTTAGTACCTCCCCTGCTATTGTGTACTCTTCTCCTGGGTTTTTGTTTCCCAGGTGCATTACTTTGCACTTCTTTGCACTGAATCTAAGTTGCCATATGTCTGACCATTCCTCCAACCTTGACAAGTCCCTTCTCATCCTTTCTACCCCCCCTTGTGTATCAACTATGTTATAGATCTTTGAGTCATCTGCAAAGAGACATACTTTTCCCTCCAGACCCTCTGCAGTGTCACCTATATAGATGTTAAAGAGGACTGGACCCAGTACTGAGCCCTGAGGTACTCCACTAGTAACCCCCCTATCTTCGGAATGTGTTCCGTTCAGTATTAATTTCTGTGTCGTGTTGTTCAGCCAGTTTGCTACCCAGGCTACCACCCAGGAACCCACTCCCAGGCTGGCTAACTTGATTATTAGTCTTTTCTTCGGGACTGTGTCAAATGCCTTGCTAAAGTCTAGGTAGGCCATATCCACAGCCCTCCTGGTCTATTACTTTGGTCACCCAGTCAAAGAAATCAATTAGATTCATCTGACATGACCTTCCTGCTGTAAATTCATGCTGCTTTGGGTCCTGTGCCCCGCTGGCCTCTAGGTACTCAACAGTTCTTTCTTTCAGAAGTGATTCCATCATTTTCCCTACCACTGAGGTCAAACTTACAGGTCTGTAGTTTTCTGCTTCTGCCTTGCTCCCACTTTTGGGAAAGGGAATCGCATCTGCCCTTCTCCAGTCCTCAGGTACCACCCCATCCTCCCATGATTTGTTAAAAAGTGTGGTCAGTGGTGTCACTAGGTCCTCCCTTAGTTCTTTTAGGATTCTAGGGTGAATCCCATCAGGCCCCATTGATTTTTCCACCTTGAGTTTTGGGAGTTCTTTCAGGACTCTTTCTTATGTAAATGTACTGGTGTCAACCCTCCTACCCAGAGTGCTTCTATTGTCTGGTTTAGGTAACTCCTCCTCATCCTCTTCTGTGAATACTGAGCAAAAGTATTTATTCAGTATCTCTGCCTTTTCACTGTCTCCCTCTGCCCACCTCCGCTCTCCTTTATTAATCTTCACTATTCCTCCCTTAACCTTTCTGTGCTCCCTATAAAAGGTTTTATCCCCCTTCTTAACTGGGCTGGCTATTTTTTCCTCGGTTTGGGCCTTTGCTATTCTGACTGCCTTCCCCACTTCTTTCTGCTTTAATTGATACAGTTCCCTGTCGTGTTCCTTCAGTGAGTCCTTATACTTTTTGAATGCAGCCTTTTTCTCCTTAACCTTCCCTGCCACCTCTTTTGAGAACCATAGTGGTTTTTTACTCCGCTTTGTTTTCTTTATTTGTCCCACACAAAGGCTTGTTGCCGCTGTGATAGCAGTTTTGATTTTACTCCATTGTTCTTCCACCCCTCCTTCAAACAACATGAAGTCCTGCTATATTATGACAATTGCAGTGAGTCCCCATCTTCGAACTGCTCCGGAGGTGAAATAGTTAACTTTCCATGCAGGCATGGAACTTAGAGCGCGAGCTCGGTTGAAAACTCTATCTGTTGTTCTTCAAACGCAAACTGTCAGATTCTTTACTCCGCCTCACTGAACAGTTGCTCTGGAGATTTCTCCTTCTGCTCGGTTCATTTTGTCGGTTTTAAAGTATTAGTTTGTCAGTTTTTCAACTGAAATTAAACCGCAACCGGTCAATTCAAGCTCTGTCTGTGGTAATGTAAGTAATAGATAGGTTTTACATTTAGTTTTTCTGTGTGGAACTTGTAATTCATTATCGGTTCGGTTTGAACCGATCAGGTTGTCTTTAAATCTACTAGTCCTTTTTTAGAGTGCGGTTCCCGGTTCTTAGTGGTTCTAAAAAAAACGGATTTCATTACGTTTTTTTTCCACGACCTGTGACACGGTTGGGAGCCGATAAGGGTGTCTTGCTTGGCGGATTGCCATAAACGGGCAAGTTGGTTAGGCTGGCATTATGTCTGAGAAACCCAAAAGAAAAACCAGACCCACTGGGTTTCAAACACTGTAGTGTTTGTGGGGAAGCTTGCTAAGGCTGACCCACACACCACATGTTCTATTGTCTGGGGTTTGACCACCTCAATTCAGACTGCCAGATTTGTCACAATTTCCTGCCCACCATAGATAAGAGAGTTGGTAGGCTCAGGGAAAGGGAGGCCAAAAAGTCCGCTGATCCGGATGGCCAGCCCAGTTCGGTACCAACCGAACCGGAGGGAGTGCCCTCTGACCAGGGCGATACTTCCTCGGGCAAACGAAGAGCCAGTTCTGAGGAGCCGGTTCCAGCAAAAAGGACTAGAAAGTCAGCTAGCGTAGAGCCAAAAGTTCTCTCCCCAACTGCTGAAGAAATAGCTAAAGCAATTCAAATTGTCCAGTCTCTCTCCCCGGTTCCGACCGAACCGACACCATCAGGGAGGCGTTCGGTTCGGCCGGTTCCACCGGTTCAAGATTATGATTTTGAGGATTTTTGTGAACGGAGGAAGGAAGAATATGAGGAGAGTGAATATGGTTTTGAAGATCTGGATGTCCCATTGAACGGACATCTCTCCAGATAGACCCTTAGGGGTTTCTCCTCCAAGGCTTTCTGAGTCCCTTCTCATTTAATGTTTTATAAAAAGTTGCTGAAACTCTCAGCTCCCTGTTGAGAAGCTGTTGATGACCAAGGGAGCGGACTATGTAGAAATGATGGATATTCCAGAGTCTAGGAGACTGTCTATTCCTTTGCATAAATCTTTTCGAAACAGACAGTAAAGTTTTAAAACTCCTCACACTATACCTCCTGTGGATAAAAGGATGAGACAGAGGTATACATTATCAGGCTTCGACACTGATTTCCTCACTCAACAATGCAGCCATGTGGGGGTAGTGCAGGCTGCAGCCTGTGACAACTAATATTCCCTAACTTCACACCCCTGAGAAGGACTCAGGAAGATTGATGCTATGGCAAAGAAACAGTACATGGCAGCATCTTTGGGACTCATACAGGCAAATTATATGGCTTATGCTGCTAGGTACCAGAAATCCAGATGGGATACTGTGCTGGCCCTAGCAAAACAAGTCCCTGACCAGCTTGCCAGGGAGCTGGAACAGGTGGCTATGGATGGTATTGAGGCATTCAAGGTGCAATTTCATGCTGCAGTGGACTCTAATGATGTTTCATCAAGAGTCATGACTACATCTGTGGCACTTCGCAGGATGGCTTGGCTCAGATGTACTACCCTGTCTCAGGATACCCAGTCTAAGGCCATGGATTTTTCTGTTGTGGGCAATTCTCTGTTTGGGGAGCAAACGAAATTACATGAGAAAATGGATGAGTATAGGACCACCTATAGGAGTGCACAGGCCAGGAAAGGCAGGCCACTCCTCAAAAGCAGCTTCCTGAGGCAGGGCAGGCCTTTCATAGGCCTTTTACAAACCCAAGCTTCCTCCTCCGCCTATGCTCAGAGGGGGTTCTTTAGAGGGAGAGGCAGATGGGGTACAAGCAGGCCTGCTTCCACCCCTCAGCCCAAAGCCCCTGCCAAGCAGGCACCCTGATGGAATTGCCAGGGCCGATTCTTCTCTACCTGTAGGGGGCAGGCTGGCTTACTTTGTCCAGGACTGGAAGTCTTTAACATCAGACAAATGGGTCCTGGAAGTAGTAAGCGAGGACTGGTTCTCAGCTTCAAAAAATTTCCAAAGCTGAGAACCAGATCTTTTCCACCTGCAACTCCATCAGAGGCACTTCGCCCTAGAGGCAGAGGTCTCTACCCTCCTGGTTCTCAGGCCGTGGAAAGGTTCCTCCCTACACCAGGGCAAGGTTTGTACTCAGGTACTTCCTTACCCCAAAAGACAGGAGAATGGCGGCCCATCCTGGATCTCAGAAACTTAAACAAGCACCTTTTAAAGCCAAAGTTCAAAATGGTGACTCTGGGAATTATCCTACCCTCTCTAAGGCCAGGGGACTGGGTAGCTTCCCTGGACCTCAAGGATGCCTACTTCCATATTCCCATCAGAAGCTCCCATCGAAAGTACCTCAGGTTCGAGCTGCCCTCAGGCCACTACCAGTTCAGAGCAATGCCCTTCGGCCTCACTTCTGCTCCAAGGGTATTCACCAAATGCCTGGCAGTAGCATTTGCCTACCTAAGAAGGCAAAAGATTGCTATCTTTCCTTACCTGGACGATTGGCTCATAGTAGGCCAGTCCCCAGACCAGGTCAATTTACATCTTCAGATAACGCAGCAACTGCTTACCTCTCTGGGTTTCCTTCTGAATCTCTCAAAGTCAGTTCTAGAGCCTGTCCAGCTTCTTACCTTCATAGGCGCAGAACTGAACACACAGGAAGCCAGGGCCTTCCTTCCCTGGACAGGGCAAAGACCCTAGTCTCCCTGGCCTCCTCATTCACCCTGCAGGTCTCCCGGCCAGCAAGGCATTTTCTGCAGCTCCTAGGACACATGGCTGCTTCCACAGCAGTTGTGCAGGGAGCAAGATTTCAGATGAGGGACATCCAGTTCCATTTGAGAGCTTTTTGGTCTCAAAGAAAGGATCCTCTTACCAAGTTGATCCCAGTAACTCGAACCCTGATCCAAGCCCTACAGTGGTGGCAGGATCAGAGCAACCTGAGACAAGGGGTTCCTTTTGTCACTCTGTCTCACTCTCTAATCCTTACTACAGATGCATCCCTCTAGGGCTGGGGAGCTCACATGGGCGACCTCAGCACCCAGGGTCTGTGGTCTCCCCAGGAATCTCTGCTCCACATCAACCTGTTGGCGCTCAGAGCAGTTTTCTAGCACTTCAGCTTTTCCAAATCTGTTCAGAACAAGATTATACAGGTCAGAACAGACAACACCACTACAATGTGGTACATCAACAAGCAAGGGCACTGGGTCTGACCTTGTGCAGCGTGAGATTAAGTGTGGTCTCTGGCTTACTCCTGAACACCTCCCTTCGGCAGTCCACCTCCCGAAGCAGGACAATGTCCTGGCAGATGCTCTCAGCAGGATTTCCCAGGGCCATCACGAATGGTCACTGGATCCCCTGGTCTTGGGAGTAGTATTTGCCAGATGGGGCACCCGCAGATAGATCTTTTTGCAGCCCCAGACAATCACCAACTTCCTCTTTTTGCTGCAGGCCCCCAGTGTTGGGCTCTCTCCCCCTGGATGCCTTAGCCCTCAGTTGGGAAGGGAAGTTCCTCTATGCCTTCCTCCTTTCCTTTCCTGTTCAAAGTGCTAGTCAAAATCAGATCCCAATCCTGCAAAGTCATTCTGATAGCTCCAGATTGGGCCAGACAACCCTGGTATCCACTCCTACTGTCCTTAGCAGTCCATCTCCCCTGTGCCTTCCCAGGAATCACAATCTGTTAACCTGTGCCCAGGGAAGGGTCTGGTATCCGAATCTCAAATCTCTCAATCTCAAGGCTTGGTTCTTGAAGAGTTAGAGTTTGCTGATTTACACCTTTCCCAAGGTGTAATGGATATATTGAAGGCCTCAAGGAAGCCTTCCACCAGGGCTACTTATAATTCCAAATGGAAAAGGTTTTCCATATGGTGCTCGGAAAAGCATATTTCCCCAGACTCTGCTGATCTACCCACAGTCCTGGATTATATGGTCCATCTGAATTCTTTGGGGCTGAGACCAGCTACCCTGAAGGTGCATTTGGCAGCTGTTCTGCTTTTATTTCAGAGTAAATCCTCTTCTCTTTCAGCTCATCCTGTATTTTCTAAGTTTTTTAAGGGTTGTTCACACCAACCCTCCATTCAGGGATCCTGCCCCTGCCTGGGATCTTAATGTTTGCATTGCTCAGCTTATGCAACCCCCCTTCGAGCCCTTGTCTTCAGCAGAGCTCAAGTACTTGACTTGGAAAACTGTGTTTCTGGTAGCCATCACCTCTGCCAGACGCATAAGTGAATTACAAGCGTTGTCAGTGGAGCAGGAGTTTATCTCCTTTCACAGAGATAAGGTGGTCCTCCAGACTAACAGAAAGTTCCTACCTAAGGTGGTTTCAGAATTCTACCTTAATCAATCTATTTCTCTTCCAGTGTACTTTACTGACCACTCCTCCTCTGGTGAGAGGAGGCTGCACAACCTAGATGTGAAGGCCCTTAGTTACTACATAGAGCGTACCAAGGGTCATGGGTTTGACTCCCTCCAACTGTTCCTTACTTATGGCGAAGTTGGTAAAGGGAAGCCAGCCACTAAAGATCCATTGCCAGGTGGATTGTCTCTTGTATCCAATTCTGCTACGAGAAGTTGGGTAAAGTTCCTCCTTCAGGCCTGAGGGCTCACTCTACCAGAGGTACAGCTGCTTCTCTGGCTGCTGTCAGAGACATTCCTATTCTAGAAATATGTCAAGCAGCTACCTGGAAAACAGTTCACACTTTTACCAAGCACTACTCCTGGACATCCAGGCTAGGGTGATGCTCGATTTAGCACAGCCGTGCTTCAGAGCCTATTTCCTAAGTAGGTTCTGTCCCTCCTCCATTAAGGGTACTGCTGTGTAGTCTGCAGTTGTCATAATATAGCAAGACTTCATGTTGTTTGAAGAAAAATTACTCACCTTAGTAATGTTGTTTCTTCTAATGAAGTCTTGCTATATTATAACCTCCTCCTGCCTGCCCCTCTCAGAACCTCTGTTTTGGGATGTGGGTGGGCAGTCAGCAATGTGCACTTTTTGATGCCCACCTTGTTGTTTTACCCTCCTTTTGGGTGAATTGGTGTTGTGTTTTTGCATTTTTGGGTCTCCTGACTTGAGTCTTTATTTGAGGCCAAAAAATGAGTGTTTATGTTAGTAGCCAGTTGGCTAGTGTGGGTTTACAGCTTCCACACAGAGCCTTAGTGAGTTTTAGCTCATAAAGATCTGACAATTTGCGTTTGAAGAACAACAGACAGAGTTTTCAACCAAGCTCACGCTCTAAGTTCCATGCCTGCATGGAAAGTTAACTATTTCACCTCTGGAGCAGTTCGAAGATGGGGACTCACTGCAATTGTCATAATATAGCAAGACTCCATTAGAAGAAACAACATTACTAAGGTGAGTAATTTTTCCTTTTTGGCCATTTGGTAGTGCATTCCTCAGGTATTCCCCCATTTTGCCAAAGTTGGCCCTTCTAAAGTCCAGTATCCTTGTTTTTGTATGGCTTGTCTCCATGGTTGTGTTTATTGTGAAGCACACTGTGCAGTGGTCACTTGTTCCCAGATGTCTACTGACTTCTAAATTTGTGATCCTCTCTCCATTTGAGAGTACCAGGTCTAGTATTGCTCCCTCCCGAGTGAGTTCCAACACTAGCTGTCTAAGGCCTGCCCCCTGCAGGGCATCGAGAATGACCCTGCTCTTGGATGTGGCTGCAGTACATGTCATCCAGTTAACATCTGGCATATTCAGGTCCCCCATCAACAGTATCTCCCCTTTTTCAGTCATTTTGAGAACGTCCTCTATCATTTTCTTGTCCGTTTCCTCCCCTTGAGACGGGGGTCTGTATACAACCCCTGTGCGGATTGTGATGCCATTCCCTGTCTCCAAGGTGACCCAGAGTGCCTCTTGTCCTCCCCCTTTACTATTCAGTTCTGTAGCTTTGATCCCTTCCCTTATGTATATAGCTACTCATCCTCCTCTTTTACCCTCCCTGTCCCTTCTGTAGACTGTGTACCCCGGTATGTTGACATCCCAGTCATGGTTCTTCGTGTACCATGTTTCTGTGACTGCCACAGTATCCAATTTGTCATCTTCCATCAGGGCTACTGAATCTGTAATGTCTTACCTCGTGTTTTGTCATGGCCTGTGTTGCCTTGCCGCCATAGGGTACCTGCCCTTTTTGCCTCTGCTACTATGGGCTTACATCTGGCTGTCCCCGACTTATGTGCTAGTTATTCACGGTCACTGTTGGCAGTTCTCTGTCTATGGCTGCTTTCATGTTCAGCTTGTGTGATGGCCCTTGCATGCCTGTTGCCTTGCACATGTCATTTTGTTGCCTGTGACTTGGATGCTGACATTTATTTCCTATGCCATAGCTTCTTGCCACATTGGATGCTTTTTGCACCCCTTGTGATTTCCAGGTTCTGTTCACTCATGTTTCTGGTTGCTGTCCCTGTTTTTTAATGCAGTAGTCTGGCTTTATGTGCTGCATTGCCCTTTCTGGCATCATACCATTTGGCCTGTGGTTAGATTTCCCTTGGAATGTCCCTGTCCTATGCACACCTTGTCCACACTTTTTACATGCTACTACCCTACAGGTGGGTACGTTTGGTTTGAGTCCACAATGTGGATCCTTTGTTGGTCTTCCAGGCTATCCTGCAGTGTGGCCTGGGTTGTTGTGATTTGGGTATTTCTGGTTCTGCTGCAGCTTGGTAGTCTCCAGGCTGTTCCAGCCTTGTGGGCTTCATATGTGACTGTTGGGTCCCAGCCTGTTTTGCATGATTCTCCTTTCCCCGTTGTTATGGGGGTGGGTTGCCTGTGTACCTAAGGTTTTACACTTTTTACCACTGTCGTTGGCTCTGCTTTACGTTTTGGTATCGCTCTACATTGTCACTGGAAGTCATAGCTAAATGGGTTATACATTCTCCTACTTGGACACTGGTACAGCTCAAAACTGTGAAATCAGCATGGAACATTGGTAGCATAAGGGTTCCACTGGCTCTGATCAGTCTTTATTCTTAGGTGACAGGGGCAGCAGTATTTTCCAGTAGCTCCTGCTTTTTATTTAGTTTATTTATTTATTACATTTTGATGACCAGGTAGGCCCACTGAGCCCCGAAGGTCCCTTTTTCAGGGGCGACCAGGGATACAGTACACTGACAGAAAGTCACGTACAACAGATTAACAGAGAAAGTACAGATGATAACAGGGTTACGATATAAACAGTAATTAAGAATCAATAAAACATAAGTGCAGTGGTTGAATGAGCCAAGACAAGACCTTGAAGTCTGTTTAGGTGACAAGGGAGAGGGTAGGTATTGTTTGTTGGACAGGGAGAGACTATCCTATACTATGACGTAAGTCATATGACATATGAATAAGTCTTTGCAATATTTTTTTTTCTCAGAATAGTAATTCTAGCAAGAAGATATTGTCTGTCTCTCCAGACAGTACTCTCTAAATTAAATTGTGCCTGTTTTAAATTTCAGTTAGCCAGCCTGCCATTTTTACTCACAAACAACTTTGTTGATGAAGGTCTATGTAAGGCTTTTTTGTCAGGGCATCAACGACAGTGTTGCCACTGGTGCATGTGCTACTCTGTGCACCAGAGCCTATAACTGTCATGACACCCTAACAGCTGCAGTTCTGTTTCTGCCATGAAGTGTGCCCCATGGGAGTAGAACTTTGCTTCATCTAGTTTTCTTTTTCACTCCTTCTGTTTGTTTTGTATGTTAGGTAAAAAAGTCCCAAAACCCAAACCTTTGGGTTCCCTTTTTCAACATTGTATGTGTGGACAGGACATTGCCCAGTCTGACTGGCATTCTTTATGTTTCTCCTGTCTGTGACCCAACTATGATATGGAGGCCTGGAACGCCTGCATCAGCTTTCACTACCTATGCCAGAAGTTCAAGTTCTGAAGCCGAGTAATCCCATGTCTGACTTAGGAAGCAGGCATCATCACAGGAGATCTCTAGGTAGGTCCCCAGACAGCTCCCCTCAGTCCTGTCACCACTCTTCAGAGTTGGTTGAGGTACTGAGCTCTCACACACCCCAACCAAGCTGTAGTCATGACGGAGTCTCAAGTGGTGATGCCAAGCTCTTACTGGGTGGAGAAGGGAGCACCCACCATGGTCTGGTAGCCATCAACATTGGGCCACCCTGTTGCTGGTGTTGTTACCTTCATTTCCAACTTCTGAAATGGGGACATCAGTGCTGACTGCCTGTGCTGATTCTGGAATTAGTGCCATGTGCTGTGCAGGTGCTAGATTCAGTGCGGCTGCCAGCGCCACGTGCAACGTCCATCTTGGGATGGTGGTGTTGGTGCTGGATGGTTTCTCAGCTTTGACAAGGGGTCTCAGTACAGGTGCTGCAACCACTGCCGGTGTTGATATCGGCATTGACTTTTGATCCACAGCAGTCTCTATGGCAGGGCATTTTCGTAACTGACTGGTCATCATCCGGCCAGGGCCTCCCCCCATGGACACCCTCCCGGTAGCCACCATCAGTGTGAGTGCTACTGAGCTGTGAGGCTTTTCTTGCTCCTCTTCTTGATTATGGACCCCAAGCAAACCACATAGTCCATGGTTGACCACTTGATGATGTACCCATCAGCCATCAACATCCCTTTAAGGCTTCCACCTCAAGTTTCCATTCATTATTTTTGCAGGGTGGCGGAGACCATCAGACCTTTGGGTCAGTTGTGTAAGCAGATGTTCTGGCAGTGGATGGATCATGTGTAGGCCTGGTTTGGGGAGACCATCCCAGTGCTGTTCTCAGCACCCTCATTAGCTCCATCTTTTATCAAGGTACCAGCCTCCTCTCCCTTGACTGTCCTCTTCAGAGTACAAAGAATCTTCCCTTTACATACAGCTAAGCGCTCCTCAGGCGCTTCCTCCATAGCGGAGCAGCCGTTTTCTCCACCACCACCCACTCCTACATGAAAGCCGAGCCCTGCAACCGCTCAGCAAGCCTTCAGCCAGCTGAGCACTCCTCGGGCACTTCCTTTATAGCAGAGTGGCCATTTTTTCTGCTGTCACATGCTCCTATGTGAAAGCTGAGCCCTGCAACTGCTCAGCAAGCCTTCAGCCAGCTAAGCATTCCATGGGCACTTCCTCTGTAGCAGATCGGCCATTTTCTCCACCACCGCCCTCTCCTACGTGAAAGCTGAGCCCTGCAACTGCTCAGCAAGCCTTCAGCCAGCTAAGCGCTCCTTGGGTGCTTCCTCTGTAATGGAGCAGCTGTTTTCTCTGCTGCTGCCCGCTCCTATGTAAAAGCCGAGCCCTGCAACCACTCAGCAAGCCTTTAGCCAGCTAAGCGCTCCTCGAGTACTTCCTCCGTAGTGGAGCGGTCGTTTTCTCTGCCGCCGCCGTGCTCCTCCATGAAAGCTGAGCCCTGCAACTGGTCAGCAAGCCTTCGGCCAGGTACAGTCCCTCAGTTAGAGCTGGTGCTTTTCGACTCTTGGCGCCGTCTCCTGGCTGCAGCACAATTGGCTGCTTTCCCTCTCAGGAGCTTACAGATTGGCTCCCTCCAAATAGGCTACTCTAAGCCTCCAGCTAGCGCTGCAATCTCAGTCAAGTGGCTTCCCGGATTATCTTTATTTGCCAGCCACTGCTGTAATTATTTTAATTTTTCAGCTGGATTATTTTTGTATTTAATTGTATAAATGGGTAGCATTTCTGTTCTCTGTTACTAGGGATGCAGTTCTATGCCTGTTAGCTGTTTGTACAGATGCAAATTTTAAAGTGCTATACTGCTAGTCCTGTGCTGTTTTAATTTTGCCTGATGTATGCCTCCCTCGCTTTTTATTGCTGTCTTAATTTACTTTTTTCCCCTTCCACTGCTTCCCAGGCTCTAACCCCTTCCCCGAGGCCCCTTGTAGCTCGGCGCTGACCCTCCCTGCCCCCCGTCTCCTTTTCCTCCTTGCCTGTACTCTTAATTGCTGATTCTGCCCCTCAGATTAATTTTAATTCCCTCCTGCAGTCTCGGTCCCCCTGCTGTCTAGCTGTCTGCAGCTAACCTCTGCCCCCTTCCCTACTGTTCATTGATACTCTAATTTCTTTTTGACCACTGCTGCCTCTTGCAACCCGCCCCTTGTCCCTGATCCTTAATTAACCCTTATCTTTTTTATTTCTCCCACAGCTAAGCGCTCCTCAGGTGCTTCCTCCATAGCATAGCGGCCATTATCTCCACTGCCACCCGCTTCTACATGAAAGCCAAGCCCTGCAACCACTCAGCAAGCCTTCAGCCAGGTACGGCCCCTCAGTTAGAGCCGGTGCTTTTCGACTCTTGGTGCCATCTCCCTGCTACAGCACGACTGGCTGCTTTCCCTCACAAGAGCTCACAGATTGGCTCCTTCCAAACAGACTACTCTAAGCCTCAAGCTGTCGCTGCAGTCTTAGTCGAGTTGCTTCTTAGCTTATCTTTATTTGCCTGCCACTGCTGTAATTATTTGAATCTTTCTCAAGCCCACTCTCCCTCATCCCCAGCACTCTTTAAATCCGCTAGCCTACCCGCTTAACCCTGCCTCGCTCTCTCACCTCCCAATTGCTTTCTGCTATTAACGCCCCTCTAGGCCCGCCCTATCATTGGCTGACAGTAGACTCAAAATTGCAGTTGTAAGCACTAAGAGCTACTTAAGAGACCTATAAGTGTAATATTTTCCTGGTCTCGGCAGTTAGTCTGCCGCTGAGACTCTGGCACCACGAAATTACATTAAGCTGCAGTAGAACTTTCCGAGTACTCTTCCTTACCCAGAACTGTCACCACCTACGAATATTATAAACTTGTACTCCAACTTACTCCCGTTCCTCTTCCCTCCCTGATCTACCTACTCCCTTCCCCACAATACTACCCACATTTAGTGCCTGGTCTCTGCTTCTGACAACTACGAGACTGCTATCATGTTTCTGTGTGCTATGTATTTTGCTCCCAATAGGGTACTATACACTGTTCTCCTAGCACGCTGCTTTCCTCTCCTCACCCTTACATCTGCTCACTCCTCTACTGCTCCTCCAAACTATCTACAACTTGGTAACTACCCCTTCACCAGTCCTCGCTAGCTGGTCTTTCTACCCGATCCAACCGTGCGCTACCCTCCTACCTATACCAACATACTTCACTTTGCTACACATATTGAAATTTCAGCCTCACCCAGCCCATCTTCCCTTACCTACCCCTTCCCAAATTAGATCTCCACCCTGGTATAGGAGTGTGAAACTCCACATCTTACTTTGAGAGTCAGCTCTTGCAGCAGGTAACACATATAGGACTGTAGCTGCCCAGCAACAGGACCCACAGTAAACTTCTAATCAGCAGTACCAAGCGGGTACCATTCCTCCCGATGTCAAGCATGCCCCGATGTCCCATGTGGAATAAAAGGCAGTGGTCCCAGCGTGCCCCAGTTCTTTCCCGCCGTCGACAGTGCATTCATCGGCTCCACGGCTCAACTTTCGCCAGTTAGATCTTCCATATCGACCTCTTTTTCAGATTCGTTCCTTTGTTTTTTGATGTGTCTTCATCCCCACCTAGGCACACAAACATGTGCATCTGTGGGAAGCAAATGCCCGCCAAGGACGGCCACGTGGCCTGTGTTTTCTGTCTGGGCCCAGATCACGACACCAAGGCCTGCCAGTTTTGCCAATCTTTTAACAGTTGGATGGACATCCATCAGCAGAAGTCGCTTCAGGCCTTCCTTGCCCAGCAACAGTTGGCCGCCATGCACAAAGGATCCTCCACGGAGCGGGAGTCTTCCCATCAGCACAAACACCTTTCCAAAAAGCATAAGGAAAATGACAGAGAAAGGGAGAGGTTCCTCTTGAGGTCCAGATCCTCCAGGTCTCAGATGACCTCCCGCTTGGAGTCTTCGGGCCACAGGTCCCGGCTCATGGTCCTAAAGTAAGTCCTCTCACGCCTCCTGGTCGGCCTCCTTGTGTAGCTCCAACTCCCAGGACAAAGCTAAGTCCACAGGTTCTTCTCATGGGAGCTCCTCTTCTCTCCTTCCAAAACAGGCCCAGAAGTCGGGCAATAAACACCCCACCCAGACTTCTGACCAGCATAGCTCAGATAGACTTAAACCTGCCTCAGACTCACACTGATGTTGGTCCTCAGAAGGTAAGTTCAAGTGACCCCACACGCCAGTTCTTCCACCAAGATCACTGTCCCAACCGATGCCCCCACTTCCGACAGACATCAGAGTGGATGACACCCTGGCACCGGAAGACCTCATGACGGACCCCGGCGTACCCTCTGGGCCTGACAATGGCCAGGACACTCCATCGTCGCCTGTCCACACACCGACGCTGGATAGACCCAATATCGGTACCAGTGCTGGTACTACCCCAGATCCGACACCGGCTGCACCAATGGGCTCTCCCAAGTTGAACATGTCCCAGGTGAAGGATTTGTTCTCCAATTGGTGGGAGACAGTAAAATCAGATCTTGTGTCACCTAAGCCCTAGCCATCCACACCCATGGAACTTGACTCGGGCAAGGCTCTGGACACGGGCCCTCCTCTGGATCAGAATGTGACCCCACCACCCCACTTTGGCTGAGGGGGGCCGGGACGACCACCCTTCCTCCCCTTGTAGGCCACAGAAGAGGGTGTCAAAGAAAAAACACCAAAGATCTAGGTCAAGGAGCTCCAGTTCTTCTAGCTCCTCTAGTGGGAGGCATCATAAACGCAGGAGGCACTGGTCACCTTATGAGTCTTCCTCTGACTACCAATCATCGGGCTACTCAGATCCACCCTTTGAGAAGTCTCTCCCCAGGGACTCTGAGGATACTCTTAAATCTCCTCTGGATGACCCTTCTTTTATGGAGGTCATGCACCACATCCTTCTCTAACATTACACCTGCTGCCACCTTGGAGGCACTCTATGCCCTCAACCCCTCTAAAGGCAATTCTCCTGATAGGCTGGAATCCAAATTGTTGTACCTATCTGTGCCTGCTATCTTTACTCCACTGTCTGTCCTACTTAACCGCTCATTCACCACAGCTTCTATTCCATCTGTCTGGAAACATGCTACTGTCCATCTCTTGCCCAACGGCGGTGACTTATCCTCTCCTGCTAACTATTGCCCCATCTCTCTCTCTTCTTCCCTACCCTCGCTAAGCTCCAAGAGCATCTAGCTCTCGCTCAACTAACTTCCTATCTCGCTAATTCTAACTTTTTCACTCCCAATCTGGTTTCCGGAAGAATCACTCCACTACCACCTCCCTAATTAGGCTCACTGATTGCATCCTCACAGGGATGGACAGCAGACAAAGTACATCAGCCATTTTCATCGACCTAGCAAAGGCTTTCAACACCGTCTCCCACTCCCTGCTCCTAGACTCCCTCTCCTCTGCTGGCCTAACTGACTCTGCCACGAGCTGGTTCAAAGCCTACCTAGTAGGTAGGACACAGTCAGTTAGAACAGCAGAAACCGTATCTCCCCCTCTCCCTATCAACACTGGCATACCCTAGGGTTCCGTACCTGGACCCTATCCATTTCTCCATCTTCCTAAATGACCTCCCCTAAGTCTGCTTATCCACCGCTATCCACATGTATGCTGATGATACAGTTCTCTTCACCTCAGGCCAGTCCCCCACGGACGTTGAAACCAGACTTCAGCAAGATTTCAACAAAGTTCCGCACTGGTTCAGCTCCCACCAACTCTCACTCAATGCCAAGAAGACTGTCTTGATGTTCTTTGGCACTAGGTAGAGACTCCCGCGGCTCCCCTCCCCTTTCCTCTTTCCACACCTTAGATAGGACTGTTCTTGAGGATACCTCTTCCTTCAGATATTTGGATGTTTGGCTTGACCAACACCTAAACTTCTCTGGACATGTTGATGCCATCCTGAAGAAGCTGCACCCCAAACTTGGCACACTGTACAGGAACCGTAGCTGCCTACTGCTGCTGGCCAAGCGTGAACTAGTCCAGAAGATGATACTTTTCATTTTCGACTACTATGATGTAGTCTATAGCGCCTCTTCCAAGTCCTCCCTAACCAGATTGGATTCACTTTTTAACTCCTGTCGTTTCGCCCTTGATGCCTCTCCTCTCACCCACCACTGTTCTCTCTACCACTTCCTGGCCTTCTCTTCTCTAGACAATCGCTGCCACCTCCACTGTGCTAAATTCATGTCTAAATTTTGGTTTGGTTCACTCCCCTCCTATCTCACCTCCTCCCTATCTATCTCTCCCCCCAACCAGACCATTCCATTAGGTCTTATGGCTCTCGGGTACTCGCAGTTCCTCATCAGTCTACTACGGTGGGACGGATGGCCTTCTTACACTGCTTCCCAAAGCATTGGAATGCCCTCCCTCCTCCAATTCGCCATTCTTCCTCCCCTAACTCCATCTCCTCCGCCCTACAGAATTTTAAATCTCTATTTTTTCCCCCCCGGTTTAACTGGCACATTGTATAGTATCCCCATTCTCCTAGCTGCCCACATGTCACTGCACTTCTCATTGCTACTATGCATAAAACTGTATTTTATTCTTTAATTGCACTTCCTGTACAGTTCTACATTAATTTCACTGTTCATCTGTATACCTCAATTGTAGCACTGTTAATCAGCTGTTTAATTGCTGCTCAATGTATGTATAGATAGTTGATGTTCTGAAATGCCTAATCTGTTGTTTTGAACTGCCTAATTCTGCATTACCTCACTTGTATTATGCATTGTTACTGCTGCTTGTTGTTATGTACTGTATTGGAAACTGTATGTTTGATTCTCCCTATGACTCCCGGGCACACCATGAGATGAGCAACTTGTTGTTTAGTGTGCCTTTCCTGGCGAAACATTTCAATAAATAAAACATTTCCTTTGCCACTGAAGACTTCCTCTTTCAGCTAGTTATGAGGGAGATGCAGAAGGTGCTGCAATATCTATGTTTGGTGGGCACAAATTCTAATGTGCCATTAGGTTTCCTGTCATGACCTAGTCAGGACATTGTTGTGATCCCTACCTGGCATACAGCACTGGAAGAAGCAACTATGGCAGTCTGGAAATATCCTTTCTTGATATGTGGATATGATGTACAACTGCACACTTCTGGCAGAGTTCTTTCCCTTTAATTCCTGCCGGATCATCTTCAAGTTGGCTCCTCCCACCCACCCAGGTGCTAATTCCCTCGGCACCGTCCTGTGACATCAGGTCTTCCTTTCCGCTGGAAGGAGGAAGGTTCCCTCCTTACTGCTCTAGCGCTGAGTAGGCCCTTTGCTTTCAAAACTTTAAAATTCAAGTCTTCAAGTGAATTTTGAATTTGTTCAAAAGTCTCATGGATGATTCGAAGTCGGCATGCAATTGTGTGCAGAAGATGTCCCCGGCATACCCGCACACCTCATGCACCTACTGCCTGGCCACGATCACAGTCCCCAGGTGTGTGGCCTCTATCATGCCATGCATCCCAGTACTCTGGAGGGCCAGCATGCCAGCATGCTCAACTCCTTTTAGAGTGACCAGATGAACAGGACCCTCCCATTTGATCAAAAGACGCCTGTTGGGTGGTCTCCACAGCTGCTACTTCCACAGAACAACTAGTAGCATTTGAAGAGGCAGCGACTCAGGCCGCAGAACATGCCTTTTCAGCTTCGGCCTTTGTGCCACTTTCCTTTGGCGCCACCTTTACGGAGCGTTTAGGGATTTGTGCCAGTCCCTTCCCACCCTTAGGCAGGGCCCCTCTAAGAGCACTAAATCCTCAAAATCTTCAAAAAAGGAGACTAAGAAGAAGTCTCATTGATGACCGTGTGGATCGTGAGTGCTTTCAGGCCTCAGACTCCTGCACGTCTCTGGAGGTTTCCACTATGGTCGATCCTTCAGTCCAGGTCGCTGGCTCCGTGGTCTCCCTGTCGAGCCAGTCGGTCAAGATGCCTGTTGGCCAACCTGTCTAGATATTTCTCAAGCTGGTCAATGTGCTGTCACAGGGCAAGGTGGATACCTCACTTTCTAGGACTCCAGTCCTAACTGTGCCCTCTCAGGGTGCGTCGGACCAGCATGCTGATCCGATCACCAACCCTCAGGATCCAGTTGCCTCAGAGGAGTCTCAGCTTTCACCGGTTCCCTCCATTTCTTGCCATTGGGTTCCCCGATGGTCGAGATCATGATCCTGTAGTCCAGAGTCCAGCAGCCTGCACTGACATCGACATTCCCACTCTCGGCACTCAGGCAAGCGGCACTGCCGCTTTTCTCCCTCTTCCTCCTTGGATAAGGAGATGCTCCAACTCAAGATGTGGTGGCACTATGAAGAGCTAATGTGGCAGCAGCTCATATTTTCAGGGGTTAAGCCGATTCCAGCCCCCACCCAGGCTTATCCATGGTTCTAGCCACCGAGGCCCCAGCCTACTCCAGCTTGGTCGATTCCAGCCTCTCCGCCCATCCAGGTGGAGCCACCTCCTAAGCAGTCCAAGGATGGTCCCCCTCCTAAGGATGCCCATATCGCTCCCAGGCTTCCTCGTCAGCTGTTGGTCACCATGATTCCCAACAGACCCCGTAGGGTCAGCGGGGGCTTGTGCAGTCGACCGCTTTTTGGCAAATCCTCAGAGTCTTAAGGACTCCTTTCTGCATTCCTGTCTATTGGATGCCAAATCAGGGGAGGATTTGTCTACGGACCATGGTCCCACTTTTTTCAGGGGCTTGCTCCATCTGATTTCAGAGTCAACCAGGATCCAGATGGAGCTTGTACAAAAACAGGCCAAGTATCCCTTGACCAAAATTCTCGAGCGAGGGGACTCCCTTGGGGTTGCCTTCCTGGTCGCTGAGGCCATTCTTGGCCCTGCTCTGGAGCTTTGGCAGCACCCTGCCTCCTGCCCTGTACTGTCAGCCCATATGGCCCGAAAGTACGCGATCCCTATGGGTTCCCTGATGGGTTTCACTGAGCACCCCTCGACTGAGGGTCTGGTGGCTGACTCAGTCTTTTGGCGTACTGGCAATGTCGGAGACATGGCTAAGCCTCCTGACAAGGACTTCAAGAAATTGGATCACATGGCCAAAAAGGTCTATGTGGCCTCTTCACTTTGCCTTCGGCAGGCAAGTTCAGCCCTTTTGATGGCCCATTTCGCTCATGTCCTTTTTGGCACTCTTGATGAGGTGCTTCCTCAGCTCCCAGCTGACTTACAGACCATGGTCAAGCAAGTCTGGGACCAGGGCCGAGCAGTGGTAGAACAGCAGCTTCAGATGATCATGGACATCAGCGATTTCTCCACCTGGTCCGTGGCTGCTGCGGTGGCCATGCACTGCAGGACTTGGCTGTGGATGTCTACTTTTATGGCAGATACCCAGCACAAGTTGGCAGATGTCCCCTTCTTGGGTACCGACCTGTTCGGGCCGGGGTGGAAAAACACCTCACTCACATTAAGCAGTCCAGTGCCACCCTGGACTCTGTTACCTCCACTCAGAGGGGTCCCAAAGGTTCAAAGCTTTAAAGGAAGAAGCCCTTTCGGCCCCTTTCTGACGCTGCTGCCAAGCCGTCCCAGCCCCTACCTGGGCAGCAGGCACAGGCTTGACGTCATCGACCAAAGTAAGTTGCTTTGGTCATCTGCAGACTGGGTCATCGAGGTCCTGCTGCTTCCTCAGCCTGTCCCTCCTCCTCCTCCAAGTCTGCCCAGTGACAGGATGGGGGTGCCTCCCCCATACCTGTCCCGTCTCCCCGGGTCCTCCCGTGGGGCGCTGGCTCTGCCACTTCCTTTCCGCCTGGTCCATTGTCACCATACACAGGTGGGTCCTTGAGGTGGTTGGCCAGGGTCTGCCTCTAGAGTTCAAGGCTTACCCGCCTTGCCAAGCCCATGCCCCACAGGAGGACATGGTATCCGTAGACATGCTGTCAGCCCTTTGGGAAGACATTGCCCAGCTCTTCCAGAAGGAGGTAGTGGCTCGAGTCCCGGACCCTCCATTAAGCCCAGGGTTTGTCTCCAGGAACTTCCTGGTCCCAAAATGGATGTGGGACTGGCACACTATCTTATATCTGTATGACCTGAACAAATTCCTTTAGCTGTGCACCTTGAGGATGGTCACTCTGTCTCAGATCATTCCACCTCTGGAACAGAACATGTGATTCTGCTGTCTGGATCTTCGAGACATATTCTTCCACATTCCCATCCATCCATCCCACTAACTGTTCTGCGGTTCCATGTGGAGGGATTCTCTACGAGGTCCAGGCCATGCACTTTGGCCTGTCCTCGACTCTGAGGGTCTTCACCAAGTGCCTCACAATAGTGGCAGCTTACCTGAGACAATGAGGGGTCCGGGTGTATCCCTACCCGTATGACTGGTTGATAGCAGGTCCCTCCAGGGAGGAGGAGGTGGAGCTGTCCATGGACCTGTCCCTCCAGACTTGCTTGTCCCTTGGCCTCCTGGTGAACGAGACCAAGGTGGAGCTCATGCCTTCACAGGTGATACATTTTATTGGGGCAGAACTCGACTCCTGGTGGAGCCAGGGCTTGGGTTCCAGCGGACCAGGTAGAGGTTCTCTCCTCCTTTGCTCTATCATTTCAGGTAGAGCAGTTAAGTCCTGTTCGGGATTTCCTACACCTGCTAGGACTAATGGTGGCATGCACCAGCATGATCCATTGGGCCCAGTGGAGAATGTGCTCTCTGCAGTGGGAGCTCACCTGTCAGTGGTCTCAGTGCCATGGGCTACTTTAACCAGCTGGTCACTGTGACCCAGCTGATGTGGGACACCCTCCAGTGGTGGTTAGTCCTAGAACATCTGCAGGAAGGAATCCCATTTGTCCGCCCAGAGCTGATGGTCACCATCATGACCGATGCCTCCCTGATGGGCTGGGGTGCCCACCTGGGGGAGCACAGAGTTCACAGACTCTGGACCCCTGAGGAGTCCCAATGCCATATAAACCTGCTGGAGCTTGAGGCGGTTTGGCTGGTGCTGACAACCTTTGCTGCACACCTTCAGGATCAGGTCATTCAAGTCCAGATGGACAACACTATGACCACGTACTACCTCAACAAACAGGGTGGGGTGCATTCCCTTCCTCTGTGCAGGGAAGCTCTCCACATCTGGACCCTCATGCTCAGCCTGAACACCGATGTGCTGGTCATCCATGTGGCTGGCATATCCAACCAGTTGGCAGATGCCCAAAGCCGAGTGGTCTCTCCATCAGGAGGTAGTGCACAGTCTGTTCTTACAGTGGGGCACCCCTCTGGTGGACCTGTTCACCTCAAGGGAGAACACAAAACTGAGGCTGTATTGTGCCTGCCCCATCAGCAGGGAATGCTGCAGGGGGATGTCTTTTCGAGGCCTTGAACCCTGGGCTTCATGTATGCCTTCCCTCCATTTCCGCTGACTCATGTGGTGCTGTTCAAGGCCAGGAAGAACAAGGCATGGATGATCCTGGTGGCTCCATACTGGCCCCACCAGTTCTGGTACCCCAATCTCCTCAGGCTCAGCTGCAAACTCCCATAGCATCTTCCTCTACACCTGGATCTGCTCTCTTGCAGTCAGGAAAAGGTACTCCATCTGGACCTTCAATCCCTGCACCTGACATCCTGGTTGCTGAGTGGCTAGATTTCCAGGCTTTGGATCTCTCCAAAGATGTCCTCACCGTGTTAGAGGCTTCTTGGAAGGAGTTGACCCAAAAATGCTATGCCTTCAAATGGTAGAGGTTCTCTAGTTAGTGCCAGGGCAAGGGACTTGCCCAGTGGCTAGCATTCTCGACTACCCTTGGTCCCTCTCTCAGTTGGGCCTTCGGTTGACAACCCTGAAGGTGCACCTGGCAGCCATCTCAGCATAACAGGCATGGGCTAGTATGCTGTCAGTGGGGCAGAAGGTAGTCTGGTGCTTTTTTAAAGGCCTTGACCACATTTCCCCTCCTGTGCGTCAAACACCAGCACCTGGGACTTGTTGTTCGTGTTGGCAAAGCTCATGGGCAAGTCATTTGAACCAATGCAAAGGTATGAATTGTCTCACCTGTCATGGAAGACTGCCTTCTTGGTGGCTATCACATCAGCCAGAAGGATCAGTGAGCTCCAGGTGCTCTCGGTGGGGTCTCCTTACTTGGTCTTCCACTGGGACATGGTTGTCCTTCACCCCAACCTGAAGTTCCTCGCGAAGGTTGTGTCTGAGTTTCACCTTAACCAGGTGATACATCTCCCCCGGTGTTCTTCACCAGTCACACCTCAGAGGCCAAGCACAGGCTCCATACTTTGAATCTGAGGGGAGCACTTGCCTATTATAAGAAGTGCACGGCTGGAGTTCGAGGAGAGGTTCACCAGCTCTTTGTCTCCTGTGCTGAAGCCACGCCTGGCAGACCAGCAGCTAAGCGGACACTTGGCAGGTGGATTGTATCCTGCATCGACTTCTACTATAGATTGGTGGGTAGGGAGCCTTCCGTAGGGCTTAGGGCTCATTCCACCCATCATACCACTGCCTCTGTGGCAGCTTCCAGGGATATCCCTGTCCAGGAAATCTGCAGGGCTGCTACATGGAAGTCAGCACACACCTTCATTTCCCACTACCACATCAACCTTGAGTCATGCTGGGATGCTGGTTTTGGGGACTCAGTTCCCCAATCTCTGTTCCCTAAGTAGGGGGTGTGCGCCTTGCCCCTGCCTCCCTGGAGAACTTCTAGGAGTCTGTCTGAAGTGTGGAGTTGTACATCATATCCACGTCCCTAGAAAAACAGGTTACTCACCTGTAACAGGAGTTCTACGAGTGTGATATATGATGTACATCCACACTGACCCACCCGACCTCTGCTGGCAAGTGGCATACTGATTCTTGCTTCCAGAGGATAATATCGGACTTCACAGGGTGGTGCTGAGAGAGTTACCATCTGGGTGGGTGGGAGGAACCAGCTTGAAGATGTTCCAGCAGGAATTAGAGGGAAAGGAACACTGCCAGAAGTGTGAATGTACATCATATACCACTCCTTGAACTACTGTTACAGCTGAGTAACCTGTTTTTCTCCACACACCCTGCTCCAGGAGGAGTCCAGACAAGATACCAGGCTCTGATGGGGTCTCCTCGGAGCCCCAGTCATCCTTCAGTGGGAATGGCATATTTCATGACCCTGTGGGGTAGTAGGAATGTCTCCTGACTTAGACGTATCCCCCAGCACTTGAATGTAGATAGATGGATACACTGGAAAGGAACATGATGATTTTGGTCAAGTCTGCACTGACCATAGTATTGCACCAGGTGCACATGGCAGCCTATCAGCATTGCCTGTGGGCTCAGATGAATGCCTTGCTATCTGAGCTGCCTGTGAGCAACAACAATGCAGGCACAATTTGGTATTGCAGATAATGTTGTGGAGACAGCTCAAGCACCATACAAGAGTGTTGTATGTACTTAGGAGTTGGCCTTGCATTCTGCAACATCGGCCATCTGTCTCAGACAGATATCTTGGCTTTGTTTATCTCATTTTGGTCTGGTCACCTGCAAAAAGTCAATGAATGCCCCATTTTGGGGGCCATCCTTTTCTCCCAATGGGTGATGCAGCAGCTGTTGGAACCGGCAACACCTTCAGTCCCTGGGGAGCAGCTGCACTCATCTGTTCAGCCAATGGAGATGGATGACCCAGGTGATCTCCCTCCTCAGTTTTCCCCTGGTGAGGACTGTGGCCCATGGCCTTAGAGTTGAGCCTGCTGTCCCTGTTAATGGGAGTCTTGCTGCTTGAACAAAGAGTGAGGCTTTAAGAAAAAAGATTGATTATTAGAAGGTTGGAAAGTTAATGACTGTAACTTCAGATCCTGAAAAATATCTTCTCCATGGAGCAACCCTCACCTACTCACGATTCCACCTTCTCTTTTTATGGAATCCAGAGCCAGGATGTTTGGCTGTTGCCTCCTATGGCTATAGTTGACCCTCTTGGGTAGTACACCCGATTATAAATACATTTTTCCTCCTCTGCAACCTCAGACTGATGCCCTCCAGAGATTATACCCCTTTGCTTATGTGAGTCATTTATTTAACAGGGAAGAGAAAAGTTAGCTATCTGCTTTCATACCGTCTACCTTCCTTTTTCATTTCACAGGGGTACATTCCCTTGTTTCTCTTCCCCAGTGAGGTATATCCCCATTTTTCCTGTCATATCAGTTTTACTCTTATTCTGTATTGGATCCGTGACTGTAATTCGGATTGTGCCCTCAGTGTGGGAAATTGTCCTGTATTAATGTGACCAGGCATCTGATGGAAATATCACTAGGGCTGCTTAGCATTATGCTTCCAATGGTCTTTCTCTTGCCAGCACTGTCACAGGCCCTACATCTTAGGAGGCTGGTTCTTCATATCAGCCGGTTTTCTGCTTGGGTCTTAATGCCTACTAATATTTTACGTTTCTGAACCAGTATCACAGCAAGAATCTAGCATGCAAGGTAATATATATCCCTGTGTGTGTTCTTCATGTACATGGCTAGATTTTCCCCTGGGGCATTCAGTGCGGTATGCCGTGCAATTTAAAATTGTAATCTGTACCCCACTTAGGGAGGGATTGGAAACCAAATTGGATTTATACAGTCATACCTTTTCGAATTTGTCTAGCTTCTAAACACCCAGTGTTTGCATGTGGCCACATGCTGTTTCTCTCTTTCTGTTTAGTGGTTCTGAATTGTGCCTCTGCTTGCCACATTGATGGGAACTCAGTGTTAGTTTTTTCTTTCCATGGGAGCATCGGCTGCAGAGACAAAGTGCTGAGAAAATTCTTTTTACGGACTGTCAACAAGGCATACAGTGCTTTTCTGACAAGGTCTCGTGGTGCTCTTCCACCTTATTTTTCTGGTATTATAAATACTAGACTACTTGGATTGCATACTCTTGCTATCCAACACCTGGTGTCCCATGTATCTACAAGGGGAGGCACCTTTCCATACTGACTGCCTTGATGCTTGGCACACACAGACTACTCTGACCATCCTTCGATTTCCGGTCTGCACTTTGGGTGCAGGTTATTCTGTCTGGCTGCTTTTAAAAGGAAAGCTGTGTAGAGTCATCCCCTCATTTCTCCCCTCACCATAGCCTTCTTTGTGATAACCCTAGCTCAGGGGCTTCCTATATGTATATTGGTTTTGTACAGCCTTCCTCCCCTTCAGGGGGCGATACTGTGGGGAAGGGACGCTTTTCTCTTAGGTAAGGTTAGTCGTGAATATAGTCATTTATTTATTTATTTTCCCTGTTTATATCTGTTGTTTTTTTCTTTGTCTTACTGCAAGTATGGTGCTTGTTCTTTCCACTCTCCTTGCTAACAGAACTGAGGCAGTTATGGCCTCCATGTCAGTTACTGGCTCCAGCGCATGGTGTTGCACATGTGCTGGTACCAACACCATTGTCTCTGACCTGACAAAAATTACCTCTGTGAGGTCATACTGCCTCTTGTCCTAAGACCAAAGAGCGTGGCTTTATGGAGACGATATCCTTGAAGATGTAGAGTTACAGTAAGCAACTGTTCTTTATTCTGCATTCTCTGGATGCCCATAGAGCACTTCTGTTTGGCTCACATGCTATATTCCATGCAATCCTAATGGCTTTTTGTTTCGTTTGCCACCAGGATGCCAGGTGCCACTGTTTCTAAGTACTACCTTTCCAAGATTGGTGGCGTCTTGCATTTAATTTTGTTTACTGAAACCTAGTAATGTGCTTCCTGTTCTTGTCCATGTGTATGCGACCTGTGGCATGGCCTCTTCTGTGGCTTGTTTCTCATTCTCTTTTGGTGGTTGCTATATGCTATGCTGTCACATGGACTACAATCAGTCTTTTCCTTAAATATTGCAGTTTAGAACTGGTGACCCATAGATGGTCTGGCTTTGGCCTTGATGTCCTCCAAGTCCTGCTATCTTCTGAGGCTGTATGTCCTTCCCCTCTGGCCTTCCTCCTGTTCTGTGGTCTCATACTGCTTGGGAATACTTCCAAAGGTGTGGCTTTGTGTAGGGAGCTGTCCTCAAAGAAGACAGGTTAGCTACTTACCAGTAACAGTAACACTTCGAGGGAATCCCCTCCATAAAGACACAGCTCAGCCTCCCACATGCTCACTTCTGTATTTTGAGGGGGGGTATATGCTGGAAGATGTGCCCATTACTACACGCTTGGTCTTCTTTTTTTCTCCCTGGGACCTCTGCCTCTCCTTTTGGCCTGGACAGGCTCTGCTCTCCCATTTCCTGTTGCTATAGCATAACTCTAAGCTTGTCTCTGGTGGAAAAACTGAGGAGGTATGGGACCACTGACATTATACAGATAGTGCCTCACATACTTCAATGTGAACAGCCCCAGCTAGGCAAAAGATTTTGAGTCATCCTGACACTGACAGCTTATAGTTCAAAATGAGTGTCTCTGTGGAGTAGATTCTATTAAAGATCTGCTGTTACTGGTAAGTATCTAACCATTGTTGTCTTAGCAATGTCACTGTGCTCTCCACAAGTTCAGTTTAAAGAAATAAAATTTACAGTAGTCAAGCAGAAACTTCAGTCTCCTAATCACCAGTGCATCCTAAGGTAAAAGCCAAGTAGATCAGCAAGTAAGCTCTGCAATGAGTGTTCGCGTGTCTCATCCAGATGCCTGGAACAAGTTGCTGTTTTTAATATAAGTTAAGCTGCAGTGGAGAGGAGCACCAAGAAAATGTATTTGAATTACAGTAAAAACTGTAACTTTTTTATGATACATTGCAAACAGATTTTGGCTGGGTACCAAAAAAGTGACACTGAGTCAGTAAACTTGTTTATCATTCAACAGCAGAAAAAAAATCTAACTGAAGTGTTAAAGGTCTAAGCAAGTTTTGTGACTGCAAGGCAGATAGAACAGTGAATAAAAAGTACAGACAGAGAAAACAGAAAACTTTACTACTAACACAGGACATAACAAGAAAGTGATGCGCAGTCACTGTCCCTCACTGGAGAGTGAGTGCATGACCTCCAGGGTGCACCTGCTCTGCACTGGTCCAGTGAGCCAGAGAACAAGGCCAATCTCAAGCATGCCAGTCTCCCATGGATCAAGCCACTGGTTGACTTCTGAACTTTTTTTTTTTTTTATAATTTTTATCCCACTTTATTTCCCCCAAAGTGCCGTCATTCGTGGCTCCCCCTTCCCTGGCCCCTGTTCCTCTATTGCACTGTTAGATACTTCATTGGTGACCTTCACTTGCCACCTGTATAGCCCTATGCAACCCCCCATGGTGAGGTGTCTCCCAGGTGCCCAACCTGAGAGAAGACAACTCGTACAGCTTGTGGAGGTCAAGGAGATGTGCTTGATGACAGGCCCCATATGTTACTTCCATAAAGAGGGGGCAGCCAAGGCTGCCTGCACAGCCATACATCTAGTTGCCACTAAACACCAGGGAAGGGTCTGTCCTACTCAGCCACCTCCCCGGCCACGACCAGCTTAGGAACTGTAAACCCACCTGGGAGATATCACCTGTCCATCATGGACTGTGTAGTATCTCTTTTGTTCCCAGTTCGGTCCTGTGCTCAGGATATGAATTTTGGTGTCCGTGAGATGGGTGGGTGTATGCACTACTAGGATGTTAAGCCTGCCCCTAAACTGGAATCCGGCATATCTAGTTCTGTTCCCCCATCATCATACATCATCAGCACTGCGACCTCACTGACTGTCACATCACAACTAACCAAGAAGAGCCACCCACCATCTGCCAGATTTGTCACTTGGGATGTCAGTATACGTGTGGCCACAATGCTGGTGAAGTATGAAGGGAAACAGAACCTAAGTAACTAGACAGCCTCCAGATAAGTACTGTTCTTGACATCACACCTGATACTGTCCAATAAAATGCAATTTAGTGAGCAGATGGAAAAAGAAAAGTACATCAGTAAAAGAAGTAGCAACTGGCAATTGTTAAAAATTAATAACATTTTTTTGTCTGCTATTTTTACATTACTGGCTTTGTCAGGCCCTCTTCCTCCTCCCAGCCCCACCACACACATAACACCATCCGAGCTGGATTGTAAATTGTAAACTTGCTGCTCTATGTTATTCCTATGTTCCCCAGTGTCACCCTGTGTTCCCCACCCCACCCACCACTAAACATCAAGAGATCCAGAATTGTATACTTGCGCTCAGTGGCATTCATCTGTTCCCCACCTCCACCCTGCAACATGACATATTGTTCTGAAGTGCCTCTGCCTGATCTTTACTAAGCAGTGCAGCATTGGGAGTCTGAAGCAGGAGTTGCTTTTCTTGGAATGGCAGCCCCAGTCTGTAACAACATGATTACCACTGCTGTAATCCAGAGGATACAACTCTGGAGATAAACACTCTGGCAAAAAAAACACAGTTAAAATTGAGTCTACAGATTATCTTTTGAAATAAATTAGGTTCCTGTATGCACTTTAGGCAGTGCAACAGTACAGATCAGAAATCTCCTTTATTATTCAGTGAAGCTCACCTTTTCAGCACATAGTATAGAGTTTTTTCACAGTACCCAGCCATCTGTATGCAGATTATGTTTCCTCTCTCCACTGTGGACCAATATATTTCTAAGTTCATCCAGCTGCCCCAGCTAAGATTTGAGCTCACATCTACCCCATTATACTGGGAGGCAGTACAGTATAGTGGTTATAGCATTGGACTGCAGACCTGGAGAACAGGCTTTGAATCCCACTCAGCCACCATTTGCATACTGTGTGACCATGAGCAAGTAACTTAACTTCTCTTTGCCCCAGGACACACCTGGAAACCAGCCTTGGCTTAGTGTGTCTTTCCTGGTCACAAATTGTAAAATAAAAAAAGTAAGTAAAATACTGTATATTATACAGTCCTGCAGCTGCAAATGTACTGTACGTCTGGGATTCAGCATCTGTTATATTAAATTCAAGTGTTGGATAAGAGTTTATCTGAGAAAGTCATTTAATTCTAGCTAGTTATTTATTTTAAACATGTTGTTGCTGAATTACTGGCAGTTATATAGAAGGTTATGCAGTCCTTGAAAAGTAGGGGAGCAGTAGAGTACAATTATATACAAAAAAGGGACATTATCTATACCATATATACCATTGTTTAAGTAAGCTGTTTATATTATGTTGCTGCTGATGCTGACGTGTAACGTATATGTGAGCCAGTAAGCCTGTGCAGTTTAACTATGTTTATTTTTAGGCTACTGGACACCAGTTGCAGTAGTCATGCACAGTAAAGGAAATGAAGAACTACTCCTGAATTTGCTGCAGTCTACCAAAATAATTAGACCGCAAAATCATGGGTTTAAGTTATCTGTAGGTTCCTTTGCAAGTTCTCTTATCAACTTTAGTGATAACGTGTTTTAAAAGGCTGTATGTATTTTTTCTGGTATCAGCAACTGTGAAACGTGGGTAAAGTCTCTGTTCACTGCTAACATGAAAGACCACTGTAGTTCCAGTTGCCAGAAGAAGCTGATCTCATACTGCAAAATAGATGTACATTTTTTCTCCCCACATCTGAACCAGCTAGCCATCATGGAGTTTCATTGTAAGCTGAAGTGTGAGTTGAGTGCGGTTTCGTATGCATGGCAGATTGCTTACCACTTGCATTTGATTGTAACAAGGCAGTCCTGGGTGAACCGGGACCATGGCAGCACTGCCACATGTTTTGAAGGGTGTTCAGCGTACACTGGGATCATTCCAGGATTGCCACTGCTGCACAGACTTAGCAGCTCTTGCCAGGGCCAGAACAAAGAAGCAGCTCTACCACACGTACACAGAGCTGTATGTGGATTTCATTACTTCATTAAGCAGTAATACACAGCAGGGTGTGTTTTGTCCTGGGATGTTGTCATGCTTCGGCTGCATTGTGAGGCATGAGGCAGCAGGCAAGAAGTGACGATAGTCTATGACATACTGTAACACACTGTGCAATGTATTGTTGCCATGATTGGCAAACAGTAGTCGAAGTGGTGGAGTGCTATACATGGAAGTAAAAAAGCTGTAGCTAGGGACTTTTTCTTGAATGCGATGACGTGATGGGATTTAATCATGCCTGAAAGGAGATCATAGTCAGTCTGGTTCCTGGATTCTTTCTGTCCATGTTGTAATTCAAGCTTTTTTTATTGAGATGGATATACCCCAACCCACCTCTCATTGAATACCCGTGTACATGTCGAGTCAGGAGTCCAGCAGCTGCTTCTGCATTTTACTTGCTGTGCAAGATTTAATTTTTTTTTGTTTTTTTATTGTGATTCAAATGTCAGAGTATTACACTACAATAATACAAGAAGTAAATTACAGTCTAAGCCATACATTAATTCTAAATCCCTTATTAGGTTAACGCATTAGCAGCCATTTTAGCTCTGACCAGAGTTTGTTTGTTTTTTTTAACTAAGAAGAGTGAGTAAACAGGTACCAAAAGGAAGAAGAAACTTTGAAAGAAATGCATGTAAACTTTGTATCACATTAATGTTGGTGAACCTGTGGTGGTAGAACAGACAGTGTGACCTGTTAGCCAGTGCCAGTTTATTTATTTAAACTTTTAGTAACCAGGAAAGGCACAGTAAGCCAAGGCTCATTTCCAGGTGTGACCGGGGGGGAGGGGGAGGTAGTGGTACATACATAAAAGCATTGCAAACATCGAAAGTGCAAAAATGCAGAATACATAGGCAGTCCAGCTGATGTAATTAAGTGAGAAGTCCAAAATGCAGTAACAACAGTATGGAAACGTACACTGAATAAAGTGAACAGTGTGTGGATTCATACATAGATACCACTGAACATTACACAGTGTTCATTGTGTCTGTGTATGAATCCACACACTGCTCACTGTATTCAACATATGGTTCGGTACTGTTATTTCATTTGGGACTTCTCACTTAATTACATCAGTTGGACTGCCTATGTATTCTGTATTTTGTATTTTTGCACCTTAGATGTTTGTAATGCTTTTATGTATGTAGTTCCACCCCCCCACCCCCAGGTTGCACCTGAAAATGAGCCTGGCTCAGTGTGTCTTTCCTGGTTACCAACGTTTTGGATAAACAAACAGTAGATATCGACTTACTGGCATTGGTCAACAGGTCACACCATGTGGTCTACTACCATAGATTCATCCATAGTAATGTGATGTGATGGTTACCTACATTTCTTTCAAAGCTTATTCTTCCTTTTGGCACCTGTTTACTTTCTCTTCTTAGTTAACAAAAACAAACTATGGTCAGAGCTAAAATGGCTGCTAATGCAGTAACCTGGTAAGGGATTTAGAATTGATGTATGGCTTAGACTGTAATTTACTTGTTGAATTAACGTAATATAATACTCTGACACTTGCATCACAATAAAAGACCAAAAAAAAAAAATAAATCTTGCACAGCAAATAAATGCAGAAGCAGCTGCTGGACTCCTGACTCGACATGTACACGGATATTCAGTGAGATGGGTGGAGTATATCCATCTCAATAAAAAATTGAATTACGACATGGATAGAAAGAATCCAGAACCAGACTAAGATCTCCTCTCAGGCATGATTAAATCCCATCACATCATCACACTAAATAAAAAGTCCCTAGCAACAACTTTTTTACATCCATGTATAGCACTCCACCTCTCTGCTTACTGTTTGCCAGTCATGGCAACAATACATTCCAGGGTGTGTTATGCCATGAGAATTAGCAGGCATTTATATCTTGTTAGTCCACTGCAAATTTCTCAAACAGCAGGGATGGGTGTACTACAGCCATATGATCCATTTCATGTCCAATAATGATTTACTGCAGTTCACGGAATCACAGAGGGTACAGAACTCATGCTGACAGCGTCCTCTTGCCAGTGGCATCTTGAGGGCAACTCCTTGCCTGGCTACCCGGGCTGTATCATGGAGTCCCACTTTAATAATACAAATGTTCCAAATCTAGAAAAAGCTAGTAGTCCTCCAAACTCAAAATACATAACAAGCAGGCACTGGAGGGTGGAACTCCTCAAAGCTGAATTTATGGAATAAGGATCAAGCTTGGGAGGTTACATTCAACCTGTATTGGTCCCATTACCTACCTACTAGATTAAATGGGAGTGAGAGAATGTGTTTAGTTCCAAACGGAAAATATTCTGTGGAGCCAAATCTGGTATTAACAGTGTACCTGGTCAGTTTTTTTACCCTGGGTTTTTTACAGCACTGAAAATAGGGCTTGGTATATCATTCATTAGCAAACTGCAACTCAGCTCTAATACTGCCTTCCCAATGTAGGGGATACATTGGTAAGCAGGAGTTGCTAAAGATTGTAACTCTGGCAACCATTTTGAACCACTGTTCTGCAGACCTGGCTTTCCTTCTCCATTTTTGTCTGCCTAGTCAGGCATATACATTGGTGCAGGAGCCTGCTTCATGATAAAAGTCCCTCATACTGGGAGGAGAACCCTAAGGAGTTAAGAAAAGGTAATTATTTTATGAATTATAGGTTTAAATCATGGGGTGTGAATTCCTATGAGCACGTATCATGCCCTTTAAAGATAGATGTGTAAAACCGTTCCTATGCTAGTTCTGGAAATGGGTGCAGTCTTTGCACCAAATAATAATCAGTAATAATTTTGAAGGGCCTGTACATACTTAAAGGGGCACTACATCCTCACATATTGTAAATGTAATCTGCTCATTCCAAAACTAGTCTTCTCTGTAGAGCAGCAACTTTTAGTCATAGAGCCAGAGCCACTAGGACCCCAAGGAAGTTAGCACTTTGGGGGCTGGCACACACCATGTATACACATTGAGTATGGTGCTATGTACACAGACAGCATAAACAGTGGTGCCGGCCAGGGGTCTGGAACATTTTAGGGCTCGGAAGTATAAGCTTCTTCAACCTGGTAGTATTTTCATCAGATGGTAGTAGTAGTTTCATCCTCAGATCAGTCTTGGATCCCCGCCTCTAAACCAAGTCTCAAACCCACTGGGCACCTGCAGCCACTAGCTCTCTTTGACTGCTACTGCCGTGGAGTTTGAACTGCCTTCCTACTTCCTGATGCTACATAGTGTTGATGCCTTATTTTTTTATATTTTGCCATATTACAACAACCCTTTTGGCCCTCCATATAGCAACTTCTGACCTTGTCTCCTGTGCTGTGCTGTACTATACTGTACTGCAGTGTCACAACTGATAGTGTTGCTCTTCTCACCCCAGGAGTCCTTCAGTATGCTTGACAGGTGTGGTATGCTACCTGGGATCCGCTGCCCCGGAGGTGGACTCAATGTAAATGAAGTTGGTACATTGGCCAATCATAAGAGAGCGAAGGGATGTGCTGTCTGCAGTCAGCCTAGAGGGCTCCAGAATTATTTCTCCATTGACTGAGCAACACTGCCTCAGAGTGCTCTCTCTTTTCAACACTTGAAGAAATTAATTTTCTTTAAAAAAACTGTTCTTTTTGTGCTGCCTTCAGTTATTTTCAGGTATTGTTACTGCATTTGCAATATTTTTTTAATTTTTTCTACTGTTTTAGCACAACCACAAACTTTGTTTTTTGCACTTTTTTCTGAGGTAAAAAATACCACACCTGAGGCAAAAATCTTGCAGAGAAAGTTTTTTACCATTTTTAAGCCCTTGCAGTTCTTTTTCTCCACAAAAAAACAAATTTTAATTCATTTTGCTTTATTTTTTTTTTTTTTACAGAGGTTGCAAACTTTTTTCTCCGCATCTTCCCTGAGCAATGGGGCATTCTTTTCTCTTTCTGTCCCCATCTTTGGAATCACTAATTTCAGGGGTTTTCTGACATTTTAGCATGTCAACGAAGCCAAACAGAAGAATTGGACCAACAGAAATTAAAACCTGTTTTTAAAGTGTTCTAAGGTCCTGGCTAAGGCAGACAGCCACAACCTTTGTTTAGGTCCAGACCATTTCTGTGAAACTTGCTCAAAATTTTGAAAGAAAGCAGCCCTTAAAAGGGCTAAAGATTTTAAATCCATTGCCTCTCAGTCTGCTTCCCTCCTCTAAAATCACTGTGGAGGGTACCCCATCTCAATATAAAAATAAGGACTGTAATGAAATTGTCTGATAAAAGTAAAAATTCTGACTAAGCCTCAAAAAGACAAGGTGAGCAGGGTTCTGATTCAGTCCCTGTTAAAAAAAAATAGAAAAGAAAAACATACCACTGCCCCTCCCACTGAAAAGTAAAGGCAGACGCCAGTGGCTCATAAAGATATGCCTTCTGCTACTGAAATGGCTAAGGATTGGCATATACAGTGAAGTCCACCAGGATGAAGCACAGTGTCACAGGTTTTCTGCATGACAAAACAGATTAACTCCCATTGAAACTGCATTGTTTGCTTCAGTAGCTCTAATGCAGAATTCTGCCAAGTTGGGCTTCATCCTTCATCCTGGTGGGCTTCACTGTATATCAGACTTTATAATCTGTGGGCATATATGGGCAACTTTTTCAGTGCCCCTTCAGATCCTGGTACTCCTCTCCCAAATACTGGCAATGACCAGGGCTTTTGTTATGAGGAAGAAGAGGAAGAAACTAAAGCAGAGGGTGAACTTTTAGAGTCTGATGGGACCCTTGACTTTGGTAACCCCTCTAATGGTCAGGAGGATTTCTCATCTCATTTCACTTTTGTAAAGCATATGGTTGACAGCCTGGGCCTTGCTATCCAGGAGGACACCTACAAGAAAGAGGAGGAAGACTGTACAGAAATGATGGGTCTCTCCCCTCTAGAAAATTATTCTGGCCCATTCACAATGCTCTTAAAAGGGCAACTATAAGAATACTCCAAAACCTTACTTCTGTTCCTGGAGTAGAAAAGAAAATTGAAAAGAAATATCAGCTCGATAAAGGGAATGCTGATTTTCTTTATGTGCATCCAGACCACCAGGGGGTGGTACAGGCTGCAGCATGTGACAAGGCTAATGTACCTTTTACCTCTCAACCCCCTGAAAAGGAGGCAAGAAAACTAGATTCTATGGGCAAGAAATCTTACACAACTGCTTCATTGCTGCTTTGCCTTTCTTTATACATGGCATATGCAGTTTATTACCAGAGAGTTCTCTGGAATTCTGTTCTGGCCATAGTGCAACAGGGAAAGGACACTGTGGTCCAGGACATTACTGAGACAGTAAAGACAGCCATAGAGGCCACCAAGTACCAGTTCCACATGGCTGTAGACAATAATGACACAGCATCAAGGGCCATGGCTTAAGCCATTTCCCTCAGGCATTATGCCTGGCTGAGAACCACTAATTTATCACAGGAAACCCAGTCTAAGGCTAAGGATTTCCCCTGTGAGAAAATTCTCTTTTTGGGGATAGAACTGAAGCTTACATGAAAAAGGTGGAGGAATATAAAGTCACCTACAAGAGTAATGCATCTAAAGAAAAGCCCTATTCTTCTCAGAAGTCACAAACCAGAGGGGGCAGCGGGTACTTCCCCAGAGCCTTTTACCCAATGTCAGTGCCCATGGATTTTTCGCAAATGAGGGGATATTTCAGAGGAAGAGGCCAGAGAAGGGCTAACTCCGCCCCCTCTTCCACTACTCAAACAAAACAGCAGTCCTCCTGACTGCATCCAGGTCGCCTCCCCTCCCCAGTAGGGGGCAGGCTATCCCTCTACCTCCACCAATGGCAACTCATCACTTCGGATGAGTGAGTACTGGAGGTAGTGGGCCAAGGCCTTTACTTACAGTTCAAAAAGTTTCCCTCTCTTCAAGGCTCCAAGCTTTCAAAGTTCCTGACTCTAACAGAGAGATTGCTGTTGGAGCTGGAGGTGAAAGACCTCTTGAAGGTTCAAGCTATGGAAGGAACCCCCTTCCATCAGTGAGGAAAAGGCCTCTATTCCAGATATTTCCTCATGCAGAAGAAAAAAGGGGACTGGCAACCTATTCTCGACCTAAGGTACCTGCACAGGCACTTGTTAAAGCCGAAATTCAAAATGGTCACCCTCAGCCAGGTGATACATTCTCTGCAGCAGGGAGACTGGCTAGTGTCGCGGGATCTCAAGGACACCTACTTTCACATCCCCATAAGGCCGTCCCACAGAATGTTTCTCAGGTTCAGGCTGCCATCACACCATTACCAGTTTGCAGCCCTGCCATTCGGACTCACTTCAGCGCCCAGTGTCTTCACAAAGTGTCTAGCAGTTGTTGCAGCTCACTTGAGGAGTCAAAAAGTGTCTGTCTTTCTATATTTGGACAACTGGATGATAGTGGGCAAGTTGCCACAAGAAGTTATAGAAGCCCTAAACCTAACAAGAAGTACTGTGGAGTCTCTGAGCTTCATCATCAACAAAGAGAAGTCCCACTTAGAACCATTTCAGAAACTGGACTTCACTGGGGCAGAACTCAGCACTCTCCAGGGGAAGGCCTTCCTCCCTGTAGACAGGGTGCAAGCTTTCCTGAGCTTAGTAAACTCCTTTGTCACAGGCCAGCCAAGGCCTGCCAGATATTTTCTCAGACTTCTTGGCCACATGGCATCCATGACAGCAGTGGTCCCAGGCGCTAGATTCCAAGTTGAGGGACATTCAGTATCACCTCAGGTTTTACTGGTCCCAGAAAAAGGATTCTTTTCCAAAACTAGTTCCAGTTACCAGAACACTCCTTCAGGCTCTTGACTGGTGGAAATACAAAGAGAACCTCAGGAAAGGAGTTACCTTTCAGTTAAGGCAACCTTCCAGAGTGCTTACAACAGATGCCTCCCTCCTGGGTTGGGGAGTATACCTACAGGATCACTCCATAAGCAGCACATGGACTCCCAAAGAGTCCACTTACCACATCATTCTACTCAAACTCAAAGCTGTCTACCTAGCCATCAAAGCCTTTGCCCTGCAGCTAAAGGGACACTCTGTGCAAGTGAGAACAGACAACACCAATGCCATGTTCTATACCAACAAACAGGGTGGCACAAGGTCCACCAAACACTGCACAGAGGCAATGAGAATTTGGTCCCTAACCTATTCCCTGGACATGAACCTGCCGGCCATTCACCTCCCAGGCAAGGACAATAACTTGGCAGACGCCCTGAGTCACATCAGTCAGGGTCACAATAAATGGACCCTGAATAAGATGGTTCTAGCTACAGTTTTGAGAAGGTGGGACTTTCCAGAGGTAGATCTTTTCGCATACAGTCTCAACCACCAGCTTCCACACTACTGCTGCAGGCCCCCAGTTTTGGGAACCATCCCAGTGGATGCTTTAACCTTAGATTGGACATGGAGGTTTCTGTATGCCTTCCCTCCCTTTCCTCTCATACTGTGCACAGAGTTCTCCTCAAACTCAGGAACCAGTTAGCAACTATGATCTTGGTGGCTTCAGACTGGACAAGACAACCATGGTACTTACTATTCCGTGTCCTGTCAGTCAAGAAGCCCATTCGAAGGCCTAGTACTTGAGGAGTTAAGAGTTCCCTGATTCCCAGTACTCTGAACAAGTACTAAAGATCCTTTGAATGGCTAAGAAACCTAACACTAAGAAGACTTATGCCACTAAGTGGAAGAGGTTTTCACTCTGGTGTAAGGAAAAGAGAATAAACCTTTTTAGGGCTAATTCTCCTACTCTTCTGGACTATTTGGTACATCTCCAGTCAGCAGGCCTTAAGGCCTCCTCCCTCAAGATGCACTTAGCAGCCATTTCAGCTTATCTTTCCACTGTGAAAGAAAAGTCCCTCATTTCTCAGCCTATCTTCCGAAAGTTTTCCAGAAGCCTGCTACATCTTCAACACCTACTAAGGGAGCTTCTCCTTCCTTGGAATTTGAACCTTTGTATAGCCAAGCTCATGGTGTCACCGTTTGAGCCCATGGCTACTGCTGAGTTGAAGTATGTCACTTGGAAGACTGTATTTCTAGTTGCCATCACTTCTGCCAGAAGGATTTCAGAACTGCAGGCCCTGTGTACTGAACCTAACTACATCATTGCCCACAGGGACGAGGTAGTCCTTAGGATAAACAGAAAGTTCCTTCCAAAGGTGGTCTCTGATTTCCACCTTAATCAATCCATCACAATTCCTGTCTTTTTCACAGAAAAATCCACACCTGGTGAACACAGACTGCATAGCCTGGATGTTAAAAGGGCTCTGACCTACTATTTGGAGCATGTCGAGCAGTTCAGATAAGATCATACTCAACTTTTCCGTAGGCAGAGGAAGCCCAGCTAACAAGAGGACAATATCCCGCTGGATTGTCTCTTGCATCCAGTTCTGCTATAGCAAAGCTGGCAAACAGCCCCCTCAGGGCCTTAGGGCCCACTCTACTAGAGGCACTGCTGCCACAGTGGCAGCTGCAAGGGATATTCCCTTGCTTGTTGTCTGCAAAGCAGCCACATGGAAGACTGTACACACATTCACAAAGCATTACTGCTTTGATGTGCAGTCCAGATCAGATGCCAAATTTGGCAGGGCGGTGCTGCAGAGCCTTTTTTTTAAGTAGGTTCTGTACCCGCCTCCCAACTGCACTACTTTGTAGTCTGCACCTGTCAAGCATACTGAAGAATTCCTGGGGTGAGAAGAAAAAAGTACTCACTGTAGTAATATTGTTTCTTTCAAGGTATTCTTCAGTATGCTTGACCTCCAACCCATCAACTACTACATAACCTAACAGGGATAGCTCGTCTTCCTGTCTTTAGCCACATTTTTTGTGGATAATTTCATTAGGCTGTTTCACAGTGGTTGTTCTGGTTTTTACATTGCTAGGTTAAGTTTTATTCTGTTTTTTATTTCCTGTTGTAACATTTTTTTCTCGTGGGCACAGTTTTTTGCCCTTTTTCGGCATCAAAATAATGATGGTGCCCTCTAGGCTGACTGCAAGCAGCACACCTCTTGTCTCTCTCTGTCTTCTGATTGGCCAGTGTGCCAACTTCATTTATATTGACTCCGCCTTCAGCCTGTGACGTGCATGTCCATTTCAAAAAACAGAAGGTCAGGGGAATTAACAACCCATGGATAACCTATAACCTTCTGCAGCAATTGAAAGCCCTGACCAACTGTGGCATCGGGCAAGGGAGACTGGCAACCAAGCAAATATTCAGGCATGTAAAACTGCCAGAAGTGCCTGTATCAGAGCCATCCACTCAGAAAAAGCTCACTATTACCGAGACATCCTCACCACCTCATGGAAGGACGGTAGGAAATTCTGGAACAACCTCAAGGACATCACCGGGAAAGACTCCAAATCCCAATGCTAAATCTGGACAGCCCAGTAACACTTGATCCTACAGTGATTGCTGACACTTTCAACTTTGCTTTCACTGACCTCAGCCATGTACTACACCCAAACTTTTTCAATCCCTCCACCAGTTACCCAACCAATGGTCAGCAAGGCTCAACGCCGGAACATCCTCCTTTCTATTTCTCGGCTGTGACTGAACGTGAAGCCAAAAAAATACCTAACTAAAGTACTCGGTAAGACCAGCTTAAGCAGAGACAACCTTGACCTAAAACTCATTTCCCTCACTCTTGATGCAGTTCTACCTCCTCTTACAAAGATCATCAACAAGTCCCTCATGCTCTCCCAATTCCCAAGCAAATGGAAGCTTGCCAGGTGACCCCCATTCTTAAAAGTGGGGATAAGGCCCAGTGTGGCAACTACAGGCCCATCTCCATTCTTCTTCCACTATCCAAAACTCTAGAGAAAATTGTCGCTGACCAGCTGGACGAGTACTTGGAGAAGTATGATCGTCAATGTCCCCACCAACATGGATTTAGGAAAGGTCACAGCACCACCGCCACCCTCCTTGAATTCATGAGCTATATCCAACAGGCCTTGGACAATGGTCATCTTTTTGGTGCCACCTTTATTGAACTTTCCAAGGTGTTTGACACAGTCGACCGCCCCCTACTACTCGAACAGCAAGCCAAACTAGGTCTGTCTGCTAATACCCTGCATTGGTTCAACAGCTACCTCTCCAGCCACTTGAAGCAAGTGCAAATAGGAGATACCCTCTCCTCCAAGCTCCCTGTTCACTCCAGTGTTCCACAAGGGTCAATCCTGGGGCCGTTGCTTTTCAGCATTTTTCTTAACAAGCTCCCCTACTGCTGCACAGAACAGATCCTACTATACACAGATGATGCTGTAATTTTCACAAAAAACTCCGACCATTCCAGGCTGGAGAGCTGATTACAGGAATGCTTCACATCGGTTGAGGATTGGTTTATTGGGATGAAGCCGGTGCTTAATTATAAAAAGACTAAATCTATTTTCTTGCACGGCTCGCACAGTAAGCATAAACCCAAACCGCTGACAGTCAGGAACCGCACTGGTTTTGCCTTGGAACAGATGGAGTCTTTTAAGTATCACAGAGTCACGCTGGATTCAACACTCTCCTTTACTAACCATATTGAACTTATCGCCAAATCAGTGAATACCTGCTTAGGTCTCCTCCACAAATATAAGAACTGCTTAACCGAATAAGCCCTGAAGCTTGCAATTCAAAGCTCAATTGTCTTGATAATTGACTATGGTCTAGTGATTTTCGGAACCGCTTAGGATTCAGCACTAATGCGTATAGCTAAAGCTTTGAATAAAGCCTGCCAATTTCTTCTGGGAGCTGCTCCACAGACACACACTTGCGATCTCTTTGACTATTCTGGTTGGTTAAACCTGCAGGGTTGGATTCTCTATCACACTTGCCTCACTGTAAAAAAGGCCTCCCTTGGCCTGCTGCCAGCTGGAGTGCGTCCAATAATATCCGTCATCCCAGAAGCTCAGATACATACACCCTACAAGTTCCCCATTGTTGCACATCCCAAGGACAGCAGTCTTTTGCCTTTAGAGCTCCTAAAGGGATTCATTTCCTACCTAATAAGGTTGCAAACTCCCCCACCCTTGGCCCTTTCAAACAGAAGCTCCATGAACACCTTGTTGCCATTGCCTCCAGCAACTGTTTCACCTAACCCCCTTTCACTCCCTATACTTAACCTGGCTCATCTTTCCTCCTGCCACTAGCCAAGCTGCCCTTACATGCTCTCTAATCTCCCTGCCAATCCTCTGCCAACTTAACTTGTAACTTACACCACTGCTATCCCAATAAGCCGTCCTGCCTAGACAGTCTCCCTGCTGGCCTGTGCCGCAGTTGATGCCTCTCGCCTCACCCCTTTCCTATAGACAAGGCCTTCTGGCTGCACCGCCCCCAGGCTAATATCTCACCCCTCTCCAACCTTTACTCCTCGCTGTGCACTCTTACATCCATTTTCACTCTTCCTAGATACTCACCTGTTAAGTTAACTAGTTAGGTTAAGTTAGCTATTTGTGCTGTTAATATTACCTTTCTGTATACCCGTACTGTACTTTCCTGTGCTTGCTTACTTGTACTGGATTTGCCCAATGTCTTATTTGTATTGATAGCTGTTTGTATTTGTCTCTCGACGTGGAACCTATATAAAAGTGCCACTGGCTCAAAGGTGTTACTCCGAAAGTTAAATAAACAAATAAACCTGCAGGGCAACTGATCGCAGCTGGCATACTGCACCTGTCAAGCATACTGAAGGATATCTTGGGAGAAACAATATTATTATGGTGAGTAATCTTTTCTTTTCTGTCATGGTGGGAAATTCTTAAAATCAGGACGTGATGGTAAACCATGAAAAAAATGGGTGTAAATACTCATTTTCTCTCCTTATTTGTTCCCGTGGTGCCAGCTCCAATGGCCTAAGTTCCATTTTCCCACCATCAACGAGAATACATGCCTCATCGGGGGAGAAACAGAACTTCAGGTTTTGTATGTGTAGGACTCTACTAGTTTATTTTTGTGTTACGGTATGTTGTTTCTTTACTGAGTATGTGTTTTAGTTAATTGTTCTTGGTACCATAACAGTTTCAGATAGACATTTTTCTTAGTCCTACCTCATTCAATGACCAGTTAATTCGTCCACTGTTATATCCAGCAGTATACCTGTTTGGCCAGTTGCTTCCTCTCTGAATAAGTGTCCCGATATCGGACAGCCTGACACTTACTAGGATAGGTAGTCCTCCTAAAGTCATAAAATGTTTTTATCCTGGCCGTGTTTAGATCCTGGCCGTGTTTATGCTTTGCATCAGACTCTCGGGACTACTGGACCATGATTTCATCTTCCTGCAAAAATGCGAGTGCACAGGTCATGGTCTGGTTCTTGCTATTCTGCCTTGAGGCCATTGGCTACATGTTGTGTGGGATTGGTGTCTGTGCTCCCGCTTTTTGGGGGAGGCAGGAAATACGTTGTCAGTTTTCTTCATGCAGCATTGCTGGCACCTCAGTCTCCAACATCCCCATTGCTTATAGGGATGTCTCAGACGAGTATTTCGACTATGGACTTTAGACTCTATGGATTTTAGACTATGGCATCAGGTCCCTTTAGGCATCAAGACTATGTCCCTGGACAATCTCTTCTCTGGCAGGGTTTTTTCGAGGAGGCACTGGTCGCTGTTTTTTAGAATCTGTCACTGTTGTCCCTTTATATCATCTGATGTTGAGTGTGGTGCCGATCCTTCTTGCACAAATCTGTCTTCTGTAGGTTTGTTTCTGTCACAGACATTTCAGTGGGACTTCGTTGTGCCAGTACCAGTTCTGGTCTCTGTGGTAGTGCTGGCATCACTTCCAGCCTCTGTGCCCACAACACAGTTGGCTTCACTGCCACTTGCCCCCAGCCTCAGTACTGTCTTTACCAGTGTCACTGCCTGATTCAGTGTCAGCATCGCTGTTGATGTCCCTGACGGCCTCAGTGCCAATGTTTCTATCGGCCTCAGTGCTAAAATCATTGTTGGCCTTAGGGGTGTCTATGCTGCCCTCCTTGGTTTTGACACCGCTGTCAGCGTCACTGCAGGTCTCTGTGCCAGCATCAGTGCCAACCTTAGTGCCAAGCTTCCTCAGGTTCAGTTTTATGCAGTTTGTATTTTTTCATGCTATGTGAATCTTTTTGATGTATCTTGAATATTTCCAAGCATGTCTGTGTATTTTTCATGCAAGCCTACTTATTAATACAGTTTGCATTTTTCATGCAGTGCATCTTACGCTTTTTCTGCACACAAACCTGTGTTATTCATTTGTCTTAGTGCCATGCAGTTGTTGCTTTTTCCACGTAATCTGCATCATTCTCATGCATCTTGCATTATTTTTCACACAACCCTGCACTGTTTTTCAGCCCAAGTAATGTTGCAAAAATTATGTCTTCTTGCGTCTTGTATTGTTTTCACACAATTTGTGGTTCCTTCTTGCAAACTGTGTGGTTTCGCAAGCAGTCTTGATACATTTGTTTGTTTGTGTTTTTTCATTTTAAACCAGAAAAATTACTGGGCACAGCCCTTTTTCAGTCATGCCTGATGTAGAAAAAACATCATAAAATATATCACACATTACAAATGCATAAAAGTAATACAACAATCAACAAGTATAAGTTAATTCACAATTACACAGTTCCGTTATTATTGCACAAACAATAAGTCAGTTTGCAATAGTAAGAGACCAACGTTGATTTCAAATGCTTTACGTTATTAGCCATTTGGATTATAAATGAAAACTTATTTAGTAAAACAGGACCATACCAGGTAAATGAGTGTTTGGTCATTGACAAATTGCATATTCAAGAGGAAATATAAGAACCGCCTGCCATTTCCCCAACATCAAACAGAAGCACCGCGACCGCAGAGGGCAGTTGGTCCGGGAGGCTGGCAGGTGGTTAGGAGGGGCAAATTGGGTGCCCCATCACTCAGTGCTCTCCAACATATCACCTCCACGAACCATATAAAAACTACAAACAGGTACCTGCCTTTGTCTCCAAAATCAAACAAAGGGGCAGAGGACACTGCAGAGCAGGAGCTAGCACAACAAAACACGCCCAAAACAGGAACCAAAACAAAAAAAGGAAATCCAGAAAACCTCTGATCATAGGTGATTCCATGATTCGGGGAGTTGATACCTATCTCCAGCCAGGGTTAATTGTCAGATGTCTCCCAGGTATATCAGCATGGAGAGACACTGACCGTATTACTAAAATTGTTCAGGAGGCAGGAGAAAACATTGACATCCTGGTACACATAGGGACTAATGATCTCGCCAGCTGGTCATTTGTGTAGACCAAGGAACACCGGACCAGGCTGGGTGAAAAACTATCATCCATTTCATCTGGCATCTCCTTCTCTGAGATCCTGCCAGTCTGGGAGAGGGGGGGCAGATGGACGGAAGGTCAGAGAAGGGGAGATAGGGGAGCTAAACACGTGGCTCAAGGGCTGGTGCCAGGAAAAAGGACACAAATTTGTAGGAACTGGCAACAGTTCTGGGAGCGAGATTCTTTAAATTTGATGAACTGCATCTGACTAAGGAGGAATCAGTGCATTGGGGCAGAAGTTTGACATCTTGCAGAATATTTAAACTAACAAATGGGGAGGGGTGCAGCACCCCATACGTCCGAATGGGAACAACACCCCCAGCTAGTGGTCAAACAGGAGTTCAGCATGTTTGTAGTTCATTTGCATCACCAGGTAAGGAAAAAGTTCCGGCTCCCCATACGACGCACAGAGGAAACGCCAGACCTCGCCCAGCAACTAACACACTGAAATCTGGCCAATGGAAAATCATGTACACAAATGCTCGTAGTCTGGGAAACAAAATCCCAAACCTGCAGGCAATATTGACAGAGGCTAAACTGGACATAATAGCCATTAGCGAGACATGGTTTACCAGTAACCACACTTGGGAGACTTCAGTACCTGGCTATGTACTGTCCAGAAGAGGCCGAGGTAGAAAAAGGGGGGGGTGGAGTGGCCCTTTATGTCAATGAAAATATCAAAACTACAGAAATTCAGAATACACAAAAGGAGCCAGAAGAATGGTGGGTCACCCTGGAAACAGGAAATGGGACAGCCATACGAACTGGGGTTGTGTACAGACGTCCAGACCAGGGGGAGGCCATAGACACATTACTGTTAGAAGATATACAAAACATGACAGCTAAAGGGGAGGTTCTGATAATGGGAGACTTCAACATGCCAGATATAGATTGGTCAATACCAGCAGGAACATCTGCCAGAACTAGACATATGGTGGATTCCCTGCAGGGGGAGGGCCTCAAACAACTGGTACAGCAACCCACAAGAGACAGGGCTTTCCTAGATCTAGTACTTACTAATAGGGAAAGGATCACAGATCTCTAGGTGGGTCACCTGGGGGCCAGTAACCATCACATGGTATGGTTCAATTTGGCCACTAGAACTAAATCATCCCATTCCAAAGCAAAAATATGGGACTTCAGAGGAGCTGACTTTGATAAGATGGCCAAAAGAGTTAAGCTAACCCTGGCAAAAAGAAATACAGGTGAGGGGGTACAAGCAAAGTGGGCAAGCATTAAGGATGCAATACTTGAAGTAACATCCCATTGTGTTAGAGAGAAAAAGAAGTGCAAAAGAAGAAGGAAACCACATTGGTTGTCAAAAACAGTAGCAGAAAAGGTCAGAGCCAAAAGGCTGACCTTCAGGAAATATAAGGAAAAGCAGCAGAATGAAGATAGGGAGGCATACCAAACTTCCCTAAGGGAAGCAGGGAAGGCAGTAAGGCAGGCACAGGCCCAAACCGAGGCAACACTAGCATAAACAGTAAAAGAAGGCAACAAGACGTTCTATAGATGCATTAGTGAAAGGAGAAAGTCCAGAGGGGGTATTGCTAAGATCAAAGGGGATGGGGGGCATGTGAGGAGGAGGACCATGTAAAAGCATCTATCCTAAATAGATATTTTTGCTCAGTATTTACTGAAGAGAAGGTAGGGCAGGGCCCACAGCTCAGCATCATGGACACAGGAGGGAGGGAGGTGTGCACTAGTCCCTTCACAAAAGAAAGGGTCCTATAAGAGCTCACTAAGCTCAGGCTGGACAAGGCAATGGGACCTGATGGCATGCATCCCAGGGTACTAAAGGAGCTAAGGGTGAAACAAGCAGAGCCATTATCAGAACTGTTTAGTGAGTCTCTGAGCACAGGAGAGGTCCCAGAAGACTGGAGAAGGGCTCATGTGATCCCACTCCACAAGAGTGGTAGCAGGGAGGAGGCAGGGAACTACAGACCAGCCAGTCTTACCTCAGTAGTGGGCAAGATTATGGAGGCACTCCTTAAGGAAAGGATAGTGCAACACCTGGAATCCATAGGAGTACAGGATCCAAGACAGCATGGGTTTACAAAAGGAAGGTCCTGTCAAACTAATCTCATAGATTTCTTTGACTGGGTAACCAGAGTGGTGGACCAAGGGGGAGCAGTTGATGTCACCTATCTTGACTTCAGCAAAGCTTTCGATACTATTCCACATAGAAGATTGATTAATAAGTTGGGTAGGCTCGGGTGGGTCAGAAGTTGGTCAGCTGGGTGGCAAACTGGTTGACAGGCAGAAAGCAAAGAGTGGTGGTAAACGGTGTACAGTCAGAAGAGATGCAAGTCACAAGTGGGGCACCTCAGGGATCAGTCCTGGGGCCAGTCCTCTTCAATATCTTCATCAGTGACATTGCAGATGGACTGGAGGGTAAGGTTTTTCTGTTTGCAGATGACACCAAGATCTGCAACAGAGTAGATGATCCAGATGGGGTGGGCAGAATGAGAAGAGATCTGGAAAAACTAGCAAAATGATCAAAAGAGTGGCAACTGGGGGTTTAACGCAAAGAAGTGCTAGATCATGCACATAGGGAAGAGAAACCCTGATGCCACCTATAGGCTGGGAGGGGAGTTGCTGGCAGTCACAAGGGAAGAAAGACACTTGGGCATCATCATCACCAATGACCTGAAATCATCCAAGCAGACCACTAGAGCAGTAGGTAAAGCTAGGAGGATGTTGGGGTGTATTAGTAGGGGTATCACAAGTCGGAAGAAGACGGTAATAATCCCTCTTTACAAGACACTGGTTAGGCCCCATCTGGAGTACTGCGTGCAGTACTGGAGGCCACACCTTCACAAGGACATTAATGAAATTCAGGCAGTCTGGAGAAGGGCAACCAAAATGGTGCAGGGCCTGCATCAGAAAACATATGAGGACAGATTAATGGAACTCATTATGTACACCCTAGAGCAAAGGAGGGAGAGAGGTGATATGATCGAAACATTCAAACACCTTAAGGGCATTAACAAGGTGAAAGAGTCTAACATGTTTCAATATAAGAAAAATAGCAGGACAAGAGGACACAGCATGAGATTAGAGGGAGGCCGATTAAGGGGTAATGTGAGGAAGTTCTTTTTTACAGAAAGGGTGGTGGATGCATGGAACGGCCTACCTCAGGAAGTGGTGGATATGAATACAGTGCAGGGCTTCAGACAGGCATGGGATAGGCACAAGGGAGCAATACAGATGGGTATGAATAAATAGGCCATTGACAGAGCAAAGGCCAATGGCACATCCATAAGGTAGAAAAAGAAATGGGCAGACTGGATGGGCCGTGCGGTCCTTATCTGCCGTCAGCTTCTATGTTTCTATGACAGTTTCACTGAAATTAGGTAAAATAATGTTTCCACACTATTCCTTGTTAAATGGGAACCATTTTGTTTTATGATTTTGTTTTACATTTCGACACATAATTTTCATGTAGTCTGTTCTACTTTTTTCACACAGACTTGTGTTACTTTTCCCTTAGGGCTTCCCACTTTGGCATCATGCACTATCACCTCTGCTTTGTTGCTGACTATATAGGGTTTCTTCACCTGCAGGTGTGGGTCTTGTGGGGATTGCCTTGCAGGTTCTTGGTGGACTGTTTTCAGGCCCGTTGCATGCTGTTGGTTTAATAAAGCTACCTAATCAAGTACCCTAATCCCTGTCTCCATTCATTTGCCTTGCTTGGGGAATTCTTGGGGGTTTTGTCAACAATTTTTACCTGCACCTTTTGGAGGGAGTCAGCCCCACTAAGGGAGGTTTTCCTCTCTCTCTGGTTGAAGTCCAAGGTCACCTATTGGTTGAATGTTTTTTGCCTCCATCCTCTTTTGTGTGGCCGCATGAAGTCTTCATCTTTGAGTAAAGTTTTGGGGAGGATTTTCCTTTGGGAGAATCCACACTCCATTAACTTTCTTTTCTAAGGGTTCTGATAGTCTCCTGTGCTTCTCTGTCTGCCACTTCAGGCAGGCTGCACAGCTCTTTCTGAGTCTTTTTACCTGTAGTAATGGGTTATCCCTGTGTTTTCAACAAGAATTTTTATTTTGTAAAGCCACAGTGACTGAAACACTCTAAAAGAATTTAGCCATCAAAAAATACTTAGAGTAACATAGTCCTGATACAGAAAATGCTCATTATACATGTGTAACACATTTTTCATCTTAAAGGCTTTTACTACTGTGATTAATTGGTTAAAAATGTGTTAGTCACTTGGAAAATCTCTTTCCATGTGGTTATGTGGCTACTGGCCAAGGGGAATATTCAATCATTGTATCCCCTCTGGAGTGTCCTGACTTCAGCCTTGCCTGGTGCGGTAGCTGGTTCTGGTGCAAATTCTGTATGACACATGCACTTCTCACTTAGCACTGCCTCTGACTTGGTTGCAAACTTTTCTCCCCAAGGTGCCTACCTGCTGCCAAATATGGGCTGAATTTGGCATAGCACCTAGGGTATGGAAGCAGCGAAACACAGATGGGTCTTCCTTCAGTGCTTCTGAGGTGGCCTGTCGCTCGGTATCATCTGCCATCCACATCAGATGGCTGTCTTGACCAAGCTTTTCCCTTCTAAGTCCTATCTTCTGCCACTAGCCCCAAAATCCCTGTGGTGTGGAAGCAGTATATATGTGAGTGTGCAAAGGGACAGCAGTGATCTCAGTACTGGTTTGTAACTGCGAGAAACAAAAATATTGGGCACTGACCACCTCCAGTATTTCAGAAAATGACACTGCCACTTCATCTTCACTTAGGTTCAGAAGTGCTTCATTTTATTGACAAAGTGGAGACTAAAACGCCAGAAGATGTTTTTTGTTTTTCTAAACTTAACATGTTTTTTTTTTCTTTTCTTATGTGCTCTCATGGTTCCTAGATGGTGCAGATTTCTTTCATGAAACTTTCAGGATAGAAGCAGCCTATACCAAGGTAGTGCCTTTAGAATGTTTTATGAACATTTTTTATATGGTTTCAGAGTTAAAAGGATTTTAAGTTATTTTTTTTATAACCCTTTACATCAACCAGTAAAAACACACTGATCTTGAGTGCTTTAAAAAAACAACCATGGCATCCCCATCTTGTTTTTTGTTGTTTTTTGTTTTTTAACTAAAAACCATTGAAAATACATAAAAAAGATGTGTTTTCAAAAAACAAACACCTACACCTAGGTAAACAGGTCCTGTTTAGCTAGATTCTGGTGTTCATTTTTTGAAAGTTCCTTGGATAAAATATTTCTGGGCACCCAAAAATCCTGGGTGCACAGCTTAGCGAGAGAAGCCAGTCATCCATGTTCTTCGTATGAGAACTGTGGGATTTTCTTGAATTGTGAAGCAGCAGGTGAAATCGTGCTGCTGGCTATAGTTAGAGCAGTGAGACGGCAATCCCTTGCTCTCTCTCTGTCTCTCTTTCTCTTTATGTCTGTCAGTCTGTCTATCTTTCTAGCTAGCTAGCTTGAAATCTCTCTCTAGGTAGCTATCTAGCTGTATAAATTACTAGTGAACCAGGGTGCCCACCCCCTGTACTGCTTCTTTCTCACCCTTCTCCTCCAGATCATCTGCCCCCCCCTTTTTAATGTTGTATAAGAAGACCAGGGTGCCCACCCCCAGTGCTGCTTCTGTTCGCCCACCTCCCCTCCCCTTCAGGTCACCTGCCCCCCTTCCCATTACAACATGGTGGCACTGGGGTGCCCAGCTTTGGTGCCGCCAAAAAGTAGCCCAACATTGGATGCCCAATCTCCAGCATCGGAAAGTCCCCTGAAACAAAGAAAAACATCCCTCATTGATTTTCTTTTTTTGTTTGTTTAAACCTGTAAAAAAGAAAACAGTCCCTAGCTGATCTCATCCCTTACCCACGCCCCACCCACTCCAACCTCCTACTCAGCACCCACCACTCCACGACTGCCCCTCCCACCCTCACTCACCTGAACACGTCCCATGACATAGATCCACTCTCCAGTTGAAGACACGTCTTGCTCCTGGAACTGGCTACCATGATATAGCAAAATAAGGTAAGTCCAGTTTAATGTATTTCAATGGGGGTTGAACTTTTATTCCTAACCTTGTCATTTTTTTAATGTTTTTTAATCAAATTTTCAATGTGGCCTTTTTGGGACCCCACCTCATGACCAAGGGCAGTCATACCTCTCAACTGCCATTGATTTTCAGGGACGTCCCTGATTCCTATTTTGTCTCAAAAATTTCCTCTGTCCCTCTTAAAACTGTAGATCTTACTTCGAGAGGGCTCTTGCAGTAGGTAATTACATATAGGACTGACGTCAGCAGGTGGCAGGACCCCACGGAAAAATTTCTAGCTAGCAGTCCCTGGTGGGGACCGCCCCCCCATCAGGTGACCGGTGTCAGACGACGTCGGTATAAAGGGGCAGTCCCAGACGCCCACCTTCCAGTTCTTTCCCGCCATCAGCTCGTGCAGCGCCTCGTGGTGAAGTTCGTACTCAGCCCTGTTGCTTCATCAGTTTTTAACCGAAAGTATTAGTATTTTACAATTTATTTGTCAGGTGAACGTCGGTTTATGTCGTCCCCTTCAAAAAATAAGTGCGACTCGTGCGGCGCCCAACTGCCTTACAAGGACAGTCACTCCCTCTGCCTTTTTGGTTTAGGGCCCGACCACGCGGTCGTCAAGTGCCCGCATTGCCTGCATTTCAACGCAGCCACCCGCAGACGATGCCAGCAGTCTTTGGAAGCCCATCTCCTTAAAAAGAAGATGTCTGCACTGGAGAAGGAGTTGAAGAAGCTTAGGCAGGCGTCGACCTCCCCAGAAGGACACAAGAAGTGGGACAAAGAAAGGCACCAGGAGAAGGCCTCCTCTTTTGCGACTCGGACTGGAGCCACGACTAAGGTAACGTCCCCTCCGAGAGGTCACCCGGCAGCGGCAGCCTCCAAGGCTTTGGAGGAGGTGTCGGCCCGCCCGTCGGGTTCGCGTTCGAGCCCTTCGGGTGCTTCCGGGCAAAAGGAGGCTTCTTCCCCCAGTACTGCCGCAGGCTTGCGGCCTACTGGCGCGGACACCTCCCATAAGCCGGACGTCGGCTCCTCTGACGCCCGCCAGGAGAAGGCCGCTAAGTCGCACGTCGGCTCCTCTGACGTGCGCCGGGCATCGGAGCCTATGACAGACCCTCCATCGTCTGTCGTCCCAGGTTCCCCGCAGCCTTTGCTGCCATCTGGGGAGCCCGAGTCCCCCCTGCCTGACCCCGGGGATTTCTCTCCTCCGTCCCCAGGCCGAGATTCTGGTGGAGGCTGGAAAACCCTCCACTAGGTCCATCTACACTATGAAATGGAAGACATTTTCCATTTGGGCTGCCTCCAGGAGTGTGGAGCCTTTCTCCTGTCCTGTGGCCGTTCTGCTTGATTATTTGCATCATCTTTTCGACCTGGGTCTCAGTCACTCCTCTTTGAAGGTTCACATGGCTGCTATTTCAGCCTACCATGTTCCCTTCGCTGATAAAGCATTTGCCCAATTGGAGGTATCCAAGACCTTTCTCAAAGGGGTCCTTCATCTCAGGCCCCCTGTTCGGACTCTGGCTCCCCCTTGGGACTTGAACTTTGTCCTCGAGAAAATTACCCTTCCTCCTTTTGAGCCTGTGGCTTCCGCAGACTTGAAGTTCTTATCGTGGAAGACGCTGTTCTTGGTGGCCATTACTTCTGCTCGCAGAATTTCCAAGCTCCAGGCCCTTATGTGTAAAATCTCTTATCTGATTTTTCACAAAGAACGAGTAGCTCTTCGCACGAATCCTAAGTTTCTTCCGAAAGTGGTAGTGGAGTCTACCTTAAATCAGTCTATTGAGTTACCTGCCTTTTTCATGCAATACTCCAACCAAGGAGAATACTTGCTCCATACCATGGATGTCCACAGGATTCTGAGATACTACACCGATAGGACAGAAGGATCTCAGAAAGACTGATCAGTTGTTCGTCTCTTTTGCTCACAAAAGGGAAGGCAATGCTGTCTCCAAGCAATGCCTATCAAAGTGGTTGACTCATTGCATCACTTTCTGTTATGACAAGTACAACAAGACCCTACCGGGTCAAGTCAGAGGTCACTCCACTCGTGGAGTAGCAGCCTCTGTGGCTTGTTTCAAGAATGTGTCTGCGGCAGACATCTGTGCTGCCGCCACTTGGACTTCCGTCCATACCTTTACGAAACATTACAGTTTGGACATTGCCTCTCGCCGTAGAGCAGGCTTCGGGTTAGCTGTCTTGCAAGGCCTCCTATCTTGAGGTTTGCAAGGTTGTTTGCTACTTCTTGGAGTAGTTCCTCCTCCCGGTGCCTTTCATTTGTTCCAGACTGCTTGGGATTCTGTCCTATATGTAATTACCTACTGCAAGAGCCCTCTCAGTAAGATAGTACAGTTACATAGAACTTACTGTAACAGTAGATCTTGAAAGAGGCTCTTGATAACTCTTCTCCACCCTCCATCCCCTAGGCTTTTCAGCTCCTTTTCCATTGAGGAAATATCTGCTTCTCTCGTCCAGGCCTTCGGGCCTGTGGCGGAAAGAACTGGAAGGTGGGCGTCAGGACCACCCCTTTATATATAACGTCATTGACGCCGGTCACCCTGACGTAGGGGCGGTCCCCACCAGGGACTGCTAGCTAGAAATTTTTCCGTGGGGTCCTGCCGCCTGCCGACGTCGGTCCTATATGTAATTACCTACTGCAAGAGCCTCTCTCGAAGATCTACTGTTACGGTAAGTTCTTACGTAACTGTACTTTTCTGTCACTAAAAAGTAGGGATTTGAAGCATAAAATGATGGAAAACGTTAATGTTATAGTTTGGATTTCAATCAGAAAATGCTTTTTGTATTAGGCTACACATTGTTGTAGGCTTTCTTAGCTGATATTATCATTATTGAAGATGTGTCCTTGATTTTGATGATTTGTTCCTGATTTTTTAAGCCCTGCCCCTGATTTGTAAGGCAGGAGGTTGAGAGGTATGAGGACCTGAAAGGAGATTTCAGTCACATTGTGAAATCACCTTTTGGGCAGGATTTGAAAATTTTTACCTACTGGGTTCATGGGGTGGAGTAATAAGAAGGTTATGATGAAATTTTGGGGTACAAATATTAAAAAAAAACAGCAAAGTTATGAGTGTACATTTAAATTTTTCTACGCACGCTCATGACTTTGGTAATTTTCAATATTGTGGCCCAAAATTTTCAACATAACAATTTTTCCACACCACCTCATGAACGTGACAGCTGTCGTATTTCAAATTCTGGCCAAAATGGGTTTTCACACCTGTGGCATGGAATGACACTTTGGTGGGGATTTGAACATTTTCACCTACCGGGTTCATGAGGCGGGGCCATAAGAAGGATATGTTGAAAATTTGGTGTAAAAGTATGGTAAAATAACCAAGTTATGAGTGACAGCTGGAATATTTCAATGTTCTCTCACAGCTTTGCTAATTTTCAATATTTTGACTCCAGATTTTCAACATAGTCATTTTTTCACACCACCTCATAAATGTGATAGGTGTTGTTTTTTTCAAGCTTTAACAAGGTGTGTTTTCACACTTCTGGTGCAGAATGATGTTTCAGCCAATATACTATAAATGCCACATGTCATGTTTGTAAGGGGAGTCATAAAATGACGACCTTTAAAATGTGGGGCAAAACTTAAAAAAAAAATAATAATTATTAAGAAGCTTTGTGTGCAGTGCCAGTCTTAACCCCAGCAGGTAGTGCTTTGTGATCCCGTGCCAGTGAGCTGAGTTTCGGGGCAAGCTCAGTGGCCCAACTGGATAGGGCAAAGGTGAGGGGATGGCGCTGTTATGTGACCCCCCCCCCAGCCAGGGGAATGAGAGATGCAGGGTTTGCCCGCACAGGCCCAGGGACCATATAGTGAAGACAACTCTTCTCTTGGCAGAGGCCCTGCACCTCTGCACCCATGGGTGGCAAAGGACCCTGTGTATAGACTGAGACATGGACTCTTTGCCCTATATGTCTGTATCTACGGCCACATGGAAGTGCAGAGCCCAGAAGGCCCAGTGCTTCTGCAGCCCCCCAGACAACCCCATGAATTCTTTTTTTTTTTTTTAGTCTTTGGTAACCGGCTAAGGCCCACTAGGCAGAACTGCTTGTTTTCAGGCACACAGTCACACAGTATGCAAGTGGAGGTTGCAAGAATCAAACCCAGGTCTTGTCTGCTCAATGTACCAAGCTCGTTCACAGATCATTACCCTAACCTCTAGGCTATACTGATATCCATTGCTGCACAGAAGTGCAGGACCTGCACTTCTGCAGGTGGACAGAGTCTTCTGGGTCCTGTGTATCTGCATCATTCGGGACCTGCATGAATAAAGATATGAATCCACTATCTCAAAAAGAAATTAAATTCTTTACAAAAAACTGTGTTAATGCACCAGTTAGGGCTCCAGTTAATGCCACAAAAGTAGGGAAATTTGATGTTAAGTTTTCCATCCCTAACTCCCCAACCTCAGCCCCCAAGCAGCAAAAGGAAAAAAAACATTAGTGTTTTGAGTCTCCTGAGTCTTGGTGAATCAGTGGTGGGATCTTCCTTGAGGTTGTCAGCCCCAATGCCAACCTCCTTCCCTGAGCAAATAAGGTCAGACTTGATCTCCTTTCTTCATGCAGAAAGCTACACTAGATTGTGTTGGCAACATGTGGCAAGACATACTTCGCTACCTCTGAAGAATTTATCACTATGAGGCACTGGCTTGGAGCTGTACCTTATGCTTGGGACAGGAGGCTATGGGCTTGGTGTACGGGTGAGCAGTAGGGTTTACAATCCCAAGAAAGACTCCACCACTGATTCGCCAAGACTCTGGAGACCCCAAATCCTAGTGTTTTTTTCCTTTCGCTGATTGGGGTGGGACTGGGGAGTTATGGTTGGAAACCCTAATGCCACATTTCCCTACTTTTGTAGCATTTTGAACCATTTATTTATTTTTTTATTTTATTTATTTAAGATTAGGATTTACACCTTTGAGTCGGGGAGCTCTTTTACAAAGGTTCCAAGTCAGTTTAACACAGTACAATACATATGGTACAGGCAAGTTCACACGGACAACAAGACAGTAAAAATTAGAGATCCAGATCATTGTCAGTTACAGAGTGCAAGAGTCATACAGCAGTATGGCAATAGGTGTGGTACAAAGCTTATTAGGTACAATACATAGCTTAATTAAGAACACTTGAAATACATAAGTGCAAGGTAGATAGCAGTAAGATATTGCAGTACAGTGTGTGGAATAATTCTTATTTAGGTACTCGTGTGTTACATACGTGCTAGTTAATAAAGCAGAAGCATAATAGTAGAAGCTGTAAAACTCATGTAGTAGTAGAAGCAGTACATTCCATATAGATACGGACCAGGTAGTGTACATTTCATTACTAGGTAGGTTGACTTAGGAGTAGGAAGGAAAGATTTATCAGAATTCGGCTGGTAGCTGACTTGACAGTAAGTCGTGGCAGCCAGAGAGGTCTTTGTCAGTAGGGAAGGGTAGCTGATGGGGCAGCGTGAGGTTCACCCTAACTGATGCGTTAACCCAGTTTTTTTTACGAAGAATTTATATTTATAATGTGTCAGGGTACTTTCCTTCTATCCTTAACCTTTACAATAGATGGTTTCAATGTCTTTCTTGTGTTCTGCCTGGCTTACATTTCAGTCCCTTGGTTTTGGCCATTTTGGCCCCAGGTTTATTTTATTTATTTATTTATTTATTGGAAATTCAGAATTGCGAACCTTTGAACTAACAGCTCGTTTACAAAGGATCCTCATTAACACTTAAAGAGATACATTTTGTTGCAACAGCATAATTACAGCAGACAAATTGACACTGGGATTGTACTACTAACATAGAGTTTACATAGAAAGGGGTAGCAAATACATTTATGGTTTACACAAGTCAAGACATGAGTGAAGCAGCTGGTAGCATTGTCAATTTCCCAGTGGAGGTATGCAATGAGCAGCCATCTGAGAGAAGTTAAATGCAGAGAGACAAGTTGGGGTTTGGCAAGTGCAGGTAGGTGGGGGATAAGTGGAAGGGGTGGAAGAAGAGGTCAGGAAAATGGACTAGAGGTAGTGTGGGTGTACTGGACAGAGGGCAGGTGGAGAGAAGGAGTAGGGGGACAGAGGAAGTGGACAGGGGACCAGGCAGGAGGTAGTGTGGGTGAACTGGACAGAGGGCAGGTGGGGGAGGTAGTGAGGGTTACTGGACAAAGGACAAGTGGGGAGGAGTTGGTGGGGGGAAGGGGGGTGAGGGGGGTAGGTGCAATCTGGCCAGAGCAAGTGGGCAGTTGAGTGGTGGGCCGGATGCTGGGATTATGTTTTGACACAGGCAGCAGACTGGAGGAGAGATGGATTTATGGAGTTTGGATTTCAAATGCCCTAGACATTGAAGGCTGGTGATTGTGTTTGGAAGGTTGAGGATTCCCTGTTCACAGCAAATAGTTGTGTATTTTTTAAATCTCTTCGAATCCTTTCTTAAGTTCCCTTGAGATGTCCTGTTGCACACCTCACAGGTTCCTTCCTTTCAGGTTTGGCAGTTTTTCCTTTCGGGAGCCTTTTATAGATTATCCTAATCACAATTCTGGTTCTACTTGTTTTAAGTCATGAGATTCTCTGGTAGAGGGGTTCTGTTCCTTAGACCTTTTGTTTTTTATTTTTATAAACATTTATTTAAAAACAAAATTTAGATATTTTTTTTTTTCTTTGCTCTCTCTTTGGAAATATGAAACTGACGTGGTTGGGGCCCTAGCACCTCCGTCCCTATGACCATAGAGTGTGGCTCTATGGAGAAGATATTCACCAGTCAACCCCATTTCTATAGCTGTTGTGATATAAACTTGCTTATGGCTCCTGTCAGCTTAAATTTCTTCATACTGGCCATTGTTTCTTTTTATTTGTTTGTTTTTTGTTAAAAAGGCTCACAGGAAGGAAATATTTGATCTGACGTTGGGTCTTTGCAGAAGGCCACACCTATAGAACTACCGCTGTCAGGCACTAGGACCACCCAGAAATTTTTCTAGCTAGCAGTCTATCTGGGGGCCGTCCACTCCAACGTCACCCTCTGATGTTGGCCAACCTTATAAGAGTGGGCGGCCCCTGCTCCCACCTCAGTTCTTTTCCAACCGTCGACCAATGCAAGTTGGATCTCCAGACACCATTGCAAGCTTCAGTTGACTGCCATTTTCCCTCAAATTTTCTTTTATTTTCTCACCCTAGTTTTTTCAGTTTTCCTCAATTCTTTTTGTATGTTGGACACGTCGTCTTTTTCCAACCGGACCTCCAAGATGAAGTGTGCTTGTAGGAAGCAGCTTTCGGAGAAAGAAGCCCACTCTGCCTGCATTTTCTGCCTTGGGCCCACTCACGAAACATAGGCCTGCAGCATCTGTAAAGGCTTCAACCAGGCCACTCGACACCATCGCCAGTGGGCCCTGGAAGAATTCCTTTTGCAGCAGAAGGTCACCAATATAGAATGGGAGCTGCTGGCCAGAAGCTATTCCTCTTCTCTGGCCCGGCCTTTGGGGTCATGACCCTCCTCCTCCTCCTCTGGGGAAAAATCTGGTAGAAAGCACAAGCAGCAAGACAAGAACTGTGAAAAACCCTGGTCCTCTTCCCACTCGTGGTCCCCATATAAGTCTAAGGCCATGACAGGGTCGGTCGCCTCCTCGGGGCGGCTTCCTCGGCCTCACACGCCCCATCTTCGAAAGGGTTCCCCTTGGAAGCACCGCCCGCCAACCTCTCTTTATCGAACGGCAGCTCTTCAAGGGCTGAATCCTCCCAACCCCCACAGCCCCTGCTGTTCTGGCCTTCTCTGGTGGCAGAGCCGCAGTCAGGAGGCTTCGCCGGTTCTTTTCAGTGCAGTTTGGGTTCAGTGAGCTCAGGGTCTTCTCCTGCCACCCATCCACCACCCCCTTCCACGCAGGTGACCTCCTCCACAGTCACAGACCCTATGCCTTCCCCGGCATCTCCTTCAGCCATCCCTCTGTCACCTTTGCCCACTCCTTAGCTGCCTGTCACCGACATCTCCCTCCGGGCAACACCGGTTTGTCCCCACCCGGCATCAGTGCCAGTTAGGCCTCTTCCTTCTCCGAAGCCTGTTTGGCTGCAGCCAGGGCCTTTGCCAGCCCCTCAAGCAATGCCAGCACTGGTTCCTCAGCCTATGCCAGCACCAGTTCTTCCACCACCAACGCCGGTGCCATCCACCAACCGACGCTGCCAGGCTACCTGACGTCGATGACAGTGGACTTTCAGTCTGTGCTGACGTCCCTCTGGGATTTCGTGCAGGCGCAGCTTCTCCCTACACATGGGCCCACACATCCCAGTCCAACGCCCGATGTCCCCAGGGACCAACCCCCTGCCCCACATCAGCTGGTACTCTATAGACCTCCCATCCACCTGGTATCACCTGGACTTCCAACCACCTGACGAGTCCGGTGATGAGTAGGATGAGGGGCCTTCCCCTTCCCCCTCCACAGTTTCTTCTGATGAGGAAGAGTCCTGTAAATGCATACTCCAGTCTCTCCTAGATGACCTGTATTTCTGTGGGGTCATACGTCAGTTCCAGTTGGCCATGGGGTTGGAAACTGAGGAGTTGGACCTCTCCCGTCATTGGTTATCTACCTACCTCAAGCTGCCGGACTCTTCCCCTTTGGTGGTCCCCCTGTTGATAAACACTTTTAAGGATGCCACCATGGCCGCCTGGCATCACCCAAATCTCATACCGGCCATGCCTCTGAAGGTGGATAAATTACACAAGGCATTCGTGGGCAAGCCTTTCTTTGAGGAACAGCCGCAGGCGAACTAGGTAGTCATTAACGTAGCACACGACCGCACTAAATGGCCAAAACACCTGAGTTCCCCTCCTCCAGACAGGGAATCCCAGAGGCTAGACTTCTTTGGCAAATGGTCTTTCGCCTCTGCCACCTTGGCCATCAGGACTATTAACTATATGACCACCGTGATCCAATGACAAGATATTCTGTGGGCGCAAACCATGGAGATGGTCAGATCTTTGCCTGAAAGACCAACCACTCAACAGCTCCTCCAGGCTCTCAAATCTGGGACGGATGTCAGCCAGCACCTCCTGCGCTCATCCTATGAAGTGGCAGATGCTTCAGCCTGGGCTGCTGCAGTGGGCATTTGCCTTCGTCGGCACTCCTGGCTGTGGGTGTTGGGGTTTGCTCAGGATGTTCAGATGTCCATCCTGAATGTTCCCTTTATGGGGTATAAATTGTTCGGGGATGATGTCCAGGATATCCTGTCCAACTTGCAAGCCTCCAGATGCACCCTAAGGCTGATTCATTTGCTGCACCATACTAAACTAAAGAGTGCCCAACAGGTGCCCTTTTGTCTGGTGACCCACAGACCCCAGCCCATCTCCAAGCCAACCAAACATAAGGCTGCCTCAGCCCTGCCCACTCCCTCCTCCTTGTCCAGCAAGGGTTCTCAAGGAGGAAGGGTGGCACCAACTCCTGTCCCTGCTTCAGCATGACTCCTTGCCTGAACCCCCCTCCCCAATCGACCTGGCAGAGATGGTAGGCAGTTGGTTCTCCCTACACCGAGACAGGTGGGCAGAGATCACAGGCAACAGCTGGATGCTACAGTTCATAAGCGACAGTCACACTCTGGAACTCATAGAGTGGCCCCCAGGAAGACCCCCAGTCCCTTCTTCTTACTTCTCCACTCACATCCCCGTTCTTTGGGAGGAGATCCATCTCTGGTCAGGAAAAGAGCGACAGAACCTATGCCAGAAGCCCAGCAAGGCAGAGCGTTCTACTCCTATTTCTTTCTGGTTCCAAAATGCACAGGTGACCTCCAGGCCATTCTCCACCTCAGAGGATTAGCTGTCCTCATCCAGTACAAAAAGTTCTGGATGGTAACTAACCCTTCAGGGGTTGCTGCCCTTCCGAACAAAGGGGATTGGATATACTCCCTCGACATGCAGGATGCATATCTACATAGCAAGATATGTGTCCACACAGACACTATCTCAGATTTCAATTTCAGGGGGCACACTTCCAGTTCTGGGCTTTGCCTTTTGTCTGATCCTCAGCTCCTCAGGTGTTTACCAAGTGCCTAGCAGTGGTTGTGACTGCCCTCAGGAGACTTGCTCAAGTCCATCTTAACACTCTGGCAATGACTTCATTACATTGGGGCAGTCTTGGACACAGCACAGGGCATGGCCTTCCTTCCCCAGGACAGGGTGGACCATCTCATAGCCCGAGCCAGACTGATGGTTCACAGCCGCTATGTCTCCACCAGACTATTTCTCCAGCTCCTGGGCATGATGGCAGTGGCAATAGTTATGGCAGTGGTGCCTCTGGCCAGATTGCATATGAGGATCCCCCAATGAACATTGAGAGTCCAGTGGGACCAACGTATGGACGACCTGGAACAGGAAGTCCTGGTTTCTTCCCAGTGAAAAGCATTCTCATCTGGTGGATGGAACCCACCAATCATCTCAGGGGGGTCTCCTCTTTGCTGTTTCCTCTCCTCAGCAAATTCTGACCACAGATGCCTTGGGGATGGGCTGGGGAACTTATCTGGGCCCACACTGAACTCAAGGGACGTGGTCCCTGCTGGAGTCCTCTCTCCATATCAGTGTTCTGGAGATGAGGGCAGTGTTCTGTGCCTTACAGGCCTTTCAGATTCAGCTGTCCCTGGGCCTTCTGTTGGTGCAGATTGACAACATGACTGTCATCCACTACATCAACAAACGGGGGCACTCACTCGTATTCCCTGTGCAGGGAAGAATGTAAGTTTGGTACTGGGCTCTGGACCACGGCCTAGAATTGTCAGACATCCATGTTCTGGGTGTCCAAAATGTCCTATCGGACAAGCTAAGCTGGTCAAACTCAAAGATGCACAAGTGGGAGCTTTTGACCTCGGTCGTCGAAGACCTCTTCGACAAATGGAGTTGTCCAGAGTTGGACCTTTTTTGCGTCCCCACTCAGTGCAAAACTGCCGTGTTTTTGCTCGCTAGATCCAGGACTTGGAGTTTTTTGGCGAGACGCGTTGTCCCTCTCTTGGAAAGGAAGGTTTCTTTTTTTTTTTTCAATCCACATTTTTGACCCTGAGTTTTCCAGAGAGCTGGCGGGCAGGGCTCCAGCCATCCATCCCCAGCAGATGCCCCATCACCGGGAATGCCACCGAGACATCATAGAGCCCACCAGCTCCGTTTTCTCCCCACCCGTGCTATGGATTTGCGTATGCACGTGGAGGCACGTGCACGCCATGGTTCCCCAGCGCCTTCCCTATTCGTGCTGCCACCCGCCTGCACTACCCTCAGTCCTCCACCTGGGGATATCTGTACTGTGGGGGTGACAAGGTCCCTACCTGGGAGAGGAGAGCTGCCTTTTGACTGCTCAATCCTGCTGCCCCCCAGCCAACCACCTATGACCCAGGCTCGTTCTTGAACCTGGGTCGCCAGTGTCCAGCGCCTCAACCCTCAGTGCCACCGGGCCAGTGAAAGGGTGGTTTCTGTACACCTTCCCTCCCTTTCCGCTCCTTCAGAGGGTGCTAATCAAGCTTCAGATGGAAGGGGCTACTATGATCCTCATTGCCCCATTTTGGCCTTATCAGATCTGATTCCCCTTACTCCAGAGGTTAGAATAGAACCTCCAGTACCTCTTCCTCTGTGCATTGGCTTGCTGTCCCAGAACTGGGACACCCTCATCCATCAGAACCTCAAGTCTCTGCACCTTCATGCCTGGCTCCTGAGGACATAGCCATGGCCCAGTTTGGGATGTCACCTAAAAAGGGCTGATGTCCTGGTGGCGGCTAGAAATCCATCCACTAGAGCCACTTATTCTATGAAGTGGAAGCAATTTATGCTATGGCTATGGGCTGCTTCATGCCAGCTGGACCCTTTCACGTGTCCTGTAACTCAGATCTTGGAGTACCTGCTGTTCCTTTCAGATTCGGGTCTGGGATACTCCTCTCTTAAGGTGCACATGTCCTCCATCTCTGCTATCCATGTGCCCATTGATGGCCGTACGGTGGCTCAATTGGAAGTGTCACATACGTTTTTTAAGGCATTCTTCACCTGAAGTCTCCTATTCGCAGTCCCGTCCCTCCATGGGACTTGAATTTTGTGTTGGAAAAACTCACTTTGGCTCCTTTTGAACCTGCCGCAACTTGCGAGCTACGCTTTCTGTCATGGAAAGCATTGTTTTTAGTTGCCATTACTTCTTGTCGAAGAATTTCCGAGCAGCAGGCGCCCGTGTGTGAGCAACCTTATCTGGTTTTCCAACCCTAAGTTTCTTCCTAAGGTGGTATCTGAGTTTACCCTGAATCAATCCATCCACCTGCCTGTTTATTTTCCAGTGCATGCCAATCCAGGGGAAGCATTACTCCACACTTTAGATGTGCATAGAATTTTGCGTTATTATACACACTGTACCAAGGACTGCAAGAAGGCCAAATGGTTGTTTGTTTTTTCGCTCCTGGGAAAGAGGGGCGTTCCTGTTTCTAAGCAGTGTTTGTCCAAATGATTGGCCAACTGCATTAGGTTCTGGTACAGAAAGTATGGCAGTGAACTTCCTGGAGATGTTAAGGGCCATTCCAATAGGAGTATGGCTGCTTCAGCTGCCTGTTTCAGGAACGTCTCAGCTACAGAGATTTGTGCAGCAGCTACTTGGAGTTCTGTCCACACCTTTACCAAGCACTATAGTCTGGACATTGCCTCTAGGCACAGGGCTAATTTTGGCCTAGCTGTTCTTCAAGGCCTACTTTCTTAGGCTGTTGGCTCCTACCACCCAGACTGGCTTTTCTGATGTCAGATCTACTTGGAACTCATTCAATAGGTGTGGCCTGCTGCAAGAGATCCCCCCAACATCAGATAGTCCAGTTACGTAGGAACTTCATAACAGTAGATCTGTGAGGGGGATCTCTTGCCGCAGACCATGCCATCCCTCCCTCCTTTCCCCTAGACCTGGTAGTCCATTCTGTTGTCTGTGGACTCCTTTGTGCTTCCATGTTGGCAGGAACCTTTGGTACCTCCTCGGTTCCTCAGCAGGGGACACTTTGCTCTGGTCTCCAGCAGGAGAACTGAGGAGGGAGCGGGAACCTCCCACTCTTATAGGGTTGGCAGACTTCAGAGGGTGATGTCTGAGTGGGCAACCCCCAGATAGACTACTAGCTAGAAAATTTTCCAGGCGGCCCTAGTGCCTGACAGTGGTACAGTCCACTCTATGTATAGCGCCCATGTTTTAGACGGGCAATCGGTTTATCCAGGCAAATTTAAAAAAAAAGTTTGCCAGTTCCATAGGCTCCAGTGTTAAAAACACTGGATACAGCGTTCTATGCCTGCCTGCTATTTCGGGCAGGTTAGATCCTAATTAGTGTCAGTTCACACTTCAACAGGCAGTTTGCCGAGCTTGCCAAAGTGTGAATGGACACTAATTACCAGCTAATCTGCCCGAATACAATACTAGAACCTACACCAGCAGGGCTCATCACTCCTTTCACCCTGTTTCAGTTAAAATTAAAAATATACTATTGCATGTCTGGTCAGAGAGACTCTCCCCTACCTTCCAGTTGCTGACATCATGGCACACAAAGGAAGGACAACGGAGCTCCACACCCAATCATCAGCTTAGCAGTCCCACAACCCACGTCGCCTTATTCAGACCAAGACTGTCCCCTCTCCCATCCCTTCCAATATCTGACATCGCAGCACACACGGCATGGCACACAGTAACAAGGAGCAGTTTACAGGCAAGACAAGGAGCTCTATACCCAATCGTCAACTTCTCGGTCCCAAAACCCACACAGCCTTGCTTGAAGTCTTGCTTACTTGCTTGGGACTTGAAGATGGGGGGTAACAGGGGGAATTGACTCCCGAAAAGCAAATGTAGTGGGCAGAAGAATCGCACTTGCAATAGGGAGCATCTCACAATGCTCCTGCCTCCCTCATATCGTGTCAGATCAATAAAAAATATTCACTTTGTTTACAGTGACCAACATATAACGAGCAGAATGTACTTGCACATGTACCCAATTCATGATGGGGACTGTAGTTCTAGAGTAGTGACCTCTTCAAGAGATCCCTCGCAGATCTACTGTTACGGTAAGTTCTTACATGTCTGTACTTCTCAAACTCCAGGAATCCCTCACTATGCTTAACTAATGAAGAAGCCTGCCAGGTCTTGCTGCCCCAGAGCATGTCGAATTCATGTAAATAATACAATGTGGAATGCTATTCAAACTCTGTCCTTGCAGTGGCACTGCGCTCTGCTGCTCAACAGCATATCTGTTTCTATGCCTGAGCAAGCAGGTCGCCCCAAGAGCTCTCTCCTGCTTCATTCCAGCTTTCTGATTTTATTTCCAGAAAAACATAAGTAAACATTTTATATTCTTTTCCTTAGTGCTCTGCTGTGCTTATTTAATTTCTAGTGGGTTAGTCCGAGTTTATTTCAGTTTTCTCTGGTTCCCTTGTAGTTCCCGTGAATCGGAGAAATCCTCTTACTTTTACTTGAGCGGTTCATTTTAACCACATTTAACATGTATTTTTTTCAGTTTTTTACAGTAGTGGCTTCATTTAAGCTATGTGTTTTTTTTTTTGTTTTTTTTTTCAGTTGTCTCTCTTCTTTCCTCCATCACTGTAAATCCCTTGTGTTAGTGCCTCAGTTTCCAATACAGTATTTAGGAATGCGAGCTGCTTGTTGTGCTTCCTGCCACTATTTAAAAAAAAAATATATCAGAATGACATTTTATCACTTTGAGACTGCTGTCCTGCTATTTTAAAGGATCAGACCGCAGTTGTGTGCTTTATTATTTTTGAGAACTGTTTTCAGGGTCTGTCTGAGAACTGGCATGTCAGACAGACCCAAAAAGAATACAGGACCTACTGGTTTTAAAAGTTGTGCAAATTGTTCTAAACTCTTGTTAAAGGGAGCCTCGAGTTGTGTTTAAGATGCATAGGTCCACAACATAATTTTTCTGATTGTGGGATTTGCAGCAAGTTTTGCCCAAAAACTGTAAAAAAGAGGGCAAAGAAGTTGGCATTCCTTATGACTGCTCAGTCTGCCTCTACTGTATGTCATCAAAGAATTATGAGGCGAGTCCTTCTTCTCGTATCAAGCATAAGGAAAGACAACCCCCCCCCAAAAAAAAGATACTTCTGAAGCTAAGGTTACTGAAAAAGGGAACCCTGATATGCCAAAGCACAAAAGATCTTCCGAGCAGGTTCCTGATAAAAAGAAATAAAAAGAAAAGCATGTCGCTGCTCCTCCTGCTGAAGAAGCAAAGAAGCCATCAGTGGACACAATAAAAAGGCCTTCTATGGAGAACATGACCAAAGCTTGGCAAATTTTTAAGGCTTTTCAAATTATGGGTTCCCTTATGGGCATGTCGGTTCCCCTTCCAGCTTCTGTCCCTTTCCCAGTTCCTGAGGTCCAGGGGGCACAACTTTTCTATGATGATGAGGAGAAGGAAGGGGGGGTCCCGTTGAACTGGACAGTTCCCCTGAATGAAGTTTGGTTCCTCTCCTTGGGGATGGGAGGATTTCTCCTCCCATTACACCTTTGTAAGGCAAATGGTAACTACTCTTGACCTTTCCACTCAGGAAACTACAGAGGATGAGGAAGAGGATGAATTTTTAGACATGATGGAGTTACCTCCTGCTAAGAGCTTGCTTTTACTTGTCCACAAGTCCCTTAAGAAGGCAACCTACACATTATTGCAGGCACCTACTTCTACCTCAGGAGTCGATAAGAAAGTGGACAAGCAGTACCAGCTGGACAAATGTCAGGCTGAGCACCTCTATGTGCACCCAGATCACGAAGGTGTGGTTCAGGCTGCTACTTGTGACAGAGCCAAAGTTTCCCTCTCTACCCAGCCTCCATGGCATACTCTGCCCATAACTAGAAGGCCCTCTGGAATTCTATACTGGCCATGAGCGAGAAGGCCTCAGGGAACTTGCTCAAGATTTGGCAGATACTGCCAAAACTGCCTTAGATGCTGCCAAATACCAGTTCCAGATGGCAGTGGATGCTAATGAGACTGCTTCTAGGGATATGGCCCTCTCCATCTCTTTAAGAAGATTTGCTTTGCTAAGAACCACTAACATGTCCCAGGATACCCAGGTGAAAGCCATGGATTTCCCATGTGAAAACAATTCCTGTTTTGGTGACAAAACAGAGGCTTATATGAAAAAGGTGGATGAGTACAAAACCACCTACAAAAGCAACACTGAGAAGGAGAAGGCCTTCACTTCCTACAGGCCTCATGGAAGGGGAGGTAGGGGGTAGGGGTAGAGAGTAGTTCCCCCATGCTTTCTTACCTATGCCCATGACATATCATTACTCTCAGATGAGAGGTTACTTTAGAGGCAGGGGCAAACGAGCTCCCAAACGGGCTGTGACAACCCCAGCCCCTACGGCTCAGCCCAGACAGAACCCCTGACTGGTCTGCCCAGATCGCCTACCTATTGCCAGTGGGTAGCAGACTGGCTTACTTCTTACAATACTGGAAAAATATCACCACAGATAAGTGGGTACTAGAAGTGGTAAGCCAAGGGCTCACACTGCGGTTCAGAAGATTTCCCAGACTGTAGGTTCACAGGAACTTCAAACCTCCCACTCCAACAGAAAGGATTCTGTTGGAGTTGGAGGTCAGAAAGTTGCTGCAGGCAAATGCAGTGAAAAGAGTTTCTTCCTCCCAGTGGGGAAAGGGTCTCTATTCAAGGTACTTACATACTCAAAAAAAAATGTAGAGTGGTGACCCATTTTGGATCTCAGGTTTCTGAATAAGCATCTAAAAAAGGAGAAGTTCAAAATGATCACCCAGTCAACAGTGATTCCATCCCTGAAACAGGGAGACTGGATGGGATCCCTGGACCTGAAGGATTGTATTTCCACGTCCCAATCAGGACCAGTCACAGGAAATATTTAAGGTTCAGACTACCTTCCGGTCATTACCAGTACACAGCCCTTCCCTTCAGCCTCTCATCTGCTCCCAGGGTGTTCACAAAGTGCATAGCCATAGTGGCAGCACACCTCAGAAGACAGGAGTGATGGTTGGATGACTGGCTTGTCACAGGGGAGTTCCACAAGCAAGTCAAGGATTCTTTCCAGATAACCCAGAGCACCTTGGAGACACTGGGTTTTCTCATAAATACCCAAAAGTCCCAAACAGAACCAGTCTAGATGCTGGAATTTATAGAAGCAGAACTAGATGCCCTCCAGGGCAAGGCATTTCTGCCCCAAGAGAGGATGGAAAGTGTTCTAAACCTGGCAAAAACCTTCATTCTGAGCCAGCCCAGACCAGCATGGCATTTCCTTCAGCTCCTGGGTTATATGGCTTCCACCACAGCCGTGGTGCCGGGTGCCAGGTTTCAAATGAGAGACATCCAGTAGCACTTAAGGGCTCTTTGGTCCCAAAAGTGCCACCTCCCCCCAATCAAAGCTGGTGCCTGTAACAAAAACTCTGTTACAAGCTTCAGATTGATGGAAAGAAAGTGGCAACCTCAGGGAGGGAATGCCTTTTCAGCTACAGTTTCCCAAAGTGGTCCTGACTATGGATGCCTCCATCAAGGCTGGGGAACTCACCTAGGTGACCAAATGGTAGGTGGAGTGTGGTCTCCACGGGAATCAAGGGAGCTCATAAACCTCTTGGAGCTGAGGTCAATTTTTCTCACCCTTCAGGCCTTTGCTCCTCAAGTAAAAGGTCAGCCAGTCCAAATCAGGACAAACAACACTACCACCATGTACTACATCAACAAGCGGGGAGGGGGGCAAAGATCCTCAAAGTTGTGCACTGAAGCTATGAAGATCTGGATTCTGACTTACTCCTTGGAAGTGCAGCTTTCAGCAATCCATCTTCCAGGGAAGGACAATGTCCTGGCAGACTCCCTCAGTAGGATCGGCCAGGGTCATCACGAATGGTCTATGAACAAACAGGTGCTGGCTACAGTCTTCAGGAGATGGGGCACATCAGAAATAGATCTGTTCGCTTCCAAAGAGAATTATCAGCTCCCTCTCTTTTGTTGCAGGCCTCCAGCGATGGGCTCAGTCCCCATGGATACCCTGACCCTGGACTGCTCGGGGAGGTTCATATATGCCTTTCGTCATTCCCTCTACTACTAAGAGTTCTCTTGAAATTGAGGAACCAGCCTGCAACCATGATATTAGTGGCCCCAGACTGGGCCAGACAGCCCTGGTACTCCCTGCTCCTGGCTCTCTCCACCAAACAGCTCATCCATCTGCCACAGAGACACAACCTACTGACCAAGTCTCAGGGCAGAGAAACTTTTCAGAACCTCAAGTCACTGTGCCTCAAAGGGTTGGAATACTCTGATTTTCATTTTTCGGAGGATGTCCTCAGATTCTCAGGGTTTCCAGTAAGCCTGCTACCAGAAAGACATATGCTTCCAAATGGAAAAGGTTTTCCTTGTGGTGTGCTCCTAAGCAGCTCAGTCCTTTACAGGCAGATCTGCCTATACTCCTGGAATTCTTGGTTCATTTGCAGGCCTTGGGTCTCAATCCCTCAACCCTTAAAGTGCTGCTGGCAACAATTTTGGCCTATATTTGAGCAGGTAATGAGAAAACTGTGGCCTCACACCCCATTTTCAAGAAATTTTTCAAGGGTCTACTGCATCTACCAGTACATACAGTATTGTTGCTGCATTACCTGTAAACTTGTGTACTTTGTTTGTGCTCTGTTACCGCATGTGCTGCGTCACATGCATCCCTATGTATTTTTTTCAAACTGTTCTCTCCCGGGTCGTGCCTGAAAATAGGCATTTTCCTGCCTAGTGTACCCACCCAGTTACCAAAAGCAAATAAATAAATACATCTGTATCCCCCTATCAGGGAACCAGTCCCTCCATGGGATTTGAATCTGTGCATAGCCAAGCTCATGGAGCCTCCCTTTGAGCCCATGGCCACTGCAGATCTAAAGTATGTTACCTGGAAGTCAGTTTTCTTGGTGGCCATAACCTCTGCCAGGAGGATGTGTGAGCTGCAGGCTCTCTGCACAGACCCTAACTACATTATCTTCCACAGGGACAAGGTAGTCCTGAGGATTAACAGAAAATTCCTTCCTAAGGTGGTGTCCGAGTTTCCTTTAAATCAATCCATCACTCTTCCGGTGTTCTTCACAACAAAGTCGAGCTCTGGTGAGCAGAGGCTCCACAACTTGGAGGTTAACAGGACACTTGGTTACTATCTGGACCGCACTAAGGACCTTAAGTCTTCCCACTCACAGCTGTTCCTCACATATGGTGAAGTGGGAAAGGGCAGGCCAGGCCAGCCTCTTAAGAGGACTATTGCTCACTGGATAGTCTCCTGCATCCAGTTCTGCTACGATAAAGCTGGCAAGCAGCCTGGTTATGTGATGCAGATCACCGCGTAGCAGCTCGTCTATCCAGCTCCAACCACTCATCTCTAAACTAATAATTTACGACCTCTACTAACTCTAAACTTGCAAAATCTTTTTTCCACGGACTGCTGAGAGTCCAGGCTTAAAGATTAAACCGAACAGCGGGGGTGTGGAGGCAGAAATCAGAGCGGCGCCACCCAAGCACACGCCACCGTCAACACCAGAAAAGTCTGTTAAAAAAGCCGAGGCCCAGACCTCTGCAGGTGGACGCACCACTATTACCACCACCCCGGAGCCCAATCTTTTAACAGTGGAGAGGTTTCTGGCCGAGTTTCAACCCTTCCGAGAAGAACTGCACTCACTTGCATCAGAGTTCAAATCTATGGTTGTGTCATTAGAAGATATCTCAAAAAGGACTGGAGACAATGAAGCTCACCTGGTCTCCCTAGAAAAGAAGGCTGAAAAAGTGGAGTCGGAGATGGCAGTGTCCTGTCAGCGGTTGGCCTGGCTTGAAGCCAAAATAGAAGATCTAGAAGGGTGCAGCCGGAGAAACAGTGCAGTAATAATAGGATTCCTGGAAAAAGAGGAAGGACCCGACACCATAGGGTTCATACAAAAACTAATTATTTAACTAGCCGGGCCTTCCCCATACGAGCCTAACTCCATTATCGAAAGAGCTCATTGAGCCTTAAGGCCCATGCCACCACCAGGGGTATCCCCCATCCTCTAATTTTCCGATTCTTAAATTTGTTGGAGTGCCAAAATTTTCTTGCCAAAGTAAGAGAGCTACAAGAGATAAAATGGGAAGGCATTAAGCTACGGGTAGCCCAGGACTTACCACCAACAGTCCGGCAGCAGAGAGCTAAGTGCCACCCCATTGTCTCAAAGCTGATAGCGGCTGGCATTAAATTCCAAATGGGCTATCCAGCCCGACTGCAAGTACAGATATCTGGCTCCTGGACCACTTTTGAAGAGGTGGAAACGGTGGTAACTGAGCTTAAAAAAAAGTCATGCCCAACATTTTTAAAGATCACGGAATAATCGTGGGGCACTGGGTAAACCAAGCTGTGGTGCTTCTTAAACGCTTATACAAGAAGGACATGCACTCAATTAAGTTTATCTTACTGTATGAAGAAATCTTTTTGTTGTTTAAACTGTACTCTCAGAGCTACCAGAGCGAGCCCCCCCAACCCCCCGACAAGGTTACATGGATCTTTACGCCGGCTGCAATATGCAGGAGGTACAATTTAATAATTCAACAGTTCCTCTTCAGCAGCGGCCCAGAGAACTGGAATCTAGCTGACAAACAGTAAGTAATATGTCATCAGAGTCTTGGTGCAGGAACATGTGTGGCAGGTTATTTTTTGCAATGTGACCTAAGAACATTTTGCGGGTGCTGGGCCCACCAGTCCGAGGCGTCAGTGACACCATGACAGAGGCACTGGGGGGTAGGTTGGAACAGAGTAATGCATTCCTCAGCGTTTTGTTCTGGGAAGGCTACCAAAGGAAGTCTATACTGTATGGCTAAATGGACCCAATTCTGATTTGAAGCTTTTCTACTGCAGTCGGGTTATTCTGTGTTGGACTGTAAGTTAACTTCATCTGCTGTTATAGAAGAAATCGGGATATGGAGCGCTTTATATAAAGGGACTGAATTTTGTTTTTCATCATTAGGATTCAAGCCCCTGCTACTTACTTATTTGTTAACTCATATTTTTGCTCGATGGGGGGTTCAGACTTGGACTTTAATTTTAAGGAGGGCGAGACATCCACTGGGGCTATCAGATGGGGCTCATCAATACGGAGCTAAATGATGTCCATAATCTAAGGCCTCTTGCTGTTATTGTTATTTTCAATTTGATATTTTAATTTTATGTTTACTTTCCTGGCCGTGTAAGATCTCTTATTTTATAATATTGTTCTTGTTGATTTATACTAGTGATCTTCCAGGAAGTTTCACAAGAATATAGATAAGGTGGTCAGCTTCTGGACTACTTGTGTCGGAGGGACTGGGGGCTACCTCTGGGTGGAGGAATAATCATATGTATTATTTTGAGTGGCTGGGGGGCTAGATGACAAGCGGAAGGACTGTTCATCATGGCCAAAGAAATTAAGTTGGTGGGGTGGGGAGGGAGGGGACTGTTGTTTGGGGACTGCATTTGATGTTCTTTTTTGTTAAAAAGAGGGATACAAATTGTTGGGATTTATCATGTTCACACATCTTTGCTACAGTTTTTACGCAGGGGTGGGGCTTGGAGGATGTGGGGAGGGCATGGCATAAGAGGGGTCTTAGATATTTCAATGGCGGTGTGTTATGCTACGAGGAATGTTTGCCAGTTCTACCAGACTGTTCAGGAGGTTAAGGGATGGCTGGTAACTTAAACATTATTACATGGAATGTTCGAGGAGAGCCGGCAATAAAAGTAAGAGATTTCAGATACTCCGGCACATACAGCATGTCAGGGGAGATATCTCCTTCTTGCAGGAAATGCACCTTTTAGAAAGTGAACCTACACTTTTCAGGAGGTAATATATTGGTCAGGTCTATGCAGCGGGGTACAATATGCAAAGCAGAGGAGTTGCTATACTGTTGGCGAAGAAAATACCCTTCGTATGTTTGCAATGTATTAGAGACCCACAAAGTCGGTACATTTTTCTAAGGGGTTCCCTGGATAGGGTCGAAGTAGTTTTGGGATCTATTTATGGCCCCAGTGTGGATACCCCCTCCTTTTTTATGGAGCTGGCTTCCACATTGCTGCCATTCCTATCTCTTCCCATTTTTATGGGGGGGGGATTGGAATCTGCCTTTTACCCCGGATTTGGATCGGTCCAATAGGAAGCAATGGGGCCTCTCGCTGGTTCAAATATCCCTCCGTGATCTCACCGACCAGTTGGGCCTATGTTACCCTCAGAGGATTCTCCATCCGGACTTAAAGGAATACACATTTAAATCACCGGTCCATGGTACATCTTCTCGCATTGATTATTTTTTGATTAGCCAGAATCTTCTGAAGGGTCTGATAGACAGTGGGATAGATCCTGGTGTCATTTCTGACCACTCCCTTGTAAGATCCAGAGTTTCATCTTCCCCCATTGCAACAAATAGAAACTATATGGAAACTGAATAACCGATTATTAAAAGATGAAGAGACGGTCAAATGGGTCTCTCTGTACATTGATCAGTTCACTACGTCCAATATGGACTCAAATGGCAGACCAGACTTGAAATGGGGAGCTTTGAAATGCTATATCAGGGGGGAGCTCATTCGTATAGTTTCTACCAGAAAGTGCAAGAGGGAGAAAAAGGCCCTGGACCTTCTTTTCCAGATTAGGGACTTGGAGGCACATATTTCATTAATTCCATGGATGCAGTTCACCAGGAGTTTATGTGAACTCGTAGTCAGTATAGTGATCTTCTGCGGGAAAAGGCAGAATTCACTATTCTGAAAACTCGAGCAACATATATTGATCAGGGGGAAAAAGGCAAGACAACTTCTGGCCATGAGAGTTAAACAGCAAGAAGCATCGAGGATCATTAACGTCATGTGCTGCTCAACAGATGGGACTCTTAAACAGCCCCCAAGGACATAGCCATGGAGTTTGAAAAGTTCTACCGGGAGCTCTGCAGCTCAGTGCCCAACTCCCCCTCAATACAGGGAGTCGATGAGTATCTCTCAGACATCTCACTCCTCGTTCTATCAGAAATCCAGAAGAACTCCCTAGTCACCCCAATTACTATAGCTAATATAAAGGGGTAATCTGGGCTTTGCCATTAGACAATTCCCCTGATCCGGATGGATTTTCACCCAATTTTTACAAGCTATTTATAGAAGAATTGGCACCGTGGCTGCAAAGATTGTTCAACCATATCCTTACCTCAGACGCTCTGAATAACAGGCTATTTGAAGCATTAATAGTGTTGCTTCACAAACCAGGGTGTGAAGTGGAAAAGGTCTCAAGCTATAGGCCAATTTGGCTTTTGAATTATGATATTAACATTTTAGCGAAGTTGCTAGCCAACAGGGTTGGAAACGTCTTATCATATCTCATAGATCCAGAACAGGTGGGCTTCATTACCGGCTGATCCTTTGTGGATCACCTACGCAAGATAAGTCACCTCTTCTCCATGTCCAGGGACTCAGGCCTTCTAGCAGTGCTTTTGTCCCTGGACGCAGAGAAGGCATTTGACCGGGTTGACTGGCAATTTCTGTTTAGATCGCTACACAGTTTTGGGTTTCCCCTACAGTTTATTCATTGGATCGGTGCTTTATATCATACCCTGAGTGCGCACATTTACTGTAATGGTGTGATCCAGAGATTAAGGGAGTTAAGGTGGGTGCCCATGAATTAAAATTGTCGGCATATGCAGACGATATTTTGTTACACTTAACACACCCCAAGACATCTGTACCAGCAGCACTAACAACTATCATGGAATACAGCACCCTTTCAAACTACAAGATTAATTTAGAGAAAACAACGGTTTTCCCATTAAACTCAAGGGTGATTAAGGGCCTAGTTACAAATTTGGGGCTAACCTGGGCACCAACAAGCATTCAATATCTAGGTATAAGCCTGGCAAGGATTGAAAAGAGCTTTAAAAGACAAAACCTAGATGACCTATGTCATGTTGTACAACTGGACCTAACCCGGTGGAGGGCTTTACCACTCTCCCTTTGGGCCCTCATAAGTTTAATTAAAATGAATATACTTCTGTGTATTTTCTGCCCCATTAACCTGCTGAACCTATGACTCCCACTGTCGTGGTTTAAGAAACTACATGCTATTATTTCTGACTTCATTTGGGTGAACAAACCCTCGAGAAAAGCATACCACAAGTTGGCAGCCCCCAAAACTTGTGGTGGTCTTCAACTACCCCATTTTGGCTTATATTACTGGGCCAGCCATGCCAGCAAATACCTAAGGTGGCTAACACCGGTGGAAGATTTGCATGCCCTGCCTTACAATCCGATCTGGCTTACCATTGAAAAGGAGAGTATTGCTTCCATAGGCCTGCTTCCTAGAGCTTTTATGCACAGAAGTCCTAGAGATATCCCTAGCAATTTGCATAACTCCCCAGTAGAGACTTCAGTCAGGGTCCACTCTCAGTTATGCTCTTTCTTGGCATACAAAAATAACAGAGACCCCAATCAACTACTGTTAGGTAATCCCAAATTCAAAATAGGAGGAGAGCCTATCTAGGTTTCTTGGTTGCCACAATTGGCCATGGTAAATATAGGGGACCTGATTCGGGATGGGGTCTGTCTCGATTCTGAAGGAATTATTAGGTCTTACAATTTAAGGAGGAAGGACATTTTTAAAGTAATACAGCTCTGTCACCTGTTAATTCAGAACTTAGAATATGCTACGGAAAATAGTGATGGGTCAGGTTCATGCAATCACTCAGTGAGCTAGCAGCCTTGCAACATGCTGTGTCTAAGATTTGTCTAATTCTTTTTGACAGGGCATACCCTCAGTTAGAGGGGGTCTCAGGTTACTGGCACTCAGTATTGTCGCATTCAAGATTTGACTGGAGTAGAAGTTGGCGGAACTGTCACACTTGTATAACTCAAGACAGGCTACGACTTATGCAATTCCAGATCCTCAACAACATGTATTTTACTCCAGTGAAACTTCACAAAATAGGCAAAATCTTCACCCCCACTTGCCTAAGATGTTTCCAGGCCAAAGGTAATCTTCTGCATGTATTCTGGGGGTGCCCGAAGGTGGCCCCTCTATGGTCACTAATACGACAGAGAAATGATCCACTCCTAGGCATTAATGATTACTTTTCTCCAGAGGTCTGTCTGGTGGGGGACTATGATGGCATCGGGGTTCAAGAACACAGATACTTTATGGCCTGATTTCTGTCTCGGTCAAAAAATTGGTTCTACTCCACTGGAAAGGCACTCAACGTTATAAGTTACACTGAGTGGATGCAGGAACTTCTCTTAGTCTAAATGCCGAGAGGCTCATTGCGAGTTTGCGTCATCGTCTCACAAGATTTAACAGTATATGGGGCAAACTGCAAGCACTGTACTCTCTATAGTCTGGTCATCTTATCCCCGTTACACGGGGGGCAAGTGCCTGTTTTAGTTCCCGCTCTGATGCCATGGGGTGGATTTGAGGGGGGGTAGAGGGTTTAGTATGCTTACTGTTGGTCTGTTTTTTGTTAATGTTTGTTTCTTTGTTATGAAACTAAAAAAATATGTTCAATTTAAAAAAAAAAAAAGCTGGCAAGCAGCCACTTCAAAGCCTTAGGGCAGATTCCACTTGTGGCACTGCTGCCTCAGTGGTAGCCACAATGGATATTCCCTTGTTATAAATTTCTAAAACAACTTCCAGGAAAACAGTTCACACCTTTACAAAACACTATTGCCTGGATATGCAGTCCAGAAGAGATACCAGGTTTGGCACTGCTGACTTGCAGAACCTTTTTCCTAAATAGGTTCTGTACCCAGCCTCCCAGGGTATTGCTTTGTAGTCTGCATTAGTTAAAGAGCTGGTGACACATTCAGGAGAATGTTAGCAAAACTTAATATTTAGACACAGTCCAGCTTGTGTTTCCCATTAGTGCTATATTCCTCCTCCCCATTATTTATTATTGAAGTCATCTGTATGAAAACAGGATCTTTGCTCCTGAAGTGTTTGTCTATTCCTGCTGCTTTCTTCCTACCTGAAGTCACAGAATACTGCTTATGATGTCACTGTTACTCCCATGGCAACAGATTGCGATGTCACAGCAGAGGATTATGACTTGAAGTAGGGAGTAAGCTATAGAGGCAGATGGACTCTTGAGAAACTCTGAGTGATAAAAATCACATATTATATCAGCTTAATCTGGTTCAATTTCAGTTGGTTACCATCTGTATCCCCCCAGTCGCCCCTGAAAAAGGGACATCTAGTCTCAGTGGGCCTACCGGGTCAACAAAATTCAATAAATAAATAAATATTCATGCACATTTCCTTAGTAATAAATAATGGGGAGGAGAAGTATATAAAATACAAATGGAATGCAGGCAGAATTGTACCTAATTATTATGCTTTTTAAAGTTTCTTTGAGGCATCAGTAGCTTTTTAAGCACAGTGAGGGATTCCTGAGGTTTGAAGAAATAATTACTTACCATAGTAATATTGTTTCTTCAAGGGGATCTCTCAGAATGCTTACATCTCCCACCCTACCTCCCCTTCCCGAACCTGAAAAAGGTTCTACAAGAATCAGTGTTTTTTGTTAATATTTACTGCTTGAGCATTTTTTGTTGTTCATCCACAATCAGTTTGCTCTAGTTTTGTGTTAATTTGCCATAACCTGGCCTGAGAGGCCAGTCTTTTTTGTTGATTGTTGGTATTTATTCTTTTACCTATACAGTATAGGGTAGGATAGTAGAGTAGTAGCTATTGCCGTCTAGGCTTTTGAAATAGATCTGCTGTTGAGCAGCAGAGTGCAGCGCCAGCACGAGGACAGAGTTTGAATAGCATTCCACGTTCTGTTATTTACATAAATTTTACACGCTGTGGGGCAGTAAGACCTGGCAGGCTTCTGTATTAGTTAAGCATAGTAAGGGATGGGATCCCCTGGAAGAAATAATATTACTATGGTAAGTATTTTTTCTTTCTTTCAGTCATTCCCAATTCATAAGTTTCAGTCTTCACTAGATTTTCTACTGTATTATGACCTCAGCTTTCAGAGTCCAGGCTTTCTGCCAACCTGCCTATTTTGCTAATAAATTAAGGGTGAGAAGTATAAATGTGTTCTTCGTGGTCTGCCTCTTGGCTTAGTGTCTGAAATAAGTTTGTTTTTAAATACATAATATAGAATAGCTCAGTAAAACTTGTGCATCATCTTTATGAGGCGCATGGTGCCCTGGAACTTAGAATCTTTTTTCAGAGATGCTATGTCTTTCACAGTACTGATCTTGAGCCTCCCTGCATTCCAAAGGTAGATATTTAGTTTCCACTGATGAGAGTGGTCGCCCCGATGGTGCTTCAAGCTAATTTGACAGCTAATTCCTAAAGATTTGTAGTTTTATAGTCTTTTTTATGTTAAATATTTTATTTATTAATGATGTCAGAATTACAGTCCTTTGAGTCAGTGACTCTTTTACAAAGGCTCCTTGTCAAGGTAAGACACAGGTACAATAAATAGTCAAAATGAAACAACACAGTTACAGCAATTTACAAGGGTAGTGCAAATACAATGATACAGTAGTGCAGTTCCTGTACAATCAGTGTTTGAGAGGACGAAGGCTGAACAGAAGTCCATTGTCAAAGGTAGATCGATATCAAGCAATGAGGTGGTCAGGTGGCAGAAGCTAAGGGCAATTACAGCTGCAGAAGGTGCGGAGGTGACTCTGGAGTGAGGATTTGAATAGCCCAACTCTGTTCTCATTGGAGATGGAGGCAGGGGAGGGAGTCTATCAGTGCAGGGGCTCTGTAGACGAAGGACCTCTGGGCCAGGGCAGTCCCGACTCTAGGCACATGCAACAATGCTTTAGTGGAGCTATGGGTGGAGGGTACATCGGGGGCAGGCTGGGTCAATGCTGATAGTCCAGGTGGGGCCAGACCAACCATAATTTTTTTGGCGAAGAGGCAGGACTGGTACTGGAGTCTTTCTTCAAAGTCGAGCAGGTTTGATAGGATGTAAAGAGTGCATGTGTGGGTGAGCCTATCACAGCCTGTAAGGGGGAGGCATGCTTTACTGAGGGAGATTTTAACGCTATGGAGGGCTGTGTTGGTGGCTGAACCATAGACATTGAGTCCATAATCTATGAGGGAGAGGACTGAGGAGGTAATAGTGAGCCTAAGGGCTACCGGGGGGGAGGCAGTCCCTGTGTCGGTAGAGCAAGCCATTATGTAGGTTGACTGAGGAGCAAAGGCGGTGGATGTGGTCTTGGAAGGATAGCGATGGGTCAAAAATTATGCCAAGGTATTTGAGACTGTGAACCTGTTTGATGGAGTGGAGACCATTGGACATAATTCGTAGCTGGGAGTCACGGGACTTACTCTGGTTGTGGGTGAAGAGCATGGACTTCATCTTTTTATGGTTGAGAACGAGCCTGCGGTCGATGAACCATGATTCTGCCAGGCTGAAGGATTTTTGAAGGATGCCTTGTAGTGTGTGTGGGTCGGGCTGGGAGGAGAAGAATACCACGTCATCGGCGTAAAGGAGGATTCGCTCAGAGCAGGCAGAGGGGAAGGTTTTGAGGTAGAGACTGAACAGAAGAGAACCCAGGATTGATCCTTGAGGTATGCCAGAGAAAACAGAGCGGCAGCAAGAGATGGTGTTATTTATTTTGACACATTGAGAGCGGGAGAAGAGGTAGCTTGTGAACCAGGTGATGACACCCTGGGAGAGGCCTAGATGGACAAGGGTGGACAGGAGGAGAGGGTGGCAAACTGTGTCGTCGAAGGCCTTTGACAGGTCTTTGAAGACTGCCCCCGCCAGGTACCCCCTGTCAAGGGCAGAGTGTAGATAGCTAGAGAATTCCAGGAGGGCTGTGGTAGTACTATGGCCTGGGCAGAATCCATGCTGTTCTATGCAGTGGAGGTTGTGGGAGGTGAGGTATTCAGAGAGCTGGTCCGCAACTATTTTTTCTAAGGCTTTTGAGAAAGGGAGAAGGATTTAGATTGGATGATAGTTCCCTGGGATGGTGCAGTCCCTGCTCTTGTGTATGGGGGTGATGACTGCAACCTTCCAAGAGGAGGGGAACTGGCCAAGGCAGAGGGAATGGTTAAGGAGGTTAGTGAGGGGGGGGAGAGCAGCATATCCAAAACCTGGCAGAGCAGTTTAAGATCAAGCAAATTGTTACCGTGGCTGGGGCCATTAAGGACTTTCAGGAGGTAGGGTTTAGCCTCCTGTGCTGAGAGTGTATGGAAGTAGAAGGGGGGGACGCGTGAGGGAGGTGTGTGGGGAGGTGGGAGCGGGGTCAAAGAAGTTGGAGGGAGTACTGAGCTAAGGTCAGAGAAGGTAGAGTTGAGGGTATCGGCATGCACTGAGGATCAGAGGAGATGGTGCCATTGATATTGAGCTGGGACGGGGGTGGGGACCGGGATTTCACATTGAGTTCCTTAATATTGTCCCAAATCTTGTGGGCAGTGCCCCAGGAGGAGGTAAGGGCGGACTTGTAGTAGCTAGCTTTCGCCTTACTGACGGCCCAGGTGCATTTATTACTGGCCTTCCGATAGAGTTGCCCATCAAAGGGCTTGCCATAGTCGATGGCTCTGTGCCAGAGATTGTCCTGCTGACACATTTGGTTTAGTAGGGATTGAGAGATCCAGTGGGTGTTGGTGTTTTTGACTGTGTGTTTGGTGAGGGAAGGAAATAAGTCACAGGCTACATTAAAGGAGCGGATGAAGTTGGTCAAAGCTGTGACCATATTAGGTGCATGGTTAATTGGGGATCAGTCCCAGTGAGCAAGGTAGGTTTTTAGTTGTTCTAGTTTACCCGGTTTAAGGCGACATCGGAGGGAGGTTTTGGAAGGTGGCTTTTGGGCTGATCCGGACCAGGAGCAGATTACAGAGGAGTGATCACTAAGGGCATTGGGAAGGACAGTGGTGTCAGATATTTTGTGGGGGCAGTTGGATAGGATGATGTCCAGGAGAGAGGTGGAGCCATTTGAGGGGTTAATTCAGGTGGGGTGGGTGACTAGTTGGGTGAGATTCAGGGCAGTGACAGCATCCTTTGGCTAGGAGGCAGAGCTAGAGAGCCAGTTAATATTGAGATCCCCCAGCATGACTTGTTCAGCTTTAGGGGGGAGTTGGGAGAGGTGGCCAAGCAGTGATTGGAGGGCAAGTTTCTGGTTGCGAGCGGAATGTAAGCCACGATGATGAATAAAGGTGCACTGGAGGAACCGGGGAGGACTTTGATAATAAGGGCTTGGGCACTATGGGCAAGTTGAGGGGTAGGGAGAGCATGAGCATGGAGGGAGTCAGTGAGGTATATGGTGCGACTCCCCCCCCCCCCATTTCCCAACCCTGTCTTCTCGAAACAGGGTAAACCCAGGGAGGGCGACAAAGTGGTCGGGGTGGATTTTGAGAGCCATGTCTCGACAATGGCCAGGATGTCAGGTTGGTGTTGGGCGATCCAACCCTGGAGCCCATCCAGTTTTTTTACGAGGCTGCAAATGTTCATAGTGACAATATGAAGCCTAGGTGAGGGGGGTATATGTAGGGGGCAGGCCAAGGGGGGACCCAGGTTGGAGTGTGTGTTACCTGACATTAGGAGGAAAAGAGAAATCATTCTAAGGAGCGCAGGTGGGGCCTGCGGCAGGGTGAGGCAGAGGCAAAGGTGCAAGAGCATTCCGGAGGGTGGACAGGGATGGAAAGAGAGTGAATGGTGGGGAAAAACCAGGAAAAGGGGAGGCAGGGGGAGTCAAGGGAGAGGGGAGGTGGGAGGAGCGGATGAAGCGGTGGGGTGGAAGAGGTGGGGGCCAGGGGTGGGTGAGAGTAGAGGAGAGGTGAAGCTAGAGGGAAGAAACTAGTGGGATGAGGGCATGGTGGGCAGAGAGTGAGGATGAGGGGTAGGTGGGGACAGGGGGGATGGGGGAATAGCAAATAAGGAGAAGAAGTACCAAGTGGACCAGGGCAGCTTGCTGCTGGGCAATGCATGGAAAGGACATTGCAGAGTAGCTAGACAGCAGAGCAGGATGAGCTATAAGGGAAAGATAAAGGCACCAAAAAATGAGGCAGTCAGGATGGTCCAGCAGTAGGGTCCCGGACTGCAGTGGCAATGGTACGAGGTTCGAATCCAGGGGGAATATAGAGTAAAAGGGGTGCAAATGTGGGAGGAATGGAGCTGGCGAGCAGGGTAAGAGGGCTACAGAGGGGGTAACATAGGTGGAAGAGGAGTGTACAGTAGCAACTCCTAGTGGTCAAAGAGAGAAGTGAGAACTAAAGGGGGTGGGGAGGAGGAGGGCTGAAATGAAGTGAGCAGTGGGAGATGGTCAGCAAGGAGTGTGGGAGAAGGGCTAGCTGCTACCATCTAGTGGTGACTTGCAATAACCTGGGAAGAGAGAATTGAGCACTTAGAGAATAACAGGAGGTGATCACGTGACTAGAGGTGGTCCTTAAATTAAGGGATGCCCCTGGGTGGAAGGGTGGCTGGGGCAGGCAGGTCAGTTGATGTGCAGCATTGACAGGCTAACACCCCTCAAGCAGGCTGTGCAGGGAAACAGCTTCCATTACCTCTAGAGGGGCCTTTGGTCCACGCTTCCCCGATTGTTTGCCTTCTCTTCCAAATTGTGTTTTTTGAGCCAAAAAGGGGATTTTTGGCAGTTATATAGTTCTTGAATAGTTCTTGGAACCGTGACCTAAACTGCAAACAATTTTAGAGCACATCAGAATTTTTTTTCTACTCACATTTACTGTGGTTGAGAGTTATGAAACTGATCATTTCACAGTGACTGGTTAACAATAAAGTGCTTCTGCCTATTTTTTTACAGCACTTTCAAATTGTTTTTGACTCACAATGACTGTGGTTGAGTGAACTAATACTGGTCAGCTCACGACTGTGATCAACATGAAAACACTGTCTCTCAATGGCTGAGGTCAGGGATTTTGCTGTGGTGCCATTTTCATCTCTCATATCTGAGTCAGAATTAAAGCAAAATGCCATCCAGGTAGTGCAGTGTTGGTGCTACCACTCACTACACCAGCAACGTGGGTTCGGGAGTGAGCTCAAGTCATCTGGGGCTGGTTGTGGGAGAGAGGATGGAGCATCCTGAGGACTGTGCTCCTCCCGTAAGGTCAGAAATGATGTGGGAAGGGAAATGCCTGCAGCAATGCATCTGACAGATAGATACATAGATACATGGACAGTGTCGGCAGATAAGGGCCTATGGCCCACCCAGTCTGCCCATTTGAGCTTGTAAGTTCAGTTTATGTTTTCCTAGAAGTCTGTTGCCCCTTACCCCTGACCTCCAGAATTCCTTTATGTCTATCCCATGCATTCTTAAATCCCGTGATTGTTTCAGCCCCCACCACTTCCTCTGGCAGGGTGTTCCACTTGTCCACCACCTGCTCTGTGAAGAAATTCTTCCTCACGCTTCCTTTGAATCGCCCTTCCTCCAACTTCATCCCATGCTCTCTAGTCCTGGAACATCTTTTTCGCTTAAAATAGTGTATTCCTGCACCTTGTTCCTCCCTGTAAGATACTTGTATGTCTCTATCATATCCCCTCTCTCCCTCCTCTCCTCCAGGGAGTACATGTTCAGTTCCTTCAATCTGTCCTCATAGGACTTGGAATGCAGTCCATGCACCATCTTTGTTGCCTTCCTCTGAACCTTCTCTACCCTATGTCCTTATGTAGGTAAGGTCTCCAGAACTGTACACTGTACTCCAGGTGGGGCCTCACTAGCGTCTTGTATAGTGGAATTATGACCTCCCTTTTCCTGCTGGTGATGCCCCTGCCTATGTATCCCAGCATCCTATTTGCTTTACCTGCTGCCTTGTCACACTGTTTCCCTACCTTGAGGTCATCAGATTTGATAACCCCAAGATCCCTTTCCTGCTTAGTGCATGCTATATCCTCACCCCCCCAACTGATATATTGTGCCAGGGTTTTTGTGCCCCATATGCATTATCTTGCACTTCTTTGCATTGAATTTCAACTGCCAAATACACATGGCAGAACCTGTTTTTTGTGTGAGTCAGATGGCACCAGCAAAGGGTAGTGGTGCCAGCTGTCGCGGCTGAGTCATTGCATGCCAGACTTCTCAAGAGACACAAATGAAGAAAAACTGCTCGGCTGTGTCAACATGAGGGATGGTCTCCTGCAGGCCCAGTACCACCGACCAGGCACTTCAGAAAGTGCATCCTGCTCTGGAGGGGCTTAACCAGCCTATCCAGCTCCTCCTCCATAAGGGGTACATCATGAGGAAACTATCAGGGTAAGTCCTGGTGATGGTGAGTGACTGGGCTAAGGCGGCTGTCCAGAGAAAATGCCAGCTGTGGGAAATGAATGATTTAAAAAAAATATATAAAGCAAACGCCTAAAAAACAAACTAGACCCATAGGTTTCAGTGCTGCCCAAAGTGTGGTCACTGTTTGTCTAAAGCAAGTAGGCATACAGCATGCTAAAAGTGTTTGGGACCAGATCATAACTGGCTGAACTGTGATCTGTCCAAAGTATGTTGACCTAAGACACAGAAAGGAGTCAAGCAAAAAGGCAGTCTTTATACGAACATACGAAGAAGCCAGCAGAAGAAGGCCATTTGGTCTATCAAGTCTGCTCGTATTGCAAGGTCCATATCTTGAGCTAATGTCCCTGTCCTCCCTCCCCACTCTTCCCATCCTCCCTACCCATGATCCTTACCATCTCCCTATGCCTATCCCATCCTCTCTTAAAGCTGTCCACTGTCTTCAACGAGATTACCTCTTCCAGCAGCACATTCCAAGTGTCCACAACCCTCTCTGTAAAGAAGTGCTTCCTGACCTCCTTCCTAAACCTCCCACCCTCCAGCTGAAGACTGTGCCCCCTTGTGTTATGGTAGCCACTCAGCTTAAAGAGACTCTCCTTATCAACCTTATTTATCCCTTTCAAGTACTTGAACGTCCCAATCATGTCCCCTTTCTCTCTCCTGTCTTCCAGGGAGTACATGTTCAGTGCTCTCAACCTCTCCTCGTATGCCTTACTCTGCTGACTGGCTATCATCTTTGTAGCTCTCCTCTGGACCTTCTCCAGCAGGTTAATGTCCTTTTTGAGGTGTGGGCAGCAGTACTGAACCCCATACTCTAGATGCGGCCTTACCAGTGACCTGTACAAAGGCAGTATAACCGCCTCTCTCCTACTACTGATCTCCTTAGATATGCATCCCCCCAGCATCTTGTTTGTCTTTGCTGCTGCTTTCTTGCAATGTGTGGAGTGTTTCAGGTCACTAGTGATCATCACTCCCAGGTCCTTCTCCTCCTCTGATGCAGATACTCAGACTACACCCAGGTAGTACTCTGTCCTAGGATTCCTGGCTCCAGTATGCATAACATTGCATTTCTTGGCATTGAAACCAAGCTGCCAGATTCTGGACCACCTCCCTAGCTTTTCCAGATCTTCCCGTAGGTCCTGTATCCCTTCAGCTGTGTCCACTCTCCCACAGAACTTGGTGTCATCCGTAAATAGGCACATTTTGCCCTTAATGCCATCTCCAGTGTCATTGATGAAGTCATTGAACAACACCAGCCCCAGCAGTGAACCCTGCAGCACCCTACTGGTTACCTCTCTGGTGCCAGATAACTCCCCACAACCACCTTCTGGGTTCTGTCTCTCAGCCAGTTTTCCACCCATCTGGCCATCTTTTCCCCAATCCCGAGCTCCACCAACTTCCTGATCAACCTTTTGTGGGCTCCAACCTCTCTGTCTAGCACCAAAGAGCTTTCCTTTACTAAAAAGGTTAAGACTATCTCTAATAACTATGGAAGCACCATGGCTCACAGAAGGCTAAATTGCCATGTAGCACTTTCACAGCCGGTATAAAAAATAGCAGGGACTTAAATGCATACAGCAGGTTTCACCTAAGAGTAAAACATGATCCATTAGCTCTCAGGCGCATCACAAATCACAGGTGGCAGTTCTTAGCTGAACCAAGAGTTTTTATTTAGTAATGAGAATACCCCAAAAAGACTGGATACAGGCTTGCTAGAGTGCAGCAAATATTGTCAATCCATAAATCAAATGCACTTCAAATTTTGCAGGTTGCTTCTGCAGTGGAGCTGGACCACAAATGCAAGTCTCAAATGGGCATGCGCCAACAAGTGAGTATACACCAGCTGATGTTTTGGCACATCACAGCCGTGCCTACATCAAAGTTCCTGCAGTCAAGCTACATTAAGGACCCAATACACATATTTTGAAGCGTGTTTAATCTCTGGGTTCCCATTGTTTGGTGCATTCTAACAACTTTTTCAGATATATCTATCACGGAATAAAAATCCTGGTTAAGGTGCAAACTGCCACCAGTGATTTGTGATATGATTGAGTGCTAATAGACTGGGTTTTGCCATGGGTGAAACTGTTATTCAAAACTATGTAATAATGTCAGCTGAAAAAGCTTCCTCTAAAGACTAGCCTAAAATAGAGTTTGCAAAGAAACCTAAAAAATCCTTGGCTGAGGAATGCTCAGATGAAAAAAAGAAAAGCACCTGAGAAGAGGTAGGCAGAAGAGTCCTTTTCTCACGCTAGACTTAAAAAGGCAAGGAAAGAAAAACATTTGGAGCCTGACAAAGAAAAAAATAAATGAGTCATTCATCGAACCTGCTTGCAGTAATCACACCCTTTCATGGAGAAATTCAAACAAATGCGGCAGTTCGTCCAGACCACGAAAGAAGCATCCAACATTACTCCCTCAGTTGCCTCTAGTGTCATAGAGGAGGAATGCTACTTTTTTTTCCATTGAGATTTTTCCCCCAGCCACATCTGTAGATCATAGATACACAGATACATGGACACTGTTGGCAGATAAGAGCCTGTGGCCCACCCAGTCTGCCCATTTGAGCTTGTAAGTTCCCTTTACGTTTTTCTAGAAGTCTGTTGCCCCTTATCCCTGACCTCCAGAATTCCCTTGTGTCTATCCCATGCATTCTTAAATCCTGTGATTGTGTTGTGTACTCTGGTCTTGGGGATGTATACCCTGTTTGGGCCTGTGTCTTCTGGCCTAACCAGCCCACCAGCTACCCAAATAACTGTCCAGGGGGAGCCCCCCCCCCGAGGTAGTCCACCATGTGGACTAGGGTCTAGTTCCTTCAGGCACTAGGACCCAGCAGAGCCAAGAGCCTGGATCGTCATTCAGATGACCATAGGTTTTTCCTCCTTTGTCTGGTTCCTCCTACATTCTCCTGTCAACCTTGCGTACATGCAGCACGTCCTTGTGAAGGAGTGCTGTCACCACAGCGTAGGGGTCGCTGCAGCTCTGGAGCTCACTGTCAACCCTTCGTGGTTGAAGCACGCTGCCATGCGGCAGCTCCTTAGTCTGGCCTGCCTCCTGATGCGACTGAGCCATTGGGGCAGCTAGGAACAGATGATCAGGAAATATGTTCACCTCTGGGTAATTTACTCTTCATATTCTGCCTTTCTTAGAGGCATGGCAGCTATGATTGATATCCCCACCATGCAAACTAATTCTAACATTGGGAGTCCGATTTCTTAAGCATGTTTTGAAATATAGGCACAAGACAGTGGTTTAAAGGATGAATTGGTACAGAATATAACAAGCATTTGTCAATGCCAAACGTTGGTTGCTTTTTAAACAATCTGATATCACTCCTTTAATCATTTTTCCGGAAACTCCGTCTTTACCTCCCGGCTCTGTGTATAGCAGTATCTATGGATTAAGCACAAAAAAACGCTCTTCTGAGTGCAATAACTTTGGGGTCATCCAGATCAAACAACAATATAAACCCCAACCCTTAGGCAGCATTTGCCTACCTTGTTGTGAATGAGAAAGAACTTATCAGCACCGTACAGTGCTCTCTTCTTTCCAGCCATTCCATATAATCTCCAGATAATCACTTTTCCTCTCAGGTCCAGGTTGAGGGAAAGTCAAATCCTATCAGGGCTGGTCCTCGTCCTTAGGATTTCACCACAAAATACGTTTATGTCTTCAGCCGCTAATTTTAATCCGGTCTCTTGAGAGTAACAGAAACCGTGCTGATTCCAGTATATTTCAGCGCTACAAGGGCACCGTCTGAATGCCATTTATCGGCAACGAAGTCCCAAATTATATTGTTGAGGAGCGAAAAAACAAAATGGTACTTCACTGATCAAAGTTACTTCTCTGAGCACCAAGTCTGGCCACAGAACGAAAAGCAGAAAAACAGTTCGCTAGATAGTCAGCTGAAAAAGCTGTCCCAATATAAAACAATATACAGTGAGCCTCCTACATTCAGGCCAGAACAGGTAGCAGCGTGTCACACTAGAAAACAGCTCCCCCATCTTTAGGTAGCTAAAAAAAGTTTACTTTTTGTAAATCCGATGCCAAAATAGCAGCACTTTCTTTTAGCAGCTTTAAAATGGTGCACAAAAACTAGGTTTCTAAACCAAAATTATCAGACGCTCGGACAAGCACAGAGCTGCAGGGAGCAGAGCAGCACTTCAGCATCTTGCTGCCCCACTGACCCAGGAGTCCAGTGTCTCTCTGTGTGACTGGAGGATGTGGAATGTAGAGCATTGGGGTGGGTTGGGGGTGCACTGCGAGCTGCTCATGGTCTCCGTTTTTTTCACTCTCTGATAGCAACAAGAGGGGAAACAAACATCTTCCGCTCGGTTAATGTGTGCACGGTTGGGGAAACTGGCAGAAAATATTGCAGCACTCGGTGTCTCTCTCTGGGGTTGTGGGGGGCTGGGACTGAGAATGCAAATCAAAGAACTGAAGCCCTCTGATTGGAAAGGCATCAGTCCTTTGAAGTGCATGACCGTACAGCCCACCCAGCAGAGAGCTGCGTCAGGACCACAGCAAGTGGTCATTGGTGTAGACTGCTAAGCCTTTTCCGAGCCCCTAGTTTTGTGTACTGCAACGGGCTCAGCAGCAACCCCCCCCAGCTCCCCTATTGCCCACAATATTTTGGCTTGCGCATGTGCACAACCAACGTAATTAAAAATCATATACAACCAGCTACTAGGTTTATGATTTTTAATATTTTACATTCTAACCCCAGGAATCCATCACTGATGCTTTTACAGTAAGCATCATTCTCCAGGCAGAGTGGGATACCCCAGAGACGGAACCCTATGCTAATTATGGAAGTTTAGAATGAAGTCCAAACTCAGCACTGTGGCCAAGCTCCCGCTGTAGCTACAATGTCAGATTTGTTTCTCCGATAAAGAGAGCGGTTCCCCTGAAGTACAGCTCCAGTATTCTGGTCTCCAGATCATTTTATTGCTTTATCTTTCCAATAAGTTTACTAGTTTAGTCTTAATCATTTACGCTACGTTAGTTAGGGTTTATTCTATTTTTTCATAATATTTGTGGTTCTCCGGTTCCTAATTGATTCCTTGAACTGGAGCAGGCCACAGCATAACACGGTTCCCATCTGAAGGGAACTGCTCCATTTCTGATAAAAATCACAAAAATTAAATATAAAAACTGCTTAACTCACTCTTTATTAGCAGTTTTTACTTTCTTTAGACATGGTTCTCACTGTGAGGGAACTGGACCAATTTTATTAAGACTACCATCCAAAACTACAAATTCTTAATATATTAGCGTTTATTTAATTATTAAACATCGTTCCTGGTGGAAGGGAACTGGGAATGTAAATATTTTTCCTCAGAACTACATTTTTCTAAACAGGTTATGTCTGTAACACCTGGATTACCTTGGAGTTACTAGAACCCCTTCAGTTTAGTTTAGGCAGGATTGGGCAGCACAAGGGTGAAAAACCCTGTAGGGTCTCTTTATTTATTTATTTGCTTTTGTTTACCAGGTAAGCACACTAGACAGCCAAGTGCCTATTTTCAGGTGCGACCCGGAAGGATTACAGGGTACATACTATGTATCAGACAAAGTCATGGTAACATACAAAAGTAGGTGATACAGCATATGGGACATCGGGCAAAAACAGTTAAGTAGGAAGATAGCATCAGGATACATACCAGTAGTAAGTAAGTAGAAAACAACTATGTAACAACAAACTGAGGTAAAACATCAAATATCAGGTACATTCAGTGTCAAGAGAGCCCGGGGAAAGACGGGATCACCCCCTCAGGGCAAATAGACAGAAAAAAGTGCAAAAATGTGCCTAGTGCAAAATCACAGCAAAACTTAGTAAGCAGACATTGTAGCAGTAGCATACTAGGGTGTCGACTCCACAACAGTCGACGTGGGGGGACAGAGGGACGCCGCCAGGGTCTATATGACACATAGACAGGCTGAGGCTGATTTAAGGAAGCTCCAGAGGGATGCTATGAAGCAGGGACGGAAGGGAGAGGAACGAGTTAATGCAGGAAGAGAGTTCCACAGTCTTGGCGCATGGACAGAGAAGGCCCGATCCCCAGTACGGGTATGGGTTTTTGGAACCAGGCGATCCTGTGCAGCACAGGATCTAAGGTGGTAGACCAGGGTTTCATGTTTGAGGGGGAGGGCAAGCATGGAGGGGGTGGCTGTTCTGACAATATTGTCGATGAAACAACTGAGGAAAAAGGCTTTAAGGATTCTCTGGTCAGCTTCTGCTGAGCCAGAAGATGCTGAATGGAATTTAGAACTCTCGCAGCAGTATAACCCCCTGGCTGTCTGTGCTGCAGTTTGACTCAGTGGGCAGTTCGAGTTTGGGGTTGTTGTAACCCAGTTGGTACCCTGCCAGCCCAACTTCCAGAGGGGAGCACCCCTTATGTTTTTTCTTTCTCTAGTCTGGCGGTAAGCAGTCTGTGTGCCGTGTCGTGGTGGCAACCATCTGTTGCAGTGCCCCGAGGGGGTGAATTTCATCACAAGTGTGATCATCTGGAATGGTATCAGTGAGTAGCTGTTGGAACAATCCCCACACCATGTCACTTCTCCTAAAAGTGTTGCCCAGAATAGACTGTGTATTTGACATAAAAGCTCTAGCCTTGTAAAATGTTAAGTTCCTGGGATTTCTGTTACTTTGAGTGGAGTACTTTAGAAAGTCCTACCGCCTGGGGCTCCTGTGTGTGTACTTCAGTGACTTTCAAAGTATTTTACTGTGGGTGGGTTCCAAGGAAAAGGACCCCTGCAGTTCTGTGAGAAATGTTTGTTCCATGGGAACGTTACAAGAAATGTTAATATGAGCATACTGTGCCTAGCACAAAGGTGCAGTACAATGTTTGAAGAAGCCAGCAGTGCCTGGAGAAAAAGTGAATATTGTAATTTCAGAGGAAGTCTGGCTTTGGCCGAAGTGAGCTGAACATGCAATCCAGGTTGCAGAGGGACCCAGTCTGCTTACAGGTGTTTGGGTGGTAACTTGGTTCCCCCAGTTTTGAAAGTTAATAAGGGGAATGTATGCCCACAGGTAACTTTCAAGGACTCAGTGGGTCCATGGATTGTGCTCTAATGTAGGAGTCTATGGGTCCAGTTTGTGCTCTCTAAAAGTGTGCTTTGGGTCTGCCCATTGCGATGTGTGCTGAAGTAGTTCTTGGTATCACTGGTGCCCCTGTGTTTTTTCTATTGCCCCAGAAGAGGGGGATGGAAGCTCGAAAGATGTTCGTTGGTAACAAGTTCTGTACCTGCAGAAGCCTTGGGGACACCACAGTTTCTCACTGACATCAGTGTCAGAATAAAGCCATACAGTACAATCCCATTCCTGTTGTGGACATTCCATCTTTGTGTGACCTGTGACTTTTTGGGGCCCCCTCAGACATGTGTGGCACACCATAGGGCAGGTAATTTTCCCCCGGGCTCACATAAAATAGAAATGTTTATTTTGTACCCCTCCTTCTGACCTCATAGATGCCTGAGCCAGGTGTTGCCCTAAAGCCAGGGGTAATACCTTTGTGTTTTTTGCTGTTGCCTTACCTGTAAAAGGGGGAGTGGGGTTATTTGTCAATAGTATTTTACTGTTTTTAGGGACCAAAATAAATGCATCTAAGGTCTTCAGGGTTTGGCATAACTGATAGACCTAAGAAAAAGAGAGCAGGACCCACAGACTTTAAAATTTGTACAAACCGTTTTTAGCTTCTGGCGAAAGCAAACTACCATGAGTTCTGTTTAAGGTGCTTGGGCCCAGATCACAATTTTATCAATTGTGAGCACTGTAAAAGGTTTTGCCCTAAAATCCAAAAGAAAAGGGTTAAGAAAAGAGAAGGTTTTATGATTTCTCAGTCTGCCTCTGTGTCTCCAGAACACGGTAAAGACTCTAAGGGCGTTCCTAATGATGGTGGAAAGCATGCATTGGAGGGTCTGTCCCCCCATAAACAGCAGCAGTCCCTGTCAAAGGGGACAGAGAAAAAAGATAAAGCTGCTCAGCCATCAGATAAGCATGGTAAAGATGGTAGAGATATGAGGGTGCCCAAAACGGGGAACCTGAGCCTACTTATGGCAAAAATACAAATAAAAGAGCCTCAGAGCAGGCCCTGGAAACCTTGTCTGCCAGGAAGAAACAAAACAAAAAGAAAATAGTGTCTTTGCCAGAACTTTTGCAGATGAAAGGGAGCATGCAATAGACCCAAGAAAAATGCCCTCAGCAGAGGACATGACAGAAGTATTTCATTTTTTCCAGGCCTTCCGGGCTATGGAAATTATATTAGTAGTAGTATTTTTTTTTATGGAAAAAACATGAACAGGTATATAATCCCATTGAGCTAGCTCTCATTTTCAAGGGACACCTTTGCATTTAAAATTTGGTTACAGAATAGCAGGATACAGAGGTCATACAGATGTTATTACAGAAAAATCACAGAGAGCAACACAAGGATGACTAGAAATCTGTAAGTCCTTAAGAAATAAAATATCATACACTAGCCCAGTGGTACTGAGGGTTGAGGCACTGGATGCCACACCGCTCGCCATGCCAATGACCTGGGTTCAGGACCGAGCACAGGTCGGTGGGGTTGAGGAAGGATTGAGCATCCCAGAGACTGCTGTCCTTCCTCAGGGAGGGGGGTTACCCATGCCGGTGCAGCAGCAACCCCTGATGGAGACTGGGTAAAGCGCAATGCCCGAGCGGCTGTAGAGGGATTGAACTGCTGCGGACGTCTTTCGGGTACGCACAGGAGCGTGCATACACCAAACAGGACGTCATTGCATATCCGAGTTCTCGGCGCTGTACACCTAGTGGAAAAAACCTCTTCCTCAGGTGAGGCAACAGTGACCGTTGGTAGCCCGGCCACTCATCCAGAGTCGGTCGTTCTCTCCGCCACTTCCTGGGGGTTCTAGAGCATCTCCATAGGGCAGGAGAGCCTGGAGCCCTCGCTGACCTGATGTAGTCGTTGGAGGAAGGTTCAGACGGGCGGTTGAGGTGTGGGCCGAATACAGGACCCTGAGAGATGCCCCGAAGGTAGGGAAGCAAAAATAGAACTTACAAAAAAAAAAAAGGAAATAAAATATCATACTAGTTTCACAAACAGAATGGACAACAAGGAATATAAACAATGGCAGTATGGTGCAGAGGCTAGATAATCAATCATAAGGTATAGTTCTATGCTGTAATCACAGAGTATTTTACATTTTCGTTCACAGTCTTGAGTAAGTGCTAAGGGGAGGAGAGACCACTTAGAGGCATAGTTTGGAAGAGTGTCATGTCTCCAGGTAGGAGTATTGCACAGTGATGCAATATTAATATGCCTATTCCTCCCACCCCCAGGCTCAGGCTCCAGACCAGCTCCATGTGGAGGAGGAGGATAAGTATTATAATATTGCATAGTGATGTGATATTAATATGCCTATCCCTCCCACCCCCAGGCTCAGGCTCCAGACCAGCTCCATGTGGAGGAGGAGGATAAGTATTATAATATTGCATAGTGATGCGATATTAATATGCTTATCCCTCCCACCCCCAGGCTCAGGCTCTAGACCAGCTCCATGTGGAGGAAGAGGAGAATAAGTATTATAAGGAGGAGGAGAAAGGTGAACCTGTTGAACCAGATGGTTCACGTGAACACGAGTTTGGTTCCCCTCCTAGGCCTACAGGTTCTCTCTAATTTGGCATGCCAGAGAGTCCTAAGGGATCCACAGGTTTTGAAAACTGTACAAATTGTTTCCACCTCCTGGCAAAGGCAGACTGCTATGAGCTCTATTTAATGTGCCTGGGTCCAGACCATGACATTATTAATTGTGAGTCCTGTACTGTTTTGTGCCCTACAACCTTAAAGGTAAAAAAAAAAAAAAATTATGGCTTCTCAGTCTGCCTCCTTGTCACCAAAAACAAAGCTCTGAGGGATTTCCCAGTGATGGTGGAAACCATGCATCAGAAGGTTCCTTCTCCTCATGTTCGCCAGCATCAATACAGTAAAGGCTAATAAGGAAAAAGATAAAGCTGCTCAGCCATCTGAAAGGCATGGTAAAGATGTATCAGATACCAGTGTATCGGAAAGGCAGAACCCTGAGTCTGTTGATTGCAAAAATAAAAATAAAAGAGCCTCTGAGCAGACACTAGAAACGGTGCCTGCTAAAAAGAAAAGAAACAAGCATTTGTCAATGTAGAATGTTGCTTGCTTGTATGTACTGTTTAGGTATTTGGAAGTGATAGTTCCATACCTTCCTCCCAAGTCATCCACTGTGTCTTTCCGCTCAGTATTCACAAAAGAGTGGGAGGGGCAAGGGCCACAGCAGTACAGCAGTTGCCAAGGGGGTGAAGAGGTGGACAATAGTCCATTCAAAGGCAAAAGAGTCCTGCAGGAGCTCACTAAATTGAAGGTGGACAAAGCAATGGAACCAGATGGCATACTCCCAAGGATATTAAGAGAACTGCAAAGGGAGATAGCAGTACCTCTGGCAGCCATGTTCACTGAGTCATTCAACATGAGTGAATTGGAGGAGGGCACATGTGGTCCCTCTACACAAATGCAGCAGCAGGGAGGAGGCAGGGAACAATAGCCTCACCTTAGGCCGTTCAGCCTCACCTTAGTAGTGAGGAAGATCATGGAGGCATTGCTTAAAGAAAGGATAGTGGGGCATCTAGAAGCCATCGGAGCCCAGGACCATAGACAAGATGGATTCACAGTGGGGACATCATGTCAGACAAATCTGGTTGATTTCTTTGACTGGGTGACAAAGGAAGTGAATCAGGGTGGGGCAGTGGACAACGCTTACCTTGATTTCAGCAAAGCCTTTGACACCATCCCACATAAGAGGCTGATAAACTAGCTGGGTAAACTGGGTTAGAAACTGGCTAACAGACAGGAGGCAGAGAGTGGTGGTAAATGGGGTGCGGTCTAGGGAGAGGGGGTGACCTGTGGGGTGCTGCAGGGTCTTAATTAGTAACATTGCAGAACAGCTGAAGGGAATTTTTTCACCAAATTTTCAACATAGCCATTTTAAGACCTCTGCTCATGAACAGTGTCACTGTGATTTTCTTAATCTGGCCCAAACATTGATTGCGCACACTGACTGCACCATTGTGCGCTACATGCACAGAAACACATTTTGGGCGACATGTGAAAAATGACAGCTGTACTGCTCATAAGGAGGTGTGGTAAAATGGCAGTGTTGAAAATCTGGAGTGCAAATATTAAAAATTTGCTAACTTACGAGCGTGGGTAGGAACTGCGCACCGCACGCTCATAAAACAGTCATTTTCAGGAATTTTTTCACCAAATTTTCAACATAGCCATTTTAAGACCTCTGCTCATGAACAGTGTCACTGTGATTTTCTTAATGTATCCCATACATTGATTTCGCACACCGACTGCACCATTGTGCGCTACATGGGCGGAAACACATTTTGGGCGAGATGTGAAAAGTGACAGCTGTACTGCTCATAAGGAGGTGTGGTAAAATGGTAATGTTGAAAATCTGGAGTGAAAATATTGATGTAACCCCTCACCCCTGCCTTTTTGCAAAATGACAGGTGGCATGCTGTTGAAGCTGACAGCAGTACCTGGTGGGGACTGGGTTCGGGGAGGATGAGGTTACTCGGCACAGGGGGCCTAGGTTTGGCTACTCTGCTCAGGGGCACCCAAGTAAATCCAAACACAGGAAGCAATAACTGTAATGTCCAGAACCAGGAATGGGATTCTACAGTGTGGCTTTTATTCACATCCAAGCTGAACAAACAAAGCATAGATGGACCTCACGGGGCTACATTCCTGGTAATGCAGATTAGAGACAACAGAACACTTCTTCACATTTCCAGCCCTCAGGCTCTGAACCCACCAGGCACACAGCCCAGACTTACACGCAGCTTTGGGTACACAGCCCGACTTGTACACTACTTGGGTTTTCCCCACTGGCCCAGCTCCCCCGCCGGCCACTTGATCCGCGGTCCATTTTGGGAAATGAACCAGTTTTCCAATTGGTGGCTCCCCAAACCACCTTAGAGCCTTCGACTCCTAGAGGGAATTTTCCTTCCAATCCCATGTCTGGGTACTTCCCTCATCACTGGCAAAGTAGAACTCTACAGAGCAAATCTGTAGAGGTGGACCTGGTCACTAAAGATGGGGGGTCTCCCACCTCCAGCTCCCACAGTCCATACCCGGCCATTTCTCTGGAAACTAAACAACTCTTTTCTGAAAGCTTGGCAATGTAGATTACTGGGTAGACGTATGTCACATCTCCTCTACATGTCTTGACTTCCCATAAGTGCTGGACTTGAACATACTTTTACTTTTGGCTAAGCCTATTACTCTAGGCCTCCCACTACTTCAGTAGTCCAATCCCCACTATCACACAAGTCCCAGGGTGAAAAACATGGGCCCTTTAGAAAGAGCAGAAACTCACCCTCCGGTTGCAGGTGCCCCACAGGTGATTCACAAATCTTCTCGTTTCCCAAAAACTCTTGAACAAATAAGGCAGCTTCTCCACTAGTAGAAAAACCAGGGGGTTGCCTCTGGAATATGCAGGAAACCTTCCTGCCCCCATCCCCGGAAGGAGGGGGCACTGAGACCCGAATCAGCGGTCTCCACCACTTTAAAAACTATCTTCTGTGTCTCTCTTTTGGTGGAAACACGAACCTATTTTCTGAATGTAGCCCTATGTCAGGGCTAAGGCTCCAAAAGCCTACACAGAGCTGCTGGGCTCCTCTCTCAGCAAGCTCCAAACTCCAACTGACCTACAGACTACTGTTCAAACCTCCCAACATTCTACTCCAACTCCCTACTGCAGATTCCATTGTGGCTCATGCAGCTGCGACAGTTCTATAGTGATGTCATCCGTCAGTCTCAGCTGAGACTGAGAACAGAGTGAGACAGTGTGAAATCCATTTAACTGGAGTTTCACAAGCTGCCTTCCCTGCCTACCACTAGATCTTACTGGGATTCTAGTAACCCCGGGTAACAAGGGAGTTACATTGAAAATTGGCGAACTTACGAGCGTGCGTAGGAACTGCGCAATGCACGCTCGTAAAACAGTCATTTTTAGGAATTTTTCCACCAAATTTTCAACATAGCCATTTTAAGACCTCTGCTCATGAACAGTGTCACTGTGATTTTCTTAATGTGTCCCATACATTGATTTCGCACACCGACTGCGCCATTGTGCACTACATGGGTGGAAACACGTTTTGGGTGAGATGTGAAAAATGACAGCTGTACTGCTCATAAGGAGGTGTGGTAAAATGGCAATGTTGAAAATCTGGAGTAAAAATATTGAAAATTCAGCGAATTTACAAGTGTGCGTAAGAACTGCGTAACGCACACTCAGAAACAGTCATTTTTAGAATTGTTTCACTCATTTTCAACATAGACTTTTGAGAGCTCACCTTATGAACACTGGCAGTGTTGTCGCTAATTGATCCCAAAAGGTAATTTCACGCAGTGACCGTGAAATCACCCTCCGGGCCTGATTAACGCCATGACAGTGCAAGAATTCATGAGGAGGGGTCCTAAAAACCCCATGTTGAAAATTTGGGCCCAAAATTCCAAACATGCCTGAGATATGCAACAAAGTTGAAAAACCCTATTTATTCCATTATGCAGTTTACGGCATTTCCTCAGTTCGCGGTCGGCTTTGAAGAGTGCAGATGTGTTCCTGGTCCACTGAAGATCGTCGCACCGGACTCCGTGAGTAAGTATGGGTGGGGGTGTGGGGAGGCAGGGTGCGCAGTGGGTGGGTGCGGGTTGTGGGGGGCAGGAGACTACAAGGACCTTTTGTTTACAGTTTTTTTTTTTTTTATTAAAGACGACGCAGGATTTTTGCCACGCTGTGGGCTCCCCAGCGTGGCAGCTGGAAAGGCTGTTTGGGGGGCTGGAGCCGACGGGGATTGGGCACCCCTGGCCGGCCATAGCAAGCCTTTGCCACGCTTGGGGCCCCAGCGTGGGTACATGGAAAGCTTTTGGGGGCCTCAGCATGCACCTGGACAGCTTTTGTGGGTGGAGCCGCGAGGGGATTGGGCACCCCGCTGGCCATACAGTGTGTGCGTGGGTGGGGAGCGATCAGCACGCAGTATGCATGCTATGCGTGTGTGTGGGGGGAGAGCTCTGCTCACTGAAGCGGAGCTCTCCCTTTCAACTGTATGACCACTGCATTTTCAATTGCTGTCATAGACAGCTGCAGCAGTGATTGGGGAACTGGGGCCGCACCTGCAAACACACTGACTGAATTGGAAGACGGGTGCCACACCTCTGAAAACTCGGATGATGGCACTATGTTTCTTGCACATGCATGCAAGCAACATAAAAAGTGTCTCTGCCACTCCTCCTAAACGGGGAAAGAAGCAGGCAGATGACACAGAAAAGATTACCTCATCTGAGGACATATCAAACATGTGGCAGTTTTTTCCAGGCCACCTAGGTTATGGGAACATTTTATATGTGACTTCCCCACCTCCAGCTCAGGCTCCAGCCTATCTGCCTGGGGGGGAGGAGGAGGAGGAAGAGAACTGTATACAAGAGGAGGAATGTGACCCCATGGAATCAGGAGCACATGAGCAAGACTGTGGCTCTCCTCCAAGGCATAATAAGGACTATACTTTATTTTCCTCATTGGTTAGACAGATGCTTGATACTCTCAACTTTCTCCTTCAAGAAACTGAGAAGGATGAAGAAGATGCTGAATTAATGGATATGATGAGGATAGCACCTTCAAGGAGGTTATTAGTCCCCATACATTAATCACTTGAGAGGCCAGATCGAAAATCATGTCTGCACCTACTTCAGTTGCACCCATTGACAGAAGAGAGCAGAAATCACCCTCTCTTTGCAGCCCCCTGAAAGGGACTCCAAAAAATTGGATGCTGTGGTCAAGAAAGTTTATACTTAGCTTCCCTACTCATTCAGAAAGCATTGTAGAACACAATTTTGGCACTTGCTGATAAAGCAGATAGTGAGCAGCCACAGGACTTGATTGTCACAGCATGATCAGCCCTAGGCGCCACTAAGTGCCATTTCCAGACTGCTGTGGACACTAACAGCACTGCAGCTAGAGTTTTAGCTCCTGCAGTGTCCTTAAGGGGATTGTTTAAGTTATGTAAAATGTGGTCTGGCTTAAGTGTCTTTGGAGGGTCAGTTTATATTTTTTTTGGCAAACTCTGCATTGAACTATAAAGGATCATAATTTTGCCCCAGCAACGTAGCCAGCTGATCCCTTTACTTCTCGGTTACTCAGATCCATCACCACGCTCAGGCATGTAATGACGTGCCCAGAGAGAGCACGGGGCATGCCCCATTAAAGTCAGTAGGGATCACTTTTAAGTCTGTTTTTGTACATAGGAATGGCCAGTTTAACATTAATGAAGGGCACTCCTCAACTAAGATGCGACACGTCACACCATATCACCTAAACAGGTGCAGGATCAAACTCAGGGTGTTGGCAGGGGATGCAGACATTCGAGTATCTGTAGGCAATGGGACTTCTTTACCAAATGGTGTTCGAGAAATAACATGAGCCCTCAGACATTGGGGTCTAGACAAGGGCCTGTCACCATCCTCACTCAGGGTCCAAGTGTCAACAATAGGGGCAGCATTGGGAAGGGGAAGGGATACAGCCCCAGGACCACACCCAGACGTATTGAGGTTCCTCAAGGCCGCCAACAGAATGAAACTTTGCACAAAAATAACGGTACCCCCACGAGACCTAACTTTGGTACTAAATGCCCTAACTAAGGCCCTGTCCACACTACACCGCTTGCGCCCGGTAACGGATGCAGTCCGTTACAGCCACGGAGCGGTGCAGTGGGTCCACACCTTGGCGGTGTCCGTTACGGGACCGGCACCGCCAGTCCACACATCGGGATCCGGGTGACCATTACAGCAGCGCCCGATCCCTCAATGCAGCTCGCGGTGCGCTTTGTGCCCTGCAGGGGACCATTACCAGCAGTCCACACTATCGCCGGTAACGGTACCAGGGCGGGACCGGATTTATAACTACTGTGGAAACCACCTCATAGGTGGTTTCCACAACAGTTACGAAAACGCCTCCTGTAACGTTACCAGTGTAAACGCACGCCATTACCGATGCAGTTTACGTCCTCTGTAACGTTACAGAAGGGTTTTCGGGCTGCAGTGTGGACAGGGCCAAAGAGTCCTTTCTAACCCATCAAAGACACCAGCCTTTACAGGATAGGGTTAAAAGCCTCCTTCCTAGTGGCAGTATGTTCAGCTAGAAAAACAGGAAAGCTGAATGCACTATCATACAAAGAACCATTCTTGCAATTCAACCAGGCTAGAGTATCACTCAGAACTGTCCCAGCGTTCACACCAAAAGTAGCCTCCACATTTCACTTGAGTCAGACAATTGAACTACCCACATTTGACACTGAACACTTAGATGAGAGGGAAAAGGCCTTAAACACACTTGACGTTAAGAGAGCCTTAAAGATTTTCTTAGAACAAAAGAATTCCACAAATCAGCTAGACTATTCATCATCACACAAGGCCACAGGAAGGACATGGCAGCAGCAAAAGCCACCATAGCCACTTGGTTAAAAAAAGATGATACAGAAACATACAGATCAGCAGGGGAGACTCTCCCAGAAGGTATCAAAGCACAGTCCACCAGGGCACTGGCCACCTCGTGACTGAGAGAACTCAGGCCACAGCAGCAGAAATCTGCGCCGCGGCAACATTGACTGGTCTACATACTTTCGCCAGACGCTGTTGACTGAATACTAGCATACCAGGCAGAACATCATTTGGGAATAAAGTTCTGGAAGCAGCCACTTTTACAGGCACCAAATGCCCTAGCTCATCCCCTCCCATTTAGGGAGTACTGCTTTTTACATGACCCTGACTAGTAGGGAGTTGGAGTGCCACAGATATACACACAACAGAATGATAGTTTACTCACCTGGTAAAGGTGATTGTCTTAGTGTATATATCTGTGGCACTCCACTTCCCACCCAGATGGAGCAGGCCACATGGCACCAATAAAAGAGAGCCTCAATATTACTACCAGCATGCCATACAGGCCAAATTCTGAATGTAGTTAAGTATCTTCATTAATACCATTTCCAATAAATTAGAGTAGTTTGGCAAGTGTCATTCTGTCAGAGCCTGCATTAATAGAATTAATAATACATAAATACATAGCTTGGTAATTTTCAGAACTGATGGCATTGGGAGCTGTAGGAACTCTGGTAGGATCTTAAAATTCAATACAAGGTCACATGTGCATCTTGCAGCCTACCAGGTGAACATGACCCAAATGTAAGGACTTGGAGTGCCATGGATATACACTAACACAACCACCTTTACCAAGTAAGTAAACTACCAATGTTTACATTTCTTAACCATTATGAAATGAAGTGCAAACCAGTTGTCAACTCTGTGATAAAGTCATTAATATTAGAAACAGACAAAACTGGTTAACAACTGATCAAACTTTGCTTATTTACCAGACAGCCTGTATTAAAAACCACCAACCAACTCAAAATCAGCTCATACTCAAACTAGCTAACAACCAGGGCTTGAAATAACTGTCTGTCCGCTTGTCCCAGACAGCCAGTTTGGATTTCAGACAGCCATTTTGCCATTCTTGCTTGTCCCTTGGGCAGGCAGCTGCCAGTACACTGTAAATGGGCACTAGGACCCAGCAGTAGATCACTTGACACAGCCGCTGCCCGAGATTGAGGTGTAAAATGCACTTCCGGGTAACACAACCTCACGTACTGCAGCTGTGCCTCATAATTTCCACAGAACTATGAGCAGTTCTGTGCAGGTGACATAGCGAGACAATCAAGCTGGTGGCTATATTCAAATGCACACATTTAGTTTCTTATTCTTGATCATCACCGCATGTGAGCGCCAACATTATGGAGGGAGGCAATGCGATCAGAATTCAGTTTAAGAGGTAATGTGCTTCAATTAATAAAATGCTTTTCAGACCACAGAGCACAGATGTATTTTAGCATGAAGGCTAATCATTCAACGTTAAATAAGCAGTTTTCAGAAGGATAATGCTATTTTAATGGACCTTAAGCAGGACATGAAAGGTGGAGGGACAGGCAGCAGTAAAAGCCCTTTTTGGAACTGAGCCTGAACTTAACCAAAAAATAATTAAAAGCCATTCAGCAAGATAAGAAAAAAGGAGATGCAGGTGTAGACATGCGAGGGGGGGAGGGGGAGTGTAAGTTTCAAATGTAATTATACACAAATAAAAAACAATTAGCATAGAATGCAGTGGAGGGGAGAGCATGAGCTAGTAAGACCCACCAGCTCTAATTCAGATCAACATTTAAAATATTTACCCCGGAACTGAATGGACAGACATAAATTCTGCAGGACAGGCAAAATTTACATTTCACCTGTCCCTTGGACAGCTATTCCTAAAAAATTATTTCGAGCCCTGCTAACAACACCTCTGTACAGACAGTTGGTAAGACCACATCTGGAGTACTGTGTACAGTTCTGGAGACCCCATCTCCGCAAAGACATAGACAGCATCGAGGTTGTCCAGAGGAGGGCAACCAAAATGATGCAGGGTCTGCATCAGAAGACATATGAAAAAAGACTAAAGGAACTAAAGATGTACAGCCTCGAGGAAAGGAGGGAGAAGGGGGATACGATAGAAACTTTCAAATACCTCAAGGGAATCAACAAAGTCCAAGAGGGTAACATCTTTCAGAAAAAGAGATGTGCAAAAACAAGGGGACACAATTTGAAGATGATGGGGGGGGGGACGGTTCAGAGGTAATGTGAGGAAGTATTTCTTCACAGAGAGGGTTGTGAATACATGGAACAGCCTTCCTGAAGAGGTCGTAGAGTAAAAAACAGTGGGGGAATTCAAGAATGCATGGGACAGACATAAGGCAATTCTAGTGGGGTGTAGGAGGAAGTAGGCTGTTGGTTAACTAGGATCTGCAGCTTATCCATTACATAGGGAAATGGGCAGACTGGGTGGGCCAAGCGACCCTTATCTGCCGTCAAATTCTATGTTTCTATTTCAGTTGCACTATTGGTTGTAAATAATTTAATGAGCAATCTCTTGGGCAAACTGTGTGTAAATTTTCTCAGCCATTTTTTGTAACTCATTTCTGTATATGATGTTCTGTATTTATATGTGTAGTCTTTCACCTACTGTATGTAGCTAATTCCAGGTCGCCTCTGGAAAAGGGACTTTTTCATCTCGGAGGGCGCACCAGGTCATCAAAATCCAAATAAATAAATACAGTTCAGAGCTGGCTGTACTGTATATCATGTGATTTTCAGTAGCAGCCAACTGCGCCAATTAGCTAGCTGTTTAGCAATGCTGAAAAAGCAATGAAAATTCAGTTGCGTAGTTATATATAAGGGGACACACTCATTTACATGATTGCGGTGGTATATTAGCAAATTGGCACTGACAAGATTAGTGGAATGCACACGGGGCCTCTGATTATTGTGTGCAAAACTGTACTCAATACATACAGGTTCTATGTTTATATTACTGCATGCTTACTTTACCGGTGTATTGCAATCACACGATCTCACCATATAAATGACCAAGATTGGCAGTGTAAATCAGTCAATAATTGTTGAATTAAGGATATGAGAACAAGTATGGTACATTTAATATGAATGTGGTAACCACAACATACACTTAAGCCACTTTTACACTACAGCTTACCTAGAGCATTGCCGTCTTGAATCGGCTTGCTCTGATCACACCGCCGCCCTTTTCTTTTGCACGCTGTGGTTGTGCAGCATTCCCAATGGCCTTCCCATGTTTTGGGGCATTTCCAGTGGAAGGGTTAATGAATGGAAGTGGCACTGGTGCAGGCTAAGCAGTGTTTTTACACACTTACAAAAATCGGCTGCACCGGTGCACTCTGCTCCGTGTTCCCAGTAAATCAAGGGATGCTCTTTGCTACAGTAGAGTGGCTTGCAATGCTCCAGCAGCTCTTTACACTACTGGATCTGCACTAGTGCAGTTCATCTGCATTGCTGGAACCAATGCAGATTGGGTAGTTTAAAAGTCCCTTTACATACTTTGTGAAGCTGAGCAGTATAATTACCATCCTCGGTACTCTTGGGTCACACCTGACAATAGGTATAGTGAGCATTACATGATTTCGAAAAAATTAGCTAAAAAAAAAAGAGAGAACATGTAATGGTGATTGCAACATGAATCCATGAAACATCATAGTTAATTTTTTCCCCTATATTACTTTATTCTCTTGGGGACTGAGCAGAGCTACTTGGTCCTGTCCTGCCCATCCTTTAGTGGCCAGCGCCTCCCACACTACTCACTTAATCCATTGACCCCAAGGCTTGCTCCCCATGGTGGAGCCAGAAAGGGGAGGGCCTTCCTCTCCCAACCTGGAACTTATTATCCACTGTGGATCAGTGACAGGGGTGGCAGCACAGGTTGGGGCGGTACAGGTGGGACTTAATGGATCCCAGATCCCCCTTCTTTTCTGTTTTCTCCTTAGGCCCCCTGCCACTGTGGAACGTAGACCTGTGTGCATGGAGGTGCATGCATGCCACAGAACTGCAGCCCCTCCCATCATGACACTCACATGCATCCCAGACCTCCACATGGGGGCAGCCAAGGGCCAAAATGGCATACCTCCTCACACCAGGAGAGGAAAGCAGTCCTCTGTACACTCGAGCCTTCCAGTGAGCCAAGCTCATTCCTGAACAAGGTCACCAGCATGGCAGGAGGTAAGGTGCACAGTGCCGCAGTCCTCCATGCCTCCAGGTTGACCCATAGTTAAACAATATTCCCTTACTTTAATGTAACATTCTCTATTTCCAGACTGTCTGGTGGAAATGTTAATGATTTCACAAGCATTTATGGGCTAAACAATCAGTCTCACAGTATGCAACTGTCTGAGCATCTACCACAATTAGTAACATCAACATGCCTGTTTTGACATGAAGACCAGCTCAGTGTCAGCATGTCTGATTCTCTGTCAAACCACATATATGATCTGATCAACTGTTGTACAATCCTGTCAGTTAAAAACAGCAAAATGATTAATACTATATAGATATAGATGGAGGGGGCACTAGAGAGCCAAGCATTGGACCAGACATGGGTTACATGTGGTCTGATTAAAATACAACCTCTGGACGGATTTAAATTGGACTGTACCCCACTTGGGTCTGAATTCTTCTCAGAAACTGAATCCTGAACTTTAGAACTGTATTTTGATATCTTTTTTGGACATGGTCCATCAAAAGGAACAACAGTAGGGCAAACACAAAAATCTGGGCCGCCCTCACAACCTTCTGTGGCACAAGCAGGCCCCAGTCACTTGTCTGATCTCAGAGATCAACCACCATGGGATCGAGTGCTTAAAGCAGTTAATGATATTGATAAAAAAGTTGAAAATATCCTTGAACGCCTTGGGTCCCAGGATGGAAAAATAGAGGCTGCAGTGTCTTCGGCTAAAGATGTGGAGGAGCGCTCCATGAAAATGCAGGCTACAGTGGCTCAAATAATTTCTGAGAACTTTCATCTCCGTGATCGTTTGGGAACTCTTGAAAATGGAGCCAGGGCTATGAATTTACACCTGATCAGTTTGCCGGAGGGTGTAAAAGAGAAGATTTACTTACATTTATCTGGTTGTGGCTATCTGAGGTACTCCCAGTGGAAATTGGCGTGGAGATACAGGACATCCTTAAAGCCTATCATGTTAACGTTTGGGCTCGGCAAATGAACCAAGAGACTCCTCGTACAGTCCTGATTGCAACTACTGGCATGGAGGCACGGGATAAAATCCTGCAATGGGCCTGACAAAATCATCCTTTGCAACTAGATGGCATTGATGTGAGTTTCTTCCCAGACTGGTGTTTTGCGACACGGAATCGGAGGAAACAGTTTGATCCACTGCGTCAACAACTCAGGTCTCTCGGAGTGGTGCATTCACTTCTGGCCCAGCTCCGAATTACTTATGGCGGCAAGACATATTTATTTTCTGATCCTAAAGAGGTGAAGAAATGGGTGGACAAAATTGTCACAGAATTTAGATCTGCAATGGCTGTGATTGTGGAGGACGCAGATTCGGAAGTGGACACCTGAACAGTTTGCTTAACTTTATTTCATAGACTGTAAGTTCTGTACCTTTTGGTACCATGTGCTGGAACTTGAGTGTCACACTGAAGTTTAATATGATTATTTTGGATATCTTTTTGGAACTGTTTATTCTTTTATGGTGGATTCCGACTCGAGTGGAGTGGGGTAACTCCTGTTGGAAGCAAACATTTTCTTTGTTTTTCATTATTAGCGATGTGCCTCCCAATATTAACTGTGGACTTTCAATGGTGACAGCATTTGAACTTGTTCTTTTGTTTTCTCCCTTTCAAGTTTTTGCTGGAAATCCATAATATTATATATTCTATAAGTCCATTGTTATGGATGAGAGAAGTAGTGTTATATTTAGCCTCCTATTGATGTACAGGGTTGTGTTTTGTGGGGTATTATTGTTTGTAACCCTATATTGTCTTATACCTTTGAAATTCAAATTTATTGGAAGGCAATAAAGAGTAAGCTCTCATTTTCAATTGTGTCCATAAATAAATAACAAAAGGACATAACACATACAAGTGCACAAAGAATCATTGATTTGTAAATCATACAAGCAGCATCAAGTCAAGTTTCAATTAATCATCCATAACATTTTGGTTAGTCATGGGCACAGTGACTGATAGATACTCACATTGATAGAGTACATTTATATATTATCTCTATATTTTTTCCACGGGTCGTAGCTTGGTTAGTATATCTGTAAAGATTTACATTTTTGTAGGTACTGTATTTTGGATTCCCCCATATGTTGTATCACAGTTAATAGTCTCTTTAATATCTGGGTACTGAAATTTTGCCTATTTATGTGTACATGTAATAACGATTTAGGTGAGCTATTATGATCTTTTTTGTAGCTGGCTGGTACACTGCAAAATTTAATAAAAAGTAAATTGCAAAAAAAAAAAAAAATGTAATACTATATAGACCCCAGTCTGAGCCGCTCCATACACACACACACACACACACACACACACACACACACACACCACTACCCACATCTGATATATGATTACTGTAAGTCCCATACATGAATACAAATTGTATTGCTTGTTTAGAGCCTGATTGCAACAATCATTTTTCTTCAGACGGTATAACAGTATGCCATCCTGCTCACCTGTCTGCCATCATATTATTTATTAAAATGTTATTGCCGGCCAAGTGGCACTGAGGGTTTGAGGTACTGGGATGCCACACTTTGCAGCACGCCGGCAACCCGGGTTCGGAAACGGAGTCGGGCTGCCGGGGGTCGGAGGGGCAGAGGAGGATTGAGCATCTCAACGGATACTCTCCTTCTGCAGGGGTGAGTTCCTAGGGGTGCTTTCCGCACCCGATGCACCAGTGTTCTGGAAGCACGGCCAGGCACAAGGCAGTTCTTGGAATCGAGGATGGAGAACGCAGGGCACTTGGCGGGACATGCACCTGCACGCCGCTTTGCCTGGACGTCCAAGTCCTGTGTGCCGCGTCCTCAGGAGTAGTGGGGCGAATAGGGAAGTAAATGTGGAAATACCCCGCTAACCGCCTAGAGCTGACGACCGACCTAATCTCCCAGTTCATCTCCTGCGGGCAGACTCCAATGTGTGCAGGCACTCTAGGAGGAGGAAGGTACGGCAGATACAGAAGTGCACCTGACACTCTAGGGGCAGACTTTGTGGGGAGGGTCCACTGGGAATAGTCAGGTCCGAAGGAGTGGGGGCTAACAGGCAGTAAGGAGGGATAAAAAGAAAGTATTAAAAAAAAAAAAAATGTTATGAAGTGTCCACCACATGAATAAAAAATGGATATTGACTGCGTTATTTAAGTCAATAGGTTCACCTGACTGACCCAGTAATAGCAACTACTACTCATCTTTAACAAAAATGTGTTCTGTTTGTTCACTCACTCTGTCTAATGATCTGACTCTCTGATTCATGATCTATTTATAAAAGTGTCATTTTTTTAATATTGTTTATAACTATTGGGTCCATTGGTAAGGGTATTGGTGATACATAGGAGGGAACTCTGCATAAGTCAGTCACAATTATAAAAAACTGAAAATTCTGCCATTTGTAATTCAGGGGCACAAGTTCATTTCCCAGCAGTGGTTAATGAACTTTTTCTCAACTTGCATATTACACATTATTTTTTATTTTCCCAATTTACTTCACTAACCATAGATACAAGGAATAATTTCAATGCTATAGTGTAGTGAAGTGTGAGTGACTGAAACCAGTTGCCTATAGAAATCACAGTGCTCCAGCATGTGTTCAAGAGGCACTGTAAAGTGTGTCATATAAATGGATTTGAGCAAGCAACACTGAAAGAAATGACAAGCAGCTGCATGCTACGTCTCTCATTCTTCTCATCATAAAAAAATGTGGCTCTAGTCAACTCTTGTTTCATGTCTTGGCCTGGGAGCCTCTCCATACCCAGATCCTCTTTAGGTAACCACGCAACTCCATCAACCCATTTCCCTGCCCGACTGTCTGGATAGCATACCCCTGAGCTGGAGATGCGGTTGGTCCTTACCGAAGTCAGGGTCACCACTTGCTCAGCACTGGGGGGGGGGGGTCAAAGTGTACCCTGACTGGAACATTCTGCTTCACCTCAGCTGTTTTCGGCACTGTATGTACTCACCCACATGGATGCTGGCCCTAGGACTGCATAGCATGTGCACACATGGGCATTGCAGCGCATAGTTGGCCAGCATCCAGACCCCCTTTCTGACAGACATCCAGCTGTATAGAATTTGTGTTATCCTCACTGGCAATCAGAAAAACCCCATTAGAGTTGGCTAGAGCAGAATTCCATATCAGTCTCTATTAGGTGAGGTTTACATGGAATTTCTGTGGGGTAAACAAAAATTTATATAAATACAAGAGAAATAGAATTACACATTAAAGGAAAAGAACTGATAAGATACGAATGATATAGGTATTGATCAATATACATTTTGAGAGGTATTGCCAGATAAAGAATGTCTGCGTGACAGGGAACATTTAAAACATTAGAAATAACTGGGATTGAGAAGCTGTGCTGTCTGTGATTTTATGTTCTTATTAGCAACCAGCAGTTATAAAGTCCATGTGAACATCTGATCGTGTTTATGTTAGGACCCTCTTCACTGCCCAATACATGCTGATTTTCAGAACCTGAGTATAAAATAAAAAAAAAACTTACAGTGCCTCGACAGATGCAGAAAATGCCTGTGCTATTTGTAATTGAAGAGCTTGCACAGGATATGATCTATTAAAATTGACTTTTGATTGTAAGTGAAAGACAGTGTGTGGTTGTGTGTGGTATCGGTTGGGTTGGGGGGGACCTTTGAAATGACCATGTGGCTGCATTCTAATCACACAAAAAATACACCTACATACCACCATGTATTTATAAAAAACTGATTTATAATTTTCATCTAGTCAAAAGGCTGTTACCGACTGACATTTGCAAGCATTATGTGCTTATCAGATTCAAGTTGGTGTGAGTGCGAGCCTGCAGGACATTACCACTGCGTGCTGACACAGTAACATCACTTCATGAGTGATGTTGATCCCAACCGCTGTCAAGCAATCTCAGGAAAAGCAGACCCACAGCTGATGCGACATCAGCTCTATGTAAACGGGCTGTGTAACATTTTTAATCTGACATGTATGAAAGAAATACACACACATGTTTAAAATTCAGTTTTTATGGTACTGGACTTACCTAGACTGTCTAATATGAAAAAAATAAACAGCGCTGCCATTGATCTTTCAGGGATATTTCAAGAACACCATTGACAGTTACAGATCTGAAACTGACTCTATCCTATAAGGGTTGTAGTTACTAGAAAAATTTTTACTGACCTATCCCTATAAGGGATTTTTTGTAACAGTAGTATTTTAAAGGCTGTAGCTACATACCTATTTTAAGTAATCCACATGCTGGCTGCTGCATATTAATTTGTATTGCTTCAAGTTAATCCCATAAGGGTTATGTTATTTTGTTTTTTTGAGCTTTGGAAACCTCTGAGACAAACTCTTTATTTTTTTTTCAGTTATTCTTTCTATTGAAGAACAACTTTAGATAACAGAACAAACCACAGTTGCAATCAGAATACATACTGCAAATTCTATTTAGAAGACAAAAAAAAATTACAACGAGAAACATTATAACATATTCTGGGACAACTCTTAAGTGAAAGTCATACCTGCAAGTGATCTCAATCACAGATAGCCTCTGGGCAGGTGTACAGCTAGCAAAAAATAGTTGGGGAATCGCCAGAGTCCTTTAATACCCATTGTCATTAAGCAGAAAGGGAGGAGTTAAGTAGGGGTGTGTCATTCACGCCTGCTGAGAAATTAGTGTGATGAGAAAGACTTGACATTGGTCTGGCCACTTGTGAACTGAGCCACTTAAGAAGCAAGATACTTTCAAGTGAGTATGAGTGGACAAGGATATCAGAAGGTAGAAATTGCTGTGGAAGCATTTGGTTTTGATTGCTTTAAGCTCCATCACCTTTGGTAGAGTAGCTCAGGCCTGCTAACAGTCATTTGATTGGTTGTCCTTCTCATAAATCTATTATCCTGGTAGGTAAACTGGATTGTAATTAATTGAACTGGTGATTAGAAAGTCATATAAATTAAGAGGCATTTATAAAACTGAAATGATTGAATAGAAGAAAGGCAAGCAAATGTGAATTAGTAATTTATCTGGGGTACAATGCAGAACTTGAGTAAACAGGAATCCCACTAAAAGTTTTAAATCTACCAAAAATATCATCATAGAAATGATGGATAAGGCAAAGTACTGTGAGAGTTGTCAGTTGTTCCTATTCAGACATGGAAGAATGGAGTCCGTATTTCACCTGTAAAAAGTGCAAGATACCAGTAGTTGATTATCTAGTCAACAGAGTAGCTGCTGAGCAGGAGAATAAGCTGCAGAAAATTACAAAGGAAAATGTGGAAGAAGGTAATACTAGAAGAAAAGAGAACATAGAAAATATAAACAATGAGGGAAATTGCAGCAGGCAATATGTATCAGGATGAGAAGAAAGGAAAAACAGTCCAAAGTATAACCAAACAGTTGACCACAAAAGCTGAATCAGTTAGGAAAACATCAACAAAAGGAAGCAAACTAAGAAGGGAGAAGTGAGCTTGAATGAATGGCTACCACTGTCTACTGAGAACAGATACGACCTACTGGCAGAGCAGGAAAATGAAGCATTGTGATATGTCAGATAAGTGCAGTGCTGGACCTGGTACTTATGAACAGGGAAAGCATTGCAGAAGGCACAGTGGGTAGGTCTCAGGGTATAAGCGATCATCGTACAGTATGGTTTGGCACACAGATTGGGCAGGAGAAAAACCACACTAGGATGAGGGTCCTGGATTCAGAAGGGCAGATTTTAAGGCAATTGGAGACTGTCTTAGTAAATACCTTGAAGGGAGGAATGGGGGAAGGGGCAAATCGGAAAAGGATAGAGGAGGCAATGGTGTCCTGAACAAATTTCCCCCATTCACTAAAAATACCACCAACAGCTTAAAATCTGGTTCAATTTCAGTTGGCGTCCATCTGTATCCACCCCCCCGGGACAAGGCTGGAAATAGGCATAAAATTGTCTAGTCTTCCTTCCCGGTCAACAAAAAATAAATAAATAAGGCAACAGCAAGCTGTTTGAAGGAAATAAGCAAGGTAGGTGAAGGCCACTGTGGTCTTCAAAGCAAGTGACTAATGCAGTATAGGAGGAAAAAACAGCTTTTAGGAAGTAAAAGAAGACCCAGATGGACAGGAAGAGGGAGAAATGTCTAGATAAACAAAGGGAGGCAGAAAGGAGAGTGAGGACAGCCAAGGCACAAACAAAGGATAACCAAGGAGGTAAAAAAATGGGAATACGACTTTCTTAAGGTACATGAGTGAAACGAGGAAAGCAAGGGGTGGGATGTAGGGTTACCATCTGTCCCTACTGTCACAGGACAGTCCTGATTTGGGCAGCTGTGTCCTGCGAAAAAACATGAAAAATACTAAATGTCCTGACATTATAGAACAAAAGAATATTTTCAGACTTTCCTCTAAATGCTGCAAAAACTATAGTACCTTAACTAAAATACCTTAAAATTATTAGAAACACTAGGGAACATCTAAAAAACTGCAACACTTAGACTTAATTCTGATCATTTAGATAAAAAATCTGTTATGTTGGTTGAGGTTATATATTGTCCTGCGAAAAGTCATATTTCAGTAAGAAATGTCCCACTTTGGGCTTCTTAAACGGTAGTAACCCTAGTGTGATGATAAGGATCAGGAGAATGGGAAGGCTATGCAGAGACCAAGAGAAAGCTAAAATTTTAAATGAAAACTTCTGCTCTGTCTTCACGGTGTAGGGCAAAAGGGATCATCATTAACATGTATCAGCAGGCATTGGAGGGAAAGGAGAGTGGACACAAGTCCGTTTTCAGAAAAGAGCATCTGAAGGGGATTAGACGCCCTAAAGGAAAATGAGGCAATAGGGCCAGATGGGAGCCACCCAGAAGTACTAAAAAACTGAGTACGGTGCCAGCTGCCCCTCTGGCAACACTGTTCAGGACCTCATTGGAGAATGGAGCAGTTCCAGATGACTGCAGGAGGGCCGATGTGGTCCCTCTGCACAAGAATTGCATCAAGGAGGAGTCTAGCAATTGCAGGACAGTCAGTCTTACATCAGTGGCGGGGAAATGAATTGGGGTACCTGGAGGCAAGTGGGCTGCAGGATGACTGACTACACGATGTCACAGAGGCGAGGTAATGTAAAAAAATTTTAAAGGTTTCTTTGACTGGGTGACTAAGGAGATGGATCGAGGAAGGCAGTGGATGAGGTCTATCTGGGCTTCTGTGAAGCCTTTGACACTGTGCCACACAGAAGGCTAATCAAGAAACTTAGCAACCCCGGGGAGTGGAGAGAAGGTGATAAGCTGGGTATCAAACTGGTTGAAGCTTAGGAGGCAGAGGGTGGTGGTGAACAGTAGTGACTTGGGGAACAAGTGAGTGACCAGTGGAATGCAACAGGGATCCACACTGGTCCTGTCCTCTTCAATGTCTTCATAAGTGTAGTGTCTAGTAGGTGGGAATGGATACCGCACAAACATTGGAAGTGCTTAGATGAATTTATTTACAAGATTTAAAGTCCAGCTTTCATGAACTTTCACAAAGTTCTTGTCTGGAAACTATCCAGTTAATTCAAATAACTTTTGGGAGCCAATCTCTAGGAGGAATTCAAAAGAAATCTGTAGATTCTCACCATCCTGGATATTCTTCTTCCCAGAAGGAGCCTAGCATACCTGTAACCATCCCAGAACTTCTTAAGCTGGAACGTCCAGTGAACTGGCGGGAGTTACTGACACAGACCTCTGCCCTCTACAGAGCCCTGAACTAGACTGATTTCACATCACAAACCTTACCTCTTGACTCCCTATGATGTCTATCTACTGACATCATCACACAAAAATATAGCTTTTTATTTACAGGACAACAGATTATCTCAACAGCTGAAAAATACATGAAACAGAAAAAGATACTGTTTTATATAAATGGCAATCAGTAAGTTTATTTCTGAGGGAATCTTACTGTCCTTTGCTAAGACCGCCTGCAACTAACCGCACAAAAGGGTGGGAGTAATGGCCGGCCTGACGCTTGGAAGTCCAAGTGGTGAGGAAGCTGGAGAAGGCCACCATCAACAGACAGAATAAAAGGGGTGTTCAGATTTAAGCACATTACAACCATGCACTGGTATCCCAATGTTCAGGTACCTTATCTAAACATAACTTTCTCAGTTGGCATGTCTTTGTTTGAAAGTTTAAACTCCTTTGTCTTTCAAAACAGGGGTCTGAGGTCTGAAACAGAAACAGAGTAGTAGCTAATGAAAGAAAGCAGGAGATACAGGGTTAAACAGAGAGAGAGAGAGAGAGAGAGAGAGAGAGAGAGACAGGAGAAATATCTCCAGCTCACAGCACACAGCTGAGTTCACCCACTACTATTAGAACAGCTGACTTCGAACTGGCAGAGCACTGGTGAGGTCAGGAGTCTAAACAGGAGGTAAAGTATTTTTCACAGCATTCATACCCCAAAAGCACTAACAAGAGCTGTGAGACTTGCAAACACATAAACAATGTACTAAAAGTGTAAACCTGAATACTGAAGTGCTCTCCAAACTCTGTTCCACAGGAGTCAAATAACAAGAGCATTGCTTCCAATCCTTGCCTTTTCACTTGTAGGAAGCAAATAGTTGTAAAAGTCACAGTTGCTGACATGCAGTCACGGAGACCTGTAAGTTACAGAAGCACTCCAAGGCACATCACATGCTGGCGTGTGGACTTAATTTATACCATCCACAACATCACACGCCAAAGAAAGAAAAGGAGACAATAAAGGACAGAACAGCTTAAACAAAGAGAGTGCAAATATTAGCAATAGAAGAGAGAAAGACCTCATAACTTAAGCCAAGGTTTGGGAGTAAAGCCAACTATTTTTTGGCAGGATTTCAGTTTTTATTCTTTTACTCCTAGTCCTTGCAACACTATATCGTATGGTACCATATTTCTTAAAAGGGCAACTGCCGTTTCCATACCTTTAAGGGAAAACAATACTATCTCTTAAACCTAGGGGATGAAGGTCACCTCATAACATTCCTCCCCCCTTTTAAGAGGGGCATTAGTTCCTCTTGTGATCAGGAGCAAGTGAGGATTGGGTTCCAGGCCACCCTCTTCCAGAATCCCACCCCCTGGGACCCTTACCAAGCAAAAATCAGAAGCTTGAACGTATTTCATACAAAACCAACACACAATACATTTTTCTAGAGGTACAGAAAAGTAATCAACAATACTTATAGCTATCTTTCTTTCACATCAACAGCATTCCACACTTCCCAAATGCATCACAGTATACAGAAAATCAGTGCACAGTAATCATTCTCTAATGTGTGCATATCTATATTGTGATAAGTAATAAGCAACAGCATTTGTCTTGCCTGGTTCGTGTTCAGTCTTGAAATGGTACGGCTGCAACACCAGATACCACGTGGTAATACATGAGTTGGTATCTACTGTTTCAAGTAACCACTTTAGAGGGTCGTGGTCTGTGTGGACCACGAACTCTGTTCGTCAGGTAGTACCAAAGGGCTTCAGGCACTCATTTAATTCCCAAACATTCTTTTTCAAATGTCAAATATCATTTTTCTCAATCATGCAGCTTTTGACTGATGTGTAACACAGGCAGGTCACTCTGTTCTGTCTGTTGACCGAGTATCGCATCCAGTTGTACATCAGACACATCAACGTCAACAAAGCATGGCTTCTGAAAATCAGGGCTAATCCAGACAAGATCTAAACATAGGCAGCCTTAATAGACAAAAAGACATCTTGACACTCGGAGGCCTATTTTACTGTGTTTGGTTTGTTTTTCCTGAGTAAATCTGTCATAGGGCAGCTCAGTGGCGGCTCTACACCAGGGCCCACCAGGGCACGTGCCCTGGTAAAAAAAATGCTGTGCCTCAGTTGGTGCCCCATATGGTGCAAAGCTTCCCCCATAATAACAATATATCAGTGCCCTGGCTGCCATCTGTTGTGCCCCAGCTGTGCCCTGGTATTTGTGGCTAGAGCCGCTACTGGGGCAGCTACACTGGAGAAATCTTTTGTGAATCTCCTGTAGTACACTGCTAGTCCTAAAAAAGCTCTAACATGTTTTTCTGTGTGAGGGACAGCACTACGGGCCACAGCATCTTCTTTACTAATCTCAGGGCGAACTTCCCCTCCTATTACAGATCCTAGGTAGCAGATCTCTTTAATCCCCAGAGCACACTTTGTGGGATTGATAGTCCAGCATGTTAGATAGTACTTAACATGTTTCCCAAGTGTTCCATGAACATTTCTCAAGTGATATCATCAAGATACGCAGCAGCATACCCCACATGATCTGCTAGCGTCCTGTCCATAAGGTGCTGAAATGTCACAGAAGCCCCATGAAGCCCAAACAGTATGGCTGCAGACTGAAATAGTCCCAGTAGTGTAGAGAAAGACATTTTCTCTTTGGCAGACTCAGCAAGAGGGATTTGCCATTAGCCTTCAGTAAGGTCTGTGGTAGACATGTATTGTGCTCCCTATCCACCAGGTCATCTACCCGGGACATGGGATAGCTATCAAACTTAGACAAATTATTAACCTTTCTGAAATCTACAGTATGTAGAATCTAAGTCCGTCTTCTTTGTACCACGTCAGTCGGAGAGCACCAAATTTTAGAATGCTCAATTATGCCTAGATCCAGCAAATTTCTCACTTCCTTTGCTACCTCACTTTTCAAATGTTTAGCCAGTATGTAGGGTTTCTGGCATGTAGGGGGGGTTAGTTAACATAGAAACATAGACTTTGACGGCAGATAAGGACGTCTTGGCCCAACTAGCCTGCCCATTTCCCTTCCTATTGGGTAAGCTGCAGATCCTAGTCAACCAGCAGCCTCCTATTCTTAACCCCTCCTACCCCCATAATTGCCTAATGTCGGTCCCATGCATTCTTGAATTCCCCCATGATCTCCTCAGGAAGGCTGTTCCATGCATCCACCACCCTCTCCTAGAAAAAATATTTCCTCACATTGCCCCTGAGCCGTACCCCCTCTATCTTCAAATTGTGCCCTCTTGTTCTTGTGCATCTCTTTTTCTTAAATATGCTACCCTCTTGGACTTTGTTGATTCCCTTGAGGTACTTAAAGGTTTCTATCATGTCCCCACTTTCCTTCCTTTCCTCAAGGGTATACATACTAAGCTCTTTCAGTCTCTCTTCATATGGCTTCTGGTGCAGACCCTGCACCATTTTGGCGGCCCTCCTCTGGACTGCCTCCATCCTGTCTATGTCCTTGCGGAGATGAGGTCTCCAGAACTGCCGCAGTACTCCAGATGGGGTCTCACCAACTGTCTGTACAGAGGGATAACAACTTCCTGCTTTCTACTGGTGGTGCCTCTCCCTATGCATCCCAGAATCCCCCAGCCCTCCTCACTGCCTTCTCACATTGCTTGTCTACCTTAAGGTCATCTGATATGAGTACTCCCAAGTCCCTCTACATTTTTGTTGTTGTTAGTACCTCCCCACCCCAATGTGTACTCTTCCCCTGGGTTTTTGTTTCCCAGGTGCATTATTTTGCACTTCTTTGCATTAAAATTAAGATGCTATACTCTTGACCATTGCTCCAAACTTGCCAAGTCCCTTTTGACCCTTTTCACCCCTCCTTGTGTATCAACTAGTGTTGTGTGACATTGGAAAATTTCGCCCAGCAAAATATTTAACGGAATTTGTGCATTTCATGAAATATTTTGCTGGGTGAAATGTGAAATTTCGCCCTCAAACCAGCGAAATTTGCTGCCCACAGATGAAATTTCGCCACCCCAGGTGAAATTTCTCAATTTCGCCAGCAGTCAGCAATCTTTAAAAAAAAAACTCCCCGTCCCTTGGTGTCTAGTGGGTCCCCCCCAGCCAATCACGGTTGAATTCAAAGAACCCCTGGTCCCAATCTTTGAAAAGCAATCCCTTTACCTTTCCTGGTGTCGCCGCACTTCGCAAAATATTTTGTCGAGCGAAATTGCCGATTTCGTGGTAATTTCACCAGCAAAATAAAATTTCACAACATCTCTAGTATCAACCCTGTTGCAGCTCTTTGTAGGCCATATCTACAGCTCCTCCCTAGTCTACTACTTTGGTCACCCAATCAAAGAAATCTATTAGATTCGTCTGACAGGATCTTCCCGCTGTGAATCCATGCTGTGTTGTGTCCTGTGCCCCACTGGCCTCTAGATACTTGAGAGTCCTTTCTTTCAGAAGTGATTCCATCATTTTCCCTACCACTGATGTCAAACTAACAGGTCTGTAGTTTCCTGCCTCTGCCTTTCTCCCACTCTTGTGAAGGGGAATTGCATCCGCCTTCCTCCAGTCCTCAGGTACCACACCATCCTTCCATGATTTGTTAAAAAGAGTAGTCAGTGGTGTCACTAGGTCTCTCCTTAGTTCTTTTAGAATTCTTGGGTGAATCCCATCAGGCCCCATTGCTTTGTCCACCTTCAGTTTTACTAGTTCTTTCAGAACCCATTCTTCTGTGACTGGACTGGTATCGACCCCCCTATCTAGAGTGATTCTCTTGTTTGGTTTTGGTACCTCCCCCCTTCCTCTTCCTTTGTGAATACTGAACAGAAACAGTTGTTCAGTATCCCGCCTTTTTCACTGTCACCCTCTGCCCACATTCCCTCCCTTGGTCTTTCTTAGCTCCCTAATATACCTATAAAAGGTCTTATCGGAAGACGACTCTCCACCTCCCTGGTAAGCTGAGCCTTGGCCTCAGCCCGCCAGGAAGCCAGAATCTCCTTCAGGTCCACCGGTGGCTGAGTGGGCAGTGGAGGAGGAGTGGGATATGGATATTGGGGTTATCCGTATGGTGAGTATCCATAACCCAATGGCCAGAAGCCTGGCATCGGGTACTGTGGCACTGGATACTGCAGTCCCGGGTAGGACAGCGTTGGATAAGATGGGGTCAGATACCTGGGCACCAGGGGCTCTGATGGAGCAGACGGCCCTGGGAGAGGCCCAGCAGGTGGGCCAGGGATAGGAGGCCCGGCGGGCGTTGTGTCCGGTGTAGGGACGGCGTCCAGCAAGGGAATGTCATCCGGCATCGGAAGGGCCAGCATTGGGACCAGCGTCTGAGGGTCCAGTGTCAGGCCATCCGGCCCTGCGGGAGGGAGACCTGACGGGAGCATGTCTGCGTCCTCGGTGTCGCCCGGGGAAGGGGGGCTAAAATCCCCGGGGTCCAGCAGGGGAGACGCGGGGACCTTGGAGTGCAGCAGCAAGTGCTGCAGTGAGCTGGGGATTGCAAACTGGTCTTTTGGGTCCATTGTCGGCTCTAACGCCGTGCGTCCGTCAGAGGAGCCGATGTCCACCTTACTGGCAGGCTCTGGGCAGGCGTCGGAGGAGCCAGCGTCCAACTTTTCGGAACCGATGCCCAACGAAGGCCACGAGGAAGGAGCGGTCTTGGCGGGCGTTTTGGAGGCCGTGCGCTGCCCTGAAGGGTCGGGCGACTTAGCGGCCTTGTCCGAGCAGGCATCAGTGGCAATTGACGCCTGCTTCATCGGAGCCGTCAACCAGAGCGTCGACAGTGGCGGTCTAGCCAGGAGCGGTTGCTTCCTTGACCTGGAGGCTCATGATGGGACCAAGCATGAGCCCGATGGGAGGGTCGATGCTGCCTTGGAAGCCTCCAAGACGACCTTTAACACAGCGACTCCAGCCGAAGTTGTGGTGGCCGTGGAAGAGAAGTCCCGGTCCCGGTGCTTCTCCTTCTTTTTGCAGTGACCCTCAGTGGAAGTAGAGGCCTGACGAAGCTTCTTCAGCTCCTTCTCAATGGAGGACATCTTTTGTAGAATGTGGGCCTCCAGGGACTGCTGCCTCCGCTTGCGGGTGGCAGCATTGCATTTCAGGCAGTGCTGGCACTGCTCCATAGGGTGATCTGGACCTAGGCAGAAGAAGCACTGGGAGTGTACGTCCTTGTGCGGGAGCTGGGCACCGCATGAATCGCACTTGTTCTTGTGCTCAGATGGAGTAGGGGATGACATACACGGCAACTGAAGAAAAACTGACGAAAATTTGAATAAAATTAGAGAAAATAGCGGTAAAAATACCAACGATTGACTGACGAAGTAGTGAACTTAACTGCAAGGTGCTTTCACGAGCTAACTGCGGGAAAGAACTGGAAGGTGGGGAGTGGGGGACCGCCCCTTTATACTGATGTCGCATGATGTCGGTCACCTGACATGGGGGCGGTCCTCTGCCAGAGACTGCTAGCTAGAAATTTTTCCGTGAGGTTCTGACACCTGCCACCTTCAGTCCTACATGTAATTACCTACTGCAAGAGCCCTCTCGAAGTAAGATCACAAATTATTGAATGACTGACGGTGCTTTCATCTGATTCCTGGGGAAGGTTCAAGGTATAGAACATCAAATAGATACTGGAACAGAGCAGTGCAGGAGGAGTTTGTGGGGTTGGGGAGGGGCTTTAAACAGGTAGCACGCATGGTAACCTTCTCGGAGGTACTGCCTGTCTATGGCACGGGTGAGGCTAGGGTACTCCCCACCATGCAGTTCAATGAATGGTTGAAAGACTGGTGCAGAGCACAGGGTTTTGACTTCACTGGGGACTCTGGGTCCACCTAGAGGGATGCAGGCCTATACTGGCGTGATGGTCTGCATCTGTCCAGGAGGGGAACCAGGCTCCCTAGGTGATAGGTTTAAATGCTTCATTGGCAAGCTTTTAAACTAGACAAGGGGGAGATGCTGATATGAAGCAAGAAATTACAAGCCTCCCCCCACAAAACAGGGTAGTTAGCGAAGTAAACACCAAGGTGCAGAGGCCAGTAGGGAGCAGGACAGGGGTAAATGGAGAAAAAGGCAGTAAGGCAGTAAGGGTGGGGCAAAAAAGGGTAAGGCCATCATAAAATGGAGGGCAATGAGTACCAATGCCCATAGTCTGAGTAACTAGCTTCCTGAACTAGTGGCCTTGATAGAAGAGGGACACCTGAATATTGTGGCAGTCACAGAAACATGGTACACAGAGAACCATGACTGGGATGTCAATATACCAGGGTACACAATCTATAGGAGGGACAGGGAGGGTAAAAGAGAAGGAGTAGCTCGCTATGTAAGGGAAGGGATCAAAGCAATGGAACTAAAGGGTAAATGGGGAGGAGAGGAGGCACTGTGGGTCACCTTGAATGCAGGTAGTGGCACCACAATCCTCACAGGGGTTGTATACAGACCCCTGTCTCAGAGAGAGGAAATGGACTAGGAAATGATAGAAGGCGTTCTCGGAATGGCAGCAAAAGGGGAGATATTGTTGATGGGGACCTGAATATGCCAGATGTTAACTGAAGCACATTTACTGCAGCCACATCTAAGAGTAGGGTGATTCTTGATGCCCTACAGGGGGCATGCCTCAGACAGCTAGTGTTGGAACCCACTTGGCAGGGGGCAATCTTGGACCTGGTACTCTCAAACAGGAGCAGAGAGAGGATCACAGTTTAGAAGTGGGTAGCCGTCTGGGAACAAGTGACCACCACACTGTGTGGGCACAATAAACACAACCATGGAGTCAAGCCATACAAAAGTGAGGGTACTGGACTTTAGGAGGGCTGACTTTGGCAAAATAGGGGAGTGCCTAAGGAATGTACTGTCAAATGGGCAGGAAGGAGGGGTGGAAGAACAATGGGGAAAAATCAGAACTGCCATCACAAGCCTTTGTGTGAAGTGAATAAAGAAAACAAAATGAAGTAAAAAAACACTATGGCTCTCTAAAGAGGTTGCAAGGAAGGTCAGGGAGAAAAAGACAGCATTCAGGAAGTATAAGGAATCACAGAAGGAGCAGGACAGAGAACTGTATCAGTTAAAGCAGAGGGAAGCGGGGAAGGTAGTCAGGATAGCAAAGGCCCAAACTGAGGAAAAGATGGCCAGCTCAGTTAAGAAGGGGGACAAAACCTTTTATAGATACATTAGGGGGCAGAAAGACTAGGGGAGATAGTGAGGTTTAATAAAGGGAGGGAGGTGGGCAGAGGCGACAGTGAAAAGGCAGAGCTACTGAATGAATACTTTTGCTCAGTATTCACAAAAGAAGAAGAGGGGGAGGTAGCTAAACCAAACAATAGAAGCACTCTGGGCAGGGGGGTCAATACCAGTCCATTCACAGAAGAAAAGAGTCCTGAAAGAACTCTTAAAACTCAAGGTGGACAAAGCAATGGGACCTGACAGGATAGAAACATAGAATTTGATGGCAGATAAGGACCACTTGGCTCACCTAGTCTGCCCATTTTCCTACCTCATGGATAAGCTGCATAACCTAGTTAACCAACAGCCTACTTCCTCCTATCCCCACTAGAATTGCCTTATGTCTGTCCCATGCATTGTTGAATTTCCCCACTGTTCTTGACTCCACAACCTCCTCAGGAGAGCTGTTCCATGCATCCACAACCCTTTCCATGAAAAAATACTTCCTCATATTACCTCTGAGCCATCCCCCCTCTATCTTCAAATTGTGCCCCCTTGTTCTTGCACATCTCTTTTTCTTAAACATACTACCCTCTTGGATTTTATTGATTCCCTTGAGGTACTTGAAAGTTTCTATCAAGTCCCCCCTCTCCCTTCTTTCCGCAAGGGTATTCATATTATGCTCCTTTAGTCTCTCTTCGTATGTCTTCTGGTGCAGACCCTGCACCATTTTGGTTGCCCTTATCTGGACATCCTCCACTCTGTCTATGTCGGACCCGGTTCCGGACTCCTGTCGTCGGAGGCGACAGACTCCCTTCCCCCCCACCTGACACTAGAGGTGAGCCCTCCAGTACCAGGGCAGGGAAGGACACGCTTCCCTGTGGGTTGCCCAAGGGGTCTGTTCCTCCCCCATGCTGGGAGGGGTCTTCCTCTTCTTCTTCTTCCCCTTCGGAGACCTCAGATGATTCCGACGGGTGCTCCAATCCGGATGAGCCACGCACTCCAGACAAGCCCAGGCCCAGGACTCCTCTGAAGTCCCCTCTGGAAGATCTTTCCTTTCTGGAGCTGCTGCATAAGATCCAGACGGTTCACCAGTGGCAAACTTTGAAGCCTGATCCACAGCGGAAAAAAGTCGCTGCTCATCTGGATCTGCCCGAGACCACTCCAACGCTGATTCCACCCTGGATTGAGCCTCATACGGACCTTGTTTCCACCATTTGGAAACAACCGTTGGCATTAGCCCCCCTTCTGAGGAAGGCGGACAGGCTATACCAGGCTCCAGAGGATGTCGATTCCCTGAATACACATCCCAAAGCCAATTCAGTCATGGCCGCACGGCTAACCCTAAGCATCTGAGCTCGTCCCTACCTGACAAGGAATCCCGTCTTCTGGACCAGTATGGGAAGAAGGTCTATGCTTCTTCCACTCTGGCTATAAGAGCTCTTAATTACGTTGCTCATATGGGGATTACCAGAAGGTGATCCTTAGTGAGGTGGAAGCGAAATTGGACTCCCTTCCTGAGTCTCAGACAAAGCAGGAGGCAGCAGATCTGGTCCGGTCTGCTTATTCGGACAGTCGGCACTTGCCTCGTGCCACATACGATGCAGTGGATGCTGCTGGTCAGAGCTCGGCTTTTGCCATGGGTTTGTGGCATCATGCCTGGCTCCGTGTGTCAGGTTTTGTCCCAGAGGTGCAGTCTGCTATCTAGGACGCACCCTTCAGGGGTTCGGTGCTGTTCGTTGGGGATGTCAAGGGCATTATCACCCATCTGCAAGACAAGGGTACTGCTCTAAAGTCTGTCGACTCTATGTACAGGCCCTCTCAAGGTCAGCGTTGCCCTTTTCGCAGATGCTCTTGGCCCAAAGCGAAACCTCAGGGCAAGTGGGGCAACAGATGTCGGGCCCCTTCAGCTGCCAAGCCCACCCCACCCAAAAAAGCGGCTGGAGCTTCAGCCATGGCACTGCATCACACCTCCTAACCAGTAGGAGGGAGGTTCTCCTTCCATCTACTGGGTTGGGAGAGGATCACTTCAGATACTTGGGTGCTCCAGCTGATAGCAGAAGGACACTCAGTCGAGTTTTTACAGACACCACCCAGACCCCCCCATGTCGTCCCTACTCCCTGAACATCGCTTCTGGTTCGGAAGAAATATTGTTCCTTCTGCTAAGGAGCGTAGAACCTGTCCCATCCCACTTTTGGGGACAGGTTACTACTCCCATTTCTTCCTGGTTCCGAAGAAATCAGGAGACTCGAGGCCTATCCTAGACCTCAGCTCCCTGAACCTGTTTGTGGAGTACAAAAGGCTCAGAATGCTCTCTTTGCAGAGTCTTCTGCCCCTTCTTCGGCCGGGACAGTGGCTGTGCACTCTGGACATGCAGGATGCCTACCTGCATATCCCTGTTCCCCCTTCCCACAGCAGATACCTTCGTTTTTCGTTTTGGGGGACTACTACCAGTTCAAGGCCCTCCCATTTGGTCTTTCCTCGGTGCCCTAAGTGTTCACCACAAGCCATTCTGTGGTAGCGGCCCACTTGCATACCCAGGGAGTACAGGTTTTCCCGTACCTGGACGATTGGCTCCTGGTGGCCCTGTACAGGGAGGAGCTCCTGTGGTCCCTTTCCCTTACCCTGCAGATTTTTACCAGCCTGGGTATTACCATCAACCAGGCCAAGTCTCATATTATCCCATCCCAGAGGTTACAGTTCATTGGGGCGATCCTGGACACGACCTCTGGCATGGCTTTCCTGCCTCTGGACAGGGTGGCCACCCTACAGGCTCACATAAGCCTGTTGTCCAGTCGCAGGTGGGTCAGTGCCAGGTCAGTTCTTCACCTCCTCGGGCTCATGGTGGCTGCTATCCTGACAGTCCCTCGTGCTCGGCTCCACATGAGGATCTCTCAGTGGACGCTTTGGTCTCAGTGGGATCAATTAGTGGATGACCTAGATCAAGAAGTCCTGGTCTCCAACCCTATGGTTCAGGACTTGCATTGGTGAATGGTTCAGGAGAACCTTTGTCGGGGAGTTCCCATCTGCCTCTCCCCCCCTCCCAAACATTGACAACAGACGCCTCAAGAGAGGGTTGGGGAGCCCACCTGGGGTCTCACAGGACCCAGGAATCCTGGTCCAGGCTCAAACAGACTCTTCACATAAACATGCTCGAGTTCAGGGCCATGCTGTATGCTGTACAAGCTCTACATCTATATCTGCTTCCCGGTCATCTGGCTGTCCAGATGGACAACATGTGCGTAGTCTGGTACATCAACAAACAGGGAGGAACTCATTTTTACCCTCTTTGCAGGGAGGCGGTGCAGGTTTGGGATTGGGTGGTGCAACACAATCTTCACCTCATGGCAGTTCATGTTCCGAGGGTCGAAAACACATTGGCAGACCACCTCAGTCAATTGTCTGCCCCAGCACACGAGTGGGAACTGGATCAGGGGGTAGCAGACAATATCTTTCTACATTGGGGAACACTTCAGGTAGACCTGTTTGCGTCTTCTCTCAACGCAAAACTTCCTACCTTCTGCTCGCTCACTCCAGGGTGAGACATTTTTTGGAGAGACGCTCTGTCTCTAGAATGGAAGGGCAGATTCATCTATGCCTTCCCTCCGATTTCCTTAATTCCAAGGGTCTTACGCAAACCCAGCTCAGAAGGAGCTTGCATGATCCTAATCTCTCCTTTCTGGCCCAAGCAAGTTTGGTTCTCTCTTCTGCAACAGTATTCAGAGGAACCTCTTCTTCCTCTTCCTCTGTCGCAACTTTTATTGACCCAGGATCAGGGGACCCTGGCTCATCCAGGCCTCAAATCCCTTCAGTTGCATGCATGGCTCCTGCAGACGTGGCTCAAGCCCGATTCGGGGTTCCCCTCTTGTGGCAGAGATTCTGGTGAAGGCCAGAAAGCCCTGCACTAGATCTACCTCTGCCATGAAATGGAAACGGTTCTCTATTTGGGCCTCTTCCAAAGATTTTGAGCCTTTTTCATGCCCTGTCAGGAGACTTCTGGACTACATGCACCATCTCTTTGATCTGGGTCTCAGTCATTCCTCTCTGAAAGTTTACATGGCGGCCATCTCTGCTTACCATGTTCCTTTTGGGGACAGAACTTTCACACAATTTGAAGTCTCTATGACTTTTCTTAGAGGGGTTCTTCACTTGAGACCCCCTATTCACGTTTCTGACCCTCCTTGGGATCTGAATTTCATTCTTGAGAATCTCACCCTGCCTCCTTTTGAGCCGGTAGACTCAGTAGACCTAAAGTTCCTTTCCTGGAAGACTCTCTTCCTCATGGCCATTACTTCAGCTCGACGGATTTCTGAGCTTCAGGCTTTGATGTGCAAAATTCCATATTTTATTTTTCACAAGGAACTTGTGGCTCTTCGTACCAACCGTAAGTTTCTCCCTAAGGTGGTAGTGGAATCTACACTGAATCAATCCATTGAGCTACCTGCTTTCTTTACGCAACACTCCAATCAAGGGGAGTACCTCTTGCATACTTTGGATGTTCACCAAATGGAGATACTACACTACCAGGACAAAGGATCTCAGAAAGTTTGATCAGTTTTTTGTCTCTCTTGCTCGCAAAAGAGAAGGTAATGCTGTTTCCAAGCAATGCCTATCTAAATGGTTGGCTCATTGTATCACTTTCTGTTACGACAAGTATCACAAGACCCTGCTGGGTCTTGCTCAAGTCAGAGGCCACTCCACTAGGGGTGTCGCTGCCTCTGCAGCTTGTTTTAAGAATGTGTCTGTGGCTGACATTTGCGCTGCCACAACTTGGACTTCCGTCCATACCTTTACGAAACACTACAGTTTGGACATTGCCTCTTGCCGTTGAGCAGGCTTTGGGTTGGCTGTTTTGCAAGGTCTCTTTTCTTGAGACCCTCACAGCTGGAGGTTCTATGGTTGGGTAGTTTTCCTCCTCCTGTGTGCTTCTCCTTGTTCCAGACTCATTGGGACTCAGCCCTATATGTAAATACCTATTGCAAGAGCCCTCTCAAAGTAAGATAGTACAGTTACATAAGAACTTTCCATAACAGTAGATCTTCGAGAGAGGCTCTTGTAGTAGGTAATACCTTCCCGCTCTCCATCCCCCTTAGCTTTTTCAGCTCATTTTCCAGGAAGGGAAATATCCGCTTCTCTCTTGTCTTGCCTTTTTGGCCCTTGGCGGGAAAGAACTGGAAGGCGGGCTTGGGGGACCGCCCCTTTATACTGATGTTACATGACGTCAGTCATCTAACGTGGGGGTGGTCCCCAGCCAGAGACTGCTAGCTAGAAATTTTTCCTTGAGGTCCTGACGCTTGCCAGCTTCAGTCCTATATGTAATTACCTACTGCAAGAGCCTCTCTCGAAGATCTACTGTTACGGTAAGTTCTTACGTAACTGTACTTTTCTGTTGTAGAGATAGTTCAGACCCAGACATTTCTGACTCATCCTGGAAACTGGGGTTTAGATGACTATAGGCATTTTCTATTTCCTCTTTTTCTCAGGTAACACTACTAGAACTGGACCTTTTTTAGAATTGCTTGTCTCCCTTTCAACCCATTTCTTCAATAGGTTTACATGATGCACCCCGGCATGGTTTGCTTTACCAGCTAAATCAATTTCATACAAGATTGGACTAATTTGCTGCATAATATCAAAAGGGCCTTGCTATTTGGCCACCAGTTTGTTGTCACTAGAGGGAAGCATCAACAAAACTTTTTCCCCTGACCAAACTGTTTTTCTCTAGTAAACATCATAATAGTTTTTCTGTTTTTTCTGAGCTTGGACTTACGTTATACATTATGTTATAATAACAATTGTGGTATAATAACATAGCAAAAAAAAATTATTTCAAAACATGTTCACAACATTGTATATCGAATGATATAGAGAATAATGGTTGGGTAGGGAGTTATAATGAGAATTGTGTTCCTCCCCCCCAAGGTGTGGGATGCCATATAAACCCCAGGCATGAAGCTTGGTTGGTTTATAAAGGCATCCCACACCGAGGGGTGTGTGTAAAATTCAAGTTATCACCCCCTACCCAGCCTTTATTTTATATAATTCCTGGGGAGCGTTTTTTTCACCACAGCAATTATATAAAATAAAAACACATTTCTCTTCAGCCGCTGTCCTGTCGGAGTATGGCGTGGTCTGCAGCTCCTGAAACCTTTCGGGGTTTTTTTTATTTTGTTTTTTGGAAGTTCAAGTAAGGGTAAGGGTAAAAAAGAAGTTTAATCATAACAGTCCCATTTCTTTTTTGTTTTGAGAGACTTGCCACCGAGAGTGCATGCTGGTCAGGGTGGCGGTGCTGTTTTCAGTGGGAAGATGGATGACTGGCTCATGGGCAGAGTGAGGGAAACCAGCATGTGTTTGCTGTTATAACCAGCTGGTAATAATGACAAATTATAACTGGGTTTCCCTATGGTAAAAAATGCTCCCCAGTACTTATAGTCTTATTATAATTTGTTTCTCTGAACAACTTTATCATCATTAACAATACCTTTATGTATACATGCCCATGCTGTGATACCCAAAAACTCTAGACTCTCAACCAGTTAGCTTTCTGTAGATATTCAACTTACTGTTAGCTGAGTTATTCATTTTTTTTTCTGTTTTAAAAAGAAAACAATAATAATATGCATCATGCCTTCTAAGGTTTAAAGGCTTACCAAGCCGCTGCAGTGTGCAATATTCTGGTGGCCCTACACTGGTACTGCAGGCAGACAGGAAATTTTCTTTGATATATCACAGACATTTCAGGAAATATCCAGACATAACTGTACCTAATGACTATTTTAAATGTCTTAAATATTGCTTAACTTAGTGTGAATGGGTTGCGTTCAGTTTAGCAGTTGCTGTGTTCACTCAGTGCTCTGTATCATGTAGTTCTGGTGACTATGCAGTGATGCGTATTTTGAAAAACCTAATGAAACTCTTTTTACACAAAAAAGAAGAGAGTGGTTGGGTGATTCAGTCCTAAGATACGGAGATAGACATATGTGCCATAGAGACAAAGTAAACCATGGATTATGTTGTCTGCCAGGAAGCAGAATTAGGCACATTACTAAATGGATTAACAGAATATTAGAACCCCCTGGCGAGTGCCTCTTGGTAGTGGTACACGTTGGCACAAACAATACCAGTGGCAAGAAGGAAAATCAAATCATTTAGGACTTCAGAAACCTAAGACAGAAGATTAAAGAGAAAATGAATTGCTGTCTTCTCATAGACACTATCAATGCAGTATGCAGATGACAGACTTGAAGACAGAATTCAAATGATTAATGCTTAGATCAAGTGTTGGTGCAAGGCAGCAGTGGCTGCTCTACACCAGGTCCCACCAGGGCATGTGCCCTGGTAAACAAATGCTGTACCCCAGTTGGTGTCCCATATGGTGCAGAGCTTCCCCCATAGTAACAATGCATCAGTGCCCTGGCTGCCACCTTTTGTGTCCCATCTGTGCCCTGGTAACCATTTGTGGCTAGAGCCACTACTGCAAGGCAGAAGGATTGATCTTCCTTAGAAACTGGATGCCCTTTAGTAGAAGATGTGATCTTTCCAAAAAGGTGGATTACACCTAGATCAAAAAGGGGAAAGCATCTTAGGAAAACAGCACAACAATAGAGAAGACTTTTAACTGATCACAGGGAGGGAAGGGGTAGGGTACTGGAAGAGGCTAGTGAAGTCATAAAGAATTAAGGGAGAGATGCAAATGAACAAAATCCTGTCAAGCAGTCTAGTTCAGTGGAAGAGACAAACAGCACAAGTGCTAAGAAACAGAACAACAAGAAACATAACTGCAACGTAGATGTGTGAACACGAATGCAAGAAGCCAGACAAACAAACTGTATGAACTAGAAACACTGATCTTCTTGGAAGAACTGGGTATAATAGGAAAATACAGACATCATTTGATGACAGTGGCTTGTCTAGTATGGATATCGACAAACACAAACTATTCCAGATGGGTAGACCAGGATATTAAAGAGGAGGTCAGAAGCAAGTTGCTGGCAACTAAAATATCTTACCTTAACAAAGATGAGATTGGAACCCTCAAGCTGATGGTCTCAAATGGAAGTGCAGACATAGTCACTGTTGGCCTGTGCTAAAGACCGCCAGACCAGGAGAACCAGGATCATGCACTTTATGAGGTAATTTAAAAGGCAACAGATAAAAATTTATGCCACTCAATGGTGATTTCGGTCATCTAGATGTGGGATGGGAAGAGGGAATTGCTAAAACCAGGGCAAGCGGGCAGTTTTCAGATATTATAGAGGAATGCTGTCTGACACAAAATGTCAAGGGAAGTACAAGGGTGCAAGCAGCATGGAATTCCTTTGGGGGGGGTGGCTGTGCCACTGGTGAACCCTGATGCTTTACCCAAATTAAATTCTTGAAGACCAGTGGCAGCTGTGATGAAGCTCTCAAATGTCAGTTCTCTGCCCAATTCATTTTTATTTCAGCATCACTATCTTTGCAGGTACAGCATAACCAGGAAAAAACGAATCCCCAGTGCTTCAATGCTAGACACAGCTTCTTCATCAGGAAGTGCAAGCAACAAGACTTGATCTTAATAAGATAATAAGAGTGATTTTGTCAGGGGGGGCACTGTAGAGCAGCAAGATGGCGGCAGCACCTTAGAATAGCTCCCATTCCATCTTATTTTTAAACGCAGAACAACCCATTTTTTCTTAATTTAGCTCACTGCAAACCAGCCAAAAGTCTGTAGAAAAGTGCTGGCAAGAAGATGGGGCCCAAAAGAGAAGGCAAGAAAGCATCACATAACCTAGAGCCATTCTTGTCTCCTACTATTTCTGCCACTGGACCAAGGCCTACAGCGATGACAATGTCCTCGGCTTCAGAACTCCCCACTACCCAGATCTTGGCAATATTGTCTAAGATACAAGAGACGGGGACGACACAAATAGGCGCCTGTCAGCTGTGAGACAAAAATCACAGATAATGATTGCCATATACAGGAGAATACTTCTGCCATAAAAAACCTACAGGAGTCACAAACTCGTCAGGACGACTGTAGTGCAGCCTACGTTTGGGACTTATCCCTCTTGAAAGTTAAGGTGGAGAATCTTGAAAATGCCCACCAACAAGCTAATATCCGCATCTTCGATGATTTGAAGCTGTTGCCATCTGACTCTGGAATTCACATAATGAGGGCGTTTGTCATTCCTCAGAGAAGCAGACCGAGAGGGAACGTATAGCCAAGACCGACAACGGCGATTGCCACTCTATCGGCACTGGAGGCTAGGATCTCACTTTTGCAGGCGGCCAAAGCCCGAAGAGAGACTGTTTGGGAAGGAAGCCACCTGGGAGTCTTCCCAGACCTCTCATCCCAGACACAAAGCAGGAAGAAAGAGCTGCAGAATGTTAAAAAAGACCTTTTGCGACACGGCATAGAAGCTAGATTAAACTTCCCAGCGCGACTTCAAATAAAGCATGACTTGAAATCTTATGTCTTTCTTGATCCAGCTGAAGCAGCTCAATTCGCTGAAAAACTCACGGCAAGTCTGAATCCTCCAGATCCTATATCAGACGAAGAGGGGTGATGTACTGCTTCTCCTTATTGGATCTAAAGCGGTGTTTATTGCTATGACCAGGACTAGATCACACTACTAAAAGTCCTTAATGACCTAGGCTAAAGTTTAAATATTTTTTAAGACATTATGTTCTGCTTTTAAAGATGGGTCACTGTTCAGAGTAATTCTCTCCTTTCATTTTGGCCCATCTTCAGAGTGCATGTCGTTGTATGTACACTATAAGATTTAGTTCATGTACAAGTTAAACATTTTGCTGCTCCAGTTAATAGACCTAACCTTATATCTGTTTAGACTAACATAACAGGGGTTAGCTTAGTATGGTGATTATGATCACCACTCAGTTTGTGGCCTTAACAATTTTACTTGCTGTCTATCCTGAACCTTTAGTGCAGATTGAGTTCTGTGATAGACTAAAGGGTTTAATTATAACTTAGCAGAGACCAGGCAATCTTTTATATATCCTGCCTTTTAATGTTTTAGTCAATCAGCCCACCACTCGAATCCAGTTCTGCAAGTGAACTTCTATCCTGGCTTTATTGATGTATAGCTATTAATTCTGTGGTGAGAGCGACATTGACCTCCAGGATAACTAGTTCAATATTTACTCCCTTAATTGTATCCTGATAGTTTTGCACAATGTCTGGAATTATAATCCTATGACCTTAGACCTAATGTCAAATTTCTGTACTATCAAGGTGCAAGGCTGTGTAACATGTCTTCTTTTGTTTTAAGTGTGATACAGTAATGCTGTACAATCGTTAAACTTTTTAAAATAAAGTTTAAAAAAATTTATTTTGTCAGAGATGTGGAAATTGGAGAAACATGATGGAACAGTGATCTTAGCATCTTCAGTTTCACCACTGGAAAAAAATGAGATAAACGAAGGTAGGGATGTACACCATACTTCTGCATTAGGCAGATATTGAACAAATGAGAGAGCTCACTGCACAGGTACCTTGGAAAAGCACACTCATTTGCAGAAGTGTTTATTAACAACAGGATACCCTCAGAATCTGTCTTGAAAACTTGAAGCAAACATGTATACCACAAAAGAGATAATGCAATAATAAAAGAAAAGCATTTGTGGAGGGTGAAGAAAGTACTCAACATGATCAGGAAAAAAGGAATCCTACAGGATTAGTAAATTGAATGTCACCAGTGAAAACAGACAGATCTACAGAGGCAAGCTCAGAGAGTGCAAAAGTAGAACTGGTACCAAGGGTGCAGAGCAAATTAGCCTGAATTTAAGTTCAGCAACAACAATTTCTTCAGATATGTTAATGAAAAGAGGAAAATACTGTTGTACCTCTGAATGTTTATGCAATTGGTAGCGTAATCACCAAGGAGGAATAGGTAGCTGATTGCTTAAATTGGTATATTGTATCAGTATTCACGGAAGAAAGATATAGGTGATAGTGGATAGTGAGAGGTTGTCCTTAGGAGAGAAATAGGATAACTTCAGGGCATGTGATGCCAGAAACAAATGAAAGAATGCTAAAGATGGAAAGCATCAACAAGGCAATGAGGCCTGATAGAATGCACCCAAATATCCTAAAGGAACCATCTATGCCATTGGCAATAATATTGGATTTGACATTCAGGACTGCGTACATAGGGTTGCCACCTTTAGATGAGGCAAAAACCAGATCCTAAACCACACCCTAAACTCCACCCCTAGCCCCACCCCTATTCACAACTGACTGTACATTGCTCCTCCTCCAAAGCCATTTGTTATGTCAGTGAAGACTTTAATATAGACGTAAAAGACAATGCATTAAGCAATAGTTCAACAAAAATGTTCACATTCTGTACCTGTTAAATTTGTTTTTCTAGGTTCTACCTAGTTTATTTATTAAGTTATTTTTTTTAGCAGTAAACATAAAGAGATAAAGGAAATCTCATTTACAGATATGGTCAGGGGGGAGACAAGGGAAATACTGTAAATAATATACATAGGCCCGGATATTCAGAAGGGTTACGCATGGTGCAACAGTGTTGCACCATGCGCAACCTACTGATGCGCCACGGCGTGATATTCAAACGGGGATTGAGCCTGGCACAAATCCCGATGCGCCAGAGCGCATCAGTAATGTATGCGGCGAGGTGGGGGCGTGCCCAGCATACTCCACAAGATCCCGATATTCAGCCCAGGATGTGCTGAGCCCATGCATGCGCAACCCCTACCTGCACTGCACACAGGTGAGTCAAAAAAAAAAGGAACAACAGCTGGCCACCCACAGGTGAGCTGCCGTATTGCAGGGCGCAACATGGCAGCTGCCACCTGTGAGTGGGCACCTGAGCTCTGGCTGCACCTTCGTGGCGGCGCCCCCCATGCCCGATCGTGGGCATATGTAGAATAAAACAAACGTCCTATATCCCTGGTGGTCCAGTGGACCGCTCACAGCCCGATCGCGGGCATATGTTGTAAAATAAATGTCCTATATCCCTGGTGGTCCAGAGGACTGCTCGCAGCCTGATCGCAGGCATATGTAATAAAAAGGAGAGGTCCAATATCCCTGGTGGTCCAGTGGTACCCCCCTCCCCACCCGCCCACTGAGCCCCACTGCCCGCTCCGCCCCGGTCCAGCAGCGGGCGGCAGCACCCCACCCGCCTGCTGCTCTACCACCCACCAACTGATACCATACGGTAGGGCTGTACGCCCATTGGTCCACAGCGTGAGCCAATGGGCGTGTAGCCCGTACCGTACTACACATGACTGTAGAAAAATCTTCACTGTTTTCAGTTACTGCAGAGCACATTAACAGATGTAACAAATGCTGATTTAAAAATCAAACAGCATGATATTTTCCGGAAACACCAATCATGACACATGGACTTGAATTCAAGCTTTTATTAAAAATATGGAAAAACCGGTGCATTTGATCTTTAAGTAAGGCAAATCTGGACCCTGAAATACTAATCAGGTGTTGGGTATCATATTTGGGAGATTGAGCAAAATAAATTGCTGCAGTTGTTAGTAGTTCTTTATATATGCTGCATTTTTCTCAACAACAAAATGCTGAAGAACACTTTTTAAATGTTGTGTTAAGTAAGGTGCTATAGAACCATGCTGCTTACAAGTGATGCCTTGGTTCAGATTATGATCTTTTGGGCTATATGTTAGACCCTCTAATCAGAGCCTGCAAACAAATTAAAGCTGCAGGTGCAGTTCTTTCCATCAACCCAGGAGTTTCCTGTGTTCTGGCACAGACCACAGTCTAAACTTCCTCATCGTCAGCCCCAGTCACCGCCATAGGTTAAAGTGCTGATTACTTTGAGAAAGAACTATGACCATAAGTGTCTCCAACCTGACCACTCGCCAGTATTAGGGATAAAAGATGAAAGCAACACAGCCTTCCAACCCTGTACAGATGCACAGCACTGTACTGTGTCTCTCACGTGTCTTTAGCAAAGAAGAGGATGTTGCAGATCGGGGTCTCATTTTATATTAATGTGACTATAGTTTTCCCCTCTGTGCAAGTTCATTATAGGTGTCCAGAGGTAGCAAATCCCCCGCCCCCCCCCCAGCAACTTTAAATTGTGTTGATGCCAGTGCCTTTAGCACACAGTCTTCCACACAGGTCACCTTGTGCTCTCCTTTTATAACATGGCATAGATATTTTTTGACAGTGGCTGTCAGCATCATCATCAGTATCAAGAATGCTGACCCAGACTCTGTGGACCTGTATCATTTGGGGTCTGTCTGCAGTACCTGTCTTGGCTCCATGCCTCTTGCTTCAGCAGTGAGGTGCAAATATGGCTTATTGATCTGCATTTTGAGAGTCCCAGTCTCTTTAGTAAAAAGTTGAAGAGTCGGTTTAAAAGCAGAGTCCACGTTGATCATAATATATGTCAAAGGAAAAAAACAAATTCATGCGATCACTGAGAGATCAGTTGTAAACAGAGGGGTGCAGTCCTACAGGGAATCTAGTAAACAAAGTATTATCCCTGTACATTAAGCCAAGGATCTTCAGGAGGGAAGTACATTCGACACTCTTATGACGAAACTTGGCAGACAAACAGAAGCTTACTAGTTTAATTCTTATAATCACTGGTATGCACTTTTTCCCATAGGGAAGCCCAGTTGTAATTTTCCATTATAACCAGCTGGTTATAAGGGCAAATGTGCACCGGGTTTCTCTCAGACCACGCATGCTCCAGTCGCCGGTCTTCCTTTGCTCTGGACGTTCCCCGTGGAAATTCCATATGGCCTCAGACTTCACCAAAAGAAAAGTCGGTTTCTCCACTGACCCTGACAGAAAAAAACAGAAAACAAAAGGGAAACATTTGAAACTTGCGCAGAGTTTCCCTGTCAGTACGCGTTCACCAGCAGGTCTCCTCACCTCTTCAAGCAAGAAAGACACCGCAGTTGCCCTCGGCGGTAAGTTTAACTATAAAAAAACAACTACAGAAGTTTTTTTAAAAATCACCACTGCTTTTTGCCCAAAAAGTGAAGCACTGTGACTTGGCAGACTGCACAGAATCCAGACTGTTCCGCAGCTGCCTAAACACCGATCTCTTAATTTAATTTAGTTTGTATAGTTACTGAGGCGAAAAAGCGCACAAGAGCAATTATATAAAATAAAATATGGAATAGTTGTGTAAAACTTGATACACCATCCTATACATTATTCTCTATTTACTGTCAAAAAAGAACAATTTTAACAGCCAGTCTAGCAGCTTGATAAGTAGGCTACTAATCCAAATGAGTGCAGTCATTAGGTCTCTTTTGAGTCCCTCCACCCTATCTCTATTCAAGCAGCAACAGAAGCTCTATCTTCAGGATATGTCACTTTTATATAAAGGGTTCCTGCTACCATACACCACTACATCCAACCTCATCAGTGTTAACCCTTACCTATATTACCAGCTACTAATACGTGATAGTGATCAAAAAATAGATATGATGAGAAACTAACAAAAAGTGGAACTCCCCATATCTCTGAATGGGGTTAGAAAGTGAAGGATGGGCACATTAAACTGCTGGTATCTTATACAGTATTTCCTGAAAACAATAGAAAACCATTGCATAGTACTTTACGTCAGACTTTATTAGGGATTGAAACCAGAAGTCTTGCTTAACTAGGCTTTGTTTCAATAATAATACAGCTATTAGAGGAATGCTGCTGCGTAGTTTATGAGCTAAACTTCAGAAAACAAGGAGGACTTGCACAAATATTGTTCCAGCAGGAGGTCAGGACATTACATCCCTGATATGTTTGTGAATAAGTCAGTGAATTCTTTATGTTTAAAAATATGTGGGAATGTTACTAGCTGCAGGTACAGAAACATTAGACAGACAGTAGACAAAGACCTAGTCGTTCATCTAGTCTGCCCATTTCCCTACCTAGCTCCATGCTCGGCCTAATGCAGGGCTGGCTATAGAGATCCAGTAGCCCAAGTGGCTGATCGTCAACCCTTTCTCAGGTATCCCTTCCCCTCTTCTGCCTGTGACTTCCACTGTTCCCTTGTATCTGTCCCACCCAAGTTTCAGCCTCAACACAGTGTTGGCTTCAGCCACCTCTCTGAGCAGTTTGTGTCATTCATCCACCACCCACTCCATGAAGAACTTCCTCACGCCCGCCCCCGAATCTCGTGACCACCACCAATCTCCACCTGTATCCTCTAGTTACTGTGTGTGTTTGTTGCTTATAAATAAGTGCATACAATCCAGCCTGTTTCCATGTATGAAGTTGTATGTCTCAGTCATAACCCCCTTTTCCTCCTGGTCTCCAGTGTATACATGTAAAAGTCTGCCAAGCTTTCCTCATACAACTTCCCCTGTTGCTCCTGGATCATTTTGTATGGTCTCTATATGATCGTTGTCTTTCATCAGCTGTGGAGCCTGGAACTGCTTGCAGGTCAGTGGGACCTAATACAAAGTCGACCTACCCTCTACAGACAGTAATTATGTTGAACCAGGGCTGTCTGCAACTTTGCAGAAAGCTGCCTGTTGAAAGTATAGAATGAACAAGTAAATAAGAATTAGGGGAAAAAAAGGTTAGAAATGGAGCATTCTGATCGTCTGACAGCACTCTAAAAGGGTTATGTTATTGGCTGGAAACCCTCATGAACAATAGAAAATAATTGGATTTTAACTTTTAGAACATTAATTTAAAAAAAAAAGCATTATAGTTAAATAATAAAAAATAAATAATAGCATTAAAGCTTTCCATGGTTTGGATTGTCTTTGTTAATTTAGTCCTAGGGGTATAAGACACTCGGCTGTGCCTCCTGTCTTGTGCCCCCAGGTTAGATTAAAAATTGTTTACCGGAGTCATACCTGGAAAAGTGCTTCAACTCAATGTGCCTTTCGCAGCAAAAAACTCTGAAATAAAAAAATAATCCAGTCCCTGGTTGTGCCTTAATGTTTATTTAGAATAAGATTCTGTTACAGGTTCCACTAAAGAGGATAAATGTGTATCTAATGTGAGCTGTATCCTAGGATTCATATTACTAATTAATCTACCATTAGATTAGATTTGAGCAGATTGAAGCATGATTGGTATAGAAACAGCCATGTGATATAAAGTTGTTTTCACAGTGGCTTGCTGCATGGTGTAAGCAGGCACTAATTCTGTGTCTGTGACATTAGCTGTCAGTAGAATAAAAGACTTCCTGTTAACTTCTTGGATTGCTAAAACAATTTAATGAAGGGTGAATACAAAAATCCTTCCAGTAGCCTCTGGTTCCAAAAGAATCAATGTGTAAGCTAATATCTTGTCAAAGTAACTGAAGCCCATGTGCTTTGTTCTAAAACATTGTCAAGACTTCATAAACATATGTATAAAATTTAACCATTTCCACACTACTGCAGACTTTTTCAGATATTAATATTCCCCATCAATAAATAATTTAAAAGCACCTATAACCACAAAAATAAGTTATGGCAGCTTTATAAGCAGGTAAACTGCTCTAAATGGAGTCCGAATGAGGCAAACTAAAACTAGAATAATCTTTCCCTTTTGCTGTAGTACAGTAGCATGACCAAAAAGATAACTAATATGGGGTTATGGATAGTTTTTAGAAGGGCCATGAACAGCAATCGAAAGGCGTACTTGAGGTCCACCTACATATCTGTATTTGAACCCTTGTGCAATGCTCTTTCCAGACATAAGCAGTTTTAAAATGACCTTTTTTCATGCCTGGTGGTGCCATTACTGGACAGAGGTCCTACTACATCCCATCCCCTGCACACAGTCCAATCATGGCCCTGTTTTTTGGAATCCAGATCAGTGATTGTCTTTTATATCCAAAAGCATACCCACTGATGCAACGGAATATTGAAAAAAAATGCCCCCAAAACAAAATTTCATTTTTAGCTTTAAACTCCACCTGCTCTGTACTAATTGTGTGCAGCTTTCTCAGTCTTGCCATTGCTTTCTGTCTCAGGAGTCCATGAAATGGCTACTGCCTTGACTCCATATAGAATGGACTTAGTAGTGGATCTCTCTAGACTAATGCCGCCTACAAGTAAGCTCAATACTTCTAGATGGGGTTACTTATAAAATCACTTAGCAGTTCTGCTACAGCTCTAAAATGAGGTGCTTATATCTTGAGGTAGGTAAAGGTAAACCAGCAGTTAGACAGTCTCTCGTTGGAGTGTCTCTTGCATTCAGTTCTGCTATGAGGAGGCTGTAGAAAAGCAACCTAAAGGTTTAAGGACACAGTCTACTAAAGCTGTATCTATCACTGTGGTGGCATGAAGGGATATATCGCTGCTGGTAGTATGTAAGGCTGCTTCTTCATCTACAGTGTCTGGATATCAGAAAGCATGGGTGGATGGATAGGCACCTACTTAAAGGGGGACACAATGTTTTTTTTCTTCACTTGTGGACAGAACGCTGACTCAATTCATGAGCTTATTAGTGCAAATACTTAAATTCTTTTATTGCAAACAGCAAAAATATATAAAAGCACTCACAATTATCACGTAGCTGATATCTCAGAGTCCATCAAGAAATGCCCAGGAAAAGGTTCATATAAAGTCCATTAAAAGCAACAAGCCAAGGAAGCTGGCTGGCAAACAACTAGAGGCAACAAGAGCGAGGGCTCCATCTACCCAGATCACCTGACGTGTTTCACTAATTGCTTTTTCAAAGCCTTGCTGTGCTGTTTGCACTAAAATAATTAAAGTATTTGCACTAAAAAGCACATAAATTGAGTCAGCGTTCTGTCCAGAAGTGAAGCAGCACATTGTGTCCCTCTTTAAGTAGGTTCCGGTTCCGCTCATGCCTTTTGCTATACTTCTTTAACCAGGCACTACTGCTCCCTGGCTGCGGTTTCACCCCAACCCCCAAGCAGTGTCTGGATATCCAGACTGGGAGGGATGCCAGCTTTGGGACTTCTGTGCTTCACAACCATTTTCTTAACTAGGTTTTACCTGCCTCCCAAAGTATTACTTGGAGTCTGCAATTTGTTTGACATCACCAATACACTCTTGTTGCTAAAAGAAACAATTACTTACCATAGTAATATTGTTTCTTCTAGAGAGTTTATACAAGCAAACCCCAGCCTCCCTAAATTTACTATTTCCTTTAGTACTACATCACAAAGTAAATTCCGTTTCAAAACTCTCGTTTCACACTAGATTAGGTCAAAATGCATTTAGTTCAAAAGGAGTTAAGTTCTATAATAACTTACCACAGTCTGTAACTCTGTAAATGTAATCCAGCTTTCAAAAATGATCTATAAACACCTTGACAGTTGGTCTGATAGTAATTGTTTTAATGTTGGGTTACATTAATATGTTACTGTCTTTTTATGTTTTGTTATATAAGCATGTGTTACCCATATTGTTGCAAAGTGTATCTTGTATTTGATAGTTATTTTTATTGTAGACTGGTGGCATATGAAAATGAGCAGTTGTGCTCATAGGCCTATCATTATAAAATAGAAATTAAATGATCTAGTGAATTGGCATGTGAATACAGTGAAGAGGGACTTGCAGAGGTTGGGGACAGGTTGAAGAAGTATTTGTCCTCCTTAGACTTTTTTTGAGGTCCTTTATGTCTGGGGTTGAAGAATGTGAAAAACAGAGTAAGGGATGTAAAGACTGAGGAGTTCAGTGCATGGTTGAAGGGGCGGTGTCAAGAACAGGGGCACCACTTTACAGAGGATAGTGGGGGCTTCTGGGACAGAAGGTTGTTCAGAGGTAATGATCTTCACATGGCAAGAGAGGGAACTAATGCATTATGATGAAAGTGTGATGTCTACATTGGCAGATGGTTAAACTAGCTGCATGGGAGTCTGGGGCTGAGGGATTCCACTGTGGAGAAGAAACAGTGGGAAACCCAGACAGGACTCTTCTGGGAATGAGGGCAAGGTGTTCAAGGAAGAAAAGATGGGAGGAACCAATCCAGGAGACAGGGCAGGGTAGACACAATAGACATGAAAGGAAGAGGAAAGACAAGACTCCAAGGTTATTAAGGAAGTGTGGTGGGGGAGGGCAAGTGAGAACCAGTAGACTTATGGGCGCATGTTGGAAGGTGTTATGCCTCAATGCTAGGAGTCTGAGTAATAAGATTACTGAGCTTTTGGCTTTGGTGGCAGACTCTGGGCAGGATCTAGAGGCCATTACAGAAGCTTGGGCCAGTGTGAACAACTGAGACATAGCAATTCCAAGCTACGCCTCATATAGGCGTGATAGAGGGACAGATAGAGGTGGAGAGGTGGCCATCTATATCAGAGAAGGGATTGAGGCAATAGATGATGCTACACTTAAAGGGGAGATAGAATCACTGTGGGTTAAGCACAAAGAGTTGTCATACAGGAAGACTTTCATAGGAGTGGCTTACAGGTCACTGAGGCAGGGAGAAGAGAGAGGTAAGGAACTGGGTGCTGAAGTAGGGAGGGGGTGGCAAAGAGAGAGGTTGTAATAGTGGGAGATCTCAAGCTGGCAGACATCAACTGGGACATCCCAGTGGCCAGGAATGCAAGAAGCCAGGCCATGCTTGATGTCATGCAGGACAGCATGTTACAACAGGTCAGAAATCCCACTAGACAGCCATTCTAGATGTGGTACTAACCAACTCAAAGTAGGCAGAGTATGTGTCGGGAAACCACTGAGGTCCAGCTACCGCAATACTATATGGTTAGAGATGGCCCTGGGCATTTGTTAGCCCTCATCTAAGGGTGACATGCAAGGCTTCAGGAGGGTGGATTTCAACCATGTGAGAAAAATTGTGCTGGACAGGTTATCTGGTGTAGACTGCATCAAGGGAGTGGAGGAAAGAGAGGATGTATAAACCCCAGAGGCAACAAAAATATGCACGAGAATAATTAGCAAGAGAAACAAGAATAAGAGACTAATTTGGTTCTGTGAAAGGGTCTGGGAGGCAATGAGGGCTAAATAAAAGGTCTTTATAAGGTACAAAGAAAAGCAGGGAGATGAAGAATGGGACAGATACCAGGAGAAAACTAGACAGACCAAGAAGTAAGTAAGGATCACAAAGGCAGACACAGAGCTGTGTATTGCAGAGGGGTTAAGGGGTGGAGGAGAACAGTTCTTTAGATATGTAAGAGAAAAAAGGCAGGATGAGAAATTGTCAGCTAATGGAGGGGGACAGGGTACTAGAGGAGGACTGGTAGAGAGCAGCTGTGCTAAATGACTTCACCTCAGTATTCACTATGGAGAACAGCTGGCCCTCGATGGAGAGCAGTGTAAAGGCAGCTGAGAGGGGTCCTAAAATTGAAACTGCAGAAATTTACCAGTGAAAGAGTCATAGAGGGGCTAGCAGCCCTGAAGGTAAACATGGCCCTGGGGCCCAGATGAGATACATCTGAGGGTGCTAAGGGAACTGGCATTGCTATTAGCCAAACCCCTGTCGAGGCTGTTCAATAGCTCTGTGCAGCAAGGAGTGGTTCCTAGGGACTGGAGGATGGTGGACATGGTTCTGCTGCACAAGGGAAGGGACAAAGAATAGCCAGTAAATTATAGATCCATCAGCCTTACCTCCACAGTAGGGAAACTGATGGAGATATTAGTCAAAGATGATCCAGTGGAATACCTGGAGAAAAATGGACTTCAGAATAGTAAGTATCACGGATTCATGACAGGAAAGTCTTGCCAGATCTATGTTGTAGTATCCTTTGTCTGAGTAACTAAGGTAGCTGGTAAGAGCCACTCTGTAGAGTTAATCTGCTTCAACTTCAGCAAGGCATTTGACTCAGTGACACATCGAAGGCTGCTGAAGAAGAGAAGGTATCTGGGAATGGCTAAGGAAATAATAAGGTGGGTAGGGAGTTGATAGGAGGGGAGGCAGCAGAGAGTTGCTATGAATGGGTTCAGATCAGAAGAGAGAGGTCACTCGTGGACTACCACAGAGATCTCTTCTCTGGACCTAATCCTCTTCAATATGTTCATCAACGACATGGGAGAGAAATCCAGCTCAGGTTGTACATTAGTAACTCCCTTAAACAAACCAGCCAATGTATCAGTGCCTTCAGTAATGTATCAGGACGGTGGGATGCATTGTGAGAGGGTTTGACAATAGAAGGCAGGAGGTACTATTACCAATGTATAGGTCGCTGGTGAGGCCATACCTGGATTACTGTGCCCAGTTCTTGCGTTCCACCTAAAAAAGGATAGGGACAGGCTAGAGGAGGTACAACATAGGATGACCAAGTTGATTCAGGGCCAGGTGGTCAGATCCTATGAGGATCGGCTAAAGCACTGAACAAATATTCACACAAAACCAGAAGAGAAAGGAGGATCTGATTGAGCCCTTCAGCTTCCTGAAAGGAATTAACAAGGTGGTCTGTAAGGAGCTCTTACCAGGAACTGAGAAGATAGGACAAGGGATCACAAGTGGAGGTTAACGGGAGGGGGGATTTAAAAAGGATGCGAGGAAGTATTTTACAGAAACAGAATTACTGTGGTATTTTTTTCCTTCTGTGGCAGCCTCTGGAGATGTTTCCCTTGTGAATGTCTGCAAGGCTGCAACGTTGTCCCCTACCCACACCTTCATATCCCACTACTGCATTGACATCCAGTCCAGAAGGGTTGCTAGGTTTGGTGCTACTGTACTTCAGAAACTATTCCTTAAGTGATCCTAGTACCTACTTCCATGTGGTACTGCCAGGCATCTGCATAAAGTGGTAAGCAGATAAAAACATTACTTTTGTTAGAAGAAAAAGTCACCTATCTTGTAACTATAGTTCTTCTAATTATGTTTTTCTGAGTACCCATATTTTTTTGTTATTTAACCAGGAGAGGCGCACTAAGCTGAAAGCTTGTTTACAGGTGCAGTCTGGGAGCACAAGGAAGTAAAGTTGCATATGTTGTTACTGATGCTCTTAGTGAACAGCAAACCCATATTTTCTTTTTTCTCTCTTGAAAACTTTATACACTTAGGATACAGTAAATGTGAAATATGTAATCATTTATCTTTAGAACAAACTTGAATCTACCACTCTTTCTGTGAAGAAGTACTTCATTGCATCTCTCCTGAATCTTCCCTCCTCTAGCTTCATAGCATGTTCCTTTGTTCTTGAGCTCCTTTTATTGTGAAAAATGCTTCCCTCCTATACTCCGTTTACCCCCTTGAGGTATTTAAAGGTTTCTATCATATCCCCCCTCTCATTTCTGTCTTCCAGGGTATACATATTGAGGTCATTTAGTCTCTTGCTGTAGGGATTTTGATAAAGACCTTGCACCATTGTAGTTGCCTTCTCTGAACCGCCTCCACTCTGTCTATGTCCTTACAGAGATATAGTCTCCAGAACTGGACACAGTAGTCAAGGTGGAGTTTTACCAGCAGTCTATACAGGGGCAACACCGTCACCCTCTTTCTGCTGGTGATGCCCCTCCTTATACACCCCAGCCTGCCACAAGCCCTCCCAACTACCCTGTCACAGTGCCTGGCCACCCTTGGGTCATCCGATATGATTACCCTCAGGTCTCTTTCCTGCTTGGTGGTTGTCAGTACCACTGCACCCATTTTGCATTCCTCGTCCAGATTTTTGTGTCTCAAGTGCTTTATTTTGCACTTTTTCACATTGAAACGCAGCTGCCATACTCTTGACCTCTCCTCAAGTTTTTTTCAGGTGTCTGCTCATCCTTTCTGACCCTTCCCCCCACCAAGTGTCCACTCTGTTGCAGATTTTGGTGTCATCCACAAAGAGGCATTTAAGAGAGGTGCGAAAAAATGCTACTTCATCGAAAGAGTGGTGGACTCCTAGAAGAGCCTGCCACAAGAGTTAGTATGGGCATAAACTGTGAGGGGGGGTTCAAGCATGCATGTGATAGACATAGGGGAAATAATAGTGAATAAAAAGGGTGGGGTTAGGGTCGCTGAAGACCAGTTAGGGTCGGCTGGGACAAAATAGGCAGGGAAAAGACTGGACAGACTGTGTGGTCCAAGCAGTCCTTTTCTGTCATCAAATTCTAGTTTCTGTATTATCAACTAGCCACATTTCCAGCTATGGGACATATACAGGTAACTGATGTGTTTGTGATTGCTGAGAGCTCTAGAAAGGAGAATTCATGGTTAAAAAGGGATTACAGACGAACTGATCGCAGAAAAAGGCTTATTAGACCACACAGTCTGCTCACCATCCCTAACTACTCTGCAAAAGCTTCCAGAGGATTCCTTTGGGAGACAAAGGGCCAGGAAGTAAGCTATGATTGCTAGCCACACTGGTCACAGGATCAATGAAAGTGTTAAAAAAAAAAAAAACCTGGGTTAGCTTAGTGGCATGGTGGACTAAGACACTGGTTGCCTCACCACATGCTACACCAGTGACCTGGATTCGGGAATAGACCAGGGTCATTCAGGGACCAAAGGAAATGAGATTGAGTGATCACTGACAGCTCTCCTCTGGGGAGGGGGACAGTGTTTGTCGCTGTTTGGCAGAGGCTGTGTGGTACTGCAAGGGATACCTCTTACAGGGCCGGCACAGGAGCTGACTGTGTGCTGTGTCTTCACACCACACATCTGCCCCATGTTCCACATGCCAGTCTCAGGGAATGGGGTGAATAACAGCAGCAAGAAACCCACTGATCAGGATTGTCTGCTAGTCCATTGTAGGCTCTGCACCACCTACTGGGTACTGACCTTGATTCGAGTATGCTGTTTGGAATTCTTTTTCTGTTTTTGTAATTAAAGGGGCATTGCCTGGTATAGGGTGCTGACTTTTAGGTTTTTGCTGTCAGCTTGAACCTTTTGCACTCAGAGACAGGGCTAGGATGAGTTCATGAAAGAGACTGCTATCGCCAAACAGTGGCTATTCTGACTTCTTCTCTTAGAGCGCTCACTACTGAACTGATTTCTTTGCTCTTAAAAAATACCTAAATTCTCTAATGTGTTGATTTTGTTTCTGTAAAAACAGGTCTATGTAAGCCACCCTCAGGACGCACCTGGAAACAACCTATCACAGCTTAGTGTGTTTTGCATGGTCAAACATTACAAGTAAATCGCAAGTATGTTTACCAGGTTGACTCATTGGGATGAGGTTCCTTTTACAGAGCAAGAGGACACTGAGGTTCTACACAGACAAGGAAACACAGAACAGGAGTCACCTTAAATACAGTAAACATTGCAGAGTGAGTTAGTAGATAGACAAGTAGAGTTTGAGTTTACAAACCAGCATGGGATTTGATTGACCTAAAGTGGGAGGGCAGGGAGTTCCATATTCGGTGGCTAGTAGCTCTACACCCAAATGTTTTTAGACCGATGGAAGTCTTCCCATGCACCACATATAGCAGATTTGCATGTGAGGATCGGAGATCTGATTACAGTTGTAACGTACCAGGTGAGGCACAAGTCATCTAGGCGTGCCCTGCCGCAGAATTTTGTTCACTAGTAAACCAATGTTAGAGGTTAATACTGTCAGGGCGGTTGTTATACGACCGCCAGGGGCTTAATGAGGCCCGGTGCCGCAGGCGGAGGGCCTTATAGCCCCTGGAAGGTCCGTATAGCACATACCGCCCACCCTGAGGGTATTATTCGCTTAGAAAATGGGCGATGTGTACATTTTTGTTAGGTTGTGAAACAACTAATGAAATGACTGAACATAAATAGAAATATCAAATAATTAACTTTTGTTTCATAAAGTAGTCCTCATTTTATGCTGTTCTATCTCCTCACCCTCCCCCACACACACACTCATTCTGGTGACAGAGCCATTCTGTTCTCCTACCCCCCATCGCTCAAAATAAGACATCAAGTTTCCGAAACTGGAGAGGAAGAAACTGTGGTTTTACTGCAGGTTCAAAAAAGGTGCCAGTAATAAGTGAGTACAAACGGGGGATCGCTAATCCGGAAGTATTGGGAGGGTGGTTTCGTGCTTCACTTGGTAACAATCTGTTGTGTCACTCCCCCCCCCCCAGTTGCATGGCACTATTACTTTTTGTTTTATTTTTTACTTTAGCGCAATGGTGAGCGTGCCGTGTTTGTCACCTAAGCTGCTATACTGAGCGAGTTGCGGCTGTTGTTTTTCGGCAAGGACATGTTTTAGAGCCGCCCGCTTTGTGCTTGTTTTGTCTCCCTAGCTGCTGGGCTCTCAGGGGTTTTGTAGGAGCTGTATGCGGTTTTTTATTATCTTCTTGCCCGAGGAAGTGTGGATTGCTTTTCCGGATGGTGGACTTCAGGTCGATGCCTTCAATCTCCTGGAGTGAGTCTTTGTCATTGTGATTGGTTTGGGGTTATTCAGGAAGGTGCCTTGTGCCGCCTGGTTGTTTTCCTTTTCTGTTTGAAACCGGCAGGAGTTGCTTGGTTTTGGGGGCCGAAGGATTCTGGTGCTTCCTTGGTCATCTCCGTGGTCTTGTGGTTCGGCACTTCTGTATAGGGTATTGGGGGCTGGTTATGTTTCTAGTGTGCAGAAGAGTGTAAACGGACAGTAGAAATGAGCTGGGAGAGGAGGAAGGGAAGTTTTGGTTTAGGTTTGGAAAGGCATGCACGCGCTGCACATTTCAAAATCGCACTGATTACAGGCGGTTCCATGAAGCTGATCAGTTGGAGAGCTTTGCTTTTGTTGGTTTATTTTTTTTATGTGTGGCTAGTGTAGGTTGTTTTTTATTTGAAAAGCTAACGGAAACTGAGAGATCGCTTGGGGGGGGGCTGTCTTGCTCAGTATCCAGTACAGTTTTCTCGTGTGAGTGAGAGGTAAGCTGGAGGGATAGCTCAGGTATTGAGAGTCACAGATAATTGCTTAAGAGGATACGGTACACAAGAAAAAAAAATGTGACTGAAAGGAGCCTCGCTGAGGTTGTGTGACAGATTGGTGTGGTACCTGGTAGTGAACTGCATAGCATTGAGGGCCAGTATCTCTCGCTAAGGGAGAGTAAAAATGGCGGTGATTTAAAATTAAATTGTGTGTTTTCAACTATCAGGATGCAGACTGGGCACAGGGGTACATGAGTGGGTGATGGGGCACTAAGGCTGGTACTTTTTATTTCCTGGGCATCTATTGAAAGTTAATGTACCCCCTTGGCAAGGGCACCAGCCAATCAGATGCCAGGAAATAAAAAGCCCATTTTCTAAGTATATTTACAGTCCAGCAGGAGGCAATTCAGTTTGGAAAAATGTATGCAGTGATGAGTTCTAGGCAAATCAGCCAGTTTTGTCATAAAGCACATATGGTATAATGTATGGGCACCCATATACGTTTCCATCGAGGGGTTGAGATAGCAGAGTATGGACCTTGACAGCGAAGCTCGAGAGGTCCATGCTGGTACTGTATCTCAACCCCGAGATGGAAACAGGATAAGCTGTGTGTGGGCACCCATGTTTTATTTCTTATAGCATATGAGTTTACAAAAAAGCAGCTGACATGTCTTTTTTTTACAGAGCTATGAAAGCTTGTCCCCATGAACAACTGTAGGTACCTGAGACGTGATTTGAAAGCTGCCATTTGCACCATCCTCCTTAGGACCACCACCTCTCTCCCTTCCTCCACAGTGCCAGGTGCCAGGATTTAAAATTCAAAATTTTGAGTGAGTAGATAAAAATACGTAAGTGAAAGAATTGACTTAGCAACCTGCTCACCCATACTGCAGCATCATAAGTTAAAGTGAGCAGATCAATGTGCTCACTACAGCAGCTACAGCAGGACACAGAGTGCCATAGTTGGATCCATCTGTGCAAAGTATTGGTTTGTCAGTTTTCTTTTTTTTTTTTTTTTAAATAACTGGCGCTGTTAATAATCCTTTCGGGGGCAGATTTGACTTTTGCTTGACTGGCTTTACTGACCCGTGGCTGACATTTTTTTTATTTCTCAGAGATGCACCAACCATTTCAACTTCTGTGAGGTAATTTGAAGTAAGGTTAGTTAAAACTGTAAGAGAAGTTGGTGCGAGCTACTGGGGGGTCTTTGCATATGGAACATGCACAATAAGGGGGAATTTTAATATGGAACATGCACAATGGGGGAATTTTAATATGGAACATGCACAATAAGGGGGAATTTTAATATGGAACATGCACAATAAGGGGGAATTTTAATATGGAACATGCACAATGGGGGAATTTTAATATGTAACATGCACAATAAGGGGGAATTTTAATATGGAACATGCACAATAAGGGGGAATTTTAATATGGAACATGCACAATAAGGGGGTAATTTTAATATGGTACATGCACAATAAGGGGGTAATTTTAATATGGAACATGCACAATAAGGGGATATTTTAATATGGAACATGCACAATGGGGGAATTTTAATATGGAACATGCACAATAAGGGGGAATTTTAATATGGAACATGCACAATAAGGAGATATTTTAATATGGAACATGCACAATAAGGGGATATTTTAATATGGAACATGCACAATGGGGTAATTTTAATATGTAACATGCACAATAAGGGGTAATTTTAATATGGAACATGCACAATAAGGGGTAATTTTAATATGGAACATGCATAATAAGGGGCAATTTAAATATGGAACGTGCACAATAACGCTTTGGGAAGTACAACAATAGGATTATTGAGCTGTGCAATTTCAATGCACAATAAGGTCAAACCATGCACTATATTTTGTTTTTTTCTATTAAGCTCAGTTGCTGGGGCAAGGTCACAAATCAAGGATCCGTAGTCAAGTAGGGGTGTAAGGTTTTGTTGTGCAGTAACAACCCTGGTTTCAGGGGATAAACAGCCCTTTATACGATATAGCACACCTAGATGTTGGTAAATCTTTTAAGCAGTAACATTAAAATGTTTGATAAATGGAAGGGAAGAATCAAGTTACATCCCAGATATTGAAAACTGTCCACCAGCTCAATTTATTGCCGGGCCCCTATTTCTCTGGCAGGGCTCCTAGACTTCTGCAGCTGCATTTGTTGATTTCTGCTGCATGAATTATTTGTTTTTGTGGCAGAATGGAGTCTTGACATTGGCTGAAATATGATGTGATATAATTGATGGCATCACATGCTGAGCATAAAGGAGGGGCTTCAGATAAAGGTGTGGAAGAGTGCTAGATACTATGGACGAAGTGTACATTTTAATAATAAATCACCAAGAACAATGAATTCTGCTGAACTACATAAATGTTGTGGCAGGATTCAACTCCTGTGGGAATTTCAGCAGCCATGGAATTGGAGAATTCCAAGGCCTTAATTCAGTGTTCTCAGAGATAAGCAAACCAAAAATGTTTTTGTGCTTATTTACCCTAACTTCATAATCAAACAGCATTATCTTAGTTGTGTTCTCATTCAGCAGGAGCCTGTTTGTAGCCAATTCTGTAATTAGTTCCCAGGTCAGAGTTCATGTCCTCAGTCCTGTTTGAGTTACTGAAAATGATAGCATTATATGCGTATAGCAGAATACTGGACAGTTTGCAGATGGAAGAGATTGAATTTATGAATAAGGGAATAGTACTGGATCCATGGTAAATCCTTGAGAGACTTCGCATTTGACCACAAGGGAAGAGCACGTAGTTCTACAGAATTACACAACCCCTAAGCGATCCAGTCGCTGACTGTGTTGGACTTTTTGTATAGTTGCCAAGCTTCCACCATGTTTTTTTATGATGGAAAATAGGTGACCAGTCATCCACAGTGTGTTGACATCCCCGACTCTTCTCCTAATAAGAAGTACACATAGACTGGTGCTAGCAGTGAACTCAGTAATAGAAATATCAAGGCAGCATTAACCTCTAGAGTATGATAACGAAAAGGCTAATCTACTTCAGACAGGGCCTTCAAGGAGGCAGTTAAACAGAATTAAGAGTACAGTAATCTCAAAGTTCAGTAATATCTGGCTGAGTAAATGAGACTACGTTGAGACAGGCACCAAAGACTAGGACATGGCCACTGACACAGTCAGAAAAAATTCATGACCACTGTTTTTCTGTCATCTCTCTTCAGTATGTTTCAGTTGAGGGGACAGTGTTTCAGTGTCTTGGTGCTAAACCTGGTTGGCTATTTGATCATTTGTTTCAGGCTAACATCATGCAGAATATCCCTAAAGGTGTTAACATTCTTTCCAGACCTGTCCTGATTCATATCACTCAGCATGATTAATTCACCCCAGTCAAGTTTAGGGACCAAGTCAAGTCTTTTACCTCTTGTCCATCTTCAGTGAAGGTTATACAAACAAAGCTTATATTAATCGTTTTTGTTTGACCCAGGCTTGGTTTCAGAAAGATCCAATTTGGGATGCCACTTTCAGAGTTTAAGATAGCCAGTTTAAGCAAGGACTCGATTATGGCTAGTATTTTCAGCCTCTGTGGAACAATCCAGGCTTCTTTTTCCTGTCTCTTAGCCATCACACTGCAGATATTCATATGGTCAATGTTTAGAAAGTGGATTATGTGCTATGAAGTGTCAGTATCATCCCATTATGCATCATGTGCTGTAGGCCCAGTGTTTTCCTCAATGTCACCAGCCAGAGTGAATAACAAGGAAAGAAACAGTCTATCTACAAATTTTTACCATTTTACATTCCCATTTAAAACCAGGTATCCTGGTGCAGGTCCAACACAAGGCATAACTTTTGTTTACAATTAGCACCTGAGAAGTGGCGAAGAGGAACAAAAACTCCAGGGTGTATTATATCATGATCTGGCTGTTTGTGGGGCCTTTCATTATAGCCTTTGCTGTAGGGGACACCTAGATGTGCCCCATCACATATTAGGATTAAGTTTACAGTACAGTACAGTGTGTATAGGCCTCTCTGCCAGTTTTTTTCATCAGCTTTCCTGTGTAAGGTAATTCACAAATTGTGGACATTTTTCAATGATGTTTTTCACAATTCAGAAACTTATGAAGTGCAGTAACTTGAAACAGCTCTGCATGTAACATAAAAAAGTTTACAGGGTATAAAAAGATGATCCTCTGACTTAAAGTTCTCAAATACTGAAGTTGCTTATGTTTTAAAAAAATATGGCTTCTTAGCAGGATTGCTTGGGATCTGTCTGACGGAATTAGATACATCAGATGTCGGGTTTTTTTTTCTGGAATTTGGCTTTTCATTTAAAGCCAAAAATCTGAATTCCAAAAAGGGATCAGAATCTGATTCTGAATCTGCATCTGACTTAAGTGCACACCTGTTTGTAAAGTTGCCTCCCCTCCCACCTTTACCTGAGTGCTGCTGCTGCTGCTCCTAGAGCTGTGCTCTCTGTTGATGTTGTTGGGTTCCCTAGTCCACTCCACACACTCTCCAATTGTCCGACTTCCATCATGTCCACAATGTGGGCAGCCATCAATAGACCCAGTCCCTACTAGACTCCAACATAGTGCTACTTCTAGGCCAGCCTATGCCCACTCCTCACAAATCGCCACATGGGTGGACTTCTAGCCTAGTACTCAGTTTCTGAGTCTTTTTGGTCTGTAGAAACTGACTGTCCCCCCTTCCTGCCACCACCACCACGTCAACACAGAACACGAGTCCACCACATGGCACAGATTACCCCCACCTGGTCCCAGTTCGGAGTCCATTAGTTCATTGTGGTCAGTCACCTCGCCCACAACTACAGACATTCGAGTAACCTGCTGCCATTGTCCTCTGTCACCTGTCCCTCTGGCTGATAGCTACACACCCATTGGACAGATGATGAGGATGCTAGGGAGAGTTGGCCTACCAGCATCAAATCCCTTGGTTCCTCCTGCTGTCTCAGAGTCAGAGACACAAGACTTGGTCTGCCAGAAATCCAGGGTGTGATGAGGGTTGGCTCCCTTCCCCTCCCCTCTATTCCCCCAGGAGACACCTTGGGTCCAGGCTCATCGGCACACTTGCAGGTAGCACACCATCAACAACCCAAGTCTTCATGGAGTGGAGGACTGGACTAGTGAGAGAGGACCTTAATTGCTCAGCGTGCAGCACAGCACCGGTGTAAGTCTGGGGAGGTTGGGGGTTGGGTGGGATGGGTTAGACCAGGATCTGGCTGCAGTAATAAAAAAAAAGTCTAAAGACTCAGAGTGGCAGAGGTGCAGAGGTAGTAAGTGGCCAGGTTGGAGACAGGGAGGAGGAAGAAATGGGAACAGCGCTGCTGTTGCCAGCCGGATCAAACCGAGCACCCACCACATGTGGCTCATTGGCCAGTGACCACCAGCACCATCAGTCCACTAGCCAGATCAGCAAAGCTAACAGTGACCACAGAGCCCAGCCCACTTTGTTCAGTGAAGCAGATGGACCCTGGATCCCCCTGTAGGCCAGGTATGGGAGGGGACCTGGAGGGAGAAATAGAGGATTGTGTATAAGCAATGATGCACAACAATGCTGTTTTTCACACAAGAGGTTTCCATGGTAACAAGATACTGCGAGAGTGCAGCATTGTATGTGTATGATTGTCCTTACACAATCTTTTATGGTGTATCAACAGTCAGCCTAAGTCCAGAAACAGTCCCCCCAGTGCCAAAAGTGTCCTACTTTACAGCGGTCTGGTGCCGTTCTCTCAAGCAAACCTGTCCTTAAAAGATTTTTTGTGGCTTCTATGTCATCGGAAGGTTGGGGGGGCTCAGTTGGGGAGGGGGTCTATCGCTGGAAGATGGCAGGCCCAGGCTTTATAGGACCACTGGGAATCTTGAGACCACATGCTCTGGAAGTCTGTTCCAAGTGTCCACCACTCATTCTGTGAAATTGTTCTTCTGTTGTTACTCTTGACTCTTTCCTTTCAGTGACAAAAAGTGTCTTCTTGTCCTTTCATCTCTGTAGCTGCTGAAGAGCAGTATTTGCTCTGAGAATGTTATCCCTAATCATGTCTTCCTTTGGTCTTCTCTTTCCAATGGAGACCAATCCCAATTCTACCAGTCGGTCTTCACAGCCCATGTTTTCCAAGCTGTCCATCATCTTGGTCTCCCATCTCTGTACTTTCTTCCTCTCACAAATACCTTTTCTCAGGGACCAAACCTGCTCGCTGTATTCGGGGAGCCTGACTAAGGATCTCTATGGCCCTGTACACACTGCAGCCTGGTAAGTAGTAATATTTGTAAAAATGGATTTAGACTTACCATTCTGTAGCGTCCGCACTACCAGGAACATGTTTAAGTCCATTTTTTAAAATGGATTTGATCGACTGCGCTACAGGTAAAATCTGGCTATCTCAGTAGCATTTTAAAAACCATGCTAAAGCCTAGCTCTCAGCATGGTTTTTGTGTGGTTTTTAAACCTGGACTAAACTGCGCTTGTAGTGTGGATGCTAAACGTGTTACAGAAACTTAAGATGGTTTACGCACGTTAAACTGTTTGAAGGCCTGTAGTCTGTACAGGGCCTGTAAGGGCATTATAATGTCTTGCAACCTGCTTACAAAGTTTCTCTTTATGCATGCCTTTTTTTTTCTTTTTTGCCCTGCTAGCGGAAAACAATATAAAAACCCAACAAGCGATACTGGATATAATATTTATCTGCTTATTTAGCTATCATTCGGAAAAAAAGTATTTTATACAGTAGTTAAGAAATTGGCCCTAATAATTCTGCCCTGTTCACAGAGGCACCGAAGATCTCATGATCGGAAGAGTGTTATTTAGAAGGCAGGCACTGCTGTCGTTTTATGTTAGTGAAGGCCAAAAACACAAACTATAAAGGGTCTTGTGATCAAAATTCAGCCAATCAAAATTCAGAAAAAAATCCAAGGGTCTCAGATGATTAGATATGACATCATTAAAAGGCCTAAATGAAATACAGTTTGTTAGTCACAATACCCAAAGTCTTACTGTCCTTTAGATTTTAATAAATGTAGTTTTCGTTATTTATCATTTTTATAAGGTTAAATATTGTGTGCACAAGGAGCAGATATTTTAGTAGTACTGATTCAATAAAACATTAATCAGTTGCCTGTATATACATTACATATGCTCAGATAACCAAATGAAAATAACAGTCAAAGGCCTGTGCTCTGCATGACCCTCTCCTTAAATTAACCGCCCAGTGGTGCTATCTTAAATGTTCCTGTCAATTCACCAGTGCTTCCCCACAGGCTGACCTGATAAACACAAGATATGTGACAGTAATGCAAGCCAGAAGGGACTGCGGGAAGAGCCTGCAGATTTCCAAAACAACTGAGTTTCTACAAAGGGTGGCACTGGAAATAAAGCTCCAAGCCTGTATGCTACCATATGAAAATGTTGTTTATACACTTGACAGAATGTATGCTGCTGATATCATGCTTACTTTGCAGATAGATGCATTTTCCATTATTTAGTGAGCCTGAACACAGAAATGTAATCAATTAGCAAGCTGTACTGGCCAGCTGCCAGCAGCTGCCTGATTTCCTGGTCCCACCACCATACACAGTGTGTGGGAAGCATTTGCTTCTGAGTCTGAACATCTTTATAGCTCTTTGGTTACTGGTGTAGCAATTATGCATTTACTTACAGAACTATACAGCACACTAATGTTATAAAACAGCGGTTATTATTCAGAGAACTGTATACAAATTGGTCATGCTTCTTATGCATTTAGGTTGCATACTTACGTTTTAAATTAAGATTCATTATTGACCAAGGGAAGTATCAAACCTGACCCCTAATTCAGCTCCAGACTACATTTAGGATAATAGTTTTCAGCTCATAAAATGTCCTAATCTACTGATTTTGTTAAAGTGGGGGGGATGTTAGTAAATCTATCAACTGCTTTATTATGCTGAAATACTTGCTGTGTGGTAGAGGTTATCAAACACTGCTCGAAGCTGTTTTGCAGGCGGTAGATTAACACATCCTTCTCCCTCCTCCTCCTCCTCCTCCTCCATCAACAGCCAGTAATTTCCTGCATGAAAGCGCAGTATATACATTAGCAGTGTTCTGCGTGTAAGGAGGGGGAGGGAAGTACAAATTGGTGACAACCCCATTATGTTCCAGTTGTAATTCAGTGCAGTGAAAATGTGCATAAGCAGTATGGGCTAGGAGTAGCAGAAAGACCCATGAATCATATGAGACCGCTGGTTACAAATCATAGGGATACAAGGTCAGTGGAGGAAAGGATGGATTGGATTTATTTGAGTGTGATCAGCATGGATTCAATTATGTTGGTGAAACCTCTTTCTTGCATATAGATAGCACAGTTACCTCTGGAGTTAAGTTTTAAAGCAGGTGTCAGGAGGGTTCACAGAACAGGCTATCAGTTTAAACTGTGGCTCTTTCCTGTTGCCAGATGTCCAAGAAAGCACAGACAGCAAAGCACATTTTACCCATAAATTGTGGTTTTTGCCTGCTGGTCATTTGTCACTTGGTAGAATGCTGGATGTGGACCCACAAAATCATTCATTTTGTGATCTCAGATTAGCAGTATGGCTTATGCACATGTAACATGTTATCTTTTATGAGAACATGTAGAATAATGCATGGGTAACCATACACAACAAGGCTGTGTTTCCATTGAGCGGTGAGATGACATCACAGACTTCAAGAGCGAAGCTTGAGCGGTTCCTGTGATGCCATCTCACCCCGAGATGGAAGCCTCAGCCTTGTTGTACATCGTTAACCATACATTATTTTGTATGGTATATATTTGTTTTTGACAGAAAATCACAAACAACAGGATAAGATTAGAAATATTTAGTGTTTCTTAAGTAATGGCTATATGAGTTGGCAACATTTCTAGTACTTAGTCTTTTCACAAACTGTTCACTTGGGGTGTTTTCAGACTTGCTAATGTCTTCAATGGGAGGAATCTGCAGTGTAGGTAGCAAGAGGAATCTTAATAGACACAGGGTTCTACGCTGTTGTACCACAGTAGTGACAAAGCTACTGTGGTACAACAGCATTCTGACATCACTACTGTGGTACAGCAGTATCTGGAAGTGTATGGATTTCCATACACAGCAGCACTGAACTGCATGCTGTAGTTTTTAAAGTCAGTTTTTGGACAACTTTAGTTCTGTTGAAGCTGTGTCAGAAGAGAGAAGTGAAAACCAAACAACTTGGACATTTTCTCACTCTCGGTTTCGTTTTTGGTTTCTACAAATGGCTCTTCTTGCAGCCTGAATCCTGTATGCTGTAGTACCTTTGATTGTACTAAATAGAGCTGTGAGAGTAGGCATATTTGGTCCAACGGCCAGTTTCGAGTTGGGGTGGGCAAAACTTGAATTGGCATGATTTAGCCTGAAATAAAATGGCCCGAAATTAAAGGTCAAATTTGCCGACTTGCACGGTCCTAGTCTCCTCACGGTGGCGATATCCCCACCCCCGTCTGCACATTGAGAACTGGAGTGGAGATATTAACTGTAAAAAAAAAAAAATGCTCTGGATAATTTTTTTTATTAAATGTGTGGTTGCTTTCTAAAGTTTCATGTTTCCATTTCAGGTTTGGCAGTGTGAAACCCGATTCGGATCATTAATTCCAAACACTGCCAAACCCGAATGGCCCGAACTTGTGACCCAACCCGATGCCCAGCACTAGTACTAAATGTGTGTTTCCAGTTACACTGACATGAGGTAGGGATTGGCAGACTGCACTTCACACTAAGGAGCCCGAAAGGGACAAAAAAATTGTCCATAGTTGGTTGCTTTCGGTCTTAAGTGGAATGAATATAAATGTCTGTTTTTTAGTAATTTTTTTCTGGTGAGGCCTGGTCAAACTGCCCTACACAAAGAGTTGTATGCTGCTACCCATGATGCTTTGCACTGAATTTTCATTGGACTGGATGCATGTAATTGTGGAGGCCACCTCACTGTGCCCCTTGTGGGATGAATCCCTACCCTACTGGGTCATAATGTCGTACTCTTAATAGCATACGACATTATAGCTAACCCAAAAGAGCACTGTCCAGGACAGCTAATGGTGCAATACCGCGTATACTGCTGTACGCGGTATTGCACCATTCACACATTCCCAGGCAGAGGATGAGGCCTCTGCTGGGAGTGGGTTCTGCCAAGCAGCTGCCATGGCTCACTGGACTGAGCCACAGCAGCAGGAACCCAGGCACTGCATCTGGGACTGGGTTTGATTCACAGTCCCAGACATTTTATTTTGTTTCACAATTTGTACGCCCCCAACTTGGACCCTCCCCCCCCCCCCGGAGTTGAGAATCTTTAGTGGGAGGCGGAGGGGCACAGCCCCCCACAGAAAAATAATTATGCTGCATGGCAATATCGCACTGTATTGGCAGCGCCATTTTGCCATGTGGCATAATGTCTTGTGACATTATGACCCCGTGCCAATCCCCACAGAAGTGCTGATCCATGAGAGAATTGTTAGCTATTACAGAAAGCTAAGTTTGCAGCCTCTAAGGTGAAAGGTAATTAGTACAAATTAAAAAAAAACTATTTAAGGTACCCCTTGGTGCCTCCTTCCTTAATGAGTAACATGGAGGGGGTACCCCCATATGGAATGTAGGGAACCTAATTCAGCCAGGGACCCTATGACCTGTGGGGGCCAGCTTGGGAGAGAATGAGGTGGCAGGACCACTGTAACTGCAGTCCACCCGTGGGAAATGCCTCTCATATCCCCTATATAGATTGCATGGCAATCTACAGAGAAATGGTGGAGTATGTACATAGTGCTGAGGGCCCCTGTCAGCTGTCATAAGTCCACATGGAGGCAGATGCATAGGAGTCCAGTCTGGACTACTATGGACCCTCCCATGGCAGGTAGGTTAGGACGGAGGGTACCGGGTCTAGGTGAGATTGGTAGGAATAATTCTGTGAGGTGCTCTGTTGAGCCATATGCTTCATTGTGCTATCCACATGCCCTCACTCTTGCACTGAATGTATAATGCAGTGATCAATCTGGTAAATTTACCTTATTCTGGGTCCTTTACAGTTTTCTGGGTGTTTAAAACCCATTCTGTGGTGCTGGAAATCAGTGTGCCCCTGGATTGCACACAGCCCCTAAAGATTATCTGAACATTGAAGTCCATGGGACCAGTGCACTGAAGAAATGCCTTCCCATAGGATAGTGTACTGTGCTTAAAGACATTGCCCCTGTGGGAAATGGACTGTCTGAAAGATCCTGGCTAGGATATGGTAAAATGTACTGCTGCAATAATATGCTCATGAGTTTTTCTTTTATTAAAATAGATTTCATTTGGACTGCACTCTTGATTTGGGCATTAAAATATTAGCACCAAAGTATATGCCTGCTAATCCCCTTGCTTTGCAGCTGGCAGGATGTCCAAACACCCAGGAGGTCACCCATGGCCAGCAAGGTCATGTAAGTGGTTTATGTATGTGTGCTCGCTCCCTGAAAACAAACCTCTAGATCCCCGGGGAGTTATATCAACATCCAGAGAGTAGTGAGTTACACTAAGAAATAACTTGGTACCTAGGGCGATCAGAAAGTTATACACAGATAGAGAACCATTTGTAAAGACTGCAGTTTTGTAGCATTTCTGATTAAATCAACATTTTCCCTTCCATTTCCACTTTTCCCATTACATTTGCTAAAATATCTTCATCTACCTTAATTGGTTCTTAAAGCTGCTTTTGGCAATTATGCTTCTGATTTTCCTTGTACCTCTTGTGTGACTTTTTTGTATCCTTTGTTTATCCCCCTAGTTAACCACCCCCCTTCTGCTGGCACCCTTAGCCCTGACACCCACCTTGTCCAGGACTAACTTCACCACTTACACAGGACCATCCTTCTGCTGCGTGAGTGCTGCAGTCAGTGGTGCAAAGCCGTTGTGTGTCATCCAGATGCATTGAAACTTACTCCTGATTTTCACCCCAAGGCCACCAGCATGCAGTGACACATGTGCATTTGTGTGGAGGCACGTACACACACAATCAGTGTCTGAAGGTGGACTATCCCGAGTGGGCGTTCCCACTGTGCTGCCACGTAGCCTCTGCTATGTGGCAGGCAGTGGGATGCAGAGTTCCCCCTCCCCAAGGAGATGCCTTTTCCCTCTCCTCCCTGACTTTCACCCCCACAGTCTTGAACTTTACCTTCACTGCTTCAGTCCACACAGACTGCAGCTGGGGTTGGGGTAGCACAGAAATGGCATCCATTCTTTTCTTTACTTCTGACAGCTCACTTGCCTTCCACTGCCAGATCCACTGACATGAAATGCTTTTCAGCTGCCACACCACATGACCTGCAAGAGATGAGAAATGCCAGAAGCTACACCAAGGGTTAGAGAGTAAAAAATAAATAAAATGGACTGGCCTCTGCCATAGATCTGGCAGTGTGCACCCTGAGGACAGACCAGACACCGGGGAGTGCAGATGGTTCTTGAGCATGCTCCGACTACTGCAGATAACAGCACACTGAGGGGTTGGACAGACGGGGGATAGGGACCGGAGAGTTTGACAAAGTGCCGGGAGGCATTACAGTGTGGCAGGTGCCACCCAGACTGCACCATTTAGTTTAAAATAAATAAAGCTTGCTCTACAGCTACGGGCAGAGCCATCTTTGTTTGTGACCCACAGAATTGAAAGAAGGCTCAGAGGTCAGCACTTTAGCCAGCCAATCAGGGACATGCCCGGCATATAGAGGGTCAGTAGCCTGTGAAATGTATTATGAAATATGGTGCCTTAAGTAGGCTATTGAGAGAACTCCTTTTGTCTCATGTGAATGAGACAGCCAGTAGAAACTGAAGCTTAAAAGTAGGACCTCTGCAGAGTGTCCATGAAACTCAGACTACAACAGAGATTTGCTTGCGACAGAGAGCACAGACATGTTGTTGTCAGCTCAGCCAGTTGTTTGAGCCAGTCTGAAATCCCTGCCTGGGATTTCCTCCAGGCAATTCTGAGTTGTACTTAAGTGCCTTCACAGGGCTTTAATTTTTGTTGAGAAAGGGTTGCCTTGCTTAAAGCTCCTTGCTCTAAGGGAGGTTAGCCACCATCTCACAAATCTTCTGCCAGGACGTGTCCTGGTAAAGGGCCTCAGTCACCTAAGCCCTGTGTGATTGCCTGCTTCGGGTAAGTGAAGAGGGTTATCAAAGGGTTATGCCTTCAGGAGGATTTCCTCATGGCTTGCACTGCTGCTGTACCAGAAACAGTTAGACCTCTGGTTCAGCATTTGAACATATGAAGAAGCCAGCAGAAGAAGGCCATTTGGTCTATCTAGTCTGCTCATATTGCAGGGTCCACAGCTTAAGCTACTGCCCCTGCCCTCTCCTCCCATCCTCCCAACCCATGATCCTTACCTTCCCCCCTGATGAAGAGGTAACACTCAAAGTGCGGAGTCAAAGTGGTGAGTGGTTGTCTTGCCTTTACCACCAATTAATTCATTTTGATGTGATTTGACGTTTTTGTCAGTATTTTTTTTGTTGTTTTTTTTGTCACTTTTTCGAGTGCAAACTATTTGGTTTTCTTGAGGTAGCTGCCACATAGAACGTGGCACGTGCCTAAGTGGGGTGATTAACAGCAGACCAGGGGGACCCTTGCGGTTGGGCCTGGGAGCATGCTTCTGCCACAGGTGTGTGCTGTGTGCATGCGAAGCCAGCATAGGCTGCGTTCACATTGAGGAGGTGGAATTGACCAGGAAGTCTGGGGGGGGGCATCTAAATGATGGTCTGAGTGCCTGGATTCCCCTGGGTCCTAGTGGCTGCTGATATTGGATCCTAGTCCACATAGTGGACTGCCTCGGTGTTTCTACGAGGAGGGAATGACTACACCCCACCAGGAAAGTACTGCAATGGGGTGAGGTAATATATTAAGGGTCGACTCGATGGACCTCTGTTCTTCTGCCATCAGATTCTCTGTTTCTACATTTCTGTGTCATGGGGGAGAGGAAGGCCTCCCCCAGTGCCCCAGCCATGAAGTGGAAAACTCTGGGTGTAACTGGCAGATAGCCTGATATGGGGGATATCAGGGGCACAAGCCTAAACAGGTCACGTCCCTGGGATCATGGTCTGAATGATGGGCATGGCTGGAGAAGAGAATTCTGTGGAGAAAAAATATTATCTGGACCATAGAAAACAAATCGTTTACGTTGATAATTTACAATAAACATAGCTGTGAATGGAGTTTTAAAGATCACACCGGTGTCCTGCAAGTCATCCTTGTATGGTAAAAATCTCTTCCTTCTCTGCCGAGTTATAGGCAGACTATCTGGAAATATGTGGAATTTGTATTCAGTGAAATAATGGGCCCTCTTTGTACTTGCAGTCAGGATGATTAGCTAGCTGTCCATTTGAAAGGCTAAAGTAATCAGTTTAGTATCGCTTGGTTGCCTGATATTTTCTGTTTAAATGATTTTTTTTTTCTTGTTGATCTGATGGATCTAAAGCATGCTTTACAGACTGCCATTTAAAGCAATGCACTGGCAAGTCACGCATCTCGCAGGTGGAGGTGGTTACAGCTGTATACTGTGCTCTTTTTTGGGTCTGTCATGGTGACCTTTACCTTCTTTTCAGGCCTGCATTGCCCTTGGCTCAATGGTTCCAATGCCAGGGTTGCTGCACCTGCAGATTTCATATTGCTGGACCTGCTGTTTTAGAAATAAAGCAGAAGCAAGGTTGCCTTAAAGCCGAAGTCTTCTTCATTCAGCTGTAGGGAGATACAGCTCATTGTGAGGCATTGTGTTGGACTGGGATTTCCTCAGTGCCACTGACATCAAAAAAGCACTGTCAAGCAGGGGAAACGGATTGTTGCAACAGTGTTCTAAGTGGCAACAGTTTAAGGTAAAGCCCTGGGCATAAATGTACTAATCATTATCAAAACAACTTTGCAAACTTGTCATACAGCAGCAGAGGAAGTATCAGAACTGTTCTCCGAACAAACCTAAACAGGCGCATACTTACTCCAGTGCTAGGGATGGAAAGGCAGGGAAAGGCCCACAGTGGTGGCCAGCCAGAGTAGAACCAAGAAAGGGGACACCATAGCAACCTTGAGTTTGGCCAGAGCGGCAATTACCACACTGCAGTGAGAGGGGGAAAGCAACCTGAGATTACCCAGAACAAGGACTGAATGCATTAAAACTTGGGGTAATAGGTGTAACCCCCCTGCAAATGGGGGTTCCCAAAAGACTTCCAGGAGCTTGCTTGAATGCTCCAAGCCTGAATGGTGTTTGGCATTTAAGCCATTTATCAGTGAGTGTTTTTTAGAACCTCTGGTACTGTCTCTTTAAGAGCTGTCTGCTTGCAGACATAATTAGTTTGTATGGGGGACTGTGTGTTCTTTGATTGAGTACCACTCAAGCTGCTGCCAATTCACTTCATTTTTGCAGTCACTAGGAGTGCAAAGGGAACCTATCTGAAAGATGTAACTGTTTGCCAGAAATTATTTAGAGTAATAATGAAATTACAGTTTGTCTAACCTGCTTTCTTTGCAGTCAGAACTGTGTCTGCTAGTTCCCCATTCTAGTTTTGAACTGCTGAACTGGACCAATCAGTGTGGGGTAAGCTAGCTCTAAAATGGTGCCTTGAACGAATCAGAACTTGGACTCATAATCTGAGCCAGCCACAAGAGGATTGTATGGGCAGTGACTCTGGAGATGAGTTTAGACTTCAGTGCCTTTTTGGACCAACAGCAGCAGTCTATTGTGAGTGACAGCCAATCCAGTCAAGAACTGGGAGGAACTCAAAGGAAGTGCCCGTTTTGTCGGTTGGAGTTTCAGTTGAGCTTTGGCAGTGAAGAAGGAAGGAGCCCTGTGCTTTTTCAGTGTGCAGTTTTAGTCAAAAGCGTGTGTAAGGCCCAGAGTTCGGTCTGCAGCTTGTGTAACAGCTTGTTAGGACTGAATCCGTCCTGTGAAAAGAATCAAAGGATCTCTGAAGAGTAGAAACCAGGCTCACCCTGTAGAAGACTGGAGGAATTGCTGAAAATTGCACTCGGTCTGTCAGGAACTGAATCTGCTGTGTGTTCTCCCGGGTATTGTGCAGTAATTGCGATCAGGATACAGATGCAGCCTGCCTGGTATAGTGCTTCCTTTTATATGGATGTGTGAAGAGGTTTGTGTACCTCAAGTGAGCCCTGCTGACATTGAAGGACCCTATCTTATTTGGAGGTCGTGAGTACTAATTCAGGGTCACTCCCTGTTGAATTGCCACATTAAATCCAAATGGAATTACTGTACTGCTGACTGTTTAATTCTCCTTTTCTCTGTGTGAAAGGGCCCCTACCAGCTGCCACGGTTTGGACTAGCCACTAGGGCTTGGGTACCCAGGGACAGTAACTGATAGGGATAGGCTCTGCACAGAGCCATAGGTAGATTATTAGAGTGATAAGTTAATTAACCTGATTTCCCTGTCCTTATTATCTCCCCCGTAAATAAATCAGAGCTGCTTGTTTCAGCAAAGTTATACTGCCTGAGGTATTTGTCTATGTTAAAGTACTGTACTGTGATTGTTGCACTGTATCTCATTTCACAGGAGGTCCCAGTGCCGGAACCAGACCTGGGGGTAAGTGTATACTGTGAATGTAATTCTGATATATTGTGTGGGCCACTAGTGGGAAGAAAGGGGGGGGTTGCAGTGTCCCAGAGGGCTGTGACCAAGTTAGTTTAACTATTGCAAACCCTGACCTCTGGGTGGAGGCACCCGCCATTGGATCCAGGCCCCTCAACCTGTTAGTGGCAAATCAGGCAGGGGTAGTAGCCCCTGGGATAGCGCCATCTAGGGGTTACATAGGCAAACTGGATGCACTGCATGATAAACATCATACAAGACACGGAGAAATACAGTATCTTTAACAGAAGCAAAAACAATACATGTCATACTGACAGCAAACAGTACATTAAGGATAAAATTTAATCAGGAACTACAGTGTGTAATGACATGAACTCTGTGGAGTAGAGAGAGAGAAGTCAGGCAACTGTAGACCTGCCACAGAAGTGCGTACTTCAAATTAGCCACAGGCAGCACTGTATTGTCACCCATTGATTATGGGTTGACAGTATACATAGCAGGATCAGGCACTGCCCTAAGCAGGATATAAACACTCGTAAATAGGGCTTGTAGTCTGGCACTTGGGGCAGATCGCTAGACTCACACCTGTGTCCTCTACTCTGAGACTGGCTGGCTCCCTCTGTACTTAAGAGCCCAATACCAAACATGCCTGATCATAAAAAAAGCGCAACTAGACCTCATGCCAGAATCCATAAGTAGTCTGTTCAAGAAGGCAGTGCATACAAAGCAAACCAGAAATGCGACAAAAGGAGGATTTTAAGTCTCTTTCAAGCGCATGTCTTTGGACCAGAAATCCATTACTTTTAAGGGCCCCAAATGGTTTACCCGACATGCTGACAGAAGGCACAAAGCTGAGCCAGTTCAAAAGGGGGCTATGGTCCCATCTTAAGAATGTAACTACCTGTAACTGCGCAAACATATGATCAACAGATCCTCTTGATTTTCACCCGCCATTCGCTCCTACCCCTCTCCCCCCCAATCCCCTCAATAAATCGACTTACCACCCTCCACCACCTTACCCATCCTCATTTCTTCCTGCCCACACCGCCTCCATTTTTGACAACGCCACTCTGGTTGCTTACCCCTTCCCCTATCATCCCCCTGACATAACATTTGCCATATTGCTGACATGTTCTTTCCTACCAGGCTAGCTCTATCCTGCAACAAATAATTTAATGCACTTTATCTATTGTTAAGATGTACCTGAAACTAAGTCTTGAACCTCATGTGACATTACATTGATTTCATGATGCCTACCATGTGATCTCCACTTTCAAACAACATGAAGTCTTGCTATATTATGACTTATGCAGTGAGTCCCAACCTTCGAACTGCTCCGGAGGTGAAAGAGTTAACTTTCCATGCCAGGCATGGAACGCTGAGCTTGAGCTCGGTTGAAAACTCTGTCTGTTGTTCTTCAAACTCAAACTGTCAGATTCTTTACTCCGCCTCACTGAACAGTCGCTCCGGAGATTTTCTCGTTCTGCTCTGTTCATTTTGTCGGTTAAAGTATTATTTTCTGGTTTTTTTGACTGAATTTAAACTGCAACCGGTCGGTTCAAGCTCTGTCTGTGGTAGTGCAAGTACTAGATAGCTTTTACATTTAATTCTTCTGTGTGGAACTTGTAAACAGTTATCAGTTCGGTTTGAACCGATCAGGTTGTTTTGAAATATATTTATCTGTCTTTTAGAGTCTGGTTACTGGTTCTTATCGGTTCTAAAAAAAGACGGATTTTATTACGTTTTTTTCCACGACCCATGACACGGTTGGGAACCGATAAGAGGGTCTTGCTTGGCGGATTGCCATAAACGGGCAAGTTTGGTTAGGACTGGCACTATGTCTGAGAAACCCAAAAGAAAAACCGGGCCCACTGGGTTTCAACACTGCAATGTCTGTGGGGAAGCCTTTGCCAAGGCTGACCCCCACACCACCTGTGTTTATTGTCTGGGGTTTGACCACCTCAATGCAGACTGCCAGATTTGCAAAAAATTTTCCTGCAGCTACCCTGGATAAGAGAGGTGGTAGGCTCAGGGAAAGGGAGGCCAAGAAGTCTGCTGACCCGGATGGCCAGCCCGTTTCGGTTCCAACCGACCGGAGGGAGTGCCCTCTGACCAGGGTGAGACTTCCTCGGGCAAAAGGAGAGCCGACTCTGAGGAGTCAGTTCCAGCAAAAAGGACAAGGAAATCAGCTGGTGTGGAGCCAAAACTTTCCTCTCTAACTGCTGAAGAAATAGCCAAAGCGATTAAAATTGTCCAGTCGCTTTCCCAGGTTCCGACCGAACCGGCACCATCAGGTAAGCATACGTTTGGCCGGTTCCACCGGTTCAAGAGTATGATTTAGAGGAATTTTATGAACCGGAGGAGGGGGAAGAGGAGTATGAGGAGAGTGAATGTGGATTTGAAAGTCTGGATGTGCCCATTGAACCGGACATCTCCCCAGACAGACCTTCAGGAGTGTCTCCTCCTAGGCTTTCTGAGTCCCCTTCTCATTTTATGTTTTATAAAAAAGTGGCTGAAACCCTCCAGCTCCCTATGGAGGAAGCTGTGGATGATCAAGAGGAACCTGACTATGTGGAAATGATGGATATCCCAGAGTCCAGGAGACTGTCTATGCCTTTGCATAAATCTTTTGGGAAGCACTCAGTAAAAATTCTAAAAACTCCTCACACTATATCTCCTGTTGATAAGAGAATGGACAAGAGGTACACACTGTCAGGCTTTGATACGGAGTTCCTTACACAACAATGCAGCCATGTTTGGGTATTGCAGGCTGCAGCCTGTGACAAGGCAAATATTCCCTTGGCCTCACACCCCCCTGACAAGGACTCCAGGAGGATTGATGCCATGGCAAAGAAACAGTACATGGCAGCATCCTTGGGACTCAGACAGGCAAATTATATGGCTTATGTTGCTAGATACCAGAAATCCAGATGGGATACTGTTATGGCTCTAGCAAAACAGGTCCCTGGCCAGCTTGCTAAGGAGCTGGAGCAGGTGGCTGCTGATGGTATTGAGGCATCTAAGCTGCAATTCCATGCTGTAGTGGACTCTAATGATGTGTCATCAAGAGTCATGGCTACATCTGTGGCACTTCGCAGAATGGCTTGGCTCAGATGTACTAGCCTGTCACAGGATACCCAGACTAAGGCCATGGATTTTCCTGTTGTGGGTAATTCTCTGTTTGGGAGCAGACAGAGAAGTACATGAAGAAAATGGATGAGTATGGACCACCTATAGGAGTGCACAGGCCAAGGAAAGGCAGGCCACTCCTCAAAGGCAGCTTTCCAGGGGCAGGGGCAGGCCTTTTCATAGGCCTTTTTACCAAGCCCAGGCCTCCTCTTCAGCTTATGCCCAGAGGGAGTTCTTTAGAGGGCGAGGCAGACTGGGTACAAGCAGGCCTGCTTCCACCCTTCAGCCTAAAGCCCCTGCCAAGCAGGCACCCTGATGGGGTGGCCTGGGCCGATTCTTAACTACCTGTAGTGGGCAGGCTGGCTTACTTTGTCCAGGACTGGAAGTCTCTGACATCAGACAAGTGGGTCCTGGAAGTAGTAAGCCAGGGACTGGTTCTCAGCTTCAAAAAGTTTCCAAAGATGAGAACCTGATCCTTTCCACCTGCAAATCCACCAGAGGCACTTGCCCTAGAGGCAGAGGTCTCTTCCCTCCTGGCTCTCAGAGCTGTGGAAAGGGTTCCACCCCTACACCAGGGCAAAGGGTTGTACTCCAGGTACTTCCTTACCCCAAAAAAGACAGGAGAATGGCAGCCCATCCTGGATCTCAGATACTTAAACAAGCACCTTTTAAAACCAAAATTCAAAATGGTGACTTTGGGAATTATTCTACCCTCTCTAAGACCAGGGGACTGGCTAGCGTCCCTGGACCTCAAGGATGCCTACTTCCATATTCTCATCAGAAGCTCCCGTCGAAAGTACCTCAGGTTCGAGCTGCCCTCAGGCCATTACCAGTTCAGAGCAATGCCCTTTGGCCTCACCTCTGCTCCAAGGGTATTCACAAAATGCCTGGCAGTAGCAGTTGCCCACCTAAGAAGGCAAAAAATTGCCATCTTCCCTTACCTGGACGACTGGCTCATAGGAGGCCAGTCTCCAGACCTAGTCAAGTTGCATCTTCCGATAACTCAGCAACTGCTTACCTCTCTAGGTTTCCTTCTGAATCTTCCAAAGTCAGTTCTAGAGCCTGTCCAGCTCCTCACCCTCATAGGCGCAGAATTGAACACAGAGGAAGCCAGAGCCTTCCTTCCTTTGGATAGGGCAAGGACCCTGGTCTCTCTGGCCTCCTCATTCACCCTACAGGTCTCTCGACCAGCAAGGCATTTTCTACAGCTCCTACGACATATGGCTGCTTCTACAGCAGTAGTGCAAGGAGCCAGATTTCAGATGAGGGACATCCAGTTCCATTTGAGAGCCTTTTGGTCTCAAAGAAAGGACCCTCTAACCAAATTGATCCCAGTGACTCGAACCCTGATCCAAGCCCTACAATGGTGGCAGGATCAGAGCAATCTGAGACAGGGGGTTCCCTTTGTCACTCACTCTCACGCTTTAATCCTTACTACAGATGCATCCCTCTTGGGGTGGGGAGCTCACATGGACGACCTCACTACCCAGGGACTGTGATCCCCTCAGGAATCCCTGCTCCACACCTACCTGTTGGAGCTCAGAGCAGTTTTTCTAGCACGTCAAGCTTTTTCAAAATCTGTTCAGAACAAAGTTGTACAGGTCAGAACTGACAACACCACTACAATGTGGTACATCGACAAGCAAGGAGGCACTCGGTCTACGGCCTTGTGCACCGAAGCAATGAAGTTGTGGTCTCTGGCTTATTCCCTGAACACCTCCCTTACGGCAGTTCACCTCCCAGGCAAGGACAATGTCCTGGCAGATGCTCTCAGCAGGATTTCCCAGGGCCATCACGAATGGTCACTGGATCCCCTGGTCCTGGAGGTAATATTTGCCAGGTGGGGCACCCGCAGATAGATCTTTTTGCAGCCCCAGATAATCGCCAACTTCCCCTTTTTTGCTGCAGGCCCCCAGTGTTGGGCTCAGTCCCTCTGGATGCCTTCGTTCTCAATTGGGAAGGGAAGTTTCTCTATGCTTCCCCCCCTTCCCTCTCCTGTTCAAAGTGTTAGTAAATATCAGATCTCAATCCTGCAAAGTGATTCTGATTGCTCCAGATTGGGCCAGACAACCCTGGTATCCACTGCTACTGTCCTTAGCAGTCCATCTTCCCCTGTGTCTTCCCAGGAATCACAATCTGTTAACCTGTGCTCAGGGAAGGGTTTGGTACCCGAACCTCAAAGCTCTCAATCTCAAGGCCTGGCTCTTGAAGAGTTAGAATTTGCTGATCTACACCTCTCCCAAGGTGTACTGGATATATTGAAGGCTTCTAGGAAGCCTTCCACCAGGGCTACTTACAATTCCAAATGGAAGTGGTTTTCCACATGGTGCTCTGGGAAGCATATTTCCCCAGAATCTGCTGATTTACCCACAGTCCTGGATTATATGGTTCATGTGAACACTTTGGGGCTCAGACCAGCTACCCTAAAGGTGCATTTGGCAGCTGTGTCTGCTTTCATTTCAGCAGGTAAACCCTCTTCTCTTTCAGCTCATCCTGTATTCTCTAAGTTTTTTAAGGGATTGCTTCACACCAACCCTCCATTCAGGGACCCTGCCTCTGCCTGGGATCTTAATGTTTGCATTTCTCAGCTTATGCAACCTCCCTTTGAGCCCTTGTCTTCAGCAGAGCTCAAATATTTGACTTGGAAGACTGTGTTTCCGGTAGCCATCACTTCTGTCAGGCCATAAGTGAATTACAAGCTTTGTCAGTGGAGCCTGATTTTATCTCCTTTCATAGAGATAAGGTGGTCCTCAGGACTAACAGGAAGTTCTTGCCTAAGGTGGTTTCAGATTTCCACCTTAATCAATCTATTTCTCTTCCAGTGTACTTCACTGACCATTCCTCCTCTGGCGAGAGGAGGCTGCACAGCTTAGATATGAAGAGAGCCCTTAGTTACTACATTGAGCGTACCGAGGGTCACAGGTTTGACTCCCTCCAACTGTTCCTCACTTATGGTGAGGTTGGTAAAGGGAAACCTGCCACTAAAAGATCCATTGCCAGGTGGATTGTCTCTTGTATCCAATTCTGTTATGAAAAGCTGGGTAATGTTCCTCCCTCAGGCCTGAGGGCTCACTCTACCAGAGGTACAGCTGCTTCCCTGGCTGCTGCCAGGGACATCCCCATTCTAGAGATTTGTCAAGCAACTACCTGGAAAACAGTTCACACTTTTACCAAGCATTACTCTCTGGACACCCAGGCTAGGAGTGATGCTCGGTTTGGCACTGCTGTGCTTCAGAGCCTATTTCCTAAGTAGGTTCTGTCCCTCCTCCATGGAGGTACTGCTGTGTAGTCTGCATATGTCATAATATAGCAAGACTTCATGTTGTTTGAAGAAAAAATTACTCACCTTAGTAATGTTGTTTCTTCTAATGGAGTCTTGCTATATTATGACCTCCTGCCAGCCCCTCTCAGAACCTCTGTTTTTGGGATGTGGGTGGGCAGTGCAGTGTTGGCACTTAGTAGATGCCCACTTTGTTTTTCACCCCTCCCTTTTTGGGGTGACTTGGTGTTGTGTTTTTCATTTTTTGGGTCTCCTGACTTGAGTCTTTGTTTTGGGACCAAAAAATGTGTTGTTATATTTAGTAGCCAGTTGGCTAGTGTAGGTTTACAGCTTCCACACAGGACCTTAGTGAGTTTAGCTCATAAAGATCTGACAGTTTGAGTTTGAAGAACAACAGACAGAGTTTTCAACCGAGCTCGAGCTCAGCGTTCCATGCCTGGCATGGAAAGTTAACTCTTTCACCTCCGGAGCAGTTCGAAGGTTGGAACTCACTGCATATGTCATAATATAGCAAGACTCCTTTAGAAGAAACAACATTACTAAGGTGAGTAATTTTTTCTTCTGTATTGTATTGCACAGCATTGTATTGTACTGTTTTTGTCCTTGATTTTGAACCTTCGAAAATGAGTCTTTGACTCAAGTATATTAATCCTAATTGAAATAAATAAATAAATAAAAATGAAATGGGCAGATGCACACTAGAAGCAGTGGTGTCACAGAGGTCGGCAAACCACTAATGTACATAACAGTAAAATGGAGCACAGGAATTGATGCTAAATGCAATTTATTACTGAGTGCAGGAGAACAGGACAAACTCCCCTGGTGCTTCAAGGCTCTGTGCCTCTTTCTCAGAGGATCTGGAGTCTGGCTGTTCTGACATAAAGTGCCTTCTTAAAGGTACACAGTTCAACTCCATAGTGCAACATACTTTACAGTACTAATAAATGCATATAGCCACAGGTCTTAATATTATACGGTACAAAAAAAAGCATACATTTTTATCAAATAAATTTGATAACATATGCATATATGAAAGAAGGAAAAAATGCACCAATGCAGAAAAAGAGATCTCTTGAATATGTCAAAGATCAACCAACAGCTGTAAGAAAGAGGATGAAGGCTAAAAAAACACAGTTTTACATTTCAAGTACATATATATTTAATTATATTTCATAAAAATAAAAAATGTTTATTTATATAAATATGTATTAAGAAAACAATCTTCAGAGCCTAAATGCACATGATGCGCAGGCATGAAAACATAAAGTGCACATAGTATATCAGTAACACGCTACAAATGTATCAAGTTATATATATATTATTTTTAGTAACTTTGAAAATAAAAAGGTCTTCAGTAATATTTCACATGTATAGATGAATTCCAGGCACACTGTAGTCTGAAAGACAAAAAAAATATAACAAATCTAGAACTATTATGCTTCTTTATAAGAAGGTAAATTCCAAAAAGTACAATTCACCTAATTAATACTGATAATTTATCTCCTAAAACCATTCCAGTGAAGGGTATAAATATAGCAGAGGACTGACTGCCAGTATAAACATGTTATCACAGTACTGTGAGTGCACGTCACAAAGACGTCTCTGTGACATGTGTTCACAGTATGGAAATAAAAATAGTTGTACAATTTCCAATGTTCATTTTTACAAAATACATTTTTCCATGGGTTCCTATAGCTCTACTTTATTAGGACATGCAGGAACTGCATACTGTTGATTTTTCACCCAACTGAGTTATGTTATATTGCCTACTAACTGCAAGCATAGGCATACGCACTCACTGCTGAGCGCACTGGGAGCAGCAGCATATATAAGCAGGGCTCTGAAACATGAGTGATTTCTAAGTCACACCGGGATGTTTTCTTCACCTGTTCTCAAAGTGGGCTAATGGTGGACCCTGGGCACTTGTACCATGGTATGTAATATTCAGTGGAGAGGACTGTAATGTGCACATTGTGCACTTAAATCTGTGGGGGCTACCACATAAATGTCCATGCTGTCACCAGGTGGTGAGACATAAACATCATCACAAGAGCTAGAGTTTGTGTAGTGAATGACTTCTCATAGGAAATTATGGTGCTGTGCTTTAGTGGTTACAACAGGTTGGAAAAAATATTTAGCAGCACTAGAACCACCAGCTGTTCCCCATGTGGTGATAGATCAGCTGGTAAGGGTCACATATTTAGAAGGTGAGCCAAAATAGTCCGGACTCCCTTTAATGTGTTCAGTAGCCATTTAGATGTAATTTCATTTGGAAGTTTGGATTTCGGCAGATTATTTTGATATAATTCATGCTTTCTGTGACTGAGTCATTTCAGATGTAGATAACCAGGGTCAAATGGGCAAGTCTGTGACCCATTTCCAAAGAGACAGGCTACAAAAGTTACCATATCTAACACAGTGTTCTCAGATGTGACAAAAGGGGTGGGTCATTTGCCCTTTAGGAAAGAGCGCTGTACTGTGTGACCAGTGCCTCTAGTGGGACTTGGACCAAGAGTTACACTGAGTGAGAGTCACGCTGAGTGGTGGCAGCATACCAAGATAACCCTTTCAGGTGTCTGAAGGGTTGTAAAAACTGGTAGCAATGCAGACTGAGTTCTGGGAGAAAATCAGTCTAAAGTGTAGATAATATGGGACTGGGTAAGTGGCATCATCTGTCTAGGACCACTCTATTGGACTGTTTTTCAATCAGCCGTAATTTTTACCTCTATTCTCTGCCTTCTCCACTCATGCACATACTCTGTCATGTCTCAAACTGTTGGCCTGTAGCTTAAACTTGTGAATGTCATGCTGAGCATGCGTCCTGTGCTGGCTCTGTGCTCCATGCTGAACCTGGAAGCTAAACACTGTAACACTCTGACTTGATCCCCTGCTAACCAGAAAACCTCTGTGCTGTGTCCACACAGTTGATCTACTAAATGCTGCACCTTGACTTACTGACCTGTACTGCTTTGTGTTATGTGCCTTCTCAGAACAATGTTAAGCAGTTAAAAAGCATCCCACACTGGCTGTATGTCCTGCATGGAACCCGTGATGACCTGCCATGCAACTGGGAAACCAGAAATCTATCCACATTTAACTCTGTACTTCCATGAACTCTCTCCAGCCACATAAAAAACATGTAAAGGTAAGGAGAGGTGGGCAAAACATGTCCGATCATAGGAAACAAATCTCAGGTGACAAGGGCACAGTTTGTTAGACAAGGAGGTTTGGATAATCACACAACCTATACTTAGTCTCCAGATTACCCTGTGACCCGATATATGGACTGGAGATTTTTTAGTCTCTAACAGCAATGTCCCCATATTGACTTTTCTGTGTCTGATGCACATAGCTGGCATCAGCTAAGGGGGATTACACAGTGCTGCTGGTGCAGCCAGTATTTTAAGATGTCTGGGTATGAGGACAGCAGGATCAACCAGATAATTTTACCAAAAAAACAAGTAGGAAAAAAAAAATTCATCACACTGTTAGTGAACCATATGGTGTGGTTCTAGAAGAAAAACATACTCACCTAAGTAATTATGTTTCTTCTAATGGAGTCTTGTTGTATTCTCACTATTGCAGTTAGCCCCAGCCTTTAAACTGCCCCAGAGAACAAAGGGTTAAACTTTCTATGCAGAGCATAGAATGCTGAGCTCGAGCTCGATTGAGGTCTCTGTCTGTTTCCCTTTGAAATCCAACCGTCAGATTCTTACGAGCAAAAACTCACTAACTATCCTATGTGGAAATTGTAAAATTTTTCTAGCCAACTGGCAACAAGAGTTTTGAATTCCCAGGAAGACTCAAGTCAGGAAACCCAAAACCCAAAAACCAATCCAAATAATAATAATAGTAATAATAATAAAACAAAGACCCAAACAACAAAGGAGGATGTAAAAGAAGCACCCCTGAGGTGCAACACTGCACCTGCCCACCCACTTCCCAAAAACAGGTTCTGAGAGGGGAGGCAGGGGGGGAGATCAGAATACAGCAAGACTCCATTAAAAGAAACATAATTACTAAGGTGAGTAATTTTTTCTTCAAACAACATTAAGTCTTGCTGTATTCTGACTATTGCAGACTACCAAGCAGTACCTCCATGGAGGAGGAACAGAACCTACTTTGGGAATAGGCTCTGAAGTACTGCTGTGCCAAACCAAGCATCACTCCTAGCCTGGATATCCAGAGAGTAATGCTTGGTAAAAGTATGGACAGTTTTCCAGGTGGCTGACAAATTTCTAAAAGAGGAATACCCCTGGCAGCAGCCAGGGAAGCAGCTGTACCTCTGGTGGAGTGAGCCCTCAGGCCTGAGGGTGGAATTTTTCCTAGTTTCTCATAGCAGAATTTTATACAAGACACAATCCACCTGGCAATAGTTCTCTTAGTGGCAGGTTTGCCCTTTCCCACTTCTCCATAAGTGAGGAACAACTGGAGGGAATTAAACCTATGACCCTTGTTACGCTCTATGTAGTAGCTAAGGGCCCTTTTAACATCTAAACTGTATAGCCTCCTCTCTCCTGAGGAAGAATGATCAGTGAAGGAAACAGGAAGAGACATAGACTGATTCAGGTGGCAATCTGAAACCGCTTTGGGCAAGAACCTTCTATTGGTTCTAAGGACCACTTTATCCCTATGAAAGGAGATAAAATCAGGTTCCACTGACAGGGCTTGCAATTCACTGATACATCTGGCAGAGGTAATGGCTACTAAAAACACAGTTTTCCAAGTCAAGTACTTAAGCTCTACTGAGGACATAGGCTCAAAGGGAGGTTGCATCAATTGAGCAATGCAAATATTCAAGTCCCAGGCAGGGGCAGGATCCCTAAATGGAGGATTGGTATAAAGTAATCCCTTGAAAAATTTACAGAACAAAGGATGAGATGATAGTGAGGAAAACTTCCCCACTGACAGAAAAGCAGAGACAGCTGACAAGTGTACCTTGAGAGTAGCTGGTCTGAGGCCTAGCCCATTAAGATGGACCATATAATCCAGAACTGTAGGCAATTCAGCAGTGTCTGGGGAAATATGTTGCTTGGAACACCAAATGCTGAATCTCTTCCATTTGGAGTTACAGGTCTTTCTAGTGGCGGGCTTTCGAGATGCTTTGAGGATATCCAGAACCCCCTGAGACAGATCCAAATCTCTATACTCTAACTCTTCAAGAGCCATGCCTTGAGATTGAGAGACTGAAGATTGGGGTACCAAATCCCCCCCTGAGAGGAGGTTAACAGGTTGTAATTCCTGGAAAGAGACAGGGGAAGATGGACTGCTAGGGACATCAGCAGGAGGTACCAAGGCTATCTGGCCCAGTCTGGAGCAATCAGAATCACTTTGCAAGGCTGTGACCTTATCTTGATTAAAACTTTGAACAGCAGAGGAAAGGGAGGGAAGGCATACAGAAATTTCCCTTCCCAGTTCAAAATCAGAGCATCCAGGGGGACTGAGCCCAAGACTGGGGGTCTGCAACAAAAGAGAGGAAGTTGGTGATTGTCTGGGGCTGCAAAGAGATCTGTCTCTGGAGTTCCCCACCTTGAAAAAATCACCTTCAAGACCAGAGGGTCCAGGGACTGTTTGTGATGGCCCTGTGAGATCCTGCTCAGCGCATCTGCTAGCACATTGTCTTTCCCTGGAAGGCGGACTGCTGTCAGAGAGGTTTGCAAGGAATAAGCCAGGGACCACAACTTCATGGCTTCTGTGCACCAGGCCGTAGACCGAGTGCCTCCCTGCTTGTTGATGTACCTTCATGGTGGTGGTGTTATCTGTTCTGACTTGAACCACCTTGTTCTGCACTGACTGAGAGAAAGCTTGCAGGGCCAGAAAAACTGCTCTGAGTTCTAGGAGATTGATATGGAGAAGAGATTCCTGAGGGGACCACAGTCCCTGGTCAGTGAGGGCCCCCAGATGGGATCCCCAGCCCAGAAGGGAAGCATCCATGATAAGAACCACTGAATGAGACTGAGTGGCAGATGGGACCCCTTGTCTTAAATTGTCCTGATCCTGCCACCATTGAAGGGCTTGGATCAGGGTCCAAGTCACTGGAATCAGTTTGGTAAGGGAATTCTTCCTTTGGGATCAAAAGGCCCTCAGATGGAACTGAATGTCCCTCATCTGGAATCTTGCCCCTTGGACCACTGCTGTAGAAGCTGCCATGTGACCCCAGAGCTGGAGGAAATGCCTTGTTGATCGAGACACCTGAAGGCTAAAGGAAGAAGCCAGTTATATAAGAACTCTTGCCCTTTCCAGGGGAAGAAAGGCTCTTGCTTTGACAGTGTCCAGCTCTGCCCCTATAAAGGTAAGGAGCTGCACTGGCTCGAGAACCGACTTGGGAAGGTTGAAAAGAAATCCTAGAGAAATGAGCACTTGCTGGGTCACTTGCAGGTCTGACTTGACTTGGTCTGGAGACCGGCCTACTATGAGCCAGTCATCCAGATATGGAAAAATGGAAATCTTTTGCCTTCTTAGAAAGGCATCGACTACTGACAGGTGCTTTCTGAAAACCCTTGGGGCTGATGTTAAACCAGAGGGCATTGCTTTGAACTGATAGTGGCCTGAGGGCAAGTCGAACCTGAGGTACTTTCTGTAAGAGCACCTGATGGGAATGTGAAAATAGGCATCTTTGAGGTCCAGGGAGGCTAGCCAGTCCCCTGGCCTTAGAGAGGGAAGAATTATTCCCAGAGTTACCATCTTGAACTTTGGTTTTAAAAGATTTTGTTCAGGTATCTAAGGTCTAGGATGGGTCACCACTCCCCTGTCTTTTTTGGGAGTAAGGAAGTACCTGGAGTACATACCTTTGCCCCTGTGTAGGGTAGAAACTCTCTCTCTATATATAGCTCTTAAGGCCAGAAGAGATGAAACCTCTGCCTCTAGGGCAAGGGTTTCTGAGAGACCTGCAGGTGGAAAAGATATGTCTCTCATCTTCAGAAATTTTTTGAAGCTGAGAACCAGTCCTTGGCTTGCTACTTCCAGGACCCACTTGTCTGAGGTAATAGACATCCAGTCCTGGACAAAGTAAGTCAGCCTGACCCCTACTGGAATAGGAGAGTCGACCCAGGCAGACCCGTCAGAGTGTCTGCTTGGTAGGCGCCTTAGGCTGAGGAGTGGATGCAGCTCTGCTCATCCCCCTTCTGCTTCTCCCTCTGAAGAACCCCCTCTGTGAAAAGGGAGAAGAGGCCTGCGCTTGGTAAAAAGGCCTATGAAAAGGCCTGCCCCTGCCAATAGACTGCTACCTTTGAGGAGTTGCCTGCCTCTCCATGACCTGAGCACTCCTATAAGTGGTCCTGTACTCATCCATTTTCTTCATGTAATTCTCTGTCTGCTTCCCAAACAGAGAATTACCCACTACAGGAAAATCCATGGCCTTAGTCTGGGTGTCCTGTTAGAGGCTAGTACATCTGAGCCAAGCCATTCTCCGAAGACCCACAGATGTAGCCATGACTCTTGATGACACATCATTGGAGTCCACAGCAGCACGAAATTGTACTTTTGATGCCTCGATCCCATCAGCAGCCACCTCCTCCAGCTCCTTGGCTAGCTGGGGGGAGGCCTGTTTAGCCAGTGCCAGTACAGTATCCTACCTGGACTTCTGGTACCTGGCTATGTAGGCCATATAGTTCACCTGCCTAAGTCCCAAGGAAGGTGCCATGTACTGCTTTTTTGCCATGGCATCAATCTTTCTGGAGTCTTTGGGGGGTGTGAAGCCAAGGGAATGTTTGCCTTGTCACAGGCAGCAGCCTGCACTACCCCAGCATGGCTGCATTGCTGGTATAAAAACTCTGTATCTGAGCCTGATCGTGTGTACCTCTTGTCCATCCTTCTGTCAACAGTGGGTACAGAACTGGGAGACTTCAGGATTTTTTGTGTCTGTTTCCCAAAGGATTTGTGAAGGGGAATAGATAGTCTCCTGGACTCTGTGATGTCCATCATTTCCACATAATCAGGCTCCTCCTGATCCTCCATTGCCTCCTCCATATGAAGCTGGAGGGTTTCAGCCACTTTTCTGTAAAACAGAAAATGGGAAGGGGACTCAGAAAGCCTAGGAGGGGATACACCAGAAGGTCTGTCTGGGGAGATGTCCAGTTCCACAGGCACATCCAGACTTTCACCATCATCACCTTCATCTTCAGAGTTCCCCTCCTCCTCAAACTCTGGTTCATAAAAATCTCCAGGGGTATAATCTTGAATCGAGGGAAACAACCAAACCGAACCCCTGTGAAAAGGTGCCAGATCAGTCAGAACCGGGCGAAGCGTTTCCACAATTTCAATCGCGCTGGCTATTTCCTTGCAGTCGGAACATGAACCTCTGGATCCAAACCAGCCAATTTTTCTTTGCGTTTCCTTTTTGTAGGAACCGACCCTTCAGGATCAGCTCTCCTCTTGCCCCAAGAAGTATCGCCCTGGTCCTTCTGGTTCAGTCGGAACCAAACTGGGCTGGCCATCCGGGTCAGCAGACTTCTCGGCCTCCTTTTCCCTCAGTCTACCTAATCTCTTTTCAAGGGTAGATTTAGGAACATTTTTACAAATGTGGCAGTCTGTATCGAGGTGTTCAAACCCCAGACAATAAACACAGGTGGTGCGGGGGTCGGCCTTAGCAAAGACTTCCTCACACTCACTGCAGTGTTGAAACCCAGTGGGCCCGTTTTTTTCCTTGGGTTTCTCAGACATGGTCAACCTAACCAAACTTACCCTTTTCATGGCACCCGTCAGGCAAGACTCCCTTATCGGTTCCTAACCGTGTCACGGGCGTTGGAAAAAAATGTTCAAAGCACGTTTAATTTAGAACCGATAAAGACCGGTAACCACACTCTAACGTAAAACACAAGGATTCACTACAAATGATCGGTTCAGCCAAACCAATCTAACACTTTACAATTTCCACACAGAAAATCAGAACAAAACCTCTCTAGTACTCACGGTACCACAGACAGAGACTGAACCGACTATGCAGAAATAAATTCAGTAAAAACCGACAACTTAACCAAGACTTTAACCGACTTTCGAACCGAGCTGAAGGAGAAATCTCCAGAGCGACTGTTCAGTGAGGTGGAGTAAAGAATCTGACGGTTGGATTTCAAAGGGAAACAGAGACCTCAACTGAGCTCGAGCTCAGCATTTTATGCTCTGCATAGAAAGTTTAACCCTTTGTTCTCCGGGGCAGTTTAAAGGTTGGGGCTAACTGCAATAGAATACAGCAAGACTTCATGTTGTTTGAAAAGGAAGTTCCTCTTTAAGCTCTCACATTATTGTCACAAAGTAACCATGTTCTACTGTAGACTTCAACATCTGTGGCTGAAGGTGACATAAACTACATTATACATGTGGTAATATTGTTGGTTTGTAAATCAGAACGAACATTAAAGGGCCAGTAAACATGAAAAAATAGAACTAGAAACAGTGTTTTAAAAAAAGTGTCTATAGAAAAACAGATAAAAGTTCAACGCAGTTCTTCTTTTAAGATTGTTTAAGACTTCCTTTTAGTAATACAAATCAAGAATTACACTCTACTGTCACAATTAACTTTCTTCAGAATCCACTTTAAATTTCATCCCTTTGTGCAGAAGTTATAGAGCAAATATCATGTTTTTTAGACCCATGAACAGTTTGGAACCCAGAATACTAATATCATCTACTTTGTAAATAAATGTAACTTTTGAATTCTATGCAATTACCAGAATCTATGGACCTACTTTTGTGAATGCCTTTCTAGGGTTAATTAAACTTTTTATTTCTGTTGGAAGTAGACGTCCTTTTAAGAGTAATGCAATTTTCTGTTGAGTCACTGAATGCAAGCTTAGAGGAACTGTCAATACTGTATATGTTACATAGTAAATCATAGTAATTTTTCTCCTGTGCCACCAGAATTTGTGGTGATGTTGTGTGGGACGAGACTGTAACTTGTGTAGTTTCTCAGTTCTCATCCACTTGTGTTATGTGTTTTTTCCAGCTCTTGTGCAATGGACCAGGAACATGTGTTCCACTCTGTGCATCTGCCATTCTTCTTGGAATATTTGGGATAAAGAAAGTGGTGATCGTCTACGTGGAGAGCATCTGCCGAGTGGAAACATTATCTCTCTCTGGAAACATTCTCTACTATTTTTCTGATTATTTCTTTGTTCAGTGGCCTTTTCTAAAGGATGTATATCCAAAGTCTATTTACCTTGGGCGAGTTGTCTAAGACAACACAGAGTGTGAACACCAGTTGTACTGTATGTATTTAACAATTATTGTAATTACTGCCATTACATAGCATCACAAAGCTTCCGAAAGTTCTGCTCAGAATGCATTGTTAAGCATCCCCTCAAAACAGGTACTTCAATGGACACATTTTGGCTCCTTGTCAGCTACTGTAACTGCAGTAAAATTATTTGTTTATGTCTGGGATTGTTTGTTCTATTTGGTTTCCACTGTCTTGGTATAACCATCACCTAGGTATATTTGGTGAATACACTTTTGCATGATATCCTACTGACAATCTGGCTTAACAGATCTACAGACACTCCGTACTGTGTTACCTTTAACACAGCAGAACGTATTTCCTTAACTTTCTGAAAAAAAAGGCCAGCTCTGTGGCACTGAGCTGTGGTGAAATGATCTGCCATGTTTGTGACCCGGGTTCATGCCCTGCGCCAAGGACATCAGGATGGCAGGCCAGCAGGGAGAGTTATGAGTGTCCACTGGATGCTCTCAACCAGGGAATGGGTGGGAGTGTTCACAGCTCTTGCAGCAGACCCTGTTGGTTGTGTGGTGGAGGTGCCATTGGATGCATAGGTGGTTATGCATATCTGTGCACCCACCAGGCCAGCTGCAAGAGTGTGCTCTGCTGTGGGTGGAAGAGAGAAAAACAGGCTGAAATGTGCTCATCCTTATGGCCCTTGGGCACGTGCCACATCATACCACCTGGCTGTCTGCATCTTTGAGCACACTCCATCCAGCCACAGCCCCAGTGAGAACTTACTCTCCTCTTCATTGGTGGCAGACTCAGGGAGCCTCCAGGAAAGGATTAGATCCAACATCTGGAGGTCCAACAGGCTGCCTGGAAGATCTGAAGGCATGATGCAAGGGCAGGAGTGAGTCTGGTGGCCATCATGGGTTCATGATTGAGAACCCTGAAGGAGAAGAGTACCTGGAGGCCGAGCAGAGGATAAACAAATACAGTAATGTAAACCACAGTTTTTAAAGTATACTGATTAAATAATGGTGTGTATCAGATCAAAAATGGTAAATTGGGGGCTATCTTTATTAAACATAGTAGTACCATTGCTCTTGTTAGTTAAGCTGTGGTTTGACTTGACCCCAGTGGCCCTCTAAAATTGAAAAAAATGTTTTATAAGGCACATTCCTGCTCGTAGCTGTAGAGTATGCCCTCACAAATGAATACATCACAAAACGTTTGAATGCGAGGCTGCCCGGGTGTAGAGCTTTTGACTGTAGTCACCAGGAAGGGGAAGGTATCAGGCAGCCAAGTAGCATTTACAATCCCTTCCCCTTCAAAAACTAAGAAGCGGAAAATTCTGCAACTTGGACTGTTTATGCCCCCTTCAGGTAAGCTACTGTAACATTGAGGGTGCTTGAGGGTTTTTTTAAAAATTAGCATAATTGTTGCTCTTTAATAGATGTTCAGAAACAGCTGGGAATACTGATGAAGACCTGTGGATAGCCATATGAAAATGAGTTCTCCTTTAATTATTTTAAATCTTGCTATATTTTACAAAACAATAAAATGTGAGTTAAAAAAATCTAATCTTAAAAAAATGCTAATGCAAGCTAAAATGGGGCAATGGAATTGTAAAGATGAAAAAAGGTGCAGGTACAAAATGTTCACCATTCATGTACAGTGCTGCGTTGTTGCTGTGTGTGTGTGGTATTTGCGTAACCTATGGTTAACATTCAATATGTGGCACAAATGGGACTCTCTCACCCCTACTGTAGTATGTGCCGCCAAAGCTCAGTTTTGTATTGCCAGTATTTTTTTGAACAATGTAAACTCGATCCTTTTACATGTGGTATGCAATTACTGACTATGCAGGAATTTGTAAAACTATGTAATTGTTACCTTGCTGTCTGAGGTTAAATATCTCAAGTTTCTGTTTTCCTCATCTAAGTGTTTCCTGTGGCTCACAGACAGTAAACATAAAAGGTTATTCATAATGTTGCTGTTGTCTTTTTCTACTTTTCAAACAATTCTGTCGCTGCTTGATAAACGTGAACCTTGAGTCTGTCCCAAAAATATTATTATACGATTATACTTCCTTTTTTCTACATACTATATCATGTCCAAGAACCGTGATTTGCTATCTGTTTTGTACATGTGCCAGCAGTTTGGTGAATTACACTTACCTAGGCTTCAATTAAATGGATTCCTTTCAGGCATGGTCTCTTCACTGAGCTCCATTCAACAACACGTTTGCAACTGTGTCCCTTAAATGCACCAGTAATGCTTGTTTTCAAAAAAATCATCCAAAGCACCTATTGCTAACCAAACTTCTCAGGACTTAAACTGTCCTCTTTGCAGAAGTTTTTAATTTCTGTATTTAGGAGTGGCCAAGTACATGCTAAGAGAAGCTGGCCACCTAGTCCCTTCCCTTCCCTTCCCTTCCTGGCTGCTGGCTTGTCATATTTCTGCTCCAGTGCTGTCCCAGGGTCAGACATTTTTTGACATCTTTGTTTGGAAAGTGTTGCAGTGCACTCCATAGATATCAATTGAATCAAATTTTCACGCAGTTGTTTAATATTTTAGAAGTCTGCTTGGGTCAAATCAAGGTCACTGCTCAACTAACAATGCTCTTATTAGTTGATTAGTAGCAATGCTTTGAGCCTAGTGGACACCTAAAATATTAAAAAGTATAAGTCAAAGCTTATTCCCATTGACATTTATGGAGTGCACCCTCATGCACTTCAAACTAAGACATCACAAGACATCTTGGTGGCGTGGAGACGGAACTGTGGTGAGCCAGCAGCCAAAAAGAGGAAGGGATTTGGAGGCTAGCTTCTCCGAGCCAAAATGACAGTCCCTCTCCCTCCTAAAATGTGATATTGAAAACTTCTGTCAAGATGACAGTTAAGATCCTGAGGAGGCTGTCTACCTGTGGGGGCTTATTTTAACTCATTATCTCCTGGGTGGCCATTTTGTGTCCGGTTAAGCAATGGATAGTTTGGACTTCATACGAATGCTATTGGAAGTAATTATGTCATGTTAATGTGAGCACCTTGTGTTGTTAATTGGGATGTTCTAGATGTCTGTTCTATACTGTGTAGCAAGTCCTGTGGACTTCCTGAAATAAGTCATTAGAACATTCATGATATGGCATTCTATGCTAGTAGATTCATCTCTTAGAGTTGTAGCTGTATGAATGAACCCCTGGTCATGCAGCACCTTATACATATTGGGCACTATTCACAAACAGTTGGGAGATGCATGCAAATCACACGTATCCCACTGCACAGCTCCACACCCACTGGTGATCTGCATGGGGATTGCAGTCACAAACAGCGGTGTCCGCCCGGTTCTGGCGCGGCCGGCCCCGCCCCCCAGTGTGCAGCTACATGGGGGTGGTCTGGTGTGGAGTTGCAGACCCGGCCATGCAGTCAATCGGCTGCCGGGACTGGGACCCCAAGTGGATCACTTGCACCCATCGGTTGCCATGTTGCTGATGGGTGCGCAGGCTGCCACGGAACTGAGGTGTGGGGAACCACACCAGCACATCTCCCACCCTCCCTGATGTGCCCCACAGTCAGGGGCAGACACAGTGAGGGGTCCCTTGACCCCCACAATCTCCACTGATCGCAGCAGCAGCATCAAGGGGGGTGCATATGGGTTACAGTTGCCTCGAGGAGGTGTAGCTATCTCCTTCCCGTGCAAGGCACCTGTGCCATTGTGAATGGCCCGGAGTGCTATCATGCCCCCCGCACCTGTCCCTGGTCTGCCCAATGGTCCCTGGTCTGCCCCATGTGGAGATGCGTGTTCAGCTGGTGTGCCCGGTGCATGGAAGGGGGGGCGTACTGGGAACAAGCATGGCATGCAGCAGGCAGAGTGTGTGTGGCCAGGTGCAGAGTGGGCTATGCACCGGGTATACATGGTGCATAATCCATCCGCACCCTTTGTAAGTAGGGCCCATTTAAGTAATTCATATTAAATGGTAAATTTTATAGAATGTCTGTTATTGTAGCCAAAGTTTGTGGCTAAACGTGGAAGCCTTTAACAGAGAAAAATCACTGCGGCATCTGTTACAAAAATGAGAATATTAGTAGCTTTTCTAAACCTGCTAGAATGTTATGTAATTGTTTATGATTTTGTTTTGTCATTTTTACACCATGGAGAAGCTGCATCAAGTACTCTTAATGGATATACACAGGATTTAGAATAATCCTTTTTGTTGGGGTATAACACAGTCTTGCCAATGGTGGATGCTGTACCATATTCTAGATTATGTACTGGTTACTGAAACTTTTATCATGTTGACCTTCAATTCTTCCTAAAGTGAAAGTCCAACAAAGCACTTTTCGTGGGCTCTTACTTTTTTACTCCAGAAGATTAATTTGGGAAATATATGGCTAGAGCACAGGACTCCAAACTTGGAGATCATTTTACCCTCCAGCTCTATCAATGTTGCTTTCTGTGACCATGAGCTAGTCACTGCTCCTCCTTGCACTTCAGTGGTCTTAGTTGTAAAATTGTGCATAATCAGGACCCCAGAGTAAATATAATGCCACATATCAGTTCTGCTACCTTGCAGTAAATATATTCTCAAATTAAAAAAAGGTCTAAAAAAAAAAGATCACGAAAAAAATGCCTGAGTGTGGTGTTACAAGTTAAACAAAAGGGATAATGAGTTTTGTTTTCTATTTGTTATGATTATTTGTAATAGGATCTCTGTTAAATAAAAAACGTATGTTAAAATGCACCACTGTATAGTTCTTTTGTCACTGATGTCTCGGCCCCAAGCAGCTCCCCACATTGCAAAATTATTTTTGGAGCAGCAGACTATCATTTAAAACACAGCATGCTAAAAGCAGAAAATAAAGTTAGAGCTGACAATTCAGTCATTAGATCTTCTTCAGGATTGACCTGCAAAGGAAAAACTATGCTTAGTTTTTATGAAGACAATCTGCTCATAAGATCCTTCTACAGCAGCTATCTTTGAATGCCAGATTTGTATATTAATGCTTCTTTGTCTGCAGGAAATGCTCCATACTTAAAATGAAACGGGTTTAGATGCAGAAAATTTGTAGACACTGAATCATTGTTACAAAATGTCAGCTGGAAACTGTTGGCATTTGAAATCATTTGATCAGTTGCTTCCATGCAGAGTATGTTAGTGTTGGCAGGGTCTTTAAAATGCCTACACAAAACTGAAGTAGCTGAAGCATTAGATTTCTATAGTTGCAGTCTGAGTGGGATAAAAAGTTGCAGAATTTCATGTGGCAGTGGGCCAGGCTATGGCGAAATGATCTGGCCTGCAATTTTTTGTGTGTATCCTTTTTCAACCTCGCATCCCTCCACCGTACTGGAAGCTGGCTACCTCATAGCCCCCAGACAGCTTACCTGCCAGTGTCCACATAGCAGGGCCTTGCAGAGTCCCCAATTCCAACACAATTGCACTCTGAAGAAGTAGTCCTGAATGCAGGATATTTCAACAAGTTGTTGTTTATTTTACAACCACTTGTGGAAGCCCTTAGCACCTCAGCAATGTGAGTGCCCCCCCCTTTCTGGAGGCACAGTCCAGCATGGCAGTTCCCAGCACAGGGTCCAATAGTACCAGATCATTCATTTGAGGGCTACGTGCATTTTTATGCATTTGCTTAACATCATCACTGCCCTCTCCCCTCCTTCTCTAGGACACCAGCAATAGTAGCACCAGACGTGTGCATGTAGCTGTGTTCTGTAAAGGGCCTGTCTGTATGTCCACTCCTGTCTCAAAATGCCTCTCTTGTGCTTCTCACTAGGGACAATGGGGCAGCCATAAAGTGAGCAGACTGGCTGTCCATCCCTGAGGATGTACTGGGTGCATTAGGATGGGTGATATAGCCCACAGCAGGGACTCAGGCCCAGGGCATGCACCTTGTTCATTGGCACTGCAAGCAGTTCCCCAACCACTGCTATATTAGGGCATCATAGTTTGGACCTTTTCTAAAATTAGACATGATTTCAGTCATTAGGCCATCAAGCAGCCCCCCACACAAAGGATAAACACACTAAGGACAACGGAGTCTGCCCACTGGAGTCAGCCCAATGAGGCAGCCAGCGGCCAGTCACTCTGCAGCCTAGTGGGAAAGCAAAGGGATGATGAAGGAAGAAGCAGGGAACCAGATAGTTGTACCTGACAACAGTGGTAAGCTTCCTGTTTAACTCTTGTTACAGCACACACATCGCAAGGGAGTGGGGGGGTCAGGAACATGCAATAGTTAGAATACAGGTGAAACACCCTGACTAGGGTAATAGTAGAAAAAGGAAAGGGTCTAATTAGAAAAAGGAAAGGGTCTAAAGGAAAGCTAAATAGAATAACAGGCAGGGTAGTGGTGAGTTTGGTCAAGCAGTAGTTTAGGTAAAAAAAGGGTTTTGAAATAAGTTAGAGTCACACAGATATTTGGGACTAGGAGAAACACCCAGTCTAGAGCAGGGGTTTTAAGAGGGTATGAAATAAGCAAGCAAGAAAAAAAAACAGGCAGGGAAGAAAGTAGATGTGATGGGAGTGGTGCAATGTAGTGACTGTGGGACAGCAGTTTTCAGGAGACTTTGTGGAGACTGTGATGCTGCCCCATCTCCGTGCACCTCTCTGGGCTGAGGGAGGAGGTTGCTGACTCCAGGCCGAGCTGGCCAGGATTTGTGGGGCTTGCTTCTCTACCCAGGGACTTCCGTGTCTGCCACCGGTACCTCAAAGGTGCCAAGAATGAGAAGCAACTGGACTATGGTGGGCTGATGAAGAGTGAGAGCAGTGGATCAGAGGCACAGCCCCCCTACGGTACCACTACACAATTTCTACGCCTCCTTGGCGGAGCGGGATTGTCCCCGGGAGGCACCCATAGCAGTGAACAGGGAAGATGTGGGGCCCTCCAGGGAGGAGTCCCCATGGAGGGTGGCAGAGGACTCTAGAGGAGGAGGAGGAGGAAGCAACTCCTGGCAGGGGACTCCATTGTAAGGGGGATAGATGTGGGGACAGGGAGAGGGAGGTTAGGTGCCTTCCTGGCTCAGAGGGATGGGAAGTGGATCACTAGGGCAGCAGGATAAGAGGGAGAGCTGGTTGTCTTTGTCCACATAGGGATAGATGGCCTGGCTAGGGATGAGATTAGCATAGTGCAGAAGGAGTTCAGGGAGCTGGGGAGGAGTCTTAGGCAGATGGCATGCTCAGTTACCTTTTCTGAGATGCTGCCTGTCTAGGAAAGGGGGGAGGATAGGGTATTCCATACCAGGAGCTTCAATCAGTGGTTTAAGGAATGGTGCAGAGGGGAAAGATTCACCTACATTGGGCACTAGAGTCCCACCTGGAGGGATAAAGGCCTTTGCAGGGAAGATGGCCTGCTTTCATCCAGCAGAGGTACTCTGGTCCTCAGTGAGTGGTTTAAATGTTATATTGGTGAACATTTAAACTGGCCAAGGAGGGAGTCAATAAGAAGACGGGAGACATAACCTCTCTCTCTCCCCTATGCCCGCAAGCTGAAGTGGACAGTAGGGAGAACCTGAAGAAGGAAGAAAAAATACCCAAGGTACCTGATAATAAGAAAAACAAAATGGTAGACATGAAGGGAGATGGGAGTGAGGGTGGGAGGGGCAAGGAGAGAAGGCAAAAAGGGAAAGGGGGGGTCTGACAAGCAGCATGGTAGCAGAATTTGGAAGGCCACGTGCACAAATGCTCAAAGTCTCAGAAATAAAATCCCAGACCTATTGGCCATGATGGCTGAAGCTGTCCTGGACATTGGTGCCATTACTGGGTCATGGTGCAGTGTGAACCATGACTGGGACATAGCCATATCAGGCTATACTTTGTTCAGGAAGGACAGGGTGGGTAAGATGGGGAGGAGTGGCTCTTTCCATGAGGGATAGCATAAGAGCCACAGAGATACAGGGAAGGGCAGAGGTAGTGTGAGTCACCCTAGAGATGGGAAAAGGAGCCGCTATTCGCACTAGCGTGATCTGCAGACGTCCAACACGGGGGATGGGGACATGGATAAGGATCTAGTGGAAGCCATCCAAAAGATGGCAAATAAGGAGAAGGTGCTGCTAGTGGGGGACTTCAGTCTGCTGGATGTAGACTGGAGCATCCCAGCTGCAGCTTCAGCTAGGAGCAGGGACATGCTGGACTTTCTGCAAGGGGCGTTCCTTAGGCAACTAGTAAAGGAGCCCACTCATGATGGAGCAATATTGGACCTTGTACTCACTAACTGGGACATGTGTTGCAGACGTCATGTTGGGGGCCACCTGGGGACCAGTGATCACCGTACAGTGTGGTTCAGTATAAGAACTGTGGCAGAAAGGAACCACGCAAACACAAGGGTCCTGAACTTCAGAAAGGATGATTTTACAAAGATGGGGGAATACCTCAGGGATGCTGTGGCAGGGGCAGATCTTGGGTAGAGTGGAGGAACAGTGGGCAAGACTAAAGGTGGGGATAGTGAAGGCAGAAAACCTCTGCATCAGGCAAGTAAGCAAAAACAAGAGGCACAAGAGACCGCTATGGTTCTTAAAAGAGGTGGCTGGGAAGGTAAGGGCAAAAAAGTTAGCATTCAGGATGTATGAGGAGACACAGAGGGCAAAGGATAGGGAGGTGTATCAGGAGAATCAGAGGGAGGCAGGGAAAGCAGTTAGGAGCACAAAGGTGTAAACAGAGGAGAAAATAACTCGGGCAGTAAAGAAAGGGGACAAGACATTTTTCAGATATGTAAGCGAAAGGAGAAAGACAAGGGAGGGATTGTAAGACTAAGGAGGGAAGGGGGAGTATGTGGAAGTGGACATGGAAAAAGCAGACATCATGAATGAATACTTTTGTTCAGCGTTCACGGAGTGGAGGAAAGGAAAGGAGAGGGGCCACAGATAAATATCAGGGGCATCGAAGGAAGGAAGGGAGATGAACACTAGTCCATTTACAGAGGAGAGAGTCCTGAAGAGACTTGCAAATCTGAAAGTAGACAAGGCAATGGGGCCTGACAGGATGCAGCCAAGGATAGTGAGGGAGCTCAGAGAAGTGCTAGCTGCACCTCCGACAGTCCTGTTCAACCACTCACTGAAGACAGATGTAGTCCCAGAGGACTGGAGGAGGGCAGATGTAGTCCCACTTCACTGAAGCGAGAGCAGGGAGGAGGCTGGCAATTACAGGCCAGTCAGCCTGACTTCTGTGGTGTGGAAATTAATGGAATCACTACAGAAGGAAAGGATTATGGAATACCTTAAATCCAGTGGCTTACAAGATCCAAGGCAGCATGGATTCACTGTGCGGAGGTCATGTCAAACAAATCTGATAGATTTCTTTGACTGAGTGACTATGGAATTAGATTATTGTGGAGCGGTGGATGTGGCCTACTTAGATTTCAGTAAAGTCTTCAACATTGTTTCACACAGGAAACTCATGAACAAGCTGGGCAGCCTGGGATTGGGTCCAAAGGTGCTAAACTTGGTAAGAAATTGGTTGGGGTACAGGTGAAAGAGTGGTGGTAAATGGAGTTTGTTCCGAGGAAGCAAGGGTGACCAGAGGAGTGCCACAGGGATCGGTACTGGGACCAGCCCTCTTTAATGTCTTTATTAGTGACAGTGCAAGGGGCTAGAAGGGAGGGTATACCCTTTTGCAGATGACACTAAGAGCTGCAGTAGGGTAGACATCCTGGGGGCGGATAGAAAAAAATGAATAGGAATCTAAGAAAACTTGAGGAGTGGTCAAGAGTATGGCAACTAAGTTTCAATGCGAGGAAGTATAAGATCATGCACTTGGGATGCAGAAACCCAGGGGTGGAGTACAAAATGGGGGAATGATAATGGCAGCCACCAAACTGGAAAGGGACCTGGGAGTAATCATATCTGATGACCTACAGGTAAGTGTGGCCAGACAGTGTGACAAGGCATTGGAGACAGCCAGTGGGATGTTGGGGTGCATAGGGAGAGGTATCACCAGCAGCAAAAGGGAAGTGGACATACCACTGTATAAATCACTGGTGAGACCGCATCTAGAGTACAATGTCCAGTTCTGGGGACCACATCTCTGGAAGGACATAGAGTAGAGGCAGTCCAGAGAAGGGCAACTAAAATGGTGCAGGGTCTGCATCAGAAGCCCTATGAGGAGAGAGACTGAAGAGCCTCAATATGTACGCCCTCAAGAAAAGAATGGATATGATAGAGACCTTTAGATACCTCACAGATATAGATAAGGTGCAAGAGGGAAGCCTTTTTCAGAGAAAAATATGCTCAAGAACAAGGGGACATGCTATGATGCTGGAGGGGGGTAAGCAAAGGGGAGATATAAGGAAGTATTCTTCACAAAAAGAGTGGTGGATGCCTTGAACAGCCTCCTAATGGAGGTGGTGGGGCAAAAATGGCATTGGCATTCAAGAAGGCATGCGTTAGGCATAAGGGAAGCTTATAGGTGAGGAAAGTGGGAAAGCTGGAGATCAAGTAGGGTCAGCAATGTTACAGTAGGTAGGGAATATGGGCTGACTGGGTGGGCAAAGAAGTCCTTATCTGCTGTCAGTTTCTATGTTTTTACTAGTAATTTCACTGAAGTTTATGTCAAATAATAAAGAGATATATGCAAAATCATATTTTCAACCTATATAAATAGTTTGGTGTTTAATAAAAAGAGCTTTTAAAGTTCTTAAAAGCTCTTGCTGTCTTGCTGTGCTCAATGTGATGGGACTAACCAGCTGAGCTGTTTATTCCTGTCATTGTGAGCATAGAAGGAGCTTTTAAGAACAGAAATGGGAATTTGTGGGGTGAGTAACCTGTGAGAGAACTAGGTGTCATGCTGAGTGAATACTTCACTTTGGTATGTAAAAAATGGGCCCGGAGAGAGAGACTACTTACTGAGAGGACCCATGGCATTAGGCGTATCCATGATCAAAACAAAATGGTTATATTAAATGCACGCTGAAAATAGAAAATAGAGTTAAAAATCTACGTTTCAACCGTAGGTCTTCTTCAGGAAATATCTAAAAGAGAAAAAAAAACAAACAAGTTAGTGTAGTGGAGAGGTAAAATGAGAGAGATATATATGTGGGGAAAGAAGAAAGGGAAGGCTCAGGGAGAAGAAGTGATAAATGGTAAGATTAAGAGAGAATCTGTGAAATAAAAAGGTGATGATGGGAAAGATAAAGCATAATGGGAGTGAAAGAGTTGGGGAAGTTCCCAGGTGGAGACTAATTAACAGGGCCTAGTAAGAAGGCTGAAAGGTGACAAATGTGTGGGAAGGAGACAGAAATGGAGACATATGGTGAAAATGAAAAATAAATTAAACGAGTACAAAAACAAATAGACTTTAGGGGGAAAAAAAGGGATGGCTGAAAGATGTTAGTGGAAAATAAGTCTGTCATTTAAACCAGAGGGCTGCTGGGAGCCAAGGCGGATGATCAGCATGGCTTCCATGTTTTTTCTATGGTCAGGATCCCAGAAGCCCTGCTGAAGGACACAAACAGAAAGGTCATTGACATTGTGGTCCCTGGAGATAAAGTGGGATGCAATGGGTTTAGCAGTTTCACCATTCCTGACTGCTCTGTAATGTTCCCTGAAATGGTCAGCAAGACGCCTACCAGTTTCTCCGATGTAAATAGCTGTACACTTCCTGCAAAGAATACAATACACCACATTAGTGGAGGCGCATGAGAACTCCTTGGTGATGTGAAAAACACCTGTAAGCCCCTGAATCTCAGTCACACTGAAAATAAATTTGCTGGTGTAGCATCGATTCCTGTTGCAAGGTTTGGTACCTGGGAGGGAGGAACTGTTAGGAGTAGGTAGGCTGCTTTTAACCAGGAGATTCCACAGGTTAGGTGGCCGGCGGTAGGAGGCAATAGGTGGTTCTGTAAAGGAAGTACCAATGTTAGGGTCAGATGGCAAAATGGGAAAGTTACTAGTGATGATCCTGTGAAGAGAAGGTGTGCTCTGATGGAAAGGAAAAATTAGTGGAATTCGCCATTGTTCCTGTGTGACAGTATTCCTCCTGCGGGGGTCAAGGTTACGGGGCATGTTACTGACCCGGGAGAGTGCTCTGTTCACTGTGCTTTTAGGGTATCCCCTGTTGATAAAAAAACTATGCATTATTTGGGTCTGCTCAGCAAAATCATCCTCTTCACTGCATAACCTGCAAAGTCTAAGAAACTGTGAATAAGGCAGGCCATTCTTGACATGCTTAGGATGGAAGGAGCTGTGGAGAAGGGAACTGTGAGAGTCAGTGGTTTGTAATAGACTGATGTCTTCAGACCAGTGTTCTGGACTGACAGCTGGATATCCAGAAAAGGCAGTTTAGAGGAGGATACCTCAATGGTGTACTGAAGGGAAGGATGGGCCATGGTAAACTTGTCAAGGAAGACTTGGAGGGTCTCCTTGGAGCAGGAGGTGGCCCCCACACAGTCATCAGTGTAGCGTTTGTAGAGTTCAGGCACAGTCCCTGTGAATGAGAGAAAAAAACGTTCCTCTACCCAACCCACAAACAGATTAGCAAAGCTGGGACCCATCTTGGTACCCATGGCAACTTCACTGACCTGCTGAAAAAAAACTTATTAAAAGAAAAAGCATTGAGTGTAAGAACCAGTTCTGCCAGATGAGTTAGTGTATGTGTGGGTGGCTGCTGGACTTCCCGCTTATTCAAGAAATGCTGCAAAGCTGTCAGACCATCATCATGGGGGATCACTGCGTAAAGAGATTTGATGTCCATGGTGAAGATGAGCTGATGAGAGTCACTGAATCTGAACCTGTCAAATAACTGGAGAGCATGGTTAGTGTCTTTAACATAGGAGTGCAGGGACTCAACAAGGGGTCTCATGAGGCCATCCAAAAATGCAGAGATATGGGATGTGGGGCAGGAGCAGGTGGACACTATGGGACAACCCGGGTTACCTGTTTTGTGGATTTTGGGAAGGAGATAAAACCTGGATGTCTGGGGATGCTGAACTATGAGTCTCAGCAGAAGCAGGGAGCTCATTGTTTTCAATAGCAGAGGTGATGGTGGTGGTGACCTCAGTCTGATAGTCAGCAGTGGGGTTCTGTGGAAGAGAAGAATAAAACCTGGTGTCAGAGAGTTGCTGTGTGTCTTCAGTGATGTATAGCTCATTTTGCCAGACCACAACAGCACCTCCCTTATCAGCTGGTTTAATAACAATGTCATTCCTACATTGTAGAGATCTGAGGGCTGCAAGCTCACCAGGTGTCAGGTTGGAATGGTTGTGCCTGCAATGAAGATTAAAGTTAGTGGTGTTTTCCATGCATTGGTTAGCAAAATAATCAACAGCAGCAAAACATCCTGGAGGGGGTGTCCATGCACTTCGCTGGGGATTGATGTCATTGATTGTTCTGGTGATACTGTCATCATCTGTGGGAAGAGGAGTCGTATTTGAAAAATGAGCTGCAAGGCGTACTCTATGATAGAAGCACTGCAGATCAACTTGAACCTGGGTTGCATCAAGATATCTGGGTGTGAGCTGCAGGAATTCCTTTTGCAATCACTCTGCAGTCACTTACAGTTTCTTTCCAAATGCTGCCACCTGAGTATTATTCCTAAAGGTTTCTGTTTGAAATTTCATCCTTGTTCATTTGGATCACCAGAACAATCAATGACATCAATCCCCAGCGAAGTGCATGGACACCCCCTCCAGGACGTTTTGCCGCTGTTGATTATTTTGTTAACCAATGCATGGAAAACACCACTAACTTTAACTGGATCTCCAGCTGTCAGTCCAGAACACTGGTCTGAAGACATCAGTCTATTACAAACCCACTGACTCTCACAGTTTCCTCCTCCACAGCTCCTTCCATCCTAAGCATGTCAAGAATGGCCTGCCTTATTCACAGTTTCTTAGACTTCGCAGGTTATGCAGTGAAGAGGATGATTTTGTGAGCAGACCCAAATAATGCATATTTTTTTTATCAACAGGGGATACCCTAAAACCACAGTGGACAGAGCACTCTCCCGGGTCAGTAACATGCCCTGTGACCTTGACCCCCACAGGAGGAATACTGTCACACAGTAACAACAGTGAATTCCTCTAGTTCTTCCTTTCCATCAGAGCACACCTTCTCTTCACAGGATCATCACTAGTAACTTTCCCATTTTGCAAACTGACCCTAACATTGGTGCTTCCTTTACAGAACCACCTATTGCCTCCTACCGCCGGCCACCTAACCTGCGGAATCCCCTAGTTAAAAGCAGCCTACCTACTCCTAACAGTTCCTCCCTGCCAGGTACCAAACCTTGCAACATGACTCGCTGCTACACCTGCAAATTTATTTCCAGTGTGACTGAGATTCGGGGGCCTACAGGTGTTTTTCACATCACCAAGGAGTTCTCATGCACCTCCACTTATGTGGTGTATTGTATTCTTTGCAGGAAGTGTACAGCTATTTACATCAGAGAAACTGGTAGGCGTCTTGCTGACCATTTCAGGGAACATTACAGAGCAGTCAGGAATGGTGAAACTGCTAAACCCATTGCATCCCACTTGATATCCAGGGACCACAATGTCAATGACCTTTTTGTTTGTGCCCTTCAGCAGGGCTTCTGGGATTCTGACCGTAGGAAAAACATGGAAGCCAAGCTGATCATCCGCCTTGGCTCCCAGCAGCCCTCTGGTTTAAATGATAGACATATTTTCCACTAACATCTTTCAGCCATCCCTTTTTTTCCCTAAAGTCTATTTGTTTTTGTACTCATGTAATTTATTTTTCATTTTCACCATATGTCTCCATTTCTGTCTCCTTCCCACACATTTGTCACCTTTCAGCCTTCTTACTTGTCCCCGTTAATTAGTCTCCACCTGGGAACTTCCCCAGCTCTTTCACTCCCATTATGCTTTATCTTTCCCATCATCATCTTTTTGTTTCACAGATTCTCTCTTAATCTTACCATTTATCACTTCTTCTCGCTGAGCCTCCTCTTTCTTCTTTCCCCACATATATATATCTCTCATTTTACCTCTCCTCTACACTAACTTGGGTTTTTCTCTCTTAGATATTTCCTGAAGAAGACCTATGGTCGAAATGTAGATTTGTAACTCTCTTTTCTATTTTCAGCGTGCATTTAATATAACCATTTTGTTTTGCTTTTAGACCACATGCTGACGCAGTGCCTTGTTTTTGTTTTTTACAATTCATATCCATGATGCTGCCTGTGGACATAAAATCTGCAGTGGCAACCGAATATCCAGCGAGGATCAAGCTGGGTAAATCCCAAATTGCAAACAAGGTACACTCCAAGATCACAGTGAAGCCAAGGGAAAAAACATTTTGACAGGGCCACTTGCAGTCATTTTTTAAAGAGTCTGGACAGGTGTGGTGCAACGCGTGGCCAGGTCAGACCCAGGCGACTACTGGAAGGTCAGCCTGATAGCAATATTGGCAAGGTCCTGGAAGCCATTATCAAGGGAAGAATAATGGAGCATTAGTAGTAGTGGTTTATTTTTGTACAGTGCCCTCTTCCAGGGGCTCAAACAGAGGTACACAAACAATATGGATGAAACAATTAAAACAATCCTAGTATTTAAAACAACATTAAATAAATAGCTAAATAAATACTGATAAAAGAATGGATGGCTTCAGAGAGATCAGAGATTACTGAGTAGAATAAATATTTGGTTGAAGCCAAGGTTCTCCACCCCACCCCACCCCTGCCAACTATCTGGAAGCTGGGGTCTCCTGCAGGCTGCTTAGGTTCACTGATGACAGTAAGCTGACCAGAATGATGGACTCCCTTGAGGATGGTGATAAACTTTAGGAGGACGTAAACAAGGTGACCTATTGGTCATACTCCTGGAGTATCCGATTCAGTGTCGCTAAATGCAAGTTGCTACACTTGGGGAGGAAAAACAGAGGTAGGACATACACATGGTTTAGGGCTCTTCTAGTTGCAAAGGAGGAGGAAAAGGACCTAGGAGACATAAAAGACAAGGGATTGAACCATGACAAGCAGAAAATGTTGGGGTGCCTCAAAAGGGTGTGTCCAAGAAGGCAAGGGAATAATCCTATCAATTACAAAGTCCTAGTCGGAGTCCATCAGGAGTACTGTGTGCAGTGCTGAACTCCTCAATACAAAATAGCCATTGAGGAGGTTGAGGGTACAGTACAAGACCACCAAAATAATCAGGGGTTTGGGGTAACAAGAGCTATTAGGAGAGGCTAGAGGCCCTGAACTCATTTTCACCCAGGCAGCCATTTTGTATCAGGTTAAGCAGTGTAAGTTTCAGACTTCATACAGAGTTATTGGAAACAATGGGTTAACATATTCTTCGAGGAGAAATGGAGGCTGGGAAGGGGACATGATTTCAGTCTTCTGTATTCTTAAGTTCACTGACAAGTTTGAAAAGACAGAGCTGTTTAATCTGGCATCCTCCAGCAGGATGCAGGGACATGCTCTAAAGCTCAGAGGCAGTAAATTCAGGGATACTTTTAGGAGACACTTGTTCTTCTGGGGGGAGGGTAAAAATGTGCAGCAGCCTTCCAGTTTAAAAAGTAGACCTCAAGACAGTACAAGCCTTCAAGCTAAGCCCAAACAAACTTTAACTTACCAAGGGAATCCCAGGGTGTCCTGAGTGGTAAAATGGGTAGAGAAATCCTTATAAATGAATAAATCATGTTTGCAAAGCATATTTATACATGCCTACTTATGAAATGGAGGCAGACACGTTGGGCCTAGAGTTCCTTTCTGAACTTAAATTACTACTATGCTAGTATACAGTTTGCCATCAGAACTGCCATCAAAAACATATGCTAGCATCACCTTGATCTATCCTAAATATGAATATAATTTGTACAGTTAAAAAGTAACCTTTGAGGAAGAGAATTAAAAATGGTTGATAGCAGATGGATAACAGCACACCTCCGGTATGTTGTGAGGCACAAAGCATATATACTGTATCATAATGACGTCAGCCACCCAAGCTGTACCGTTATCTCACAGCAGTGTACATCCTGGAGAATCTTATTGTGAGGTCCAAGATTTGGGGGTGGGGGGATACACAAAATGAAGTCATTTTAAACATTAAAAAAGGTTTATTCTCACTAAAAACATAATACCAGTACTGGCACGTCAAATATTGTACCCTTATGCAGTAGATGGATTATTTACCATAAAATACAAGTAGAAAGTTCTACTGGCGGATGTTTAATCCCCCCCACACACACACACACAATATAACAGAAGGCTATATATGGAATCAGGGCCTCAGTTTTATCCATGGTAGGATAAGCAGCAGAGATTTCCCAAGTAAGCAGATAAGATTAGGAGGGGGATTTTCGTGGTCTGCAAAGAAACACAAGAAATTAAAACCGAGTAGTACTTTATTTTAAAAAGTAAGTGTTGTGTGTGTTTAATGAGGAGATTATGAAGAGAAAGCACATTTTATTAATCTTTTACTTAAAGGAGGTTTACTTATTAGGGCCATGTTGTAAGTTTTTAGTGAATAAAGGTGGCTACACTGTTTATGTTGGCAGATAAGGATCAGTGAAGGGATCCATTAATTGTGATATGAGTTGCCTAAATCTCCCTGCCCAAACTTGCCCCATTCTTAGGCTGCCAATAGTTAAAATATGTTGGAAGTCATGACATGTACGGAAGTCTGCAGCCCAGCAAGAGTTAAATTTTGTGGGTCATACAACTATTGAAGCAGGACATTTCCAACCCATTGTTATAACAGTGCTTCAAACAAGTACTGTTTGTCCCGTAACCTAATTTCTACTGAAGCAATTAAACAGTTGTCTTGGTCAAATCTAGATTTGACTGGCACCACTGGGGCTGTTAGCATTGAAGAGGGTTGCTTTCCTATCAAAATATCAGTATTTTATCCTCCAGCTAGCACAAAGAAGTGTCTAAAACCCTACGTCAAATGGGGGTTGGGCAGGCTTACCCTGTAATATTTATCACTTTTAGGAAATTCTTAGTAAATGCCCGAGTTGTCCCCCCTTTTATAGAAAGAAAAACAGATAAAATATTGTCATACCCAAGCTGGCATATGTCTCCCCCCTCCCCCAAGTGTAGCACACTAGGTAGCATGGTGAAAGCTGAGTCACAGAAAGTAGACTAATTCTAGAGGCTAAAAGTATTAAGTGTATATTTTACTGGAGCTCAGGATCCTGCAGAATTCTACTGTTTTGGTGCTCTGTGCTGAATGCTGTATTGGCCGGTATATCCAATGCTTGTGTTTAACACGCAGGACTTCAGCTGTTATGACAGGTTGCAGCTGGGGTGCCCACTCATCAGGGGCAGCAGCTGCAGTGGAGGGAACATCTTCCAAAAAGCTAGAATGCACTCAAAGATTAAAGGTATACTCTGATTAGCCTCAAACAATTCAGTGGAGAAGGCTAGCCCAATGGAGCAGAGAGCTCTGGCACTGGTGCCTTACCTCCAGCTACACCGGTGACCTGGGTTCGGAAGTGGACATGGGTCACTTGGTAGTTGGCTGTGGAAGGAGGACTGAGCATCCATAGGACTGCTCTTCTCCCTCGGGGAAGTGGGTGAGCATGACTCACTACTTGTCTGCCACCTGGAGGTGTCCAGGTGACAGTGCAGTCTGAGCACGCAGTAGAGGGAAAAACCATGCACAGAACACCAGGGGCATCTCCACGGAGGTGGAGCCCACATGTTGTGCCCACTGCACATGCATGGATCCAGGCAGAAGATAGAAGGGAAAACCTCTCTGGCTGCAGGATGACGTCCAGTCCTTCACAGGCCCCATAGCAAACACTAGGCACCCTACCACAGTCCTGCAAGCAGAAGGATGCCGGTGAGAAGGTAAGTCCAAGAGAAGCTGGGTGGACTAGACAGAAAGGGGTGAGCAGTGGTGAACAGGTGGAAAAATGTATATAGAAAAAAAATATTCACTGGAGAAATAAATATGCAGATACATCCAGTGTTTACACATGCAAAATCTTGCACGCAAATGAGTTTTATGTCCTTTGAGTTGAATTAACTCTTAACAATAAAAGCACAGAATGGGACAGTGTCTCCAAAATCCAGCAGCGCTTGAATGGGCCCCATGGCTAGTGGGCTCTACAAGGTGCAGTGTTGCTAACATTCATCTGCAACCATCAAACTGTTACTGTACAGAAATGCAAGGTCCCATAAATTCTTGAAATGAGTGCAAATTGACAGCGTTACTGAGGCAACAACAGAATTAGCTTACCCTCAACGTGTTATGGCAGAAAAAGACTGGACAAAGTGCACATGCATGAAATGTGTCAGGCATGGTGACATCATGGTGCGGAAGAGAGGGACTGCAAGAAGTGTGCCACGAGGGCACTCAGTTTACTGAGCATGTTACCAACTACGTTTGCTGCTCTCTTTGTACCAAGCTACTTTGAATTATTTGCATCAGCACGACTTTGCACAGAATAAAATCAAGCACTTTTTGAAAACCAGGTAAACCATTGGCTTTTTCTTTTTATACCTGGAACTGTGGGCTACTAGCCTTAGTAGGTGTCAGTCACTCCTGTACCTAAAACTGAATTAACCCTGTCAGAGGGCCTTCCTGCTGCCACCAGCAACCTTCCACTCTGGGCACCAACTGCTTTGGGCACTCCTCAAGACACACACCCACAACCTGCTAGACCCACTTTGGGCTGCTGGACCCTTCCTTCCCCCAGGCCTCTGCCATCTGACAGATTTGAATTATCCCTGTTGGGACCTTCCTGCTGCCACCAGCTAGGAAGCGCTGTAGTTCAGCTTGCAACAGTGGGCGGTGGAAGAGCCAGCCCACTTCAGGGCTTAGGTGGCATGGGTGTGACTGCCACAGAAACCTTCGTTTCTGTAGCACTCCACATTGTCAATGGGTAATCATAACAACTGGGTATAGTGCACCCATATCAGGGGAATGGCACAGCCCAAGCTTTAGAATATTGGACGTATGAGGATTCCATGCTGCAGCAACTCCCCAGTTTAGCTGTGCCATTTGGAAGGGGACAGACTAGTAATATGCCAACAGGTGTATATTGGAAATACCGGACTATCCAGAGGCGTAATGAGGCCGACCGCCGCAGGTGGAGGGCCTTATACCCTGAAGGTCCGGTATTTCAATAATGCCAACCCTTGAGGGTATTATTGCGCTTAGAAAATGACTATCTTGGTAAGGTTTAAAAAAGTACTAAAAGTAGAGAGGAACTGAGCACAAAAAATTAATAGAATTAGTAGAAAAATAAACTTTTTGAAAAAGTAGTCCATATTTTTTAAGGCTGTTCCACCTTCTGTTGCTCCTCCGTACAAAGCCATTCTGATCGATTGAGTCCGCACCCATACACACAGACACATCTGTGTGAACATGAAATTTATCATACAGACAAAATCCACCAACTGACTGTGGGCATCTTTTTTAAGTTGTCCTCTGTTTTTGCAATATGTTTTTTTGTTTATATTTGGTTGCGGTTAGTAAGTGCGCGACCCTGCATGACCTGAAAGACATCATATGGTGCAGCTGGTATGAAGAACAGCCCCAAGGTAAATAATGTCTTTATTTTAAATCAGTGGACTGATTAACTGTAGGGGAATCGTTCTGAGAGGGAATTCATCTGTGATTTCAAAAATATGCTCCTGTGAGCCTGCAGTCGGGAGTGTGTGAGTAAAAATATTTTGCCCGTTTTCCTAGCGCCGAAGAACTGCAGTGTTTTCTTATTTTATTTTTCATTGAGAATGAGCTGTTGTAACTGCAGAGGTAACAAGTGTTGGGGGATTTGAAGACCAGTAGCTCTTGTTAAGCGAGAGAAAAACATGGCAGGGATTTCAAATTTCATCGACTGCTTTCAACCAATGAAAAAGCAGTCTGGGCAGCTCAGTACAAGGGTATGTGGTGAGGTGGCACTTGGGCTGATACTTATTTTTTGCTGGGCATCTATTGTAAAATAAATGGCCAGCTTGGAGCCCATGTCAGCCAATCAGGATTAAGAATTTATTATTGTCATTTTCTAAGCTACCTTTAGCTTCTCTCAAGAATTTCAAGACTTTTTTTAGGGCTGCGATTCTGCACTGCAGGTTGGGGCTGCCTGTTTCAGGGAGCACCCCTAAATTAAAATTGTGCCTGCTAAGCTGCAGCTTTCCAGTTGAATAACCTGCCTTTTTTCTCATTCGTTGTGTGGATTGGGAGCCACTTCTGCCTTGTTAGGGTGTTTTAATGGTCTCCATTTAAAAAAAAAAGACAAAAAAGGTGCCACAGGTGGGTACACTTTTATTTATTGGGAGTGTAGGGTCTTTGGGGGGGGTCCTTCATCTCTAGTGTAGGTTCTTTTTGCTCCCCAAGCCTCAGGTTTTGTGTTTTGTACTTCTATACAGCTACTGTGTGAATTTGGCCCATTTTAGAGGTGTTATGGAGATTTTCCACTACAGACTTTAGTTTTTCTGTTTGTGCTGCCGCCATTAGGGCTGGGTGTGCGGAAGTGCACGTACATCTGTAGAAGCACGTATGCTCAGTCTAGTGCTTTTTGGGCACTTGAATACAGTATTACAGTTACCATTGCTGATTTTGGCCCAACAAGCAATAGGGCTCATAATTAATATAGTATTATGGCTTATACATTAAGCAGTGCTGGGTTTGATTCCCATGACCCCCACCTGTAGCCCAGCAAGCAATAGGGCTAATAATTATTACATTATTATGGCTTATACATTCAGTAGTTTTGGGTTTGATTCCCATGACCTCCACTTACATGATATGTGCCTCGGAGCAAGGCATTTAAGACTCCTCTGTGGGGCATTTTAGCCCAGAAAAGATATTGGGGCTAATCATTATTTTTTTACCTTATAATTGTTATTTGGCACAATTATGTTTCTTTTGGCACCATGACTTATCAGAGACAATTAAGACACAATGTAAGTCCTGCAACAAGGGTGATGAGATCCTCTCCCATTGGTTCCTTTTGCCCTTATTATGTTGCTCAGCACCCCCCAGCTGGTTCTCTGGCCTGGGGAGGGGGAGCACCTGGTTCTTCATTGGCAGTAGCAGCGGAATTGCAAGAAATTACTTTCATGGCTCCAGAGTGAGTTTGAGCCCCAATGTCCCGTAGGACATCCATGTAGATACACCCGGCCCCAGTAGGGCCCCTCATGTCGGGGGGGGGCATCCAGTCACGTCCAGGCGTGGTTCAGCGAGCTTAGGCTGCAATAACTGATGTGCAGGCAGACCTCAACCCTGCCTTTTTAAAGGCCAGGATGATGATTACAGGGATCTTGGGGAAGTTCCCAAACTTAATTTAAAGGAAAAAAAAAAGTCAGAATCAGGGATGTTTTTCTCCCCTGCTTCATAATAAGTCCTTGTCTTTTGGACAGCTGAGGCATGTAGTCCCTCACAGCTCAGGAGGTACAGTCTGTGGAGATGGCAGATGTCAGTCCGTCCCTGTCTGCATTTTTCTTCAGCTACTAGGTGACCAAAATGATTGAGTAATATTGGGCAGGTGTGGATCAGAAAAGTTTCTTCCCAACCATGTCAAGGATCTTCCTTTCTTAAGGAAAAAGTCTCATAGATGGGAAGCTCCTCCACTGAAAGACGAGGCCATTTATATTTCTGAAAAGACACCACCCTGCCTATAAAAGGCTCTGGCACTAACAGTCTTTCATGTTAAGTGGGTCAACACTGCATGCAGGAGGGGTTTTCGCCTCTGTCAGCACACAACAGTTATATGTCTTATGCTTCTCTTATTGGCCAGAGCCTTCAACGTATGGGTCACGACCCTGGCCAGTTTTGTTCCGCCTTTCTGAAGGGGAGAGCTTTTTTTGCACTTCATGGCAATGATTCCACCTTCCAGGTGTTTTTTTCCCCCTGGAGATTTTCATGTCAGACCACTAGGCCTACTTCATTTTCAACCATGATGACCATGTGACTTGTCATTGGGTGTGGTCATGCTTCATAAGCTAACCTGTTTACATCTCTTTGAGGGAGGCTTATGCTTTGATTCCACTGTATACTATTAAAAGAAAAAGAAAGCATGCAACGAAAAGGACGTTTTCTAGTGTCAAACAACAGCATAAGACTACCATAACCCAATGGGGTCAAGGTAATGACCAGTACAGGCAGTTCCGAGGGGGGTTCCATTCCTTCGTAAATTGACTCCTGACAATGGAGGAGCCTACTCAGGTAACAAGGTTACAGTATCAGATGAGTTCTGGCCAGGCACCATGCAGGATGCCCAGCACCACAAGCATGGTGCCTCACATGAGAGCATGCAGGTCACCCCTGACTCAATTTCTTGGTAGTAGTTTGGATGAGTTTTCCTCAAGATGGCCTAGAACAATGTCAGACGCTTTACTAGGGGGTCACTTCTCTGCCCCAGTTTTCAGGAGTAGTGAAAAAGCCAGATGTCGTCAGAGCTCCTAGCTCTCTTTTTTACTTGCAGGACATAGCACAGGTCCAGCAAATCAATGAGTTCAAGAGTCATGTTGGTTTTATTTTATGGTCCTCAGAAAGTTAGGAAATTGTCAAGCCCATTCTAAATTTAAGTGCCTGAACAAGTTTGTGCTTCACAAACCTTTCAGGATGGAGCACCAGAGATCAATCAACAGGCTGCTCAGTCAAGGGTTTTTCTTAATCCCCAATACATCTGATGGATGCCTGATGCTACATTCCCTCTATCAGTCCTACTCAGAGTATCTTAGGTTTTTGATACTGGACCAACTGTCCAACATAGGACTCATCTCTTCACCCAAGCATCAGCCTCTCTGAGTTCCTTGAAGGTGTTAGTAGTCCTGGTGGCTCAATGTTTATCCTGATTGAACAACCTGCTTATTCATGCATCAATATTGTCCTTAGCAAGAGATTGGTACGCAGCACTCTAGATATGCCAGAATCTCATGGCTAAGAATGATCCGGGAGAAGAGCTCTACCAAGCCGTCTCAGACCTTGGAATGTCTGGTGGAAATTTCAACATAAAATCAGGAAAGATTTTGCTGCCTTTTTTCCTGGAAGGTGACCTTTGTCAGAAGTCCGGTGGCTTGCTGCAGTTTGGGCATCAGGATAGGCAGCGATAGTTTAATCCAGTGAGCTCATTCCAGATGCAGCCTACTCAATGGGGTAACTGTAGGCCTGGGGTCACTCATCAGAAGATTATTAGCCAGTTTTCTTACCCCTCAGCTTCATCACTCCCTGAGTTGGTGAGTGGATGTGCAAGATCTGAGCAAGTTACACTAGAACATCCAGAGTTAATTCTCACAACAAATGTCAGCCTAGATGGATAGGGAGCAGATCGGAGTCACTTTCCCACTCAGAGAACTTGGTCAGTCCATGAACAACATCTCCATATCAATGGTCAGGAGATGGAGAAGGTCCACCTAGCTTCCCTTAATTTTCATTCATGATGCTGAACATGGCGTGTATTTGTACATAACCATTAAGGCACGGCAGATGTTTTGAGAGGTAGCCAACCTGTTTGCAGTTCACCTAACAGAGGAGCTGAACCTTCAGGCAGAGTGGTTAAGCCACAAAATGTTCATCCCATGGAGTGGAGGTGGAACTGGAGGTTTTCAGACTCCTGTGGAACCAGTTTAGTTGACCTCAGATCAATCTGTTTGCATTCAGCCACAATGCCCAGAGCCAAGAAGGTTCTGCAGTCTTTTTTGGTGTCCACAGCTGGGGCAGTGGTTGCTCTGCCTCAAGAGTGGACCTTCAGGTGCTGGCCCAGTGGCACTGAGGGTTGAGGCACTTGACGCCACACCTCACGCTATGCTGGCAACATGGATTTGGAAATGAGCCTGGGTTGTCGGGGGTCGGCAAGGGGGGAGGCGAGGAGTGGGATTGAGTTGCTGCGAGGTGACTCTTCTCTCCCTTGGAGGGATGAGGGGTTTCCCTGGTCCTTGGCTGCCACCTGGTGGAGGACAGGTGGCAGTTCAGGCAACGGGGAGCCTGGTGACAGCCATGTGGTGGGGTGGAAGGGGCTGAGCTGGTACCCAGCATGCGTGTGCGCCTCCACGCGCACGCACAGCCGTGTCTGCCAGTGTCCCGGGATCAGGGATAAAAATGCAAAAATGTTAATTAAAAAAAGAGTGGACCTTCAGCACAGTGTATTTTTACTCTACCAACTCTTTTTCAAAGTCTTTAAAAAGAAAAAGGTATAATACAAAATAAAAGATGCTCTGAAGGGAGCCACATCTTGTTAGCTGCAGAGTAGCTGAGAAGACTAGTTCTTGGACTTAGTGAATCTTGCTGAACAAGCACCCTTACACCTTCTGGTGTGTGAAGAGACCTGCTATCAGAGTCTCTCTCTCTTTCCCCCCCCCTCTCTCCACACAAAAAAATCGAGGAATGATATACATTAAGGGGATACATGATGGGCACGAGTGTGATATGGAAAATATTTTCACTTCTTTAGAGTGACCTCTGGATAGCCACGAGTGGCGAAGCCACAAGTGAGTATACAGAGGTCACTGTGCAGGAGTGAAAATATTTTCCATATTACATGCGTGCACATCATGTATCTGTTTTATACAATAGTGGCCTGATAACTGGAGAAAACTCCAATTATCACACTGTCATGATGTCATCACAGTGTGAGAACTGGAGAAAACTCTGGTTATCACACTCTGGTGATGTCAGCAGAGTGTGATATCTCATGGTGGTGGTTTTATGCTGAAATAAAGAATGCCATATCATCTCACCCCTATTGTGTATATGTATATGTGTGTGTGTATGTATATATAATATAGTTAGGGTTGGTAGGCACTTTAATGTTAAACCTGAAATTATGCATTTTAATAAGAAACAAAGACTTTGACGGCAGATAAGAACCGCTTGGCCCACCTAGTCTGCCCATTTCCCTACCTATTGGTTTAGCTGCGGATCCTGGTTAACCAACAGTCTTCTACTTCCTACCCCCACCAGAATTGCCTTATGTCTGTTCCATGCATTCTTGAATTCCCCCACTCTTTTTGACCCCATGACCTCCTCAGGAAGACCTTTCCATGCGTCCACCACCCTCTCCATGAAAAAAATACTTTCTCACGTTGCCCTTGAGCCGTCCCCCCTCTATCTTCAAATTGTGCCCCCTTGTTCTTGCACATCTCTTTTTCTGAAAGATGCTACCCTCCTGGACTTTGTTGATTTCTTTCAGGTACTTGAAAGTTTCTGTCATGTCTCCCCCTCCCTCCTTTCCTCGAGGGTATACATATTAAACTCCTTAGTTTATCTTCATATGGCTTTTGGTGCAGACCCTGCACCATTTTAGTTGCCCTAGTCTGGACAGCCTCCATCCTGTCTATGTCCTTGCAGAGATGGGGTCTCCAGAACTGCACGCAGTACTCCGGATGGAGTCTCACCCACTGTCTGTACAGAGGCATAACAACTTCCTGTTTTCTACCAGTGATGCCTCTCCCTATGCATCCCAGTATCCCCCCCAGTCCTCCTTACTGCCTTCTCCCATTGCTTGCCCACCTTTAGGTCATCTGATACAACTACCCTCAGGTCCCTTTCCATTTTTGTTGTTGTTAGTACCTCCCATTGTGTACTCTTCCCCTGGGTTTTTTCCCAGGTACATTACTTTGCACTTCTTTGCATTGAATCTAAGCTGCCATACTTTTGACCATTCCTCCAATCTTGCCAAGTCCCTTCTCATCCTTTCTACCCTCCTTGTGTATCAACCCTGTTGCAGATCTTTGTGTCATCTGCAAAGAGCATACTTTTCTTTCCAGTCCCTCTGCAATGTCACTTTAAAGACATTAAAAAGGACCAGACCCAGTACTGAACCCTGCGGTACCCCACTAGTAATCCCCCTTTCTTTGGAGTGGACTCCATTTACTATTACCCTCTGTGTCCTGTTGTCCAGCCAGTTATTAACCCAGGCTAACACCCTGGGACCCACTCCCAGGCTAGCTAATTTGTTTATTATTCTTTTGTGTGGGACTGTGTCAAATGCCTTGCTAAAATCTAAGTAGGCCATACATACAGCTCCTCCCATGTCTACTACTTTGGTCACCCAGCCAAAGAAATCTATTAGATTCGTCTGACATGACCATCTCTATGAATCCATGCTGCCTTGGGTCATGTGCCACCCTGGCCTCTAGGTACTCAACAGTTCTTTCTTTCAGAAGTGATTCCATCATGTTCCCTACCACTGATGTCAAACTAACAGAGCTGTAGTTTCCTGCCTTTGCTTTGCTTCCACTTTTGTGAACGGGAATCACATCCGCCCTCCTCCAGTCCTTAGGTACCACACCATCCTCCCATGATTTGTTAAAAAGGGTAGTCAGTGGTGTCACTGATTCTTCCCTTAGTTCTTTTAGAATTCTGGGGTGAATCCCATCAGGGCCCATTGCTTTGTCCACCTTAGTTTTAGGAGTTCTTTCAGAACCCTTTCTTCTGTGACTGAACTAGTATGGACCCCCCCCCCCCATCCAGAGTGCTTCTATTGATTGGATTAGATACCTCTCCCTCCTCTCTTTTGTGAATACTGAGCAGAAGTATTTTTTAGTATCCCTGCTTTTTCACTGTCACTCTCTGCACCACCCTCCCTTTATTAAGCTTCACTATCCTCCCTTGGTCTTTCTTCACTCCCTAATGTACCTATAAAAGATTATATACCCCTTCTTAACCGAGTTGGCTATCATTTCCTCAGTTTAGGCCTTTGCTATTCTAACTGCCTTCCCCACTTCCTTCTGCTTTAACTGGTACAGTTCTCTGTCCTGCTTCTTCTGTCTTTCCTTATACTTCGTGAAGGCCATTTTTTTCTCCCTAACTTTCCCCACTGCCTCTTTTGAGAACCATAGTGGTTTTTTCCTTTGTTTTGATTTATTTGCTTCACACAAAGGCTTGTTGCCTCTGCAATGGCATTTTTGATGTGTCCCTCTTGTTCCTCCACCCCCCTGCTTTCTTGCCTGTTTGCTAGTGCTTTTCTGAGACTCTCTCCCATTCAGCCCTCCTAACGTCCAGTACCCTCACTTTTGTATGGCCTGACTCTATGGCTGTGTTTATCGTGAACCATACTGTTTGTCACTTGTTCCCAGATGGCTACCCACTTCTAAATTTGAGATCCTCTCTCCATCCCCATTTGAGAGTACTAAGATTGCTCCCTCCTGAGTGGGTTCCAACACTAACTGTAGGGCATCGAAAATGACTCTGCTCTTGGATGTGGCTACAGCAAAGGTGCTCCAGTTAACATCTGGCATATTCAGGTCCCCCATCAACAATATCTCCCCTTTTTCTGCCATCCTACGGATGCCTTCTATCATTTTCTTGTCCATTTCCTCTCCCTGAGATGGTTCTGTATACAACATCCATATGGATTGTGGTGCCATTTCCTGTCTCCAGGGTGACCCACAGTGCCTTTGCAACCATTCAATAGATTTTCACAAAATTTGGTATGTGCTGTCCCATGGGGTACATATCTTGATGTAACAAGTTTCATGCCAGTCGGATTAGTGGATTTCATGCTGCACATTGTGAAAAAAATGCGAAAATTAGCCTTTTTTGGCTGCTTTTTCCTCATCGCGCTGCGGCCAAACCATTTAGAATTTTGGTCTGAAATTTTGAAGGTAGAAAGAGCTTTCCCAAAATAACAATCCAACATTAGTTTGGTGAAAAAATATTAATCCATTCCAAAGTTATTAAAAAAGGATTCTGACAACTCATGAAAAAGGATCCTTAGAATACTTTTCTGTGAGGAAAAATGTTTTTTTCATCAGCCACCATCTTATTTTTTTTAGCCCAAACAAACTGTCATAACTGCCCTGGGATGTCTTCTGCAGACATCCAACTATGTATCTTGTTCATCAGGATATCCTTTATTGTTGTGTGCCTTTACTTTAATTTTATGTGGCCTCAGAATGCTTATTTTAATTTTTTGTTATCCTTTTTCATAACTCGCTTCCGATCCTTTTTCATCATGATGAAAAAGGATTTTGACAGCTCACAAAAAAAAGAATTTATCTGATGAAAGAGGATTAGCAGCAGGGCTATCTGGTCAGAGAATCCTAATTCTCTTTTGTGATGACAACAAAGGATTTTTTGTCTCATGAAAAGGAATCATCTGACGAAAAAGGATTTTGACAGCTCATGAAAAATTATTAAAAAAATATTTTTTGTGAGCTGTCAAAATCCTTTTTCGTGAGGTGACAAAATCCTTTGTCATCATCACAAAAGAGGATTAGTGGCAGGGCCATCTGGTCAGAGAATCCTAATCCTTTTTTGTGATGATGACAAAGGATTTTTTAAATCATTTTTCGTGAAATGCCCTAATCCTTTTTCATGAGACGATTCTTATTTTGTGAGACAACAAAATCCTTTGTCATCATGACAAAAAAGGATTAGGACATTTCTGACCAGAGTCTCTGGGGCATTGTGCTGGTGCTTGAGAAAATGGTTCTGACCCCTGAAGATGTAGTGCAGGGTCTGTGTGCCACTGTACTGTTTCCTGCATTTGGACTCTGCACTCCCACTTGTAAAGATGTTGTAGCACAAGGTCTATGTGGGCCACTGTGCTCCAGTCTGAGATAATATGGGTGCGCAGGGTCTCACGTACATATATGTTCTATGGAGGAATATTAGGAAATAATTACATTATCTCAAAAAGTAAAGAAATAAGTTGCAAAAAACATTGAAAAAGTAACAGTTAGGGTTAAAGTGACAATAGTAGGGAAATGTGGCATTAGGGGTTCCAGCCCTAACATCCTAACCTCCCCCCTACACAGATGAAGAGGCACTGAGGTCATCAGCCCTAACGCTCATCCCATTCTCCTGTGCTGCACCCACCCATCTTATTTTCTAAAGTAATGGGGTGAATGTTAGGGCAGATGACCCCAATGCCGCCCCAATGCTTCTTCTTCTTTGCAGAGTGGGGTGGGGGGTGTTAGGGTTGGAAACCCTAATGCCACATTTCCCTACTTTTGTCACTTTAACCCTAACTGATGCATTAACAGCATTTTTTTTTGCAACATATATATGTATATAGTTTTTCACGAGAAAAATACTTGACTCCTTGATGGCTGACAGAAGTCCTCTATGTCTGCAGCCTATGCTCCAGTAGGGACCACCTCTCTTTTTCACCTTGGGCCAGCAGGGAAGCGTTTCTCCTTTGATGGCCTCTATTCCACAGTTTTTTCATTTTCTGCAAGAGGGTGAAGAGGTTGACATTGAGTTCACTGAGAGGATAGGTTCTGCTCTCACAGCCTCTGTTTTTTTTGGCCTAGGAACCAATAAGCGCATATTTGTAGGACACCTCTTCTGTCCTGATCTCTGGTCCTCTGTGGGACCTGACTGGGGTTCTGAATGCTCTTTTCAAGGAGTTTTTCAAAACCATTCCCATCCAAATCACTGGATGTACTGTTTTACAGGCTTCCTATTAAGGAGCCATACCTTATTAGGCATAAGGAAAGGTGGTACTCATAACGGTGTTGATCCCTCAGGTGCTCTTTGCCTTCCAGGAGTCCAGGACATAGGTTTATATCTGCCTGTCTACAACCTTCTCAATTCAAGGGAAGGAACTGCACAAGTTGAATTTATCTTGCATCACTAGGATCTGTCCTAAATGGATGGCTGCATTCCGTGAGTCTGAGAATCTTGTTTGTTCTCGTGGAACAGACAAACAGGGTCAAGAGGCCTTCCCTTTTAGTCCACCCTCGCTAAAAGGGTGCAGGCCTGTACTGTTCAGGCCAACATTGCAGTAAGAGGAAGTCCCTGTCTCTCCTCAAGGCTCAATACTCCAGGGCTAAGGTGATGCCCTGGGTATGCAGGTGAAGTATTAGTTTTAAGGTTATGCAAGTCAGTTATGTGGTCTCACATCCACACATGAACAAAACATCCATCTTGATGTTAAGAGTTCGGCTGACACAGTTTGGTCACAGAGTGCTACAGACAGCAGTTCACAAGTAGTTCTCAGTGCTTGCCCCTGGCATATGGGATAATCTTCTCCCCCACTCCTGTGTTTTCTGGGTACTGCTTCTTAGAACCCAGTTGTTATGATTACCCATTGACAATGTGGAGCACTATAGAAAGAAGAAATTAACTTCATACTTACTGCAATTTCCTTTTCTGTTAGCTCCAACATTGTCAATGGGGTCCTCCCAGGAGCCTGCTCCTGTGGAAGAATCTTATCCTGTAGGCCAGGAGGGATGTCCTGTAAAAAAACCCTACTATTTTTTGGACATCCCTCTTTCTTGCTGTACTGTACTATAAATATAATATATATATATATATATATATATATATATACACACACACACACACACACTTTTTGTATCAGTCTTTGACCACAGATTAACAGCTTTACTGATAATTCTTGAGGAATTTTCCTTGTTACAGGTGGCCTCACTGATCCAGTTGTTGCCTGGAAGTTCCATCTTAGTAGTGATCAGCCTCAGTTTTCCAGATGTGCGAAAGATTTGGAACCTGCCTTTTGTACAGAATGGTTCTTCCAGCAAGGAGGATTGAATTGTTCAAACTTTCAATCCAATGGAGAGCCTTCTCCTCCTCGGACGTATGCCTGGAAGGTAAGATAATTTTTTTTATTTACTTGTGGCAATGCGTTTTATGTTGACAATAGATTATAATGTATGAAAATGTGTAGCTATAATGGCACTGCGAGGTAAGTAGTTACTGGGGAATTGCTGCAGTATGGAATTCTCATGTGCCTAACATTCTTAAGCTTGGTGTGCCATTCCCCTGGTAGGGGTGCACTATACCCAGTTGTTATGATTACCCATTGACAATGTTGGAGCTAACAGAAAAGGAAATTATGAAGTTAATTTATTCTTTATGGTGCTTAGCGCAACACTTTTCTGTTTATGTGGCCCCGCCCCCACCTACTTGCACACTCGCAGCAGCGTGCTGGGGCAGGGATGCTTTGCTGTGTGTGGCCATCTGTGCAGCCAGGAGCCCCCCTGCAGAGCCACCACCAGGAGTCGTTATTGAAGTGGAGCATTGTCACCCACAATCCATGAGGAAAGCATCATGTAAATGCTCTGAATCTCTCCCTGCTGGTCTTTGCTCCTGCTGTCTCATCTTGGGGCACAAACCTGGGTCACCAGTGTGCCAGAGTCACTGCCATGTTTTATCAAAATGATTTAAGGATTTTTAATTTCATCCAGCCATAAGTTTAAATTGATGCTGAGACATTAAAATTGCAAGGGTTGCCTTGACATGTCTCTAAGATTGATCATTTTGATTTAGTTGGAATCCATGGGACCAATGACTGACCTTACTTTTTAGATTTAGTTTTGTGGGGATGCGGGTTACAGTATTTCTCTTGTGTTTATGGGGACATTTGAAAAAGAGACTAACTCAAGTAAATAGAATTAAGATTTTATGGGCTCTGTTACCAAAACTAGTTTCAAAGTTTTAAAAATGTTGTGAGCATCTACTTGTTTGTATATGTGACAGTGTTAAAGACAGCAAGAATTGTAATGTGTCTTTACTGTACCACACTGTCACCAACCACATCTGAAGGAATATCAATTGTAGAAGAGGTTACTGAAATTGTTAGTTATTGTACATCAGAGAGGAAGGAGACAGAGTAAATGGCAGGCAAAAGGTGGCAGAAAGCTTCCAGCCAGATTGTTGGCTATTAAGGCAAACCAAGGTTTGGGTTACTGTCTGCTAATCTGACCATAGGGGTAATGAGGCATGAAGCACAGCTGAAGGCCGTATATCCATAGGTCTAGATTAACTAAGGTAGTCCAACTCCTGCAGTGCCCTACTGCTCTTAATAAACTAAAATGTTGCCAGCCCTGTGGCATGGAGGGCTCAGGTAGCGATGCCTTACCTCCTGCCATGCCAGCAACTCATGTTTGCAGTGCAAGCAGGTCATCGGGGGCCCGCCGGGGTGGGAGAGAATCGAGCATCTAGAGGACAGTTCTCCTCTCCCAGGAAGGGTGGGGTACAGAGCCAGGCATTTGCCTGACACCTAACGGAGGCTAGGTGTCAGCACACCTGGCCCAGTACAGTGTGAGGCATGGAGGTGGAGCAGCCAGCGGGCATGTTGTGTGTGGCACACCCACTGTCGGCACTGCATGCTCCACCACCAAAACAAATGTGGAAAAATGGCAGCCCGGGTCGAGCAGCTTGATGGCCATCTGACACAATGCACCATCTCCAGAGGGCATCACCTGTACTAGAGACAGTCCTAGTGGATGAATTAAGGGGCTCCCCACCACCCCACCACGGGGGGTAAGCTGTGGGGGCAGCAAGATGATGGCCCGAAGTTGGAGGTCGGGTGTGGGACGAATGGGGGCTGGATGAAGGAAAGATGCCAGGAAGAAGGGAGCCGACCAGGGGGCCAGGGGAGAAAAAGTAAGCAAAAAAAATTAAATGTTTTCATATTTTTAAACCAACAGTATTTCTTCATTGCCAAACATTTTCATCATATTTGTTTGAGCAAAAATGAATTTCTGGCATCCTTAGATTCATCTTCAGTGTATTTTAATTTTCTCATATATTTTTAAAATCACTTTTTTAGCTTATTTTCCATTTAATTATTCACATCATTATAGATGCAGAAATTCACAATTTTCAAAAATTTCTTGCACTGAGGTTTCACACTGGGTATTACACTGAGTTGTTGTGCAGAAAAAGGCAAAAATGCCCATCTAGTCTGTTCACCCACGTCAGTGGGTCCAATCTGTCTCTTTGCCTAGAAGATAATCCTCCAGTCTCTGTTTGAATACACTTTTGCTATTATTTAGTACTATATCTTCTGGTAGTGAGTTCCACCATCTACCAGTTCTGTGAACAAAGTATTGTAGTCTGCTGTTTCTCTTAGTATGTTGCAACATAATTGCATTTTATGGGACCGTAGTCCATCAGGCTGAACATGCATTTCTAGCCCCATTTCCTTTACTAATACAGTGTTGTTCAATATCTTGTACATTATCATGAGATCCCTTCAGATACGTCAGTGCTCCAGTCTGTACATCCCTAGGGGTTCCAGCCTATTCTCATATGTCATGTGTTGTAAACCGGACACTAACTTGGTGGTTCTTCTCTGCACTCTCTCGACCTTGTCAGCATCCCTCCTCATGAATGGGCTCCACAGCTGAGTGCAGTAATCCAGGTGTGGCCTGATAAAATGTTTGATAAATAGATATGATACAATATCTACTTCTGGTCACAAAAGCTTTTTTAACACAATTTACTAAGTGATTTGCTTCATGCACCAGTTTTACACAGTGGCCGGGATATTCAGAAATGCACCAGAGGGAGGCGCAAGAGGGGCGCAGTGCAAGTACAGTGCACAATGGCGCATCGGGCGTGATATTCAAAGGTTGCACATGACAGGATGCGCCTGTGCAGCGTGGCTGAATATCACACGGATGTGCCATAGCGCACCCAGGGATGCGCCAAGGAGCATGTCGTGAAGCACAATAGTGCACCCAGAGACGCACAGAGGAGCAAGCCAAGGAGCAACACACAGGCATCCAGCACACAAGGCACACATCACATGGCCTGAAAGGACAGGCCACAGCCACCCCACCCAACCCAAGATGGAACACCACCAGGTACAAACCCCCCATCCACCCCAGACGGAACACACAGCAGCCATGCACACCACTGTAGCATGGCTCCACAAGCCAGCTGCAAAGCAGACATGGACACAGACAGGTAACCAAAAATAATGTAGTGCAACAATCAAATATAAACTATGTACAGATATTTACAACAGACAGGGAAAAGAGGGACCACCCACAGACAGAGAGGTCAGGGAAGGGAGGCAGGGTGCAGGGGCAAAGGCAATAGAAGGAGACAAGGGAGGGCGAGGAAGGGTGCACAGGGAAGGGGAAACAGTCTGGCACATGTGCCCTATAGCCATCCCCGCCCCACCATTGGGCATCGCTGACGTTGGCACCTCTGCATTGAGACAGCGCCAGCTGCTGTACCACCTGGAGCATCTCAGTCAAGACACAGAGGATCTGCCTGAGGAGCTGTGCATGTGTATCACTGGGCCTGACACCTAGGACAAAGGAGGGAACACCGTATGAGTGCATGTCCAGAATGCTGCAGCCCACCCACCGTGTGCAGCAGGCATTGGTGACATGCACCCCTGGCTGGCAATCCGCCACCTGCAGTAAGTGCACCCACATGAGCCGCCAACCCAGGGACCCACAGCCATGCATAACATTGCACATTAACACCGCCCATGTGCAGCACACCAATGCCATGGCAGGCAGGTGACATGGCCATTCAGGCAGTTGGCAGTGACACAGCCAGGACCCGGGTGCACCCACAGCCCACCTGTAGCAGCCACCCACATGTGAGAAAGCCACAGTGTGGTGCAATGGGCACCGCAGGCAGTGCACAGCTGGAGGGTGCCATGTGCACAGAGGGCCGTGTCCCACCACCATCGCCCACCCACCACAACAAAGAAGCATGTACATGAGCCTACCTGCATGCTGAGGTGCACCCTGTGGCTGTCCAGCCGCCATGCCCATGCATCCTGCAACTGGTGCACCACCCCCTGTGGTGGCCCAACCTGTCCTGACTGCAGCGCCAGTGAGGCGAGCCTGCCTTCAATCATCAGGGCCTAGGAGGAAAGTATGGAGAAGGACACATCAGTACTGGGCAACACTGCAGGGCCCCCTCCCGGCACAGTGTGACACCCTGCACAGCATGCCAGTGGCGCAGTGGCACAGGGCAGCTACAGTGTACCACCACTCCCAATGGGGTGCGCAGCCCTAGACCCTTCCAGCAAGGCAAAACAACGGCACCGCCTCCCCGGACCACTGGATGAGAATGGGCACAGGTGCTGTGCACTTACCTGGCTGTGGCACGGTGCCCCTCTGGATGTGTGCCTGTAGTACCCATAGTCGATCCACATCCCTCCGTTGCAGGTCCCTGTAGTAGTGCCTGCACTGCTTCCCAGTGCGCCGTGCACCTGTGGCATCCTCCAGTGCGTCTGCCACCTCCTGCCACACCTCAGACCAAGGCCTGTTAAGAGGCACCTGTCCAAACAGGGAGCCAGCATGTGGCTCCACTAGGGCCACCAGGTTGACCAACTCAACCTGTGTCCAGTTCTGTTCCTTGTGTGCTGTCCTGCGTGGCATGATTCCAGCTCGACCGGCAAATCAAAATGGCACCCAGCAGCACACGTGCCACATGTGCTGGGGATGTGCGCCTCGTGCCGCGATGTGCTGCCACTGCCAATTGTGCAGGCATGGACATGCGTGACTTGGTTAATGCAGCACTGACACGTTGCAGGGTGCCTACAAGGACAAAGGGCACCTGTGGGGTCAAGGGTCAGGCTACACTCCCTGCACCTCAGCGCCATTGGACATGGCAGGCATGCTGCATGGTAGGGCCATGTGGCAGCCATAGTACATGGCCCCATTGCGCACGGGCACCAAAGTACCCATAGCACAGGGGTGCCATCGATGGCATGGTGCCAGAGCGCCATCGGCTGAGTGGTGCCCTAACACCGTAGGACATACAGCACACAAGCACCACACTTGCAATAGCGGATGGGCACTGTACTGCCTATTGCACACATTGCGAACGCCGCACCACTGGCGTATGTGATGTCAGCACGCGCATGCACGCGGCATGGGCTGTTGAGCACGTCACAATGTTGCGCCTTGACTTGTGCATGTGCAACTCCATTGTACAATGCGCAACCACGCGATATCCAGCAGAAATATGCAAAATCAGCTGATTAGTCTATCCGCAGTGCATCAGCTGCATTTGCATGTCATTACAGTTGCGCAAACCCTCATTTGCGTGCGATGCACTATAGCCAAGGGAATGTACAGGCTAGGAGTGACTTTGCATCCCATAGAGGTGAGTTACATGCTGTGGGATTGGCCAGACAGTGGAATGGGAGGGTGGGTATGGAATTACCAGCCCAAACTAACACGTGTCTATCTCCACAGGAAGAAGCATGTCTGAACATGAGGAGAGTGAGGAGCGTGGGCCTGCATGCAAGCGCAGGCCCAACTTCACCAGGGCAGAGTCAGATGCCCTATTCCAGGTGAACCTGAACCAGGAGCCACTCCTGAGTGGCTCTACAGGCACCCCGCAGGCCCTGGCAACAGCATGGGAGGGTGTGGCCTGTGCTATGAACCAGCAGGGCAGCCACCAATGGTGTGAGCAGGAGTGCAAGAAGAAGCTCGGCACAGATCAGAGGCAGATCAAAGAGAAGGTGGCAGCTATCCGGGCAGCACGTACCGCCACAGGCAGGGGTCAGCCAGCCCTACCCATCCTTACGCCGCAGGAGGAGAGGGTGGCAGCCACCATGCGGTGCAGCGCAGTTGAGTGCGTGCCCGGCGGAGGGTTCCAGACAGGTGGCAGTCCATCACTGCATGGTAGGCATGGCTGTGATGGGGACACAGGGGCAGGGGGACTGGGGGCAGGGGTGGGTGACGGCAACACTAATGTGACTGTGTCCCCTTTCAGCTCCTGAGCACCTGCATGCGGTGGCAGTGGTGGGGGTGTCCACTGTGGGGGCTGTCCTGGACCCAGAGGACCGTCCAAGCACCTCCATTGGGCACCATGGCCTGGATTGACTGCAGGTCAGCAGCGCTGTCTGTCCTGATTCCAGTAGCGCAATTGCGGATGAGGCCCTGGCTGCATTTCAGCATGACGCCAGGCATGGTGTCCTGTGTGCTGAGATGCAGATTGGGGCAGGGTATGGATCTGATGATGATGAGAACCACATCCCAGACAGCGATGTTGTGGCCACAGGGGAGACACCCATACCACAGTCCTGCCATGCAGCGCAGCTGGTGACCCGGTGGTGGTTGCCTGCACATTGACCACTGCAGCTGGCATAGCCAAGGCTGCCATAGGTGCAGCAATGGCTGGCTGTGGTGCTTGTGGCAGTGCAGCCACGCTGGTGTTACCCTGTGCACAGTGGCCAGAGGGGAAGCAGCAGCAGCCGGACAACATTGAGGGGGGCTTGGGGCAGTGCCTGCCGCCGGTACACCGTATGGCACCCAGCCCCAGGAGGGACCCGCTGTGCAGCACCCATCTTCGCGGGGTGCTGGGCCACAGGGTCAGGATACAACCATGGGTTGGCACAGTACCCCTGCGCCCCAGAGCACCGACCCCTTGGATGAGCACACCCGTCTGCTCCAGGCCTCTGTTGATCAGCAGGTGCAGCTCATGGTAGGGGTGCGTGCACTCCGCATGGAGCTGCGCCAGGTGGCAGAGCAGCAGGACAGGGACTTTGCCCTGCTCCTAGGGGAGAACACGCAAATGCGGGTGGACACGGCCACAGCCATAGATCGGCTGACCGCTGCAGTCATAGCCGGACTGGCACCTCTGGCCACCTTGGTGCGTGGCCATCTGCCGTTCACACAGTGGAGCGCATTCTCCACCTCTTGAGCCCGGCAGTGTGCGACCCCCTCAATGTCAACACCAGGGTCTGCTGTGGGCATTCCCAGCATGCCTGGTGCAGGCATGGTTTGGGGCCTGCAGACACCTGCGCAGGCATGGTCATGGTCCCGCAGTGTCACCTCTGGGGGACCATCTGTGACACCCCCTATGGCTGACACTCGGCCTGCAACTGCTGTGCGTTCACAGAGGGGCCATCCACGTGTCCGCAGAAGCCGTACTACTGTGCAGCATTCCTGAACCACCCACCTCCGCGTACACCGTTTGCTGCTGCCCTGTGTGCACATTGGTGCGGCATGCGCATGTGCGTCCCATGGCTGTGGCATCTGTGGTCAACCCCGCACATGGCCCATGTGCCCACCCACCCTGCTGCTGGACACTGTGGTGTGTGCATGATGATGCCGGCACAGTGCTGACTGCCACTGTGCAGCGCTGCTCAGTGTCTGACACACGCTCGGTGCCCACCTCTGGGCAAGGATTGGATGGGTCCTATGTGCATATGTGTGTGTGCCTGTGTGGTGTGCCTGCCCGTGCTGCATGCTGCATCGGTGTCTGTGCCCCACACCTGTCCACTCCCCTCCTTCCACTGACCCTGGCACGGGGCATGCCTATGCCTGCCTCTCCACTGTGCCCTGGGCCCTGGACCTTGCATGTGGCTGTATACACCTACCTGCATGCTCCATAATGCTCCTCAGTGATTGTGTCCCTGTGCTGCTGGGCCATCCTTATCAGCTGGGGATCCCTTCGCCCAGGGGGGGGCTGCCCACCACCACCAGGCCCGGCGGCCTCATCGTCCCCACTGCTGTCCCCCTGTTTGACCTCAACAGCTATCCCACAGTCAGTGGCCATGTTGTGTAGTACACAGCAGGACAGGAATAGGCCATAGGCTTTTGAGGGGCTGTACTGCAGGGCACTACCAGACCTGTCCAGGCAATGGAACCAAGCTTTCAGCAGCCCAAACACCCACTCAATGATGTACCATGTGCTGGCATGTACCTCATTGTATTGCTTCTGTGCTGGGCTCGACATGAGCAGCCATGGCCAGAGTGGGTAGCCACTGTCACCTGTGTGGAGAGATGTCTGGTTAGCATGGTGGCCTGTGTCATTGCCCCCTGCCATCCCAGCCACATCCCCTGGCACCCATGCCCTGGCAACCCACACAACCTGCCCTGCTGTTCCTGGCATATCGCATACACAGCATACTCACTGACTAGGTGGCCAGTGGGGATGTCCCCACTCCTCAAACCTCTGGCACAGTGCCAACTGGTGCCAGATGAAGGCATTTTGTGCTCCCCCAGGGTGTGTGGCACAGACATTAATTATGCGCCCCCTGGCATCACACACCACCTGGCAGTTGACACTGGGGTAGCCCTTCCTGTTTATGTAGGCCACCCCCTCCAGGCCAGGTGGTGCGTGGATGCCAACATGGGTGCAGTCGATGGCCCCTAGCATGCCAGGTAACCGTGTCACCCTGTGGAACTCCTGCATGTTTGCTGTATGCTCTGCCTGTGTGCTGGGGAAATGGATGTACTCCCACAGCATGTGGCAGCAGTGCACTGAGGAATTGTGTGAGGAGCCATGATTCAGCCGACTGGGTTATGCTTGTGGTGTCCCCTGTTGGTCTCTGGAAGATGCCCGTAGCGAGCAGACACATGACAGCCGTGACCTTAGTCTCCACAGACAGGGCATGGCTCCGTCTTGTGGGGGCCTGCATCTCCTCACTGCACAGCTCACACAACCACCTCAGAATGGCCTGGTTCAAGCAGTACCAGCCCACGATCTCTGTATCAATATACTGTTCGAAGGTGATGCGGGCACTGTACCACCTGTTCCGGGCATACCGCCGACGGACCCTTCCACGGCCGCGCTGGTGTGCGGGCTGCCTCCTCACACCCCTCATTACTGCCTCCATCTGTAATATGGCACTGGCCATGGCCTGGGCTGTACGTCCTCACCCCTTGGACGGCTCTCTCCCCTGGCCCCCCCGGCTGTTGGCTACTGTCTGTGCCCCTGCACTGTGCGCACCTCTGTTTGGGACTGCCTGGCCTGCAGTCTGTGGCCTCCGCCTCCCACCTCTCTATGCCCCTGTGCTGTCCTCCTGTGTTGGGTGTCACAGACACTCACTATGGGTTGCCTTGCACCCTGTCTCACGACCACTACACACACACACACACACACACACACACACGCACGCTCACAAGCCGTGTCTGGTGCTTTAAGGTTCCCTGGTCCCCACTCTGTGCCTCTCTCAGCCTGCCTTGCACTCTGTGGCTCCTCTTCGGCTGTTTGACCTGCCCCCTCACCCTCCCTCAGTCTGGCTCCCCTGTGGCGCAAGCCTCCTTCCCTCACTTGCTTCCTATTTTTATGTGCTGAAGTCTGCTCCACGCAAGTCCCAGTTGCTCTCGCTATGCCATTCACCTGACATTCAATATCACACTGTGTCACATATTCATGGCTACGCTTATTCGCATTTACATGCATTCGCCATTGTGCCAGCACAGATTGGAATTTGGTGCTACGCATTTGCTGCCGCTGAATATCACTCTCCGAGCATTGCTGCACTTGCATTGGTGCATCCTGTTGCACATTGCAACTGCTCTGAATATCCCGGCCAGTGAGTACTTAATTTAAGATCCCTGTCAATAATTACACCCAGATCTTTTTCCGTGTCAACCTCTCTGATACGGTTATTGTTTAAAACAAGCATTTGTCAATGCTGAATGTGGTCGTGCTAGCATTAGCTTTGGTAGTGCAGAGTGGAAACTCAGTTTGGGCAGGATGTGAAAAATGACAGCTGTACTGTTCATAAGGAGGTGTAAAAAAATGGCAGTGTTGAAAATGTGGCATGTAAATATTGCAAATTTGCGAAGTTACAAGGGTGCGGGGGAAATGCGCAACGGACGCTTGTAAACACAGTCATTTTACGGACTTTCGGCACCAAATTTTCAACATAGGCATTTTAGCACCTCTGCTCATGTACAGTGTCACTGTCATTTCCTCAAACTGTCCCAAAAAGTGATTTCACACAGTGACCACGCTATTCTGTGCCGGACATGTGAAAACACATTTTGGCCAGGATATGTAAAATGAAAGCTGTATTGTTCATCAAGAGGTGTGGAAAAATGTCAATGGTGAAAATCCAGAGTAAAAATATTACAAATGCACATTACGAGCGTACGTGCAAACTGCACAACGCACGCTCGTAACAGTCATTTTATGGACTTTCAGCACCAAGTTTTCAACATAGGCATTTTAGGACCTCTGCTCATGAACAGTGTCACTGTCATTTTCGTAATCTGCCTCGAACACTGATTTCCCACAGCGACCATGCTATTGTGCACCGGAGATGCGGAAACGCATTTTGGCCAGGATGTGAAAAATGACAGCTATACTGTTCACAAGGAGGTGTAGAAAAATAACAATGTTGAAAATTTGGCATGAAAATATTGTGAATTCGCGAAGTTATGAGAATGTGTAGCAAGTGCGCAACGCACACTCGTAACACAATCATTTTATGGAGTATCATCACCAAATTCTCAACATATTCATTTTAGGACCTCTGCTCATGAACAGTGTCACTGTAATTTTTGTAATCTGGCCCGAACACTGATTTCCCACAGCGACCGCGCTATTGTGCGCCGGAAGTGCAAAGCACATTTTGGCCAGGATGTGAAAAATAACAACTGTACTGTTCACAAGGAGGTGTAGAAAAATAACAATGTTGAAAATTTGGCATGAAAATATTGTGAATTCGCGAAGTTACGAGAATGTGTAGCAAGTGCGCAACGCACACTCGTAACACAATCATTTTATGGAGTATCATCACCAAATTCTCAACATATTCATTTTAGGACCTCTGCTCATGAACAGTGTCACTGTAATTTTGTAATCTGGCCCGAACACTGATTTCCCACAGCGACCGCGCTATTGTGCGCCGGAAGTGCAAAGCACATTTTGGCCAGGATGTGAAAAATATGAACTGTACTGTTCACAAGGAGGTGTAGAAAAATGACAATGTTGAAAATCTGGCATGAAAATATTTTGAATTCGCGAAGTTACGAGCATGCATAGCAACTGCGCAATGCACGCTCGTAAAACATCTTTTTTTTGGATTTATTCAACCAGATTTGCAACATAGGCTTTTTGAGAGCCCACCTCCTGAACACTGCCACTGTTCTTGCGTTAATCAATCCCAAAAGGTGATTCCACGCAGTGACTGCGAAATCACCTTCCGGGGCTGATTAACATCATAACAGTGACAGAATTCATGAGGAGGGGTCCCAAAAACTCCATGTTGAAAAGTTAGTGCAAAAATTCCAAAAAATGCCCGAGATATGGATCAAAGTTGAAAAAACCCTATTTATTACATTATACAGCTTACCGGCATTTCCTCAGTTCGTGGTCAGCTTGGAAGAGTGCAGATGTGTTCCCGGTCCACCGAAGATCGTCACACCGGACTCCGGAGGTAAGTATGGGGTGAGGGGTGGGAGGCAGGGTGCGAGTGGGTGAGTGTGGGTGGTAGGACTACGAGGGACCGTTTGTTTATAGGTGTTAAAAAAGCAACATCACGGACAGTTTTTTTACAGGTGTTATTTTTTGGGATACAGTAGCCGACGGGGATTGGGCACCCCAGTCAGCACATAGGAGTGGGACAGATGCTGACAGGGATTGGGCACCCTGGTCGCAAACAACGGTGCGGGGGCGTGTATGAGCCGAGAGGGGATTGGGCACCCCTGGCAACCAAAAAGGAGAGGGGGAACACCATGCCAATGGGGAGGGCCCCCATCAGCACATACAAGAGGGCAGGGTGTCGACCGGGGGATTGGGCACCCTCGAAGTCAGCAGTTTAGCGACTACTGTGCCGCCATGTTTGATGCTGGGGAAGCACATAGGAAGGTCCGCTGCATGTGATGAGCTTTGCTTGCATTGCAGTGGACCTTTCCTTAGATGTGCTTGCCCAGGTGGTGTGGTGCCAGCATGCAGGCTGATTGGGGAATGAAGAACGCACCTACTGGTGCGTGCCCTGCATTCGCCCAACAGCGACCGCACCTCTAAATCTTCAGTACCGCAAGATGTTGGCTGCACAAGCGCGCCAACATAAAAATAACCCTGATTAGAATTATATTTACCAAGGTGCAAAACTGAGCATTTTTCAATGCTGAAGCTCGTTTTATTCATTATTGCCTATTGCTCTACCTTAAGCAGGTTCTGTACTAATTTGTATTTATCTTCAGTAGTTTTAACTGGCCCCCCCCCCCAGTTTAATGTCATCAGCACATTTAACTAAAAAACTGCCGATATTTTTATTAATGTCACTAATAAATAATGAAAAAAGGGCCAGGCCCAGAAGCGAGACCTGAGGGACCCCACTAGTAACTGCCCTGTCATCAGATAGCACATCTTTGATGTGTATAGTTTGTGACCTGCCACATAGCTAGTTTTGCACCAATAAAACTATATGTTTGTCTATTCCCAAGCTTTCCATCTTTTGTAATAGTACAGACTGGGGGACTTTCACAAAAGCTTTTTTGAAAGTCCAGGAAATTAGTGTCCACTGGTGTATTTTCATTAAGGCTTTTATTGACCTTTTCCTAGAAACATATGTTGGTAATGCTGTCCCTGTTCTTTTTAAACTCATGTTGCGTATTGTCTTGGATTCCGAGCTCTGAGAGTTCCTCTTCCAACTTGTTTTTAACAAGTGTCTCCCCCAATTTTACATAGTATAGCAGTCAAACTGATGGGTCTATAATTAGACAGTACTTTCTTGTCACCCTTCTTAAATAGTGGCATCAAAATTGCTTTCTTCCAATTCATTGGTATTTCTCCTAGGGCAAATGAGGTGTTGTAGATGTATGTAATGTGTGTAATGTAAATGGCTCTACAATTAATGATCTTAACTCAAAAAGAATTCTAGGGTGCAACACGTCTGGGCCAAAAGATTCATGAGACTTTATTTGGGACAATATTTCCAACACTTCAGATGTAGTAAATGTTTAGTGAATTATATTTTTATTGTTTAGCTGAGTGATTTTATTATGTATCATATCCCTGTTAAACACCTCACAAAAATATTCATTAAAAATGTTGGACATTTCTTGAGGATCATTGATTTCCACCCTGTTGGAAACAACTGGTCCAATGGAGCTATCAGTAGCCTTCAAGTTATTTATGTATGCGTAGAAGGTCTTATTGTCTTTAATGTGTGCAGTTCAAAAATTCTGATTTATTCCATTCTGATTTGATTAATTTTTTTTACTTTTTCAGTTCTGCCTTGTAACTCGATATGGTGAATTCATCTTGATTCTTTTTCATGGTTTTATAGGCTGATATTTTCTTCTGCATCTGCCCTAAAACTTTAGGTGTGCTCCACATTGGTATTTTACCTTTTTTATTGTACAAGACCCTGGTAGGTACATATTTGCTCTCTAAATCCTTAAATTTATTTTTAGGGTGGTCCACATTTCACCCACCCCTTTGGATTCAAACTCAGTGCACCAATCCCACTTCATAAATTCTTGTTTAAGTTTATTAAAATTAGCTTTATCATTTCTTGTAATGGGCTTCCCTTTATCATTCTTTGTATAACAACTTCAGGCAAACTCAGCTATATGATGATCAGCATTACTCAGGGTCTCCCTTATATGCACATTGTTTACCACCTGAGTGACATCACTAAGCACAATGTCTAGCCTATGTGTACCCCTGGTGGGTTCTCTGATTGTTCCAAACCCAAGTTAAGTGGTGTATCAATAAAACTTCTTTCTGTTCCCTGTTAAATGTGCATACTATATTCTTACTGTGGATGTATCAGAATGGTGTTACCATGTCCTGGTAGAGTAAAGTGCTGTTTCCCATCCGAAACATGTGGTATTACCACCTGTTTCGGATGGGAAACAGCACTGTACTGTATCAGGACAGTGGGAATTAAAAAACAAAAACTTCAAAATACCATAAAGCAAAAAAAAATGGGTATATTTATATATCATTATTGATGAAAAAATTACATGGTGGCTGACAAATACTGTTGCTTTTATTTTTAATAAAACATTTTACTGAGAAAAATACTGCTGCTTTAATGAATAGTTTTATAGTTACAATTCTAATTGGTCTATTTTTCATGAAGGTTTCCCAGATACTAACCTTACCATTTAGTTTGCTGCTATCCAATCAGAATGTTCAGTCTCCAGCTATTGTTTTATAATCCTTTTTAAAATCGACTTCACCCTCTGTGGTCAGTTATTTACAAAGCAAATTAGAAGAGGCTATTAATGTAGACAAAGGTTACTTAAGCTGTGCATGAAAACATTATGTTATCACTGTAAGCAGTACATTGTATGATTTTTTTTCCCTACTACCAGGGCCACATTAACTTAGACGGCACTCATGAGCTGGAAACGTCATGCGCCCCCCCCCCCCAACATGGCTCAGTTCAGGGGATGGCAATAAAAGGCCTACAGTACCGTCCTTTTGTTGCTTGCATGATTCCTGAACAAACCCCCTTTTTCACTGCACCACTTTGGCCACAGCTTTTGTTCTTGGAGTGCAGTTTTTTTTTTTTGCTTATGGATCAAGTTTGTTACTGCATCTCTAGCTCAGAGGACTAGTACCATTCATTTTTTCTGTGTTAAAAGCTTTGGATATTTGGCATCTTGGCTTCTAAATCAAATGCCATTACCATGGTGTCTGCCTACATACTAGCTGCCTAGCTACAGCCCAACTGGTCTCCTTTGCACAGAACAGAGTTCGGTTTTATTGCTGTGGGGTTTTGGTGGTTTCTTTACTGATTTGTTAATTGGCCAGGAGTCTCTTTGGTATTTCACTAATCACTATCGCTCCCTTGTGTGCAATGGTTGTTTGAAAAGCCACTGGCACAATTTGCAGACGGACTGCTTTTTTTTGGCCCGTCAAGGCATGAGCATGGACTCTGACTCAAAGCCAGAAATTGTGGATGAAACATAACAAGAACACACCTGCAGCATAGGCAGAGACTTTGAAAGGATGGTAGCATCTATTAGATGGAGGGGAGGGTTGTGGAATTTTTTTTTAGAGGATTTCAAAGTCAGCCTCAGCCCTGAGTTGCATGAATCAGTGAAAGATCAGTTTCTTCAGACTGAAAAAGCTGAAAATAAGTGAAACTAACTTATTACAATTATGTCCCACTGTAGAAATACATGGGAAAGCAATGGATTCACAATCAGGTCTGCGCAGTGACAAAGGAACATTGGGTGGCTTTTGCAAGGACAGATAGTACAAATTGAGGTGGGAAGAGGCACTTGAATTTTGTTCAACAGCTGAACATGATCCAGGAAGTTTACACAAGGAGTTAGTAACTTAGTGGGTCAACTCTTCAAATCCTTCGATAGTTTTACTTACCTGAGGGAAAATCCAGCAAAAAGTCAAACCCATTCGTTCTGCTCAGTGCTTCCAAAAAGCAGAAACACTGCAGTCGGTCATCGGTGTCAAGAGTTAGGTTTCCAAGTCTCAACAATGCTATACGATCTTCTTATACACCGAGCACACCCGACCCAGCATTCCCTGGCCGCTCTAAGCAATTTGGCACCTATGGAATTTTAAAATCCAAACCTGCTTCTGATTTGGAAGATTCATCATCATGTCAATGAATGATGGAAGCAGGATCAGGAGTTAGGGACATTTGCTGCAAGGGGAGACAGACAACTCAGCATAAGTATTTTCAGCAGAGATGGGGAGAAAGGGAGGAGAAGGGAGGTAGGGGAGACAAATGATGGCAGGGATCACAGTGGGAGACAGGATGGGCTTTGCTGTTTTTTGCTGGAGTGGACTCCAGCTTATCACACCAGTTAAACCTGCAGTATGAGTGTGTGTGTGTGTGTGTGTGTGTACAGTGTGCTGCAAAGCCAGGCTCGCAGCACTCATTGGACTCGGGCAGCACCAGCTGAAATAATGAACAAGCAGTCAAAAACATATATCTTAATGCCTTATTTGCAGGTGCCCCTAAACAGCTAGTGCCCCTAGGCTGCAGCCTACTTAGCCTTTGCATAAAATTGCCCTGCCTACTACCTAGCATTTCAATAATTAAAATTATTGTACCGTGTGTGTGTGGGGGGAGGCGGAACAGAGCTAGCAGCTGACACAAATGGATGCTGTTTCCATAGCTCCGCTTCATATAGGCTTTACAATATTAACATTTGATATTATTTTTGTAGAGAAATAATTATTTTTACACAGTTCAGAAGTTCTTAACTTGGTGCAGCTGCAGGGTGAACATCGGAGCCAGAAAGCAATGGGAAGACCCAAGGGAGAGCAATAAAAGGACGGCAGCAAAAGGAAGGGTGCAATGCCAGCAGGGCAGTTTTTATGCAAAGGCTAGGTAGGCTGCAGCCAGGAGTGCCGGCTGTTTAGGGGTGCCTGCAAATAAGGCACTAAGATATATGTTTTTGACTGCTTGTTCATTATTTCTGCTGGCGCTGCCTGAGTCCAATGAGCACTGCAAGCCTGGCTTTGCAGCACACCACACACACAGACACACACACACACACACTGCAGGTTTAACTGGTGTGATAAGCTGGAGTCCACTCCAGCAAAAAACAGCAAAGCCCATCCTTTCTCCCACTGTGATCCCCGCCATCATTTGGCTCCCCTACCTCCCTCCTCCCTTCCTCCCCATCTCTGCTGAAATATGCTTATGCTGAGTTGTCTGTCTCCCCCCCCTCGCAGCAAATGTCCCTAACTCCTGATCCCGTTCCATCATTCATTGACATGATGATGAATCTTCCAAATCAGAAGCAGGTTTGGATTTTAAAATTCCATAGGTGCCAAATTGCTTAGAGCCACCAGAGAATGCTGGGTCGGGTGTGCTCGGTGTATAAGAAGGTCGTATAGCATTGTTGAGACTCGGAACCCTAATTCTTGGCACCGATGACCGACTGCAGTATTTCTGCTTTTTGGAAGCACTGAGCAGAATGAATGGGTTTGACTTTTTGCTGGGTTTTCCCTCAGGTAAGTAAAACTATCGAAGGATTTGAAGAGTTGACCCACTAAGTTACTAACTTCTTGTGTAAGCATCCTGGATCAGGTTCAGCTAATGAACAAAATTCAAGTGCCTCTTCCCACCTCAATTTGTACTATCTGTCCTTGCAAAAGCCACCCAATGTTCCTTTGTCACTGCGCAGACCTGATTGTGAATCCATTGCTTTCCCATGTATTTCTACAGTGGGACATAACTGTAATAAGATAGTTTCACTTATTTTCAGCTTTTTCAGTCTGAAGAAACTGATCTTTCACTGATTCTTGCAACTCAGGGCTGAGGCTGACTTTGAAATCCTCTAAGGAAATTCCACAACCCTCTCCTCCATCTAATAGATGCTACCATCCTTTCAAAGTCTCTGCCTATGCTGCAGGTGTGTTCTTGTGTTTCATCCACAATTTCTGGCTTTGAGTCAGAGTCCGTGCTCATGCCTTGACGGGCCAAAAAAAAGGCAGAAATAAAGCAGTCCGTCTGCAAATTGTGCCAGTGGCTTTTCAAACAACCATTGCACACAAGGGAGAGATAGTGATTAGTGAAATACCAAAGAGACTTCTGGCCAATTAACAAATCAGTAAAGAAACCACCAAAACCCCACAGCAATAAAACCGAACTCTGTTCTGTGCAAAGGAGACCAGTTGGGCTGTAGCTAGGCAGCTAGTAGGTAGGCAGACACCATGGTAATGGCATTTGATTTGGCAGCCAAGATGCCAAATATCCAAAGCCTGTAACACAGAAAAATGCACGGTACTAGTCCTCTGAGATGGAGATGGAGTAACAAACTTGATCCATAAGCAAAACAAAACTGCACTCCAAGAATTAAAGCTGTGGCCAAAGTGGTGCAGTGAAAAAGGGGGTTTGCTCAGGAGTCATGCAAACAACAGAAGGACGGTACTGTAGGCATTTTATTGCCATCCCCTGAACTGAGCCATGTTGGGGTGGGGGGCGCATGAAGTTTCCAGCCTATGGGTGCCGTCTAAGTTAGTGCCTTCCTGAATGCCAGCAGCAGGCATAAGCAAAAATAGGCAGCCACTGAATGAAGGTGGGAACATAGAAGCAATGGTGAAGGTGATGCTTGAGGCAGTGTGCTCCTTAGATAAAAATAGAATGCTTTTTGTACAAAAGTGACCTTAGTCAAAACAACATTGGAGCAACTTGATGCTGAATGAAAACCCATGCGTTCATCTTTAATAAAATGCAAGCAGCAGTATCGGGCATTGTAAAAGAGAACAAGGTGCTCAGAGTCTGTCTAGAGCACATAGAGAATGTATCCTGCTCGCCTAACCTGATGTTTCTGGGGATACTGGAAGGACTATAGGGATCTAACTTTACTGAGCTTCATGCAAGGACTGATCAAAGAACTTTTGAATTTTTGTTCCAATTTAACACTTATCAATGCTTACTGAATCATGCCAAGGAAGCATCCCAACAGCCCAGAACACCTGAGAACTGTGTTGATTGTTACAAATGGGTGCACATTACAGATTTAAACATTTTTGAGACAATTGTAGCTCTGTGATGGCACCACAATCCATTGCGTTCCTGACTTAAGTTATGCCACCTGTCAAAGACTGAGATATTTTGACGCAGTGTACCGCAGATTTAGGGTGTTAGGCATAACTCACTCCCTTCAACTCCCAGCCAGATTAAAAATAGCCTATGCAGGAAAGGTTACATCTTTGGGGAGCCTAATGATGTGGGCCATAAACTGGAAGCCTTCAAGGCCAGTTTCACAGAAGACTCTGCCAGGGCAAAAACGGAAGAAGAAATCTGAACATGGACTGACAAGTGACTGTGTTTTCATAGATACATAAATGCTGTTGGCAGATAATGGCCTTTGGCCCACCTAGTCCACCCATTAACCTTGTTATTGTGCTTCTTCATGCTTTCCTGTGACTAGGTTCCCCCCCACCAGTATCCCCTTTTGCCTATCCATTGCATTCTTGGATCCTGTAATTGTTGCTGCCCTCATCACCTCTTCTGGCAGGCTATTCCATTTGTCCACCACCCTCTGAACCTCCCTTCCTCAAGATTCATCCCGTGTCCCCCTCATCCTTTATCATCTTTTTCATGGAATAATTGTATTTTTCTGCACCTTATTCTTCTCCGTGAGGTACTTAAATGTCTCAATCGTATCCCCCCTCTCCTCCAGGGAGTACGTATTTAAGTTCTTCAGCCTATCCTTGTAGGTTTTGTGATGTAATCTCTGCACCATCTTGGTTGCCCTCCTCTGAACCGCCTCTACCCTATCTGTGTCCTTTCTTAGGTAAGGCCTCCAGAACTGGCCACTGTACTCAAGGTGTGGCCTCACTAATGTCCTGCATAGTGGAATAATTACCTCCCTCTTCCTGCTGGTGATTCCCTTGCCTTTGTATCCCAGCATCAAGTTTGCTTTTCCTGCCACCTTGTCGCATTGCCTACCTACCTTGAGGTCATCAGAGATGATAACCCCTAGGTCCCTTTCCTGCTTGAAGCATTCTATCCCACCCCCCCCCCGTTAATATGTTGTTCTAGGGTTTTTGTGACCCATGTGCATTATCTTGCACTTTTTTGCGTTAAATCCCAACTGCCAATCCTTTGACCAGTCCACAAGCTTCTGCAGATCCCTCCTCATTCTATCCATATAATGTATAATCTTGTATGTGGTTTGTTATTCTGCTGTTTTTGATGCTTTTATTCCATATGGTATTTGTGTAGTTATTCCACTTACTGCTTGCTACTACTACAATTTTGTATTTTTTTACTGTGATTCTGTTTATGTACTTGCCTGATTTATCCCAATCTGTTCCCCCTCCCCCAGGACACATCTGAAAATGAGCACTTGCTGCTCAATATGTTCTTCCTGGCAAAACTTTCAATAAATAAATAAAATCCACACCCTCTGGCATGTCCACCCTGTTGCAGAGCTTTGTGTCATCAGCGAACAGGCATATTTTTCCCTCTTGATCTTCTGCAGTGTCACTGATAAAGACATTGAAGAGGACTGGACCCAACACTGATCCCTGTGGTACCCCACTGGTCACTTTTCCCTCTGCAGATTGACTGCCATTTACCACAACCCTCTGTGTCCTGTTATCCAGAAAGTTCCCTACCCACTTCACCACCATCTCACCCACTCCCATGTTCTCCAGTTTGTTTAACAGTCTTCTGTGCAGCACAGTGTCAAAGGCCTTTCTGAAGTCCAGGTAAGCCACATCCACTGCCCGCCCCCCCGATCCGCCTCTCTGGTAACCCAGTCAAAGAACTCAGTGAGGTTGGTCTGGCATGACCTTCCTCCGGTAAAATCATGTTGTCTTGTGTCCTACAGACAGTTTGAAACCAGGTGTTCCACTATTCTTTCCTTCAGTAGCACTTCCATAATCTTTCCCACCACCGAGGTCAGGCTTACCGGTCTGTAGTTCCCCGCCTCCTCCTTGTTTCCACTTTTGTATAGAGGGGCTAGATAAGATATGGTACATTGCTATTTGTTTACCTTCAACATGGTGGTATCTATGTGTTAAAATGCTTGGGCTCAAATGATTGAATTATGCAGTTCTATTATCACATCAGTACAATCTCTAGTCTGCCTAATCAAACAAGTAGAACCAGCATGGTTTTTGCAATACTCTTCTCAGCATCTTGCAAAGATGGCAGCAACCACATGCTTGCTGTTGTAAACAGGGATCTCACCTCCTGCTGAACAAGGGCTTACTGGCACAGAGCTAGAGAAGGGCAGCATGAAGCTATTGGTGCTAGCCAACATTTAGCTTTGCACGTTGCAAGGTAAATCCTTTTTCTTTTAATTTATTTTACGTGTGGAGACACGGAGCTCTCAGTTGGAGTTCTGAAAGGAATACAATGCCAATATTTGTGAGGGGTACTTTAACAATCCAAAACTTCCTTCTGAACAACTTCTTCTGCTCAGTATTCACCAAAGAATACTGGGGCCCAATACCGGACAGCAGTATTAGGGCAGTGGACAAAGGGGTCCCACTAATGGAAATGGCAACATTTACCACCAGTAGGGTTAAAAAGGAGCTTGAGTGAATAAAGCAGGACAAATCACCAGGGCTGGATGGAATACATCCAAGGATACTAAAGGAGCTGGCTGGAGAATTGGCAGACCACTTGGCTCATCTGTTTAACCATTCACTTCAATCAGAAGTAATACCAAGGGACTGGAAAAGAGCTGATATGGTGCTGCTGCACAAGGATAGGAGCAGAGAGGAGACTGGTAACTACAGGCCAGTTAGCCTCATGTCGGTGGTAGGGAAATTGATGGAAACCTTGGTTAAACAAGATCTAGTGGAGTATGTGGACAAAAATAGCCTTCAGGATGATAGGCAGTACAGGTTCATAGTGGGAAGATCATGTCAGATGAACCTGGTTACATTCTTCGATTGGGTGGCTAAGGAATTGGACTGGGGCCATCCGGTGGATCTCCTGTACTTCAACTTAAGCAAGGCCTTTGACTCAGTACCACATAATTGCCTGCTGAAAAGGTTGGAGGACATGAGCACTGCAAAGAGTATTGTAAATGGGTAGGAAACTGACTTAAGGACAGAAAGCAGAGGATGGTGGTCAACGGGGAGAGCTCAGGTGAGGGTGTGGTCACTAGTGGGGTTCTCCAGGGCTCAGTCCTGGGACCAGTTTTGTTTAATGTATTCATCAGTGACATTGGGGTAGGTATACAAGGCAAAAACTGCCCTCTTTGCAGATGATACTAAGCTAGGCAGCAGGGTGGACAGTGAGGAAGTGGTAAGGAACCTGCAAAAAGATCTGCAAAGATTGGAAAAGTGTGCTAGCATCTGGCAGCTGAAGTTCAAGGCCAAGAAGTGTAAGGTGATGCATCTAGGGAAAAAGAACCTGAAGAAAGCATACTGGCTCAGTCAGGTCAGACTCCGTGCTTTGCAGGAGGAAAGGGACCTTGGTGTTATCATATGCGACACCCTTAAACAGACCAGCCAATGCACCACTGCTTATTACAATGCCAACAAAATGTTGGGATGTATTGGGAGAGCATTTGACAGCAGGAACAGGGAGGTGGTACTGCCACTCTGTAGGTCCCTTGTGAGACTCCACCTGGAGTACTGTGTCCAGTTTTGGAGCCACACCTTCAGAAGGACAGAAACAGACTGGAGACTGTGCAGAGAAGGGTGACTAAAATGATACAGGGTATGCAGGGGCTTTCATACGAAGGGCAAGTGGAAGCATTAAATATCTACTCACAAGAAGCTAGGAGGGAAAGGGGGGACATGATAGAAACCTTTAAGTGTCTGAATGGAATAAATAAGGTACCCTGCACTGAACTGTTCAACAAGGTTTCCAGCTCTAATACTAGAGGACACAACCGGAAGCTATGGAGAGGGTGCTTCAGGAGGGAACTCAGGAAACACTATTTCTCAGAATGGGTCATTGGCCCTTGGAATAGGCTGCCCACAGAAGTAGCAGGAGCTAAGATGGTGACAGCTTTCAAACTGGGCTGGGACAAAGTGTACACTTGAGGCAAACTACAGGGACTTTGTAATGGGAAGGGACCAGAAGGGGGGCTAGGTCTTGGGAACAGAGAAGGACTTGGGAAGACTTGATGGACCCCTGATCTCCTGCCATCAGTTTTTCTGTGTTTCTCTTTTCTCCAATGCATAAGTCTGATCCACTATTACTAAAGTTGTTAATTAGTCTAGTTTGTGTTGAATTATTTTTCTTTTCTTGTTTCCTACAATATATCATTGGTAGACACTGCTTACAACTGACTACTAGCCTTAAGGTCGGCTATCTAGTCCCTATAGGTGTTCTTACCCTACAAGAAAACGCAGAGTGGGAGAAACAGAGAAAGGTATCTGGAAGTACAGAGGGAGGTGGGGAAGGCTGTTAGAAGGGCAAAAGCACAGGCAGAGTTTAATATTGCTAGTAAAATCAGGGAAGAGGATAAGACGTTCTTTAGATACATCGGGAAGTGAAGGAAAAATAAGGCGGGTATAACAAGATTGAAAGAGGAGGGGGAGCTAGTGTAGAGGAAGATGGCCTTAAGGCAAATACACTGAACATGTATTTTTGCATAGTGTTCACAGGAGAGGACAAGGATGTGGAGCCTAAGATGGAGAGAGGGAGAGTGGGGGTGGGGGGATGGATACCTCGCCCTTCACAGTAGACAGGGTCTTTAGGGAATTAGGCAGTCTTTGGATTAATAAGACCATGGGTCCAGACGGGATGCATTGCAGGATCCTGAAAGAGCTCAGGATGGAATTAGCAGAACCACTGGTGGAACTGTTCATTCTGTCGCTGGAAGCAGGAGAGGTTCAGGAGGATTGGAGGAGGGCAACCGTGGTACCGCTTCACAAGAGGGGCTGACAAGGCGGAGGCAGGAAATTACAGGCCTGTGAGCCTAACATCAGTGGTTGGGAAGATCATGGAGTCACTCTTAAAGGAAAGTATAGTGGACTACCTAGAAGGGAAGGGGCTGGTTGATCACAGACAGCACGGATTTGTTAGGGGGAGATCCTGTCAGATGAACTTAATAGAGTTTTTCAACTGGGTGACGGGAGTGGTGGACTGGGGAGGGGCAGTGGATGTGGTCTATCTGGACTTCAGAAAGGCTTTCAACACTGTTCCTCAGAAAAGACGTATTAAACAAGATGGAGGGCCTAGGAGTAGGTCTGCCCATAATAAAGTGGGTGGGAAACTGTCTCTCAGGTAGAATCCAAAGGGTGATAGTAAACAGTGTGCTCTCTGAGGAGGAGAGGGTCATGAGTTTGGTGTCATAGGGGTCTGTACTGGGCCCAGTCCTTTTCAACATTTTCATTGAGGACATTGCTACAGGTCTTGAGGGGAGGATGCGTTTGTTCCCAGATGATACCAAGATATATAATAGAGTATACACCTGGGGGGGGGTTGAAAGAATGATGGAGGACCTTGTTAAGCTAGAGAGGTGGTCCATGGTCTGAAAGCTAGGTTTCAATGTAGGTAAGTGCAAAGTTATGCATATGGGGCATCGAAATTCGAGAGCGAAGTATGTGATTAACGGAGAGGAAATAGAAGCTGTGGAACAGGAGAGGGACTTGGGTGTCATCATCTCATCTGACCTGAAGGTGTCAAATCAGTGCCAGGCTGTCGTGGGGAGGGCAAGCAGAATGCTGAGATGTTCTAGTAGAGGCATTGCTTGTAGAAGGAGAGAGGTCATCATGCCCATTTATATGGCCCTGGTCAGACCTCATCTGGAGTTCTGTGTTCAATTCAGGAGACCGCACCTGAAGATGGATGTTCGGAGGGTGGAGGCGTTCCAGAGGAAGGCTACTAAGATGATTCAGGGGATGCAGGGGCAGGTATATGAGGAAAGATTGAGGGAGTTGGACATATACTCCCTGGAGGATAGAAGAGATGGGGAATATGATCGGGACATTCAAATATCTAAAAGGTATTAACAGGACACAGAGGGGGAGCCAATTTCAGATGAAAGAATGTTCAACAACCAGGGTTCACAGTATGAAGCTGGAAGATGGACTCTTTAAGGGTAATACGAGGAAATACTTTTTCATGGAGAGAGTGGTGAATGCTTGGAACGACCTGCCAGAGGAGGTGGTTGAGACAGAAATGGTAGTGGGTTTCAAGCATGCATGGGATAGGCACGTGGGAATCTCAGGGGGAAGGGGGAGGAAAGGGTAAGAACTGGGGTGAGAGGGGGAGCTCAGTAGCAGGGGTAATACTGGGCAGACTAGGTGAGCCATATAGGTCCTTACCTGCTGACATTATGTATGTATGTATAATATAGATATTGTAAGGCTGTGAAGGGACTGAGGTAAGTTTGTCCCTTGATAAAATGCAAGGAAATCATTCTTTGTTTACTTACTGTACTTCATGGACTCCGCCAGCAATGTTTTTATAGATGGCTGTATAAGGGTACTGGGTAAAAATATGTGGTTACAAAGATTTAATCAGTCATGCACAGTTTTGCTGCCTATGGCTCCTTTGCAGTACTATGGCAGCTTGTTTAAGGTTTTAGTGGCTGTGCCCACTATGCAGTAACGATCGGTGAGAACATATGTATTTCTATAGTTATATTTCTGACAAATGTATAATGTACTTCAAATCAAGCATTTGTAACTTTAGTGTGTGCATTTTCATCAAAAGTGAATAAAAGAAAGTTAAAAAAAATACAGTACTGTATTTGTTTTTCTGTGGTGAATGACTTAGCAGTCAATGCTGAAATATTGCCCTGGATAATATAAACCAAAGAAAACAACATATTCCATTACAGCTCATTAAATTCCTAGAACCATAGTAGACATAGTTTGTAATGACATATGAGATTTGTGTCACAAATGATGAGCAATGAGAGGTATATTTTGACCACATAAATACAGCGCATTCTTTAAATATTAGAATTGAATAAAATAAATGACTTTTGCAGAAGCAAATTATGCACTACAGAAGCCAGCTTTTCAGAAATGTGTAAAGTGGTTTTACTTTTCAGTTTCTAACCATGGACTGAAGAAGACGTTGGCATTCCACATGGATATCAAATTTGTTCTCATCCTTGTAAAAATAAGCCTTTGAATAGCTAAGTAGACAATATGTGCTGAACCAGCAGAATGAAGTGTTCACAATGCTAAATAGATTTCTTCCACAGTCTATGAAAACCATATTTTGATGAGGTGAAAATTCAAATTTTGTGGGTTCAGTTTCATTTGATCTGAAAATTTTCCTTAGAGTAGTCCAGGTAACAAATCAGCTTACCAGAAAACCAGACTGAAATCAAAATTCAACCTTCTGGTTATTGATAGCTTTATATGCTCACCCACTCCACCAAAAGTCTGACTAGCATTTGAGTTTGAAGGGACATTTCAATTAGAGAACAGATTATTGGTGTAAAGGGGAAAGGGGTGACTTACAGTCCATGAATATTTACCACTGACTGCATAGATAGTATTTTAACAGGGGTACGTACTCACAAGACCTAGTAGAGTTATAGTACCTAGCTGTTAGGAAAAAGAGAGACAAATCCAGTCTTTCTGTGCAGTGACAGGAAGGCCACCCAGGACACGGGCAACTCAGGTCCAGGAACAAGCCCGAGATGCAATAAGGGCCAGCTGCGAGATGATGGCAGAGCATCCCAAAAGACACTGTCCTCCTCATTGGGCTGGACAACTGTTCCCCACTGTATGAGCACAACCTGGGGTGCCCAGGAGACATGCGCCAGACTGGAAGGCAGTGGGAAGGGAGACACAGTGGCTTCATGGTGAGCATGCCAGTTGCAAAAGTGCACCACACATTCACAGCCATGCACCTCAGGGAATGAGAGAAAACTGAAAAATCCCTGAACCAGCGGAATGTTGTTGGTACACCCAGACTCCACACTGCCTAGCCAGCCCAAAGAAGCTCCTGGACACTGAATTCAGAGTGGACTAGAGGCAGAAAACTGGCAAACCCTCTGACAGCCCAAACATAGGAGGCTTTCCCATGGGGCCAGTAATAGGGAGCATGAGTGTGATGCCCTGGAGAATGGAATGTATGCAAATTATGGAATACAGAACACTGTTCAAACTCTGCAGTGCAGTCACGCTTCCCTACTGGCTTAATGCCAGATTTGTTTCTCCACTTGAAGAGCACAGTTGCCTCGAAGACATCTCCCCTTCTGGTCCTTTTTTTTTTTTTGTGTGTTACTTTTATTAAAAACTCCTTAGTTTTAAACCATCCTAATTCTAGCTAGTGTGTAGTACTCTGCATTAGTTAAGGAGTTTAAATTTAGATATTAAAACAGATCACAGTTACTCCAGTTTCTGAGGTCCAGATCAGTTTCCAGCAACCAGAGAAGGCTGTGCTGAAACGCAGTTGCTACCTGAGGGAACCAACCACTTTTTATTAATAAAATACAAACAGCTTTGTTTTTAAACTTATCAACGATTATTAGTATTTTTGATCACAGGAACCAAATTAATTATTTCTCAGGTGCTATCAGTTATTGGTATGATTAATAGGCCTAAGAGGAAAACAGGCCCCAGACGACTAAAAAACTGTACCTCCTGTTTCAAGCTCATATCAAGGACAGATTGCCATGACCTCTGTTTAAAGTGCCTGGGCCCAGATCACAATTTTAAGAATTGTGTTCTTTGCTTTAAGTTTTGCCCTAAAACACATAAGAAAAGGGCTAAAAAGTGAAGCATTTATGGCTTCTAAGTCTGCCTGTATGTCATCAAAGCACAATAAAGGCTCAGAGGCAGCTCCCAATAATGTTGGAAAGCATGCATCAGAAGGTTCTTCTCTTCCTCCCAAGCAGAAAGCTGAAATGTGTTGCATAATTTAGGGCAATGTTAAAACTGGAATGTACTGCATACAAATCATAAGGACTTCTATTGTGTATACCTCTTGTTTTTATATATTTTTTTTCTTCTTGTTCTGCATTTTATATCTCCTGTCTATGTAATTGCAAACTGTATGTGTATGTGCCTCAGGATCTCCTTGTGAATGAGCTTGCTCACTGGAGTCTTTCCTGCAATAAACTTGAACTTGAACAGCAGTCCCTGTCAAAGGGGACAGACAAAAAAGGTAAAGCTGCTCAGCCATGTGACAGGCATGGTAACGATGGTACAGACACCTGGGTGTCCAAAAGGGGAAATCCTGACTCCAGTGATGGCAGAACTACAAAGCACCTCAGAGCAGGTACTGAAATCAGTGCAAGCTGGCAAAAAAAAATGTCCCATCCACTGCTACTGCAAAGGATAAGGAGCAGGCAGTGGAACAGGGCCAGATGCCCCCAGCAGAGGACATGACACACGTGACAGTTCTTCCAGGCCTTTTAGCCAGTGGGAAACTTTTTGAATGTGCCCCACCCCCACCCCAGCTGTGGTTCCAACCCAGCAGCCTGTCCTAGAGGAGGAAATTCATTATGAAGAGGAGGAGGAGGAGGACAAACATATAGAGCCTGATCGCTCTCCTGAACTGGAGTTTGGGTCTCCTCTCTGAGTTAATGAGGACTGTTCCTCTTACTTCTCATTCATGAGGCAATTGGTGGACACCCATAACATTCCTTCTGATGAAACAGAGAACAGTGATGAGGAAGTGAAATTCATGGATATGATGGAACTAGACCCTTCAAGGAGGCTATTACTTCCAATACATAAGTCGCTCAGGGAAAGCTACATCTAAAATCTTGTCAGTACCAATTTCTGCAGTTAGCACTGATCACAAAAATTGAGAAAAAAATCTCTGGTGGACAAGCAAGGGGTAGACGACCTGTATGTCCACACTGATTACGAGGGGGGAGTAGTACAGGTAGCAGCTTGTGAGAGGGCTGAAATGCCTATCTCTCTCTCTCTGCACAGCCTCCTGAGAAGGACTCCAGAAAATTGGACAACATGGGCAAAAAAGTGTGTACACAACAGCTTCACTACAACTAAAGCAAGCAGTTTATTTGGCCTGTACAGCCCAGTACCAGGGACCCTGTGGAATACAGTGCTGGCAGAAAGTGGAAAAAGTGGATGGTGAGGTGACACGGGACCTGGCAGCAACTGCAAAGTCTGCCCTGGATGCCACAAAATACCAGTTTCACATGGCTGTAGATGCCAGTGACTCAGCATCAAGAGTCCTGGAGCATGCGGTGTCCTTGGGTGTACCTGGCTAAGGACCTCCCTCCCTACCCAGGCAAAAGGCATTGACTTCTCCTTTGAAGGAAATTCATTATTTGGTGAAAAAACTGAGGTGTACATGAAAAGAGTGGATGAGCACAAATCCACTTACACAAATCTAACCGAAGAGGAGAAGTCCTCCACCTCCTACAGGCCTTATGGAAGGGGATGGGAGGGAAGGCAGGAGCAATGGCTACTACCACAGACCCTACACTAGCTACGAGTAGCAGCCACAGAGAAGGTGCTATAGGGTATGGGCAGAAGGGACACAAGTAAAAAAAAAAAAAACCCTGGCAACTTTGCCTAGGTCGCCAATCAGCCATTGTCATTGGGAGGAAGGCTGGCTCACTACTTCCAGGAATGGGGAAAAATAAACACAGACAAGTGGGTCCTAGAAGTAGTGAGTCAGGGACTGACCCTGCAATTCCAAAATTTTACCACACTGCAAAAGCCAAAACAATTTCCAGCTAATTTACCAACAGGAAAAAAATCATTTTTGAAATGGAAGTAAAGAAACTACTGCAAGCAGTAGCTGTAGGCGAGGTCCCTGTATCACAATGGGGGCAGGAGCCTCTTTTCAAGGTACTTCCTAACACACAAAAAGAATGGAGAATGGCAACCCATGCTGGACTTAAGGTACCCAAACAGTTCAATCAAAAAAGAAAAATTCAGGATGGTGACACTGGGCACAGTAATTCTATCCCTGCAGTCAGGAGATTGGTTGGGGTCACTGGTTCTGAAGGATGCCTGTTTCCACATTCCAGTCAGACCCAGCCACAGAAAATATCTCAGGTTCAGGGTTGGAAACTTCCAGTAGCAGTTCACAACCTTACCCTTTATCCCTCAACACCAAGAGTGTTCAAAAACTACTTAACTGTGGTGGCAGCTCACCTAATAAGGCAAGGTGTGGTGGGTTTCTCTTACCTGGATGACTGGCTAATCTCAGGGAAAACAAAGCAGGAAGCAACATGCTCAGTCCAGCTGGTAAGAGGCACATTAGAAGGACTGGGTTTCCTGATGAATCTACAGTAGTTCCAGACAGAATAAGTGCAGGTTCTGGACCTCATTGGAGCAGAGTTGGATACCCTACAGGGAAGCGCACTCCTTCCGCAAGACATGGTAGCAAATCTGAGTGCTAGTGCATAATCATTCATTCCAGGTCAGCCAAGGCCTGCTAAGGATTTTCTGCTGCTCTTAGGGCACATGGCATCAGCCACAGCTGTGGTTCCATGGGCTCACCTCCAGATGAGAGACATACAGTACCACCTGAGAGGGTACTGGTCCCAGAGGTCAGATCTTGTGATATTCCCAATACCAGTCACAAAACACTTGGTTTAGGAACTGCACTGGTGGAAGGAGGAAGACAGCCTCAGAGAGGGTATTCCCTTCCTCCAGCAATCTTCCACCAAGATTCTACAATAGGTGCCTCACTTCTAGGATGGGGTGGTCATCTGGGGGACCTCACATAAAGTGTCATCTGGACCCAAAGAAGTCACAGGAGCACATAAACCTCCTTGAGCTCATTGCAGTGTTCCTTTCAATGCAGTCCTCCCAGTTACAGGATCAGTCAGTCCAGATATGAACAGACAATACCACAACCATGTACTACATAAACCAACAGGGAGGAATAGACTCCTCAAAGCTTTGCAGAGAAGCAGTGAGGATCTGGGATCTAGCTTACTCACTGGATACCAAGATTTCTGCAGTGCATCTGCCATGCAAGGACAATATACTGGCAGACTCCCTAAGTAGAATCAGTTAGGGACACCACAAATGGACTCTGAACCAGCAAGTGCTGCTTCAATTTTAAGAAGACAGGGCACTCCAGATATAGATCTGTTTGCCTCATGGGAAAATAGTTGGCTCCCAAAATGCTGAGGAGTGGCTATCTCTGCAAAGCAGTGTGCAAAAGATGGAGATTAGTGCCCAAGAGGTGGATAAGCAGAAAAGGGGCAAAATTCAGCAGAAGGGCAGACAGCAAGGAGAACCAGGGATAAATGACAACCAAGGAAGGGGCTGGAGTAGAACAGTGAAACAGTCTAGGGAGGTCAAATCATGGAAAGCCATGTGTGCAAATGCCAGGAGCCTTAGCAACAAGATGGAAGATCTGGAGGCTGTCATGGTACAATCAGACCTGGACATTGTGGCCATCACTGAAACCTGGTGTAATGATAACCACGACTGGGAGATGGCCACACCTGGCTACAACATATTCAGAAGAGACAGAGCAGGGAGGAAGGGAGGAGAAGGAGGAGGAGGAGTGGCACTGTATGTGAAAAATGACATAACGGCCACAGAGATCCAGGAGGGACAAATTGGGGAGAGATACTGTGGGTTAAACTGGAAAGGAAAATGGGGACAGCCATCTGCACAGGTGTGGTCTATAGACCACCAGCCCAGGAGGAAGAAACAGATAGGGAGCTGATGCTAGCCATCCAAAGGATGGCAGACATGGTGAGGTAGTACTGGTTGGAGACTTCAATATTCCAGACGTGGACTGGAGCATCCCAGCAGCAGCATCAACTAGGAGCAGATTTATCCTGGACTCCTTCAGAGTGCCTTCCTCAAGCAACTGGTCATGGAACCAACTCGGCAGAAGGCAATACTGGACCTTGTGCTCACAAACAGGGACAGTGTGATGGGGGTAACAGTGGGGAGCACCTGAGAAACAGTGACCACCAGTCATTGTGGTTTGAAATCACAGACAGAGCAGAACCAAACCACACAAAAACAGGTATCCTGGATTTTAGGGGGGCAGACTTTGGGAAAATGGGGAGATACTTGAAAGAGGCATTAAGGGGAATGGGACAGGAATCAGGGGTTGAGGAACAGTGGGCAGTATTTAAAATGGGGATTACAAGAACAACAGAATTATGGAAGTAATAAGAGTTGATAAAGCAATGGGGCCAGATGGGGTGCACCCCAGGGTCCTTAAAGAACTAAGAAAGGTGGTGGCTGAACCTCTGGCTATCCTGTTTAGCCGATCACTGGAAACAGGGGAGGTACCCAAAGACTGGAGGACAGCAGATGTAGTCCCCTTATACAAAAGTGGGAACAAAGAGGAAGCAGGAACTACAGACCAGTCAGCCTCACCTCGGTAGTGGGAAGATCATGGAAGCACTACTGAAGGAGAGATTGGTGGAACATCTGGTTGTCAATGGACTACAGGACCCAAGGCAGCATGGTTTCACCAGGGAGGTCATGTCAGACCAATCTTGTTGAATTTTTGACTGGGTGACGAGGAGGTGGATCAGGGAGGGCAGTGGACATGGCCTATCTGGACTTCAGCAGAGCCTTTGACACTGTGCCACATAGAAGACTATTACACAAACTGGGGAATATGGGTGTGGGCAGGACAGTAGTGTGATGGGTAGGTAACTGGCTGGGTGGCAGGACACAGAGGGTGGTGGTAAATGGCTGTCACTCCACAGAGGGAAGAGTGACCAGTGGGGTACCACAGGGATCAGTGCTGGGACCGGTCCTATTCAACATCTTCATCAGTGACATTGCGCAGGACCTAGAAGGCAGAATTTCACTGTTCGCTGATGACACAAAGCTCTGTAACAGAGTAGACACACCAGAGGGTGTAGACAGAATGAGAGCGACCTGCAGAAACTTGAAGAATGGTCAGGGGTTTGGCAGTTGAAATTCAATGCAAAGAAGTGCAAGATAATGCATATGGGGCACAAAAACCTGGCACAATATATCAGTTGGGGGGTGAGGATATAGCATGCACCAGGTAGGAAAGGATCTTGGGGTTGTCATCTCTGATGACCTCAAAGTGGGGAAACAGTGTGACAAGGCAGCAGGTAAAGCAAATAGGATGCTGGGATGTATAGGCAGGGCATCACCAGCAGGGAAAGGAGGTCATAATTCCGCTATACAAGACACTAGTGAGGCCCCACCTGGAGTACAGTGTACAGTTCTGGAGACCATACCTACATAAGGACATAGACAGGGTAGAGAAGGTTCAGAGGAGGGCAACAAAGATGGTGCATGGATTGCATCACAAGTCCTATGAAGACAGGTTGAAGGAACTGAACATGTACTCCCTGGAGGAGAGGAGGGAGAGAGGGGATATGATAGAGACATATAAGTATCTTACAGGGAGGAACAGGGTGCAGGAAAACACTATTTTTAAGTGAAAAAGATGTTCCAGGACAAGAGGGCATGGGATGAAGTTGGAGGAGGGCGATTCAGAGGAAGCATGAAAAGAATTTCTTCACAGAACGGGTGGTGGACAAGTGGTACACCCTGCCAGAGGAAGTGGTGGGGGCTGAAACAATCACGGGATTTAAGAATGCATGGGATAGACATAAAGGAATTCTGGAGGTCAGGGGTAAGGGGCAACAGACTTCTAGGAAAACAAACTGAACTTACAAGCTCAAATGGGAAGACTGGGTGGGCCATAGGCCCTTATCTGCTGACACTGTCTATGTATCTATGTTGCAGACCCCCAGTCAGTGGCACAGTCCCAGAGGATGCCCTACCCGTGACATGGACAGCAATATTCCTGTATGCCTTCCTTCCATTTCCCATCATACAGAGGGTACATATGATGCTCAGGAAGGAAGGAACCAGCAACAATGATCCAAATAGTCCCAGACTGGGCCAAACAGGCATGATACTAAATGCTGCTGACCCTGTCCTGCAAATCCACAATCATCCTTCCACTGAGACACAACCTACTGACTCTATGTCAGGGCAGGATAGCCATCCAAGACCTCAGAACATTATGCCTGAGGGCATGGTTCTTGAGGAGTTAATAGTTCTCTGGTCTGAATCTATCAAGAGTCCTGAGGGTTTCCAGGACACCAGCCACAAGAAAGGCATATATATATATATATATATATATATATATATATATATGCCTCAAAATGTAAAAGGTTCTCACGCTGGTGTGCACCTAGAAAAATAACCCCAATGCAGACAGGGCCGTTCACAGTTCTGGACTACTTGGCACACATACAGTCCCTAGGTCTGAAACCCTGAACTCTGAAAGTGAACCTGGTAGCTTTCTAAGCTTACACATCAGCAAAGAAGGATAAGTCATTGATCTCACAATCTCTTTTTCAAATGTTTTTCAAAGGCCTCAGTCACCTTCATCCACTCGTGAGGGAACCAGACCCTCCTTGGGACTTGAATATTTGTCTAACATAGCTGATGAGTCTTCCTTCCAGCCTATGGCTATAGCACCACTTAAAATATGTCACCTGAAAAATAGTTTTCCTAGTAGTCATCCATGACATCTGCCAGGAGGGTAAGTGAACTGCAAGCCCTTTGCAGAGATCCAAACTACATAACGTTCTACAGAGACAAGGTGCTCCTTAGGACAAATAGAACATTTCTACCTAAGATGGTCTCAGAATTTTACCTTAATCAGTTAGTGGCCCTATCAAACTGCAATGCCTTAATGTAAAAAGGGTACTGGGCTGCTATATAGACTGGACAAGGGATGTCAGATCTGATAACACAGCTTTGTGTCACTTATGGAGAGGTTGGCAAGGGTAAACCAGCAGCCAGGAAGAATATTTCTCACTGGATAGTCTCCTGCATCCAATTTTGCAATGAGAAAGCTAGTAAGCAACCTCCCAGAGGCCTAAGGACACACTCCGCAAGGGGCATTTCTGCTCTGTGGCAGCTGCAAGGGGCATTCACTTTCAAGATACTTGTAAAGCAGCAGCATGGAAGACAGTACACACCTTCACAGTCCAGGAGGAATGCAAATTTTGGAATGGCTGTCTTGCAGAACCTTTTTTTTTTTACATACTGTAGGTTCTAGACCCATCCTCCCAAGGTGCTGTTGGTGTGTTTGCTATTTGTATTAGACATCTCTGGTGGATTTCAGCTGTTAAAAGAAAAAAAAAAATACTCACCTTAGTAAAATTGTTTCTTCATTGGGATTCATCAATGAGCCAATACAAACCCTGACCCTGTCTCCCCTTCTAGAATCCGAAAATAGATTCACACAGGACTCCGTTCTGGTTTTCTATGTGCTTGAGAATTACTTTGTTGAAATTTCACAAATTTTGAACTTGCGGTCATTGCATTGTGAATTCTGTCTGCTAAATATTCTGCTTGGGTTTTTTTTTAAATCTTAAAGAATGTAAAATGTATAGTAGTCAGTGGTTAGATTCTGGTGGTGACTGCTTCTCTGGCTTTAGAAACAAATCTGGTGTTAACCCTGTAGGGGGAGTGTGACAATGATGTAGACTTTGAACAGTCTTCTGTATTACATAATTTGCATACATACACTCTATTTATGGGGGCATCACAATGATCACACTCAGGCAAATTGATGCTATTTGTACTAGCTCATTGATGTATCCCAAAGAAGAAACAACATTACTACAGTATTTTTTCCAATCCTTTCCATCCATACCCCCTCCATCTTCAGCCTTTCAATTCCCGCCTTCTTTTTCCCCTTCTGCCCAATGTATGTAAAGAAAGCTTTGCCATTTTCTTTCACCCCTTCTGCAGTTTTTAACTCTTACCCCCCCCTTAGCCCTGCTTATCACATGACTGGCCTCCATCCATTTGTTAAAGTAGATCTGCCTATTTTCCTCCGTTGGCTCAGTCTTGTATTTTTTAAAGGCCAAGTTCTTGGCCTGGACTGCTTTCCCCACATGGAGAGCCAAATAGGCTTCATTTGTTTCTTTTCCTTCCTAACCTACTGCAGACATCCTTTAGATGCCTCTAGGATTCCCTGTTTAAAAGCAACCACATATTTTCCACCCCCTTTAGTTGGCTTGTCCCTTTGGGTCTTTTCCTGAGCTCTTCCACCATCTTCCTGAAGTTTGCTCTTCTAAAGTCCTGGATTAGCATCTGAGACTTATGGTGCTGGGCCTTGAGAGAATGATAACCACAATGAATTGCGGCTGCTTGACCCAAGAAAATCCTCCATGCTTACTTCCTCTTTGTTGTCCCAATGCAACAGAACTAGATCCAATATGGCACTATCCCGAGTCTGCTCTTCCACATGCAGTGTTGGGAAACCATCCTGAAATATATCCGCAAGAGCTTGTCTAAGCAGTTAAGAGTCTAATCAAGAAGTCATCAAAACCAGGGGAAAAGCACTGAAAATAATACTGTATTATATCCCACGTTTTAAATTGTAAAGGCCCAGCTCTAGTATGGCCTTGGGTGCAAAGGGAATAGGATTGTGGACTGCCTGCTGGGAATGAGGATTAAGGATCTAAGGATTAGGATTGATGGATTACTTAGACACTGTGAAAGGGAATCAGTGCTAGTAGTACACATCATAGGAAGGAGACAGGCACAAGTATAGACCAGGACATTAGAAAGGATTTTGAAAACCTGATTAAAGACCTGATGGGAAAGAGGTGTACTGTAGTGGTGACAGAGATATTGCTTGTTCAACATGCTGATCCAGGAAAGTAGAGAGCAACCAAAATGGCAAATGCTTGATTGTATGACTGGGCAAAAAGAGATCTGAGGGCACGACAGATAACTTTGTGTTAAGATCTTTAAAACAATTAATAGGAAACAGCATGTCACAAAATGTTTTTGGAGTTTATAGACTGCCTAACCACAGCACATTATTGATAGTGATAATAGCAATACATTCAAATTCAGATTAGATAACTTCATAGATGGAATCCCTTTCATTGATTATTACCACTGCGAGCTGTGTTTGTGTGTGTGTGTGTTGGTGACAGCTTCATATGGATTAATGTCTTCTTTTTTCCCCTGATATCCTAGTATGAATCCTAGTGGAAGAGAGACCTTTTCTTAGCAACTGGGGCAGTCTGGAATAGGCATGATCTAAATAGGCAGAATAGGTTACATCTAAAAAGGAAGGGAGCTGAACTATTTGGGTGGAGAATGAACAAGGTGAGAGGGCTTTAAACTGATTCAGAGGGGGATAAAGGAAGGGTAGTTAACTTTAAAGTATGTAATGGTTAATGACAACTACAATTCAGCAGGCTCAGCAGTGAGAGAGAATTTAGGAAGAGTGCTGTGCCACCGGCATGTATACACATCCTAAAAACCTATGCGTTCTAAATCTTCTGGAAGCCTAATTAATATACATATATTCAAGGAGCACAAATTAAACCAGGATAAAAAAAAATGGAGAAAACTTTGGAAGTGCTCATTGATCAGTGTAAGGAGCCTGAATAATAAGATGGAGAAACTAGAGCCAGTAACGTATATTTATTGGTTGATTGATTTTATTGTTTATTTGAATTTTGATAATCGGGTAGACCCACACAGACAGCATGTCCCTTTTTCAGGGGTGACTTGGAATTAGTTACATTCAGAATTGTAAACGGTAGACAACATTGTACATTAACACAAGTGACTTACATACATAGGCAAGAGATTGCACTGGGATACACATAAATTAGTTACGAACAATGCACAACAGGAGGGAACAATGCATAAGATTATTTACATAACACAGTTCCTATTAGATATACAATCTAGGTATATACAATTACACATAGAATACACAGTATGCAGGCAGATAAAAGAAAGAATAGCATTGATCCAAAGTACATCTTTGGATCCAATATAATAATTTAAAGTGAGTTGAGGACAAATGTGCATTGTGCGAGAAGTAGTACATAGTTCAAGTAATACTGTTGCTCATCAGGTTCTACCAAGGATCACATAAAGACAGACTTATCACATACATGCACCAAGAAGTAATTGTTGAATCAGAGAATAGAAGATGTTGAAACCAGGTTATCTGATGTAGAGGACTATCTCCCCCAGATGGAAAATAGAATAAAAGCTGACAATAAACTCATATTAGAAATGCAGGCTAAATCGAGGATATGGACTTGCATGCTCGAAGGAGTCATTTAAGATTGCATGGTCTGCAAGAAGGCACATAGGGAACTTGTAATGGGCGCAGCTGCACCATTACAGTCAGCACACTAAGTATGAGTGCTAGGGAGTCAGAGGAAGGGGTCTTGAAGGGATGACATCCATCGGACCTGTAAAATAAAATATAAAAAAGAGTCATAAAGAATCATTAGTTCTTAGGGAGTAAATATGACAGATAGGATAGTTTAGGTATAGTACAATACTTATCTGATGGGGGAGGAGTCAGCATCCTGTCAAACCTGTTAACATAAAGAGAAAATTGGGTTAATATGGAGAAAATACAGTAGTGAGAGCAGAGACAAAGAGCCAAGAGATACGAAAGGGGTATAGGACAGCATGGGAGTAAAGGAAAAGAGACCTTTAGATAAAAAGTTACAGTTAGGTCCAACAGAGGAAGAAGATGAAATAGTAATAAATATAGGAAGAGAGAAGAGAAAATGTTGTTGAGGGGGGGCTCAGCTAAAACCCTTTAGCACCCCTAGATGGCTTAGGGGCCAGAATTGTAAAGTGGTAGCCGAAGTGGGCTAGTGGAAGCCCTTTTGGGCTAGTGGGCCCTATAGTTTAAATAAAAGGAGCTTTGGTGGTCCTGTGGGCTAAGGTTGCCCTAAGAGGCATATGGCAGCCCCGGTGGGTTAGTAGGCTATTTCCCTGATGGCCAGTGGCCAACGCCTCATTTAAATGAAATAAAAGCCCCCTTTTCCTGGGATCTAGTGGTGGGTCCCTGGGACCCAATATTGTGTGGAGAGGCAGGGAGGAGAGTAAGGAGGAGGATGAGCTGTGGCTGCTGGTGCAGCAATCCTGTAGTGTTACTGCACCAAGAGTGAAAACGCCAGCCATCACTTGCTACTCCCAGCCCATACAGAGCTTAGTTGGTGGCCTGCTTTGTTTGGGTGGGAGATGAGGGCATCTGAAGGTTTCAGGAGACGGAGGAGGTGAGAGCAAGTATTCCTATCTCCACTAACCTGATGAGCCACATTGCAGCTGTTAAAGTCCCCTGAGGAACATGTTGCAGGCAGCAGGAAGCTGCCACATAGAGAGCAGCCATACTCACAGCTGTACAAGCTCCCAGTCGGGAGTGGGAGGTGGCAGGAAGTTGCTGGTAAGTGGAGCCACCCCCATGGCTATGGTAAAGTACCCCAAGAATGCTTTTGTGCAGGTCAGGGAAGGACAGCAGCAACAAGCGCGAAGGGAGCTGTACATTTAAAGTCACATTGTGCAAGTTTCAAATGCCTGACTGGGCTTAATTAGTTAAAAACCTGCAGGCTCCCTTCTCAGGATAACTGACTCCATCCTTACTGGGATGGATGCTGGCCACATCATAGCAGCCATCGTCATCGACCTAGCCAAGGCATTTGACACAGTCTCCCATTCCCTACTCCTAGCCAAACTTGCCAACGCCGGTCTATCCAGTAGGGCCACCTCCTGGTTCCAATCATACCTTGATGACAGGTCCCAATCCGTCTGTATCAGTTCCTCCACCTTGGCACCTCTCCCAGTCACCTCAGGTGTACTGCAAGGTTCTGTCCTAGGCCCACTCCTATTCTCGATTTTCCTGAATGATCTGCCCTCTGCTTGCCCACACGCCTCAATCCATATGCATGTGGATGACACTGTGCTGTATGCATCCAGCCCCTCACCCTCAGAAGTCACCACCCGACTGCAGCAAGACTTCATCTCAGTCCAGGAATGGCTGCAATCAAATCATCTCCTTCTCAATGCCAAGAAAATGGTCTCTCTAACCTTTGGCACTAGGCAGAGACTATCTAGGCTCTCCTCTCAAATCACATTTCACACCCTGGATGGGACCCCACTAGAAGCCTATACCTCCTTCAGATACCTCGGTGTATGGCTGGACCAGCACTTCAATTTTTCCACACACATTGACTCCTTACTCAAGAAGCTACATCCCAGGCTTGGAGTACTTTACCGGAATCGCGACTGCATCCCTGCACCTGCTCGGAGGGCCATTGTGCAGAAAATGATTCTCACCATCTTCGACTACAGAGATGTAGTCTACAGTGTCAGCCCTAAGTCAACCTTAGTCAAGCTGGACCCTCTTTTCCATTCCTTCTGCCTCTTTGCACTGAACTGTCCATACTCCACACACCATTGTGACCTTTACCAATCTATGGACCTCCCCTCACTACATAATCACAGACAATCCCACTGTGCCAAAATCCCAGCCAAGCTATGGACCCAGCAACTCCCCTCCTGCCTCACCACCGCCCTCATCAACCACCGCACTCTAGCTTTCTCTTTTCGAATCTCTGACTCCCGTTCCCTGGCTGTCCACATAGGTCCACTACTGCCGGTCAGGCTGCCTTCAGCTACCACGTACCAACATTGTGGAACTCCCTCCCAGCAAACATCCATCATTTCTCCTCCCCTTGGCACCTAAACTCCTTACTCCAAGCGCACTTCGCCCCTACCTGTACATGTGCCCAGGCAGTTTCAGCTCCCTGTGTGAAATGACAATACTTTGTTCTGCACTTGTACTGCAACTAATCTGGGTCAATAACTACTGATCTTCCATTTCTCGTTGTCTGCACTATGCTGTCAAGCTATTGTATATTCTACTGTTTTTTGTTACTCTTTGCCTAGTCACTTGGACCAATTGTTAGTGAATTCATGCTATGTATTTGCACCTGTATTATATGCTGTGCAACTATTGTATATTGTTCCCCTTCCCTCAGGATGCATCTGGAATCAAGCATTTAGCATGCTCAGTATGCCTTTCCTGGTTAAACGCTTGAATAAATAAATAAATAGGAGGCAGCCAGGACAAGAGGGCCCAAGAAGGGAAGCCACACCATAGCCAATTCAAGAAGCCCTGAGGGGCAAGAGATACTAAATAAAATGTTTACTGGGGGGGGGGAGATAAACAGTCCCCGAGGGGATGCACAGAACAGGCAGGCTATGTTGGAGCCTGCTGGTTGGTGTTAGGTGTCAATAGGAAGTCCTGACAGCAACAGTAGGTAAGATCAGCCAGATATTAATGTAAAGTTGGGGGGCTGCTATTTGGTCAACCCAATGGCCAAATGGCTTTTTTTTTTTAAAGGTATGAAGTGGGGTAAATAGGGAATCATTAGCCCTATCTGCCCAACAAATAGTGGCAAGAGCAGAAATAGCAATTGGGAGGAGCTAGCTCAAGACGTTCCCACCTCAAGGGGACAACAGCTCACTCCTGATTGGCTGCAAGGGGCCTTAGAGACTCGAAGGACCAATCAGGCATTGAATATGAATGGCTAAAGGACTAGAGGATTCAAGCTGACAGGAGTGCTCTGGACAGTCTCTTCCACAGGCAACTCCTACTCTCAGGGCTGAAGAAAAAAAGTGTTAAAAAAATTTAAGTGACAGGTCAGATAGTTAAGGGGCTACCACAGCCAAAGTCAGAAAAAAAAAACAGTTTAGTCAGGAAAAGTTCAGTCTGATTAAATTTTTTGTATAGAAATTCATGGACCTTGATAGTCTAATTTACGGAGGAGTGAGGGGAAGTCTATTTTTAGTTAATTGTTCAAGATATCCCCAAAGAGTTAAAGTTTTAGGGAGGACATTCACCTGCTCATTAGAGGAGCAGAAAAGGGTCAGAGGTGCAATGGAGCCAGAAGGTTGGAGGACCAGAAGAGAACCAGAGGTGCAGTGGAGCTCACAAAAGAGCCTGGAGGACAATGCCTCATCATCCCTGGCCAGGGCAGTGCATTGGAGTCACCATCCCCATCATGGACAGCACCCATTTGGGTTGAGGTAGAAGGGACTCTGAACCAACTTAGGGACATTATGATGTTTTGGAGGTGGGGGGTTTAAAGTGATGATTGTGCAATAAATTATAGATTCTTTTGTCAGGGAAAAGGTAAATGTTATTCTGATTGTGCAATTGTTAATTTATTGAACAGTGTGTGCAGCCATTAGCTTAGTAAATGGTGGAGCCATTGCCTAAAGTTAAAAAAATAAATCTGCTCTATCTGAACATGATCTCCCACCGCTGAGGTATTTCCTGTTAGCACTGTCATTTTTTTTTTATTAATCCATATAAATGTGACTGTCTGCCAGCCCTTGTAACTAACCTTCCTTGCAGCTAGATGGATACCATCACCTAGGAAGGTGAAAGCAGGGTGCAGACAGATGTCTTTAAACTGACATTACAATATTTATACAAAAATAACGGAATTTTTGCAGAGACCCAGAGAAAAATAAGGTTGAAATATAAAGAGCACACAGAATTCCAGCAAGATGAAGCTCAATAAATCATAAATATCCAAGAGTCGTATATATCTCAGATTCTTAAGATTTCAAGGTCATGAAGACATTTTTGCCCAAGCATGACAAATGGGCCTGTACTTTAGGAACAAAGACGTTATGGTATACATACGCTATGGTCCTGATGTTTATAAAAAATGCAAGAGCTTTAATCCTCTGAAAACACCCCTATGGGAAAATAAAACTCCAGCATCTTATGCCAGATAGACTCAGAATACTACACAATGGAAGAAACTTTATTTTAGAAGATGAACAGAAGGCAACAGACTTTGCAAAAGAATTAGGCTTAAAAATGAGTTCAGAACAGCAGCAGAAAATTCCTGCAAAGACATGCATCAGGCAATCTTAATAAAACTCTCTCTAAACCTGTACTACTTGTAGTACCTTGTGATCCAAACAACAGCGTTACAAACAACATGGTACCTTGTGTATGTGCCATCCCTGAGAGAGAAAAGACACCAGCACACTGGAGGAAGAGCGAAACCTGTCAGATACTGAAAGCCCTAATCAAGATAGGTTCTCAAAGGAGAAAGACCCTGGAACTGCTACTAAAAAATATTTATTTTACAGCTTAAAGAACCTAGTTGAAATAGGACAGAATAAACAATGCAGACGAGAGAAAATGGGTATCTAGAATTAAAAAGTTAGTAATATCAGCTATAAAAAGACATTTAAAAAGGAATTTATAATAAGTACAGTATGTGAATGTGTAACTAGAGGGCTGTATTTAGAATCTACATCTTTCTGCTCTTTATGTATATATAGTAACAGAATTTGCTGGCAGATAAGGACCGCTTGGCCCACCTATTCTTCCCATTTTTTCTTACTTACAGTATCACCGCAGATCCTGCTTGATCTCCGGCTCATTCCTCACATCTATCCTGAATCTACCACATCCAACTTCATAGCGCATCCCCTTGTTTTTCAGCACCTTTTTTATCTGAAAAGTACTTTCTTCCTGTATCTTGTTCACCCCCATGAGGTATTTAAAGGTCTCTATCATATCCCCCATCTCCCTCCTCTTTTCCAGGGTGTACATATTTAGGTCCTTTAATCTCTCCTCATAGGGCTTCTGATGCATACCCTGCACCATTTCAGTTGCCCTCCTCTGGACCGCATCCACTCTGTCTTTGTCCTTTGCAGATGTGGTCTCCAGAACTGGACACAGTACTATAGGTGGGGTTTCACCAGCAATATATACAGAGGCAACACCACTTCCCTCTTTCTGCCGGTGATACCCCTTCCTGTGCACCCAAGCATCCCAATAGCCCTCCCAACTGCCCTGTTACTCTGCCTGGTCATCTTTGGGTCATCCAATATGATCATCCCAAGTTTGTTTCCTGCTAGGTGGTCATCAGTGCCATTCCTCCATTTTGTACTCCACCCTTGGGTTTCTGTACCCCAAGTGCATTATTTTGCAATTTTTGCTTTGAAACCCAGCTGCTATACCCTTGACCACTCCTCAAGTTTCCTCGAGTTACCATTCATCTTTTTGACACACCCTGGAGTATCCACCCTATTGCAGAACTTGGCATCATCTGCAAAAAGGCAGACCTTCCATTCTAGCTCCTCTGCAATGTGACTTATAAAGACATTAAAAATGACCGGTCCCAGCACTGATCCCTGAGGCACCCCACTGGTCACCTTACATTCCTCAGAGTGAACTCCATTGACCACCACCCTTTGCCACCTATCCCCTAACCAATTTCTTACTCAGTTTACTGCCTATGAACTCACTCCTAAACTACTCAGTTTGCTTACTAGTATCCTATGTGGAATGGTGCTGAATGCCTTACCAAAATCTAGGTAGGCTACATCCTCCTCTCTACCCTTATCTAGCTCCTTGGTCACTCAGTCAAAGAAATCTATCACATTCATTTGACATGACCCCTTCCTACCCAGGATATAATATGACATGCTAATACCCAAAAGCCCGAGCCTGACAATCCTAGCACCATAATCCTAAAGCATGGAATCCTGAGGGAAGATGGCCACACTCCTGATGGTTCTGTGGGGGTTCTGCACCCTACACCCCCTGGTAATTATATATCCTAATGACCCAGCCCCCCATATCCCCCAGTAATTACTCTGGGTTGTCATACTGTGGGGGAATGTGGCTGTCAGGGGGTCCGCACACTGTTGAGATTCCGTGCTTCAGGATTATGATGCCAGGATTGTAAGGCTTTTGAGTCTCAGCATTTCGTAGTACTTCCCCCACCCACTGTGAATCCATGCTTCCTTGGATCTTGTAACCCACTGGATTCAAGGTATTCCATAATCCTTTCCTTCAGCAGTTATTCCATTAACTTTCCCACCACCAAAGTCAAGCTGACTGGCCTATGATTGCCAGCCTCTTTCCTGCTACCACTTTCATGAAGTGGGACTGCATCTGACCTCCTCAAGTCCTCCAAGACCACTCCTGTTTCTAATGAGCTGTTTAACAGGACCATCAGAGATGCAGCCAGTACCTCCCTGAACTTCTTCAATACCCTTGGGTGGACTGCATCTGGCCCCACTGCAATGTCCACTTTCAGATTTGTGAGTCCCTTCATGATTCTCTCCTCTGAAAATGAACTAGTATCCACCTCCCTCCTTCCAGTTCTCCTATTACAGGTTTTGTGGCCCTTCCCCGTCTCTTTTCTCTGTGAACTCTGAACAAAAGTATTTGTTCTGGAAGTCTGCCTTTTCCTGTTCCCCCTCTGCGCGCACACACACACCCACACCCTTTCCCTTTTTAACCTTACAATCCCATCTCTGGTCTTCCTCTTTTCGCTTGCATATCTAAAACAAGCATTTGTCAATGCCGAATGTTTGCTTGCTGGCATTGGCATTGGTAGTGTGGAAGTTACAGAGCTGCATAATAGAAATGGCAGTGAAGTATTAAACTGAAGCCAACCCCACCACCACCCTGCAGAGAGTGACAGGCATTGGGGTGTGCCTTTGAGTCATCAGGCATAACGGCCATGCCATTTCACCACACCCTACCCTGCAGATACTGACAAGTGTCACGGTGTGCCTTGGGGTCTTTGGCCCTTATACGCACCCCATTCCATCAGGAAATACGGTGAGATGGGTGCGGTACAGGAGAATGGGGTGAACTTTGGGGCCGAAGAGTCCAAGGCATATCTCGATGCCTCTCACTGGCTGCAGGATGTGGAATGGTATGAGCATTACAGGCAAGAATCCCAAGTCACACCCCTGATGCCTGTCATTCTCTACAGGGTGGGGCGTTATGGTTGGAAACCCTAACACCTCAGGCATTCGTTGGTATTTTCACTCCAAATTTTCAACATGTTTTTTTTTTTGTGACCCCCACCTCATGAATAGTGGCAATATCAGTTGTTAGCCGAAAACTGCTTATGCACAGCGACTACAGTATTTAGCACCACAGGTGCAAAAACACATTCTGAACAGGATGTGAAAAATGACAGCAGTACTGTTCATGGGGAGGTGTAAAAAATGGCAATGTTGTAAATCTGCAGTAAAAATATTAAAAAAACTGGTGAAGTCATGAGTGTGCATAGAAACTGTGCAACGCACACCTGTAATGTAATTAGGTTGGGGATTTTTTTACAGCAGAATGTCAACATAGGCATTTTGGGACCTCCGATCATGAACAGTGTCACTGTGATTTTCTTTATCTGTCCCAAACAATGATTTCCCACAGCTACCACGCATCTCTGCGCTGAAAGTGTGAAAACACATTTTGGCCATGTTGTGAAAAATGACAGCTGTACTGTTCATAAGGAAGTGTGGAAAAATGCCACTGGTGAAAATCTGGACTGAAAATATTACAAAGTCATGAACTTACGAGGGTGCGTGGAAACTGCAAAATGCTCACTCATAACACAATCATTTTATGGACTTTTGTCACCAAAGTTTCAAGATAGCCATTTTAAGACCTCTGCTCATGAACAGTGTAACTGTGATTTTCTTAATCTGTCCCAAACATTGCTTTCGCACACCGACTGCACCATTGTGCGCTACATGGGCGGAAACACGTTTTAGACAAGATGTGAAAAATGACAACTGTACTGCTCATAAGGAAGTGTAATCAAATGGCAATGTTGAAAATCTGGAGTGAAAATATTGAAAATTTGCAAACTGACGAGCGTGCGTAGGAACTGCCGCAGCGCGCTCATAAACAATAATTTTAGGAATTTTTCCAAAATTTTCAACATAGCCATTTTAAGACCTCTGCTCATTAACAGTGTCACTGTGATTTTCTTAATATGTCCCATACATTGATTTACTACCGACTGCGCCATTATGCTGCGCTACATGGGCAGACGTTTTGGGCAAGATGTGAAAATTGACAGCTGTACTGCTCATAAGGAGGTGTGGTAAAATGGCAATGTTGAAAATCTGGAGTGAAAATATTGAAAATTCGCAAACTTACGAGCGTGCGTAGGAACTGCATAATGCACACTTGTAAAACAGTCATTTTAAGGAATTTTTCCACCAAATTTTCAACATAGGCTTTTTGAGAGCCCACCTTATGAACAGTGGCAGTGTCATTTCATTACTCGGTCCTGAAAGGTGATTTTGTGCAGTGACTGCGAAATCACCCTTCGGGCCCGATTAACACCACGACAGTGAGAGCATGCATGAGAAGGGGTCCCAAAAACCCCATGTTGAAAATTTGGTGCAAAAATTCCAAAAAATGGCTGAGATATGCAGCAAAGTTGAAAAACCCTATCTATCCCATTATACAGCTTACCGGCATTTCCTCAGTTTGCGGTTGGCTTTGAAGAGTGCAGACATGTTCCCGGTCCACTGAAGATCGTCACGCTGGAGTCCGGAGGAAGTATGGGGTGAGGGGTGTGGGAGGCGGGTTGCACAGTGGGTGGTAGCCGGGTGGGGGCAGAGACAGGGACCCGTTTTAAGTTTCAGGTTTTTTTTTAAATGACAGCGGGACGTTTGCCCGCTGGGGTGGGCTCCCAGCGTGGCACAGGACGACTGGTGGGGGCAGTGGAGCCAACAGGGATTGGGCACCCTGTCAGCAATAGCATCTGTTGCCATGCTGGGTGGGCTCCCAGCGTGGCACACACTGCTCGGGGAGGGACAGTGGAGCCGACAGGGGATTGGGCACCCCGTCGGCTGCTCACGATGTGCAGCCATGCTGGGGTGGGCACCCAGCGTGGCATATGGCTAACTCTGCGTTGGGGGGGCGCAGCACAGCTGATGGGGGATTGGGCACCCCTGTCAGCTACACAGTGTGTGCGTGGGGGGGTGAGCACTCAGTATGTGTGCGTGTGTGTGTGTGTGTGTGTGTGTGTGTGTGTGTGTGTGTGTGTGTGGTGTGTGGGGGGCGCGCATGAGCAGGCAATATCTTATCGCTGCTCACTGAAGCATAGCTCCCCCTTTCAACTGTACGCCACTGCATTTTGGAGCTGTCATTGACAGCTCCAGCAGGCATTGGAGAACTGGGGCCATGCCTGCAAACACACTGACTGAATTGGAAGAGGGCTGCCACACCTCCGAAAACTCGCATGATGGCACTATGTTTCTTGCACATGCGTGCAAGCAAACATAAAAATGCCTTGTCTCTTTTTGTTCCTGCCTTGGCTATTCTCCCTTAAGTTTGCATCTTTGCACTCCTTGCTGTTCTCTCTGCTTCTCTCTGTTTCTCCTGATATGTCTTTCTATCCTCCTCCCTCTGCACCTCCTTGTACCTTATAAATGTTACCTTCTTACCTTTTCTGCTACCTCTTTTGAGAACCATAGCGGTCTCCTTTCCCTCACTTGCTTGATGCAGAGGTCTGTTGCCTTGACTATGGCCCTTTTTAGTTTCCCCCACTTCCTCCATTCCACCCAGGTCATTCTCCCCCCCACCGCCTGGTCATCCTCCCTGCCAGGTCATCCTTGAGGCATTTGCCTTTCTTTTTAAAGTTTGCCCTCCTGGAGTCTGTGAACTTTACCTTTGTGTGGTTCGATTCCACAGCCATCCTTATATTGAACCACACTGTACCATTATCTCTGACTCCTGATAGTCTCTCAACTTGACATCTGTAACACTGTCCCTGTTGGTGAGTACCAAGTCCAGTGTTGCCCCGTCATGAGTTGGTTCACTGACTAGTTGCCTGAGGAACACCACTTGCAGGGAGTCAAGGATTTCCCTGCTTCAAGCTGAAGCCACAACTAGGAGGCTCCAATCTACATCCAGCAAACTGAAGTCTCCCACCAACCGCACCTCCCTCTTTTCTGTCATCTTGCTAATGTTGCCCCCTTCTACCTGCCTACCCCCTTGCCCCCTCTCCCTTTCTTCCCCCTTGGGCATTTCCTGACTTTATCCCTCCCTCCCTCCCTCCCCTTTAGAGCTCTTACCCTCACCCTCTACCCTCCGACAATGGCCTTCCTGCCTGCATACCCCCTTCCCTCTCACCTGCAGTGCTTATTTCTAAGATTGCCCTTGGCTGGTATGTCATGCTACCTAGCATTTGGCACATTTTGAATTACTGGAATTTCCTAAGCCTCAGTCTCTTACTTCTTTTTATTGTGTAACTATGTATGATTATGTTGACCTTTGTATGTATGTATGTATACCCCCATTCCTTCGATGTGAAACCTTTGTAAACGAGCAGTTCCTGCTCAAAGGTATTTGTAATCCTAGATTTCAATAAAATAAAAATAAAATAAAATAATGTCTTCTATCAGTACCTTATCTAGCTCCTCCCCTGTGCTGGTGGTCTGTAGATCACAGCAGTGTGAATAGAGACTCCATTCCCTGTCTCTAGCATGACCCAGAGTACCTCTGCCTCCTGTATTCCCTGTATCTCCATCACTTTTATGCCCTCCCTCACATAAAGTACCACAACCCCTACTTTACTTCCCACCCTGTCATTCCTTAACAGAGTATAGCCTGGTATGGCCATGTCCCAGTCATGGTTTTCAGTGCACCATGACTTGGTATTGGACACAATATCCAGGTCAGCCTCTGACATGCTGGCCTCTAGGTCTGGAATATTTTTTCCTAGACTTCTAGCATTCAAACAGAGGGTTTTCCAGGTTTTGTTACCACTCTGTTTGTTAACACCCCTTTTTTTCCTTTTGGCTTTCCCTCCTTCCCCCCTCTCTTATTAATGTCCCGGCTCCCATCCCTCTTCATTTCTTTGATGCTACTAACTGTATTTGCATCCCAGGGGATTCCGCTCCTCTGAGGTTCTCCCTACTCTCTAATTGAGCCTGTGGGGGAGGGGGCAGTTTCTGCCTCTCGATCTCTTCTACTACCCCCTTCGGCTAGTTTAAATCTTTATCAAAGCAACATCTAAACTGTCCTCTGTCCTCTGAGGACTGCTTTTCCCCACCTGAATGGATGCAGTCCATTATTCCTGTAAATGCCCTTATCCCTCCAGGTGGACCCCCAGTCCCTAATGTAGCTGAATCCCTTCCCTCTGCACCATTCCCTCAATCAAGAGTTGAATGCCTTGGTGTGGAGATCCCTCTCCTTCCCCCTGTCATAGACAGGCAGCACTTCAGCAAAAGCCACTGAACATGCTACTTGTCTAAGTCCCCTCCCCAGCTCCCTAAACTCCCCCTGCAGTATATCAGCTTTGCCATAAGCCCCAGGTGGAAAACGACATCCAGCTCTGCCTCCCGTCCTGCTGCCCTAATGATTCTCAAGATCTGCTTCCCATCCTGCTGAGCCATGGCACCATGTAGGCACCTTACATCCCTCTCCACCCCTTCCTATTCTCAAATCTCCCTTACAGTCAAATCCAACACCAGAAGTTACTTCTTCCTCCTCTGAGGTCCTCTTCCCCTTCCTTGGGGTCTCCACTATGGAGAATCCCCACATCCTCCCTGGCTTCTACCGCGGGTGCTTCTTCCTGGTGGTCCTGATTGATATTGGTTGGGGGAATGTGCATTTGACCTACCACACTCACCACTTCTGAGCCCACCAAAGTCCAGCCTTTTTTCAATCACGGGATTTAAGAATGCATGGAATAGACATAAAGGAATTCTGGAGGTCAGGGGTAAGGGGCAACAGAGTTCTAGGAAAACATAAACTGAAGTTACAAACTCAAATGGGCAGACTAGGTGGGCCATAGGCCCTTATCTGCTGACACTGTCTATGTATCTATGTATCTTCCTCCCCGCCATCCTCTGAGACAATTCTTTGAGACAATGGTGGCAGACTTGGTGGCCCTGGGTGGGGGAAGAAGTCACCTGAATCCCAGCCAACTCAGCCTGGAGTCTACCAACCTCCTCTTTTAACCCAGAGAGGTGTGCCCAGATGGGGCAGGACCACAGTCTCCAGAAGGTCTCTCTGAAAACTGCCACCCTACAGCCAATGCACCACTCCCAGCTTTTCCAGCTTCTAGTCTCCTTGTCTTACCAGGAACTACTTATGTACCCTTAACCCTGATAGGTTGTGTCTAGCTTTCCCCCTTTTTTTGTTTGTTTGTTGCTAGTTATGTTCTCCTGTACCTGGTTTAAATCCCCTTAAATGCTTACACTAGATAGGGTATTCTATTCCCAGTCTAAGCCTACCTTTTACCTTCCAACCTTTAAAGCAGTGAATGCGGTAATAGGAGCATACAGGTGCCTTACTTTTGCCAACTAGCAGAGTTCCCTGCTTCCTGCTTTGGATGCTGCCGATGCCTAAAATGCTAATCTTACACCTGTTCCACTCCTTCACTGTTCCACTCATTCGCTGGGACACATGCATACCTGGGACATGCTGGAAGGAGTTAATTAATAGTGGAACAGGGGCTTCCTGCTTTCCTTGGAATGGCCATTCTTGATCATGTGGCCCCAATTTCTCATCTCCACCAAAATGGTTCCGTTTCCTCTTCCTGTGCCAGAAAACAGGTTAGACTTATTGAAAATGGCCGTACCGGGTCATAATGTTGCACGACATTATGGCGAACCTGGACTTGTGCGCACCCCGAGTTGGACCCCTCCGGAGTTGAGAATCTATAGTAGGGGGATCCGGTGTGGTGCAGCCCACTGTAACGGGAGGTGTGGGGGCACAGTCCCCCACAGAACAAAGATATATGCCTCATGGCATCAAGTCGCGCAGTGTGATTGTGCCATGCGGCATTATGTTGTGCGACATAATGACCCTGTGCCAAAAATGGCCAAAAGACAATGTGTTTTCCCTCAGTCCCTCTGTACAGTCTAGTGCTGCCCTCCTCCACCCAAAGTGTCCAGAAACAAAAAGTTACACAATTTTATATAGCAGGGAGCTTTCTGCTTTCTTTGATTGACCGTTCTCAATCACATGGTCTGCGTTTCTCACTCCACCAAAATGGCTCCATTTCCTTATTTTGTGCCTGAGAAAACTGCAGCCAGGAAACAGGTTAGACTTAATATAAACAGCTGAAAAACCAATGCTTCTTTCTTCCACTCCCCCTGTACAGTCTAATGCTGCCCTCCTCCACATAAAGTGCCCAGAAACACAAAGTTACACAATTTTATACATTTTATATACTTTTATATATATGGTTGCAGGTATGTGTGTCTATATATATATTTTTACACTTTGCAAAAAACTACGTTAATTCAGACATTACTGTTGTAAAAACGCAAAGCGCACAAAGACGGGAAATGAAAAAAACATTAGGGATTTGGGTTTCTGGAGTATTGGCGAATCAGTGGTGGGGTCATACTTGGGGTTGTCAACCCTAATGCTTACCCATAGCTCATGGATCAGATGAGGTCAAATGTGATGTCTTCACGCAGGACCCAGTGCTCCAACATCATGTGATGGTGACATTTGCATGCCAGCACAGGATCTCACAGTATAGAAAAAATATATCTGACTGAGAGTAGTCTTTATGCTAACCTGTGCTTGTACAGCCATAAACAAATGTATAGCTATGAATAAAGGTGTGCTGGGGTACACCCACATGCTGTGGAACCATGGGGGACATACCACTACACTTAGGGTTGAACTTTAATAACTTTGCAACCATACGACCGATGCACATGAAATTTGTCATGTGCAGTCAGGTACCATAAATCTTTTAAAATTATGTATGTGTTGGGGGGCGCAGGCTGCAGAGGACCCTGCACTTCCCCAGTATGTAATGGTGATATTTGCATGGCAGCACAGGGTCCATAGGATCTGTCAGAGACATTGTAATTAACCTTCACCTCCGTGTGGGAGCACAGGGCCATTCGGGTGGGGGGGGTCCCTGACCTACGAGTGGCAACAGCAGCAGGGGTTGCAGTATACAACCCAGCTGTTTATTAAAGACAGCTGTGTTGTATAGTGCAGGCTGCTGCTTTCGCAAAAATTCAGTTATGAGTAGAACATTGATTTTTTGAACTGCGCATGCTCAGAAGCAGAAAATTTTTATTAAACATTTAAAAACTACATAACTGCGGTACCTAAAAACCACAAAAGCACACACCTTAGGCCAACCAGTATCAAACCTGAAAGTTTCTGGTTTCAAAGCCTCCTATTTTTTTCAGTTATCGAGTGGCAAAAAAAAAACATCATAAAATGTTCAAAAATGGAGACGTTTGCATTTTCTTGCACCTAAGTAACTTTACGTCCCCTGCACTGATCTACATGAAAATTACAGGATCAAGAGCTCCTGGCTCAGACACTATGCTTTGTCTATCCCTAAGTGCAGAGACATTGTAATTAACCTTCATCTCCCTAAATGAACCCTGTGCTGCCATGCAAATATCACCATTACATACTGTGGAAGTGCAGGATCTTACTTCGAGAGGGTTTCTGCAGTAGGTCTTCACATATAGGACTGCGTCCCCGGCGTCAGGTTCCAACAGCAAACTTGTAGTTAGCAATCGTCAGTGGGGACCGCCCCTGATGTCAGGTGATGTGACGTCAGCCCGGTTATAAAAGGGGCGGTCCCGCGTCTGCTCTCCAGTTCTTTCCTGCTGTCGCCTCAGTTTGTTCGGCCATGAGTAGAACAGCGATCTAACGCCCGTGCATCAGTCAAAGTTTTTCTTTGCCTCATATACCGTTTCTCATATATTTTCGATGATTGATGTTGTCTCGACCAAAGAAGATGTGCTCGAAGTGTGGAGCCCAAATACCACACGGGGTCGAACATTCCCGCTGTCTCTTGTGCCTAGGCCCCAAACACAACTCTGAGAAGTGTACCATCTTCTAGGCCTTCAACCAGGACCAGGTGTAAGTGGACCCTTGAGGCCCACCTCCTTACCTGATGATTGGTGTAGATGGAAAAGGAGCTTCAGGAGTTGAGGGAAAGGTCTTCATCGCCGTCCCTGAGGAAAAAGAAGAGTAAGGAGAAGCGCTGGGACAGGAGTCCATCACCACACGGGAGGCCTCCAAAAACTGTGAGTACTACTTCTGGTACCCATGCACCTCTTTGGGCTGGGCACATTCTCCCCTCCTGCCGAGGTGAGCGGGGAGCTGGAGGTTGCCTCTATTGAGGTTTCACAGTCTCCTCTCAACTTAGCCAGTAAGTCACCCCTTAACTCTGTCGACGGGTGCACGGCTCTGGCTGACAAGCCTAGCTGCGGTCTCCCAACCTCCTCTAGCCCGGTCAGGTCTGATCAGTCGGATGGCATCTCCTCCATCACCCGCCTGGACCCTTCCACTCTCCCGTTGGACTCCAGTTTTGCCCCCAATGTCAGACAGAGTGAGCTGCAGAGTGATTCTTCATCCCTCCGGGTTCTTCACCCCAGGGATTTGCCACCTGATCCTGTTTTCTATCTTCTATCAGGATCACTTAGTGACTTGTCGTTGGGGGCCCTCCCGGAACTCCCCTCTTCACCAGGCCTTTTGCCGCCTCTGGACAGAAGTCCATCACTGGCTGGGGATCCATCCATGGAGTCTCCTCCTTCAGGACCTTCGGGGACCCTCCTGGATCCTACACCACCTTGTGGCCCTTTGGCACCCCCCCGGTAGGTCCAGATCCTTCAGGCGGTTTTCTGGGGCCAGACCCCCGTGCTCCATCGCCGGAAGGCCCGCTGTCAGCTCCTCAGTATCCGATGCCAGGTCATGTGCCCCTGACACCAGGATACCCTGGGTACCCCTATTATTCTCTAGGATTGCCAGGTTTTCAGTACCCTTCATGGCAATATCCGCAGTACCCAAGCTGCCTGGGTTTTCAGCCTCTTCCACCTCCCGTGCCAGACCACGAGTCAGCCCCTTCATGGTGGCAGGATGCCGTATCCCAGCTCCTTATGGAGATCAGGCAGTCAGTGGGGGACATTCCCCTGCCTAGGCCCCCCCCTCCACCACCTCCCTCTGGAAGGGCTTTGGGTGCTCTTAATGTAGGCTCATCTGGGGTAGACCCTTCCATTCCCAATGGTTCTGAGCCCTCAGACACAGACTCTGATTCCGGACCTTCGGACCCTCGGTCCCCTGTCAAGGTACCTCCCAAGGAGTCCCCAAAATCTCCTTCAGAGGATCCCTCCTTTGAGGACCTCCTACATAACATTCAAGCAGCAGGAGGCTTGCCTTTGAAAGAGGTGGATTCCCAGCATAAGAGACTGGCAAAACACCTTGATCTAGCTACCACGGATCCCCTCCCCATCCCCCCTTGGATGGGCCCTCCCGAAGATCTGGTGACCACGGTATGGCAACAGCCGTCATCCATCCCGGCAGTCTCCAGAAAGGCGGATTATACTTTTTATCCCCCGGAAGGGATTCAGCACCTCAACACTCATCCTAAGGCTGACTCTATGGTGATCACTGCCGCTCATGACCAGTCAGCCCAACTGAAACACTTGAGCACCTCACCTCCTGACAAGGACTCTAACCAGTTGGATCAGTTTGGCTGCAATATTTATTCCTTTTCCTTTTGTGCCATTCGGTCCCTCAGCCACATCTTGCAAATGGTTGCATTCCAGAAGGCATCTCTCTCAGAGCTGGAAAGGGAAATTCTGGAGGTCCAGGATGAGACACTATGGAAAAAACTACTGGACAAGGTGAGAATGGGAAAGTCCTCGTGTTGTCAGGCATTGCATGCAACGTATGACTCAGTGGACTCAGTGGCTAGAGCGGCAGCGACGGGGATCTGCCTCTGCCCCTTTTCTTGGCTTAGGATAGCAGGTCTGGCGCAAGACATCCAGTCCTCCCTTCTGGATGCCCCTTTTAGGGGTTCCGTCCTCTTTAGCGTTGACACCAAAGATGATATTACTGGGCTGCAGGAGAGCGGACGCTCCCTTTGGGATGTACGCTCTTTGTACTGGATGAGGCAGAAAAAGCAGCCTTTTCATTGACAAAGGAAATGGAATAAAAACCAGGGTCGATGATGTTCCCCCGGTTCAGGAGCACAAACCCACCTAGGCCAAGTTCCCCAAGCTGGCCACTGGGGCAAAAGCTCCCTTCCCCTTGGCATCCTGACTCCTTTCCCCTCCTTCCGCTACCCCCATTAATCAAGGAGGAACCGGTGGGAGGGAGGTTCGGCCTCCGTCTGGAGGGGTGGAGGTTCATCACTGCAGAATCTAGGGTGTTACAACTCATCCAGCGGGGTCAATTAATAGAGTTTTCCGAGATTCCGGACCCTTATCTGCTGGGACGGTCTTTCTGTCCAAGGGATCAGATTCCCATTGTCTCCCAAGAGATTCAGGCCCTTCTGTTAAACGAAGCCATAGAACCCGTCCCTCAAAGTCAGATAGGAAGGGGATTTTACTCCCACTTCTTCCTAGTTCCAAAGAAGATGGGCAATCTGAGACCGATCCTGGACCTCAGCACGCTCAACCTCTTTGTCGCGTACAAGAGGTTTCGCATGTTGACTCTTCAGGGGCTTCTCCCCCTGCTCCATCCAGATTCTTGGCTGTGCTCCCTGGATATGCAGGATGCCTACCTGCACATCCCTATCCTTCCGGCCCATCGCCGCTTTCTCCGTTTTACTTTCCTGGAGAACCATTTTCAATTCCGAGCACCTCCTTTTGGCCTTTCCTTGGCCCTTGGTGTTCACGAAGTGTTTAGCGATGGTTGCAGCCTTTTTTCACCGCCAGGGCATTTACGTTTTCCCCATACCCGGACGACTGGTTCCTCGCAGCACCCTCTCCGTCTAGCCTGAAAGAGGCTCTCTCTTTCACTCTGATCTTGTTTTCTCTTCTGGGGATTACAGTCAACCAGCCCAAATCCCAGCTAGTACCATCTCAATGGCTCCAATTTATTGGAGCAGTATTAGACACATTTCAGAGCAAGGCCTTTCTGCCATCGAATCGAGCTGAGGCTCTAGTTGCTCAAACCACTCTCACGGCCCAGGCTCTGTGGACCCCAGTACATGCCATGCTTCAACTCTTGGGACTGATGGCAGCGACCATTTCCACAGTGCCCCTGGCCAGATTTCACATGAGAGTCACCCAATGGTCTCTACGAGTCCAATGGGATCAGAAGAAGAATGACATGAACCAGAAAGTCATGATCTCCAACAGCCTACAGAGGGATCTCCACTGGTGGCAAGATCTCTCCAATCTTTCAAGGGGGAATCCTTTCCATTCCCCTGTACCTACCCAAATCCTCACCATGGATTTATTTATTTATTTATTGAAATGTTTCGCCAGGAAGGGTACACAGAGCAACTAGATGTTCATCTCACGGTACGTCCTGGGGGAGAGGGGAGTGGGAAGTTACAGCATGTTTAAATGATACAAAAAATCAAAGCATAATACAGTACAGAGTCAGGAGCATATAATACATGTAGTCAATACATACAGGAAAACAGTGCAATTGAATGGGGGATGCATGATGAAACAATACACAGGGAGGGAGGGATGAGTACGAGACACTGAAGTAAGTGCTAGTTAGTTTAGTGGGAAATTAGGTGGAGAGGGGAAGGGGGAGGGGAGGGAGGGAGAGAAGAGTATTACAGGAGGGAGGTCAGGAGCAAGAGCAGCTGGGGAACAGATAATTGAGTAGAGCTGTATTGAGGGAGAATGGGGATGAGGAGAGGTGGATTTGCGGGGGGAGAGAATTCCACAGTTTTGGAAGATGGTGTGAAAAAGCATTTTGGCCAGAGTTTGCTGATCTGGTGGGAATAGTGAAGGTGTGTAGGTTGTCAGATCACAGAGCGTAGCGGTTAGATGGAGGGTACTAAGTGAGGAGGAGAGGTAGGAGGGGAGAGAACCAAGCCAGTATTTCGAGATGAATTTTGCCCCATAAAGCATACATCGATTATTAAGCGTGAGGAAATTTAGAGAGCGGTAGAGGTCACAGTGGTGAGTGAGGTAGGGGACATCCAGGGCAAAGCAGCAGAAGGAATTATAGAGAGAATTGAGTTTTGCTAAGGTGGATTACGTGGCAGCATATCACAGTAGTCGAATATTGGCAAGATCATCTTCATTACTAGCTCACGCCTGGCCGCAAGTGGTATACAGCTGTAACCCCTAGATGGCGCTATCCCAGGGGCTACTACCCCTGCCTGATTTGCCACTAACAGGTTGAGGGGTCCGGATCCGATGGTGGGTGCCTCCACCCAGAGGTCAGGGTTTGCAATAGTTAAACTAACTTGGTCACAGCCCTCTGGGACACTGCAACCCCCCTTTCTTCCCACTAGTGGCCCACACAGTACATCAGAATTACCTTCACAGTATACACTTACCCCAGGACTGGTTCAGGCACTGGGACCCCCTGTAAAATAAGAAGATACAGTGCAACAATCACAGAACAATACTTCAACATAGACAAATACCTCAGGCAGTATAACTTTGCTGAAACAAGCAGCTCTGATTTATTTAGGGATATAACAAGGAAAGGGAAATCAGGTTAATTAGCTTATCGCTTACTCATCTACCTATGGCTCTGTGCACAGGCCTATCACTACCAGTTACTGTCCTGGGTACCCAAGCCCTAGTGGCTAGTCCAAACCGTGGCAGCTGGTAGGGGCCCTTTCACACAGAGAAAAGAAAAATTAGTTAAACAGTCAGCAGTACAGTAATTCCATTTGGATTCAATGTGGCAATTCAACAGGGAGCGACCCTGAATTAGTACTCACGACCTCCAAACAAGATAGGGTCCTTCAACGTCAGCAGGGCTACTCTTGAGTGCCACGAGACTCCTCACAATTTATATGACAAACTGCAACAGGCAAAAGTCCTTTAATGGCAGCAGGATTCACTTGAGCTACACAAGCCTCCTCACATTTATAGGTAAAAGAAAGTACTATACCAGGCAGGTTGCTTCTCTATCGATCGCAATTACTGCACAATACCGGGAGAACACACAGCAGATTCAGTTCCTGACAGACCGAGCGCAATTCAGCAATTTCTCCAGTCTTCTACAGGGTGAGCCTGGTTTCTACTCTTCAGATATCCTTTGATTCTCTTCACAGGATGGATTCAGTCCTAACAAGCAGTTACACAAGCTGCAGACCGAACTCGGGGCCTTACACACGTTTCCCGACTAAAACTGCACACCGAAAAAGCACAGGGCTCCTTCCCTCTTCACTGCCAGAGCTCAACTGAAACTCCAGCAGACAAAACCAGGCACTTCCTTTGAGTTCCTCCCAGTTCTTGGCTGGATTGGCTGTCACTCACAATAGACTGTCCCTGTTGGTCCAAAAAGGCGCCGAAGTCCAAACCACATCTCCCAGAGTCACTGCCCATACAATCCTCTTGTGGCTAGCTCAGATTACGAGTCCAAGCTCTGATTCGTCCTAGGCACCATTTTAGAGCTACCTTAACCCACACTGATTGGTCCAGTTCAGCAGTTCAAAACTAGCATGGGGAACTAGGCAAACACAGTTCTGACTGCAAAGAAAGCAGGTTAGACAAACTGTATTTTCATTATTACTGTAAATGATTTCTGGCAAACAGTTACATCTTTCAGATAGGTTCCCTTTGCACTCCTAGTGACTGCAAAATGGAGTAATTGGCAGCAGCTCGAGTGGTACTCAAGCAGAGAAACACACAGTCCCCCCATACAAACTAATTATGTCTGCAAGCAGACAGCTCTTAAAGAGACAGTACCAGAGGCTCTAAAAACACTCACAGATAAATGGCTTAAACGCCAAACACCATTCAGGCTTGGAGCATTCAAGCAAGCTCCTGGAAGTCTTTTGGGAACCCCCATTTGCAGGGGGGTTACACAGCTGCTATTCCTGTAGAGGGCACTGAGTTTAGGTTTAAGTTTTTTCTGGATGGCCTCAATGTGTGTTGAGAAGTTTAGGTGTCTGTCAAGCCACACCCCAAGATACCTGAAAGAGGGTGAGTCCTCCAGTACCATCCCATCCAGAGTGTGGAATATTATTTATTATTTATTTATTTCGTTTTTGTTGACCGGGTAAGTGCACTAGACAAATCCTGCCTATTTTCAGGCACGACCCGGGGGAGGGGGATACAGATGAATGCCAACTGATCTTGAACCAGATTAAGCTGTTGGTATAGGTAAGGTGGTTAGCCTAGCGAGCCTCTGCCTAGTTCCAAATGTCATACAGACAGTTTTCTTGGAGTTTAAAAAGAGTTGATGTGAGTTAAACCAGTGTTGGACTCCAGTGAAGTCTGACTGAAGCCTGGTGGTGACCTCCGCGACTGATGAACCAGAAGCATATAGAAACGTGTCGTCAGCATACACGTGGATGCTGGAGGTAGTGCAGGTTAGGGGAAGGTCATTTAGGAAAATGGAAAACAGAATGGGGCCAAGAACTGAACCCTGGGAACACCAGTGGTCAGGGGCAAAGGGGGAGAAGTGACATTGGCAATTTTAACTGATTGGGTCCTGCACGACAGGTAGGCATTGAACCAGCTTGTGTCGGAAGGAGAAAGACTGGCAGCTGAGAAGGAGTTCAGGAGGAGGGAGTGCAAGACTGTGTCAAAGGCTTTTGCCAGATCAACAAAGATGACAGAGGTAATATGGCCTTTGTCGAATCCAGCAAGAACTGTCTCAGTTAGTCTTATCAGAGAAGTGATAGTAGAGTGGGACTTCCGAAATCCTGACTGGTACGGAGTAAAGAACCCAGTGTCAGATAGGAAGGAGGAGAGCTGACTGAGGACTATGTGCTCTTGTAGTTTAGTGAGGGTGGGTAGGAGAGAGATAGGTCGATAGTTGCCAGGTGAGGAGGGTTCCCCCCCCTTAGAGAGCTGGAGGACAACCGCATGCTTCCATGCTGAGTGAACAGAAGCAATCAAGAAAGAGAGGTTTAGAAGAGGAGAGAGAGAGAGAGAGAAAATAGGCAATAGCAGGAGCAGAGAGGGAGACGAGTCTGGAATCAAGGTCATCAGGAGAGGAGCCTTTAGTGGAGTTGAGGGCAAGAAGTGCCTGGAGGGTGGTGGTGGTAGGGGAGACAGGAGAAAAGGTGAACTGAGAAGAGGCTGAAGAATGAAGGGAGGGGGAGAAGGTAGAACAGCAGGAGATGGGAGGGTAGAGGGTGGTGAGGAGGCGTGGTAGTCAGTAGAGAGGTGAGAGGATAGAGGGGAGAGGAGGGGGTGCCAGACCATTTGAGGTGCCTGGAAGGGAGCCTAGCAGAGATGAGGCACAAGTAGAGAAGTGAGAGTTAAAGCATTCTGCATGAGCCATAGGTTCAGAAAGGATAGTTTGGTTGAGCTTGAGAGAAGGGGGCAGAGGGGTAGAGGCCGGAGAGAAGAGGGAGTGGACAACTTTCCAGAATTTTGCCAATTATTTATTTTAGAAAGAAAGTTTGATTTGAAGTATTCGGCTTTGGCTAGGCAGATTGCTTTGGAGCAGCCGTTACAAAGTTCCCGGTAACGTTGGAGATCTTGTTAGCCACCAGTTGTTTTTGCCTGGTGCCACACAATGTCATGTGCATGTTGGCAGGCCAGGAGTGTTGGGGTAACCCAGGGGAGATGGGCACCTCTGACCCTTGTTTTACGAAGTGAGGCGCGGGTGTTCCAAATGTGGAGGAACGTGGTGTTGAAGTGGGTCAGGGCTACGTCCACTGAGGTGAGGGGTGTACAGTCAGCGGCAGTGAGGTCAAGGAGCAGAGCTTGAAGGTCTAGAGGTGCAAATTGTCTGGTGAGAATTATTTTAGGAGCGAGTTTGGTCCTATGGATCTTGCGCACCAGGTAGGTGAAGTGAAGGTCACTGATAGACTCCGGTAGGAGGCTGGAGGATATTATTCTATGCGGGTGGGTAGTGAGGATAAGGTCTAGCAGTGAGTGATTTAATATTTTGTTGGTACAGCGAGTGGGTTCTTGGATGAGTTGGCTAAGGTTCAAGGCTTCAATGGAGGAGTGAGTGGAGGCCAGTGAGGGGGCCAGCCAGTTTACGTTAAGGTTGCCTAGGACATAGAGTTCACCCTTGATGGACAGAGCAGTGAGCTTGGCAAGGAGGGCTGTGACATTAGAAGAAGGCTGCCCTGGTTGGCAATAGATATCTGCAACATGAATAGGAGCAGTGTAGGGAAAGGAGATTTTGATAAGAAGTGCCTCATGAGAGGCAGGGGTAGAAACGGAAAAGGTAGGGGTAAAGTGGAGTGATGAAGAGATATAAATTGCCACTCCACCACCTCACCCATTCCGGTCCTGCCTGGTGACAGCAAAGCCTGGGATCGAGACAGTGTGATCGGGGATGGAGTGTGATAGCCAGACTTCAGAGATCACGATGATGTCAGGGGTGTATAAATGCCTCAGACTTGGGCTGGGGGAGCCCATCTGGGAGTGCACAAGACACAGGGATCTTGGTCCAACAGGAGCTTGTGCTACACATCAACATTCTGGAGACCAGAGCTATTCTTTATGCCTTCCAGGCGTTCCAGTCACTACTGGTACTGGGGCCACTTCTTGTCTAGACGGACAACATGTCCACTGTCTGGTACATCAACAAACAGGGAGGAACTCACTCGTACCCTCTCTGCAGAGAAGCAATGAGGGTCTGGTACTGGGCAATTCAGCACAGCCTTTTCTTGACAGCAGTCCACGTTCCAGGCATAAGCAATGTTCTGGTGGACAGTCTTAGTCGATCAGTAGCTAGGGCTCATGAGTGGGAGCTAAAGCTAGAGGTGGTTGAAGATCTCTTCCTTTGATGGCTTCGACCAGAGATAGATCTGTTCACCTCTCCATTCAACGCAAAACTACCCAGCTTTTGTTCACTCGGGCATGGTGCTTTTTGGCGAGACGCACTGTCTCTCTCTTGGACAGGGAGGTTTCTTTACGCTTTTCCTCCCTTTCCCCTCATTCAGAAGGTTCTGGTGAAACTTCAGCAGGAAGGAGCGCATGTGATTCTAATTGCTCCTCTCTGGCCGCACCAGATTTGGTATCCTCTCTTGCAACAACTGGCACTGGAGCCTCCGGTTCCCTTGCCATTTTCCCACGACCTTCTGACTCAGGAGCAGGGCACCCTGGTGCACACGAGCCTTCAGTCTCTCCACCTTCATGCGTAGCACCTGTGGACATAGCAGTTTCTCACTGTGGTGTCTCCTTACAGGTTGCACATATCTTGGTAGAAGCCAGAAAACCCTCTACCAGATCCACTTATGCTATGAAGTGGAAGAGATTCTCGATCTGGGCCTTAGCAAGATGCTGGGTTCCTTTTTCATGCTCGGCGGCCCATGTGTTAGAGTACCTTGCACATTTATCAGAGACTGGCCTTAGTTACTCTTCCATTAAGGTCCATCTCTCTGCGGTGTTGGCCTACCACCTCCCAGTGGAGGGCAAAACCTTGGTTCAACTGGAGGTTGCCAACACATTTCTGAAAGGCATCTTCCACCTAAACCTCCAATCCGGAATCCCTGTCTCCCCGGGACCTAAATTTTATGCTAGAGAATCTGATCTTACCTCTGTTTGTACCAGCCTCTAGCTGTGACATGCGCTTCCTTTCCTGGAAGACTTTGTTCCTAGTTGCAGTCACTTCTGCCAGAAGGGTTTCTGATCTTCAGGCATTTGTATGCAAGGAGCCCTATTTAATTTTTCATAGAGACAGAGCATTTCTTTGGACTAATCCTTCTTTCCTACCTAAGGTGGTTTCAGAAACCACTCTTAAAGTGTAGAACTGCCTGTCTGCTATCCCCAGCATTCTAACAGGGGAATACCTGTTGCACACTCTGGATGTGCACAGGATTCTCAGATACTACACAAACTGGACTAAAGAGGTTCGTAAATCCAATCAGCTCTTTGTAGCCTTTGCTCCCCAGTGCCAGGGCAAGGCTATTTCCAAGCAGACCATCTCTCGATGGCTAGTTAACTGCATCCATTTCACTTACCAAAAACATGGGAAGTCCCTTCCGGGGGCAGCTAAGGGTCACTCCACTAGGAGTGTTGCCACTTCCACTGCCTTTTTATGTTTGCTTGCACACATGTGCAAGACACATAGTGCCACTACACAAGGTTTTGCAGGTGTGCCTCCCCCACTTCCAATCTCCTGCTCCCTTTTGCAGACGCAGCAGCACCACGCCAATGAATGTACAAGCAGTCTATGACAGCTGTTCAGAATGCAGTGGCGTACAGTTGAAAGCTAAAAACTGCTGCAATCAGTGGTTGTAACGTGTAGGCAATTTGCATACTGGCATCGGCAGGTAATTTACATACTGCCGTCGGCAGTATGCAAAGTGCCTACATGCAGCACTGCATCCTGAACAGCTGTCATAGACAGTTTCCTTTGTGTCTACTCTCCCCCCCTCCACAAACACTCAAGTAGCACGCTGGGAGCCCACCCCAGCGTGCTCATGCCCTCCCTCTGCCGCACACAGTATGGCTGATGGGAGGTGCCCAATCCCCCTCGGCTCCGTGCCCCTCAAGAATTCTAGGTGCCATGCTGGGAGCCCACCCCAGCGTGGCAAAAGTGAGAATGGCGACAGGGGTGCCCAATCCCCCATCGGCTGAATTAAACCCCCCCCAAAAGAAATAGACTTCCAGTTGCCACGCTGGGAGCCCACCCCAGTGTGGCAAATGTCAGTATGGCCGATGGGGGGGCCCAATTCCCCGTTAGCTCCACTGACCCCCCCAAAAATCTGCCAGCCGCCATGCTGGGAGCCCACCCCAACATGGCACAAGTCCCGCATCGTCTTCCTAAAAAGAAAACAAATACCAGAAAAGAAAAAATGATTCCTCGTTGATTGTCTTGTCCCCCAACCTGCACCCACCCTCTGTGCATCCACCACCCCACACCCCCCGACCCTATACTTACCTCCGGAGTCCGGCGCAACGATCTTCGGTGGACCGGGAACACGTCTGCACTCTTCAAAGCTGACCACGATCTGAAGAAATGCCAGTAAGCTGTATAATGACATAAATGTTTTTTTTTCAACTTTAGTGCACATCTTGGCCATTTTGGGGAATTTTTTCACCAAATTTTCAACATGGGGTTCTTGGAGCCCCACCTCGTGAATTCTGTCACTGTCATTTTGTTATTTGGTCCCGAAAGGTGATTTCGCAGTCACTGCGCAGAACCATCTTTCAGGACCAAGTAATGAAATGACAGTGTCACAGTTCATGAGGTATGCCCCCAAAAACAACCCTATGTTGAAAATTTAGTGAAAAATTTCCCAAAAATGACTGTTTTACGAGCGTGCATTGCGCAGTTCCTACTCACGCTCGTAACTTCACAAATTTTTAATATTTTCACTCCAGATTTTCAACATTGCCATTTTACCATACCTTCTTATGAGCAGTACAGCTGTCATTTTTCATGTCTTGCCTAAAATGTGTTTTTGCGCATGTAGCGCCCAATGGCGCGGTCGGTGCACAAAATCAATGTTAGGGACAGATTAAGAAAGTCACAGTGACACTGTTCATGAGCAGAGGTCTTAAAATGGCTATGTTGAAAATTTGGTGACAGAAGTCCATAAAATGACTGTGTTATGAGCGTGCATTGCGCAGTTTCCACGCACCACCCTCGTAAGTTCACGGATTTGTACTATTTTCAGTCCAGATTTTCAACACTGGCATTGTTCCATACCTCCTTATGAACAGTACAGCTGTAATTTTTCACACTCTAGCCGAAATGTGTTTTCACACTCCTGGCACAGAAGTGCATGGTCGCTGTGGGAAATCAGTGTTCGGGACAGATTAAGAAAATCACAGTGACACTGTTCATGAGCAGAGGTCCCAAAATGCCTGCATTGACAATCTGCTGTAAAATATCACCAAAGTAATTACATTATGGGTGTGCGTTGCGCAGTTTCTACACACACTGGTGACTTCAGTTTTTTTATATTTTCACTCCAGATTTTCAACATTGCCATTTTTTACACCTCCCCATGAACAGTACAGCTGTCATTTTTCACATCCTGTTCGAAATGTGTTTTCCCACCTGTGGTGCCAAATGGCGTAGTCACTGCAAAATCAACTTTCGGCTAACAAACTGATATTGCCACTGTTCATGAGGTGGGGGTTACAAAAAACCCATGTTGAAAATGTGGAGTGAAAATACCAACAAACGCCTGGGGCATTAGGGTTTCCGACCATAACGCCCCACTCTGTAGAGACTAACAGGCATCTGGGGTGTGACTTGGGACTGCCACCTGTAATGCTCATGCCATTCCACCACCACCCACACTCTGCAGCCAGTGACAGGCATTGAGGTGTACCTTGGACTCTTCGGCCCCAAAGTTCACCCCATTCTCCTATACTGCACCCATCTCACCATATTTCCATATGGAATGGGGTGAGCATAAGGCCCAAAGACCCCAAGGTACACTGTGACACTTGTCGGAGTCTGCAAGGTAGGGTGTGGTGAAATGGCATGGCCGTTATGCCTGACGACCCAAAGGCACACCCCAATGCCTGTCAGTCTCTGCAGGGTGGTGGTGGGGTTGGCTTCAGTTCAATACTTCACTGTTATTCCTATTATGCATCTCTCTAACTCCTACACTACCAATGCCAATGCCAGCAAGCAAACATTCAGCATTGACAAATGCTTGTTCAGGAATGTGTCTACTGCAGAGATCTGTGCAGCGACCACGTGATCGTCTGTCCACACCTTCACTAAACATTCAGTTTGGACATTGCCTCTAGGTGCAGAACGGGCTTTGGCCTTGCAGTTCTTCAAGGCATCCTGCAATAAGTTCCTGTTGGTGACTTCTCCTCCTCCCAGAAGTACCTCCATATGATTTATTTTTGGACTGTTTGATATTCAGTCCTATATGTGAAGACCTACTGCAGGAACCCTCTCAAAGTAAGATATTGCAGTTACGTAAGATCTTACCATAACAGTAGATCTTCGAGAGAGGTTCCTGCAGTAGGTCTAGTTTCCCACCCACCTTCCCCCTACTCCTGAAATGTTACCTTTATTTTTATCCTGCCTAGCCCTTGGGTCTAGAGAGGAAGCACGGTCCTGGGAGTTTTTCACTCCTACTTTTTCTGCTTACCTTTCTCTAGGTCTCCAGTGGAAAAGAACTGGAGGGCGGGTGCGGGACCGCCCCTTTTATAGCCAGGCTGACGTCACATCTCCTGACATCGGGGGTGGTCCCTGCTGATGATTGCTATCTACAAGTTTGCTGTTGGAACCTGATGCCAGAGGGTGCAGTCCAATATGTGAAGACCTACTGCAGGAACCTCTCTCGAAGATCTACTGTTATGGTAAGTTCTTACGTAACTGCAATTTCCTCTGCAGCCTACGGGCCCTGCGTGAAGACATCACATTTGACCTTGTCTGATCCAGGGTAAGGGTGGGCATTAGGGTTGACAACTCCAAGTAAGACCCCATCACTGATTTGCCAATACTCCGGAGATCCAAATCCCTAATGTTTTTTCATTTCTCATCTTTGTGTGCTTTGCGTTTTTTCGACCCTAATGTCTGCATCAACGTAGCTTTTTGCAATGAATTTCCATTCTTTTTGTGATAGAGGAAATGCATCCTCATGAGATAAATACAATATTGGAGGCAGTTCTGACACATGGCATGGGCCCAGCAGACTCCGGCACACATGTCAATACCTTGTGGTTGAAGTTCCCTGACCCACCACAGGGTGTGGCGTCTGCAACAAAACACTGCTCCATCCCTACCCAGGCTGTGACTAGTGCTGCATGCTGAAGCACCTGACCCATCAGCCTTGTCCCAGTAAAGCAGCTCACAGAATTCACACCTGAACTTAGCTCACTGACACGGTAAGGCAGTGTATTCCCCAGGGGTGCAACGGACTTCCCTGCAAACAATGTTGCTTAATAAATTCTTTGTTTTTTAATATCTTGACTACAAACTTTCAACATAGTTTTCTTATGACCCCACCTCATAGGTGTAAATTTTCAAATCCGTGCTGAAATGCCATTCCATGCCACATGTGAGAAAACACATTTCAGGCAGGATGTGAAAAATGATAGCTGTACTGTTCATGAGGTGGTGTGAAAAAATGGGTATACTGAAAATCTGGAGTCAAAATATTGTAAATTACCAAAGTTATGCACCTGCATAGAAAATTCCCAACGCACGTTTGTAACTCAGCCATTTTTAGGAATTTGTCCATGAATTTTTCAACATGGGCTTTTTGAGGCCCACCTCGCGGAACTACTAGCACTGTCATTTCATTAATCAGTCCCAAAAGTGATTTTGTGCAGCGAAAGCTTAAATCACCTTTGGGCCCAATTAATGAAACAACAGTGACAGTGTTCATGAGATGGCGTTTCAAAAAGTCTATGTTGAAAATTTGGTGAAAAAATACCAAACAAATAGCAAAGATATCAACATAAGTTGAAAACGCCATTGAAATATATTATATGGCACTTATCTCGATTCTTCACTTTGCGGTTTGGCTTTGAAGAGTGCAGACATGTCCCGGTCCACAGAAGATGACAGCATCTGACCTCCATAGGTATGTATCGGGTGTGGGGGGGTGTGAGGTGGTGGGTGCTCTGTGGAAGGGTGAGGTTGGGGGGTAGGGAGACAGCAGCGACCATGAGGGACCATTTTCTTTTCTCAAGGTTTAAAAAAAGGATGTTGCAGGGCATTTTTTTCTTTTCAGGGAAATGACTAAGAAAAAAAGAGTATTTCGAGACACTGGGGGTGGGCTCCCCAGTGTCCAACACTGCTGGGGGGTGTAAATGCTGATATGGGGATTGGGTCTCCGATGTCGGCAGTGTTCAGAAATAAAGGGGCTGCACGGGGGGAAGCATCCAACACCAGGGGTGGGCATTCCCCCAGTGTCAGATAAGTACAAGAAATTATAAAAAATAAATAAATGACACAAATAAATACATACACCACTACTGGGGACTGGGGCACTCAGTGTGCAGATAACAGTTTCATTGAGGCAAAGTCAGGATGGCGGGGTTACAATGACAGTAGCCCTGTCTCTGACCTATGAGTCAGGACAGTAGGAACCTGCACTATATGACACAGCTGTCTTTAATAAATGGCAGCTGTGTCATATAGTACAAGTACTATATGACACAGCTGTCCTTTATTAAAGACAGCTGTGTCATATAGTGCAAGTACTATACAACACAGCTGTCATTTATTAAAGGCAGCTGTGTCGTATAGTGCAAGTACTATATGACACGGTCCACAGATGATATCGCTGACCTCTGGAGGTAAGTATAGAGTAAGGGGGCAGCTGGGGTGCTGGTTGCACAGTAAGAGGGTTTGGGTTGGGGGTAGGGAGACTGTGAGGATAAGGGACTGTTTTCTTTTTTTCCAGTTAAAAAACAAAAGATGTTGCAGGACTCTTTTTTTTTTTACAGGGAAATGATAAATAAATAACAGCACTTCGGGATACTGGGGCTGGGCTCCCAAGTGTCCCACACTGCTGGGCGTGGCTGTGTAAATGCCTTCATGGTGACTGAGCCCCCTGATTTTGGCAGTATTAAGAAATAAAGGGGATGTACGGGGGGAAGCATCCAACACAGGGGGTGGGCATCCCGGTGTCAGAAAAAACAAGAAATAATAAAAAATAAATTACATAAATAAATAAATACATACACCACCACTGGGGATTGGGGCCCCCGGTGTGCAGATAAAAGTTTAATTGAGGCAAAGTCAGGATGGCGGGGCTACAATGACAGTAGCCTCATCCCTGACCTATGAGTGGCAACAGCACAAGCCTACACTATACAACACAGCTGTCTTTAATAAATGACAGCTGTGTCATATAATGCGAGTACTATACGACACAGCTGTCATTTATTAAAGACAGCTGTGTTATATAGTGCAGGCTGCTGCTTTTGCAAAAATTCAGTTATGAATAGAATGTTAATTTTTTTAACTTCGCATGCTCAGAAATGGAACATTTTTATTAAATATTTTAAAAACTACTTAACTGTAGGACCTATAAACCACAAAAGCACACACCTTGGACCAACCTCTATCACACCTGAAAGTTTCAGGTTTCAAAGCCTCCTATTTTTTTTAGATATATTGGGTGGCAAGAAAAAGTCTTAAAATGTTCAAAAACTGAGACGTTTGCATTTTTTTCACCTATGTAACTTTGCATCCCTTGCACCGATCTACATGAAAATTACAGGATCAAAAAGTTCTAGGTTCAGAGACTGTGCTTTACAAATTTCATGTAAATCGGTTGAATGGGGCAAAGTTATTAAGATGCAAATATTTGGGTTTAACACAACCCTAATATACAGGCCCGACTTCGCCTGTAATATATATATAATATAATATATACTTTGCAAAAAAAACAGCATTAATGCACCAGTTAGAGTTCAACTTAGTGTAACAAAAGTAAGGAAATGTAGCATTAGGGTAACTCCTCAACCCCACCCCCCAGGCAGAAAAAGGAAAAAACATCAGTGTTTGGGGTCTCCTGAGTCTTGGTGAATGAGTGGTGGAGTTTTCCTTGGGGTTGTCAACCCTAATGCTCACCTCCTCCCCTGAGAAAACAAGGTCAGATGTGATCTTTCTTCTTCACACAGGGCCCTGCGGAAGAAAGCTAAAATAGATTGTGTTGGCAACATGTGGTGAGACATACTTCTCTACCTTTGAAGAGTATATCAGTATGAGACACTGGCTTGGAGCTCTACCTTGTGCTTCAGACAAGATGTTACAGGCTGGGGGGAAGGGGAGCATTAGAGTTGACAACCCTAAGGAAGATCCCACCACTGATTTGCCAAGACTCAAGAGACACAAAACCCGGATGTTTTTTTTTCTTTTGCTGCTTAGGGGTTGGGAGTGGTGTTAGGGTTGTAAACCCTAATGCCACATTTCCCTACTTTTTTGCATTAAGTTAAACCCCAACTGGTTCATTAATGCAGTTTTTTGCAAAGAATTTCCTTTCCTTTTGAGACAGTGGAATTGTATCCCCATTTACACAGGGTCCCTTTGGGACCTGCATGAATAGATACAGACATGCAGGGCCATCTGGGCCCTCAGTCAATGGAGGACTCTGCCCACCTACAGACCTGTAGGGCCCTAATGATCCTGCACTGTCATGCAGTGACAGATGTCAAAAACTTACCAAGGTTATGAACATTGTGTAGAAAAATGTAAATTACCTTTACAACTTTGTTGTTTTTTAATCTTTTGACCCCAAATTTTCAGCATTGCCTTCTTAGGAACCCACCTCATGAACCCGGTGGGTGACAGCTTTCATATCTTAGCTGAAATGTCATTTTGCACCAGAGGTTCACAAAACATGTTTTGTCCAAGATTTGAAAAATGACAGCTGTCACATTCATGACGTGGTGTGAGGAAATGGCTCTGTTGAAAATTTGGGGTCAGCTTAGTGAAAATTACCGTGTGTGTTGAAACATGTAAACATATGCTCATAACTTTGGTGTTTTTTACTATTTGTACCCCAGATGTTAAACACAGCCTTCCTATGACCCCACCTCGTGAACAAGGGTAGTAAAACATTTTCAAATCCTGCCATAAAGGTGATTTTGTACAGCAACCACAAAATCATATTTTGGGACAGAGTTCCATAATTTCACCACCCTTGTTCATGATGTGAGGTCCCAAAAAGGTCATGTTGAAAATTTGGTGCAAAAATGTTCAAAAATGATAAAGTTATGAACAAAAGCTCAAACCCTATTGAAATATATTAAACTGCACTTACCTTATGTTCTCATATTATAGTCACTGGTTCCAGCAGTAAGATGTGTCTTTGATTGCAGAGTGGATGTACATCATGTGACATGTTCAGGTGAGTGATGGTGTGTGGGGGGTGAGGTAGTGGGTGCTCAGTGGGGGTCGAGGTGGGGTGGGTGGAGGTGCTTGGGGATGAGATCATCTATGGACCTTTTTCTTTTTTCAGGTGCAATAAAAAAAATTATCAATGAGGGACAGTGTTCTTTATTTTAGGGGGAACTCAAGCTCACACTGGGTGCTGGGTACCCCAGTGTTGGGATGATCTTCAGCGGCACTGGGGCTGGGCACCCTGGTCCTACCACCTATTTCTTTGGGTGGGCGTCCTGAAAGGGGGGGCAAGATAAGCGATACTGGGGGTGAGCACCCGGTCTGCTTAATAGTTTAACCTAAAAAACTTTGCAAGTGGGAGTGGGCAATCTGGAGGGAAGGGGGAGGAAGAAGTAGTTGCGGTCATGGGCACCCTGGTCCACTAAACAAAAATTATAGATAGCTAGATTGATAGCTAGATAGAGAGATAGATCAATCAACAGATAGCTAGATAGTTAGACACAGAAACAAAGAGACAGACAGATAGATCAGTCAATAGATAGCTAGATAGGTAGACATAGAAACAAAGAGAAAGACAGATAGATAGGTAGACGCCGAGACAAACAGACCAACAGAGAGAGACAGAAAGACAGATAGATAGATAGATAGATAGATAGATAGATAGATAGATAGATAGATAGATGGACAGATAGCGTGAGTGAGCAAGAGACACAAAGACAGATCAGAGGATAGGTTCATAGGTTAATAGGTGTAAGTACAAGTCATGCAGTTCAGAAGGCCATATTTGACTTGTCATGTATCAGTAGTAGTAACTTTTTTTTCTGACCCATGTGTTCATCTAATGCCTTTTTGAATGAATCCATGTTTGGAGATGTAACTACCTTTTCTGGCAAAATGTTCCAGACTTCAACAGTTCTTTGACTAAACCATTTACTCTGTCTAGAGGTTCTATAAAATTCACCTCTTAGCTGGAAACAATGGAACCTTGATGTTCTATTTCCATCCTTCCTTCCTATTTAACCCTGATGATTCCCATATGATCTCATTATGAAAGGCCCTATAAACATAACATAAGTCTCCTCTGAGCCTTCTATATTTTAATGAGTACAATCCCAACTCATTTAGTCTAGTCTCATACTTTCTGTCTTTTAGATTACAAACTTTCTTTGTTACCCTTCTCTGAACCGTTTCCATAAGTTTGATGTTTCCTATACTTTGAGGAGTACAAAAGGGTGCGCCATACTCCAGAATGGGCCACACCAATGAGGTATACAGTGATATAAGCACTTTTTTGGTTTCTGCTTTTAATATTTCTTAGAATGTTACCCATTATCCAGTTTGCCCTCCTTACTACTTCCCTAGCCTGATTATCAAAGTTCAGGGTATCTATCACTAGCCTTAAATCCTTTTCATTGTCTGTATTTGCTATCATTTGTTATTAATCCTGTAGTCAGCTTTGATATTGTTATGTCTAAAGTGCATTACTTTACACTTGTTTTCATTGAAATTAAGTTTGTGTTGTTTTGCCCATTCTTCTAAGTGGTGTATTTGCTGTTGGAAATTTTTTACAGCCTCAATGTTGTTTATTATTGCCCCAATATTTGTGTCATCTGCATACTTGCAAAGCCATGTATCCTTAGATGCCTTCATAGTAGACACAAAGATGCTAAACAGAGTTGGTCCCAATACTGACCCTTGGGGGACTCCACTTATCATTGCTCCCCACTCTGACAAAAGACCCCTGACACTAACTCTCTGTTTCCTATCTCAAAGCCATGATGTTACCCATGCTACAAGGCTTGGGTCCATTTGTGTTTTAATCAGGTTTTTTTATTAACACACTGTGCGATACCGAGTCAAAGGCCCTAACATAATTCAGATATACTACGTCCACCTGTAGACCCTGGTCAAGAGCCCCACTGACTGGTTCAAAAAGTCTAGGAGATTAGTAATACTGGATCTATCTGGTACAAATCCATGTTCAGTAATGTCTGTAAACCCTTGTTCTTTTATATGCAAATCAATTTGTTCCTTTATAAAACCCTCCACTATTTTTCCCCAATATAGATGTAATACTAATGGGGCAGCAATTTGCCACTTCTTTTTTGTCGCCCTTTTTTTGGTATGGGGTAATATGGGCCAATTTCCATTCTGGTATTTTGCTACCTTGTTTTCAAGGAGGAATTAAACAAAACTGAGAGGGGGTCCTGCCAGCTCCTCAGCAATTTATTGCAAAAATCTGGGATCAAAACCATCTTGTCCACTTGATTTATATACGTTTACGTTTTTTAACTTTATCAATATCTTTTTTTTTGTAATAGTTTTTTTTTCTATTCTTGTTTTCTTCACATTTCTCTGCAACCACTGTGTAAGTTCTTGTGTAACATCTTGTTCTTGGAAGACACTTCTGAAGTAGTTGTTGAATTTTTTTGCCATTTCTATTTCATCATCTATTATTACTTCCCCATCACTCAACGGTCCAGTTTGTTTTTGTCCACCCTTAAGGCTCCACACATAGTTATAGAATTGTTTTTTGTTGTCTTTCGTAAGGGTAGCTAATTTTATTTCTGCCTCTGCCTTAGCATTCTGAATATGTTTTTTACATTTTTTTACCAAACGCCTATAGACATCCCTTTTTTCAAGTGTTTTGTACTTTTATATTTATAGTATGCTTTTTTTCTTTTTTTAATCAACTTCTTTATTTTGTTATTGAACCATTTCAGAAGATGGCCATTGAGATCATACTTTTTTTTACTGTCAGTACACATTCTTCTATGCAGTATTGCAGTTTGTTTTTCATTAACTCCTATGTTTCAGTTACAGACAATCCCTTCAGTTCCTCTTTCCAATCCTATTCCTGTATTTTCTGATTTTATTATAATCCACATGTTTATAGCTTCTTATTTCAGTAGTACCCTTTGCCCTTTTCCAGGTACAGTATTATTAATTGAGAAAGTTGCCATAATGTGATAACTATCCCCTAATGGGTGAATCCCTTTCACTTTTTCTATATTTTGATTTAGATTGCTAAACACTAGATCCAATATATTTTCCTTTGTAGTGCCCTTACTTACTAGCGGTTCAGGATTTTTGTGCAGAGCAATCGCTATCATTTTGTTGTCAGTTGCATTTCTACCTGTTTGGTTATTTCAGTTTATTTTAGGAAATTAAACTACCATTATAATACAATTCCCATCTGTTTCTATATTCTCTATTACATCCAGAAAACATGAGTTTTCAGTACCATTCAGATTGTGTGAATGGCAACATAAACCTAATGTTAACCTCATTATTTTTTGAAATTGAGCTTTATTTAAATGTGTTCCATTTCAACCTCGAGCTGCACAAACTGATCTATTTCATGTGCTTTTAGTGAGGTTGCTATATAAAGGGCTACTCCACCACCTCTTTTGTCTGCTTTTTCTTTGTGAAAGAGGTAAAAAGCCCGGAATATCCTCCATCCATTCTCCTTTTTTAAACCACATTTTAGTTATTCCACAAATGCTAGTTTTGTCTTTGTGTAATGTGTATTTCAGCTCTTCCATCTTATTTTAAGACTTCTCGCATTGATTAATAGAGTTTTAATTTCACCTCCTCTATTGTTGATAAGACATGGCCCATTTGTCCTGCTTTTTGAGACTGGATTGTAAATAATGTTGGCTGGATCCCCTTTCCTCTGGAAATTTAGTTTAAAAGTTTATCGATATGTTTTTTAAAGACAAGTTTCAATTCTTTACTGCCCTTTCTGTTCAAATGTAGACCATCCCCACAGAACACACTGGTATTTTTATGGAAGATTTCCCAAGATCTAATACATTCTATACCCTGGAATAAACACCACCAGTGGAGCCAATTATTTATCTTAGTTATTTTCCCATTTACTCTGTATCCTGCTCTCAGTACTGGTAAAATCTCTGATAGGATAGTTTCTCCATTAGAATCCTTTATAACATGATGTATTGATTTTAAATCATTAAAAATGTCATCTTCAGCTTTGTGCCTCTAATCATTTGTCCTTGCATGCACTGGGACTACTGGGTTTTCATGCTGTCTTTTGACTATTTTGGTTAAAAGGTTTTTAATGTCTGTAAGAGATGCCCCCTGCAACAAATTATTAAGTATATTTTCTTTATCATTTTTAGTTGTACAGTATAAGAGTCGGTGTATTTTACATTCGAGTCACCTATTATATATACTGGGTGTCTACATAATTTATCAGTAATTGGTGTTTCATCAGTGGTTTCCATATTGATTATTTCCTGCCCATTTACAATTGTGGAATTAGCATTAGCATCTATATTATGTAGAGTAAGAGAGTCAGATTTCTTTGTGTTGTGTTCCCCGTTTGTTACCTCACTTCTATTAGTTTTTTTTTTTTAGGACATGCCCTAAGAGGGGATTCATGGTTTGTATCACCATTTTTTTCAGATATATCCTTGTCTGTGCCTTTTTCACTTACTGTATCCAACAACTCCTGCAATTCATTTTCCAAATTTTCTATCAGGTCTAATAATGGTGTAAAACTATTAGTTGCCAGAACATTAAATTTCATAGCCCTTCGACTCTTCTTATTCTTACTTGCAACATCCTGGCTACAACTTTGCTCTTTCTCCATACTGTTCCTGTTTCCCTTAGAAACCCCTTCCTTATTTAAGTTAGAAACAACATTTTCCACAGACTCTGATTTATCCTGAGGTTCCTTTGCCATTTGATTTATTACACACTTTAGCTCTAATTCCACACCTAAAAGCTTTTCTTTTAAATCTCTTAATTCTTGACATTGTCTGCATGTATATTTAGAAAAATTTGTGAATTCCTCTATACTAAATTTGGAACACTCTTTACTCTTAACACAAATTTCCCCATTACTGAGTGTAACTATATTGCAATCCAAAATTATGTAGTCAGTTTCATAACATGTTTTGTATGCAGATAAATACTATCTTTAATTGCAAATTACTAAGCTTAATAACAGAGAAAAGTGAAACTATCCACTTAACTTACTTTGCCTTACATAGAATAGGGATTTTAGTCTCCTGGCTTCTTTCCCCTCTTCCCTGATTGACACCAACAGATAGCACTGTCCTCTGCCCGTGTTGCCTCTGCACCGTGCTCACCTCCACTTGCTGGAGCCGAGCTGTACGTAGCGCCTGTTAGTGATGTCACCCAGATACTATGGCAATGTCGCTCCTTAACACAAATGGTGGACTTCAATAGTAGTTTGCCTTTAAAAAGACAGACTAAATACCGAATGGCAGCACATGGGGCTTCTCCAAATCACCTCTATTGGTGACAGTCCAGTACCTAATATCTTCATATATCGGGGATTACAGGAACATCGTAGCTCAAGTACAAGCACTGATAAAATAACCTTAAAAGCTTCCTTCCCCTGCAGCCACAGTAAAATCAGACTGGACCCTCATAGTCTGAACCAAACACCTTCTCAAATCAGTCATATCAAATCAGGCTTTATTTATCACACACTTTCCAAAACCAAAGGGCAATACAATACAAGATGACAATAATCAATCTACATAAAACAGCAAGTTTATATTACAATACAATTTAGTCAAAGATGGCTGAAACATAGCCAGATAAAACTCCTCCCTGAAGGCCAAACTAAATAAATAGGTCTTCAGGGAGGGCTTAAAGGTCTCGGTGGACAGGCACTCTCTAATCCAATGAGGTAGAGAATTTCACAGGGTTGGGGCAGCAAAAGAAAATGCTCTAGCACCTGAAGTTTGAAGATGGACCCTAGGAACCTCTAGCAATCCCTTGGCAGAACAGAGTGGGCAGAGGGGGCAGTAGGGCTGAAGAAGGTCTTGCAAGTAGTCTGGTCCCTTTCCATGTAGGGCCTTATAGGTCAGCAACATGACCTTGAAGATGATCCTCCATCGCACAGGCAGCCAGTGCAGCTCATGGTTAGATCTTGACAAACCTATCAACAACCTGGCTGCAGCATTCTGCACCAGCTGCAGGTGATGGAGGTCCACCCCTGGAAGCCCTAGGTATAGAGCATTGCAGCAGTCCAGGTGAGAGGACACAAAGGCATGGACCAACACAGGAAGGTCCTCGGGCAAAACTAGGTGCTTTATCCAGGCAATATTCTTCAGATGGTAAAAAGAAGTCTTAATGATTGCTGACACCTGAGCTTTTAGTGTCAACTCACCATCAAATACTACACCTAGATTCCACACCTGTTGAGATGATCACAACTGGTTGCCCCCTAGCACAAGGCCAGATGACTGACCAGGAGTCGGCCACTCTGCCCAATGACCTGGGTCCACCACCAACACCTCAGTCTTATCTGGGTTCAATCTCAACCGGTTAGCACTCATCCAGTCCTGAATCTCAGTGAGGCAGTTGTTAAAAACCAAGACTGCATCACTCTGTTTGGGCACAAAGGACATGTACAGCTGAGTATCATCTGCATAGCAGTGAAAACAGCCTGTACTGCCTTATAATGTCTCCTATCAGCAGCATATACACCATGAACAACATTTGGGGACAACACAGAACACTGCGGCACCCCACAAGGCAGGGAGATGGGGGCCAAGGAAAAAATCCTCGATACCACCCTCTGCATCCTGCCTGTGAGGAAAGACTGGAACCACCTGAAGACTGTCCCTGACAGTTCACAGAGTAGCCACAGGTGATCCAGTTGCACCCCATGATCCATGGTGTCAAATGCTGCAGAGAGATCAAGGAGGACCAAGCTCAGATGGCTCTTTTGATCCCTTGCTATTAGGAGATCATTAAGTACCCAAACTAGAGCAGTCTTGGTACTATGCCTCTTCCTGAAACCAGACTGGAGAGGATCATATACTTCATGGGTGGTAAGAAAGTTCTCGAGTTGCAACGTGACCACCTTCTCAATAACCTTGCCCAAAAAGGGCAGGTTTGAGACAGGTCTGTAGTTAGCCAAACTGTCTGATTGAGGGTAGATTTCTTCAAAAGAGGTGTCACCACTGCCTCATTCAGGGGGCGAGGAAACACACCCTTATCCAATGCACACCAAACATTCTGAGCAAGGATCAGTCCAATGGCATCCACATACCCCCACATCCCTGCTTATGAAGATTTTTCTTGAATAAAGCTGAGTTACAAAAAAATGGCTGGTACCTCAATCATGATTAAAAAAGCTACAGAATAAAACTTGGAAGATTTCTGTGTGATAAGAATGAGAGATACATTATAGCTAACTTAACTATAGATAATAAACCTCTTACATTACTCTCAGTTTATGCACCAAACAATAACCAAACACCTTTTTTATTGACGTATTTAACAAAATAGTACAATTTCCACATCCTTATTTTGTTTGTTGTGACTGCAACACTATGTTGAACCCTCTGCTAGATTTGTCATCTGGTTCACATCAACATCAATTCCCCAACAGGCACTGTGCACTTACTGTATTCTAGCACTTTTGTCCACTTATCTTTGTGTTAATCCATGCTGTTGTTAATTTTACTTGACTCACCCCATTTGCTCCTATATTTGTGATGTTTGCATGTGTATATGCAATCTTATAATTTTTATTCTGTCTGTACCCCCCCATGTGTTGCACCTGGAAACGAGCTTCAGCTCAGTGTGCCTTTCCTGGTTACCAGTTTTTTTTTAAATAAATTAAAATAAATAAATAACATTGAATCAAGCATCTAACACTTTTAATTCAAAAATGGATTATTTAGCATTAGTTAATGCATAGCATAATAAGAACCTATGTAAAATAAAAACTATTTTCTTGCTACTTTCCTAGATATAATTCTGTAGTGCTATCTGACCATGTACACTTGTCCCTGACATTCATGTGCAGACATACCACCAGTGTTCAACAAACATGGTCCTTAGACCTACTTCTGTTAAAGGATCAACAGTTTCTAGAGCTGGTGAAAAAAAGATTTTCTTTGAAATGAACATAATGAAGTTAAACCAAGTATTGTTTGGGATGCCAATAAGGCTCTTTTCAGAGGATTGGCAATCTCTTATGCTATAAGGAAAATAAAATCTCAACAGTAACAAGCAAAAAAGACTTGAAACAGAAGTCAAAGCAGTACAAAAAGAACATGCCAGAACAGGCTATCAGTTTCATTTAAAATATTTAGAAAAGTGAAAGTGTAAACATAACAAGATAATGAAAGAGAAAACAGAAAGATTAATACTATACACTGGATCAAAATATTATGCATGGGGAGACAAGAAACATGTCATTCATGCTTCAGAAAGGAAAGGCAGATACAGTCATAAAATAGTAAGATATGAGATGGGGAACCTAACAAATACTATAGAAAACATCAATAAAATATATTACTCCTTTTACAAAACATTATATACATCAGAAATACGAAGTTATGAATCTCAGGAAGATAATAAATTTACAAATATACTGAAAAGTAATGCAAATCAAAGGGACTTTCTAGACAAGCCAATTTCTTTGATAGAAATAAATGAAGAAACTAGACAACTCAAAGCAGGTATGGCATCAGGACCTGATGAAATAGGCCTTGATGTATATAAAACCTTAAATACATGATTATTTCCATATTTTATGGAATTATTCTCATCATTTATCAGATCAGGGTGTTTCCCTCCATTCTTTCTTTCTTGAAGCCTTGATTATTGTTATTCCTAAAAAAGGAAAAAGACACCACTATATGTTCCTCTTATAGAACTATATGTTTATTAAATGCCAACTATAAAACCTTTGCAAAAATCCTTGCAGCTAGGCTGGAATTAATTTTACCAACAGTCATTCATGCAGATCAACCAGTCTTTGTCAAAAGAAGGGGGGAAGCAATAATATCAGAAATGGTTTGAATATTATTAAAATGGCTACAGAATGGAACTCTGTGGTGGAATCGCTTGTTGTGGAAAAGGCCTTTGATAAGATAGAATGGCCTTACTTTTTTAAAATTTTGGAGAAGGCAAAAATAGGAGAGAAATTTGGCAACTGGATAAAATTCATATATAACTCACCTAAAGGAAGGGTATTAACTAATGATTATATGTTGCATGTTTTTTATTTACAAAGGGGCACCAGGCATGGTTGCCTCTCATCTCAATTACTTGTTACATTAGTAACTGAACCTCTAGTAAATAATATACATGAAAACAGGGAGCTGCCAGGCTTTGAATATTTGAATTAAAAAAAGAAAAAAAATTATTATTTGCAGATGATATTTTGTTATATGATAAAGACCCCTTAAAAGAATTAGAAATCATGTTAGACACAGTAGTACAATAGTAACAACAATCAGGGTACAAAGTAAACTGGTCAAAATCAGAAACTCTCCATTGCTTCCACAGGATTCACAGATAATAGAGAATCAGACTTCAATGAATCTCAAACAACAGAATCTGACTTATTTATGAATTAAAATGACAAATAAACAAGAGACCATTATTCCAATTAAGCTGAATCCATTGTTAGACAACATCAGCCAAGACCTAAACAAATGCAGACTCTTCCTTTAACTCTATTTGGCCATCTTCATGTAATCAAAATAAATATATTACCTAGACTTTTGTACATTTTCCAGCCAATTCTCTTCATAATGCCAAAAAAAAAATATTTCACTGTTATCAACAATAACAAAAAAAACAACAGAATTTATTTGGAATCAGGCTAGACCACAACTAAAAAAAAGTAAATTAACCAATTATAATCAAGTTGGATTGAAGCTCCCTAATTTACTGCTATATCATTATGCTGCAGTTTTGGAGCCCTTAAATGAGTGGTTCAGTTATATCCCTCCTGCATGGATTCATATGGAATTTGTAACATTAAAGAGTAGAACCAGAGAAGATATTCTTCAGAAATTTAAATAAGGGTAAAACCTTAGAAACAGGCAACAGATTTTTGAATACAATTTTAAGCGTTTGGAATTATGTTAAATTATTTAAATACTCTGTTAATATAAATATCCTATCCCTGATACACAATAATTGATATGATCATTTTTCTTCTCAAACAAATGTATTAATAAGTTTAATTGAAAATGGTATGGCTACAATAGGTCAGTTTTATATGGGAGATATGCTGAAATCATTTACGCAATTACAGAAACAATATCAACTATCAAAACATCTTTGTTTTATATATCTTCAGTTTAAAGACTTTATGTGGAAACTATTAGATACAGATATAAAAATGGAAAATGGTAATTTTTTGTTGGATTTGATTATCCAAGCTCCAAACAGATAGAAACTACTGTCTAAACTATATTACACTATATTACAGTTAGTAAGTAATTTACACAAAAGCTAGCAAAAATAACTTGACCATTACACAACCTAAATGGAAACAATAGTGTGCAGTTCAGAAATTGTCTACCAATAATAGGCTTAATCAGATACAGTTTTTCATACTCCATAGAATATATTATAACCATATAAATTGAACAAGTTTAATCCAGAAATTTCAAATAAATGCAATAGGTCAATGAAAGAAATAGATACTCTTTGTCACGTTATTTGCTCTTGCGATAAATTGAAGTCTTTTTGGGATAAGATAGTTTGTACCATCAAAATAATTATGGATCGTCAGTTGATTCCAGAAATGGAGCTGTATCTTTTGGGACTCTCACCAACTCAGCCACTCCCTAAGAGAATAAATTGAAATTATTCTACAAGCCATTAATTAATGCCAAAAGGTGTATTGCAAGAATGTGGAAAGACAATCTGCCACCAACCCAGAAACTATAGAAAATGTATTTACTGATTGTATAATCTTAGAGAAAAATTATTACTATACCAATAGACATATGGAATTATATTGGAATATTTGGACCCCTTTGAAAGATGCAGTAGAGTGGTAGAATCTAAATATGCAGCTTATGATAACTCTTAAGTACTTTCTATGCCTATTTAAAGCTTATGATATCTGTATATCTTTCTTACTGTTATTTCTTTTTGCCGTTTTTATGTCCTCTATATGTAAGCATTGTTTTAATGCCTCCAATAAAAAAAGTGACAGTAAGCACCCGGGGCTCTAGGAAGGGAGCTAGGTGAGTGGGACCTGAGCAGTTACACCTACAGTGACTGACTGCTATGGCAGGAGCCTTGATCTTTTTTTTAGGGATACTAGAGTGGAAAAGTTGATGATCTTGCTTGGGAGAGTGTTCCACAGGGTTGGGACAGTGAAGGAGAAAGCATGTCTGCCTGTGGCTGAGATTACCCTAAGGATTTCCATTAGTGGGCTGGACATGGAGTGGAGGCATCTTAGATGTGTTCTCGTCACCCTCAAGGTTGGGAGGGTAAAGACTTTCAACAGCTTAAAACTAGGCATTGCAACTGAAATTCCATACACAAAGCTAGTGCAGGTCATCCTAAGGTAGTGAGCACATCACAATGGTGGCCTCTTGGGGTCTCCAGCCACAAAGTGTCCTACCTCGTGATACAGGCAGTTGAGCTTATTTTGCTCCATGGCCCAGAGGGACCACAGTATGGGGTTCCCATAGAAGAGGACTGATTTGCAACAGCTAGCTGGGCATCTCTAGATAGGTAGGGGAAGAGTTGGTACAGTAAGTCGAGTTTCTGTTGTATTGTTTTGGCCACAGTATCCACATGGGCACAGAAGGTCAGATCATGGTCGACTGTTATCCCAAGGTATTTTAAAGAGCTCACTACATTCAGGTGACTGCCCTTATGGTGGATAATTTGAGCTGGTTCATCTTTTCCATACCCAACCCTTATGAGGCCAATGAGCATAGCTTTGGCTTTTAAACATTTATCATTAGCTTATTTCTCAGGAGCCATGCTCCAAGGAGTTTGAAATCATTCCCCAACTGTGAATTATTTCAACTGATGTCAGCAAATGATCTATACAAGACAGCATCATTGGCATAGAGTTGTAAGGAGGCTCTCCCACATTTGTCTGGAATGTCATTAATGAATAATGAAAAAAAGAAAAAAGGAGGGGACCCAACATTGAACCTTGTGGCACACTTTCGGTTATATATCTGTGTTCTGAGAAACAGTCCTGCCAGGAGACGATTTGTTTACAGTTAGGTAGTGACTGAACCACCTACATGTAAGTTCATCTAACCCTGTAGCCCTGAATTTAGCAAGTAAAACTTTATGGTTCACCAAGTCAAAGGCCTTGGTGAGGTCTATAAAAATAGCATCTGTGGCCTGTTGCACTCAACTGCATCTAAGATGTCAGTCATGACCTTCACCAGGGCAGTGTCTGTGCCAAAGTTTTTCCTAAACCCATGCTGGCAGCATGTGAGGAAGTGGTGCAGTTCTATATAATCCTGTAATTGATTATACACTAGCCCCTCTTGTACTTTGGCTAGAGTACATAACAGGGAGATGGGCCTATAATTTTCATTTGGGCCTTTCTGTCCACTTTTGTGGATGGGGAACATAATGACAGTCTTCCACTTTTTGGGGATGGTGCCTAGTGTAAGGAATTTATTATAAGGTATTTAGTGGTATGACAAGGACTGGAGCCCAAGTTTTAGGAATTTAGGCTCAAGGGTGTCATATCCAGGAGAACCATCCATTTTTATCCAGCATAGCTGTTGTAGCACCTCTTCTCTGAATTCTTGTTATCAATTTGAAACCAAATTTGGGTTGGTGTGTCCTGGTCATGACCAAATAAGTATAGTGCAAATAACTGGAGCACGGTGGATGGAAAATGATGATTGAGGGAAGGAAATTAAGGGATGCAAACTTTACTGTAAGGACAGGATAGGGAGGAGTGGAGCAGGGGTGCAATCTATCTAAAAATAAAGTTTTTGGAGGTAAATGAGATCAACGCAATGGAAGGTAACATTAAATCACTATGAGTAAATGAAGAAGGCATTTATTGTATTTATGAGAGATTTAAAGTATGGGGTCATTATTATATGTTATGAGCAGGTTGCAAGACCATCCTCAGATAAATACTGTCTGAATCAGCATATTATGAAAGTAACAATAGATGGAAAAAAACTGGACATAGTGAGCAACCATGGTGATGCCGGTGAGATTAGAATAAGTACTAGGTGGCAGCAACCATAATATTGTTCAGTTTGGTATCAAAGGGGAGTAAGTGGTATTGCAAGATGCTATCATTTTTGGAGGTCCAATTTTACTAAACATGACTAAAATTAAGTAAGCAGAAAATTTAATTTGGGTCTAGAAGGGAAAGGAATAAAAGAGAAGTGGGACATTTTAAGCATAAGATGTTTCTAGAACATACCTGCATTCCATTACATACAAAATATAATAAGAAAAGGAGGCAATCAGCATGGTTATAAGGAATGTAACAAAGAAAATGACAGGTAAAGAAACACCATTTAGAAAGCTATTAATCAAGGGAGCAACAGAGGCAAAAAAAAAAAAAAGCATATACAGACATAATGAGGGACTTTAAAAAGAGTATAAGCAAAGAAAAAAGTACCTGGCATACAAAACTGGTATGCATTCACATAACTAGGAATTTTATTAGTATAAAAAAAGGGAAATTCCAAAATAGCTTCTGAATGAGCAGCAGCATTTTCAGTTTCAGTTTTTCCATTTTTATTGTACAGAAAAATCCCTTAGGCAATAACTTATTTGTTATTTTCAAAGGATTTAGAGTGAAACATACATTATATGTGAATACACAGAGCAAAAAATTACAACGGATGAATACATACAAAGCAGTATAAAGGAATACACTGTCAGAAGTCAACAGAAGTTAGAAGCTGTTACAAATGTTTGAAGCAGTCAGTACATCCAGTTATAAAGAGCTACTGTATGTGCCATAACCCTAGTTGAGTATTTATTGTCAATGAATTTGAATTGCAGCTCCAGTGTAAATAGCCTAAGTAGCGCTTTTTTGCCCATAACCGAGGTGTGGAACTGCTCCGTAAGTTAAATCTGAGCCATCCTGAAGCATCATAAAGTACACAGGTGTGGGTGTCAATCTTGAGGTCTAATGCAAAGTAACAGGTCCTGTTCAAAAGACATTTAACCCTGGCCAGCACACTGTCCGTCACCAAACTATAGACCACAATCCCATAATTAACAATGCTAAGGATGAAACACTGAACCAAGAGGTTTTTTTTTTATTTTATTTCTGGTAGGACGTTTCTCCTGTTTCAGTAGAGAAAGCCAGTTCAAGTGTTAGTGACCTTAACCTAGTAGTCCCTATGGCTGGTGAATAACAACATACTGGCAAGGAACTCACCAAGGTATTTAAAAGTGTTCATCTGTTCAAAGGCAGTACAGTTAGGGTGGAAATGTGCAACATATCCCTACTGAAAGGTTTCACAAATCAGCTCATCCATGATCCATTTCTCTTGTTGTATCATAGGACAGTTTCCTGTAAAAAGAATCATTAGCAAGCTGTCTCAAGACTTCTGCAGTATAAGCATTCATATTTCGTAGCACGACACTGCCGTCTTTGTCGGTGGGTTTAATTACCAGTTTTTTTTTTTCCGTCTGTAAATTCATTAAAGTTTCATGTTCACAGCTGGATCGGTGGTGCTGAGGGTTGAGATGCTGGATGCCACACCTCGCACCACGCCGCTGACCCAGGTTCGGCAATGAACTCAGGTTGCTTGGGATCAGCAGGGGTAAGGAAGGATTGAGCTTCCGCAGACAACTCTCCTTCCTCGGGAAGGGGGGACAATGCTGCATCCTGTAGACTGACACCCAGTGGCGGCTGGGTGTTGGCACAGGCACACCGCAAGAATGGGTTAGGGACCCAAATCCAGGGTGTGAGACTGCCTCATTAGAGGCACAGCCCAGATGTTCACCCATTGCATGTTCATGGGCCCCAGGGAACAAAACAGATGGAAAATGGAGCTAGCAGGTTCCATGATGGCCCAACTGTGCCCACACTGCTCTCCCCCCCACCAGAATCTGGACACTGGCTTCTGGGGAAGGGGAAAAGTTGATGCTCCTTACTCCCAGCCCTGTCACAGGAGGAGGGTAACCCATGGGGGATCTACTGGGAGGGACTGGTGCAGGGATACCAAGACCACAGAGATGAGCCCCTCTGAGGGAGGATCCAGAGCCACCTCCCAGCTCCGTCAGAGGTGATGGATAAAAATATAAATTAAAAAAAAGTTTCACATTCACCACATGTCAAGTTCTGATATTTTACCTCTGATAAGTTTTCAGAAAGCATCATTAATTCTGACTCACATCTTTTCTGAATTGTTGCTACTACTGATGTCAGTTATGGGTGGAATGTTGACTTCTTTTCAAAAGGTGCAATAGCAATGTCAGATTCTACAGACTGTATTTGAGTTACTGAGGTGAAAGGAGTGTCTTGGAGTTGCAAATATTCAGTAGTGAGTACCCCATTTCCTTTCTTTTGTAATCTGATTTTAAACTTAAGTTGCGGAATGCCACATACAAATCAGATACAGTCTCAAATTTGTTCAGGGGAGCAATTGGGGCGAATGATGACCCCTTATTTAAAACTTTAATTTCTAATATCAGTTTCTGTAAGAACTATGTCTGAAAGGTTTATTACCTTCATCTCTTCCCTCTGTTCATTTGCTGGTTCCACTGCTGCAGCAGATGTTTGTCCATAGACTACAACTGGAAAAACAGCAAACTTGGTTACATAGTTAAAATGAGTGTTATAAATGTAAGCATTGTTCCATTTGTAGAGTACTTCAAGAGGGGGAGTCTTTCAGTAGCCTTTATACTGGCAAAGTGTTTGAGGTGAGGCAGGCTATTACTTGTGAGTTGGTTGGTGTGATTTATTTATCTACATGCTCCAGCAGAGCATTTTATAGAGGAAAAACTGTTAGAAAGCTGAGGGAATGGGTTTGAGGAATGCTGCCAGGCAGCAGCCAAAGAGAACATGGCTGATGTCAGCCTTAATGCTCATCCACTCCCCTGAACAAACAGATTGTGTTGGCATCATGTGGCGGGACATACTTCTCTACCTTTGAAGAGTTCATCATTAAGAGGCACTGGCCTGGAGCTGTACCTTGTGTTTCTCACAGGGGGCTATGGGCTAGGAGGATGGGTGAGCATTAGGGTTGATAACCCCAAAGAAGACCCCACCACTGATTTGCCAAGACTCCAGAGACCCAAAATCCTAATGTTTTTTCCTTTTGCTGTTTGAAGGGGTGGGGGTGGGACGTCAGTGTTGGAAACCCTAACACATTTCCCTACTTTTGTGGCATTAAGTTGAACCCTCACGAGTGCATTAACAGTTTTTTGCAAAGAGCTTCCTTTCTTTTTGAGATAGTAGAATAGTATCCAATTCATGCAGGTCCCTTCGGGACCTACATGAACAGATGCAGATGCACATGGCCCTCTGGGCCCTGTGCCAAGGGAAGATTCCATTTGTGCAACAACAGATGTCAAGAATTCATAGGGCTGTTTGGTGGAACATGGAAATACAGGGCCCTCGTGTTCTTGTGCTTCCACATGGCCACAGACTAAGATACACAGGGAAAGAATCCATCTGTCAGCTGAAGCACAGGGCCCTCTGTCACCAAAGGGTGCAGAGGTGCAGGGCCCTATACCAAGAGAAGAGTTCTTTTCACTGTACAGTACTTGGGCCTATGTGGGCAAACCTGCACCTTTGCTTCCCAGGCTGGGGAGTGGTGTCACTTGACAGTGCCATCTTCCCAGCCTCAGCCCATCCAGATGGGTCACTGAGCTCGTCCTTCAACTCAGCAGACTGACATTGCATCGCAAAGCACTATCCACTGGAGTAAAAGCTGGTCCTAAACATGTTTCTTAATAAGAGCTGTTTTTTTTTTAAATTGCAACCCCAAAGTTTCAACATAGTAATTTTATGACTCCCCCTTATAAACATGACATGTGACAAATATATAATACTGGCCAAAATGCCATTTTTCACCACAAGTGCAAAAAACCATTCTGTCCAGGATTTGAAAAAATGAAACCTTTCACAATTATGAGGTGGTATGGAAAAATGGCTATGTTGAAAGTATGAAGTCAAAATATTGAAAAATTAGCTATTGGCTCAGGGGAAGGGGAAACAATAGGGTTAGGGTATTTCAATGTTCTGTTGTAATTTGTCATTTTCCCAGATTTTTACACCAAATTTTCAACAGTCTTCTTATGATCACACCTCATGAACCCAGTAGGGGCAAGCATTCAGATACTGCTCGAAATGTGTTTTCATGCAGCGACTGTGAAATCACCTTTCAGGATGGATTTGAAAAATGTCAACTGCCTTGCGCAGGTGGTTGGGTCCCAAAAAAGCCATGTTGAAAGTTTGGTGGAAAAACATTAAATAATAGCAAAGTTATGAGTGAACATTGATATATTTCAACACTTACTCATAACCTGGCCATTTTAACATATTTTTTACACCAAGTTTTCAGCACAGACTTCTTGTGATCCCGCCTCAAAAACACAGTTGGTAAAAATGTTCAAATCCTGCCCAAAAGGTGATTTTTGTGCAGTGACCACAAAATTACCTTTCAGGATGGATATGAAAATTTCCACCTCCCTTGTTCATGGGGTGAGGCCACAAAAGAGGCCATGTTGAAAATTTGGTGTACACATTTTAAAAAATTACAAAGTTATGAGTAAAAGTTGAAAACCCATTGAAATACATTAAACCAGACTTATCTTATTTTCACATATCACATTTGCCGGTTCCAGCAGCAAGATGTGTCTTCAATCAGAGACTGGATCTACGATGTGGGACATGTTCAGGTGAGTGAGGGTGTGTGGGGTGGTCAGGTGGAGGGATGTCTGTGGGGGTCAGATCAGTGAGGGATAATTTTCTTCATTATAAGTTAATAAACAAAAAGACATTAGAAACATAGAAACATAGAAACATAGAAGTTGACGGCAGATAAGGACCGCAAGGTCCATCCAGTCTGCCCATTTCTTTTTCTACCTTATAAATGTGCCATCGGCCTTTGCTCTGTCAGTGACCTATCTATTCATAGTCATTTGTATTGCTCCCTTATGCCTATCCCATGCCTGTTTGAAGCCCTGCACTGTATTCATAGCCACCACTTCTTGTGGTAAGCCATTCCATGCATCTACCACCCTTTCTGTGAAAAAGAATTTCCTCACATTCCCCCTTAATCGGCCTCCCTCTAATCTCATGCTGTGTCCTCTTGTCCTGCTATTTTTCTTATATTTAAACATGTTAGACTCTTTCACCTTGTTTATGCCCTTAAGGTGTTTAAATGTCTCAATCATATCACCTCTCCCTCCTTTGCTCAAGGGTATACATATTGAGTCTGCTAATCTGTCCTCATATGTCTTCTGATGCAGTCCCTGCACCATTTTGGCTCGCTTCTCTGGACTGCCTCAATTTGGTTAATGTCCTTGTGAAGGTGTGGCCTCCAATACTGCACGCAGTACTCCAGATGGGGCCTAACCAATGTCTTGTACAGAGGATTATTACCTCCCTCTTACTTGTGATACCCTACTAATACACCCTAACACCCCTAGCCTTACCTACTGCTTTAGAGGTCTGTTTGATGATTTTAGGTCATCAGTGATGATGATGCCCAAGTCTCTTTCTTCCTTTGTGACTGCTAGCAACTCCTCCCAGCCTATAAGTGGCTTCAGGGTTTCTCTTCCCTATGTGCATGATTTTGCACTTCTTTGCATTAAATCCCAGTTGCCACTCTTCTGACCATTCTGCTAGTTTATCCAGATCTCTTCTCATTCTGCCCACCCCATCTGGATTATCTACTCTGTTGCAGATCTTGGTGTCATCTGCAAACAGACAAGCCTTACCCTCTAGTCCATCTGCGAGGTCACTAATGAAGATGTTGAATAGGACTGGCCCCAGGACTGATCCCTGAGGTACCCCACATTGAGGGACTGTATTCTTTATTGCAGGCTTAAAACACTATGGGATCTGACACTGGAGACTGGGCACCCCAATGTCAGTTTGACTGTGCGGTAGCACCGGGGTGGGCACCTCAGTGTCTCCACCTGTTCATTGGGGGTGACCTGAAGGGGGGGGTCCTGTTTTCAATACCAGAAAACATAGTATACCAACAGTCCTTCCTCTTTGTTTAAACCCCCCAGCCTAACATGCACAGCAGAGAAAGAGGAAAATAATACATTTGTTTATTTATTTATTTATTGAATTTCGTTGACCCGGTAAGCCCACTGGGCCTAGAAGTCCCTTTTTAAGGGGCAACTGGGGGGAAGGGGATACAGATGGCAAGCAACTGAAATTGAACCAGATTAAGCTGTTGGTGGTATTTTTAGTGACTGGGAGAAATTTGGCCAGGGCACCAGGAAAATTCCCCTACTCCGTGGTAGATGGTGCTGTGACTGGTGCTGCTATGGCCAGTCTGCCTGAGGAATCCTGGAGAACAGATGTGAAAGGGGCTGGGGAACAGGTCTACTCCCCGGTCTCAGAATTTTGTCATGCCGACTTTGCTGCTGTTTCTACAGATAGTTCTTCTTGTGCAGTGCCCCTACCTGTCCTGGTTCCTATGTGGGGGGGTTGTGAATTGTGAGCGGCAGTGGCGTGTGTGGTGGATATCCGTGAGCTGATTGCTGCTGAGGAAAGACAGTTTGCTGCTAGGAGGCAGGAACTGGAAAAGCTGTTGTCAGAGCGCACCTGGTCAGGTGCGGCGTCGGACTGTTGCACCCGGGACGTCTTGCTGGTTGTGCGTATGGATGTGACTGCAGTTCCAGCAGCTGTGAATCAGTCTTCTGAAGCAGTTTTGAGCCCTATGGATGTTTCTGAGCTTAGTCAGGTATCGGGATGTTCTGCTGGTGTGGATGTTTTGGATGGGAATGGGAGTCTGCACCATCTACGTGTGACTGATTTACCTAACTGTACTTCTGTTTAGGGGACTCCTGACTGTTGACTTCTCTCTAAGACTGGCTCCATTACTGTACGTAGTGAGCCCTTCTCTGTGAGTGATCCATCTAGGGCTCTTTTCACAATTGGTGTTTCCGCTGGAGGGACTCAAAAGAAACTTTCGCCTAAAGACCAGCCATTACAAGGCAAGGAAGGTTGGGTTGAAGGGGATGGGGTTGATAACACTGTACAGTCTGCTACTATATCTCCTGCTGGGGGAGTGCTTAGTCCTTCCACGCCACCGGTTGACTGGGTAGTGAAATCCCTGAAGGCTACAGGGTGGGTTAGAAAAATGGATGGTTCTGGCTGGGATGCAAATGGCCCTGTTTTGCTGTTGCTGTTATTCCTGAGCCTCTGAGTTTTGGTTCTGGTTTGGGTACTGAGGCTTCCCCATCTCAACTAACTCCTGGTCAGAAAATGGTTGAACTTGAGACTCCTACCACTTCTAGGCCAGGGGATCTCTTATCGGATATTAGGGAATTGGAAGGAGAGGAAAAGGAGTTTCTTTTTGAACCTGATGTCCTCCCCGCATCCCCTGTTCACTTAAATCCCCAAGTGGAGTCCCCTGTGATGGGGGAGCAGCCGGTGCAGCAGGCTTTCTCTGTCCCTAATGTTTCTGACTCTGGCGGTGATACCACTGGGAAGCAGTCCATTACCCCTAACGTTTGGCACACTGTGGGAACATGACAAGCTTTTTCCTCCTTCTACTAGAAATGTTTCTGAGCCAGCTATGAGGCAAAATGTGGTCTGTTTAAAATTTAGGGGTACTGCTTCAGATGTGCCTGATAGATTATTTGTGGGAAGGGCACTGCTCAAGAACAGTATGAACTTTTATGCTTACAAAATGTATGCCCTCATTTATGTGCCTGGAGACACCATCTATGATATTAGTTTTAAACATCCTAATGGGCTCGAGAGGTTCTGGAAACAGTACAATTTACTTAAGACTGGCCCTGTGTGGTGGCTTTTCCTTGCCATACCCCTGACAAAGCCTATGTCCAAAACAATCACAGTCCTATTTCGGAATAAGGGAGTAAATGTGGCTGATATCACTTATTGGTTGAAGCAGCATTGTCTGGTGAATGGCTACCCTGACCCTAGCCTGGGTGAGGAACATTTGTGGATGGGGGGCTGGAAATATAAGGTTACACTCAAACAGAAACAAGGTGCTATATAGCATCTGCCTAATCGTTTTTTCCTGGGGAGAGATAGGGGTGTGATTTTCTATCCAGGTCAATCCAGAGCCTTCTATAAGTCTGGTGAACTTGGGCACTTGAGTAATGTCTGTGAAAAACAGAAATGTGGCCTTTGTGGAGATTTTGGGCATACTGGTGCACATTGCAGACAACCCCAGAAATGTAATTTGTGTGATGAAAAGGGTCATAATTTTAGAAATTGTTCTTGGGCATCCCATAATAATATAGATTTATCTGTTTGTGCTGAACATGATGTCTATGTCTCCATGGCTCAAAAGGAGAAGATGAAGGCCAGTAATTTAATGGCCCAGATGGATGGTGAAGAGCAGGTCCCTGCTGCTGACTCTGGTTCAAGACCACATGCTGATCCTGCTGTGGAGATGAATGTTCAGGACTGTACCCGGGATCCTTCTGTGCCCTCTCAGGATGGTTTACAGAATCCAGTGGCGGTGGAACCCCCTCAGGTTTTGGAACATGATTCGTCTGTCGGTGATTTAGATGAGCATGCTTTGCAGGGAGACAGTAATGGGCCTGACTCTGTTTTGGTTCAGGACAAGATGGAGGTGGTGATGCCCCCTCCTGGGGGAGGGGAGGACTTATCCTTTCAATGGGTCACATGGTCTAAAGCTGCACATAAGGGAATCCCTACAGTGGAAGAATTTGTGGTTCAGAATCCATTTGACATTCTTATGGTTGTACCAGAGGATGAGGGGGGTGGTGAGTCTGATGGCTCCTCAGTGACATCATCTCAACTAGAGACATCAGGCAGACCTGAAAAGGTTGAAAAGTCTAAGCCCAAGAAAAGGAAAAAAAGGAAATGATGTGGATCTACTGGTTATACTTTTGACACTTTTTTTCATCTTGTCTTCTATACTTATCTCTACTGTGAATGTTAACAGTATTCATAATTCTCAGAAGCGTTCTATTACCTTTGCTAGTTTACATAATGGTTTATGTCAGATTACCTTTGTGCAAGATACCAGATTACACACCATTTCTGAGATAGATCAGGCAAAAAAAGATTGGAGGTGGAGGCTATCCTTATGGTCGGTAGGAGAAGTACCTTGTTCTGGTGTGGGTATTTTATTTTTTCAATTCACCTGTCCAAATATTGAAAGTCTTAGATATTTCACTAGGTAGAGTGTTGCTTGTGGATGTGGTTATTGGTGGTCTAGTGTATCGCTTGATTAATGTGTATGCATCACAAACTAAGGCAGATAGAGTGGCGTTATTTCATCTTATAGAACCTTTTCTCTCTACCTCTAAGTGGGGGGGGGGGGAGTTTAATAGTGGTTTATTGCCTAGGGATTGGGGACGCCGAACCCTAAAAGTGTACAGTGATACCAATGCACTGATGAAAATTCTACCTGCTACAGGCTTATGTGATATTTATGATCTTGTGGATAAAATTCCGGAACATACCTTCTATAAAGGCAGACTGTCAACATGTATTGATTTCTGGTTTGTTTCCGATAGGTTGAATGTTACAGCTGTCAATATTGTACCTCTGGAAACCTCGGATCATGTATAGGTACAGGCTAGGATTGGTTTGGAGCATAAAATTTATTTTGGTAGAAGCTATTGGAAGCTGAATGCTTCTATTTTGCAGCAGGAGGCGGTACAGCGGGGGTGAGATATATCTTTTTTGTTCGACAAGATGTTCTCTTTTTATATGATTCTTGGGGAGCATGGTGGGATGATACTAAGAGGGATTTAAGGGACTTTTTGAAACAAACGTCACGGTCTTTTTCTAGTTCAAAATATTTGGATTACTTACATTTGAGGGCACAGTATTTAAAACTTTCATCACGAGCTTGGGAGGCAGGGAATGATACTTAGGTGACAGTAAAGGCACTTAAGGAGAGGATGTGTGAGTATCATAAATGGAGAATGGGAGAGACTGCTAAATGTCAATAATTTTTTTACACAGGGAAGAAAAGAGTTGGTTAACCCTTATGTGATTGCATTACGGGGAGTTCAGAAATTAACTATGAGGTCCTTAATTTGACGTGATGGGATAGTGCGAGATACGCATTCTGGCATTCACGTGGTGGTAACTGACCATTTATGTTTTACTTATCAGAAACCTATGAGAACGCAGAGGACTGTCCCTTTGAATGTTGAGTCATCATCTGAGATCCCTGTATGTGAAGTAGAAGCGTTGATGCAACCAATTACTAATGAGGAGGTTGAGGTGGCAATAGATCATTTGTTGGCCCATACTGCCCCTGGGTTGGATGGTATATCTAATGAATTTTATAAACTTCTTAAGACTGAATTGGTTGCTTCTTTAATGGTAGTGTATCAGGAGATACTAGATGGTAGGTGTTTACCCTCCAGTATGCAGGAGGGAGTAATGAAATTTTTATATAAAAAGGGTGATCCTCAGAATATCTGGAATTGGAGCCCTTTAAGTCTGTTAAATTCTGACTATAAAATATTTACCAACATTCTGACTTCATGATTGGCACAGGTGGTGACTTATGTGATTTTGCCTCTTCAGACATGTGCAGTGCCAGGCAGGAATATTCAACAGAATTTGATATTTATTAGGGAAATTGTTGAACAAGGTTTAAATATGCAGCTGGATGGGTATTTGCTGTCATTAGATCAAGAAACTGCTTTTGATGCAGTACAGCATGGTCATTTATTGGACACTCTTTTATTGTATGGGGTTTCGCATCAATTTGTTGGTGTTTTTCAGCGTTTATATGAGAGGGCACTAATGACCCCATTGCTAAATGGGCATTTGGGAACACCTGTTCAGTTGCAGAATGGTGTGAGGCACAGTTGTCCGTTAAGCCCGCTCTTGTATGTATTTGCCATTGATCCACTGTTATGACTTATAGAAAATACAGATGGGATTAAACCTGTTTGTGATAGGTTTGGTAAGCTATATCCGAAGGTATCCACTTATGCTGATGACTATATGGTTATTGTATGGGATTTAGAATCAGGGCAAAGTGTGCTTGCTGTTTTGGCAGATATGCATGACATTACAGGGATTATGCTTAATAATTCTAAATGTAAACTGCTGCCGTTAGGTAAAGCATCCATACCAGTGCACTTTTCAATTCCAGTAGAACATGAAGAGAATAAGTTACTGGGGTTATTGTTTAGCACTAGAAGGGTGGAACAAATGAATTGGGATGTAGCATATGAAGATGCGCACAGGAAAGTTATTTCTTGGAAGTCTTGGAAAATGACAAGAAAAAAAAGGATTTATTTGTTGAAAGCCTATATTCTGCCCATTATTTTGTATGTCTCGCATATCTATCCAGTACCTTTTTATATGCACGCTAAGTTAATGGACTATTTTTTTTATTTTTATGGGGTAGCCACCTGAATCCTGTGAAACGGGTACTCACTTACAGGGTGTGGAAGGAAGGTGGGCTTGATATGATACAGCCATTGGTTTACTTATTTAGTAATTTTTTTTACAGTAATATTCCTCTATTGGTTTTAGGGAATACAGGCTTAGATATAGCTAGTATGAAACACTGGGAGGCTCAGTTTTTGGAAGCATGGGGGAAGGGTAGATGGCATGTTTCTGACAAATGTTTGCCTACTTACATACAGACCTCTTTAAAATATGTCAGGCTGTGGAAAATAGTGCTCCATTGGCATGTGGACACTGATAGAAAGAAGTTTTATAAAACTATTCTTGCTCAGTGTTATCTGAAGAACCAGTATTTAATATTTATGCTCATCTTGATTGTCGACTGTTATTGGAAAGCATTACTGAACCAAGAATTCCATTAAAAATGCAGGGTATGGTATGGTTGTGCAGACATCAACGCTTAAATGTTAAATGGAATCAGAAACATAAAATGCTGGATGACCATGTCTGTCTAGTAGGGACATGCTTCGGTCAAGTTGAAACTATGCAACATTTATTTTTTGATTGTACCTGTATACAAGATTTTTGGGCTTCTTTGGCTGCATAACAGGGTGAAAATCTGTTTGCTCACGACTAATGACGTTTTGATATTGGGGCAATTGGGGGCAGGATGGACAAAGTGGCAGAAGGGTACAGTTTGAGTGATATTTGCTTGTTTAAAATGGGTGATCTGGCATGCTAGATGCCTTAGGGTGTTGCAACACAAAGAAGCCACTGTTTGGGATATGTTATGCCAAGTGCAGATGGAATTGGATAAAATTTATCATTATGAATTTCGTACTATGGGGGAGGTGATATGTCAGCATTTCTGGCAGGAGATGGAGTGGGTTGGGTAACGGCTTTCCACTGTATTTTGTTTTTTTTATGATTTTTCAGGGCCTCTGCTCTGTACTGTTTTTTTTTTTCTCTTTTGCGATCAACGGTTCTATGGGGCCTTAGGCTGTATAAGGTGCTGTATTCATGTGGGGATTTCTTATCATGGCTATGTTTGATGGTGGGTTTTTCTTACTGTGTTCTACTGTGGTGCTTATTTGGTTGGATTTTTCTGTTTTTTCCCTTTGTTTTATGCTTTCTGTTACTGTATACTGAGTATTTCATTGTTTTCTTTCATTGTATCTGTTTTTGTGTCATAATAAGAATTTCCCCTACTCTTTTTCGATAAGCGCCATGGGATCTTTAGCATCCACCTGAACTACCACCAATCCAGGCAGATGGGACCTCAGTTTAACGTCTCATCCGAGCGGCACCGCGGGGTGCGGCTACCCCCTCATGCTCTTTTCTGGCGTCAGTATTGGGATATTAACCCAAGTGCCAGATGTGGGAACTGAACCCACAGCCCTCTGATCTCCTGGCCTCAGAGACGAGTGTGCTACCTACTGAGCCACTGACACTGTATAATAACACACTAAAAGGAAATTCAAGTGATAGAAATGTCAGAAATGCCACACACACACCAAAAACCACATGGCTCCTCTTGATCCCAAATCCATGTGGTCCCTCATTTCTGCTGCAGGCAATTCTGAAATGCTACAGCTACTGCAATTATGTAATAATCCACAACAGGGAGTGGGTTATGCTGAGACTTACCTACGCTTGATGTGGTTTGGTCTCGTGGTCACAGGTCGAGTGACAACCACACCAGAAGTGGATAAATCCTGGCATATAATGTCATATTTATATTATAAACAACCAGTTTTACCTTATTTTCCTCACTTCCCCGTCCCTCCCCGGGTCACACCTGGAAATGAGCTCCGGCTCAGTGTGCCTCTTCTGGTTACCTAAATTCTAAATAAATAAGTAACCCAATTCTGGAGTGGATTATTGTGATTATACAGTTGGTAGGAAAGTAAAGTTTTTTTTTGTTTGTTTTATTATTTAAAGGCTTATTTTTTTTTAAAACTGCTTTTTAGTATAATATTCTTCTTCTGTATCTTAAGTAGTCCATGTTGCTAGGTAGAATAGGGTTGAAGGACACTTGCTCCACATACACACCCACTGACAAGATCGTGTTGTAGTTCACTTCCTGGTAAAAGCAGTCTCTTCAATTCAGGTGTGAGCCAGAATGTCAAACACAGGTTATTTGTAAAAAGAAGGAAAAAAGGTTGATAAAAGATTCACAGGGCAGACTTTATTCAGGCTCTCAGAATTATTTGTTATATGACCCACTGTTCAGCAGTCTCATTACTTCAGGTGTGAGTTGAAATGTTAAACACAGGCCACTTGTAAAAAGAAGGAAAAAAACTTGATAAAAGAACCATAGGATAGTTAGTAGTCAGTCTTTCAGAACTCTTTGTTACGATCAGCTGTTCTGGTGTCTTTTGCAATTCTGATTTCTAACAACAGCTGACCAACAGGAATGTATGATCTTACTTCAAGAGGGTTCCTTCAGTGGGTCATTACTTATAGAACTAGTGCCACCTGGCGTGTGGGCCACATGGTAGACTTTTCTAGCAATACCTGACAGGGGACCGCCCACCCAACGTCACGTGATCGACGTCAGCGTAGCCATATATAGTGGGCGATCCCCACACCCACCCTTCAGTTCTTTCCCACTGTTGCCTCGTGTCAGTCGCATTGTAGACTTCCATTAGTGATTGTCATGAATAGTTCTTGCGTCATATTTTTCCCTCGCTATTTTATAACATAATCTTCAATTCTTGCTTATGTCTTTGCCCAAGAAGAAGTGCTCATCCTGCAGCACACAAATACCTCATAAGGACGATCATCTTAAGTGCGTGATCTGCTTTTGCCCAGACCATCCTTTTCTCGTCCTGCCCGGAGTGCCAACCTTTCAACCAGGCCACCAGAAAGTAGAGACAGCAGGCTTTGGAGGTCCACCTTTTAAAAGTCCATCTTGCTTCTTTAGAAATACAAATGGACCGGATCCGTGAGTCCTCTTCAGAAAAATCTTCTCCCTCAATGAAAGAGCACCACAAGCAGAAATCTTGGGAGCGGGAGCATTCTGCGGAGGCCCAGCCAGAGGCCTCTCAGCCCTCGATGAGCAAGGCCTCTTCTCAGCTGCCGCCTAAAGCTAAGACTTCTAACGGTAAGTCAGACAAAACTTCTGCGGGCAAGTTGTCCATCGGCTCCTCTGACGGCCGCACTGCTACTGCGCTAAGCAGCCGGGTCCCCTCTGGCTCTCCGGGACCGCCCGTCATCAGTAAGTCATCACTCCAGACTTTGGGGACCCATCTGGTTACAGCTGGTAAGTCGGCCAGGGGCTCCTCCCCTGCCCGCCTGGCTCTTTCTGATAAGATGGCCATCTCCAACAGCCGCTCAGGCATGGTTCTCCCATCGGGGCCTAACAGCACCTCTCCCAACGTCTGGATGAACCAGGGAAAGACTGCCCCTTTTCCCTCTTCTCCTCCACCAGTACCCTCCCCAAAAGGTGTTTCAGGTGAGGACAGTGTGAAACCCTTGGCGTCAAGGACCATTCCTCGGGTCAGTTCCGCTCTCCCCTGATGGGGTCATTGGGAAGGAGGCCCCTCCTCAGCCATCCGGGCTAATAGTGAAGGCCCCTCCTCTCCCATCAGGTGGGATCCCTCCAAATCTGGCAAATATCCTGGTCCCGATCCCACCGTCGGATCCGGCAAACCCTCACCCAACGCCAGAATCTCCGATGACAACTTCAGAGCCCGGGCCCAGTCGTTTGCCCCAGCCTTCAGCTCTGGTGCCAGACATGGTCCCTCCATCAGGTCCCCTTCATCTAGCTCCAACGCTGGCCCCTCCAACACTGGATCCCTTTCTGGCACCAGATTGGGTGGTGCCGGTCCCGACATCAGTACCTCAGAAGTTGGCTATCCCAGCTCCGGATCCGCTACCGATTTATACGACAGCAGGCCTGACATGAGTCTCCCCTCCAACAGACCCTCTGATGTTGGGGATTTATTCTAGACCCCAGACTGTTCCTCATTACCCCCAAAGTATCCTGGGGACCACTACCCGGCTGGTCCTCCTCCTGATTGGAGAACTTCAGGACAGTACTACCCTGCGTACAATCCCTACCAGGCCTACCATTTCTAGAGTTACCAGGGGTATCACTACTCACCTCCCCTGCTAATTCCCCCTCCTCCTCCCCCCCTCAGCCTCAACCTCCTCCCCCACCCCCTCCACCAGCTCTGACTACGCCAGACTTCAAGACCTTAATTCAGTCTTTGTGGCAGGCGGCGCACTCGGAGTTGGTTTCAGATCTGGAAAGCAGGCTCCCACACCTGCGCTGTCTCTCAGATCTCTGTCCCCGAGGAGTTCTTCTCCTCCATCTACGGTCCACATCTCAGGGATGGTCCATAAAACTGTTGTTCTCCTGGTCCTTCGCGGCCTTCCAGATGAGGGGACGGATGATGATGATGATGATGACGAGGATGCCAGCAAGTCAGCAGAGGAGGAGCCCTCAGAAGAACCAGAGGTTCCGAAGGGCAAGGTTTCCTCCCAGTTCCCCCCAGAGGACCCTGCCTTTTTGTACCTCCTGAGGTCCATGAAAGACTTTTTTGACTGGGAGTCAGACGATCAGGACCCCATGTGACAGAGGCTTGTTGAACATCTGGACTTAGAGTCTCTGTTCCTGGTACTGATTCCTCCCTGGATTGGACCTCACCAAGACCTCACCTCTACGGTCTGGCAGATGCTTCATTCCCTCCAGGCTGTCCCCAAGAGGGCGGACAGAGTGTACCGGGCACCAAAGGAAGCTCCTTTTCTTAATGCACATCCAAAGGCAGACTCCATTGTTATTTCAGTTGCTCATGATCGCTCGTCTGCACCCAAGCACATGAGCACCTCTCATCCAGACAAGGAGTTGAGGCAGATGAACCAGTTCAGTAGAAAGGATTATGCTTCAGCCACATGGGTGCTCCAATCCCTAAATTATGTGGCCCACATGGTGTCACACCAAAAAGCCACCCTGACCAGGCTGGAGGCCCGAGTCCAGCCTATGGAACCCTCGAGCCTCAACGAGGAGCTTGCCAAGGATCTCTGCCTCTCATGCTTTTCCTGTAGGCATGCTCTGCAGGCTACATACAGCTCTGTCGACTCTGTAGCCTGTGCCTCAGCGATGGCCGTTGCCTTAAGATGGCATGCCTGATTTAGAATTTCTGGCCTCGCTAATGAGGTACAGTCTGCGATTCCTGACGTCCCTTTCAGAGGCTTGGTGCTTTTTGGTGGTGATACCAAAGACATCATCACTGATCTCCAGGATAGAGGCCTTGCCCTGAGATCAGTGCAGTCCATGTACCAATCAGGCATTCAACAACAGCAGCAGCCCTTTCAGAAACGGACCTGGAGACAGAGGAAGCAGGCCCTGGCTCAACGCCAGGGAAAATGCAAGGCTATGGATTCCGCCACTCCTCCTACCTCCAAAAACCAGAGATGCTCAGGAGGCCCTCCTCCTGAATGCCCTGCCACCTCCTGACTCCCTATCCCCACCACCTCCTCAGCCTCTTGGCGAGGGGCCGGTGGGGGGGAGGTTCACCCACCATGCACAGAACTGGTAGGACGTAACCTCTGATGCTTGGGTCCTGCAACTGGTGTCTGCTAGGCACACCATACAGTTTCTGGAGATCCCACCAGATACTCCGCCAAAAAGATCTTCCTAGTCCAGGGATCAGACTCTTCTAGTTCGAGAAGAAATTCAAAGCTTCTTGCTCAAGGAAGCAATAGAGTGCATTCCCCTCCGGCAAATGGGAAGAGGGGGGTTTACTCCCACTTTTTCCTGATTCCAAAAAAGATGGGAGACTTGAGACCCATCCTCGACTTGTTCGTTGAATACAAGAAGTTCCAGATGCTGACATTCCAGAGCCTTCTCCCACTTCTTTTGGAGAATCATTGGCTGTGCGCTCTGGACATGCAGGATGCTTACCTGCACATCCTGATCTTCCCCAGCCACCGCCGATTCCTGCGGTTCTCATTCCAAGAGGAGCACTTCCAGTTTCGGGCCCTCCCCTTTTGTCTGTCCTCAACAGCTCAAGTGTTTACCAAGTGCCTGGTGGTGGTGGCGGGTTTTCTGCACCGCCAGAGTATTGCAGTATTCCCTTACCTGGATGATTGGCTGACCTCAGCCCCTTCCAGGGATTCCTTACTGGAGGCTCTCTCCTTTACCCTGGACCTCTTTGACAAACTGGGAATTACCATCAGTATTCCCAAATCATCTATGATTCCATCCCAGAGACTTCAATTCATTGGGGCAGTTCTGGATATGGTCCAATGCAGAGCCTTCCTTCCTCCCTCCAAACAGGGTGGAGACACTGGTACATCAGGCTTCTTTAGTAGCTGCGTCCAGGACCATCCCGGACTGGGAGATCCTTCAATTTCTTGGCCTGATGACACTTTCCAACACCACAATTCCCCTTGCAAGGCTACACATGAGAATCACTCAGTGGTCCTTGCGGGTGCAGTGGGACCAACTCCTGGATGACCTGGACCATCTGGTCCTGGTGTCTTTCAGCAGTCTAGAAAGAATTGCTGTGGTGCAGGAACCCCTGCAACCACTGCTTGGGTCTTCCATTCAGGAGCCTGGTTCCTTCTGCATCCCTGACTACGGATGCATCAAACGTGGGATGGGGAGCATATTTAGAGGAGCATCAAGCACAAGGACTGTGGTTCAGCTTGGAAGCATCGTTACACATCAGTGTTCTGGAGATGAGGGCGGTACTGTACGCCTTTCAGGCCTTTCAGATCCTCCTTCCCAAGGGATCACTGTTTGTCCAGACAGACAATATGTCACTGGACTTGTACCTCAACAAACAAGGAGTAACTCGCTCGTACCCCTTTTGCAGGGAGGTGATGCGGGTGTGGAACTGGGTAATCCAGCACAATCTGGCCCTAGTGGCTCTGCACGTTCCAGGTGTTCAGAATGTCCTGGAGGACAGTCTTAGCAGGTCTCAGACCCTAAATCATGAATGGAAACAAAATCAGGAAGTTGCAGAGTCTCTCTCTTCCTAAAGTGGGGGCGTCCGGAACTTGGCCTCTTCGCCTCCCACTCCAATGAAAAACTTCCCAGTGTTTGCTTGCTCGTTCCAGGGCATGGTGCTTTATGGCATGATGTGCTGTTTCTCTCTTGTACAGGGACATTTCTGAATGCCTTCCCTCTGTTTCCCATTCTCTAGAGGGTTTTCCTCAAGCTTCAGGCAGAGAAGGCAAGGATGATCCTCATCGCCCTTCTTTGGCCGAAACAAATTTGGTTCCCGCTGCTGCAACAGCTAACCAGAAAACCACCTGTTTCATTTCCAGTGACTCATGACCTCCTGACCCAGGATCGAGGTCATCTTCTTCATCCGGGGCTCAGGACATTGCATCTTCATGCATGGCTCCTATAGACATAGCGGTTTCCTGCTTCGGGGTCTCCTCTCGAGTCGCTAAAGTACTAGTAGAGGCTTGAAAACCCTCTACTCGTTCCACTTATGCCATGAAGTGGAAACGTTTTTCCTTTTGGGTGACCTCCAAGGACTGAAAACCATTTTCTTGTTCGGCCTGCAAGTCATGGAATATTTCCTCCATCTTTCAGACTCGGGTCTGTCGTATTCTTCCTTGAAAGTCCACCTTTCGGCAATTTTGGCATACCATGAGCTGGTGGATGGTAAACCAGTGGCTCAGTTGGAGGTCTCAGGAACCTTTCTGAAAGGGATCTTCCATCTGAACCCCCCCTCATCCACAGCCCTACACCCCCCTTGGGATTTGAACTTTGTGTTGGAGAAACTTACTCTCCCCCCATTCGAACCAGCGATGTGCTGCGATTTATGCTTCCTGTCTTGGAAGACATTATTTTTGGTTGGTATTACTTCAGCTCGAAGGATTTTGGAGCCTCAGACTCTAGTTTATAAAGAGCCTTATCTTATTTTCCACAGGGACCGGGTGGTCCTTAGGACAAATCCCAAGTTTTTACCCTAGGTGGTGTCAGAAGCCACACTGAACCAATCAGTGGTGAGGCATTCCTGCACGCCATGGACGTCCATCAGATCCTTCGGTGTTACACACACCAAACAAAAGATATCCATAGCTGCGATCAGCTCTTTGTTTCCTTTGCCCACAGGTCAGCTGGCAAAGCTGTTTCTAAACAGTTCCTTTCCAATTGGTTAGGTAACTGTATTCGCTACCGTTACCAAAAGTACGACAAACCTCTGCCAGGTCCCATCAGAGGTAATTCTATCAGGGGCATGGCTGCTTCCATTGCTTTTTTGTGGAACATTTCCATGGCAGATATCTGCACAGCAGCAACTTGGAGTTCTGTCCATACCTTTACCATTGCTTCTAGGCGGAGGGCAGGTTTTGGCCTAGCTGTCTTGCAGGGCCTTCTGTCCTAGGCTGGGTCCATTCCTGTTCCCAGTTTTGTTGGAGTTTGTTTTTCTCCTCCTCCCTTCCTCCTCCCTTGTTTCTCTCGGTCTCTCTTATGAGGGACTGCTTGGGATTGATTCCTATATTTAGTGGCCTACTGAAGGAACCCTCTCAAAGTAAGATTACTTGCCTAACTGTACAGTTATGTTGGAACTTACCGTAACAATAGAGCTTCAAGAAAGGTTCCTTCAGTAGGTCATATTTTTCCCTCCCTCCCCCTTTTATTTTTCACACAGGGACTCCAAATTCTGTTTAATTTGCTGTCAGGCCTCTTACAGACTCTGGCGGGAGAACTGGAGGGCAGGTGTGAGGACCGCCCACTATATACGGCCACTCTGACATTGGTCACGTGATGTCGGGTGAGCAGTCCCCCTTCAGGTATTGCTAGAAAAGTCTGCCGTGCTGCCCAGATGCCAGGTGGCGCTAGTTCTATATGTAATGACCTACTGAAGGAACCTCTCTCGAAGATCTACTGTTACAGTAAGTTCCTACGTAACTGTACTTTTTTTTCCCTCAGTAACAGTGAATGGCACATACGGAATAGATTAAGCTATGAGTACATTCTTTGGACTCTGGAAGTTTGTGAATAAGTGATAGCTATATTCAGTTTGCATGTATGTCAGTGTCCTGTTTGGGTCAGGAGTGGAAGCGGGTTCGAAGAATGAAAGTGAGAGTTGACAGCACTTTTGTTTTTAGCGTGATGGCCTGTTTAAGTTATTCATTCTTGCTAATTTGCCTACATAAAAGTAGCATATCTTCATGGAATAAGTCTGATGTAAATAAGTACTGCCTTAATGTTCCTCGTCATCACTGCTTGATGTAGAAACTAGTTGCTTTGAGCACGAGTCAATAGCGGACTGGTGGATTCTGCCATTTATCGGACTAAAGTGCAGGTAGGGGTTCATGCGTAGCTGGGAGAGATTGGAGAAACACAGCCGCAATCAGTTTGATTCTGATTCTGGTTTGGATTACATGGCTGTCATGTTAAACTAAGTGCTATAGTGGTATTGTTTGGGGTTTCTGATTATTGGGAAAGATTTCTTTTTTTGGTATTTTTAAGTATTTTAAATAACAGTTGGAAAATATTGAAAGTGAGATCAAAGATGGAGGCCAAAAAGAACATTTATGTACTCACTGTAACAGTAGATCTTCGAGGGAATCTCTTTCATCTGGCCACACCTATGTAACTATGGCCACCAGGCACCAGGACCACATGGAAACTTTTTGCAAGCAATATGCTAGGGGCCGCCCATGATGACGTCTTATGTCGACACTTCCCATATAAACATGGGTGGACCCTTCCCTCCTTAGTTCCCCACCAGAGATCATGCTCAGATTACTTTTCTCTAGGGAACCAGGAGAGAACCTATGGTTCTAGCCACCAGGTGAGGCTGGAAAAAAAAGTAGACCATCCTGGAGAAAGAGACAGGAGTTGTAGAGCTCTATCTCATAGGAGGACGGGGTTGGGACAGCATGGCCTGATGAAAGAGATTCTCTCAAAGATCTACTGTTACGGTGAGTACATAACTGTTCTATCTCCTTCAAGGACATCTCTTTCATTAGGTCACACCTATGAAGTGCAGGGGTTTGCTGTGGCAGTTTTTTCAAACTCCATTCTAATTTACCTGTGAACCTAACATGGAATAAAACATTGAGAATTTGCAACTGCACTTGGACTCAGCTTGAATTCTTAACACAGGTACCAGTACCAGTGAGTGCTTCCTATTCTTGACTGTTCCACATTGTGTTCAGGGGTTAGCAACCCCCTTGGAAAGCACCAGATTACATTCAGCTGTGCACACCTTAGTTCTTGACCTGACTGGCAATAAAACAGTCTGGGTGACTGGTGCCAACAGGCCTAAGAAAAAAGACCCTAAAGTACGGCTAGGCCAAAACTGCCCTTTTTTGAGAGGCAGTCCAGACTGTAGTGTTTAGTGAAGGTGTGGACAGTACTCCAGATTGCAGTAGCACAAATCTCTGCAGCTGACACATTCTTAAAACAGGCAACAGAAGTAACCATGTCTCTGGTGGAATGACCATGAACAACACCAGGAAGTTCCTTACCGTACTTCCTGTGACAAAATGCAATACAGTTGGCCAGCCATTTGGACAAACACTGTTTGGAAACAGGTACGCCCTTCTTTCCCAGGGGCAAAGGAAGCAACAAGCTGCAAGGATTTCCTGCAGTCCTTCATGTGGTGTATCTAGTACCTGAATATTCTGGCCCAGATATTTAAAAGAGTTGCGCATGGCGCAACAGTGTTGCGCCATGTGCAACCCACTGATGTGCCCCGCCAATATTCAAATGGGAATTGTGCCTGGCATGAACTCCGATGCTACCGGAGCCGCATCAGTATGCATACGGGCGCAGGTGGGGGGGCGTGCCCATGCCTACCTGTACATCCTGATATTCAGCCCGGATATGCTGAGCCCATGCATGTGCCACCCCTACTTGCACCCGCACAAAGTTGATCCAAAGAAAGGAACACGGCTGGCCACCCTCAGGTGAGCTGCCGATTGCAGGGCGCAAAACGGCAGCTACCACCTGTGGGTGGCCACCCGAGCTCCGGCTGCACCCCCGTGGCGGCGCCCCCCATGCCCGATCATGGGCATTTGTTCAATAAATCACGTCCAATATCCCTGGTGGTCCAGTGGAACGCTGTCAGCCCGATCGTGGGCTTAAGTATAAATAAAATGATTTTCTATATCCCTGGTGGTCCAGTGGACCGCTGTCAGCCCGATCGCGGGCTTTTGTAATAAATAAAGAATTACGTTCAATATCCCTGGTGGTCTACTTTGCCCCCCCCTCCCCACCTGCCCGCGGGCTCATCCCTCCCCCCTGTCAGCGTGGATACAGATTTGCCTGCCGCCTCTATCGCTTTCGTATCTTTGGTCAGAGGGTATTTGACGGTGTTTAGTGGAGCTTTCGGGCGTTAGTCTATTATACATTCCAGATATGTGAATGGATCCATTCATATCTGAATGTGTAGTATGTATAGCTGCACGCCCATTGGCTCATGCCAGACCAATGGGCATACAGCCATACTCTCACGTGTCAGTCGCGGGCGGGTGGTGGGCAGCAGGCGGGTGGTAGCTGCCACCGCTGACTGGGGAAGCAGGGCGGTGGGGCCCAGTGGGCAGGTGGGGAGGGGGTACTGCTAGACCACCAGGGATATTGGATGTAATTTTTATTACAAATGCCCGCGATCGGGCTGACAGCAGTCCATTGGACCACCAGGATATAGAAAATCATTTTATTTATACTTAAGCCCACAATCGGGCTGACAGCGGTCCACTGGACCACAAGGGATATAGGATTAATTTTATGTATACTGAAGCCCACGATCGGGCTGTGGGGCACATTGCCAGTTGGCAGGGGCGCCGGTCCCACGGCTGCTGCTCTGGCAGGCACCCGCGCAAGTCACTGTGATCGCTGCATGGCAAATGGGGTTATATGACATGCAAATGGCCCCATTTGTGCCTTGCATATATTATGGCCCCATTTGCATGTGCACTTTTGAATATCATGATTGCTGTGCATAGCGCAATGGAACTTGTGCTAGCGCATCCTCCTGCTTCACTCTGGCCACTTGCGCTGGCACAGTGCCACTGCACCATGCACACTGCAGGTGGCCAGGGTGCGATATTCAATGATGCTGTGCCATGGTGCAGCTCCATTGAATATCGCCCAGTCAACGCCCCTGCGTAGCTAAGTTGCGCTGCACCCAGGCTTGTGCCACAGCCTGGCGCAGTTTGAATATCTGGGCCTCTATCAACAGCTAAAGTAAGGAGCAATGCTTCCCCTGGATTAGCATGCTCAGGAAAATAAACTGGCAGGTGAATAGTTTGATTTAAAGTAAACTCAAATACCGCCTTAGGAAGAAACTTAGGCTTGGTACGTAAGACACCCTGTTTTTGTGGAAAAATCAAATAAGAAGGCTCACATATTGGAGCCTGAAGCTCTGAAATCCTTTAGCAGCAGTAATAGCAACTAAAAATAACACTTTCCAAGAAAGGAAGCATAGACCACAAGTCATGGCCAGTTCAAAAGGAGCCAAAATGAGCTTCTCTAGCACAAAATTCAGGTCCCAAATCAGGACTGGATTGCAGACAGGAGGCTTCAAGTGCGGAGTGCCTCTCAAGAACATACGGGCCACCTCCAGCTGAACAACCGTATGACCGTCAGTAGGCACACGGAAAGCTGAAGTGGCAGCCAAGTGCACTTTAATAGGAGTACTGTAATCCTGCATCTGACAAGGACAACAAATACTCTAGAACCTGATTTACTGGGCATGTAAAATGATCCAGCTGATGGGAAGCAGCCCACAAAGCAAGTCACTTCCACTCCATGGAATAAGTGGCTCTGGTGCAAGGTTTTCTGGCAGCCATCAAAATATCAGCCACCTTTTCAGACACCCCAGACCTAGCAATGGCTATGTCTTCAAGAGCCATACATTGAGATGGAGTGACTTGGGGTCTGGATGGACCAGGGTTCCCTGTTCCTGGGATAGTAGGCCCTTGCACAGAGGCAGAGGCACTGATTGTTCCACTGCCAATTGCATTAGTAAGGGGAACCAGATTTGACGAGGCCGGAGTAGCACTGAGTGTTAGCATCGTTCCCCCTCATTTGGAGCTTGATTAGCACCCTCTATATTAGAGGGAAGGGAAGAAAGGTGTAAAGGAATCTCCCCTTTCAAGAGAGCAACAACGCATCTTGCCAGAAAACTCCAGGCCCTAAAATGAGAAAGCAGAAAGTGGCAGTTTTGCGTTGAGTGGATATGCAAAACTGTCCAGCTCTGGACGACCCCACCTGTCAAATAGATCTTCTGCTACTGAGGTCAGCAGTTCCCACTCATGCATTCAGGACTGCAACTTGCTTAGCCTGTCTGCCAAGACATTTTGGACACCTGGAACATGAACTGCTGACAGTTCTAAACCGTGTTCTAGGGCCCAATACCAAACCCTCATCACTTCCCTGCACAGGGGGTATAAGTGAGTTCCCCCTTGCTTGTTTATGTAGTGCACCACATTGATGTTGTCCGTTTGCACCAGCAGATGGCCCAGGCATAGATGGGTCTGGAAGGCTTGTAGACTGTACAGAAATGACCCCATTTCTAGGACATTTATGTGGAGGGTGGTCTCCACTTTCGTCCATGTTCCCTGTGTCTGGTTAGGCCCCAGATGTGCCTCCCAGCCCATCCCCAAGGCATCTGTAGTGAGGATCTGATGAGGGAAGGGGATCAGGAAATGAGCTCCTTTCAGCAAATGGTCAGGTTCCATCACCACTGAAGCACCTTTCAGACAGGAGATGTTACTAAGACATTCTGCTCTAAATTGTCAGTGTGTTGGTCCCACTGGACTCTTAATATCCATTGGGAAATCCCCATATGCAGTTTTGCAAATGGTACCATAACAATGGCTGCTGCCATGAGGCCCAACAGTCTCAGGAATGTCCTGGCTGTGACATACCTGTTGTTGCAGACAATCTGGGTCTGTGCAATCAGGTGTTCTACCTTGTCCTGGGAGAGGAAGGCTAAGCCTTGGGCTGTGTCCAAGATTTGCCCCTATGTGCTGCAGGCGCTGACAAGGGGTCAGTACTGATTTCGGCACATTGATTATGACTCCTAGGTCATCAGACAGTTGGCCAGTGCATGCTAGGGTCTGGTAAAGCTACTCTTTGGAATTAAGTTTGAGCAACCAGTCATCCAGATAGGGGAATACATATAGTCCCTCTCTCCTGAGGGTTGCTGCTACCACTGCTAAGCATTTGGTAAAGACCTGTGGCACAGATGATAAGCCAAAGGGCAATACCATGAACTGGTAATTTCCCCCATGGAAAAGGAACCTGAGGTACTTTCTGTGAGGGGGAGAGATCTTGATATGCAGGTAAGCATCCTGCATATCTAGGGAACAGATCCAGTCCCCTCCTTATAGTAGTGGCAGCAGGCCTTGTAGAGTGACCATTCTGAACTTGTACTGAACAGAGGTTCAGATTCCTTAAGTACAGAATGGGCCTCAGATCCCCTATACATTTGGGGACTAGGAAGTAGTGCAAACAGAGCCCCTTGTTCCTTTACTCCCAAGGAAATGGTTCTATGGCCCTTTTCTGCATCAGCATTTGTACTTCCTCTAGAAGCACCAGTATGTGTTCTGGAGGATAGGCCGAAGGGGTTGGTGGATGGTCTGGGGGTAACTCCAGAAGCTCTAGAGCATGGCCCTGTTCTATTATCAACAGGATCCAAGCATCTGATGTGACCTTCCTCCACTGGTCCAGGTGGAGGGAAAGGCGACCCCCTACTACCATCTTCAAAGATACTGGTGGGAGGAGGTCTAGAAAGTCATGCAGATGCAGATCCTATGGCTGCAGCCACACTTTTGGGAGCTTTTGAGTGGGCACCTAGGGTGGGTGCTGGGACAGGCAAAGCTGATCCTGCTCTGCTTTTATTTGTTGTCTGGCTCTTGAACAATGTATGTTGCTAGCTAAAAGAAAGGGCACCCTCTGCCTACTTCTTGGTTGTGTATGGTACAGGGATTGTACTGATTTTACAGTCTTGCCTGAAGCCTGTAGGTTTGAGAGGATATCCTGAATGTCTGCTCCGAACAGCCTGTATCTTTTGAATGGGGCATTTAGGATGGATTGCTGCATATCATTGGCAAATCCTGCCACCCTCAACCAATAATGTCTTCTCAAGCTGACAGTATAAGCTGTTGCTCTTGCAGAAGCATCAGAAATGTCATAGGTAGACCTTAACAGATGTTTACCTACATCTTCCCCTGCCTGGAGGACCCGTGGCAGCTTCTGCTTGTGAATACCTCCTGGTAGGGTCTGGGCCACTGCCTTGGCCTTCCTCCAGAGAGAATTCTGGTATTTTACCATACGGGCCTGATAATGTTGCAATTCTCAGGCCCAAGGTAGCAGAAACAAAGGTCCTCTTCCCCAGGACATCTAGTCTCCTGGACTCCTTATCTGGAGGGAGAGAAAGGAATGGCAGGAATCATATATGGTCTGTGCCAGGCAGCCAGGGTGGCATGCTCTATGGCAGGCAATAGAGGAGGAATAATAATAGGTGGGGAGTCAGGCAGTTCTAAGAACTCCACCAAATTCCTTTTGGTGATGTCTTGCTCCTCAGTTTAGAATCCCATGGCAGACTGGAATTGGTGCCTCATGAAGAGGAATGTGGGATCTTCAGGAGGGGACCTCGGGGTGTACACAGGGGTGTCCTCACTCCCTATGGAGATGGTGGAGCTAGACCTCTCATGAGTGCTCTCCACATATTCTTTCTCCTCCTCATCCTCTTGCATTATGAGGTCAGGGTTATATTCCTGATCCTTGTCCATGGTGTCTGTAGGCCTCAAGGAGGGAACAGAAGAGGTCATTGATGCCCTGTAGGGCAAATGGCACATCACCTAACAGGCATCAGTGCTGAGGTTTAGCTGGATGCAACATCAATGCTGCTCCCATCGCAGGAGGAGGAGGAGGCAGCAGGCACTGTAGCATGTCCACAAAGGACAAAAGCATTACTTGCACGTCAGTGCTATCTTGGACTATAGATGCACCTGTGATGTCGACAGGGCAGGTACTAACCTTGATGTTGATGGCCTCTTGCCAGTCGTAATAGGCATGGTGGTACTGACAGCCTGTCCCGACCTGGTACAGTCAGAGGTGTGGGCTGCTGGTGGTGACGCCACCGAGGTGGTCAATGTCGTTGAGGTGCTAACAGTAGTATGAAGAGGCAACTGACAGTGTACCGGGGAGGATTTCTCCTTGCTTTTTCTCTCTCTCTCTCTCTCTCTCCTGGTGCTTATGCTTGAGTTGCCTGGAGGTTTTCTCCTGGGACTTAGAGGAGTGGGATCCCGAGGAACAAGCCGGCGATGTGGTAGAGCTCTTTTCCTGGAGCTCTTTCTCCATCCTGGCTACCTGACGTTTCAAGAGGTGGGTTTCCAGGGCATTCTTTCATCATCACCGGGTAGCAGTGTTGAACCTGAGGCAGGTTTCACAGGCCTTAAAGAGCAGACACTTTCTGGACGACTTTAACAAACCATAATATTTAGACACAGTTCAGCTTGTATTTCACGTTAGTTCTGTATTCCTCCTCTCCACTGTTTGTTACTGAGGTCATTTTCATTAAGACAAAATCTTTGTTCCTGTAGAGTTCGTCTATCCCTGTAGCTTTCTCCCTACCTATGGTCATAATACACTGCTTGTGACATTACAGTTACTCTCACTGCAACACATTGTGATGTCACAGCAGAGGATTATGACTTGAAGTGGGGAGTAAGCTATAGAGGCAGATGAACTCTAAGGGAACTATAATGGATAAAGTTTGTGTAGTCATGCAAATTTACTCAATAATAAATAATGGGGAAGAGAAATATATAGAATATATTTGGAATGCAAGCTAAATTGTACCTAAATATTGTTTTTCAGAGTTTTCTTTGGGAAATCAGTAGCTCTTTAACATTATGAACCTTGCTGAGGCAGCACATGCAGAAGTTGTACAAGTCACCCGAGTAAATCTTTTCACTGCATTTGCAGTATCTAAAGAGCTTTGCAGGTTCTTTAGATGACATACACCACAACAATTATCACTTATAAAAAGTGATAGCAGACTAGGGAGACAAATGTTCGAAAACACTGAACAACAGTCCACTGTAGCAGCAGCGTCTCCATGGAGGTCCAATGAGTATGGTCAATAGCAGGAAAAGAACTGAAGAGGGAAGGGGCTGCCCACATTTATATAGGAAGTATAGATGCAAGATTTCATCGTGGGCGGCCCCTAGCAGACTGCTTGCAAAAAGTTTCTGTGTGGTCCTAGTGCCTGGTAGCTATAGTTCCATAGGTGTGGCTCGATGAAAGAGATATCCTTGAAGAAGATCGAAACTTATTGGGGCTGAGAGGTGTGATTTTTTTTTAACTAATGTAAATTGGGCTGCTGGCACTTTACTAGTGGATTATGCTGGCATTTACTTATGGGTAAAGATGCCAGTTGACCAGTCAGGTTACTCGATTTTCAGATGCCATTGCATAAAACATACTAACCCACACCCATCCACCTGGACTGTCACAGTATTTTGCTTTTTCCTGAGCATGGTCCCCTCCCCAAAGCAAACCAAGCAAAATAAGCTGAAATCAGGGTTCTGACCACTGCCATCCCTTATAGTTGGCATCTGGTCTTCAGAACCGAAATAAGATCAAAAACCAGATTATAGCAGTGAATGCCCATGATCTATTCACAGAATACAGTAGGGGCACAGTTTCCACTGAGCTCGAACATTTATTTGTTTAAAAAGACCACTTCAGAACACAACAACACAGAGACTTCTGGTACTGTAGAAGAAAGCACTTTCTGAACCCAGAAAACAGTCAGCACTCCAAACGTACTCACAGTACTAGTTTATTTCGTGTGCAAACATAGTTCATCACAGCACTAAGCAGCATGAGGCAAATAATAGCAGCAGTAGACAAGCGTAGGGTAATCCGTAATAGTTCACCGTTACAAATCCATAGAAGTCTATAAAACGGTAGCATAAACACTTATTTAGCCTGCTGACTCAACATTAGAGACACTGGAACCCCAAACGCCAGCACAGAATCATTTATGTTTCAGCGCAACAACCTACGCCTTCATCAGAACATGTTCTGAAACTTTGACTGGGTGAGCAGTGCATACTTTGTGACTTTACTTCTGGTACTGTATTTACGTCACTTTTTTCTCGTGTGCACTTTTCTCTCTCTCTCTCTCTGAACTGGCTCTCACGCTCCATATATGCCAGCTCATACTCTATACTTCTAGCTTCTAGCTGGACCCAATTTTCTGTGGGTGATAGTGAGGGAAGGATGAATAGCCTGGAGTGAGGGAGGTCATTTGGCCAGTGTGTGAGGGAGTCAAGGGATAGCCAGGCTGTAGCCACTGCTTGCGGTCAATATTGGGTCATATCTCACAGTGCAAAATTAAAACAGCCCCAAGATGTTTCATGAGCCTGACCCGTAAATATGCTTCACAAATTATTTCACATTTTGAGATAGATGGATAGATAGAGATAGAGAGAGAGAGAAAGAGAGAGAGAAAGATAGGGGATATTGAGACAGAGATCAACTGAGCAGTAGCCCTCCAGCTGCAGGAATCAAGAAAGTCCTGCTGTTCTCAAGCAGAGAATGCAGGTGAACAGCTCCTTGCTAAGCTGGGCACCCTGGATTATGGGGTGCTCAGAAAATGTATTCCTGGAGAATTTAAAAAAAAAGCACCAGAATGTAGCTAAATGGGTCCTGTTTAGCTAGATTCAGGTCTTTGTTTTTTAAAAATACATTATTTTTATGTATTTTCCATATTTTTTAGTTCGGAGGAACAAAATAAGCTGGCAGCCATTACAACACAAAAAAAATGGTTTCTTGTTTTGAGAAGCAAGTGGCAAGAAACCAAAAATGGTCTTGCAACATAGAATTTTCATGTCATATCAGAGTTTTATCCAAAAAAACTTACTAAGTATGCTCAGAACAGCTAAAAAAACAAATATTAAATTCTTATAACTGTGGAACCATTTAATATTTTTTTCATAAAACCTTCGAATGGCACTACTTTGGCACGGGCCACTTCTATCCCGAAAGTTACAGAAAAAAAATTCCATTCCATCTAGGCTGTAGGTGAGAACAAAACCAAAAACCCATGTTAAGTATAGGAAAAAATAGCCCATTACAAGAAAACAACACATGCGGATCTCAGAAACTGCATAAGCAGCCACGCCAGGAGCAATGGGGCAGGGAGGAGTTTTAACTGGTGGCTTAGGCAGTGCATAAAGTGTGCAGAAAAAACTGCCGGGTCTCTAAGGGTCATAATTATAAAAAGATGCATGGACTACTACTATGGAAGTCCTTTTTTTCCTTCATAATGTGAAATTTGCCTCTTCATTACTATCCAGTTTTTCAATAACAAGTCAAGACGCAGGCACAAAACTTGAAGATACTATAGGAAATGGAGGGACAAAGGGGCTAAGGGTCAAAATGCTCTCTTGAAGTTACGGTAAGAACAAATAAACATGGAATACAGGCCCTGCTTGATACCCTGTGAGACCCTCCTCAGATCCATTAAAATGTTTTGCTGGGTCTAAGACCCCCCCCCGAGACCCAGCCCCCTTTAAGCCTTGGCCTTCAGGAGCTGGGGAAGGGGGAGAGATGGAGAGAGGAGGGGAGCAGGTTCCAGAGATAGGAAAGATGATAGAAGTCAGCAGAGGAGTCAGGATGGGGAAGGGAGAAGGTGTGAAGAACCCTGGAGCAGAGGGAGTATGAGGCAGAGGGAATGGGAGAGAGAAGTGAGGCTAGGTAAGAGGGCAGGAACCCCAACCAGTACTTGGAGGTGAGGGAGGCTCTGTGGGACTGGTGACATGAAAGTAGGGGGAGGATGGATAGAGAGTAGAGGGAGCAGAAGGGAGTTTGAGTAGGGGAGTTGGTAGTAAAGTAACAAAAGACCTTACTGAAGGTGGAAGAACAAATTACTAACCATAGTAATGTTGTCTCTTTCAAGGGATCCCTCACTATGTTTAACAACAGCAGTCATTTTCATGTAATACGCAGCCCTGGAGATTTGGAACGTTATGCTAATGATGGAACTTTAGAAGTTCAAATCCTGCTCATGCTCACCCCTGCTTTCCACAAGTTCAAACCCTCCTGTGTGCTCATGCTCACCCCTGCTTTCCAACATCATATTTAGTTATAGAGCTAGGGTGAACTGAGACCACTAAAACTACCCAAATGGCTATCAAAAATATGTTTTTAATTTTTCCACAAAATGTTTTGAAAAATGTTAGAAACAAGGCAGAACAGACTTACCTAGTTTGAGAAAAATAACTGAGCAACAATTGTAAAGGCACTGTAACAAGTAATGCTCAAGTAAACAGGAAAGGGACTGATTCTTGTCTGAACTTTTTACCAGGTTCTGGAAGGGAAGACAGACGCTAGAGGTTATTAAATACAGTGAGGGATCCCTTGGAAGAAACAACATTACTACAGTGAGTAATTTTTTTCTTCTAACCCCTGGAATCCCTTACTTGTGTTTAACAACAGCAGACTCCATAGCAGTACCTTAGGAGGCTTGGTACAGAACCTATTTAGGGAAAAGGTTCTGCAAGACAGCAATGTGAAAGCTGGCATCTCGTCTGGACTGTATGTCCAGATTTTAGTGCTTTGTTAAAGTGTGTGTGCTGTTTTTCAAGTAGCTGCTTTATAAATTTCTTACAGGGGGATACCACTTGATGCTGCCACAGAGGCAGTGGTGCCTTCTGTAAAGTGTGCCCTAATGTGTCAGTGTGGCAATTCTCCAGCTTTGTCATAGCAGAACTGTGTGCAGGAGACTCCAATCTACCAAGGAATAGTTCTTCTGGATACTGGTGTGGCTTTCCCCACTTCACCATAAGTGACAAACAGCTGAGTGTTAGTGGACCTGATATCCTTTTTGTGGTCCAGGCAGTAACTCAGTGCCCTTTTTACATCCATGCAGTGGAGCCTTTGCTCTCCTGAGCTGGATTTTTCTGCAAAGAAAACAGGAAGGGCATTTGACTGGTTCAGGTGGAATTCAAATATCACCTTTGTGAGGAATTTCCAGTTGGTCCTTAGGAACTATCTTATCCCTCTGGAAAATTATGTAGCTCGGATCTGTACAGAGGGCTTGCAGCTCACTCACCTTTCTAACAGATGTCCTTGCCACTAGGAAAATTGTTTTCCAGGTGACATACTTTGTGCAGCAGTAGCCATTGACTCAAAGGGAGTCTCCATCGACTGGGCAATGCACACATTCAAGTCACAGGAAAGGACAGGGTCCCTCACTGGAGGATACATGTGAATAAGGCCTTTGAAAAACCTTTTAAAAATGGGTTGAGAGGCCAATGATTTGTCTTTGCCAGCTGATGCGTAAGCTGATATTGCTGCCAAATGCACCTTCAGGGTTAAGGGCCTTAGGCCCAGAGACTGTATGTAGACTAGGTAGTCCAGGACTATAAACAGACCTGCCCAGAATGGATGAGAATGTCTAGGAGTATACCAGAGGAAAAAAACTTTTCCGTTTTGAAGCATACTTTTTCCTTGTTGCTGGTTTCCTAGAAACTTTCAGCACTTTCATTACCTCCTCTGAAAGCTTTAGCCCAAAGAACTATAGGTTTTCAAGAGCCGCACTCTGAGGCATAGAGTTCTCAGGCCTGGGAATGTTATCCTGCCCTGAGACAGTGTCAGCAGATTGTATCTCACTGGCCGATTGATAGGAGGCTTCTTTGAAAGGGACAAGAGCATGGGATACCAGGTCTGCCTGATCCAGTCTGGTGCTATGAGAAACACTGTTACTAACTCCCTTCTCGGTTTTATGAGTACTCTTGGTATGAGTTGGAATGGAGGGAAGGCACATGGAAATTTCCCTGACCAGTCCAGGACTAGTGCATCCTCTTGGACTGAACTCACAGATAGGGGGTTGTAACAAAACAGTGCAAGTTGACGGTTTTCCAGGAAGCAAACCAGTATATTTCTGGTATACCCCACAGTTTGAACACTGATGCCAGCACTTGCTGGTTCAGGGTCCATTCATGGTTTTCCTGGCTAATCCTGCTGAGGGAGTCTCCCAGCACATTGTCCTTCCCTGCTAGGTGTACTACGGATAGCTCTACTTCTAGGAAGTAGGCTAGGTTTCAGATCTTCATGACTTCTGTGCAAAGCTTTGAATATCTTGTTCCTCCCTGTTTGTTTATGTAATACATTGTTGTGGTGTTGTCTGTCCAGATTTCTACAAACTGACCCTGGATCTAGGAGGAAAATGCCCACAATACTAGGTAAACTGCCCTGAGCTCCAGGAGATTGATATGCTCCTAAGTCTCCAGTATGCTCCAGGTGCCACTTACAGTGAGGTCCTCCAGGTGAACGCCCCATCCTAGGAGGCAGGCATCTATTGTGGGGATAGTTGTGGGAGACTGCTGGAGGAAGGGAATTCCCTTTCAGAGGTTGTCCTCATTCTTCCACCATTCCAGTGCCTTTATCAAAGCTTCTTATGCTCAGACAGTGGATCCCATCTCTCAGATTAGTGATTCCTCAGGTGAATCTGATAGTCTCTCATTTGGAACCTGATCCCTGGCACCACTGCAGTGGATGAGGCCATGTATCCTAGTAACTGTAGAAAATCCCTTGCAGGGCTTGGCTGGCCTGCCTTGAAGGATTCTTTATTTATTGGTATCAGAATTGTAAACATTTGAGTCAAGGATTCATTTACAAAGGTTCCTCGTCATGGTACAAAGACAGGTAAACAAACAATCACAGGTATAAATTAATCTCAGTGATGACATAAAGAAGATATGACATTTTCTATACAAGTATGTACAAAATAAAGCCTAAGATATGTTCCTTTACAACTTGGTAGCTAAATCATCAGTGCAAGTAACAACATATGGCATGCATATAGTTTACATAAGCAGTTATAGGTAGAATAAGGTGCTGGGACATGGGGGGATGGTGGTGGTGAGGAAGGGCCATATTAATTATGTGCAGTTACAACAGCGGGTGGTGACCAGATGGTGTCTAAGGGCAGTTTTGAAAGGGTCAGTCCTCTGTATTGAGGAGTTATCGGAGGGAAGGGAGTTGATCCAGAATGGGGCTTGGTAAAGAAATGACCTCTGGGCCAGTGATATCCTAACTCTGTGCACCTGAAATGACCTTCTGTAGGAGCTCCGGGTGGAGACAGTAGAGACGAAGGGGCTAAGTACAGTAGCTAGGTCAGGGGGCATTAATCCAGTTACAATTTTCTAGGTGAAGAGACGAGTTTGGTAGTGTAATCGTACCTCAAAGTTGAGTATATTTGCCAGTGCATATAGTGAACAGGTGTGGGTGAGTCTGCTGGCACCAGTAAGTATCCGGCAGGCTTTGTTGAGAGACATTTTGATTCTGTTGAGTGCAGTTTTGTCTGCTGCACCATATACTAGAAGGCCATAGTCCACTATGGAAAGGACTGAGGAAATGATGGCCAGCCTCAGGGCTTCAGGGGGGAGACAGGTCTTGTGGCTGTAAAGCAGGCCAACACGTGAGTTTATAGCAGAAGCAAGGGTGTGCGTATGGTCATGAAAGGAGAGGGTGGTGTCAAAGGTTATGCCAAGGTATTTATAGATGTTGACTCATTCAAGGGGAAGGAGTATACTAGGCTGGAATGTGAGGGGGGCATTCTAGTGCATGTTTTGATTGTGTTGGAAAATTATGAGTTTAATCTTTTTTAGATTGATTACCAGTCTTCAATCCAGGAACCAGGTTTCAGCCTGGTTAAAGGAGTTTTGGAGGGCACTTTGGAGGTGGGCTGGAACCTGGTTGGATGAGAAGAGGACCGCATCATCTGCATAAAGGAGTATTTTTTCAGAGCATGATTTGGGGAGAATGTTTAAGTACAGACTAAAAAGCAGTGGGGTGAGGAACGAGTCCTGCGGAACTCCCAAGTGGACCTGCCGATTGCTGGAGAGAGTATTATTGATTTTCACACACTGCAAGTGAGAGGTGAGGTAGTTGGTGAACCAGGCCAGGAGGTCTTGTGAGAAACCTAGTTGAGATAGAGTGGATATGAGAAGTGGGTGACTGATGGTATCAAAGGCTTTCAACAGGTCGATGCAAGCTGCACCCACAAGGAGCCCTTTATAAAGGGCTATGTGTATACAGTTGGAAAATTCAAGGAGGGCAGTGGCAGTACTATGCCCTCTGCAGAAGCCATGCTGTTCCACACAGAGTAGATTGTGTTTGGTGAGGTAGACGGTTAGCTGGTCTGCTACAATCTTTTCTAAGGCTTTTGAGAGGGGGAGGAGGATCGATATTGGTCTATAGTTACCGGGGGAATACCATTCCCACCTTTGTATATAGAGGTGATCACGGTGGTCCTCCAGACATGGGAGAATTGGCCGAGGCAGAGGGAGCGATTGAGAAGGCTGGTGAGGGGTGTGAGTACTACATCCAGTACCAGTCATAGGAGTTTGAGGTCCAGTGTGTCGTTACTGTGGCTAACACCACTGAGGGCTTTGAGCAGGTAGGGTTTGGCTTCATTTGGTGTGAGGCCCAGAAGTAGAAAGGTGGGTAGGGAGGTGGGGGGAGCTGGAGCAGGGTCAAAGAAATTAGTGGGTAGAACAGCGCTGAGGTCTGTGAAGGTGACGCTGAGGCCATCGGCAATAGCTTGTGTGGCAGTGGAGAGCGAGCCATTGACATCGAGTTGGGCCTGTGGGGGTGCTATGATTGTCCCATTGAGTTCTTTTATATTGTCCCAGAACTTATGGGCAGACCCCTAGGAGAGGCAAGGGTGGACCTGTAGTAGTCCGACTTTGCTTTGCAGATGGCCCAGGTGCATTTGTTGCATGCAACATTGTAGGCTTGCCTGTCTGTGGGCTTGCCAGAATCTAGTGCCTTGTGCCAGAAGTTGTCTCTGCTCCGCAACTGATTGATAAGGGAAGTGGTAATCCACAGGGAAGTTGTGCCTCTTAATAAACAGCTTCATAAGGGGAGCGAAGATGTCACACGTGGCATTAAATGAGTGGAGAAAGTAGCTGGAAGCAGTGTCAACATCAGGGGCTAGCTTAATCGGGGACCAATCCCAGTGGGAAAGGTGCTTTCTGAGTTGATCCAGTTTGCCTGGTCGTAGGCAACACCGGAGGACAACTTTTGGTATTGGCTTGTTCATTTTACAGGACCAGGAGAGGATAATGGGAGAGTGGTCACTTAGGTCATTGGTCAGCATGGTGGTGTCAGTGATTTTATGGGTCATGCTAGAGGACAATATCCAGTAGTGTGGCGGTACTATTGGTAGGGTGGGCCAGGTTGGGGGAAGTAACTAGCTGGTGAGGTTGAGGGCTGCGATAGCATCTCTAGCTTGGGAGGCCAAGCTGGCAAGCCAGTTGATATTAAGATCTCCCATCGTGATCTGTTCCATTTTGCTGAGAAGGTTAGAGAGGTGCTCTAGTAGTGAATAAAGTGCAATGTTCTGGTGGCGTGGGGGGATATAGATAGCAGTGATTATTAGTGGTGCTCTGGAGGTGCCAGGGATGATTTTAAGGTAGATAGCCTGGGCACCATGCTCCAGCTGGGGAGGGCAAACCCTTGTAGGGTATCATGAAGGTATATGGCACAGCCTCCTCCATGTTTCTCTACTCTGTCTTTCATGAAGAGTGTGTATCCTGGCAGGGCAATAAAGGAGTCCGGGTGGCCCTGGAGAGCCATGTTTCAACTGCTGCCAGGACATCTGGCTGGTGCCGGGCAATCCAGCCCTGAAGGTCGGTGAATTTCTTAAGGAGACTGCATATGTCATTGAGGCTAGGTGGAATCCCAGTCTATGTTGGAACGTGGTTGGAGTTGGCTGCGGCGGGACCTGAGTTGGAGGGGATGTTGCCCAACAGCAGGAGGAGGAGGGAGGAGACGAGTCTGAAGAGTGCCAAGTGCTGTCTATGGCATGAGGGCAGTGTACCATGGGTGGTCTGTCCCCGGGGGGGAGATAGGGATGGGGAGGGAATGAAGTGTTGGGATGGCCAGGTAGAGTGGGGGCCAAGGGGAGTCAGCCGATGGGGTAGGAGGCGAAAGGTGAGCTGGGGGGTGCACAGGTGGGGGGTGGTGATGGTCGGGGTGCTGGGTTATGGTTGGGTGGGGTATGAATGTGGGTGAGTAGGCAGGGGTGTAGTATCTGGAGGGGAAGGGGGTGCCAGAGTGGAGAAAGATTAGAACGAGCAGTGCCAGATGGGAGGATTCTTTAGACTGCATACTTGATGGCCATGGTCCGAGGCTTATAGGGGTGTAGGGTTGCTTTCAGATATGTGGCAGTCCCTTTGGCGCAGCAGCAGAGCCATGGACTATGGTGAAGAGGGTACAAGGTTCGAAACCCAGGGCGGGGGCCTGTTTCGGACCTACGTAAAATGGGTTGGCAGGTGGCAAGGCCCATGAAATGTGTAGTGAAAGGAGGAGGAGTTTAGGAAGGGCCAGTAGTGGCTCCTAGGTGGCACTAAGGTAGTGTTTGTGGAATACTGGAGAGTGGAGTAGGGGAGAGCAGAGGTGGAGTAGAGAGAGAGTCAAGCTGAGAGTGGGCAGAGAAAACAGAGGAGACTGGGGCAGTTGGAAGAGTAGAGACGGTCAAATAGAGAGTGGGTGGAGAAATACAGATAGGGAGAGCCGTGCACTGTACTGCCACCAAGAGGTGGGAGCATATAGCCTGCAGAAGGGAAAGTGGGGACTTAGAAAAAAATGAGGTAGGAAGTCACGTGATCAGGGGAGGTCCATAAATTAAGGGACACCCCTGGGTGGGAGGTTGGCTGGGATGGATGGGGCAGTTGACGCAAAACATCGATGGGCTAACACCCCTGAACAAACAGGCTCAGGGAGGCTGGTACAATTACCTCTTGGCACCTCTTGGTCCATGCTGTCCCCAGGCTGCAGTGTGCTTGTGGAGGCTTGTGTACTACTGGGGGTTTTTGAAATGGGGAGCCTCTGCACTGGCCTTCCTGGTCAGGGATCTGATCAACAGATCCTTCCTTGAGGGAAAAGTTCCTACCAAGTGGAAATCAGCCTTAGTCATCCCAATTCACGGGGGGGGGGGGGGTTCAACCTCACCAGTCGAAAATTACAGCTACATCTCTATACTTTGTCACCTAGCTAAAGTACAAGAACAAGAACAAATTCTTTATAACCAGTTACAGGATTACCTTGAACAATACCAACTTCTGTCCTCTTGCCAACATGGATTCCACAAAAATTATAGCACTCTCTCTGCCCTCATCAAGGTCACCTCGAACATTCAACTCACCTTCAACTGGGGACAAATAACTGGGGCCATCTTTGTGGACCTCAACTAATGCCTTTGATTTGGTGAACCACAAACTGCTTATACAGAAACTGATTTCTCTGGGGCTAGATATCCATTCCACAACCTGAATTCAAGACTATCTCACAGGCTGCTCTCAAAGTGTTAGGTGGTCCAGTTGCCATTCGTCCTTCAGACCCATCTCCCTTGGCTTTCCCCAGGGTTCTATCTTGGGACCACTACTTTTCTCACTATTCATCAATAAGTTGCTGAATTCCTGTGGTGGAGCATCGGTTCAGCTTTACACAGACGATGCCATCATTTACAGGTCCTCTGCCGATGTTGCATGGATTAGTCAACACTTGGACTCCAACTTCCATAAACTGGAGGCGTGGTTCCTGGCAAATAAACTTCTCTTGAATACCAGAAAACTAACTCTATGCTTTGCCTCCCACATACCCACAGAACTGATGGCTCACCCCAACTCACCATCTCCACTTACAGCTGAGAACCCCTTGAACTGGTACACTATTTTAAATATCTTGGCATCCTGCTTGACCTGAGCCTCTTCTTCAAGGCACATGTGAACAAAACCATCTCAGCTCTCCACCAGAAGCTGGGCCTGCTCTAGCGGCACCACACACTTATGTCAGGAGCATCTTGCCTAAAAATTGCTACAGCCTCCCTCCTACCCCTTCTTTTTTATGGCTCCCCTCTATTCCTGTCACTTAGACCCTCCCTTATGAATCAACTAAAGCAATCATATCAGAGGATAAGACTCTTTGCCTTAGGTGCTGCCCTACGGCAGCATTATTGCACTGTACTAATATCTCTGGGTTGGCTACAACTAGAACATAAATTCCAGTATATCTCCCTCTGCCTTACCTATAAGCTCCCTCACCTATACACTCCTCCAAGTCTATCTAATATTGTGGTGAGAAAATCAGCCTGTCAGACCCTATGCTCCTGCTCCTTCCCTCTATTGACTGTGCCGTTGACATGCCTAGCTGTAAGCAGGAGATCTTCTGCCTGTGCTGCACCCTGGGCCTGGAACTTCCTCCTCCATCTATCCTCTCTTGCACTTCCTTCCCCAGTTTCAAAAGTGCCCTGCACAACCACCTCTTTGACCTAGAAATTTGCTCCTGCTTTACCTGATTCACCCTCTTCTTTTCCATACTTATGTCAGTCCATCCTGGTGACCTTACCACCTCAACTCATGGTGCTACCTGTCTCTTAGTTTTGAGTTACGCTTTTGCATGGCAGTAGATTGTCTAATCTGATGTGCGTGTGTTCCTACACTATTGGGCATAACTGCTGTATATAATGCGATCCTAATTTTTGCCTGAATCCGTCTCGTTCTCCACCATCCATGCCCTTCTAATCTGGAAATCTATGGTTTATTTTTTGTATATAATATATAGCATTGTTACACATTGTATTTGGACTCTGTGATCTTATCTTTGTATCTTTATTGATATCAGTGTTGTCAGTGTATGTACAGGGCTTTATTTACATTGATGTATGCCTCTTTAATCTGCATTCCTTTATACCAGTGCTTATGTATTGTATGTTCATGGTTTTGTTTACATTTCTGTATTCCTCACCTTCTGTACCCTCCCCCAGGTCACCCATGAAAAAGGGACTACATGGTCTCAGTAGGCTTATCCAGTTACCAAAATTCAAATAAATAAATACATTTTGAATTTCTCTTTCCTTAAATGTTTGTTCAGATATCTCAGGTCTAAAATGGATTACCACTCCCCATTTTTCTTGTATGTCAGAAAGTATCAGGAGGAAAGACCCCTGCCACATTGAGTGGCAGGTACTTTCTCAATTGCTTTTGATTGCAGTAATTTCTTTGGCTTCAGCTCCAACAGAATTTATTTCTGTTGGGGTGTGAGGCTGAAAAACATTTGGGTTCTGCAGTTTGGGGAATTTTCTGAATTGCAGGGACAAACCTTGGCCCATTACTTCCATGACCACTTGTCTGTGGTGATTTTTTACCATTCTTGGGGGTAGTGGGCCAACATCCCCCCTCACTGGCAATGGATGGACAACCTGGGCAGCGTTGTCAGGGGTTTTGTTTTTGCTGGGGGTTTAGGGTCTGGAGCTGCCACTGTTGCACGCATGGTGCCCCTTCTCCCACTGCACTTATAGGAAACTCTTTGGGGTGGGTACTCATAGGGAACATAAGGTTGGTAGTAAACCCTACTCCCTACCCCCCCTTCCATAAGGCCTGTGGCAAGCAGAGGCCTGTTCTTTTTCAATACTACTCTTGTAGGTGGTTTTGTATTCATTCACCTTTTTCATGTAAGCCTCTATTTTGTTACCAAATGAAGAGTTTCCCTTAAATGAGAAACCCATAGCTTTTGTTTGCGTGTCCTGGGAGAGGTTTGTGGTTCTGAGCCATGCAAACCTTGTCAAAGACACTGCATGTGCCAGGATCCTAGAAGCAGTGTGATTAGTAGCCACTGCCATATGTTAGTGATACTTAGTAGCATCCATTGCTAATCTAGCTGTATCATCCACATCTTGTGCTAGATCACCAGGTGCTTTTTCACTCAGTGCAAGTATGGAGTTCTAGAGTGCTTTCTGGCACGGAGCTGTGTATGCCAGACAAGCTGCCTGCCAGGAGAGCACAAAAGCTGATGGATACACTTTTTTGGGCCATACTATCCAGTTTCTTGCAATCATTCTCAGGAGTCTGGGAGGAGAGGGGCATTTTGGTCTTATTACAGGCTGCAGCCTGGACCACTTCCTCATAATCAAGATAGGAGTCCAGGTACACAACTCCCTGTCTGTCCACCTAATATTTTTTCTCAACTTTTTGTCAATGCCAGTAGCTAAGGTGCATGCTGATATAACCCTGCTAGTGGCTTTTTTGAGGGATTTGTGAATGGGAAGAAACAACCTCCTTGTGGGGGCTAGTCCTATCACATCCATGAATTCCACTTCCTCTTTGTCTTCCTCAGTTTCACAGGAGGAAATGTTGAATGTGTTTACCATCTTCCTTACAAAGGAGGAATGAGATGTATGATCCCCTGAAGGCCCAGGGGAAGAGCCAAATTCTTTTCAGGAGACCCATCTGGTTCCAGGGTTCTCCTACCTACTCTTCCTAATACATTTCAACTCCCCCCTCCACAGGCATTGGGAATGGAACCTGGAGCCTGGGGGGGGAGTGGAGGAGACATATTAAATAAATTCCCCATAGATTGGAAAACCTGGAAGAATTGCCTTGTCTTTGTCATGGCAATTCTTCCAGGACAAGTTTTTAAGACAAGCTGTCTTTCTTGTGGTACAGGGCACCGAGTTTGGGGCAGAGCTTGGCATGCATGGCATCAGTGTGGGTAGAGAATTCTGCTGACGGCATTTCATTTGATTCAATTGCCAGCTCCATTTCTTTTTCAGGAGGAGGGACAGAGACTTGTCTTTCTTTTTGTTTATCTTAGCAGGCACTGTTTCTGGTGTCTGATCAGAGGTTATTTTATTTTTGCTGAATTCAGGGTTCCCCCTATCGGACACCCTGATTTCTGTACCATCTTTGGCAGTTTTATCTTTCTTTTCTGTCCCCTATGACAGGAACTGATTCTTACTCTGAGGGGTTGGACCCTTATCTGAGCATTTTGGTGATGCAGAGGCAGATTGAGAAGCCTTAATGTCTTCTAATTTTCTAACTGAGAAGCCATAATGTCTTCTTATTTTCTAACCCTTTTCTTTTGAGTCTTAGGGCAAAACTTTTTACAGAGATCACAATTTAAAATGTTGTGGTATGTATCCAACCATCTTAAAGAGAGCTCATGGCGGTATGCCTTTGCCAGGTGCTGAAAACAAATAGTACAATTTGTAAAGCCTATAGGTCCTGCTTTTTTTTTTAGGTCCGCCAATCATGCCAAATACTGGAGACCTAAGAAAAACATTTCCGGTTCCCAAAAGGAAAACAATTTGACAGCAATCCCAATTATATTAAGAAAGGGCTTTTGTTTTAAATAAATGCACTTCAGTTCCTCACTCAACAGCCGCAAATACAAAATCACCTCAGACAAATTCTGAGGTACAAATTTTTGCAACAAAAAACATATTGGTTCCCAGAAAATGGAACTCAGCATAAATAATATTAAAAGTGGTTACTCAAAGTATAACTTTAATGAGGTTTAAAGACAAAAATCATGGTTCTCTAAAAGCAGGAACCACGCCGATGAATAGCCTACTCCAGTTCCTGGGAAGTGATCAGGGACTGGAGAATTAATTGAGAAAACAGAATTTATAATAAATAACAACCAATGCAGGGTTATTGAAAAATAAAGACATGTTAACAACTGTTAAAAGTAACCATAAACTAGCTAGAAGCCAGAAGTGAGGAAATGACTTCAGAGTGACTGCTGTCCTCAACAGAGAAATAAATCTGACGTTGAAAAGCAGGGGTGAGCGTGACCACACAGCAAGGTTTGAACTTCATTCTAAAGTTCCATCATTAGCATAAAGTTTCAAACCTCCAGGGCTGCTCTTTCCAGGGGAATGATTGCTGTTGTTAAACATAACTAAGGGATTCCTGGGGTTAGAAGATGAGGGGGTGGTGCTGTAGACCACATCTATGTAATCAAAGACCATGGAGCACCATTTTGGTATCAGTTTTCCGAAGGACATGAGGAAACAAATAGTCTTTGTTGCTGTACAAGGCACTGAGTTTGGAGTAGAGCTTGGCGTGGATGGCATCAGCATTGGTAGATAACTCAAGCTTACATCTAACCACAGACTGAGATACTTGAAAGACGAAACTGCTTCAAGGAGGGTGCCTTCCAGAGTGGAGAAAACAAGGCGGGAGGAGAGCCTGGCCAATTTCTGGTTGATGGCAAAGGTCATGGACACTGTTTTTTTAGTGTTCTTAGTGTTGACCAGGAGTTGGTGGGAGTGAAACCAGCACAGGATATTGTAGAAGCCTTGCTGGAGCAAGTCTTACACCGCTACAGTCAAGGGGCCAGAGGTGAAGATAACTGTGTCATCTGCATACATGTTAATATGTGAGTTGGCACTGGCAAAGGGGAGGTTGTTCAGGAAAATGGAGAAGAGGATGGACCAAAATGGAATGCTATGGGACCCCAGCCTGGATGGGTAGTGGAGGTGACAGGACACCTCCTATCTGTAGCAACTGTTGACAGCCACTCAGGAAGAAATGGAACATTCAACAGTGGAAGTTGAGGAGCTGGCAGGGCTCAGCTTTCCAGGAGGAGTGACTGGGCCATTGAATCAAAGACTTTAGCCAGACTGATGAAATTGGCCACTGTGATGTGCCCCTGATCCATCCCAGTGAGGATGGAGGTAGTAAGACACAGCAGGGAGGTAACAGCAGAGTGGTGCTTCTGGAAACCAGACTGGAAAGGGGAGAGGAGGTTGGATGAATAGAGGAAGTCAGCAAGCCTAGAGTAGGCAAGTTTCTCTTGCAGCTTTGCAAGAAATGGGAGGAGGGAGATAGACTAGAAGTTGCCAGGGGAGGAGAGGTCACCCCTTTGTGAAGAGAATAACTTTGGTTATCTTCCAAGACTGGGGAGCAGTGCAGAGAGAGATGGAGAGATTGAGGAGGTGAGTATAGGGGGAATGTGATGTCAGAAGCATATGTGGTATACATATACTGTTTTGTATATGGATATTCTTTAAAAAAACTCGTTAATGCCTGTTTAGGGTTGAAACTATAGCCATAAAGTAGAAATGTCATTTTGGGTTTCCAATCCTAAACCACCCCACCCTGAAGCAAATCAGGGGTGCAGTTTTCTTGGGGTTGTCAACCCTAAAGCTTACCCCAGACTGCACTCCTGATTTGCTTCAAGGGTGGAGGTGGGGTTTTAGGGTTGGAAACTCTAAAATCACATTTCCCTACTTTTGTTGCTGTAGTCTTAACCCCAAATGGTACATTAATGGAGTTTTTTCCAAATAATTTCCTTACTTTTTGAGACAGTGTAACTGCATACTCATTTGCCTGTGGGAGAACAGGGCCCCCATCCCTCCATAGATGTAGACATGTATGTTGCTGAGGAAGTGCTTGCATTTGTAGCAAAACAGCATCCAAATTGTTATCATAGCATTCTTATTACCCCACCTCATTAACCCGGTTCTGAAAATGCTCAAATCCCCACAGAAAACATTATTCAAACAACATGAAGTCTTGCTGTATTCAGACTATTGCAGTTAGGTCCTGCCTTTCAACTGCCCCGGAGAACAAAGAGTTAATTTTCCATGGCCAGCATGGAACATTCAGCACGAGCTCGGTTGAAGCCTCTGTCTGCTGTTGTTTAAACTTCAACTGTCAGATTCTTTACTCCGCCTACTGAACAGTCGCTCCGGAGATTTCTCCTTTGCTCGGTTCAAAAAAGTCTGTTAAAGTGTCGTTTTTTTGCTCGGTTTCTACCGAATTTCTGCTATTGAACCTGTCGGTTTAAGTCTCTGTCTGTGGTACCGTGAGTACTAGATAGGTTTTGCATTTAGTTTCTGTGTGGAACTTGTAAACATTGGATCGGTTCGGTTTGAACCGATCAGATTGGTTTTAAAAAAACTTTTGAATTTATTAGTGTGTGGTAACTGGTCCGAATCGGTTCTAAAGAAACCGGATTTAATAACGTTTTTTTCCAAGACCCGTAACGCGATCAGGAACCGATAGGGGTGTCTTGCCTGGTGGATTGCCGAAAAAAGGGTAAGTTTTGGATAGGATTGGCCATGTCTGAGAAAACCAAGAAAAAAAATGGGCCCACTGGGTTTCAACACTAGTGTGTGTGTGGGAAGCCTTTGCTAAGGCTGATCCCACACCACCTGTGTTTATTGTCTGGGGTTTGACCACCTGATTCAGACTGCCAATTGTAAAGTTTTCCCAAAGCTACCCTGGATAAGAGTAGGTAGACTGAGGGAAAGGAGAGGCCGAGAAGTCCACTGACCCGGATGGCCAGCCCGGTTCGGTTCCGACCGAACCAGAAGGAGTACCCTCTGACCAGGGCGAAACTTCTTCGGCCAAAAGGAGAGCCGATTCTGAGGAGTCGGTTCCAGATAAAAGAAAGAGAAGGGAAAAATCATGCGGTTTGGATCTACAAATTCTTTCTCCGACCGCTGATGAAATAGCCAAAGCGATAAGGATAGTTCAATCGCTAACTTCGGTTCTGGCTGAACCGGCACCATCTGTCAGGGGCTCAGTTTGGTTGGTTCCCCCGGTCCGGATTATACTTTAGAAGAATTTTATGAACCGGAGGAGGAGGAGGAGAGTATGAGGATAATGATGATGGTGATTATGAAAGTCTGGATGTGCCTATTGACCCGGACATCTCCCCAGACAGACCTTTAGGTGTTTCTCCTCCTAGGCTTTCTGAGTCCCTTCCCACTTTATGTTTTACAAGAAAGTGGCTGAAACCCTCCAGCTTCCAATGGAAGAAGCAGTAGAGGATCAGGAGGAGCCTGATTTTGTTGAAATGATGGACATCTCAGAGTCCAGGAGATTGTCTATTCCCCTCCATAAATCTTTTGGGAAACAGACATTTACAATTCTAAAAACTCCTAATTCCATACCTCCTGTGGACAGAAGAATGGACAAGAGGTATACCCTTTCAGGCTCGGACATGGAGAGACTTTCCCAGCAATGTAGCCGTGTTGGGGTAGTGCAGGCTGCTGCCTGTGATAAGGCAAATATTCCCTTGGCTTCACACCCGCCAGATAAGGACTCCAGGAGGATTCATGCCATGGCAAAAAAGCAGTACATGGCAGCATCTTTGGGACTCAGGCAGGCTAACTATATGGCTTACACAGCTAGATACCAGAAGTCCAGGTGGGACACTGTGCTGGCTCTGGCTAAACAGGCCCCTGACCAGCTTGCCAAGGAGCTGGAGCAGGTGGCTGCGGATGGGATTGAGGCATCCAAGGTGCAATTTCATGTTGCTGTGGACTCCAATGATGTTTCATCTAGAGTCATGCCTACATCTGTGGCCCTTCGGAGGATGGCTTGGCTCAGATGTACTAGCCTATCACAGGATACCCAGGCTAAGGCCATGGATTTCCCTTTCATTGGTAATTCTCTGTTTGGGGAGCAGACAGAGAACTACATGAAGAAGATGGACGAGTACAGGACCACCTATAGGAGTGCTCAGGCCAAAGAAAGGCAAGCCACTCCTCAGAGACAGCACTCCAGGGACAGGGGCAGGCCCTTTCAAAGGCCTTTTTACCAAGCCCAGGCCTACTCTTCTGCTTATGCTCACAGGGGGTTCTTTAGAGGGAGAGGCAGATATGGAATGAGCAGGCCTGGTTCCACCCCTCAGCCTAAAGCCCCTGCCAAGCAGAAACCCTGATGGGCCTGCCCGGGCCGATTCTCCAATACCTGTAGGGGACAGGCTGGCTTACTTTGTCCAGGACTGGAAGTCTTTGACATCAGACAAGTAGGTCTGGAAGTAGTAAACCAGGGACTGGTTCTTAGCTTCAAAAAATTTCCCAAGATGAGAACCAGATCCTTTCCACCTGCAAATCCATCAGAGACCCTTGCCCTAGAGGCAGAGGTTTCTTCCCTCCTGGCTCTCAGAGCTATCAAAAGGGTTCCTACCCTACACGGGGCAAAGGATTGTACTCCAGGTACTTCCTAACCCCCCAAAAGACAGAAGAATGGCGGCTCATCCTGGATCTAACATATCTGAACAAGCACCTTTTAAAACCAAAATTCAAAATGGTGACTCTGGGAATAATTCTGCCCTCTCTAAGGCCAGGGGACTGGCTAGCCTCTCTGGACCTCAAAGATGCCTATTTTCACATTCCCATCAGGTGCTCACACAGAAAGTACCTCAGGTTCGAGTTGCTCTCAGGCCACTATCAATTCAGAGCAATGCCCTTTGGCCTAACATCAGCCCCAAGGGTGTTCACAAAGTGCCTGGCGGTAGTGGTTGCTTTTCTAAGGAGAAAAACTATCTCCATCTTTCCATACTTGGACGACTGGCTCATAGTGGGTCAGTCTCCAGACCAAGTCAAGTCACATTTGCAAATAACTCAGCAAGTGCTCACTTCCTTAGGATTCCTCCTCAACCTTCCAAAGTCAGTTCTTGAGCCAGTACAGCTCCTCACCTTTATAGGGGCTGAGCTGGATAAAATAAGAGCAAAAGCCTTCCTTCCCCTGGACAGGGCAAGGACCCTTATAGAACTGGCCTCTTCATTCACCCTTCAGGTGTCTCGACCAGCAAGGCATTTCTTGCAGCTCCTGGGCCACATGGCAGCTTCTACAGCAGTGGTCCAGGGGACAAGATTCCAGATGAGGGACATTCAGTTCCACTTAAGAGCCTTCTGGTCCCAAAGAAAGGATTCCCTTACCAAACTAGTCCCAGTGACTCGAACCCTGATCCAGGCTTTGCAATGGTGGCAGGATCAGGACAACTTGAGACAGGGAGTTCCTTTTGTCACTCAGTCTCATTCAGTGATACTCACCACAGATGCCTCCCTGCTGGGCTGGGGAGCCCACTTGGGGGATCTTACCACCCAAGGGCTGTGGTCACCTCAAGAATCTCTACTTCACATCAATCTCTTGGAACTCAGAGCAGTGTTTCTGACACTGCAAGCATTTTCCAAATCTGTACAGAACAAGGTGGTCCAGATCAGAACAGACAATACCACCACAATGTGGTACATCAACAAGCAAGGAGGCACTCGGTCTACGGCCTTGTGCACAGAAGCAATGAAGTTGTGGTCTCTGACCTATTCCCTGCAAACCTCTCTGATAGCAGTTCACCTCCCAGGGAAGGACAATTTCATAGCAGATGGTCTCAGCAGGATATCCCAGGGCCATCACGAATGGACCCTAGATCCCCCAGTTTTGAAAGTGATTTTTCTCGAGATGGTGCACTCCACAGATAGATCTATTTGTAGCCCCAGACAATCACCAACTTCCTCTCTTTTGTTGCAGGCCCCTAGTCTTGGGCTCAGTCCCCCTGGATGCTCTGATTCTGAATTGGGAAGGGAAGTTCCTGTATGCTTCCCCCCTCCTTCCCTCTCCTGTTCAAAGTGCTAGTCAAGATCAGGTCTCAACCATGCAAAGTGATTCTGATTGCTCCAGACTGGGCCAGACAGCCCTGGTACCCACTGTTGCTGTCCTTAACAGTCCACCTTCCCTTGTCTCTTCCCAGGAATTATAATCTGTTGACATCCTCTCAGGGAAGGGTTTGGTATCCGAATCTCAAATCTCTCAATCTCAAGGCATGGCTTTTGAAAAGTTAGAGTTTGCTGACCTACACCTTTCTCAAGGGGTTCTGGATATCCTTAAGGCTTCTGGAAAGCCTTCCACCAGAAAGACTTACAACTCCAAATGGAAAATGTTCACTATTTGGTGCTCTAATAAGCATATTTCTCCAGAATCTGCTGGGTTGCCTACAGTCCTGGACTATATGGTTCATCTCAATGGCTTGGGACTTAGGCCAGCTACACTTAAAGTGCATCTGGCAGCTGTTTCTGCCTTCTCATCAGTAGGCAAGCCCTCTCCTCTGTCAGCCCATCCTGTGTTTTGTAAGTTCTTCAAGGGATTGCTGCACACCAATCCCCCCCTTTAGGGACCCTGCTCCTGCTTGGGACCTTAATGTTTGCATTGCTCAGCTTATGCAACCACCCTTTGAGCCTTTGCCCTCTGCAGAGCTTAAGTACTTGACTTGGAAAACTGTGTTTTTGATAGCCATTACTTCTGCCAGCGTATCAGTGAATTGCAAGCCCTGTCAGTGGAGCCTGATTTCATCTCTTTCCATAGAGATAAAGTGGTCCTAAGAACTAACAGGAAGTTTTGCCTAAGGTGGTTTCAGATTTCCACCTTAATCAGTCTATGTCTCTCCCTGTTTTCTTCACTGACCATTCCTCCTCTGGAGAGAGGAGGTTGCACAGCTTGGATGTTAAAAGGGTCCTCAGCTACTACATAGAGCACACCAAGGGTCACAGGTTTGAGTCCCTCCAGTTGTTCCCTCACATATGGAGAGGTCGGTAAGGGAAAACCTGCCACTAAAAGATCTATTGCCAGGTGGATTGTCTCTTGTATACAATTCTGCTATGAAAAACTGTGTAGAACACCACCCTCAGGCCTGAGGGCTCACTGTAATAGAGGTACAGCTGCTTCCCTGGCTGCTGCCAGGGATATTCCTATCTTAGATATTTGTCAAGCAGCCACCTGAAAACAGTCCATACATTCACCAAGCATTACTCTCTGGATATCCAGGCTAGGAGTGATGCTCGGTTTGGCACAGCAGTTCTTCAGAGCCTATTCACAAAGTAGGTTCTGTCCCTCCTCCATGGAGGTATTGCTTGGGTAGTCTGCAATAGTCAGAATACAGCAAGACTTCATGTTGTTTGAAGAAAAAATTACTCACCTTAGTAATGTTGTTTCTTCTAATGGAGTCTTGCTGTATTCTGACCTCTTCCTGCCTCCCCTCTCAGAACCTGTTTTTGGGATGTGGGTGGGCAGGAGCAGTGTTGGCACCCTAGAGGTGCCCCTTTTCACCCTCCTTTATTTTGGGTGTGTGTTGTGTTTTGTTTTTTGGGTTTCCTGACTTGAGTCTTTGCTTTGAAACCAAAAAACCCTTTTTTAATAAATTTAGTTGCCAGTTGGCTAGTGTGAGTCTTACAGTTTCCACACAGAACTTCTAGTGAGTATTGCTCATAAAGATCTGATGGTTGGAGTTTAAACAACAGCAGACAGAGGCTTCAACCAAGCTCGTGCTGAACGTTCCATGCTGGCCATGGAAAGTTAATTCTTTGTTCTCCGGGGCAGTTGAAAGGCAGGACCTAACTGCAATAGTCAGAATACAGCAAGACTCCATTAGAAGAAACAACATTACTAAGGTGAGTAATTTTTTCTTCTGCGCCACCGGCATGTCATTAGCCCAACAGGTGTGAAATCACATTTTTGGCAGGATTTGAAAAATGACAGCTATCACATTCATGAGGTGGTTTAAAAAGAATGCTATGTTGAAAATTTGGGGTCAAAATATGTAAAATTGACAAAGTTACGAGAGAACATAGCAACATTTCAATGAATGCATATAGCTTTGCCATTTTTACTTAAAAAATGGGCACTGCAAAAGCTGCATTCTGATTGACTGAAACACCTTTGCACCCATGCTGTTATTTTTTAGCAGCGTCCTGTAAAAAAACAAGTGCCAATTCGGGTTGCCCCATTACTTAGGACACTATTGGGCACCTCGAATTTTAAAATTCAACAGCCACCATTTTTTTCTTTCACTTAGCAATAGAAAACCCCCTCCACCACCACCACACACCCCCACACAAAAAACTGCCACAGTCTGAGCCACATCGTAATTTTTTAAGTATTCAGCAGAAACTATTTTGTTGTTAAATCAGTAGCACACCTCCGACCGCAAACATCAAAAGCTACCACATTCACAACTCTCCAAGTCCAGCTCGTGGTACCTCTGCCCACTGCATTCTCATACAGATCTCCCAGCCATTCTTTCACAGTGCGCCCGCCCACCACCATCGCTCTGTTGCCGATTTGCCAAAGATCCTTTTGGTTTTATGCAGTGTAGTCCTTCTCAAAATGAAGCATAAACTAAAAGGAAGCATTGTACCTTTATGTAGAAGGCTTACTTTTTTCCCCTCTCAGTTTGTCTGGCTGGCACCAGCACTCCTCGCCACAACCCCAGACTAGAAAAAAAAAACAGACCAGGCAGAAAAGAATGGATGAATGTTAAAAAAAATTATAAAATAGTGAAAAAGAAGCAGTTGAATTTAAGTCCCGCATCAAACGGGTGTGCTAGGGAGAGGAAACCATGACAACCAGCAACCAGAAGTAAAAACTACGGAGGTTTTACTAAAATAAAAGTCCCTAGTTAAAAAAAAAAGCAGCACTAAAATGCAGATGGCGGAACTATTTTATTACAAAAATAAATGAAACAGCTCATAGTTTAAACATTTAAAGAAAAATATATTTTTTTGAAATATATAAAACACAGTTGCCCATTTTCTAAGTGCAATAATACCCTCCAGGGTGAGTGTTATAGGTTATAACAGACCTTCCAGGGGCTATAAGGCCCTCCGCCTGTGGCATCAGGCCTCATTATGCCCCTGGGCAGCCCGTTATATCCCAATAACACCCACCCTGTTGGGTATTATTGCTTACATATTTTTACCTCAAATTTTCAAAATAGCCTTCTTATGATCCCCACCTCATGAACAAGGGTGGTGAAAATGTTCAAATACCACACGAAAGGTGATTTCACCAAGTGGCCGCAAAATCACCTTTCAGGCCAGATTTGCGTAATTCCACTGCTATTGTTCATGAGGTGGGGTGGCAAAAAGGCCACGTTAAAAATATATGCCCGGATATTCAGACTGCACCGGGCAGTGGCACAAACCTAGGCGCAGCGCAACTGGGCTACGCCAGGGCATAGACCAGGCAATATTCAATGGTGTTGCACCATGACTTAGCACCATTGAACATGGCACTGAGGGTGCTTGCACTGCACACGGCGCAGTGGCATTGCACCAGCGCAGGTGGAAGAATGGGAACGGGGGATGCACCAGAGCAAGTACAGTTGCGCTAGGTGCATCACCCATGATATTCAGCACTGGGCATGCAAATGAGGCCATTATGCATGCTAGGCACAAATGGGTCCATTTGCATGTCATTATGGCCCCATTTGCATGCGGTGCACCGATCCCCGGTGACTTGCGCCTGGCACCCTGCCAGGCTGCAGCCGTCGGGGACTGACACCCTGCAGTCCCATTGCAGACCCTGTTCCTGAATGCCTGATCACGGCATAGGTATAAATAGCCTCCCTGGTGGTCCAGTGGTAACCTCCTCCCCACCCACCCACTGAGATCCCCACCACCCAGCACCCCCCGGCATCGGCAGGTGGCAGCGCCCACCAGCAAGCCGCCTGCCACCCACCAATGACAGCATACAGTACGGTTCATATGCCTATTGGTCCACTGCATGGACCAATGGGAGTGCAGACCATACTGTACTACACAGGCCCGATATGTGAATGAACGCAGATCGTCAAGGGACCGTTTTCTTTTTTACAGGTTAAAAAAAAACAAAGACATCGAGGGACTGTTTTCTTTATTTCAGAGAGTACAAGATCAGAGGGTGTGGCAGCCACTAGACACCAGGGAAATAAAAATTATGAAGGGGGAGGGTGGTCAGAAGGTGGGGGGGTGCTACTAGGCATCAGGGAAATAAATACATATTATCAATAGGGGCTGTGATAGGAGAGGGTGCCACTAGACACCAGGGAAAGTCAAATTACTAACGGGGGCAGTGATCGGAGGGTGGGGGGTGCCAGTAAACACCAGGAGTATAAGAAGGCTGGAGGGAGACATAAAAAAGCTGTTTCCCTCCAGAATAAATCATGAATGAAAGAGGGTGTTTTTCTTTCTCCTTGCATAGAGAAAGTATGTATTTTATTTTGATGTTCTTGATTTAATGGGGATGTGCTGCCTGAGAGAACTTGTCGGCTCACTAGACTGAGTTGTGCTCCCGAGAGCGGAGTGGCTAAAATCAAAGGAGTTTTGAAAGGCAGGCATCCACTCCATTTCAGAACATTCAAAAACAAAAGTGTGTGCTTCTTTCTCACCCCCACTAGAACAAAACATTACACAAGGGGACACTCTGATAGATGCTGGTGGGGTTGCGGGGAGGAGGGCACTCATTATATCTTCAGGGGCTGCCCTCTGCTGCAGTCATTTTGGACTGAGGTCAGGCAGCACTACAACCTCATGGCAAGTATCCCGGGCCCTTCCACTTTTAATTATTTGATTTTGGGGATGCTCCCCAAAGGGAAAAGATCAAACCACCAGAGGTAATTTTTGGGGCTTCTACTGGTGGCAGCAGATAAGGCAATCATGAAAAAATGGTTAGTCCCCCCCCACCCCACTCCAGTTACAAGTCGGGATTAGCATTGTCAAAAATGATTACTGCATGGAAAAACTCATTGCTGACCTTTGTTTGCAAACGGACAAGATGATGGGGGCTCTCATAGGAGAACTTGAGGGCAGAATGATCTTGTCCCAACAGGCCTGGGGGTACTAACTCGCTCAAGGACTGCCATTCGGAGAAAGGTCTCAACACTAATTACTGTTTTGCTCATCAAGTTAGCCTCATGCAAGTTATATGTTATTTACTTTTTGGTTTTATTGTCCCTTACTTTGGTTTGTTTCTATGCTAGGTGGCCAGGATGTTTCTCTGGTTTCAACAGAGATTCGTTAAGCTTAATGTCAAGCCACAATACTAAACCTGTTCAGCATATTCTAGAGTAGGCAAGGTCCATTATTCATATGCTGTTTCCTTGCAGCTACTTTTTCTTGTACATGTATAAGGATTAATATGATTTTGAACTTCTCTTTCATTGCTTCTACAATTTAACAGCAGAGGGGATCTGATTATAAAGTTATCACGGTCGAACTCAAAATAGAATGTTAATTTTTGGTTAAGTCTGCTGCTCTTGTAAGATATTTTATATGACAGATACAATAAAGAAGTCTCAAAACGAAAAAATGGGAAACTGGCTGGTCACTCTCCCTTTGGGCTAAAAAGTCCTAGGTCCAAGCTGCCAGCTGAAACAAGGAGTTGAAACTCCATGCAACACTCCTGCAGGGAAGGAGAGAGGTGAGTGAGCGAGCCGCAATGAAAGTACTGAAAATCCTCTCTCTCTCTCTCTCTCTCTCTCTTCCCTCTCTCCCTCTCTCTCCCTCTCCCTCTCCCTCCCTTCTCTCTGAGCGTGGCTCAGTTGGTAGCACATCTGCTCTGGACCAGAAGGTCGTGGGTTCTCGTCCCACACCGGGATTGGACTTGCACCTAAAAATCGCTGGCATCTCAGTGCAGTATTGGGGGGTGCTGTACTGCTGGGGTGTGCCACCCTTCGGATGAGACATGAAACCGAGGTCCCTTCTGCCCATCCTGGTGGGTGTCCAGGTGGAAGTAAAAGAACCCAGGGCACTCGTCGCAAAGAGCAGGGAACATTCCCAGTGTCCTGGCCAACATTCCCCTTCCCATAAAACTGGTTCATGCAATTATCCAGGCTGTGTGTGGGTGATGATGTGTGATATGGCCGCCACCACACATTCAGTCACTTCACTACCAGTCTAGCATTGCTTGTAAAGCGCTTTGGGATACTGTGTATGAAAAGCGCTATATAAATGCTGATTCTTCTTCTCTCTCTCTCACTTTCCCTTTCAGCATTCTCTGGCTCTACTCAGCGTGCTCAAAATCTGAAATTTAGAAATGTGATAACTATTTTTTTTTACCAAGTAGCAAAAGGCACATCTATGGGTCATCTCCTTTCTACCCTGAACATTTCAAACCATAAATGCAAATCATCTGGGTACTAGGCCAATTAAAAAGAACAGCAAAAAAGTTCAAGACATCATTTATATGAAAATTTTCGTATGAATGTCCAAACAAAAAAAGCATTAACAAGTCAAGAAAAAGATTTAAAATATTTAAAAAAAAAAACACACATTTCTGGGTCATTTCTCCAACACATTAGTGCAGATTACACCTAAAGGCTTTAGAAGAGAAAGGTGTGTTGGTCTCTTTCTAGGATGTCATTTTTGTAGGTTTTGAAATTTTTAGGGGTGGGGGCGAAAAGAAAATGTCAGCATACAAAATAGGATTCTTTTTTCATTTCATACAGCTGTCTTGAAGTGCTTACTGAGCATTCTCAGAACCAAAATTTCAAAACTAAATAACTTTGGAATGGATTAATATCTGTTCCCCAAACAAGCAAAAGGCACTTCTGTGGTCCAGACCCTTTCTAACCTCAAAATTTCAGACCAAAATTCCAAACTGTCTAGGTGGTAGCCAAATTCAAGGAAAAAAACTGCAAAACTAAAGGGGAAAAACACACATGAAAATTCACTTTTTGCACTATGTAGAACTCAGAGTCTGCAGATCTAATCAAATCAAATCTTGGCATGTCCACAGATTTCCACACAAGACTGCACATGCAAAATTTCATGCAAATCCATTGAATGGTTGCGAAGTTATTAAAGTGCAAAAATTGGGGTTTAACATTAAACTGCCTACTCAACCCTAAATATAGATACAGATATATATTCTTTACAAAAAAAACTTTGTTAATGCACCAGTTAGGGTTCAGATTAAACTGACAAAAGTAGGGAAATGCCATGTTACTGTTTCCAACCCAAACACCCCACCCCCACCCGCAGGCAAAAAAAAGGAAAAAACATTTTGTTTTTTGTCTCCGCTGAGACTTTGCAAATCAGGCTTAGGGTCTTTCTTGGGGTTGTCAACCCTAACGCTCCCACATTCCATCAGCAAATAAGCTAAGATGTGCAGACTGTATAAGAATGGGGAGTGCCTTCATTTTTTAGGGTTGTGATGCAGCGTGTAACAAACCAAGAAACTGAAATCTATTCCGCTCTCATACATTTTTTTATGAGCCGATAACATAGCAGATGGTACAGGACCGAACCCATGCCCTACAGGCTCTGATGTAAAATGAAATCTAGTTTTTACAGTTCATTCAGTGAAACAAATATTTGAAATAAATATATCTGGATTGTTAATTGCATTTGGAAAAGAAGAATCTTGTCTCAGCAAAGTTGAACAGTCAAAAAAAAAGTAGGACAAAATCATTTTGAATGAATGTTGTAGAGCACATTAGTATAATTATCTTCCATAGAATCAAAGTACTGTAGTAACCTGAGTTTGAAAACAGCAGGTGGTAGATTTAGTGGGAGCTGAATGCTGTAAATGTGTTTTTATGTTTGCTTGCGTGCGAAGCGCACAAGAAACATATTGACATAGTAGAGCATTGCAGAGGTGTGGCAGTGTGGTGGCCAGTGCAGTGGATGCCTTAATGGGCGCATCCCTCGGCCACCAATTAATGCTGAAGCTGCCGATGATGGCAGTTTCAGAGTGAGCGCCGCACTTGAAAGAAATCTGCCACTGCAATTAGGGGTAGATTCATCATTGCAGCAGCAGTCCCCCCTCCCTCCCAACCAGGCACACAGCAGGACAACAAATTTAAATGTTAGCTCCCTCCCACTGTTCCTGCCTGCACCGCACCCTCCATTCTCTGTCCCCTGCCGACATCAGGGTGCTCAATCCCTATGTCAGCATGTATCCCCCCTCCCTTCATTAATGTGGCACACTGGGAGCCCACCCCAGTGTGCCAAAAAATGCTGCTTTGATATTTTTGACATCAGGATGCCCACTCCTGGTGTTGGATGCGCTGCCCCCTCCCACCCCTGTGTTCTCAGCCGACCTCGGTGTGCCCAATCCCCGGGTCGGCATTGATCCCCCCCAGTACTCTGGAACACTGGGAGCCCACCAGTGTGCTAAAATCCATTTTGTTAATATTTCACCTGTAAAAAAGTAAACAGTCCCATGACGTGTTTTTTTTTAAACCTGAAAAAAAAAGAAAACGGTCCTTTGTTGTTCCCGCCAACCTCCCTCCCCAACCCGCACTCTCCCTCTACGCACCCCACCTCCCCACACCACCCCTTCACCCATACTTACCTCCAGAGGTCAGGAGCAGTGATCTTCTGTGGACTGGGAACATGTCTGCACTCTTCAAAAACAAACCAGGAACTGAAGAAAGGACAGTAAGCCCTATAATGGCAGTCGGGGGGGAGGGTTCAACTTACGTTGATATCTCAGCCAATTTTTGGAGTTTTGGTCCCAAATTTTCAACATGGGGTTCTTGGGACCTCATCTCGTGAACACTTGCACTGTCATTTCGTTTCTCGGTCCTGAAAGGTGATTTTGTAGTTGCTGTGCGGAATCACCTTTCGGGACCAATAAAGAAATGACAATGCCACTGTTCATGAGGTGGTGTCCTAAAAAGCTCTTCTTGCAAATTTGGTGGAAAAAGCTCTAAAAAATGACTGCATTATGAGTGTCCGCTGCGCAGTTTCTACCATGTTCGTAACTTCTCAATTTTTACTATTTTCACTCAAATTTCCAGCATTGCCATTTTTAACACCCCTTTATGAAAAGTACAGCTGTAACATCGGAAATATTAAATTTCCTTCAGCTTCCCAATAAATATTCCTTCTTTGTGCTCCAAATCAGGCACATGCTGATAAAATGGTTTGGTTCAGGAATATGCAGTAGGCAACAGGTGCCTCCTTTCCAAGAGCTCCTTGAATGTGTTAAGCAACCGCACGCGGTATCCCAGTTGGTCTCATTGTTATACGGGAAACTTAATCCGGAGGTATCAGGTCATTCTAGTTACTGGGTGCGTAACTTCCCACATGATAATTTTTCATGGGAAAAAATTTGGGATGGAGTCCGCTTATATATTACCAATGACCACTTAAGATTAACACAGTTTTACATATTGCATAATATCTATTATACTCCAACTAAATTGCATGGAATGGGGAAGATACAGAATACAATGTGTTTTAGATGTGAACAGGAACCTGGGACGCTACTACATATATTATGGGATTGTCCCAAGGTAGCCTGTCTCTGGAGAGCTATTTGGGAAAGGGCCGACCCACTACTGGGGTTGCAGGAACATTTTCCACCACAGGTCTGTATAGTGGGGGACTATACTACTGTCCCTTTTAAGGAGAAGAGATTCCATATGGCCATTATCTCTGTCGGTTAAAAGGCTTGTCCTCGCTATTAGAAAGACCAGCATGTGATCTCCTACCTTGAGTGGGTAAAAGAACTCCTACACAACTTAAGAATGGAAAAGGCAATTGTGAGCCTAAGGGGTAAACTCCCCCTGTATAAATCCAGGTGGGAGAAGCTTTTTACACTTTGGTCCCTCCCTTCGGTTTCTTAGGAAACCAAATTAGAAGAGAAGAATTGAGGACAGAATAGTAATACCCTACAGGGTTACCCTATAAGGAACCACAGGAGGCCTTTCTCGGAGAGATTCACATGAATGATCTCTTTACTCCATGTTTTATAGATAAAAGGGATTGTGGTGTTACCTAGTAAAGGAAATGGCACCATTGGGGAAGGTGAACATGGCTCTGGGGGTGGGTTGGGGAGGGATTATGGGATGGGGGAAGTGTGGGGGGGAGTAATTAACCACCGGTTAGAAGGCGTGAATATGTTATTTTGTTTTTCATGTACTCAACGTATGGCAAAACTGTCAAAAGGTTATTTAGGTATTGTCATATGCCTTGTTAAGGACTCATGCCATTGTACCAATGTAAACATTGCTGGAAAGATGTATGCCTGTTAGAAAGTGTTGATATGGTATAAAATGAATAAAGTTGATTTAATTTCAAAAAAAAGAAAAGTACAGGTGTCATTTTTTGTATCCTTGCCGAAATGTGTTTTTGCACCTGTGGCGCAGAATGGCGCAGTCGTTATGCAAAATCAACTTTTGGGACAGAGTAATGAAATCACAGTGCCACTGTTCATGAGGGGAGGTCCCAAAAGGCCATGTTGAAAATCTGGTGAAAACATTACAAAAATGACAAGGTTATTAGCGCAGCGCTACAGTTTCTACGCACACTCATAACTTTGCCACTTTTTCATATTTTCACTCCAGATTTTCAACATTGCCATTTCTTCACATCTCCTCATGAACAGTATAGCTGTCATTTTTCACATCCTGCCTGAAATGTTTTTTTCACACCTGTGGTGCCGAATGGCACACTCACTGCACAAAATCACCTTTTAGGATTGAGTAATGAAATTGCTGTTCATGAGGTGGGGTACCAAAAATGTCATGTTGAAAATTTGGAGCAAAAATACCTACAAACACCTGGGGTGTTAGGGTTTCCAACCGTAATGCTCACCCTGTACAGACTTACAGGTGTCGGGGGTGTGACTTGGGGTCGTCGACCGTAATGCTCATGCCGTTCCACCATCACTCCCACCCTGCAGCCACTGACAGGCATTGAGGTGTGTCTTGGGGTCTTCAGTCCTAACGTTCACCCCATTCTCCTATACTGCACACATCTCAGCTTATTTCCTTATGGAATGGGGTGAAAGTAAGGGCCGAAGACCTCAAGGCACACTGCGACACCTGTTAGTGTCTGCAGGATGGGGTAAGGTGGAATGGCGTTAGTGTTATGGCCGATGACCCAAAGGCACACCCCCAATGCCTGTCAGTCTCTGCAGGGTGGGGGTGGGGTTTGGTGTTACTTCAATACTTTACTGCTATTCCTATTATGCATCTTTCTAACTCTTGCACTACCAATGCCAATACCAGCAAGCAAACATTTGGCTTTGGCAAATGCTTGTTTTTATAACATTTTCCTCTAAAACGAGGGCAGGAAACATATGTGGCTCTCTCATCTCACTTTTACTCTGCTTGTATCTCCTTGACTACTTCAAACCAGTCATGCTTCACTAATCAAATATCATCCAGGTGTGAGAACACAGTGGTAGGGCTGCTAACATCAGGACATTATAAAAGACACAGTGAAAGGGGTGATGATACAGTGGGTTGTATTGAGACATCAAAGCAATTTTGCAACTTAGGAGATACATGCAACATGAATGTGATTATTCCATTTATGCAGTAGCACACTGGATTTGAATCTCAGATCCACTGCTCTGTCTTATGTGTGATTCTTGCTCTCTCTTTCTATCTCTCATGTCTGTGCTGCACAGTCTGTCTTGCTACAGATAAACTTGTTTACAGAATCAAATTGAAGAAAGATCAAACTACATGAGAGAAACAGAAATAGAATATACACATGACAGTCCTGACAGTCACTCAGGAAACTCACTTACCTGGTAGGAACAGGGCAATAGAAAAAAAAAGCAAATACCAAACAATTACACATATAAGGAGGGAGTTTAACAAAAAAGGTCATAATAGTGAAATCAGAAGTCATAGCTTGTAGCTGCTGCGGCAAAGATTTACACCCATAATATTCAGTTTCAGAACTGTGAGAGCACCAGCTGCCAGTGCAACATATTGCATATAGTATTTCTTGTCAACAGAATATGCATTTCATATCTAGTATGGTTAAAATACATCCCATCTCACTCACAGCTATTGCGCTTGCTGAGTCCAGCACACCTCGGTGACCTGTACAAGCTAGCATTCATTTACATCGGAGTCTGTAGGGCCTGGGTTCTAGTCCTGCGCCATCTGCTATGTGATGGACCTCATGAAAAATTTATGGACAGCATAATAGATTTTGATTTATTGATTTGTTACATGTTGCATCACAGCCCTTAAAAAACTATGTTACTATCAACGTTTCTATGGCATTACATAAGCTGCTTCCAGCTTTGGATGACAGTTTAGATCAGCAGCTATCCTATTACTGACATGATGCACCTTGTCAAACGTAAGATTATCAGACATTTGTACCATTAAAGAGCTAGTGTACTGCCTAAAACTAATATTAGATTTTAAAAGCAGCCAACCCTTACCTTTTACAACTGAGGTACTTTTTATTTTCCCGTTGTTTAATTAGAAGATTGTTTACCTGATGTTAGTAGGTGTGATGTGTGGAACAGCACTCTGCCTGGCAGCTGATATATCCAGCTCTATTGCCACCTACTACATTGTCAGCACTGTGACCTCAGTGACTGACATCACGGCAGATTACAGTCACCTGTGATGTCACTGTCAGATCACAATGCTGATGATGTGGGGGGGGGTAGAGATACACCACCATCATAAGCTGCACTGGCAGTCATTTCTTTTTTGTTTGCCAGAAAAGTCATTCAGAAGAGTGCCACGGAATCCCAGTCAGTGTTTTCATAATTTTAATAATCCTTCCCTTGTAGTCTAGTGGACCCTCTCACCTGATCATTTTCATGATCCTATATTTCACAATACCTCACCCTGACAGTCTAGTGGATCCCCTCCTGGTCCATGTAGTTTATGCCCACCCTGTTGCCCCTCCTAACAGCTGCGACCAGCAACTGGCATAGACCCATAACTTAACTTAGCATCTAGCCACTATCTGCCTCACACATACTAGTATGCTATACAGTTCTGTGTAGTGATACAGTATTTACTGGACTTCTATTGAAAAGGTAAGTGACCTTTTCAATAGATGCCCCGCAAGTACCGTACCACTACACAAAGCTGTACAACAATTCCAGTATTTGAGCGAGGCAGACAGCAGATGGCAGAGGAGGGGTGTAGTGAGTCTGTGCCCATCTCTTCCACTGGGTGGGGCAAGGTTAGAGAGCACAAAGTACACTGGCCTGGAGAAAGGTCAACTAGACTACCAGGAAATGATATTGAGAAATCTAGGATCAGGATGGGGATTGGTTGAGAAAGGATGCGCCACTAGACTACATGGAAGAATTATTGAAATTGAGGGAACACTGACATGGATTGTGTGAGGGTGCGGGACCACTTAACTGGATTACGAGGGATGCTATCCGATATCTTATCAAATGTTGATATCTGATAGTAGGATACTGTCTTAGCAATTCTAGTCTAGTCTTTTAAAAGAGTTTTAGAGAGGTTTTACAGGTATATTTTGAATAACATGGAATATTTTAGGTGCTATCATCAGCAATCCCCCGATCTCTCTCTCTGTCTGCCTCTATCTACTATCTATCTATCTATCTATCTATCTATCTATCTAGCTGTCTGTCTGTCTATCTATCTGTCCATCTATCTGTCTGTCAATATACAAACATGCGAACATATGAAGAAGCCAGCAGAATAAGGCAATTTGGTCTATCTAGTCTGCTCATATTGCAGGTACTGATCTTAAGCTATGGACTCTTCCCCTCTTCACCAGTCTGCCCTTCCACTCGGTCCACACCCTTGACCCTTATTTTCCCATTAACTCTATCCCAGCCTCTCTTGAAGTTGCTCACCGTCTTCAACGACATCACCGCTTCCAGAAGCACATTCCAACCTCCCACCACCCCCTCCATGCTGAAGTGCCTCCTAGCCACTTCTCTAAATCTCCCTAACTTGAGACCATGTCCCCTCGTGTTTTGGTTTCTACTAAGCTTAAAAAGGCCCTCCTTATCCACCCTATTTATTCCTGTCAAATGCTTGAAGGTCCCAATCATGTCCCCTCTGTCTCTCCTCTTCTCCGGGGAGTACATGTTAAGGGCCTCCAACCTCTCCTCATACATTATACCCTGCTGACCCATAATTATCTTTGTTGTCTTCCTTTGGATCATCTCCAGCAGACTAATGTCCCTTTTAAGGTATGGGCCCAGTGCTGTACACTGTACTCAAGATGCGACCTCACTAATGACCTGTACAAGGACAGTATTACCTCCTCTCACCTACTGCTAATCCCTCTGGCAAGTCAATTCAACATTTTGTTTGCCTTTGCTGCTGCTGCTTTCCTACACTGTGTGTAGTGCTTCAGGTCACAAGTGATCATCACTTCCTGATCCTTCTCCTCCTTTGATGCAGATACACAGACCCCTCCCAGGCTGTACTCAGTCCTGGGGTTCTGGGCTCTGATGTGCATAACTTTGTATTTCTTTGCATTGAAGTCAAGCTGCCAAATTCCAAACCACCTCTCTAGTTTTGCCAGATCTTCCTTTATATGCATATATACTACTTTTTAAGCACTTTAGCTATGCTAAATGTGTTATGCATAACATGAATGTTTTCAATTAAATTAAATTTTTATAACCAGTCAAGACATCATTGAGCAAGCTCATTTGCAACATGGTCCTGGGACGGACACATTTTTACAGAGATATGTATAATTTAGAACAATTAAGAGCACAATAAAATGTTAACAATACAAGGACAACATGTGCACAGACATTAAATACCATCAGGGCATCATTATTACACTTCAACCTGACCAGGATACCGAACTACGAACAGGATGGCCAGCAAACAGAGGCTAGGCAAAGCATGGTGAGGAGGGAGGATAGTGAGAAAGGGAAGAGCTGGGAAAGAGTGGGAGGCAAAGGTTTTGGCTTTAGGGGTTGGTAGAAGTATGCAGAGAGAGTAGAGAAATAGAGGGCTAGGAGGGCTACTTAGAAGAAGGCTAGAGTGGCTATGAAGGGGGTGAAGTGAAAGAAGTTATGTGAGGCACAGAACAATGTAGTACCCGGGTTACGTAGAATTTTCTTTATCACGTAAGGGATAGTGTTATTATTAATTACACATGTTGGAATTAGAGATTTTTGTATTTTCCTTTTTTTTCTTTTTTTTTCTATTATCTATTTATTCTCCTGAGCCTGGCAGGTGGCTCTGGTCCCGCCCTTGGAGGGACTTGGTCTCTGGCCGCACTATTCCCCGGCCCGACACCCTCTAAATCCCCCATGGGCCCCTCCATGGCAGGACCGAGGTGAAGGGGCGCCAGCTTTTCCCCACTCCTCTGAGCAAAATCCAGACATTGTGGGCTGGACAGAGCACTGGTGTGGCCATCATGGAGACTGCTAGCTCCTTTTCCTCCAAGTTTTCTCCCACCCCCACCCCACCAAGGACGAGGTCGTCGACATGCCTTCTGGCTTGCATCTCCCCCTGGCTGACGCCATAGGGTGACTGACAGCGGACTGCAATCCTCCTCCACAAGAGAGAATAGCAGTTCTCTGGATTCTCAATCTGCTCTCAACCCCACCGATCCCCGGCGGCCGTGCTCATTCCTGAACCCGGGTTGCCAGCATGGCACAAGGTGTAGCAACCAGCGCCTCAACCTCCAGCGCCACCAGGCCAGCTTATTTTTCTTGGTATTTCTAAATAGAATATAAAATCTATAAGTAAAATGTTTTGTTTTTTGTTGTTGTTTTTTTAAAGGGAAACAGTGCAGTCAAATGAGTAGGGCCTTTAGTAGTGGACAAAGAATTACTGGTGAACAAAAACATTGCTGGATTATTTAACAATTGTGTCTGTTCAGTTTCCAGCAGCTGTAATGAATCATTTGATAAGGGTACTAAAATGGAGAATATGTCAGGTCTGGGAGGCTAGTTCAGGTCATATTGTGCATAGGTTAATTAAACTGTATATCACCAAGTCAGCATAACCATATGAGCTTTACCTTTGATTGCTGAGGGAGATGACAAATGAACTGGTAAGGTTAACTACAATTATAAGTCTAATTAATTATTCATGAGCTAGAGAAGATCACTGATTGGCTGCCATGCCAGTCTGAAATCTCTTAGAAATGCCCGGGCACAACAGCCACACGGCTGATTGCAGAGCTCTATACTGACAGCAGTGGCGGCTAAACAAAAGAAGTGTTTTAGGTGCTACTGTCAGTGTGCATTAAGAAACGAAAATAAAAAAAAAAACTGAATCAGTCGTGTTTTCCTGTTTATACCCGCCACACATCACAATCGCTCCTACCAACAGCACGTCAGCATAGCTGCAAACATTACCTCGGGAACCAGTGCTGATGTGTGCTGCCCCGAAAATGTTTTTTTTTACAAATAGTGCTATTATTGCGATTAGACTTATAATTGCAATAATGACCTCAGAGCCATTAATTTCCTGTCAATTAACAATCGGCTGGGTGGGGTTGGCCCTCAGCTGTGACTCGGGCCACCCCCACCCAGCCAGTTGTTAATCTCCCAGGAAATTATTGGCTCTGGGGTCATTATTGCTTAAATATTTTCAAACAAACATTAGTGGGCAATGTCCCAAGAAACTGGATTAAGGAGGACATACAGAACAAGACAAGTGAATTTGACATCAGTTGAGGGGAAGATGATGGATCCCCTAATAAGGGAAGAAACTAACATCTTACTACGTGAAATAGGCATGTGTCACAAACTGTGCCTCTACAAAAGCACTGATACTACTCTTGTCTTGCACAGATTACTACAGACCTCTGTCTTATTCATAGATTCATAGATTCTTTCGGCAGATAAGGACCACCTAGCCTATCCAATCTGCCCGTTTACACTAGCTCACAAAGTGACCAGTGACCCTTATTGGTCATTGGCTTAGCTTTTTCAATCTATCTCAATTATTCCTTTGTTTCTGTCCCATGCATATTTAAAACCCGCCACAGTACGAGCTGCCACCACCTTCTGGGGCAGGCTATTCCATTCATCCATCACCCTTTCCATGAAGAAGAACTTCCTAATATTTCTCCTTATGTGGCCACCTTTCAGTCTCATGTTGTGTCCTCTTGTCCTGGCACTACTGTTGAGCTGAAATATGTTGTCCTCTTCCACCTTGTTTATGCCCTTGAGGTACTTAAATGTTTCTATTATGTCACCTCTCTCCTTCCCCTGTTACAGCTTGTACAAATTGAGGTTCCTCACTCTCTCCTCATAAGGCTTGTGATGTAATCTGTTCACCATTTTGGTCGCCCTCCTCTGCACCATCTCTATTTTGTCAACGTCCTTTTCAGGGTGTGGTCTGAAGAACTGTACACAGTATTCAAGATGAGGTCTCACTAGGGTCTCGTACAGTGGAACCATTACCACCCTCCTGGTTGTGATTCCCTTTCCAATACATCCCAACATCCCACTGGCCTTTCCCACTGTCTTGGCAGTCTGCCTAGTGGCTTTCAAGTCATCTGTGATTATGACCCCCAAGTCTCTCCTCCTTAGTTACTGTCAGCAGCTCCCCTCCTATCCTGTAGCACAGTGCAGGGTTCCTGCTCCCCACATGCATGATTTTGCATTTCTTTGCATTAAACCTTAGCTGCATGCCCCTGACCGTCCCTCCAACTGTTCCAGGTCTCTTCTCATCCTTTCCACCCCCTCTGGGGTATCCACCCTGTTGCAGATCTTGGTGTCATCCGCAAACAGGCAAACCTTTCCCTCCAGCCCATCTGCTATGTCACCAGTGAAGACACTGAAGAGGACTGGTCCCAGTACTGACCCTTGAGGTACCCCACTGGTCACCTCCCTTTCCTCTGATTGGGTTCCATTTACCACTACTCTGTTTTCTGTCCCTTAACCAGTTTTCAATCCAGTTCACCACTTTGTGTCACACCCCCAGGCTGCCTAGCTTGTTAACCAGTCTACTACGTGGGACTGTGTCAAAAGGTTTTGCTGAAGTCGAGGTAGGCAATGTCTACTGCCCCACCTTGGTCTACCGCTTGTGTTACCCAGTCAAAGAAATCTATCAGATTTGTTTGACAGGATCATCCTGCAGTGAACCCATGTTGCCTGGGATCCACCAGCCCATTGGCAACCAGGTGTTCCACAATTCTTTCCTTAAGGAGTGCCTCCATTATCTTCCCAACTACAGAGGTTAGACTAACTGGCCTGTAGTTCCCTGCTTCTTCCCTACTACTGCTCTTGTGAAGAGGGACGACGTTTGCCCTTCTCCAGTCCTCCGGGACAACTCCAGTGTCTAAGGACTCACTGAACAGGGCTGCCAAAGGGACTGCCAATTCACCACAGCTCCTTTAGGACCCTGGGGTGTATGCCATCTGGACCCATGGCTTTGTCAACCCTTAACTTTGCCAGTTCCCCTAAGACCCTCTCCTCTGTGAATGAGCTGGTGTTTACTGCCCTATCATTAACTCCTCTAAAGTCCAACTGTGGGCCTTGCCCATCCCTTCCACAGTGAAGACTGAATAGAAATATTTGTTCAGGATCACTGCTTTTTCCCCAACTCCTTCCACTATCTCCTCCCCAGCCCCTCAATGCTTTGCTATTCCCCTCTTTGCCTTCCTTTTCTGGCAGATGTACCAGAAAAATGCCTTGTCCTCCTTTTAACTGACTGAGCTATTCTCTCCTCCGTTTGCGCTTTAGTGCTCCTTACTGCCTTTTCTGCCTCTCTCAGGCATGTATGGTACCTCTCCTTGTCCTCCTCACTTTGTTTCTCCTTATACTTCCTGAAGGCTAGCCTCTTGGCCCTTATTTTTTCTGCCCCCCCCCCACCAAGAACCAAAGAATCTCTCTTCTCCTTTGACTCTTGTCTGTAGACCTGACACATTATTCTGTTACCCTCACTATAGTCTCTTTGATGTGTATCCATTTCTCCTCCATGTTCCTGCCTACCCCTCTCATTTGCAGGGTTTCCTTTAGTTGTAGTACCATTCTGGTAAAGTCCACTCTTCTAAAGTCTAAGAGTCTTGTTTTTGTATGGGTTGACTGGATCCCCGTGTCCACCTCAAACCACACCATACTGTGGTCACTGGACTCTAACTGTCCTTCTACCCTAAGATCTGATGCTCTGTCCCTGTTGGTCAGCACCAGATCCAGGATTGCTTGGTCCCTAGTAGGTTCCTGAATGAGCTACGTAAGGCCAGCCCCCTCAAGTGAATCCACAAAGTCTTGTGTCCTTGCTGAGGCCCCTGCAGGGATGGACCAGTCCACTTCAGGCATGTTATAGTCACCCATTAGCAGTACCTCCCCCTTTGCTGCCATGTCCTGCATGTTTTCCAGCAGCTGCTTGTCAGTTTCCTTGGCCTGAGCCTGGGGTCTGTAAACAACCCCAGTGTGTATGACAGTTCCATTGCCTGGCGCAAGGTTGACCCATATTTCCTCTGTTTGCTCATGCCTGTTTAGAATTTCACTCACCCTTTTGCTTTCTCTGATGTAGAGGGCAACCCCTACCCACTTTTACCTTCCCTATCTTTTCTGAACAGGGCATAACTCATACACATATGTCCCAGCTGTAGTTGCTGGTGTACCATGTTTTAGTTATTGCCACTAGATCGTGATCAGCCTCTGTCATTATTGCCACCAGGTCAGGGACCTTGTTCCCCAGACTGCAGGCATTTGTGTACATGATCTTCCATAAAGAACAGCATTTTTTTGTTCCCTCCTTATGCATCGCTCCCTGCTTCATCCTACTTTTCCTAGAGTGTTTTATGTTTTACGTCCTATTTATTATGCTACTGAATGTTCGTGGTCCAGGTCCAATTTTTGGTGGTAATATTATTATATCCTGAGCGCAGCGTATCTGTCCCTGGGTTGACATCCTGGTCCTGCTCTATGTGTGCACTAACCTGAGGGGGTGGACTGCCTGAATCTCTCTGCATCTGGAAGCCCCCCCCCCAAGTGGCTAGTTTAAATGCTTCTGCAGGAAGTATGTAAACTTCTCATTGAGGACAGACGTGCCCTCCACAGAAGAATGCAGGCTGTCCTTCTTGTAGAGGCATGCATCCTCCCAGGTGGCACCCCAGTCCCCAGTGTAGCCAAAGTTGTTGCCCTTGCACTAGTTCTTCAACCATATGTTGAAGGTGCTGATGTGGTGGTTCCTTTCCCCCCATCTTCGCCTAACTATTAGCACCTCTGAGAACATTACAGAGTTTGCCACCCCCCCAAGCTCCTTCCCACCTCCCTAAAATTCTCCTGAACCTCCTCCAGACTCACCCTTTCTTTGGCTAGGTCGTTTGTCCCCAGATGAACAAGGACATCCAGCCTCCCCCAAGCCACAGCCTTTGCGATCCTCTGGATCTGTTCCCCCTCCCTCTGAGCCATGCCTCCCAGGAGGCACATGACCTCTCTCTCTCTCTCTCTCTCTCTCTCCCTGATGTCTGATCCTGTATCCATACCCTGAACTATTGAGTCCCCGACCAGGAGAATCTTCCTTCTCCCCTGGGGTTCTCTCGCCCCCTCCCCTGTGCCCCCTTCTGGTGGGTCTGCCCATCCCCCCGGTCACAACCTTGGGTTCCTTTCAGGGATATCCCCCACTTTGAGAACATCATATCTGTTTATTAGTTGTACTGGTTGGGGGGGGTGCCTGACCTCCACCTTCCTTAACCTCCCTGAGCCCACCGTAGTCCATCCAGGCCTCTGTCTGAGTAGCCTCTGCAGCAGTGGCTGGTGTTGTGGTGGTCCCTGGATGGGGGCAGAGGACCTCAGTACTTCTACCAACTGTGCTTGGAGCATGACGACCTGCTCCCTTAGCCCAGAGAGGTGCCTGCAAATAAGGCAGCACCGCAGTTCCCAGAAAGTGCTCCTGAACACTGCTGCTCCACACCCATTGCACTGCACCACTCCTTGCATCATCCTTCGTACTCTTTACTATGGTCCTACCCCTTTCTGTTGTTTTTTTAACTGACCTTTCTCTCTCCCTATCACAGAATTTCTTTATCTAAGTCCCTGAAATGTTTATGGGCTCTGGTTACCCTGAGTATCTCAATCCTCCAGAGAAATCAATGACACACTCAGAAGCCTCTGACCCTCAAATCCTGTCCTTGATTCATCAGATAGTTTTCCCAGGGTAGAGTACACACTTCTATCCTGAGGAATGGCTTAGTCCCCCTTTATGCCCCTCCCACTCAGCTGCCCCTGCTATTTACTATTCCTTGCTCCTGTCACTTAGATTCAATAGGGCACTTAACAATGTGTGGAGGTGGCAGTTGGGGGGGTGGGCAAAATGCCAGCAAACACTTGCTCACTTAAAATACCAGCAATCAGTGGCTGACTTAAAATACCAGCAAAGCTAACTTTAAATACCAGCACACAAAAGATTTTCCCCATGCTAAACTACCTGCCTCCCTCCTTGGATACCCACCCTGCCCCTCAGCAATCCTTTGTGCCTATCCCAAGCCTTCTTGAATCCCTTCACTGTCTCCCCTGGGGTCCTCTGGCCTCGCAATCTAGAGTTATGAATTAAACAGCAAATTAAATAGAAGAAGCCAACATTTACCTCTTTCTCCAGTAGTTTCTTGCTTCTAAATGATTCAGATTAGCTCCAAGTGATTAAAGGGCACTGTCAGCTTTCCCCTTGTTTTTGTATCACAGTCTATCAATGCACCTCTGTGCACCTATCTATCACATATGACCCACATAATGTCCCTAAGTGTCCGCAAGTGAAAATATTTACCATTTTACTTCTTTTTGTAATATTTCATTTTCCAGTACCCAGAACGAAAACACCTCATCATTCAGAAGCAGAGTCAGTGCCGAGAGCACGTATTCGAGATATGCTGCAAACTTCTCGATTTAGAGCCCACATGAAAGCATTGTGGCATGTATTTTACACGTTAGATTAGATTTGTTATTTTTTCTACACATGCTGGTAGTGCCAGTGTAATCATTTAAACTCAGGCACCAAATCCCACACATGTGCAAAAGTGGCTGCCCTGTGCATGCCTGGGAACTGTGTTTCTTGCCGCTTTCCGTGCATACACAGGATTTCAGCGCCTGCATTTAAATGTATTTCCTGGCACTACCAGCACTCGGTTTTGTAGAAAAAAATGGCAAATCTAGTCCAGTATTGTAAAATACATGCCACAATTAGCTTTTCAGTGTGGGCATGTAAAAAAATCGAAGTTCGTGCCAGCACTCCATGTCAAACGCGTGCTCTCGGCATACCTCTGCTTCCGGGTGATGGGGTATTTTTGGTCGGGACGCTGGAAAGTAAAATATTACAAAATGAAGGAAAATGGTAAGCATTTTCACTTGTGGCATATTCAGGGACATTATGTGGGGCATATGTGATAGATAGGTGCACAGAGGTGCACTGATAGACTCTGATACAAAAACGAGGGGAAAAGCTGACAGTGCCTCTTTAAGATGGCTCTTAATAGTTCCCCTTCCCCCACTCAGAAGACAAACACCAGCAAACAAATATCAGTAAAAATACCAGCAAACACTTGCTTGCTTAAAATACCAGCAAAGCTGACTTAGAATACCAACAAACAAAAAAATAGGTCACTGAATTTTACCTCAGCCCCCCCAAAAAAGAAAACAGAACAGTATAATGAATTAAACAGCAAATTAAACAGTAGAAGCCAACACTTTCCTCTTTGTCCTGTAGTTTCTTGCTTCTTAGGCACTGTCCACACTACACCGATAACATCCCTCCATAACATTGCAGGGTGCAAACCGCTACCGCCACAGTTTACATTTGATACCCGTACAGAAGACGCCATGTCACCACTGTCGAAAACCACTTATGAGGTGGTTTCAACAGTGGTTACAGAACCGGTACTGCCTCTGTACCGTTACCGGCTGTAGTGTGGATGTGTGAGCGTGTAGCCCCACCAGTGCCCGTAGTGCAGCGTGCACTGCATCGTGGGATAGGACACCAACCATAATGGCAGCAGGGCACCCACAATGTGGATGGGCTGTGATGGTCCCAAGCCGCTACCAGGATGATTTGCCAACAGTGTGGACACACTGTACTGGTTACTGTCTGTAATGGGTTGGAGCCATTGCATCATTTTGGCGGTGTAGTGTGGATGGGGCCTAAATGATTCAGATTAGCTCCAAGTGATTAAGATGGCTCCTAATAGTTCCCCTTCCCCCACTCAGAAAACAAACGCCAGCAAACAAATATCAGCCAACACTTGCTCACTTAAAATACCAGCAAACACTTGCTCACTTAAAATACCAACAAACACTTGCTCATTTAAAATACCAGCAAAGCTAACTTTGAATACCAGCAAACAAAAGAATAGGTCATTAAATATTATCTAAATATTACCTATTTTTCCCAGTTTTGTGTCCTGCACCCACACTAGCTTTTTTGTGTAGTTGGCATGTCTCAGACACCTGGCTCCATCAGCATGGTCACCAGTTCCACTACATCAGACCAAGGCCAACTGCTCAAATTTCAGGTGGCATGTGATTTTATTTTACTCTTTCTTTGTACCCTTGTTGTTTCCTTGTATCAGGAGAGATTAAATAACTTAGATTAGCTATGACAGCATCTTTTTCGACATGCTACTCTTAGAAAACCAAAAAACTGCCCCTTCACAATTCACAACCTTTCACTTACATTTGAATAAATAATAATTGTTTATTTATTTACAATATGATATGAAGCAAACAGGGTTGAATGGTGCAGTCAAGAAAAAACAGATGAAAATAAAACAAGTAAACAACAAATGCAAGTACTCAAATTTACATTGATTTGGGCTAAATCTTGATGTTAGAAAGTTACCATGGCAATAAGAAATTGATGATCCCAGGCAGTTTCTTACCACTCTGTCACTTATGAAAGAATTCCTTGGTTTCTGTCCTTCTGACTCTCAGAGAATGATAATACACCTACAGGTTACCATGATTGTCTTAGAGCCACTCCCTTCTCTTCTTTCCCAGAATGCCAGAAATATGGACCCATTATCCCTATAGATCAAAGGGCCTCTCAGTCTAGAGTTATGACTTTTTTAGAAGTTATAAATGTAGTTGTCACAAACTGGTTCTCTTCCAGGTCTGCACTGCTCCCAGTTTTCACAACCCTTCAGATGCATAAGAGAGTTACCTTGGTATGCTGTCCCCACTCAGCGTGACTCTCACTCGGGGTATCGTTAGGTCCAAATCTCACTGGAGCCACTGATCACAAAGTACAGTGTTCTTTTCCAAAGGCCAGATGACCTACCCCTTTTCTCACAGCTGAGAATACTCTGCTTTAGATATATGGTAAATTTTTAACCTGTCTCTTTTGAAATGGGTCATAGGGTTGTCAATTTACCCCTGATTATCTATGCCTGAAATGACTCAGTCACAGAAAGCATGAAGTATAGAAGTATAATATACGAAGTATAAGAATAATATTTAATACTCCATGATATTTACATACAGTATTTTAGAGAATAATACACATTAAAGACTATGAGGAATAAATACTGTACCGAGACAAAAATAAACATATTTGAAAAAATAGAGATCACACAGGAAAACCCTAACTCAAAGCTATCTAAATCTCTAAGTAGAGTAGAAGAAGCTGACTCCTAACTGGAAACTAGTGAGTTATGGCAGATTCAGACCTGTTACATCACTAGTTGAATATCCCAACAACCAAATTCTCATTGCAAACATCTTAGGCTGGTTGGCCCACTATCTCCACATCACTGGACAGGCCTCACTGACATCACAGCCTGAACTCTTGGGACCGCCTTTTTCAGACTGGTCCAAACCTGATTTTTGTATTCACATCAGCTTGCATTGTTATCCTGGCTGTCTAGTACAACTGGAAACGTCTTACTCTACTTTGGCCCTGTTTACATTTAAAACATGTCTTTTTTTTCCTATGAAAGGGACTCAGCCCTTTGTAGCTACCCAAAACAAAGGGCCTTTACAGGGCAAGAAAAGGACTACATAAACAAAGGCCAGTCATATATAAGAACCCTGAGCCATGGACTACAGATGAATTTAATTTTCAGTTTCTATCAGACCAATCACCTCAACTGAAATACTTTGTAGAGGCACAGATGATAATTTAAAACCAAAAAAAACACATTGCAAATTGTCACATATCCATCCCCAGGAAAATGAAAAAAAAAATCTCTTAGCACCTCTTAATGATGTGTTTTAGTTTATGTTAGCAGCATTTACTCTACCTGCTACACTCTCAATTCTCTGTCTAGATTAACAATTCTTACTATACAATGGCAAGAAAAGAATTCTGGCTCTGATTGGTCAGTGTTTGCCTCTGGTAGTGATGTTATCCCAGTATAACATCACTGTATCAAGTTCAGTCACACACATGACCACATAACAGCACCACAAATCATGCCATGGCTTATTTGCCCTGAGCCAAGTGGCTTCACTAACAGCAGAAACCGTAAGTCCCATCATCCTCCTTATTCATGTTCATACTTCTCCTCACTCCTAGCCGTTTAAAAAACTGTACAGAAATTAACTGTTTACAGAAGACTTAGACAAAGACATAACACTGACTTCTCAGAACTGAGCAACTTCAGTAACTGTGCAGACAATAATTGTTGTAGTGTGTGCCCAGAACAGCACCGTGGCTGCTCACTTGCACATGCCTGTGTTCCCCAACATAAAAACAAAAACAAACACATTTAAACTAAATAAATACAAATTAAAACAAAGCCATACCTGTAACTGGTTTAGTCCCCCACAACAGCGCCATGGCAGCTCCACTCTCCTACAGCTCATCAGCAGGGCTCCTTCACTCACACAATAGTGCCACAGTAGCTTCCACTCTCTGATCGGCTCTGAGACCTTGCTCCTTCACTGACATTAAAAATAACTGCATTTTGAATATCTCAAAAAAGCAAAAAAAAAAAAAAAAAAAACATGGCTGGCAAGCCACTGTAACACAGGGACAGGCCTGGGTGTGGTCATCAGAAGAAAAGCTGAAAGGAGGGAAACACAAGGCAGTAGATGCTGGCAGCACCATCTAGTGACCAAAACAAAAACAGTGGACTTTTTTTTTATCAACATATACCTCCACACACAAAAAATGGTCGGGGGAAAACACAAAAATATATTTTTTTCTATTTTCTTCTTTAATTAGAAAAGGAACCATTGCTTAATAGCAATAATGCACTCCAGGATATGTGTCATGCTGGGATAATGTCACTTCTTGGGTATTGGACACACTCAGCCTGCGGTCTTGTACCCAAACACCCAAGGCGTGACATTATCCCAGCACGACATACACCCTGTTGTGCATTCCAGTCCCTCCCCCAGCAAGCCTATCAGCCAATCAGAGGGCTGCTTACTGTATTTCACTGCAGTCGGACCAATTGGCCTGTCTGCACAGCAGCCCATCCATGCAAAGGACCACATGCTAAGGACATCTAGGAGTCTGCCTGGAGACAGCCGTTCGGCCAGCCACACTGCAAAGCAGATCCCTCCAGCAGTCGTTTGCCTGTACTACTTGCATGCTCCCCTGTACCTATTGGATTTGATGTTAATCTGTCTGCCTCATGTTGGATCCCACAAACTGATTCTAGCCTGGTTTACTCAAATTGCTTGTCTTCACCAGCCTATACTTTAATGTTTGTTTCGCTTCAGCTGTAACCAGTTTTTCCACTGCCTCAGCTGACCTATTATTATCTTCACTCAGCTTTCCTGCTTGTTGCAACTCGACTTAGCTGTTTTTATTTAGAACAGGCCTGCTTAATTGTTTCTATAGTCAACTAGCCATTGTTGTGTTTGAAGGTTTTCCAACCATGACTGCTGTTTAACCATATGCTCATGTTACATATGGTATGCTTTTTAATTTTTTCTGATTGCCAAGTACTGTTCCCTTCCCTCGTCACTGCTTGGCTTTGCTCCCTCTCACACCAGCTGCCAAATTCTCTCATTTGTTCTGTTTTCTCTTTCACCCACCTGTTACACCTGCTCTCTTACCACAGTTCTCCTTCTTTTTTTCTATCCTAATCCATTTCTACCATCACATTTCCACTCCCCCCCAAGGTAACCTGTTACCATTCTCCACCCTCTCGCTTCCCTCTATCCCCCTCTGCTCTGCCTACCCTTCAGGCTTTTTTTCTGACTGTTTCTGCCTCTGCTGTCTCCCTCTCCTCCCTCTCCCCCCACCTCCTCCCCAACTATGCTCCTCTGGCTTCCCACTTTCCTCATCTACTTCCCTCCGCTCTCCACCACCCCCGCCTCCCTTACTCACATTCCCTCATATCCCCCATGTCCTCTCCCATCTCCTATATCCCTCTCCCTCTTTTCCCTCCTCCTCTCCTTACCCCTCCCTTCCCCTCCCATACCCCATCCTGCCACCATATCTCCCTACTCTCCCACTCTCCCCATCCACCCTTGCTCCTTCCTACCCCCTCCTCTCACCTAGAAGTCCTTCACCGCTCCCTGTACTCATTTAACCACAGCCCCTTTGCCCTCACCCCCCAGGCCACAATAAGCATACAGCCCCATCCTTTCTAGCCCTCCTTCTCTTCCTACTGCTCCTGGCAAGAGGTTTGAAAATGAATCCTGGCCCCCCACACCTCCTCTCCCTCCCCTGTGTCCAAAGGTCTAAGTTTCTACCATTTCAATGCATGAAGCTTCCTCCCAAAGTTAGACCCCCTTAAGGCATGGGTCTTGCAACACTCCCCAGATATCCTGTGAATATCTGAAACCTGGCTGTTCTCTAGAGTCCCAGACTCGCACCTTGCCCCCCGACTACACCTTTTCCACCAGGACAGAGGTAAACGTGGTGGAGGTGTTGCCATTTATACCCGCCATAAGATTTCCTGCTCCATCACCTTCAAAGAGGCCATCCCCTCCTCCCACAAGCTCTTACTACTCAAACTCTCTCCTCTCCACCCTCCCTGTCTTTGCCTCCCCAAAGATTCTTCCCTCCTCTCTCATTAAGTCCCTCTCTGCACTTGTCTCCCACTCTGCCTTAGATGAACTCTTTCTTCTTGGTGACTTTAACCTGAATTGGCTCTCCCCAGACTCAAAGCCTGTCCAGCATTCTATCGAATCTTTGAACCTTTCGCAACTAGTCTCAATACTCCCTAGGTTAAACCCCCACTTCTCTAACCACACCCTCTTGGATTGGGTACTAGGCTGTCATCCCCATTGTGCCTCATGTTCTGGCATTCTCCCAAATGTCTTCAGTGATCACTGTCTTGTCTCTAGTGTCAGGAAAACTCATCCCCCCAAATCCTCCCCAAAGTACATTTGGCACTGACCCGTATGGTATCTCAGCTCTGATGATCTCTTGTGTGATCTAACCTCTGCAGACTGGTCCTCAGTGTACTCTGCCCAGGACATCGACTCAGCCCTATCACACTTCTCTGCCATCCTCACTCTCTACTGGAACACTGGCAACACCCCCCTCAAAAAAAAACAGAGTTAAATGCTCCCACCTCCCCTGGATAACACTTGACTTCCTACAGCTCTACAAAGTCAGGGACCAGGCTTGGTCCCACTTTAAGGCCTCCCATTCTGACTTTGACTACCAGCGCTACAAGTAACCCAGAAACTCCTGCACTAAGGCTATCCATGCAACCAAGGCCCATTACTTCAACTTCAACCTTCAATCCAACCTAAGTTCCCCCTTCAACTTCTGGAAAATAATTCACTCCCTTTTCAACCACTACCCCATCTTGCTGTTGCCTCCCTCTTTAACAAATACTTCATAACTTGCGCAGCTCCCTTTCAGTCCCCAACCACTCCCCCACCCCCCATCCCTCCTCCTCGGCTGGTTTTCACTTCCTTCCCGTTTTCTTTCAGGAAGTCTTCCTCACCCTCAAATCTCTCAGTCCCTCCAAATATAACTCTGATGGCTTAGGCCCCAGACTCCTCCACATTTCTGCCCCCGCCATTCTTCTCCCACTCACCCACTTTGTGAACCTCTCTTTCAACCTTTGTGCCATCCCCATCACCTGGAAAACTGCTAAGGTAATCCCCTTTCACAAAGGGGGTGACCCTTCATCCCTCAGCAACTACAGACCAACCTCTCTCCTACTCTCCCTAGCCAAACTGCAGGAGTCACTTGTCAGCTCCAGGCTAGTCAACTTCCTTGACTCCGACTCCTTCCTATCCCCTTTCCAATCTTGCTTAAAAAAAAAAAACACTCCACAATCACCTTCTTTCTCAGTGTAACTGACTCTGTCCTCACAGGGATGGACAAGGGTCTCATTACAGTGGCTATTTTTATTGACCTCGCGAAAGCTTTTGACTCGGTTTCCCACCCCCTCCTTTTAAACAAGCTGGTCTCAGTCGGTCCCTCCTCTTCAGCAATTCAGTGGGTCCACTCCTATCTGACCACCCACCAACAGTCTGTGCAGGTGGATACTGTTTTTTCTCCACCGCCTCCCCATTCTCGTCGGTGTCCCAGAGGGCTCTATCCTGGGCCCTATACTATTTTTGATTTCTCTCAATGACCTCCCTTCCATCTCTGTCTCCTCCCATATTCATATGTACGCCAACGATACTGTCATTTACACATCTGGCTCCTCCACATTTGCTGTATCATCCTCACTATAACGAGACTTCCATAATGTATTACGTTGGTTTCAAGCCAACCAGCACAGGGTAAATATAAAAAAGATGGCATAAATGACCTTTGACACTAGTCAAAAGCTATCAAGGCTATCTCCCCTCCCTGTCTTCTCCACCCTCGATGGCACCCAACTGGAGTTTGTCCACATGTATAAATACTTCGATGTGTGGCTAGACAGCAACCTAGATTTCTCAGCACACATCGATGCTATACACTCAAAACTCCATCTCAAACTAGGCATCCGCTACCGAAACAAGGACTGCTTCCCTGCCAGCATGTGCAAGGACCTGCTTGTCAAAATTATCTTCCCCATTCTTGACAGATATATTACGAAATGCTGAAACTCGGTGTCCTGTGTTTCAGCAACCTGACACGACACAACTCTCCGCTGCTCACCCTTCCTTCCTCTGAGTGGACTCCATTTACCACCACCCTCTGCAGTCTAACCCTTAACCAATTTCTTACCCAGTTTACCACCTTTGGATCCACTCCTAGGCTACCCAGCTTGCTTACTAGTCTCCTGTGTGGAATGGTATTGAACACCTTACTGAAATCTAGGTAGGCTACGTCCACCACTCCACCACTCCACCCTGATCTAGTTCTTTGGTCACCCAGTCAAAGAACTCTATCAGATTCATTTGACATGACTTTCTCCCCATGAATCCATGCTGTCTTGGGTCTCGTGACCCACTGGATTCTACAGTCCTTTCCTTCAACAGTGATTCCACTAATTTTCCCACCACTGAAGTCAGACTGGCTGGCTTATAATTGCCAGCCTCTTCTCTGTTCCTACTTTTGTGAAGTGGGACTACATCATGATCTGCCCTCCTCCAATCCTCTGGACCACTCCTGATTCCAGTGTACTGTTAAATAGGACCATCACAGGTGCAGCCATTACCTTCCTGAGCTCTCTCAATATCCTTGGGTGGACTCCATCTGGCCCCATTGTTTTGTCCATTTTCAGATTTGTGAATCTCTTCAGGACTCTCTCCTATGAAAATGGACTAGTGTCCACCTCTCTCATGCTCCTGTTATATATTTGTGCCCCCCCCCGATCTCTTTCCTCTGTGAACACTAAACAAAAGTATTTGTTCAGGATATCTGCCTTTTCCTATTCCCCATTTGCACAGTGCTACCCTTGCCTTCCCTTTTAACCTTACAGTCCCACCCCTTATCTTCCTAATTTTGCTTATATACCTAGAATATGTCTTGTCCCCTTTTGTTACTGCCTTGGCTTTTTCTCTCTTCAGTTTGAACCTTTGGGCTCCTTAATGCTCTCCCTGCTTTCCTGTTTCCCCTGAGAAACCTCCCTATTCTCCTCCCTCTGCATCTCCTTGCACCTTCTGAATGCTACCCTTTTAGCTTTTACCTTCTCCGCCACCTTTTTCGAGAATCATAGCGGTCTCTTTTTACTCTTTCTTTTGGTCCCTTGCTAGATGCAGAAGTTTGCTGCCTTAACAATGGCCCTTTTTAGTTTCTCTCACTGTTCTTCCACCCCACCCAGGTCACCCACCCCTGGTCATACCTGAGGCATTTACCCATCTTTTTAAAATCTGCCCTCCTGAAGTCCAGGACCCTCACCTTTGTTTGATTTGATTCAGCAGCCGTCCTTATATTGAACCACACTGTACGATGATCACTGTTCCCAAGGTGGCCCTCACCTTGATCTCTGCAACACTGTCCCTGTTGGTAAGTACCGCATACAGTATTGCCCAATAAGAAAAAATTACTCACCGCAGTAATCTTCTTTCTTCCAAGGGGTCCTTTAGCATCAGTAACTTTTTTGCACTTAGCTGGCTAAATGCAACTGCCCCAGAGTTGTGCCTTTAAGAGATATTTAAATGAACTTAGGGCCAAGCCAATCAGAAGACAGGAAGAGGGTGAGCTGAGTGAGAGCTGTTGAAGGCTTCCAAATTTTTTCGAGGAAAAACAAGGGCAATTGCCCGGAAAAAGAATCAATAGGATTAAAAAAATATGCAAATGTCCACAAAAAGTGGAAATAGAAACAACAGTAACACAAGCTAAAAACTCATTAATAAGAAACTCCAAATTTGGTAAAAGGTGACATAAAGAGCCCTTCTCCAATAGGTGAACCGGGGAGGAAGGGTGGGAGCTTACTGATGCTAAAGAACCCCTTGGAAGAAAGAAGATTACTGCAGTGAGTAATTTTTTCTTCTTACCCCAGGAATCCTTTAGCATCAGCAACTTTTTTGCAGACTACCGAGCAGTACCAAGTAGGAGGTGGGTAGAGAACCTACTTAGGAAAGAGGCTCTGCAGAACTGCCCTGCCAAATTCGGCATCAGATCTGGTCTGCACATTCAAACTGTAGTGTTTCACAAAGGTGTGCACAGATTTCCAGGTAGCTACTTTGCAGACATCCAGTAGGGGAATGTCTCTTGCTGCTGCAAGCGAGGCTGCAGTGCCCCTGGTGGAGTGGGCCCTGAGCCCCACTGTAGGTTGGTAACCAGCTTTCTCATAGCAGACCCTAATACAAGAGACCAACCAATGAGAAATAGTTCTCTTGGTAGCTGGTCTTCCTCTGCCTAGATCCCCGTAGGGCAGGAACTCTGAGCAGAAGAGCCTCTGGACTGTCTAGTATGCTCTCGGTGGTGAAAGATGGCTCTTTTGACATCCAAGCTGTGGAGCTTTTTCTCACCAGAAGTGGATTGCTCAGTAAAAAAAACTGGCAGAGTAATGGACTGGTTCAAGTGAAACTCTGAAACCACCTTTGGCAGAAATTTTCTATTTGTCCTGAGCTCAACTTTATCGTTGTGAGGGATGATGTAATTCAGCTCAGTGCACAGGCCTGTAGCTCTGAAGTCGTCCTGGCAGACTTAATGGCTACCAGAAAGACTGTTTTCCAAGTTACAAACTTGATGTGGGCCATGAACATAGGCTCGAAGGGTGGATTCATGAGCCCATCTATGCAAAGGTTCAGGCTCCAAGGAGGAACGGGCTCCCTGGTTGGAGGATGGAGGTGCAAGAGGCCTTTGAAAAACTTTAAAAATGGCGTGGGAAAGAAATGAAATTTTCTTTCCCACCGAAAGGTAGGCAAAAACTGCCACCAGGTGTAGCTTGAGGGAAGATGGTTTCAAGCCTGACACCTGTAAGTGTACCAGGTAGTCTAGCAGCTGAGGATCTGAAGCTGATAGGGGTTCGACCTTTTTGCCCTTGTATCAGAGGAAAAACCTTTTCCATTGGATGCATAAGTCTTAGTGTTCGTTTTTTTAGTCATCCTCGATATTTTAAGGACCTGTTCAGAGTACTGTGAGGATGGAAACTCTAACTCCTCAAGAATCAGAACTTGAGGTGAAGAGAGTGTATGTCTGGGTACTGCACTCCCGTCTGAGGAAGGGTCAGCAGAGAGTGAGTTAGAGGCAGTTGAATAGGTTTGCTGCAGGACATTGAGAGAAGGAGAGGGTACCAGGCTTTTCTGGGCCAATCCAGAGTCACTAGGATCATCAATGCATGCTGCTGTTGGAGTTTCAGCAAAACCCTGAATATCAGGGGAAAAGGAGGAAATGCGTATAGGAACCTCCCTGACCAGTCCAGGATCAGGGCATCCAGAGGAAATGTTCCTGGAACTGAGGGTCTGCAACAGTACTGAGGTAGCTGAAAATTGAGGTGAGAAGAAAACAGATCCACATCTGGAGTGCCCCACCGCCTGAACACTGTGTCTAGTACTTGCTTGTTCAGTGTCCATTCGCTCTGGCCTTGACTGATGCGACTTAGAGCATCTGACAGAGTATTGAGTTTGCCTGGGAGGTGAATAGCTAAGAGGCTGACTCCCAGGGAGAATGCTAGAGACTAGAGCTTCAGAGCTTCCGAACAGAGTATTCCTGATCTGGCACCACCCTGCTTGTTTATGTAGAACATTGCAGTGGTGTTGTCTGTTCGAATTTGAACTGCCTGCCCTTCTATGCTGGGAGCGAAAGCTTTGAGAACTAGGAAGACTGCTCTGAGTCCCAAAAGATTGATGTGCAAGTCTGACTGTATGGGAGTCCATTTGCCGCTTACTGAGGCACTGTCTAAATGAGCTCCCCAGCCCAAAAGGGAGGCATCTGTGGTGATCACCTTTGAGGCAAGAGGAGCTTGAAAGAGAACACCTGCCTGCAAATTTTGCAGGGTTCTTCCACCACAGCAGGTTTTGGAGGAACTGCTCCAACACATGTATCAACTTTGAAAATGTTTTTCTTCTCTGAGACCAGCGAGCTCCAAGGTAGGCTTGCAGGAGTCGCATCCTGTACCTCACCCCTGGGACTACTGCAGTCATAGAGGCCATATGTCCCAGAAGTTTGAGGAAATATCTGGATGGTCTTGGCTGTCCCCGGGCAAAAGAATCTGCCACTGAAAGGAAACTCTGAATTCTTTCCTGCGGAGGAAAGCATATCCCTTCTGAGAGTCCAGCTGGGCTCCTATGACAGTGAGTAGCTGGGTGGATTCCAGGTGAGATTTCTTTAGAATTACCAGGAAACCCAGAGACTCCGGAGTGTGTTCTGTGAGGGAAACAGATTCCTTGACCTGGCAAAGAGACTTTGCTACTATGAGCCAGTCGTCCAGATAGGGGTAGATGGCGACCCTTAGTCCCCTGAGATGTGCTGCTACCACTTCGAGACACTTGGTAAAGACTCTTGGGGCCGAGGACAGACCGAAGGGCATTGTGGCAAACTGATAGTAACCTGAAGGAAGCTTGAGCCTGAGAAACTTCCTGTGAGATCTCCTTATGGGTATATGGAAGTAGGTGTCCTTTAAGTATAAGGAGGCTAGCCAGTCTCCCTGCTGTAAGGACTGTATGAACAGTGACAGAGTGACCATTTTGAATTTGGGTTTTTTCAGATGTTTCTTTAAATATCTGAGATCTAAGATAGGTCACCACTCTCCAGTTTTCTTTTGTGTCAGAAAATACCTAGAGTAGGGGCTCTTGCTGTTCTCGTGGGCGAGAACCATCTCCACTGCTCATAAAGCCAGAAGGTTTTGTACCTCCAATTCCAACAGCAGTATCTGTGTTGGGGACAGAGGTCTTGACACCTGGGTATGCTTGAGGTCTGGCATCTGCTTGAACTGTAGTGGCAGACCCTTCTCCACTATCTCCAGCACCCACTTGTCTGACATGATGAGGGACCAGTGCTGAAGATAGTGGGAGAGTCTGCCTCCCACCGGAAGCGGGGAGGTGACCAGGACACTTACATTAGGACTTAGACTGAGAGGCAGATGACTGGGTAGAGGTGGATCTTCTCTGAAAGATCCTCTGTACTGGCCAAAGTCAGATGGGGGATAGGGATTGTAAGGCCTGGGAACACAACTGCTGCCCCTACTGCCTCTGGGACAGGATCTCTGAGGGGTGGTGGGTTTAGGTTTGGATGAGTGGCTCTGCCAGGAGGCCTTGTAATCATTGACTTTTTTCATGTAGTCAGTGGTTCTGTAATCAAACAACATATTTTGATCACAGGGAAAATTCATGGCCTTGTTCTGAGTGTCTGTGGTCAGACTGGTTGTTCTAAGCCAGGTGAAGCGTCTCAGAGAGATGGCATGGGTCATCGCCCTAGAGGCTGCATCACTGTTGTCGTCTGCCACGTGGAATTGGTACATAGTAGCTTCTAGGGCAGTTTTTGACATATCCACCAGCTCCTGCACCATAAAATCTGATCCATTGCGGGCGATAGCCTGGACAGTTTTCCAAAGGGCTCTCTGATATTTGTCTGTGAATGCCATGTAAGAAGAAAGTCTGAGAAGCAGGAAAGCTGTGGCATACATTTTCTTTGCTATAATGTAAATCCTCTTGGAATCCTTGTTGGGGGAGACGGGGACAAGGAGACTCCAGCTTTCTCGCAAGCTGCTTGCTGTACTTTACTCTCGTGGCTAGACTGTGCAGACAGGAACTCTGTACCATTATTAGACAATTTATATTTTCTCTCAAGCCGCTAATCAACCCCTGATACTGAAGTGGGATGTTGAAGCACCTTCATTATATTTTTTCTAAATGCATTATAGATAGGGATGACCAGGGTCTTTGGGGATGAAAGACCTCTCATCCCCCTATAATCTTCGTCTTCATCGACATCCTGGTTGGGCTCCTGCATAGGGAGGACCAGGGTGTCCAGCATATTTTGTATAAATGTAAACATAGAGGAAGGATCCTTGTGATCACCTGGGGGATCCCCAAGATGATGGTCTGGGGACTCCTGGGGCTCAAGGCCCTCTAAATCCATGTTAGGGGCATCATAAAATTGATCATCATCTGCATCACCCTCATAGTCTAGAGAAGAGAGAACTGTGAAAGAGTGCTTGCCAGCCCCAGTAAAAAGAGGGCCCATCTTTTGAAGGGTCTGAAACAGTTGCCATGCTTTTTCCATATCTTGCACTGACAGTTGAACCTAAGCAAACTTGGTTTGTAAGTGTTTTATTTTTTCTGTATGCTTTAAGCTACCTGTTGTCTCGCTATTGGCTTTCCCAGGAGCAATGGGAGCATTTTTGTCTTGACAGAGTTTCTTTTTAGCGACTTCATCAGAGGCTTGATCAAGCTTCCTTTTTTCAACACTTTTATTATTTTTTAATTTGTGAGGAACTTCATCTTTGAAGCTTTATTTTTTGGCTGGGATCTGGAGGGTTCCTCAGCACCTCTGCTTTTAGTATTAATACTTTTGGATGGCCCCTTGTTGGAAGCCTTTAATTTATCCTCAGCTATAATAATAAAAAGTTTGTCTGCTATGTTTGCCAATTTAAGCAAAGCAAACCAGTCCTGGACCTACGAATTGAGTGCAGGTTTCTGTGAAAATGACACTGGCCAGTCCTGCCCCAGTTAGTAAACTCTGTCTATTACTAGTGCCCTTTTTTTTGGTTATAGAACTGGGATCTATACCAGTGCCAATCTTAATAGAAACCCATTAATACTGGTCAACTGCGCACAGGTGGCTGCTGGAACCTTACGGACAGTCCTGGCACAGATGATACCAAGGTCCAGTAATATAACAAAAAGGTTTCCTCATAATTTAAGATTCAGATTAATACCTTTGAGCCAATCTAGAGAGAAAACCCCCCAGGCACTGTTTAAATTTAAAATCCACTGCAGGTGCCTCATGGTAAACCCCATGAGGTCTGAGATAAAAAACAAAGCAACTGTCCTTAATTCGACAATTCCCAAAGAATTTGCCCAAAAATGAAGGGAACTGTTCAAAATAAACACCCGTGATAAAGTTAGGGTTTAAAATGAATAATCACGGTAAAAATAAAGTCAAAATAGTGCAGTCGCACTAAAAATAAAAAAATTAGCGCAGCATTAATGAGAAAGTAAAACTTCCACTCAGCACACTATTGGAAATAAAATATGAGGAAAACTTTACCCAGATAAGCACTAGGAGACTGTCTACAAGGAAAGCTGAGAGACACCTCATGGGCAATGTTGCTCAGTCCGGTGAAGAAAAAATTCTGAAGACTTCAACAGCTCTCACTCAGCTCACCCCCCTTCCCATCTTCTGATTGGCTTGGCTCTAAGCTCATTTAAGTATTTCTTTAAGGCACACCTCCAGGGCAGTTGCACCTAGCCAGCTAAGTGCAAAAAAGTTACTGATGCTAAAGGACTCCTGAAGTAAGAATGAGTGGGTTCACTTACTAGTTGCCTGAGGAACGCTCCCTGAGGGGAGTTCAAGATTTCCCAGCTTCTAGATGAAGTAGCACCTGGGAGGCTTCAATCTTTATCTGGCAGATTGAAGTCCCAAATCAGCAGCACCTCTCTCTTTTCTGCCATCTTGCCAATGGCTTCCATCAGTGCCTTATCTAACTCCACCCCCTGTGTTGGAGGTCTGCAGATCACACCAATGTGAATAGAAGCTCCATTCTCTGTCTCTGTCTCCAGGGTGACCCATAGTACCTCTTCCCCTTGTATTCCCTGTGTCTCTGTCACTTTAATGCCCTCCTTCACATAACGTATCCCACCCCCTCTTTCCTTCCTATCCTATCCTTCCTGAACAGAGTATAGCCTGGTATGGCCATGTCCCAGTCATGGTTTTCAGTGTACCATGGCTTGGTAATGGCCACAGTATCCAGACTGGCCTCTGCCACTGTGGCCTCTAGGTCTGAAATCTTATTCCATAGACTACTAGCATTCGCACACATGGCTTTTCAGGTTTTGTTACTCCCTTTTTTCCTGTTTGCTTTCACTCCTGCCCCCGTTTCTTTTTAATGCATACACTCCCATCCCCCTTCATTCTTTCCACCCTACTTCCTGTAGTAATTTGCATTCCAGGGGATTCCACTTCTCTTAGGTTCTCCCAACACTCTACTTCAGCCTGTGGGGGGTGGCAGTTTCTGCTGCCTCGATCTCTCCCGCTATCCTACTCGGTTACTTTAAATGTTCATCAAAGTAACATTTAAATCATTCACCATAGACTGGTTCCCCTCCTGGATGGATTCAGGCCAACACCCATATATAGGCCCTTATTCTCCCATGTGGGTCCCCAGTTCCCAATGTTGCCAAACCCCTCCTCTCTGCACCATTCCTTCAGCCATGAGTTGAAGTTCCTGGTGCGGAGATCCCGCTCCTCCCCCCATCATAGACAGGCAGCACCTCAGAGAAAGCCATTGAGTGTGCTACATGTCTAAGACCCTTCCCCAGCTCCTTAAACTCCCCCTGCACTTTCCCAGCCCCATTCCTTGCCAGGTCATTAGTCCCCAGGTGGAAAATGACATCCAGCCCAGTCTCCTGTCCTGCTGCCATAGTGATCCTTAGAATTTGCTTCCCACCCCTCTGGGCTGTGGTGCTGCGTAGGCACCTAATCTCCTTCTCCCCTCCCTCCCTTTCCTCTTCCTAAATCTATCCCCCTCAAAATTGAGTTCCCCACCAGAAGTTGCTTCCTCCTCCTCCTCTGGAGTCCTCTTCTACTCTCCTTGGGGTCAAGGTTATGGAGGACCCCAACATCCTCCCTGGTCTGTACCACAGGTGCCTCTTCCTGGCAGTCCTGCCTCACCAGAGCAGCATAGGAATTGTGTAGAGGTACTGGTTGAGGAATGTATCACTGATTTACCACCCCCACCCTTCCTGAGCCCACCACAGTCCCATTGTCCCTCCTCCCTTGCATCCTCAGAGGCAACAGTGCCAGACCTGGTGGCCCTTGGCTGAGGGAAGTGGTCACCCAAATCCCAGCCAACTTGGCCTAGAGTCTATTGACCTCCTCCCTCAACCCAGAGAGGTGCATGCAGATCAGGTAGTGTAGCAGTCTCTAGAAGGCCTCTGAAAACTGCCACCCACAGCCATTGCACTGCACCACTCCCATCATTCCTAACTTTTGTTCACCTGTGTTCAACAGGAATTCTGGTGCGCTCAGCAACGCTGGTGGCGCATGAACAAAGTAGCCAACTTTTAGGTATATAGATAAAAAGAAGAAAGCTCAGCACACAAACAACTTGCTTTCAGTGAAAAAGATGTGCAAATTTTAATTCGGCAGGTTGCCAGAGGAGATCTAGCCCTGCGCTTCAACCCTCAAGCGGGTCTTCCTTAGGGGCAGGTCCCCTATGTTACCTGGCAATAATTTTGTCCACTTGCCCCCAGTTTGATGTTTCTAGTTTTCCCCTTTGTTTGTTTCTGTTTGAGTTCCCCAGTGCCTTGTTTAAATCTCATCACACTCCTACCCTAGATAGGGCATTACTCCTATTTCTAGTTTTGGCCTACTTTACCTCCTGCCCTTCCCAGTAGTGAGTATCACACAGTAGTGAACAGCTGCCTTACTTTAGTCAATGAGCAGTGTCCCCTGCTTTCCTTTCTGCTGATGCCTACGATGTCAGTCACCTGTTCCACTCACTCGCTGTGACACAAACATGCTGAAAAAGTTAGAGTGGACATACTTTATTAGTAATCTTGTAAGAAGGCACTAAGCCTCTTTCAGCTCCACCCCCCAATTACACACCCAATTCACATGACTTCCTGAATCTACTCAGCCCAGAATTAATCTCCTGAGCTAATTTCCCCTTCCCAAACCACCTGTTACAATTTTAAGCACAAGATTCAAAGTGCCTCAGACACTGCCTACAAAGTCTCAAAGTGCTCAAAACACTGCCTACAGATCTCTTCTTTTCTCCCGACTTATCCTCCCATTCTTAGTATAACTAGAAAAATGCTCACACAGCCTGGGAAATAAGATCCCAGACCTGCAGGCAATAATGTCAGAGGCTAAACTGGACATAGTAGCAATTAGTGAGACATGGTTTACCAGTAACCACACTTGGGAGACTTCAGTACCTGGCTATGTACTGTTCAGAAGAACCGAGGTGCAAAAAAAAAGGGGGGGGGGGTGGATTGGCCCTGTATGTCAATGAAAATATAAAAGCTAGAGAAATTCAGAATACACATAAGGAGCCAGAAGAACTGTGAGTCACCCTGGAAACAGGAAATGGGACAGCCATAAAAACTGGGGTTGTCTACAGGCCTCCAGACCAGGGGGAGGACATAGACACATTGCTGTTAGAAGATATATAAAACATGACAGCTAAAGGGGAGTTTCTGATAATGGGAGACTTCAACATGCCACGTACAGATTGGTCAATACCAGCAGGAACATCTGCCAGAACTAGACACATGGTGGATTCCCTGCAGGCAGAGGACCTCAAACAACTGGTACAACAACCCACAAGAGAAAGGGCTATCCTAGATCTAGTACTGACTAACAGGGAAGGGATCACAGATCTCCAGGTAGAAGGTCACCTGGGGGCCAGTGACCATCACATGGTATGGTTCAGTTTGGCCACTACATCTAAATCATCCCATTCCAAGGCAAAAATATGGGACTTCAGAGGAGCTGACATTGGTAAGATGGCCAACAGAGTTAAGCTAGCCCTGGCAAAAAGAAACACAGGTGAGGGGGTACAGGCAAAGTGGGCAAGCATTAAGGATGCAATACTTGAAGCAACATCCCATTGTGTTAGACAGAAAATGAAGTGCAAAAGAAGGAGGAGACCACTTTGGTTCTCAAATACAGTAGCAGAAAAGGTCAAAGCCAAAAGGCTGGCCTTCAGGAAATATAAGGAAACACAGCGAGATGAAGATAGGCAGGCATACCAAACTGCCCTAAGGGAAGCAGGAAAGGCAGTAAGGCAGGCAAAGTCCCAAACTGGGGAAACACTAGCACGAACAGTAAAAGAAGGTGACAAGACTTTCTATAGATATATTAGTGAAAGGAGAAAGTCCAGAGGGGTTATTGCTAACCTCAAAGGAGAAAAGGGGGCATGTGAGGAGGAGGACCCTGTAAAGGCATCTATCATAAACAGATACTTTTGCTCAGTATTTACTGAAAAGAAGGTAGGCAGGACCCACAGCTCAGCACCATGGACACGGGGAGGAGGTGAGCACTACTCCCTTCACAAAAGAAAGGGCCCTACAAGAGCTCGCTAAGCTCAGGGTGGACAAGGCAATGGGACCTGATGGCATACATCCCAGGGTACTTAAGAAGCTAAGGCTGAAACTGGCAGAGCCATTAGCAGAACTGTTTAGTGAGTTTCAGAGCACAGGAGAGGTCCCAGAAGACTGGAGAAGGGCTCATGTGATCCCGCTCCACAAGAGTGGTAGCAGGGAGGAGGCAGAGAACTACAGACCAGTCAGTCTTACCTCAGTAGTGGGCAAGATTATGGAGGCATTCCTTAAGGAGTGGATAGTGCAACACCTGGAATCCATAGGGGCACAGGATACAAGACAGCATGGGTTTACAAAAGGAAGGTTCTGTCAAACTAATCTCATAGATTTCTTTGACTGGGTAACCAGAGTGGTGGACCAAGGGGGAGCAGTTGATGTCACCTACCTAGACTTCAACAAAGCTTTCGACACTGTTCCACATAGAATATTGATAAATACATAGATACATAGACAGTGTCGGCAGATAAGGGCCTATGGCCCACCTAGTCTGCCCATTTGAGTTTGTAACTTCAGTTTATGTTTTCCCACCATGCTGGGTAGGCTCGAGTGGGTCAGAAGTTGGTCAACTGGGTGGCAAACTGGTTGACAGGCAGAAAACAGAGAGTGGTGGTGAATGGTATACAGTCAGAAGAGATGCAAGTCACAAGTGGGGTACCTCAGGGATCAGTCCTCAGTATCTTCATTAGTGACATTTCAGATGGGCTAGAGGGTAAGGCTTGTCTGTTTGCAGATGACACCAAGATCTGCAACAGAGTAGATGATCCAGATGGGGTGGGCAGAATGAGAAGAGGTCTGGATAAACTAGCAAAATGGTCAGAAGAGTGGCAACTGGGATTTAATGCAAAGAAGTGCAAGCTCATGCACATAAGGAAGAGAAACTCTGAAGCCACCTATAGACTGGGAGGGGAGTTGCTGGCAGTCACAAAGGAAGAAAGAGACTTGGGCATCATCATCACCGATGACCTGAAATCATCCAAGCAGACCTCTAAAGCAGTAGGTAAGACTAGGGGGATGTTAGGGTGTATTAGTAGGGGTATCACAAGTTGTAAGAGGGAGGTAATAATCCCTCTGTACAAGACACTGGTTAGGCCCCATCTGGAGTACTGCGTGCAGTACTGGAGGCCACACCTTCACAAGGACATTAACCAAATTGAGGCAGTCCAGAAAGGGGCAACCAAAATGGTGCAGGGACTGCATCAGAAGACATATGAGGACAGATTAACGGAGCTCAATATGTATACCCTTGAGCAAAGGAGGGAGAGAAGTGATATGATCTATCTTTTATTTCATTTGCTGCTTTCTCCTTGGAGGATCCCCTGAGCGGGCGTTCTGTTGCCATACAAGCCCTCCAAGCTCCCTCTTAACTGTGCCTCTGCCAGCAGCCCGAGTGGCACCTCCAAAACTGGAGACCACAAAAGCCTGCAAGCAACCACAGCCCTCCAAGACCTTTTAGCGGGGCGACCGGCACCTTCAAAGTCACCACCCACGCCACCCTCTCCAGCCAGCAACAATGACAGGTACGGTAACTTTTTGACCAGCCGGAAAGCAGTGCTTTCTTACTTCTGCAACCCAATTGGTTGGTCACCCTGACTGTGTGCTCCTGTTGGCCAGTTTCTCTTGAAATGCCGTGGCTCTACAGTACGAACTTCTCTCATTCAAAATTCTACTGCTTAATTCTGGAAAATCTTAATATTAGCAAATAAGATCATTCATAACTGTTTTAAAGCATTAGAGCATTAATTGCCATTTAGTTTTCAGTGTGTGTATATAAGCAGGGCCACCTCAGCACTCTCAAAATGTCATTACTACAGCTTTTGTTAAATAATTTATTCTGTTATTGACTGTTAAGCAGTATCCTGAAACTATTAAATTCGCGCCGACCCTGCCATGCAGAGCACAGGAGGGGCTGGCAGGAATGTTGGAATTAAATATTCGTCAGCATCGTAGTTTTAATATTACGTTTTGGAAGTCGACAAATTACACAAATCATGCTGAAGTTTAACTTTTAGGTTAGGTCATTTACGTGATCAGGGTATTCAGATAGCAACATAGTTTCTTCTGTGAAACTGGCCACTTCAGATATGGTGCTGCACCCCAGTCTCCCCCTAATGAACCCTCCTCTCACCTCTAAAACTTTACCACTTATACTCCTGTCTCTCCTGTTATGTCTAAACTGGCTAACAACTTGTACATCTCTTGCTACTTATCCCTGCGCTAACAATGATAGTGACTTCAGGTTTTCTAACATCCTGCTGTACTATTACTCGAATTCTACCCCTGCTCACTCTATCCTCATCAAAAGGGGCTGTATCTATCTGTCTATCCACTCCTATCTCTTGAACTATCTGAGACCAACGCTAGCTAGGCACTCTCTCTGCCAACCTACTTTCTCACCTTGCCCGCGTTCTTATGCTTGCCAGAGATATTGAACCCAATCCAGGGCCCTATGGTTTGCGCTCACCCCTGCAACGGCTGCAACAAAAAGGGTCTGGTTATAGCCCACATGAATATCCGAGTCTCACGAGTCACCTGGCTGAGCTCAAGCCTGGCTAAACTGATTAACCCTGACATTTTATGCCTATCAGAGACTTGGCTGAAGCCTTGGGTGCCTGATGCCACTTGTCTTGTGCCTGGTTATAGCATTCTAAGGAAAGACCGTATTGGGTCGGGGGTTGCGATTATGTACAAAATCATCTATCCCTGAACATCCTACCCTGCACTGATTCCCTAACACCTTGTGAAACTCTGCACGCTACCCTGGCACTGGGTTCAAACTGCTGCACATCATTTGTGTCTACAATCCACCTACAAGCAGGATGAGTGGTCTCCAGAATTTGCTACAATATGTCTCCCAGAATGTAAAATCAAATGAGGCTCTACTCCTTGGGGACCTGAACCTTAACTGGCTGGGTCCACAGCACAGCATCCTTGAATCTCTAATACAGAAGCACAATCTACACCAAACTATCACAGGCTTTACCAGAACTACTACTCCGCACTCAGGGTCCCTACTTGATTGGATCCTCACCACCAGACCTGATCATGTACTAGATGCCACAGTGCTTGCTGACTCAATCACTGTTCATTCCCCCCACACTTTGTCGATGGCGATCCTGTCCACCTCCTCCTCCTCCTCCACCACGTCTGATTAGGTTTTCAAACTATGCTGCCCTGGACAAACAAGCCTTCCTATTTGACCTCTCTTGTGTTGACTGGTCTAACATTTATACCGCAACCAATGTTGATACTGCCCTCAATTCATTTCTGACTGAATTTGGCAACATCCAAAAGAAGCACCTCCCTACAGTCAAAAGGAGGGTAAGGGGCCAGCATTCGAGGTGGCTGAAAAAAAGACCTGCTTCAAAAGTTAAAAGTTAGAGACAATCAATGGAAAAAGTACAAACAAACTGGACTGCAGTCAGATCTCATTCTGTATAAACAATACAGAAATGACTGTAAAAGATGCATCAGGCAGGCCAAAAGTAAATACTGCCAAAACCTGCTGATTAATTCTTCCAATGACCCTCACAAGTTTTGGGGTCACATTAAGTCCTTCTTAGGTTCTGCTAAAGATGTCACTCCCTCAGATATGGTCCTACATGGTGTACACTGTAATGATTCTACTACCATTGCAAATGCTTTTAACCAACAATTTTCTGACTTATCTGCCTACACAGCTTCCCTCCCATCACAATCCTCTGCTTCACAGTTTAACCCCACAGCATCTGAAGGACCCCAAACTTAACCAACCCTTCTATTTCAGGAAGTGTCTAGGCATCGGGTCCTAAAGCTGCTCAGGTCACTCTCTGAAAACACCAGTACTGGCTCAGATGGCCTAGAACCAAGACTACTAAAATGGCTTCTTACTACATCTCTGGCCCCTGGCACACATCTTCACCCTATCTCTCTCCAATGGCATTGTCCCTGAAGTCTGGAAGGCAGCCAGAGTCACTCCTGTATTTAAGAAAGGCAGTAAAAATGACATATCAAATTACCAGCCTATTGCTATTTTGTCTGTTCTGAATAAAATCCTGGAAAAAGTAGTATCCATACAAATCACTGAATACCTTGAGAAATTCAATTTACTAAGCTTAGCACAACATGGTTTTAGAAAGCATCACAGCACCATGACAGCACTTGCAAAATTCACTTCAGATATCGTTACCAATATGGATAGAGGAAAGTTAACAGGGGCAGTCTTCATTGACTTAACCAAAGCTTCGATCTGGTTGACCATTCTCTGCTACTATCAGCCCTCAGTACCTTGGGCTTCTCTCCCCAGTCACTACCTGGTTCAAAGCTACCTCTCCAACAGAACACAAGCTGTTAAGTTTAATTCATCCATGTCAGACAGTGCTGTTATCAACATTGGGGTCCCTCAGGGGTCTATACTTGGCCTCTTCTATTCTCATTATTAGTCAATAAACTTCCTGAGCTGGTCACCACAGGTCACTCACTTCTTTATACGGATGACTTGGTAATTTATTATCACTCTGATAAGGTCCTGGATCTAAATGCTGCCCTCACTGCAGATTTTCGTGCTGTACAACACTGGTTGAACTCTCAACGCCTGGTTTTAAATACAAATAAAACAAAAGTTATGATGTTTGGCTCCAATCAAAGCTTAGATCCTGTCCTCTGACCATCTCTGTCTCTGATATCGATGGGGACCCTATAGAAACTGTCACTTCCTTCGTTACCTTGGCATCCACCTGGATCAAACCTTGAACCTGAAGCATATACAGGAAACCTGCAAGTCAATTAACTGCAAATTGGGGCTGCCTATAGAACCAAATACCTGCTCACCCTGCTGCTAAATTGGCGATAGCCAGAGGCATTCTATTGCCAACCTTACATATGGTGTCCCATCCTGTCCTTGGCCACCAAATCTTCACTGCAGCTATGGGATACTACCTTCAATAATGTGTGCAGGTATGCAACCAAAGCACCTCGCTGCAGCATCATTGTCTCTTATATCAGGACCTTGGTTGGCTCTCCCTTCCTCTACCAGGCAGTACTACTTGTACAATTTAGTTGATTCCATCCTAAGGACGTCCAAGCCTGCTATCCTGTCTGATCTCCTCAGGCCAGCCATTCCCACAAGGAATCTTAGATCGGCTGATCAGACCTTACTATCCATCCCTTTTGTCGGACTAAAAGGGCATGGGCTCCTTCCATCATGCGCCCCCACCTATGGAACCTACTACCTCAGGATCTAAGAGATGTCTCCACTCATGTGACTTTTAAGAGCAAACTCAGGACTTTCCTCACTACTATGGACAAATGTGTTTGCTTTTACCCTACCTGATCCGCTGCATTTGTACTGTTTCCTCATTGCTAGCACTTTTGCCTGTCCAAATGGGTGTTCTATACTGTGCCTTGTAATTAATGTTTTATTTTGTGCCTTGTAATTAATGTTGCCTTAACCTGTTTCTTTATAAGCTAATGTTAGCTGTTGACAATTGTAAGTCGCTATTCTACTCCATGACATTCTTATCTTCACTTCACAGCCTCTCCTCACTTAACCCCTGCTCTCTTCCCCACTTCTTCTGTTATATCCTCTTCCCCTTTTGCCACTCCCACCAAACTCACCTTTACCTGTTCCTACCTCATCCATGCCCCTCCTTGTCCCCACCCTCCTGGCTGTGCTTAGTCACCTCTCAACCTACTACCGCCTACTCCCACCATCTCCACCACTCCCCTTCCTGCCCTGCCGTCTCTTGGTTCCACTGGCTCGGCTTGACTTTGACACTTTTGCCGCTATTGCCGTAACTCCTCCGCCTCTATCCCCCTCTCACCGGCATCCTCACTCTCACCCTGCCGTCTATCGGTTCCACCAGCCCGGCTGTATTTTCCTACCTCCTACCGCTGTTGCCGTCTACTGCCGCTCCCCCCACCACACTCTCTTCACCTGTCGTCTTTCGGCTCCATAGGCCCGGCTGCAGGTTGGTACCTCACCCCGCTGTTGCTGTATCTGACGGCACCTCCTTTCCACTTAATCTCTCCCTCCCATCCTTTTGCCAGTTTTCCCTTCCTTGTGTCTTTTCTACTGATGCCTATCCTCTCTTATTTTCTGCCTTCTACTAGTCACATTTTTGAGTATGTTCCATGATCAAGTGCTAAAGTATATTTTTGTTTACTAATGTATGTTACATTGCCATATGTATTTCTCTCTGCATTTTTTGTACTCGTTGTCTTAATAATCTGGCTGTACTCTTTGTGTGTTGTAATTGTACCTCCCGGGTCGTGTCTGAAAACAGTCACTTGGTTAGACTAGCGCTTACCCGGTTAACAAAACTAAATAAATAAATAAAATGATTTAAACATTCAAACACCTTAAGGGCATCAACAAGGTGAAAGAGTCTAACATGTTTAAATATAAGAAAAATAACAGGACAGGAGGACACAGCATGAGATTAGAGGGAGGCCGATTAAGGGGAATTTGAGAAATTCTTTTTCACAAAAGAGTGGTGGATGCATGGAGCGGCCTACCTCAGGAAGTGGTGACTATGAATACAGTGCAGAGCTTCAAACAGGCATGGGATAGGCATAAGGGAGCAATACAGGTGAGTATGAATAGATAGGTCACTGACAGAGCAAAGGCCGATGGCACATTTATAAGGTAGAAAAATAAATGGGCAGACTGGATGGGCCTTGCGGACCTTATCTACCATCAACCTCTATGTTTCTGTGTTTCTACATAAATAAATATCAATATACCTCTAAGATATGGTTTATCTTAAAAATGACATTAAAGCCCAAGCATTGCCCAACAGCCTGCAATCCAAGGAAGCCCACATTCTGTACATAAAACTTACCATAGGCCTGCAACACAAGGTCCTAGTACTCTCTACAGTCTATATTGCTCCTCACTGTCACACCATTGGATTACAGCAGTTCGCTAACCATCAGGAGCAGGCCATGCAAGACTAGGAACGTCTCATTGTTGGAGACTTTAACATCAGTTGGCAGTCCAAGGATGCGGCTGTCGTGAAAGACCAAATAACGAGCTTGTGCCTATCTCAGTTGGTTACTCAAACTACTAGGCACAACTATAAGACAAGCACTAGTACCCTCTTTGATTGGACCCTCACCTCTTGCCCTGAACATATTTTAGAAGTAGTAGTGTTACCAGATTCCCTCAGTAACCATTCACCGGTGCAGTGCACCTGGACAAACAGATTTTCTAAAAACTCGCCCCAAGTATCAAGGAATCGTGCACTGAGACCTGGTCATCTAGCTGCCTTCAAGCAATATCTAAGGCTGACAGACTGGGCTCCATTAAATAGAGCTACAAATGGGAACCAAGCCCTAAATTACTTCCTCTGTACATTCAATCGGGCCTGTGATGTCTTCGCCCCTTACTAAATTAAAAAAGTAAGAGGATCCTCAAACCCATGGCTCTCTGGCTCGCTCCTTGAACTCATGCATACCAGGGGCAATGTGTGGCACAAGGCAAAGGCAACAGGGTCGTGGGCTGACCTCAGTGCCTACAAGGCACCCAGGAATAGGTGCACAAAGCTAATTCGCTCTGCTGAAGTTATGTACTACAACATTCAACTAAGAAAGAATTGGGGAAATGGAAAGGAGTTCTGGAACTCAGTAAAAACATTCAAGGGGAAGACTTCCAGAGCTCCACCTGATCTAATAACGACCTCGACCAGTATGCTCCAGGAACCCTCTGATATAGCAAATGCATTCAACCTGGCCTTTACCGACCTTAGCACTGTGTTACCGAAGGACTACCTCTTCCCGCCAACCGATGGACAACTACCAAACACTACTCCTCTCTCCCCCGAAAGTAGCAACACCCACCATTCTATTTCAGACAGGTCACAAGGGCTGAGATCGTAAAATATGTCAAATAGGTACTTGGGAAGACTAGGATGGGGAGTGACCTTGTAGACATGAAGATGGTTGCGCTCACCCTAGATGAACTAGCTGCTCTTCTCACAAAACTCTTCAATATTTCAGTAAGAACGGGCATGTGTCCCAACAGATGGAAGGCAACACTTGTCACCCCTGTCCACAAAGCCAGAGATAGATCCAACTTGGCCAACTATAGGCCCATATCTATACTTCCCCCACTCTCCAAAGTTCTGGAGCGAGTGGTCTCTGACCAACTCACAGAATAACTAGGAAACATACATATGAACATGCATAGGAACATACGAAATGCCAGCAGAAACAGGCCTCATGGTCTTTCAAGTCTGCCCGATTGTGCAGCTAGCCCCTCAACTTGCAGCTGCCTCACCTTCCTCTCCCCTCCACATAACTACCCACCCCCCACTCTGTCCCACCCTTTCTTAAATCCTCCCACTATTCTACACAATATCACCTCCTCGGGCAGAGTGTTCCACTTATCTACCACCCTTTCTGTGAAAAAGTGTTTCCTGATTTCCCTCCTGAATCCCCCGCCTCCAATCTCAGCTGATGCCATCTCATGTCCCTCCCCCTTCTGATCTGAAGAATCCCTTCTGTATTAATCTTGTTAATACACTTTAGGTACTTAAAGATTTTGATCATATCCCCCCATCCCTCCTCTCTTCCAGGGAATACATTTGCAGCTTTCTCAGCCTGTCCTCATAGGATTTACCCTCAAGTCCCTGTATCATCTTCATTGCCCTATGCTGCACCCCCTCCAGCAATCTGATATTCCTCTTCAGGAATGGACATCAGTACTGCACGCAGTATTCCAGGTGCGGCCTGATCAGTGACCTGTAGAGGGGTAGGATCACTTCTCTGTGCCTGGAGGAGATTCCCCTCGCTGTGCACCCCAGCAACTTGTTTGCCATTACAGCCCCCTTCCTGCACTGAGCTGAGTGGTTCATACTCCCTGTTATTAGTACCCCTAGATCCTTTTCCTCCACTGTGCTTACCAACTGTACCTCTCCCAATTGATATTTCCTCCCCTGGTTCTTTGCTCTAAAGTGCAGTACCTTGCACTTCTTGGCATTGAACCTCAACTGCCATGTCTCTGAGCATTTCTGTAGTTTGGTGAGGTCTTCCTGCAGCTCCCTCCACCCCTTTATGTCATCTACCACTGCACCAATCTTAGTATCATCTGTGAACAGACTGATCCTACTCTGTATCCCATTTGAGATACCAGTATCAGCTATGAATATCCCAAACAGAACCGGTCCCAGTACTGAGCCCTGGGGCACCCCACTCGTAATGTCCCTTGGTGATGATAGTTCCCCCACCACCACCACCCTTTGCTGCCTACCCCTCAGCCAGTTGGTGATCCAGTTGACCGTTTTTGTCCCCACCCCAATGTATTCCAGTTTTCCCCCCAGTCTCTCATGCGGCACCGAGTCAAAGGCCTTGCTGAAGTCCAAATATAGGACATCAGTTGCATGACCCATGTCCAGTTCCCTGGTAACCCAGTCGTAGTACTCGACTAGGTTTGTCTGGCAGGATCCTCCTGATACAAAACCGTGCTGAGGACCATCTTGGAGCCCACTGTCCTCCAGAAAAGTCACCAGTCTCTCCTTTAGGATTGACTCCATGAGTTTCCCCATGATTGAAGTGAGACTCACCGGTCTGTAGTTGCCTGGATCATCCTTCGGATCACTTTTATGAATGGGCACCACATGGGCCATCCTCCAGTCCTGTGGCATGCATCCTGTGTCCAGTGATATACTGAACAGGAAAGTATAACCCTCTCTGCCCCCAGTAACATGGATTCCTCAAGAACCCTTCCACCATCACTGCTCTGGTTGATTATACCACTCAGATCTAAGAAGCACTAGACAGTGGCCTTGCTGTGGGGCCTATCTTTATAGATCTCATGAAGACCTTTGACATAGTGTAAACCATCAGCTGCTACTGAACTGTTTAAGGTCCATTGGCCTGTCCTCCGATACCATGGCTTGGTTTGGCAGCTACCTCATGCACAGGACACAATATATAAAAATAAACAACAAGATCTCAGACCCAGAGGGGTGAGCCTTGGTGTCCCCCAAGGCTCAATCCTTGGGCCACTCCTTTTCAGCCTCTTTATCAATTCCCTACCCTCTGCTTGCCCGGCACACTTCGTTCTATACTCTGAAGATGCTGTCATCTCCGTACCTGGCAGAAATCTCTTCACTATTACCTCTGAACTCCAAGCAAACTTCTCTAAGATCGAAACTTGGTTCTCACAAAATAAATTAATGCTGAACTACAAAAAGACAAAAAGCATGCTAGTCACGGTATCACAGAATATAAGGAAATTTAGGCCCCTGTGGATACAGAGCAACAAGGGTGATATATTGGAGCAGGTCAACACCTATAAATACTTAGGTGTGCACCTTGACGATATCCTTACATTCTCAACTCATATCGATCATGTCATTAAATCAGCAAACGCTAAACTGGGGGTCCTTTACTGACATAGACACTCCATGACCCCTGAAGCATTAAAACTTTTTACGGACTGCTCAGACTTATTGGCCATCGACTATGGCCTAGTAATCTATGTGGCTGGATTGGACACTGCTCTAAAAAGGATCAAAACTCTACTAAACAAGGTCTGTTGATCCTAGGTGCTGACCATCTGACCCATACCTGCACACTTTACACTGGAACTGGATGGCTCCCCCTTCACCTCAGAACACAATACTAGACCTGCCTCCTGGTAAAAAAATTTCTCCTGGAACTCATGCCTAGCTCAGCTACTACACTTTTCACTGATGCTCAACCTGTCTTTAAAACAAAAAGTGTGACCAAAGGGAGTCTGCAGGTGCCATTCAAGTGTACCACACTTGCTCAATGATCACTTTCTAACCGGGGACCCAAATGGGTCAATGAACTCCCCACCACCCTACTTGAGTGCAACAAGATCCATGAATTCTAAACTGGGCTCTGCTCACACCTGAACCTTAGAAATGTGTGCTCCTGCCTTAGCTAACCTCTGGTCACAATCCTCCCTACAGATCCTTCTCACCACTTACCTATAATACCCTCGCCCCACCCTTCCCTCCCTAGTACTCCCCTCCCGCTTCTTCCCTTGCCCCTTCTGCCCTCCTTGACCCCCTGACAAAGCCTACCCTGGCTGCTTCCAGTACCCCTTCTGTTAGTCTTACTGCCTCCTCCTTCTTTCCCTCTCCTACACCCCTCCCCTTATCTTCTCCTTCCCTCCCCTGCCTCTCTGTAAACACATTTCAGACAATGCCTACTCTGGCCACTGATTGTCGCCCACCCCACCGTAGCTATTTTCTAGACAGCACTCGAGATCCTTTGAACCTTGTACAGTTCCTCGCTCTGGGAGTGATGTCATTAATTTGCACTTTTGATGTATGTCTGTTTCCCTAATGAGAGTCAACTTTCACTTGTATCATTAATAAATAACCTATTGTATAGCAATGTCATATGTAACAAATTTTTCTGCAATGTCACTTGTTATGTTTTGTCTTGCATTGTCAAATTGACTTGGAACCTTTGTAAACGAGCCTCCGGCTCAAAGGTCTTAATCCCAATTTTAAATAAATAAATAAAGGTAAAACTAGGTGCTTTCACTCTTCTCTGTCAGCAAAGTCTGGTCTTCCACATCAGGACCCAACTAGCATGACGTTTTAAATCTGCCTTCTGTTAGAAGGGAAGTCTGTTCCCAAAGAACAAAAAAAGATGATGTCAGTTCATTCATGAGGTTCCCTAAACTCACTGATTTAGCCTCTTTCCATATTAAATACAGCCCCTCCACTAGTACTTCACTCTGTGCACAATGGAACTGCCAAAGTCACATTGGAAAGCTCCAATTTAAAAGGTAAAATGAATGTGCTTCTTTATACCCACAAATAAGAATGTAACACAGTAATTCAAGGTTGGAAGGGACTGTAAGTCCATCAGCTCTGACTCCCTGACTCTTAAGCAGAGATCAACTGGTGTACTGCTCAAACATGTACTAATTTATAGGGATTTCCCACCTACCCAACTACACAGGCTATTCAACAAATCCTTCAGTAAGCAGAAATGTATCTGGGCTTTCCAAAAAGACCTGTCCTGTCATATCCACTGTCTCCCTGTCTGCTCTGGTAGGTGGGTTCATGGGTTCACCACCCCCTGAGAAAAGAAATGCCTTCTAACGTTACCCCTGAATTTACCACCTTTGAGATTCAGGATGTGCCCTGCATCCTACTGGATTACACCTGATCAAGCATCCCCAGCTGTTTGACCTTGTCGATACCCTTCAGTCTGCAGAAGACTAAAAACATGTCCCCACCAGCCTCCTTTTTTCCAGGGTGAATATAAGGGCAAATGGATGAAGGGCTGTCAGTCAGGTACACCTTAGGAATGTTCACAAAGTTGTTGAGGGGCTGATGGGCATATCATATTGAAAGAGATTCCAAAAGTCCAGCCACACACAAATAGGTTTTAAAATTCTTGAGAAATTTTTATTTCATAAATCAATGTAGGCCATTTAATTATATCCAACGTTTCGCCACACTGGCTTCATTGGGGAAATTTGGGCCTGTGCAAAAATAAATAGCATATGTTTAAGAAACAGTCACATAAAACATGTTTCATTGTATTATGCTTATAGTTTTCCAGTCTATTGTTAGGAATATCATGCTCCCCAACCATCTTTTTTCTTACATTTACCAAAATATATAGAATTTTCTAAATTAAAAGCAAAACTATTACTTCAGCAGAACAGTATCATAGTTCTATTAGACAATGTTCTTCCCAAACTCACTTTAACTTCATGAATATAATTTCTTAAACACTTAAACACCAGTGTATCTATATTTCACCCATTTGTATAAAGAAGGGGTCTATACACCATAGTACTGAAATATATTTACCCTCAATGTTTAGTTGATTTAAACTGCATTAATTGAATTGAGTGCATACATTTTTTTAAATTATTGTCACCTAAAAATTAATAAAATGAAATGTAAATAAAAAAGACATTTTGTGGTTGTATAGCACGCTTATTGTCTTTGATATATTGTATAAGACACAACAGTTTCTAAAAATGAATATATGTGTTGCCATAAGTTTTCACCAATGTGTTCCACAATAGTCTGTAAATAACATCCTATACAATAGTTCATCTAAATAAAACATGTTTTTATATTTTTTCTCTAATTTAAGATCATTTAACCAGGTGTGACCAAAAATTTACAAAGTGCACAGACAATAAATGTCTTTCTGCTGATTACCTGATACAGTTACATGTTTCAGTTGCTCTGCATTATGCCTTTTAATTCACCTTGCTATCTTCATAGGGGAAAGAACAAACAAAAAAAAGGAGCTTAATAGCTAAAAATGTATCAATGTGCACTTTTAAACCATAAGAAAAAAACTCTGCACAGTGATTACTCTGGTTGAAATTTTGCTTTCACTGGCAGCAGGGTTCCCCCTTGAATTCAGGCCTGACCACATATGCATAGCCCTTTTATGGGACAACCAGGGTGGAGATCCAATCGGCTCAAGGTGCCCCCTGTCATGCCACATAATGATATCTGCAATGACATCGCATGACCCTCCCCAGTGCAAGCCCCACAGCAGACCAGGCCTCCAGACACACACAAACCATTGCTATGCAACAGAGTGGTGCTGCCATCTGAGTGAACAAGTCAACAAAGCCACTGCACACGCAGAGAGAGAGTGCAAGCAGTTCAAAACCCTGTGAAAGTGTAATTTTTATAAGGAACTGGAATCCAGGTAGCCCATGATGCCAGCAGACAACCTAGTTGGGAATTCAGTGTAACATTGGTACATTCAATACAACTGTACCTATAGCAAATACATTCATGCATTAGCACAGAGTCAGACAAGGATTTCATGAAACAATACCTGATGCAAAACTGATCATGCTCTGCATAAAAAAATAGATTTTTAAGTTTCTTTTACTGCACATAAATTACAAACATAAGTACAATTAATTCATAAAATCATACATTGGTAAAAAAATTAAAATAATTGTCCTTAATATATAGATGTGAAAATATTATGGTAAACTAACCTGGTGAAAAAATAACTGTCTGTTTTTCTATCAATATAGCAAAATTTAACTGTTGTGCATCAGCTTTACATTTAATGACCATATATGGACCCAGGTCACTGGGAGGTGGGTTTGTTGGCAGGATCACCTTCAGGCCTATGGCTTAGGGGTGTTCAGCTAACTATCTCAGACTGGGTGCAGAACCTGAGCATTATGTTTGATGACTGACACTTAAATCTCAGGTGTCAGCAGTTGTCAAAACCTCTTTTTACCATCTCAGGAATATCACCTGGGTGAAGCACCTGGTTCCTTCCGACGATCTTCCAACCCTTGTCCACATCTTCGTTACCTCCCGCCTTGACTACTGCAATGCCCTTTACCTTCGGTTACCAGGGGTTGATATCTGCTGCCTGCAGCTAGTGCAGAATGCGGCAGCCAGGCTATTGACTGGTATGTCTAGGGCCAGTCATATAATGCCTGTGCTCTGTGGACTGCACTGGCTGCTAGTACAGTGGCGAATCACGTTCAAGGTTGATTTGCTGACCTATAAGGCCCTACACAACCAGGGACCTGGTTATCTGCAAAATCTCCTTAATCCACACTGTCCCTCCCGCTCTCTCTGATTCACTGACAAGGGATTGCTAGAGATTCCCAGGGTTCATTTAAAGACATCTGGGGCCAGTCTTTTAGTTTTATGGCCCCAACTCTGTGGAATTCTCTACCTCATCAGGTGTGAGATTGCCCAACCATCCAAAGCTTTAAAGTGGCTTTGAAGATGTTCCTTTTCAGCCTAGCATATCCTGATTTTTAATGCTGCTGTTATGAGTTAACCCATTGTATATATGGTTTTAATTAATTGTATTTTGTTTATTGATTTATTTTAATTAATTATGCACGGCGCCTTGGTTTTGGAAAGGCACTTTTACAAATAAAGTTTGATTGATTGATACTTCAAACCTTAAGCTTACATTTGTTGGGGAGGGGAACAGAATAGAGGACAAAAAACATGATGTAGAGTGAAAAGAGGGTGCAAGCGCTGTCGGTGGGGGGGGTCCGGTGTTACCGGTAGGGGTATGGACAAATCTCTAATATACATTTCATTGTGTGTATACAGATACACACGTGGGGAAAAAGATTAAACAGAGGCTGAGTGAGCTAATTAACACTACATACTTCAGTTACCAACACACTGCCCAATTTTCATCTTCAGTCATTCCCACTGCTTTATCTAATGTATTTAATATGAAAATCCAATACATTTCATGTTTCTCTAATATTTTGTTCCAGTCACCCTGTGGAACCCCCTCAATACCCGAAAACTGAAGAGAAGCCACTGTGTGTGCTGACTAGTTAAAATGAAAAGCGACAGAGAAGCCTTCAGTTCTGTTTCTGATCACACTTTTATGTTGACTAATTCTAGATTTTAAAACCCTTCTAGTCTTACATGCATAGTACTTTGAGCAAGGATGAGTGATCAAATAGATCACATGATGTGAGTCAAAATTAATAGCAGATTTGCTTTTGTACTTTTTATCTCCACAAGGATGGACAAATTCTTTCTTTCTAGAAATGTTGTTATGTTGCCGGCCTGCTGGTGCAGAGGTAAGGTGTCTGTCTGCTGTGCCGACATCCTGGGTTCGGGAACGGACTCGGGAGTCAGAGGACCGGCCAGGGAGAGAAGGACTAAGTGTCCAGAGGATTGCTCTCCTTTTCCAGGGGAAGGGGGCTGAGTATCCGATGCACTACGGACCCTAGTGGAGGCCAGGGATTCCACAGCGAGATTGCCATAGCATGTGGGAGGGAGGCAGATGCTGGACATCATTGTACGTCCCTGCCCCGAGGTTTAGCATCAGAAAAAAAGCCCGCCCCCATGTATAACACCAGCTCTGTCACTGCCCACCAGCATCACCAGGGGTCCTGCTCCCATGGTCCCAACCTGAAGAGTAAGCCAGGTCTCACCTACCCCAGTGTCCATCGGGAGGGGGTGCCTGCTCGGGGGAGCAAGCCTGTGCATGGGGGGGGGGACAGTCAGCAGAGTAGGGCTGAGCCCTGATTGGGTGGTCTGGAATAAAAAAAAAATGTTGTTATGTTGTGCACACCTGCTACATGGTGCCATTCCATCCTAATAGTAATTGAGTACCAGTTGCTTTTACATGGTGTTCTGTATGTACTAATCTATCTTTAAATGTTTTCACTTTCTTAGAAGCAATAAATGGGTTGTTACTGAAACTCTCTGATGGGAAGACTTTCTAAAATGTCCCAATGTTTATATACAGCCTTTTTGATCTATTCTGTACGTACAGAAAATTCCAAGGCCAGAACCATGCTGTTTTGGTTATCTCTGTCTTTGTGTCTAGTATCTTGTAAGTTATCTCTCTTTATATTGTCTCTTATTGCTTTGGAGACTGTCCAATAGCTGTAACCTCTTTGTGTGACTCTGTTAGCCATATTTTCCATTTCCTGAGTTTTAATTGTATCCTCACTGCAATTTCTGTTTACCCTAATCATCTGGGGCAATGGTATGCTCTCTTTTAATTTGTTGAGATGAAAGCTATCAGCATATAGTCAAGTGTTTTTATCCATATCCTTCCTGGGTAGTCTTGTCTCTAATTTCTATGCATCATCTTTATAGATAACTATGATTAAAAATGGCATTTCTTGGATCTTGAAAGCCAGTGTGACCCTCAGGATCAGTGATGGTATGCAGATGTTTATGGAACTCCAACAGCTCCTGCTGTATCCCATTCCAAAAAATGAATAGGCTGTCAATGTATCTATTATAAAGCTCAATATGTTTATAATAGGGGTTATAGAGGGGAGTCAGTATGAAAGCTCAAATAATTCCATAAACAAATTAGCATAAGTGGAGCCATTTTGCTGCCCACAGCTGTTCCTTTTATTTGTTGATAAAATACCCCCTCAAACTTAAAGTAATTTTCTTATAGGACTTGCCAGCTCCAAAAGAAAGGATGTAGGAGCTCTTTCTGCTGTTGTATTACATTCTAAGGCTAACTCTAAACTGCGTAGTCCTTCCTGATGCAGAATGGATGTGTATAAATCCTTCACATCTATAGTGTAAAGTCCTCATTACAGAATTTCAATGTGCAGGAATAATGTGGTGCTTGTGCATTTTACTTGTTGAGCCTGGTGCTTACTTAACTTATACTGGTTTGGCCTTACTCATTCTCACACTCGGTAGAGGCAGTTAGTAGGAATGGAGGCCAGGAGTAGAAGGTGAGAAGAGTACCAGAGAAGGAGGAGGTGGGGGTGGATGGAGGGAGAAATAGAAACAGCTAAGCGACACTGAGCTGGGCATGTGAGGTTAAACAGAGAAGTGAGGAGTGGTTATTCCCGCCCACTGAACAATGGTCGGAGTCCTCCAATTCAATATGCAGGAATAAAGTGGAGCTTGTGCATTTTACTTATTGTGCTTGGTGCTTACTTTATTTATACTGGTTTGGCCTTACTTATTCCTACCCTCGGTAGAGGCAATTAGTAGGAATGGAGGCCCCAAAAAAGGAGTTTACAAATAACACCTCCTCCAACTCACGGAGAGTGTACTTGGAAGCTTGAAGGAGAGGGAAAAACCTCCTTTAGAGGAGGAAACCTCTGAGGAACTGAGCCCACCAAGCTGCCCTTCCTCTGGGCATACTAAGAGGAGATGTTTTTTTTAAAGGCTGTACAAAGTTCTTGTTCGGATTCGGGATGTACATTTCAAAGCAGGAAGAGGTCCATCTGCCCGGTCTCTTGATCATATGTGCTGGAATGTTGTTCCTGGAGACGGAGGAAGCTGCTCCTATGTGAAAAGAGTGATGAGAAGAGAAAATGGATCGTATCCCAGGAGAAGAACTCTGACGGAGTCCTTAAATTCTTCCACAGTAAGAGGAGTGTGATTGGGGTAGGCACCAGCGGAGCAGTTGAACTAGAGTTGGCGTGGAATCAAAGTAGTTGATCAAATACTCAGAACAGGCACCAATCATTGAAAAAGGAATAGTACCAGGGCCCGGTGGCACTAAGGGTTGAGGCGCTGGACGCCACAGCTAGCCCCACGCTGCCGACCCAGATTCGGGAACGGCCCCTGGGTCACCATGGATTGGCAGGGGCAGAAAGGGATTGTGCATCCGTGAACTGCTCTCCCTCTCTGTGGAGGTGGGTCACCAGCTGTCAGCGTGCTAGCAACCTCTGGCAGAGGCTGGAGGCAGTGCGCTGGCACTGCTCAGAAGGGGGTGATTGGGGCACACACCGGGAGGAAGCGCATGTGGATGTGTGCACACTCCCTCCATTGGAGTCATTGCATGCCCCAGTTCATGCCAACCCAGGAACAGGGAAAATGGCATCGGTTGTGGTGGCTTGATGGCCATTCAGCGGGACTCCCGGCTCTAAGGGCTCACTGCAGTTACTAGATCCTGTGCCGGCAGAGACAAGGGGGTCCTCTCTGCCACCCCGCCAGGGTGGAAAAGCCACGGGGGTATACAGTGAAGCACAACTAGGGGCCGGGGCAATCTGGACAGCAGCTGGAGAATGTGGGATGCCTGGACGTGGATGGCAGATCGGGGGCCAAGGTAAGAAAAATTACCCCAAAAAAAAGAGAAAGAAAAAGGAATAGTAGGTTAAGGTTATTCTTTTGTGTGGTCTGACAGTCTAGGAGGATGTAAGGTGAAGGATGAAGTGATTTCCTTGTTTCCTTAAATGAGCCATAGTAAGGAAGGAAGATTTGCCTGGACAAGGCGATCACAGCAGATATAATGATGTTTGAGGAAAGTTCTAAGCAATTCAAGTAATTTTCTGTCAAAAGATTGACGTTTTGATGGTTACTTAGTTGTTGCTTTGTTAATGTCAGTCAACAGTAGCTTACCTGAAGGAATGGAAACCATGGTGGGATCTTGTTGAGCAGGGAAATATTGAATGCCAGATAAATATTACCGATAGTGTCATGAGACAAATTATGAGTTAAATATCAGCAGGTAGTGGAAGCTAATATATGTTGCATGGCAAGTACTGCTGGAATGGAATGCAAAGCACAGAAGGTAGTGTATTGTCTCCAAGCTAAAGAATAGGCAGACTGGTTGATCGAGAAGAAGGCTGACCACGTCATATCCTGTGCTTGGTTGAGATAAAACTTTTTTTTTTATCACTTCCATGTTTGTTACCTTTCTCCAGTGAGACCGGCTTGGGGCATCCAGCTGCCGGCCCTGCCCATCCGGAGAGCTGGGTGACTCATACCACACCCAGGAGGGTCCAGGATGGCCGTCATGCTGTCCCACCAGAGGCCCCCCTCTGCCACTTCTAGCCAGGACAGCCCTGGATCCTCCGCGATGGGACTCCTTGCAAGTCCTCCGAGCAGTGCAGGGCACGTCCATCAAGCTGCACAGTCGCGCCCAACCAATTTCCTCCGATTTTTTTGTCCCTCGGGGATGCAGACGTGCAATGACGTCAAGCACAGTGTGCCGACGTCTGCCGCACCCCCCCAGCTGCCATCACACTGACAGTACCTCTAGGCATCCCCAAGGGTCATTGCTGTGTGACGGTGTTCCCCAATCCACCCCAGGACTAGGAGAGCAGTCAATGGATGCTTGATCCTAGTCCTCCCCTGCCAACCCCCAACGACCCAGGCTCGTTCCCAAACCCGGGTCGCCAGCGTCGGTTGAGATAAAACTTTTAAAACTTAATTAGATGACTAGATTTGCTGGCAAAGGCACCTAGCTTCTCCTGAGTGCTTTTCTTCTAGGTTTGCTTGTAAGGACAGAGCAAGGAACAACATTATCAGAGGAAGGAAAAAGATTAAGGCTTCTTTTGGCTAGGCAGATTTACTGTGTGTTACTGTTTTACTGTTTTTTGCTTACATTTTACTGCTTTATTGTTCTCTGATTCAAATTGCTGTTGCAGGGTATACTTTCTGCTGCATTGTTACAGGGTGTGCCTACAGGTTTGTTACTGTTTTGTGTTTACAGATTACTGCTGTAATCTTATTCGATTCAAATTGTTTTTTGCAAGGTATATCTTCTGTTACTACTTTATTTTTCTCTGTAGCAAAGTGTTTTTTTGCAGGGTATATCTTCTGTGAAATTGTTACAGGTGGTGCTTACAGGCTTTACAGTTTTATCTATCATTAGGCTAAGCTTTCAGGGCTACTGCATTTGTTGTTGGTTGATTGTTTCTGCTCTTACCTACTTGTTTCTTTTGTCCGTGGTTCTTCTTTTTTGGCAGGGGAGGGGCCTAATCATCCACCCCCATCCCCAACCACCCCATGCTACACTCCTTTTATAGAGTAGCACAGTCACGACATGTCCTATAGCAAAGCAGGAAGGGGAGGATCAGAGGGGTATCCACACAGTGACCTCACTTACAGAGGCACAATTAATTTAACTTGTTTTAAAAAGTTATACAAAAACAAACAAACAAACACACCAAAAAAAAAAATGTTACTTTCATTTTCCTTCTAATTACTCGGACCAGGTTATAAACTCAGCAACTCAACTGGAATGGATATTATTAACTGCAGGAACTATGGAATACTTTTTAAAAGGGCACTTATACAGGATTTAGGACGCTGTCCTACATGTTGGACCATGGGTAATCTAAGGGCTCCCCTCCGGGCAGCATGGGCAGAGATTGCGTGCTTCAAATCGCATATTCAGGAGAAAATATATTTCGAGAACCGCCCCCCATTTCCCCAACATCCATTTGAAGCACCTCAACCTCAGAGGGTAGTTGGTCTGGGAGGTTGATGTGGTTAGGAGGGGCAAATCAGATGCCCCATCACTCAGTGCTCACCAACGTATCACCTCCACAAACCATATAAAAACTACAAACAGGTATTTTCCTCTATCTCTGAAATCAAACAAAGAGGCAGAGAACACTGCAGAGCAAGACACTGCAGCACAGGAGCTAGCACTACAAAACTCGCCCAAAACAGGGACCAAAATGAAAAAAGCAAAAAGGAAATCCAAAACACTTCTGATCATAGGTAACTCCATGATTCGGGAAGTTGATACCTACCTCTGGCTGGGAGTAATGGTCAGATGTCTCCTAGGTACATCAGTGTGGAGAGACACTGACCGCATTGCTAAAATCACGCAGGAAGCAGGAGAAAACATTGACATCCTGGTATACGTAGGGACTAACAATCTCAGGCTGGGAGACAAACCCTCATCCATTTCGTCCGGCATCTCCTTCTCTGAGATCTTGCCAGTCTGGGAGAGGGGGGCAGACGGACAGAAGGTCAGAGAAGGGGAGATAGGGGAGCTAAACATACTAACATACTAAAATGGCAGCAGAGGAGGCCTATTGGTCTTTCATGTCTGCTCGTTAGTCAGTACCCATACTGGGCACCAGTTTTGCTGTCCTCCCCCCAGTTTTCTTTGTCCCCGGTCCAAGATGTTCCCCTTGTACTGGACTTCAGCTTCACCCTCCCCCTATACCTGTCCCAACCCCTCTTAAACCCCTCCACAGTCTCTGCCTTCACCAGTCCCCTGGGCAGTGCATTCCATGGTTCCACCACCCTCACTGTGAAGTAACACCTCCTCCTCTCCCCGCTGAGCCTCTTTCTAGTCATGCCCTCTAGTTGCCCCCCTTTCCCTTGGAGCATCTTGACTAAGCCTCCCTTATTGATCCCCTTCATGTACTTGAAGACCTCCATCATGTCCCCCCGTCCCTCCTGTCCTCCACGGTGTACATGTTGAGCTCCTCGAGCCTCTCCCTGTAAGTCCTTTCCCCCAGGCCCCAGATAATTTTGCTTGCCCTCCTTTGTACCCTCTCCAGCAGTGCAATGTCCCTCCTTAAGTGCGGTCTCTAAAACTGTACACAGTACTCGAGGTACGGCCTAACCAAGAAGTTATACAGAGGAAGGATCACTTCCGCCCTTCTAGAGGTAATCCCCTAACGATGCATCCCAGCATCCCATTGGCTTTTGCCACTGCCCTCCTACATTTCTCAGAGTTGTTCATTCTGACATCCACCACCACTCCCAGGTCCCTCTCATCCTCTGAGACTTATAGTGTGTCCCCCCACAAGGTATACACTTGGCCCAGATTTCTGGCCCTCAGGTGCAGAACCCTGCACTTCCCTGCATTGAACCTCAGTACACATAGGGACTATGATGGCTCCAGGGCTGTTGCCAGGAAAAATGACACAAATTTGTAGGTAACTGGCAACAGTTTTGAGAGCAAAAGTTCTTTAAATTCGATGGACTACATCTGACTAAGGAGGGAGTGAGTGCATTGGGGCAGAAATTTGACGTCTTTGCAGAATATTTAAACTAGCAAATGGAGAGAGGGGTGCAGCACCCGATACATCAAATGGGAAGAACACCCCTCCCCCCTCAGCTAGTGCTTAAACAGGAGTTCAGCATGTTTGTAGTTCATTTGCATCACCAGGTAAGGAAAAAGGCCCAGCTCTCCATATGATGCGCAGGGGACATGCTGGACCTCACCCAACAACTAACGCACCGAAATCTGGCCAATAGAAAATCATGTACATAAATGCCCGCAGTCTGGGAAACAAGATCCCAGACCTGGAGGCAACAATGACAGAGGCTAAACTGGACATAGTAGCCATTAGCGAGACATGGGTCACCATTAACCACACTTGGAAGACTTCAGTACCCGGCTTGTACTACTCACATAAGGAGCCAGAAGAACCATGGGTCACCCTGGAAACAGGAAATGGGACAGCCATACAAACTGGGGTTGTCTACAGGCCTCCAGACCAGGGGGAGGACATATATACATTACTGTTAGAAGATATACAAAACATGACAGCTAAAGGAGAGATTCTGATAATGGGAGACTTCAACATACCAGATACAAATTGGTCAATACCAGCAGGAACATCTGCCAGAACTAGACACATAGTGGATTCCCTGCACGGGGAAGGACTCAAACAACTAGTACAACAACCCACAAGAGACAGGGCTATCCTGGATCTAGTACTGACTAACAGGGAAAGGATCACAGATCTCCAGGTAGAAGGTCACTTTGGCCATTAGAACTAAATCATCCCATTCCAAGGCAAAAATATGGGACTTCAGAGGAGCTGACTTTGATAAGATGGCCAACAAAGTAAAGCAAGCCCTTGCAAGAAGAAATACAGGTGCTGGGGTACATGCAAAGTGGGCAAGCATTAAGGATGCAATACTTGAAGCAACATCCCAGTGTGTTAGGGAGAAAAGCAAGAGCAAAAGAAGGAGGAAACCACTTTGGTTCTCAAAAACAGTAGCAGAAAAGATCAGAGCCAAAAGGTTGGTCTTCAAGAAATAAAAGGGAATGCAGCAGGACGAAGATAGGGAGGCATGCCAAACTTCCCTAAGGGAAGCAGGGAAGGCAGTGAGGCAGGCAAAGGCCCAAACTGAAGAAATGCTAGCACAAACAGTAAAAGAAGGGGACAAGACTTTCTATAGATACATTAGTGAAAGGAGAAAGTCCTGAGAGGGGGTATTGCTAAGATCAAAGGGGATAAGAGGGAGTGTGAGGAGGAGGACCAAGGAAAAGCATCTATCCTAAATAGATACTTCTGCTCAGTATTTACTGAGAAGGTAGGGCAGGGCCCACATCTCAGCACCATGGATGGGGGGGGAGGGAGGTGTGCACAAGTCCCTTCACAAAAGAAAGGGTCCTACAAAAGCTCGCTAAGCTCAGGGTGCACAAGGCAATAGGACCTGATGGCTTACTTTCCAGGGTACTAAAGGAGCTAAAGGTGGAACTAGCAGAGCCATTAGCAGAACTGTTTAGTGAGTCTCTGAGCACAGGAGAGGTCCCAGAAGACTGGATAAGGGCTTATGTGATCCTGCTTCACAAGAGTGGTAGTAGGGGGAGGCAGAGAACTACAGACCAGTCAGTCTAACCTTAGTAGTGGGCAAGATTAGGGAGGCACTCCTTAAGGAAAGGATAGTGCAAGATCTGGAATCCATAGGAGCACAGGATCCAAGACAGCATGGGTTTACAACAGAAAGGTCCTGTCAAACTAATCTCATAGATTTCTTTGACTGGGTAACCAGAGTGGTGGACCAAGGGGGTGCAGTTGATGTCACCTACCTTGACTTTAGCAAAGCTTTTGATACTGTTCCACATAGAAGATTGATTAATAAGCTGGGTAGGCTCAGGGTGGGTCAGAGGATGGTCAACTGGGTGGCAAACTGGTTGGCGGGCAGAAAACAGAGAGTGGTGGTATACAGTATACAGTTCAGAAGAGATGTGAGTCACAAGTGGGGTACCTCAGGGATCAGTCCTGGGGCCAGTTCTCTTCAATATCGCAATCAGTGACATTGCAGATGGACTGAAGGGTAAGGTTTGTCTGTTTGCAGATGACACCAAGATCTGCAACAGAGTAGATGATCCAGTTGGGGTGGGCGGAATGAGAAGAGAGTTGGATAAACTGATAATGGTTGGAAGAGTGGCAACTGGGGTTTCACACAAAGAAGTGCAAGATCATGCACACAGGGAAGAAAAACCCTGAAGCTACCTATAGATTGGGAGGGGAGCTGCTGACAATCACAAGGGAAGAAAGAGACTTGGGCGGCATCATCATCACAGATGACCTTAAATCATCCAAGCAGGCCACTAAAGCAGTAGGTAAGGCTAGAGAGATGTTGGGGTGTATTAGTAGGGGTATCTCAAGTTGTAAGAGGGAGCTAATAATCCCTCTTTACAAGACACCGGTTAGGCCTCATCTGGAGTACTGCATGCAGTGCTGGAGGCTGCATCTGCACAAGGTCATTAACAAAATGGAGCCAGTCCAGAGAAGGGCAACCAAAGTGGTGCAGGGACTGCATCAGAAAACATATGAGGACAGATTAACGGAGCTCAATATATATACCCTAGAGCAAAGGAGGGAAAGAGGTGACATGATCAAAACATTCAAACACCTTAAGGGCATTAACAAGGTGAAAGAGTCTTACATGTTTCAATATAAGAAAAATAGCAGGACAAGAGGACACAGCATGAGATTAGAGGGAGGCCAATTAAGGGGTAATGTGAGGAAGTTCTTTTTCACAGAAAGGGTGGTGGATGCATGGAACAGCCTACCTCAGGAAGTGGTGGATATGAATACAGTGCAGGGCTTCAAACAGGCATAGGATAGGCATAAGGGAGCAATACAAATGAGTATGAATAGATAGGCCATTCACAGAGTAAAGGCTGATGGCACATTCATAAGGTAGAAAAAATGGGCAGACTGGATGGGCCTTGCAGTCCTTATCTGCCATTAACTTCTATGTCTCTATGTTTCTATGAACCGAGGAGGGGAAGCTGTCAAAATTCCTGAAACTGAAACGAGATAGATCATCCCAAGCAGTGTTAGCAGAACCTGGGATATAAAAACAGCAAATTGAGAATGTATGAAGTCGGGAAATCCAAGTTGGTCTCCGTTTGAACAGCATTGTGAATGTGTCGATGATCTTCCTTTGTTAACAATGTCGATAGTAAACTGGTTGTCTGAAGATATGATTTACGTTCAGCAAGGCATTTGACTCTGTCCCCCACAATGGTCTGGTGGAGAAACTGATGGGGTTAGGAGTAGGCCCTTTGATGGTCAGATGGATTGAAAACTGGCTAGCTGGACGCACTCAGACAGTAGTGGTCTGTGGGGAGCTCTCGAACCCTAGAGAAGGTTGGTAGTGAGGTACCACAGGGCTCGGTCCTGAGTCCGATCCTGTTTAATGCATACATATCGGACATCAGGGAGGGTATATGGTGTGAAATGAGTCTCTTTGCTGATGACTCCAAGATGGGAGCAGTAGTTGAGGAGAAGAGGGAGGTTGGCCCTGCAAGGGACCTGGACACCCTGAAAGCTGGGCTCACACATGGAAATAAATTTCAATATCACCAAGTGCAAGGTGTTGCATCTTGGTCGGGGAAACCCTAAACACAGGTACACCCTGGGAGGAGGCTGGAGGCCTCAATAGGGAAAAAGACCTATGGGTCATGGTGGATACATGTATGAGTAACTCTGAGCAGTGCAGGAGGCAGCTAGCAAGGCAAACAGGATGTTGGGATGCATTGTAAGGGGATCACCTCTAGGAACAAGGAAGTGATTCTGCTGCTGTACAATGGACTGGTTAGACCACACCTTGAGTACTGTGTACAGTACTGGAGACCACACTTGAAGAGGACATACAGCTCCTGGAGAGGTACAGAGGAGGGCAACAAAGATGATATGAGGCTAGGGGATTTGATGTATGAGGACAGACTTGAGGAGCTCTGCCTGTTTTCATTGGAGAGAGGAGAGACAGGGGACATGATTGAGGTCTTCAAGTGCCTCAAGGAATAAATAGGGTAAACATGGAGGATCTTTAGACTAAAGCAGGGAGGTATCACCAGAGGGCATGGTTTGAAGTTGGAAGGTGGAAGGGTGAGGGGAAAAGAGGAGGGGTTTTCACTGAGAGGGTGGTGGACCCTTGGAATGCACTGCCTGGTGAGCTGGTTCAGAGATCCACAGTGGAGGTCTTCAAGAGAGGTGGGACAGACACAGAAAGTGGATGTATCAGATGATGGCCTGTCCCGGGGGGGTGGGGATGGATGATAGGGGTTTCTGGAGCACAAGGGATGGGAGGGTCTCGGCACCCAACTAAGGATCTAGGTTCGAGCAGACTCGATAGACCGTAAGGCCTAATCTGCTGGCAAATAGTATGTTAGTATGTTTAGAGGGACCAAGATGCCCCCATGTAAAGCGATAGCTACTATGGGATCATTTTCGAAAAATGGCGAAGTGGTGGAAAAGTTCTGGAAATTATGAAAATGTCTTGAGGCCAGGGAGCAGCAATCCAAGAATTATCAAATATAGTGACAAATCTGAAATTCAGAGAGGCATCTGTGTAGGCCCTGGACAAAAGATAGGGTAGATGTCCTTGGTAAATCATGGAATTATTCCAGGTCTTCAAAAAAAAGAGTCCACATAGTTAAATTGTACTTGCCAGATGCCGAAATTGAGATGTGGTGATGCAACATGGAGACAGGAGATGTTAGATATGATATAAAGAACGGCTTTGCGCACGCAAAGGTGAACTATCCTAGGAGTGAGAGAAGTTCTCGTATTGAGCAGGAGGATCAGGAGAAAGGGGAGCGAATCATGGCTCATATCTGATGCAGTTTATCCTGGTGTAATCTGGCTTCCATGTTTACTGAATCTTAATTTGTTGCCTAGGAATTCTAAATAATAGTAGGTCAATAATCTTTTACTCTGATATAGGGATGGCTAGTTCCTGAAATAAGTGTTCTAGGGATGAGATGTCAACTACTGAAGATATTGGGTGGTTCTGTAGGAGAAAGTCATTGAGTAAGTATATGACATCAGGATAAGACAGGTATGGAGTAACAACCGACACAGGGTGCCCGAAAACATATCAAACAACTTGTGGCTGCTTTTACAACCAAAGGTCAGGTGTACTGTGAAATAATAAGAGCTTTCCCATTCAATCCAGTATAGATGCCATAAAGAATGGGATAATTAATAGCATGAAGGTGTCTGAGATGTCAGCTTTTGCTAGTCAGGAACCTCAGTCAAACTATGCTATGGACACAATAGCATCCCCTATCTGGTGTATGATAAAGAGAAGTCCTTGGAAGGTATAATTGAAGTGATACTGGAAGTGTGAGTAACATGTGGAGCAGAGAGATCGATAACGAGCTTCATTAGCATGTGAACTTCCGAGTGGCAACTCTGATAGGATTGATGTTATACATGGGAAGAGGTCGATACTGGACAGTTCAATGCTGGATCCAACGTGAAGCTCTTTCCGCAGTGACTGCTGGAAATCTCTGGTTTGCGAGTGGCAGAAAGCAAATTCTTACATCCAGAAAACTCAGATAGGAGAATGGAGACACCAGTATGAAAGCCTTCGGAGAACCTGGAGTGTAGGAAGGAGACTAAAGAACTGGAAGGATGGTGGAGAGCAGGTGGGCCAAGACATCAGTGTTAATAGAAGTTGAGGTGCTATAATTGACATTGCTTGGGATGAAGAAGTATAGAACGAATAGCTCTGTAGGAGCCTTTCCACAATGCTGGCAGAGGTGAAAGTATTGACTCTGTTTTCTGGGTCTGAAGGAGATGCTGAATTGGCTTAATTAACTGAGGATGGATAGGGAAGTGGCTGAAAGGCATCTTTTGTAGCAGGAGATAGCTGAACCGTGGTTGAGTAGGGAGCCGGTTTTCCAACACGGAAATGCTAGATTGAATGTCGAGCATAGTTATAGTGGGTTCGTTAATAAGATCATTGATTCATACAGAGGATCAGAGGCTGAATGAGAAGGTAGATCAGGCAGAGGAGGATTCTTCCAGAAGCTGCTATGAAGAGGTTGAATCAGAGATTCATAGGTGAAAATTCAAGTCAAGAAAGCTGCAAGAGCCATATAACACTTGCCACTAACAGTGGATGTATTCTAATTTCTTATCCCCCATGTATGTATCCAAATTATGTTTAAAGGCTCTCATACTTGTAACCTCCACTACTATAGCTGGCAGGGCATTCCAAGCTGTTACCACCCTCTGACTAAACCACTTGCCTCTCCTTGTGGTTTTATATAATTCTCCTCTCAATTGATTGGAGTGCTGTCTTGTGGCTCTATTTAAGGTCACCTTCCTAATGAGACCAGATGTTTCCCCAAATATCTCATCCTGGAAGGCCCTATAAACACAACACAAGTCTCCTCTTATTTTTCAATAGGACATTGAATACAGTCCCAATTCCCTTAATCTACCCTCGTATGCCATATCTTTGACTCTTTTTACTAACCTGGACAACTTTCTCTGTACTTTTTCTACTGCAATTGTACCACCTGTACTTTGAGATGAGCAGACTGGGGCACCATATTCTAACACTGGTCTTACTAAGGATCAATAAAGGAGCAATGAGACGTCCTCCCTTCTACTCTTTATGTTTCTCAAAATATTTCCCAAAATCCTAGTTCCTCTTTTAACACATTCACTGGTGTATTTATCAAAACTCAAGGTATCCGTTATCCATACCCCCAGATCTTTCTCATTAGTGACACTAGTTATGGGCTTATTATTGATGTAATATACAGCCCTAGGGTTATTGACACCGAAATGCATCACTTTACACTTAGGAATATTGAAAAATAGTTTGTGTTCTATTGCCCATATCTCTAGTTCATTTAGTTGTCTTTGTAATCTACTTACTGAATGCTGATTTTTTTACTATTGCTCCCAGTTTTGCATCATTTGCATATTTGCAGAGCCACACCCCATCATTTACCTGCATAAATGAAACAAAAATCCTAAATAATATGCAACCCAGGATCGATCCCTGTGGGACACCACTGATCACTTCCCCCATTCTGAAAAGTGCATTTTCTGACTCCTGCCCATCAACCAGTCCACAATCCAAGCCAGTAAGTCTGTGTCCAAATTTATAACTTTTAAGATGTTTATTAAGATAATGTGAGACACAGAGTCAAAGGCCTTGGCATAGTCCAGATAAATCACATCAACTGGCATGGTGTTATCAAGGGCCAGATTCACAGGCTCAAAAAAGTCCATTAGATTCGTTACACATGACCTTCCCTTCACAAAGTCATGTTGAGTAATGTCCACCACCCCAAACCTTCATATGTCTTCCTCTAGGTAATTCTTAATGAATGCCTCCATCACTTTACCCACAACAGAGGTAATACTAATGGGGTGATAATTATGCACCTCTGTTTTAACACTTCCCTTTAATATTGGGGTGATTTGTGCTTGTCGCCACTCTTTAAGGACTTCACCTTTCTATAAGGATTGGTTGAACAGTAGAGCCAAAGGCCCAGCTAGTTCCTCTGCTACCTCATTTAAGAGAAAATGGTGGATCCCATTAGGACTGCAGGATTTATATTTTTTTAGTTTTTTTCAATTTTTCATATACATCCTTCTCTGTGATACTTTTCTTTGTTATATGCTCTGTTTCTATGCTCCCCTTCTGACTTTTTGTTAAACCTTGTCCCCTTACAGTTTCATGACACTTAAAGGCTTCCAGGAAATATTTGTTAAAAGTTTGGCTATTTCACTTTCATCCTGAATCAATCTATCATCAGCTTTTAATGATATCAGATGCTTTTGAGAATGTCTCAAACTACCTACATAGCTGTAAAACTGTCTAGTTATCTTTGTCCATGCTAACCAGTTTCACCTCTGCTTTTGCCTTCCTTATTGCTGTTTTACATTGTTTTAACTTCTTTTTATATTTTTCCATATTATTTAGTGATTGATTTGTCTTATATTTCTTGTAAGCCTTTTTTTTCCTCTTTATCATTCTTTGAATGTGCTTGCTAAACCACTTAGGGATTCTCTCCTTTCCATTATATTTCTAGACAACTGGCACATATTGATATACACACTCATCGATCTTATCCTGAATCTTAGCCCACATTTGCTCTAATGACAATTGAGCAAGGTCCTACCTCCAGTTCCAGTCTCTTAGGGTCTGTCTTATCCCACCATAATCAGCTCCTCTGTAATTATTCACTATTGTCCTTCCTTCTATGCCTCTCATATTTTCTAATATTTCGAATGCAATCATATTGTGGTTACTGGAACCAAGGGCTGTATCATGTCCACATTGTCCAGTATCTCCCCCATATTACTTAGGATCAAATCCAGCACAATCCCTCCCCTGGTATTATCCTTCATATACTGCTCCATATTATTGAAAATGCAGTAATATAGGAATCTACTCTCCACATGGCCACTAGTGCTTAGGAAGTTTCAGTTTAATTGCGGGAAGTTAAAGTCACCTAGTATAATATTGTCTTCCAAGACATTTAAGTTTCTAGGTTTTTCATAAATGCTTAATTTTCTACTACATACAAACTGGGTGAGTGGTAGCATAATCCTAGTATTATTTCTCTCTGAGCACCCATTATTTTAATCCATGTTTGTTCTGCTTTACATGCACTATCTCTATTATTGTTTATGTGCTATGCTCTTAAGTGAGTGGCAACATAAAAAGCAGTCCCTCCCCCTTTCTTATTTTCTCTTGGATTCTGAATAAAATTGTATCCCTATATTTCATCTACCCAATCATCCGTTTTAAGCCATGTTTCTGTGATACAATATATATCTATCTTTTCTTTAAGCATGATATGTCTTAGTTCGTCCATTTTATTTTTCAAACTTCTTGCATTTAACAGCAAACCTCTGATCTTTACTCCATCCATTGCTTTCATCTCTTTCTTAGGTTTACTTCCCACCTTTCTATGCAGTTGTTTGCCCCTTTCTCCCCTTATATCAAGTTTAAATGTGCTCTGATTGCTGTTGAAAACACTGAGCCCAGTTCCCAACTTCCCGTTTTTGATGGGTGTAACCCATCATTACAGAACAGGTGTAAATCATTACTGAACACTTCCCGCATTCTTACACGCTTCAGACCATTTATTAAGCACCACCTTCTCATCCAGTTATTTATTCGAAGGATTTTCTGATTAATTACAGGACTAGCTCTAGGGATGGGTAACATTTTGGACATTATTAGAAGTCCATTGACTTTATTCACTTCCTTCTCCATCTCCATATAATCCAAAAGTATCTGGTCCTCTCTCCCATGCATTATGTTGTTTGCACCTGCATGCACCAGTACAATGGGTATATTAGTCTGTTTTTTTTACAATATTTGGCATCTGTTTACATATGTTGTCAATCCTTGCCCCTGAAAAATAGGAACTTGTTACCCACTCTTTATCAATTACTGTAGTATAGGTATCTATATGCTTGATTATTGAATCTCCTAATATATACACACACTCTCTTTCCTTCTTCAGTTATTCTGATAGATCCTCTGTCGAGGTCCATGGCTTCCATTTCTACCTGTCCTGTGACTTGATTTTGCTGTAGGACCTCAGAATTCCCTGCAGGTACTTGTTCTACTGTTCTCTCATTCTGCCTTACACTTAAAGCATCCTTATTTACTGATGTGCCTTCCCTAATATCATTGGGGTAGTTTTCCATGTTAAGTGACTGACTTCCTATCCCCTCCACCATGTTCTCTTGAACTTTCAGGGGATCAAACCTATTGGAGGTGGGTACCTGAAATACCATAGCTCTTTTTCCTGTTCTACGTTTACTAGAGACTCCAGCTTCCTACGATATATCCTCCTAATCTGAGCAGCCCCATCTCGTTTATGCCCCCAAATCACTGTTAATAACCTCCTGAAACCCTCCTGCAGCTATGACTCCTTGTCTGTTCCGTTTGTTTAGATGTAGATGAATGCAAGATGCCCAATTTCTTCAATTCAGTTATTTAGCAAGGTGTAGTCAGTCCTTAAGGAAGTATTTCAATTTTGAAGTATGTTTCCTAGGAGAAGGGGGAGGAACATTGAAAGTCTGCCTTCCTGATTGAGAGAAGTCATAGCAGAAATGTAAGACTCCGGTGAGCTTGATGGACTGCACCTGCTCCACAGTGTAGATGCCCTGTAGGTAGTGAGCTGCAACCTCCACGTAGGTGCAGACTAATTAAAGTTGAATAAATGCAGTGAAGTAAGAAGTCCTGCAACCTCCACGTAGGTGCAGGGTAATTATAAATGTAGAGTATTAACAAAGTGATCAGCCCTGCAACCTCCACGTAGGTACAGGGTTACATAATTTATTGAATCATATAAGCCCTGTAACCTCCATGTAGGTACAGGACGATGTAATATTTGAATATATAGTAAAGCCCCATGACCTCCATGTAGGTACGGGACAGAGTAATATATTGAAATCAAGTAGAAGCCCTGTGACCTCCACATAGGTACAGGACAATGTAATTATGAATATATACAATAATAAGCCCTGTAACCTCCACGTAGGTACAGGACAATGTTGAATTTTGAATATATAATAATAAGCCCTGTAACCTCCATGTAGGTGCAGGACAGCGTAAGTAAAATTGATTAGTAAAGCCATTGTGACCGCCACGTAGGTGCAGAGCAATTGAGCTGTGACCTCCACGTAAGTACAGCATTAAATATTATCTGGACGCAAGAAGCTACTAGACCCCCACATGAGTCTGTAAGAACTGTATTACTTTATGACACACCTCTCAACTGTCCTTGTTTATGAGGGACATCCTTGATTGTACCCCTCAAAAGTGTTCTGTCCCTCTTGCACCCTTCATAGAAAAGGTGCTGCCCATATGAAGAATGCTCAGAAAATCCAGGATGACAAGCAGAAATTCATAATACTCTGACATGATAAAGCAAAATAAACTTTGTAGAAGTAAGGGCAATGGTTTCCATAGTGTTCGGAGCTTGTATCTGCGTGGCTGATAATGCTTTCGTAATTCTGATTGACAATAGCCTGTGCTGACCCTCATTTGGAGTGCTTGTGTCCCTCAGTTCAGGGATAAAAGTTGAGAGGAATGCTTACAAGCATGAGCTGGTGGTTTACTTTGCAAGCATGAGCTGATGGGGCAGAAAGTAAGCAGTGGTAAGTTGCCAGGGTGAGTAAATTATGTGTGTACAGCTTTAAGAAGCTGAGAAAGGAGAGGAACAGGAAGTGCAGGCACAGCCAGAAGGGGCTAGGATGGGGAAGAATGGGTGATTGAACTACAAGCCTTGCAAAGCAGCAAGCCCCAAAAGGAAAGAGAACAAGTAAGAAAATGGAAGGGAGAAAAAATGAGATCCAAGAGTGGGGGGCAGAGGCAGCGGAGGGCGGAATGGGGAGAGTGCCGAATCGGGCAAGGATAAAATGGGAGGGGAGCAGGAGGGGAGAAATGGCAGAAGAGGGGGGGGACAGAATGAAGGAGCAGGAGGAGGCCAGGGCAGAGCAAAGGGGCGCCCCAAGATGGAGCGCATAGAGGAGAAACAAGGAGACCAGAAGGACGAAAAGCAGGGAGATGGCATGAAGTGCCAAGCAGAGGAGAGACAAAGCATGCAGTAGAAGCCCACAACACTCGGCTCAGCATCCCAAATTGAAATGGCTAAGCAACGCTGAGCTGGGCATATGAGGTTAAATAGGGAAGTGGGGAGCGGTTATTCCCACCTATTAAACTGCAGGCATAGCCCTCCAATTAGTTATTTTAATAGTTTCAAGATGTCTCTCATATCTTTAACATAACTCTGCATGGTATACATGTAACCCCCCTGCAAATGGGGGTTCCCAAAAGACTTCCAGGAGCTTGCTTGAATGCTCCAAGCCTGAATGGTGTTTGGCATTTAAGCCATTTATCAGTGAGTGTTTTTAGAGCCTCTGGTACTGTCTCTTTAAGAGCTGTCTGCTTGCAGACATAATTAGTTTGTATGGGGGGACTGTGTGCTTCTCTGAGTACCACTCGAGCTGCTGCCAATTCACTTAATTTTTGCAGTCACTAGGAGTGCAAAGGGAACCTATCTGAAAGATGTAACTGTTTACCAGAAATTATTTAGAGTAATAATGAAATTACAGTTTGTCTAACCTGCTTTCTTTGCAGTCAGAACTGTGTCTGCTAGTTCCCATTCTAGTTTTGAACTGCTGAACTGGACCAATCAGTGTGGGGTGAGCTAGCTCTAAAATGGTGCCTTGGACGAATCAGAACTTGGACTCATAATCTGGAGCCAGCCACAAGAGGATTGTATGGGCAGTGACTCTGGGAGATGTAGTTTAGACTTCAGTGCCTTTTGGACCAACAGCAGCAGTCTATGTGAGTGACAGCCAATCCAGTCAAGAACTGGGAGGAACTCAAAGGAAGTGCCGGTTTTTGTCGGTTGGAGTTCTGTTGAGCTTTGGCAGTGAAGAAGGAAGGCCCTGTACTTTTCAGTGTGCAGTTTTAGTCAAAAAGCGTGTGTAAGGCCCAGAGTTCGGTCTGCAGCTTGTTAGGACTGAATCCGTCCTGTGAAAAGAATCAAAGGATCTCTGAAGAGTAGAAACCAGGCTCACCCTGTAGAAGACTGGAGGAATTGCTGAAAATTACACTCGGTCTGTCAGGAACTGAATCTGCTGTGTGTTCTCCTGGTTGTGCAGCAATTGCGATCAGGATACAGATGCAGCCTGCCTGGTATAGTGCTTTCTTTTATATGGATGTGTGAAGGTTTGTGTACCTCAAGTGAGCCCTGCTGACATTGAAGGACCCTATCTTATTTGGAGGTCGTGAGTACTAATTCAGGGTCGCTCCCTGTTGAATTGCCACATTAAATCCAAATGGAATTACTGTACTGCTGACTGTTTAATTCTCCTTTTCTCTGTGTGAAAGGGCCCTACCAGCTGCCACGGTTTGGACTAGCCACTAGGGCTTGGGTACCCAGGGACAGTAACTGATAGGATAGGCCTGTGCACAGAGCCATAGGTAGATTATTAGAGTGATAAGCTAATTAACCTGATTTCCCCTGTCCTTGTTATATCCCCTAAATAAATCAGAGCTGCTTGTTTCAGCAAAGTTATACTGCCTGAGGTATTTGTCTATGTTAAAGTACTGTACTGTGATTGTTGCACTGTATCTCATTTCACAGGAGGTCCCAGTGTCGGAACCAGACCTGGGGTAAGTGTATACTGTGAAGGTAATTCTGATATATTGTGTGGGCCACTAGTGGGAAGAAAGGGGGGTTGCAGTGTCCCAGAGGGCTGTGACCAAGTTAGTTTAACTATTGCAAACCCTGACCTCTGGGTGGAGGCACCCGCCATTGGATCCAGGCCCCTCAACCTGTTAGTGGCAAATCAGGCAGGGGTAGTAGCCCCTGGGATAGCGCCATCTAGGGGTTACATACAGTATGTTAGGGGCTGAGTGTAACAACTGACAAGGGAGGACAGTAGTTCTAAAATGGACTCCATGCCTGAAACAACTGGATGTTCAGGAAGGTTAATGTGGTTTTCACGAATCTTTGGTAATCCATAAAATAGAGATGTTTTAGGAAATATGGCTGTAAGAACATCTTTTTGCCACATTTCTGTGAGTAAGCGCCCCCTTTGGGGAGCACTTACTATAGTGGCCCTCTCCTCCCATTTCTTACATTTTTAGGCCTGGGGAGACTGAACACCTGCAGGTCTGGAGGAGTTAGTCTGTCCTCTCAAGGTATTTATTTGCCAGTTTTTGGTGCATGGGGGAAGCCGGCAGGAGAGAGACATGGTATAACATTAGGCCAGGACTCCGGCCCTGGACTGGGTTTCAGGCCTTGGGGACTTTGCGACAATGCTCCACTCAGGAACTAGAAGAGTGGTTAAGGGGTCTGCAACCATGTGGGACTGGGTCCACTAGTTGAGAGACTCAGTCGAGGGAGGATTTTGGAGGACCCACCTTGTGCTCTGCAGCACTGGGGTGGGATCTGGCCTGGTCCCAGACTGTGAGACCTGGAAATGGATGGTGGGGATGCTACAGTAGTGGCATCCTGTAGCGTGGGGCTAGGAGGTGGTGGCAGCCCTCCTGACCCTTTTACCTGGTATGGCACTTTGTTCAATGGTCAGACAGCCTTCAGGGAGAGAGAAGAGAGTCATGTGAGTCCCCTGGATTGTCCATGTTTTGTACTAGGTCTGGGAATGCCATGGGCCTGGGCTGCATGGCCCTGTGTTGCAGGAAGAAAGGGTTTGTGGAAGTGAAGAACTTTAGCCTGTGTGTCCACCGCTTGTGAGAATGTGTAGAGCAGTGCGGGGAGTCAAGCTGCTGATTTAGTTAAGTCGCAGTGTGTTTTATGAGTGTCCTGTGGCCTGCACTGTTGCTGCTGCCCAGAAATAGAGCCCCTCTGCTCCAGTGAAGTCCAGCTCCTTGGCCAGTTTGGCCTTAAGTATGTGCCATGGCCTTGTGCCACCGCTTAAGCTGCTGATCTCCATGCCGTGCCCCCAGCTCCTGGGAACTGTAGTTGGGTGTTTTAAATAAATACATTTTTCTTTTATTTTAATTGAGTGTTTTCTCCTGCTTTTTCATGAATTCTGCTGCCTGCTAACATCAGTTGTCCCTACAGTCAGAGCTGTGGTTTGCGGTCCTCCTCTCCCTTGCAGGTGGCTTGGTGCCACCAAGAAGCTAAAGGAGAAGTATGAACCCTTTGTAACATTATGTAACATTATGTGCCATCTTCTTCTTTTTTCTAGCTGGATGGACTGCTGTGATGGGGGCACCCTTCCCTACATATTTTAACATCAGACCCCTAGACATAGTGGGGGGAGTCTTACATATATGGTGAAGTTCAAGTGCCTCATTTAGTACTGTCTGTATATTCTGTTTAATTCTAGGTAAGGGTATTTTTTGTCAAGTCTTACATAATTCTCTTAATTACATAATTATGTATTACACATCTCTCTGTGTAATGAGTTCTGTCCATAAAGACTACCCTTCCCCCCTTGTCAGCTGATTTCACTATTACAGTTTCATCATGTTCCAAATTTCTGAGTGCTTGTTCGAATCTAGATAGATTAATAAATCTCCTAGCATTTAAATTGAATTTCAGAATACCTTCCACATCATGGAGGGACAGTGAAATATAAGTTTCTACATGATGACTGTGTCCTTTAGGAAGATTATAAGTAGATTTAAGTTTCAAAGCCTGTTTAATTTCTCTTACCAGAGCATTAGGCTCTGGTTCATTATGAAACTGTTCTTTAAGTCTAATGCTTCTGAAAAATCTATGTAAGTCTGCCATAATATTGAACTTGTTAGGATTTTAAGAAGGAGAAAAAAGCAGTCCCTTACTGAGCACTGCTATTTCTCATTCTGTATGTTGTTTGTGGCTCAAAGTAAAAATCACTGTGTCTTCCTCCCCCTGTATCCACCTCCACTACCTTCTCTACCTCCTCCCCCTCTCCGCCTGCCTCCTCTCCCGCCTCTTCCTTGTCCTTGATAATAAGACTCCTCTACATGGGGAATGGAACCTTGTGCCCTTGAATTGTATTGTACTGTACCTTGGAGTCTCCTTCCTCTGGGGTTCTTGCTCTCTGTGTTCTTCCCTTCCTAAAAAAGGTTTCTGAGGAGATCTGTCTTATGTGGGTCTATTAGTAGGATTTCCATAGCTACCAGAACTATCAGAATCACTATATTCCTCCTTTCTATATCTACTGTATATGATAGAGTGTTTCTCTAGTTGTGAACTCTGTTTAACTTATATTCATTTGTGTCACATTTACATTTTTAAATTTTATTCTTATTAATATCTTCTTCAAATTCATGCAATTTCTTAATTTCTTCTACCGTTTTGTTGAAGGCAGTTTCGTCTGACTTTAATTTCAGTTGTTCTTCTAAATTACTAAATTTCAGTAGCTAGTATGCTTCTAGCCTCTAAAACAGCTTCTACGAGAGCTAACATAAAATCATAACTACATCTATTATGTACATCCTCCAATTTTTCATCAAGTGTTTTAGATTCAGCTCCTGGGTTGGGCTCTACTAAGACTCTCAAACATCTTGGGATTCTTTTATAATGAATGTATTTCCAAATGGTAATTCCATATCATTCTAATGTTGCATCTTTCTTTCTCAGTTCCTCCTATTTATATATAGAAACATAGAAGATGACGGCAGATAAAGACTACAAGGCCCATCCAGTCTGCCCATTTCTTTTTCTACCTTATAAATGTGCCATCGGCCTTTGCTCTGTCAATGGCCTATCTATTCATACTCATCTGTATTGCTCCCTTATGCCTATCCCATGCCTGTTTGAAGCCCTGCACTGTATTCGTATCCACCACTTCCTGAGGTAGGCCATTCCATGCATCCACCACCCTTTCTGTGAAAAAGAACTTCCTCACATTACCCCTTAATTGGCCTCCCTCTAATCTCATGCTGTGTCCACTTGTCCTGCTATTTTGCTTATATTGAAACATGTTAGACTCTTTCACCTTGTTAATGTCCTTAAGGTGTTTGAATGTTTCGATCATATCACCTCTCTCCCTCCTTTGCTCTAGGGTATACATATTGAGCTCCGTTAATCTGTCCTCATATGTTTTCTGATGCAGTCCCTATTTTGGTTGCTCTTCTCTAGACTGCCTCAATTTGGTTAATGTCCTTGTGAAGGTGTGGCCTCCAGTACTGCACGCAGTACTCCAGATGGGGCCTAACCAGGGTTTTGTAAAGAGGGATTATTACTTCCCTCTTCCGACTTGTGATATGCCTACTAATACACCCTAACATCCCCCTCGCCTTACCGACTTCCCTTGTGACTGCCAGCAACTCATCTCCCAGCCTATAGGTGGCTTCAGGGTTTCTTTTCCCTATGTGCATGATCTTGCACTTCTTTGCATTAAACCCCAGTTTCCACTCTTCTGACCATTTTGCCAGTTTATCCAGATCTCATCTCATTCTGCCCACCCCATCTGGATCATCTACTTTGTTGCAGATCTTGGTGTCATCTGCAAATAGACAAACCTTACCCTCCAGTCCATCTGCAATGTCACTGATGAAGATATTGTAGAGGACTGGCCCCAGGAATGATCCCTGAGGTACCCCACTTGTGACTTGCATCTCTTCTGACTGTATGCCATTTACCACCGCTCTCTGTTTTCTGCCCATCAATCAGTTTGCCACCCAGTTGATTAACTTCTGACCCACCCCGACCCTACCTAGCTTATTAATCAATCTTCTATGTGGAACAGTATCGAAAGCTTTGCTGAAGTTAAGGTAGGCGACATCAACTGTCCCCCCTTGGTCCACCACTCTGGTTACCCAGTCAAAGAAATTTATGAGATTAGTTTGACAGGACCTTCCTTTTGTAAACCCATGCTGTCTTGGATCCTGTGCTCCTATGATTTCAGGTGTTGCACTATCCTTTCCTTAAAGAGTGCCTCCATAATCTTGCCCACTACTGAGGTACGACTGACTGGTCTCTGGTCCCTGCCTCCTCCCTGCTACCACTCTTGTGGAGCGGGATCACATGAACCCTTCTCCAGTCTTCTGGGACCTCTTCTGTGCTCAGAGACTCACTAAACAGTTCTGCTAATGGCTCTGCTAGTTCCACCCTTAGCTCCTTTAGTACCCTGGGATGTATGCCATCAGGTCCCATTGCCTTGTCCACCCTGAGCTTATCATGCTCTTGTAGGACCCTTTCTTTTGTGAAGGGACTAGTGCTCACCTCCCCCCCAGTGTCCATGGTGCTGAGCTGTGGGCCCTGCCCTACCTTCTCTTCAGTAAATACTGAGCAGAAGTATCTATTTAGGATAGATGCTTTTACATGGTCCTCCTCCTCCTCCTCACACACCTCCTTATCTCCTTTGATCTTAGCAATACCCCCTCTGGACTTTCTCCTTTCACTAATGTATCTATAGAAAGTCTTGTCACCTTCTTTTACTGTCTGTGCTAGTGTTTCCTCAGTTTGGGCCTTTGCCTGCCTTACTGCCTTCCCTGCTTCCCTTAGGGAAGTTTGGTATGCCTCCCTATCTTCATCCCGTTGTGTTCCCTTATATTTCCTGAAGGCCAGCCTTTTGGCTCTGACCTTTTCTGCTACTGTTTTTGAGAACCAAAGTGGTTTCCTTCTTCTTTTGCACTTCTTTTTCTCTCTAACGCAATGGGATGTTGCTTCAAGTATTGCACCTTTAATGCTTGCCCACCTTGCCTGTACCCCCTCACCTGTATTTCTATTTGCCATGGCTAGCTAAACTCTGTTTGCCATCTTATCAAAGTCAGCTCCTCTGAAGTCCCATATTTTTGCCTTGGAATGGGATGCTTTAGTTGTAGTTGCCAAATTGAATCATACCATGTGATGGTCACTGGCCCCCAGGTGACATTCTACCTGGAGATCTGTGATCCTTTCCCTGTTAGTCAGTACTAGATCTAGGATAGTCCTGTCTCTTTTGGGTTGCTATACCAGTTGTTTGAGGCCTTCCCCCTGCCAGGAATCCACCATGTGTCTAGTTCTGGCAGATGTTCCTGCTGGTATTGACCAATCTGTATCTGGTATGTTGAAGTCTCCCATTATCAGAACCTCCCCTTTAGCTGTTATGTTTTGTATATCTTCTAACAGTAATGTGTCTATGTCCTCCCCCTGGTCTGAGGGCCTGTAGACAACCCCAGTTCTTATAGCTGTCCCATTTCCTGTTTCCAGGGTGACCCACGGTTCTTCTGGCTCCTTATGTGTATTCTGAATTTCTGTAGCTTTAATATTTTCATTGACATACAGTGCCACTCCACCCCCCTTTTTGCACCTTGGTCTCTTGTGAACAGTCCATAGCCAGGTACTGAAGTCTCCCAAGTGTGGTTACTGGTAAACCACGTCTTGTTAATTGGTACTATGTCCAGTATGAGATCGTTGTCACTATTGCCTACTTCTAAATTCTTTTGTGCTTTAATAGCTTCAAGAAGCTTTTTTGAGTCTGCCTTTGTAAAAGAATCATGAACTTGTCTAGTGTCCAAACTGCTGCCTATGGCTTCAAATAGCCCCTGACACTGTTGTGACAACTTTGAGAAAATGTAATATTTAGCACAAGTGAGTTTATATTTCAATATTCTTTCTCTAGTTCTCTTTCTTCTTTATTACTAAGGACATCTGCATGTAAACAGGATCACTGCCCTATCTGTTCTGGCTGCTTGCCTACATATGACATCACAGTTCTGTTTATGACATCACCATCTGTTGCTGTGGGGATAATTACGATGCCATAAATGGGGAATTATTTATTTTAATCATTTATTTATTTAAAAGTTGGTAACAGTGAAAAGCACCATGACCAGAAGCTCATTTCCAAGTGCAACCCAGACTATGATGTCATATGTAGGACAGCAGAAAGAGCAGATAAAGTCTAAAGGACAGTAAGCCTATTTCATACAGCTGTCCTCTGTAATAAAGAAAAAAGGTAAATAATTGTAGAAAATACATGAAATCTAAACTGAACTGTATAAATCTCACATTTTTTACAGGTTTTTCTAACAGTGTCAGGGGCTCTTCAATGCTCTCTGTTTCCTCAACCTACATATTGCCAACTATAAATGACATTCAAAAAGAAATGATAACAATCAGTAAATCTTAAAACATATACTTATTACATAGAGGATTATGGATGGCAACACAGAGCAACAACACCGTGTTTGCTTCAACAGGTTTTGATGACAACCAGTAGACCTTGAGCGCGAAGCTTGAGAGGTCTACTGGTTGTCATAGCAACCTTGAGAAGTAAACGTAGTGTTGTTATTCATTGTTGGCCACCCATTGTCTTTTACAGTGTATGGGCAACTCTGCACATCAGTGGAGAGTTTACATATCTAAATGACATGTGCCATTTTGACTTACTTATCTCGCTGTGTCAGTGGTCCCAACCTTGCTAGTCAAATCACAGAGTCACAGCGTGTTACAGTTAAGTTCATTTAAACTGTTTATTATTTCAATTAATACAATTGACTGACACATTTAAGAAAAAAAAAGAATTATTTTTAAAATGTGGTGTCTACACTGTAACAGTACAGGCAGACTTCAGTCGATGTAATGGTTGGTTTGAAATGACTACTGGAAATGTCATAAACAGAACAGGAACAGAAAATTGGAACTGTAAACACTGCAGTAGTCCTTCTGGTGGCAGAGAATGTTCATGCCTCAGCACAGTAAAAGGTAACTAAACATAAGAAAAACAAAAGAAATTATGCTGGTGTGATCATGAATACAGTGTATGCACTCAGTATTGTTCATTTTTTAAAAGACCATGGAAGCCATTACTGATCACTCATTTTTCTCCTAAGAAGTGACAGATGAAACAGACAAGGGAAAAAAAGAGCAATCTGCGTGGCTGACAGGGAAAATTGATCCTGAGGGCATTCCAGATTGTTGTATCCTAGTAGTGACGTCCTCAAGATGGTACAACAGCAGTTTGATGTCACTACTAGGTTACAACAACACTGGGAATTCATTGAATTTAAGGCATAATAGCTCTCTCACATACACTATGCATTAACAGTTATAAAGGTGTGGCATGATGACACTAGAAAAATAAAAACTTTATCTACTGGAAGTCCAAAGTCCCATGAATTGTAGTTTTACTATGTTAGGCTCATCCAACTGATGGGGGATATGACACTTTCTTACAAAGTACACTACAGTGGATGAAGGGTTGCCTGTCTGGTACACCTCAGGAATGTTGTCGAAATTGTTAAGTGGCTGGTGGGCATAGCACATTGAAAGAGATTCCAAAACTCCAGCCACACACAAATAAGTTTTAGAATTCTTGAGAAAATGTTATTTCATAAATCAGCTTAAACCATTTAATTCTGTCCAACATTTCACCACACTGGTTTCATCAGGAAACTTTGTGCCTATACAAAAATTAATGACATGTAAAAAACATTCACAGAAAAAATGTTTTTACTGTATTATACTAACACTTTTCCAAACTATTGTTAGGAATATCACACACCTCAACCATCTCTTTTCTTACATTTACCAAAATATATTGAATTTTCAAAATTAAAAGCAAAAATATTACTTCAACAGAACAGTAACATAGTTCTGTTAAATAATGTTCTTCCCCAAATCATCTTAACTTCATGAATACAATTCCTTAAGCACTTAAAGATCATCTGCAATGGTTTTCACAACTAAATCAGGCAGCACCACTCAATAAATATTGATATAAAAAGCAAAATTCAAAAAGCAATCAAAACTTCACCCCCCCCAACTGTAATTGCTCATCTTCCACCCCTTCATAACTCTAGCCTATATATTTAATATTACAGTGGTAATACTACTTGCTGAGATCTACTGATATTGTATATTGCACTTCTTTGTAATCTCTGTCACACTATTGTAACTGTATATACTGTATGTACATTGTGTATACCTATGTCAAGTATCTTCTTTCAATTATTACATGATTGCATTATGTTTTGACTACTGTAAATTCCCATTACCCTCTCCCCTAGGTCCCACCTGGAAATGAGCCTCGGCTCAGCGTGCCTTTCCCGGTTATCAAATTTTAAGTAAATATGAAAGCTATGTGGGTTCCTGTTTTTGTAACACAAGTTGACAAATTCATACTTTTTTAGTGCCTTTCTGGTGTGGTCCATTTCTGCAAGGTTGCTGGATGCTGAGTCAGCATGACTCCAGGCTGCTGCTGTCATTTGGGGTGCTACTCTACTGTGCCTGTTAGGAAGTTGTATTGCTATTAGTATTTTAATGTTGGTAACTTCATTGCTGTTGGGCAGTGTCTGCTTTTTTCCCCCTCGAATCACCATTTGATTTTTTGAGCACAACCGACATACATTTTGTATCTTGGACTGCTTTACAGTAAGTCTTCATAGAGACCTTATCTGTGTTAATTCCTATTAGGAATGGATGTGTTAGCACTGGTAAAATGATAATTTTGAGCCGTCCCGGTGGCGCTGAGGGTTGAGGTGCTGGATGCCACACCTCGCACCACGCCGCAACCCGGGTTCGGGAACTGACTCGGGCCACCAGGGGCTGGCTGGGGAGAGGAAGGATTGAGCATCCTACGATGGCTCTCCTTTCTCTGGGGTAGGTATGGATCATGCACTGCACTGCAGCGGTGACTGGTGAAGGCCAGCCACACTGCAGTTGCATGCAGAGCTTCAGTGGAGGGGAGCATGGTGGGCATCAGCACGGACGTGCTTAAGGAGGCCATTGCACAATTGGCTCCCCGTGGGAAAGAACAGTGGAAAATGGTGGGGCAATCTCGCGGCTGATGGCCATGCCCTGTGCCCACAAGCATGAGAGGTGCCTTGTCCAGGGGTGGCCGACCCCTGTGGCATAGGGTGAATATCCACACACCAGACCTTGCTCGGGGATGCAGGTGCTGGTGGCCAGAGGTTGTGAGCCTGCTCCACAGAAGGGGACAAAATATGCTACGATAAAAAAAAATGTGGTAAAAAAATAGATGATCCTGAATATAGATCAAGTAACAACCTACCAAGGAGAAAACATTGGGCTGGCTAGTGCACAGAAACTCTTAGTAAGGCTTCAAAACAGCATTACCTCTCTCACCTCCACCAGGATGATGGGATCATTGTGTTAGTGCCATCCTGAGAAATCACTTCAATTGAATGCCAGGTGTGAATGATCACAGCATTTCACCATAACAGAAAGTTATCCAGTTTGCAAACCTCACAGCAATGTGGTATTCTCCCTAACTTCTGCACAGGCTAAGATGATCAGTTGAAACTATTGTTGCGTATTTCTCGCATTGAAAGTGACAAAACCACAATCAAAGAGCTGACTGTGTTGTAGTGTCTTGCAACAGGCAAAGAACAAAGGGAAAAAAAGAATCTTTGCAGACCTCAGCAATGTCACAATCTCCCTGGCTTCTTCAAAGATGAAAAAGAGTAGCACCCCAAATGACATCACAAAGGTGGAGACATGCTGACTATCACAAGGAACAGCAGGTCTCAGCATCTAGCAGTGTGGCTGAAGTAGCGCACACGACAAATGGCTAAAACTGGTATGAAATGGTAGACTGTCATATAAAACACCAGGCAGACACTGTTGTTATAATAATATTTAATGAATGATGCTGATGGTTGAATTTCTGTAAATGTCAGTGCATATGATCTTTAAACACCAGTGTACAGTATACCTATTACAATTATCTCTATTTCACCTAGTTGTATGAAGAAGGAATCTCTGTATCATAGTAATTAAATATATTTACCTTCAATGTTTTATTGATCTAAGCTGCATTCATTGCATTAAGTGCACGCATTACTTGCAACTACTGTCACCTAAAAATTTATAAAATGAAATGTAAATAAAGAGATGTTTTGTGGTTGTATAGTACACTTCTTGTCATTGAGATATTGCATCTGACATAATAGTTGCTAAAACTAAATATTGGTGCTACCATACATTTGCACTGATGTTTTTCACAACAAATAGTCTGTAAGTTACATCCTATTCAATATTTCACCTATATAAAAAAAGATTTTTATATTTTTTATCCAATTTAACCAAGTGTGACCAAAAAGTTACAAATTGTGCGGAGACAATGAATGGTTTTCTGCTGATTACCCAATATAGTTACACGTTTGAGTTACTCTGCATTATGCATTTTAATTCATCTTGCTATCAGCTATGGGGAAAAAAACAAAAAATGAAAGCTTAATATCTAAAAAAGTATTAATGTGCACTTTTAAATAATAAAAAAGGAAAAAAACTCTGCAGAGTGATTACCGTGGTTGAAATTGTGCTTGCACCAGTGGAAGGTTTCCCCCTTGAATGCGCACCTGACAACATGTGCAGACCCTTTTAAGGGGAAAAGAAGTGGGACAACCAGGGTGGAGATTCATTCAGTGCAATGCACTCACTGACATGCCACATGATGATGTCAACTGTGACATCACATGACCCTCCCCAGCACAAGCCCAGGGGCAGACCAGGCATACACACATACACAAACCAGTGCTATGCAATAGAGTGGTGCTGCTAAGTGAACAGTAAGTCAACAAAGTCATTGCACAAGCAGAGAGAGTGCAAGCAGTTCTAAAGCCTGTGAAAATTTAATTGTTATAAGGAACTGGGATCCAGATGGACCATAATGCCAAAAGTCAACCTAGTTAAGAATTAAGTGTAACATTGGCACATTCAATACAACTGTACTTATAGCAAATACATCCCTGCATGAGCACAAAGTCAGACAAGGATTTCACTAAACAATACATGATGCAAAACAAATCATGCTCCGCATAAACAGATTTCTAGGTTTGTTTTATTATGCATGAATTACAAACTTAAATCCAGTTAATTCCTAAAACTATTACTGTATATATTGGTTAAAATGTTTCAAATAATTTTCCTTAACATAGAGATGTGAAAATATGATAAACTTATGGTAAACTAACCTGGTGAAAAAAATAGCTGTATGTTTTACTATCAATATACCAACACTGATCTGTTCTGCATCACATTTACAGTACATTGTATTGCTATGTATGTACACTACTTCAAGCTTTAAGCTTAAAATTATGGGGTGGGGGGGACAGAATGGAGGACAAAAGACAGGTGTTGTAGAGTGAAAAGAGGGCATGAGTGCAGTCTAAGGGAGATTCCAGTATTACCAGTATGGGTATGAAAAAATCTCTGTCACACGTGTGTGTTTGTGTGTGTGTGTGTGTGTGTGTGTGTGTGTGTGTGTGTGTGTGTCCAAATACACACATTGGAAAAAGATTAAGCAGATGCTGATATGAACCAACTAATACTGCATCCCTCAGTTACCAACACGCTGCTCAATTTTCATCTTCGTTCATTCCTACTGCTTTATCTAATGTATTTTGAGTGGGATATTCAGACTGCACCAGGCAGGGGAGCAAGTCTGGGTGCAGCGCAACTGGGAAGAGCCAGAGCATGTACCAGGCGACAGTCAACAGTGTTGCACCATGGTTCAGCACCATTGAATATGGTACTGAGGGCGCACACACTGCACACAGCGCAGTGGCAGAAGGGGAGCAGGGGGCTGCGCCAGTGCAAGTGCGGTTGTGCTAGGTGCAGCAACTGCGATATTCAACCGAGGCCATGCAAATTAGGTCATTATGCATGCAAGGCACAAATGGGGCCCTTTGCATGTCATTATAGCCTCATTTGCATGCAGTGCGCGATCCCGTTGCAGCCGTCAGGGACCGATGCCCTGTAGCCCCCCAGTGGGCCTCACTCCCCGATTGCAGGCATAAGTACACATACTCCCTGGTGGTCCAGTGGACTGCTATCCAGTGCCCAATCATGGGCATAAGTACACAATATCCCTGGTGGTCCAATGGACCATTCCCCAGCGCCCGACCGTGGGCATATTTCCACATAATCTCTGGTGGTCCAGTGGACCCCTAACCAATGCCCAATCGTGGGCAGTAGAAAGACATCTGTGGTGGTCAGATGAGCCCCTCCCCACCTGCCCACTGGGGCCCCATTCCACCCCCCATCAGTGGCGTGGCGGCTCCCCACCACAATCCACCCGGCCCGCTGACTGACAGTGCACAGTAGGGCAGTATGCCTATTGTCCACTGCATGGGCCAATAGGCATGCAGACCATACTGTACTAACAGTCCCAAATTGTGAATGAGCTTTCATTCACACCCTGACGTGTAGTACAGTATGGTCTGCATGCCCATTGGCTTATGCAGTGGACTAACAGGCATACAGCCCTACTGTATGCTGTCAGTTGGCAGGTGGCCAGGTGGCTTATGGAGCCGCCACCCGCCACTGACAGGGGGTGCAAGGTGGTGCGGGCCTCAGTAAGCGGGTGGGAAGGGGGGTTATCACTGGACCACCAGGGGTGGATTTCATTACTCCCCAAGATTGGGCCTTGGGTAGTGGTCCAATGGACCACCAGGGATATTGTGTACTTATGCCCATGATTGGGCACTGGGGATCGGTCCACTGGACCACCAGGGATTATGTGGACATATGCCCATGATCAGGCAATGGTTAGTGGTCCACTGGACCACCAGGGCATGTTTACACAGCTGCCCATGATCGGGCATTGGGGTTCGGTCCATGGACCACCAGGGATATAAATGACACATGCCCATGATCGGGCAAGGGGGGGCATGTCACCCCCTGGGCAGGGGGTGTGTGGACTGTGTCCTGGGTGGTCTGGTGGCCACCCACAGCAGGCAGCTGTCATGTTGCACCTTGCAATATGGCAGCTCGCCTGTGGGTGCCCCCGACTTGTTCCCTGTTTTAACGGGCACAACTCTGCACCCCCTGAGCGGCGCAAGGCGGGGTTGTGCCTGCATATCGCTCGCATCCCGGGCTGAATATTGGGATGTGCTGCGCGTACGGGCACGCCTGCCCTGCGCCTGCATAATCACTGGTGCACCTCGGCGCATCGGGGGTTGCGAAGCACAACCTGCCCCTTTGAATATCGTGCTGGGATGCATTGGTGGGTTGCGCATGGTGCAACCCTGTTGTGCCATGTGCAGCCCCTTTGAATATCCCACCCTTAATGTGTAAATCCAATACATTCCATGTTTCTCTAATATTTTGCTCCTGTTACCCCCTCTAGTTGGTTCTGGAACTTCGTCAGTACTCCAAAACTGACTGCACTTCTATGTTCACTAATTCTAGATTTTTAAATCCTTGTAGTCTTACCTACATAGTACTTGGAGCAAGGATATGTGATCAAATAGATTACATGATTTAAGTCACATTTAACAGCAGATTTGATTTTGTACTTATCTCTAATGGAACAGTCAGAAGCTTTCTTTCAAGAAATGTTGTTACATTGTGCATGCCTGACACATGGTGCCATTCCCGGGTTAAGTCAGCCTAATAGTAACTGAGTACCAGTTGATTTTACATGGTTTTCTGTATGCACTAATCTAGCTTTCAGAGTTTTTACTTTCTTAGATGCAATAATGGCTCATTGCTGAAATTCTCTGATGGGAAAACTTTCTGAAGTGTCCCAGTGTTTATATACAGCCTTTTTAGTCTGTTCTGTATGTTCAGAAAAATCCAAGGCCAGAGCCCTTCTGATTGGGTTCTCCCTGTCTTTGTGTCTAGTATCTTGTAATATCTCTTTATAGTGTCTCTTATTGCTCTGCAGACTTTGCTATAGCTGTAACCTCTTTGTATGAATCTGTCAGCTACTGTATATTCTCCATGTTCTGGGTTTTTGAGAAGACTGTGGCATTGCAGCTCAAGGTGCACCTGGTAGTCTTTGACATCTATGGGCCCCTCCAGTCTGGTTTTAGGTCAAGGCAGAGCTCTGAGAACGTGCTGTTCAGGGTGCAAAATGACATCCTCAGGATGAAGGGCAGAGGAAGATGGTCCTCAGCTTTTGACACTGCAGACCTCTTTTGTTGGTTCTCTCTGTCTTTGTGTCTAGTATCTTGCAAGTTTTCTCTCTTTATAGTGTCTCTTATTGCTTTGGAGACAGTGCTATAGCTGTAACCTCTTTTTATGAATCTGTTAGACATACTGTATTTCCATTTCCTGGGTTTTAACTGTATCCTCACTGCAATTTCTGTTTACCCTAATTATATGGGAAAATGGTATCCTTTCTTTTAATTTCTTGGGATGAAAGTTATCAGCATGTAGTAAAGTACTTTTATCTGTATCCTTCCTAGATAGTCTTGTCTCTAATTGTCCTGCATCATCATTATAGATAACTATGTCTAAAAATGGTATTTCTGGGATGTTGAATGCCAGTGAGAAGCAGAAGTAATCAGTGAGGGTATGTAGATGTTTATGGAACTCCAACAGATCATGCTGCGTGCCGTTACCAAAACTTAATAGGCAATAGATGTATTTCAGATAAAGCTTAATATGTTTATAATAGGGATTTTAGGGAGCAGTCAATATGTATTGTAGCTCAAATGATTCTATAAACAAATTAGCATAAGTAGGAACCATTGTGCTGCCCACAGCTGTTCCTTTTATTTGTTGATAAAATACCCCCTTAAACTTAAATTAAGTTTTATATAGGACTAACCTTGCCAACTCCAAAAGAAAGGATGTAGTTGGTCTGCCTATTGTATTACATTCTAAGGCTGGTTCTAAACTGTGTAGTCCTTCCTGATGTAGAATGGATGTATATAAATCCCTCACATCCATACTGAAAAGAAAAGTATTTTTAAAGCCCCCACTAGTACTGTATAGCAGGTTATATTGGCATCCAATATATTTAGCGGATGCAGACCTGGTACATATGTTGGCACCTGATGTATTTAGTGCTTGCTGTACCTGTAGTTATGGTCTGGCACACTACTGTATATGTAATGAGCCTCGCATTGACACTAAACTGTGGCTGATTTGAATCATGTCTTACTTACTGCCTGTCTCCTCCAACTGCGCATCGACAATATTTCCCCTGTTTGAAGGTACTGTACTTACATGAGGATGTTGCTCTTGAAGTGGATGCAATCATCCCAGTCCTTGCAAGTGAAACAAAAATATCCTATGGACACCAGTCCTGTCTCAGGGTCGGAGCTTGCTGAGTGCTCTGGGGTGGAGCCCACTGTGACAGAGTTTGTTGCTCGAGAACTCGCTGGAACATCAGCTGGAACCTCAGCTGGAGCATCAGCTCCACCTTCTAAGAAAAAACGCACTGGCTATACAAATTACACACCAGAGATCCAGTACAAGTATGGGAAATATGTGGTGTAGAACGGGGTTATGGTGGCTGTGATACATAATAATGCCACAACAGGTAGTACAATAAATGAGAGTTCCATCAGGAACTTTAAAGCTGACTACATGGCACAGCTCAGAAAAACACCAGACCCTACTTCCATGTCTCCCGTTCTCACTTCAAAACCTTGAGGGCATTCAACTCACCTTTAAAGTGAGCTGGAAGACCAGCTAAAATCTATAGTTAAGTTTATGGCTAGAAGGTGCAGTTGTCAACACCGGGCTTATTCTTGCAGTAGCTGTGGGAATTGTGAAGGCTAACAGTCCACAGCTACTGACCAAAAATGGTGGTCATCTAACCCTGAGTAGCAAATGGGCCTGGGGGTTTCTAAATTGCATTGGCTACAGCAAAAGAAAAGGCACCAAAGCCGGGCGAAAGAAGCCGATAGATTTTGAAAATCTAAAGGCCACTTTTCTTGCCTGTATAGCCACTGCTTGTGCCCAAGAGCTCATCCCACCACAGTTGGTCATAAACTTGGAAGAAACAGGGGTCAATATGATTCCTGTATCGGAATGGATGATGGAGGCGGCAGGGTCAAAACAGGTACAGGTGACTGGATTAGGGGATAAGAGACAAATTTCTGTTGTCCTCACCTGTTGCCTTGATGGTGATTTACTCCCTCCGCAACTCATCTGTAAGGTAAAAACTGCTGTGTCACACCCTAAGCATACATTTCCCACTGAGTGGAGTATAACTCATTCTGAAAATCACTGGGCCAATGAAGTCACAAGCATCGATTTCATTGATAATGTTTTGGTACCGTATATCAAGCACATCACTTTTGAACTGTCTTTGCCCACAGAGCAGAAGTCCTTGCTCATTTTAGATCTGTATTGAGCACATACTACTGAAAATGTACTCCTGCACTTGGAAGAGCTAAACATCATTCCAATCTACGTATTTAGTTCTTTTAATAGTTTCAACATGTCTCCCGTATCTTTAACATAACTCTGCATGGTATATGTTAGTGGTTGAGTGTAATAATTGACAATGGATGACAGTGGTTCCAAAATGGTCTCCATCCCTGAAACAACTGGACATCCTGGAGGGTTAGTGGGATTTTATGAATCTTTGGTAATCAATAAAAATAGGCGTTTTAGGATATTTAGCTGTAAAAATATATTTTTGCCATGTTTCTATATGGTGAAGTCCAGATGCCTCAGATAGTACTGTATGTACATTCTGTTTAATGGCAGATAACGGATCTTTGTCAAATCTTACATAATTCTTTTGATTGCGTAATAATGTATTACACAATCTGTCTAATGATCTCTGTTCATAAGGACTACCCCTCCTCCCTCATCAACTGATTTCACAATTATAGTTTCATCATGTTCCAGATTTCTGAGGGCTTGGTGTTCAGACTAGAGAGTTTATTAAATTCCCTAGCATTAAACTGAAATTTCAAAATTCTTTTCACATCAAGGAGGACCTGTGAAACAGAAGTTTTATATGATGACTATGGGTCCAAATCCAAGATGGGCTACACCAGCGTAAGGTGAGATATGCCAAACCCCATGGTGTATCCCGTGACTTATGCCATGTATTACACCTGGTGATATTCCAAGTGGCGACTTGTGCCATGGCAGATGTGGGCTGTGACTTCCATGGGTTACGCCACCTGCTACACTGCAGCCCGCAATGCCTGGTGCAAGTGCGGGTTACGACAGCAACTTTGCCCAATTCTAGGAGGGCGGCTGTCATAACCCGCAATTGCCATTCTAGAAGGGGCACTGGTGGAACTAAACTCTGACAGCCTGAAGCTGCTCTAAGTGGCAGCTGATGGTGCTATCCATCGGCTGCCCACCCCGTGGCGCTGCAACACTGGCACAGCTGTGTTCCCCATGCCCCCACAGGCATATCCCAGCCCCCCATCCCCCCAGATGTCAGGGACCCCCAAGGGTCCGTTTCTGGTGCACCACCCCAGATGCCTGTGCCTACTGTTCTGCCCTCCATGCCCCCTGGTGTGTGCTAAGGTGGTCCGGGGTGGGGACTTTGGGGGGCTGCCTGTCACTGGCCACGATTTGTGACATGTGGGTTTTATATGCCAGGTGTGTGAAAGTAGCCTATGCCTGGTGTATCCCACATGTCGCAAGTGTCGGGACCCTGCTGCTCCTGGAATGTGGCGTAGGGTCCCTGGCTGAGCGGCAAATGGTGTAACTCGCAACTACGTGCAAGTTACGCCAATCTTCTTAGAATCGTCCCCCTATGTCCTTCAGGAGGATTATAAGTAGATTTATGTTTCAAAGCCTGTTTAATTTCTCTTACCAGAGCATTAGGCTCTGGTTCACAGTGAAACTGTTCTTTAAGTCTAATGCTTCTGAAAAATCTAAGTAAGTCTGCCATAATATTGAACTTGTTAGGTTTTTGAGGTGGAGAAAAAGATATTCCCTTACTGAGTACAGCTAGTTATTTCTGGCTCAAATTAAAAATCAGTATATCTTCCTCCCCCTGTATCCCCCTCCACCACCTCCTCCACCCCTCTCCCTCTGAGTCCTCTCCCTCCTCTTCCTTGTCCTTGATAACAGTACTCCTCTACAAGGGGAATGGGGTCTTGTGGCCTTGTATGCTACCTTGGAGTCTTCTCCCTTGGAGGATCTTATTCCCTGGTTTCTTCCCCTAATAAAAAAGATTTCTGAGGAGGTCTGTCTTGTGTGTCTCTATTAGTAGGTTTTGTATAGCTTCCATAGCCATCAGAATTACTATATTCCTCTTTTCTATATCCATATGATGGAGTGTTTTTCCAGTTGTAAACTCTGTTTAACCTATAGTCAATCGTGTCATTTTTTTTATTTTAGTCTTTATAACATCTTTCTCAAATTCATGTAATCTTTTCTTAATGTCTTCTAGTGTTTTGTGGAAGACAAATTTGTCTGACTTAATTCAGCTGTTCTTGTAAATTATTAATCTCAGTAGCTAGTATGCTTCTAGCCTCTAAAATTACTTTAATGAGAGTTAACATAAAATAGTAACTCAGCCTGACCCCCAATGCAATCAGCACCACAAGACTCCCCAATCTCCAATCCTGCAACCTTATCCTCTATACTCTATCAGCCTGTCCTATTCCCGACTGCATCCCTCTCCTCCTACCCACACTATATCCCTCCCATATCTCTGTACCCCACTCTCTTTCTCTCTTCCCTCACTCTCCTTCTGCCTCTCGCACACTCTCTATTCAGGCTCTCTTTCCCACTCTTATATCTCTCTCTCCTCCTAGTTCCCATTTCATGCCAACCCCCCATCTCTAATACCCTGAAGACTGCCTACTATCTCTCCCTCTTCTTCTCTCTTCTGCTCTCACTTTTCACCACCGACTATCTCCCTCCCCCCAAATTGCTTCCTAGACAAGGCCCTACTGGGGCTCCTCAACTTCCTTATACCCTATACTATACTATCATCCCCGTTACCTGCTAAAAATAACCTCATTTCCTCTTTTATTATAGTAGTAAAGCACATAAAAGGAACATATAAACTGCAACAGCTATATCTTGCTTAAAATCAATTTTCTATATTCTATGTTTGTTATATTACATTGTCTGTATTTGTTTTTTGTATTGTATACTTGACGTGGAACTTTTGCAAAAGAGTTCATACTCAAAGGTTGTTTTTGAAGCATGAAATAAATAAATAAAAATTAACTACATTTATTACAGACACCCTCCCATTTTCATCAAGTGTGTTTGATTTAGTTCTTACGTTGGGCTCTACTGAGACTTTAAAACCTCTTGGGAATTTTTTTATAATGAATGTATTCCCCAAGGGTGATTCTGTGCCATTCTAACTTTGCATTTTCCTTTCTCAGTGCCTCTAATTTATATATGAGATCTTTGTCACTATTTCCTACTTCTAAATTCTTTTTTGCTTTAACGGCTTCTAGATCCTTTTTTGAGTCTGCTCTGTAAAAGAATAATGAACTTGTGAATAATGTCCTGTGTCTAAACTGCTGCCTATGGCTTCAAAGCTCTCTGTTCCCTAAACCTGCATATTCCCAACAATAAATGATATTCAAAAAGAAATGATAAAAGACAGTAAGTCTTAAAACATATACTTGCTGCATATTAATGGTTATAAAGGGATGGTATGATAACAATAGAAAGACAAAATCCTTATATACTGGAAGTCCAAAATCCCATGTACAATAGTTTTAATAAGTTAGGCTCATCCAGCCAATGAGGGATATGCCACTTCCCCACAAAGTACACCACAATGGATGAAGGACTGCCAGTCAGGTACACATTAAGAATGCTGACAAAGTCACTGAAGGGCTGGTGGGTATATCACATCAAAAGAGATTCCAAAAGTCCAGCCACACACAAAAAGGTTTTAGAATTCTTGGAAAATCTGTATTTCATAAATCAGTGTAGCCCTTTAATTCTGTCCATTTTGCTGTGCTGGCTTCATCAGGGAAATTCAGGTCTATACAAAAATTAAAAACATATGTATAAGAAACATTCCCATAAAAAATGTTTTCTTTGTATTATAGTAACAGTTTTACAATATATTGTTAGGAATATCACACACCTTAACCATCTTTTTTCTTACATTTAACATATATTGAATTTTCTAAATTAAAAGCAAAACTATTACTTCAGCAGAACAATATCACAGCTATTAAGGTTCTTCAAAAATCACCTTAACTTCATGAATACAATTCCTTAAGCACTTAAACTCCAGTGTATACCCATTAAAATGATTTATATTTCACCTAATTGTGTAAAGAAGGGGTCTCTGTACCATAGTACCTAAATATATTTACCATCAATGTTTTATTGATCTAAACTTCATTCGATGCATTCATTTCATACATTTATTTACAACTATTGTCACCTAAAAATTAATAAAATAAAATGAAAATAGAGATGTTTTGTGGTTGTATAGTACACTTCTTGTCACTGAGATATTGCATCACACATAATAGTTTCTAAAAATGAATATAGGTGTTACCATATGTTTGCACTGATGTTTTCCACAGTAGTTTGTAAGTTACATCCTATTCAATATTTCACCTAAATAAAAACGCTTTTTATATTGTTCTTCAATTTAATACCATTTAACCAAGAGTGACCAAAAAAGTTACAAAGTGCAAAGAAAATGAATGGTTTTCTGCTGATTATCTGATATAGTTACATGTTTCACTTTTTTTTTTGCATTATATGTTTTAATTCATCATGCTATCATTTTAGGGGAAAGGACAAAGAAAAATTGGGAGCTGAATGTCAAAAAAGTATTCACAGTCACAGAAAGGGCCCGCACAGGGCTGGGGTGCAGTGACAAACCAAAAGCATTTTCAACCAAGAACAGTCCTGCATTCACCACCCAAAGAAGTAGGCTACTCACAGGTATAAGTAGTGCTTCATTTTATTCAAAAGTGACATGTGCAGAAACAGACCAGGTCTGTTTCTGCACATTACACAGATAAAATAAACACTATATATGTATGAGTGGCCTACTTATTATGTGGTGAGTCTGAGACTGTTCTTGGTTGAAAAGTCTAAAAAGTATTATTGTGTACTTTTCAGTCATAAGAATTGTTTTAGGGATGAAGTGCGCTTTTAAATGGTAAGAACTGTTTCAGGGATAGACTTCATTTTGGAACCACTGTCCTCTTTTGTCAAATATTACATTCAGCCACCAACTTACACCATACAGAGTTATGTTAAAGATGCAGGAGACATCCTGAAACTATTAAAAGAATTAAATGCTAGTGGGGGGTTTAACAATACTTTTGTTTGCACTATGGATGTAAAGGATTCATACGCATTCATTCCACATCAGGTAGGACTACTCAGTTTAGAATCAGCCTTATAATGTATTACGACAATATGCAGACCACCTACATCTTTCCTTTGGAGTTGGCAAGGTTAGCCCTATAAGAAAACTGCTTTAGGTTTGAGGGGGTATCTTATCAACATAAAAAGGAGCAGCTATGGGCAGCACAATGGCCCCTACTTATGCTAACTTGTTTATGGAATAATTTGAACTATGATACATATTGACTCCTCACTATAACCCTTATTATAAAGATATTAAGCTTCGTAAGAGATATATTGATGACCTATTAATTTTTGGGGACAGGATGCAGCATGAGCTATTGGAGCATCTGCATGCCCTCGCTAATTTCTTCAGCTTCACACTGGCTTTCAACTTCCAAGAAATACCACTTTTAGACATAGTTATCTATAAAGATGATGTAGGGAAATTAGAGATAAGAATTCCTAGGAAGGATATGGATAAACACACTTTACTATATGCTGATAGCTTTCCTTCCAAGAAATTAAAAGAGAACATACCATTGTCCCAGATGATTAGGGTAAACAGAAATTGTGGTGAGGATACAGCTAAAATTCAGGAAATGGAAAATATGGCTGACAGAGTCATACAAAAAAGTTACAGCTATAGGACAGTCTACAGAGCAATAAGAGACAATATAGAGAGAGACAACCTACAAGATACTAGACACAAAAACACTGGGACATTTAAAAAGTCTTCCCATCAGAGAATTTCATCAATAACCCTTTATTGCTTCTAAGAAAGTAAAAACTCTAAAATATCGATTAGTGCATACAGAAAACCATGTAAAACAGCTGGTATTCAATTACTATTAGGCTCACTTAACCTGGGAACGGCACCATGTGGCAGGTGCGCACAACGTAACACTTCTAAAAAGAAAGAATCTGACCATCTCAGTGGAGACAAAAAATACAAAATCAAGTCTTCTATTAAGTGTGACTCACATCATGTGATCTATTTGACCACATGTCCTTGCTCAAAGTACTATTTAGGTAATAGCACAAGGGCTTTAAAATCTAGAATTAGTGAACATAAAAGTACAATTGGAAACAGAGCTGAAGGCTTCCCTGTCACTTTTTATTTTAACCAATCAGGACATACAGTGGCTTCTGTTAAGTTTTGGGGTACTGAGGAGGTTCTAGAGCAAACTAGAGGGAGTAACCAGAACAAAATATTAGAGAAACGTGATATGTACTGGAGTCTCACATTAAATACATTAGATAAAGCAGTAGGAATGAATGAAGATGAAAATTGGACAGCATGTTGGTAACTGAGGGATGCAGTGTTAGTTGGTTTAAATAAGCATCTACTTAATCTTTTTCCCATGTGTATATTTGGATGTACATAAAAAATGTGTAACAGACATTTTTTCATACCTCTACCGATAATACTGAAAATTCTCCACAGACACACTCATGCCCCCTTTTCATTCTACATCCCTTGTCTTTTGTCTTCCTTTATGTCCCTCCCTCACAACAATTTTAAGCTTAAAGAGGGACTCCAGCCAAAAGTGCTACATTGCAGAATTGGAATAAGCATACCCCCAATAAATCTCATACCAAAAATTAGGTTTCTACATTACTTCATTTTAAAGTTATGAGCTCTTTTGTAACCCTGATTTCACTACCTGTTCAAAAAATCCAGAGTCAGTAAAGAGCTGATGATGGTTTTATCTCCTGAACTCACAGTCTAGTCCTCCATCAGTAAGCTTATAGGACCTGTTTCTCCAAAGTGTAAAAACCTTGTGCATTGGTTCTCACAAGTAAAACAGGCAGCACCATTCAAAAAACATTGCTATAAAAACTATGTGTGTTTCAGGTTTTGCAACAAAGTTGACAAATTCATATTTTTCTTAATGCCTTTTTGGTGTTGTCCATTTCTGCAGGGTTGTTGGATGCTGAGTCAGCATGCATCCAGTCTGCTGATACCATTTGGGGTGCTACTTTACTGTACCTGTTAGGAAGTTGTATTGCTACTAGTGTTGTAATGCTGGTAACTTCATTGCTGGGTGTCAGTGTCTGCTTTACAATAAGTTTTAACAGGAGCCTAATATGTGTTAATTCCTATTAGGGGCTGGCAGTATAGCCTAGAGGTTAGAGTAATGAGCCGTGAATGAGCTTGGTACATCCAGAAGACATGGGGTTGATTACCACAACCTCCACTTGCATACTGTGTGACTCTAAGCAAGCCACTTAACCTTCCAAGTGCTCCCAGGTCTCCCCTGAAAACAGACACTTGTGCCTTGTGGGCCTTATCCGGTTACCAAAGACAAAAATAAATGGGAGAAAAGACTGTGCCAGCTACTACATAGAAACTCATAGTAAGGTTCCAAAACAGCATTACCTCTCCCACCTCCATTTACTGGGAGATTGAATAATTGTTTTAAACTGCCGTCTTGACAAATCACCTAAATTGAATGATAAGCACGAATGATCAGAGCCTTTCACCACATCAGAGTTATCCTGGCTGCAAATCTCACAGCAATGTGCCATGACTCATCATCCAGCAACCCTGGAGAAAAGGACAACAAAAAGGCACCAAAAAACAAAAGAAAAAGAATTTGCCACCTTTGTTACAAAACCTAAAACACACATAGTTTTTAAAACAATGCTTATTGAATTGTGCTGCCTGTTTTACTTGTGAAAACCATTGAACACGATCTTTAAACTTTGGAGAAACAGGTCCTATAAGCTTAATGACAGGGAGGACTAGACTGTGAGTTCAGGAGATGACACCATCATCAGCTCTTCACTTCACTGAAACTGGTTTTTTGAACAGGCAGTGAAATCAGGGTTGTAAAACGGCTTGTAACTTTTAAACAAAGTAACTTAGAGATCTCATTTTTTTAATTTCTTTTTATCCTCCTACATCCTGTAGACCCTGACCCTTCAGAACTACCAAGGAGTCATCCTCCTGCCTCACTTGCCCTACCAGTACTTACCTCTCTGTCCCCATGGAGCTGTGACTTTCCCCCCGAGCGGGGCCAAGGTGGGACAGGCAAGCATCCCAATACTGAACGTTTTGTTGGACCGGAGGTAGAAGGGCAGGTGAGGGCACATAGGAGGCACACTCCGGGTGCTCCTTCTTCCCAGCATTGGCAGGCATTTTCCCATTTTCTTGTGGAGGAGTGGCACGCATCCCTACGCCAAGGCATCACTGCCAACATCGCCACTCCCCCTTCCTTTGAAGTTGGCTCTGCACTTGCCATGCTACTAGCTTCCGCCAGAGGCCAGTCAAGCACCGAGCATGGACCTCCCTCCCTCCCTCCTGGGGGAGGAGAGCTGTCTTCCAGATGCTCAATCCTCTCCCCCCCGCCAACCCCTGATGACCTGGTCTCATTTCTGAACCCAGGTTGACGGTGTAGTGCAAGGTGTGGCATCCAGTGCCTCCACCCTCAGTGTCACCGGACCAGCCTAGAAATGTCATTTTTGGCATGAGGTTGATTGGGGCTATGCTGATGCAAATTCTGAGTTTATTGATGACAGAAAGTTTGACCATAGACCTTCTTTAAGGTTTGAACTAGTGTGCATATGTAAGCAATAAGACATGACAGGGTGTGTGTTGAACAGATATTACCGCACACCCAGGGGCATCGTAAGGCACGAGGCCACCAGCCGAGTGTCTTCATCCTCTGGAAGTGCAGTAATATCTGTTCAACACACACCCTGGAGTGTTTTATTGCGCTTATAAAATGGTTCTTTTTTTATATATATATTTGTCACCTTAAAAAATATTATTGAACTGAAAAAATCTGAAATCACTGTTAATTTGAGATAAAATAGTCCTTCCGCCTACTAGGTGATGACATCGTTATCTTTTGATACATTAACATTTGTAGTGTTGTGGCACCCCCCTACGTCCCGATCGAGAGAACAAGTGTGGTTAGGAGAGGAAGTAACAGGATCTCCCTGACAGGTTGTGCCACTTTCGCAATTAAAAAGAAAAAAAAAGGAATAAGGGATGCAGATTTGTTTTTTAGTTAAATGTAGTGGGACGGAAGCGCAGTTTGCCATGAGAAGGCGTCCCGTTCTGGTCTAGTTCCAATTTTGTGCAGCAGCAAACTTCAGTCTCCCTGAACTAGAAGAATGCTTTATGCACTGATATAACGCTGCTGCTCTCCGATTATGAGTTCTAGCAGAGATGAGGTTGGGAGCGAGATTGTCATCAAGACATTCACTCCCTCACTTACCAAGACTAAAAACAATGGCGGCTTTTAAAAAATGAACGTTCCACTGACACATCTTAACATTCCATTTAGGGGCATTGATTTACTGACCTGTACTTTTTTTTCTCTGTGTGTAAAACATATATGACACTTCGTTTCTAGCCAATTGGAAAGCTTATTTTTACAAGCCCATTTTATAAATGGTAATAAAATGTAAATCTGATGCAGAATAGATCAATTTTGGTATATGGATAGGAAAAACATAGTTATTTTTCTCACCAGGTTAGTTTACCATAATATTTTCATATCTACATAACAAGGAAAATTATTTAAAAAATTATTACAAATATATAATGATTTTATGAATTAATTGGACTTAAGTTTGTAATTTTATGCATAATAAACAAACTTAAAAATCTTTTTTTTATGCAGAGCATGATCCATTTTGCATCAAGCATTTTTTAATGAAATCCTTGTCTGACTCTGTACTTACTGTATGCAGGAATGTATTTGCTATAGGTACAATTGTATCAAATGTACCAGCATTACACTGAATTCCTAACTAGGCTGTCTGTTGGAATTATGAGCTATCTGGATCCTAGTTCTATAGGATCAAAACCCTTGATGGAAAAATTACAGTATTTTTATTATCAAGAATTGATTTTTTAATTATTATTTTATCTGATTTTGATATGGCATTAAGATGGGAAATGTTTACACTAATTTCTGGTTAAGGTTACTGTTGATTACATCTTAACAACATTAAAATAGAGGAATGATGCCATTTAAAATGGAGACACTTTCAGAGTTCAGAAAAAAAAAGTATGTTCCAGTAAAGTCTTCTTTTAAATTGGAAGTCCCACAAGAGTGGCTTCTCCACAGAACCAAGGCATGTCACATGCCTTTGAATAGCTGTTACTTAGCTAATCCAACTCAGAGGTTACTATGGTAATCACATTCCAGAGAAGACACTTTTATTAGGATTTGTATGTGTGTTTGTATGAGGAAGTCTTGGCTAGGGCTAGGTATCCACGACTACAATCAGATAGGAGGTCATGTGACTGATACAGACTAATAGAAAGAAGAAAACAAAACTTTTCCTCAGTTTAAACTTTGTATATTAGGAAAGTATTTTGTTTATAAGGTGCCACCATGAAAATTGGACAGTTACTGGACACTAGTATGATAAATAAGCTTACTGATTTTCATGATTGCAGAATGAATAATTCAGGAGTTATAATTAAAACTTATTTAATACCATTTTCTTATTAGGAAACTAACCAAATCTAGTATCTCATGATAGCTCACATCTTAAAGGGGCACTGTCAGCTTTTGCAGCCATTTCAGTGACCTTGTAATTCTGTGCCTATACTACAGAACTTAACTCACAGTTTGCTCTGATTGCATGCAGAATCCATAGCGTGCCTTTTTTATTTGCAATTTCTGTAAAAAGTGACAGTCGGTCATCCCGACCGAAACACCGCAGTCCGCTCCCTCCTGCACGTCCCCAAAATTGAGAAGACTGAGAATGATGTGGACTCATGCATGGAGGTGGTGGTCAATTTGGGAGGGGTATAAAACAACATCCAGGCTACATACTATTGCCTGCACTGACTTCAGCAATCTAATTCTTTTTAAAAACTGAGGGCTACTTTTTAAATACTTCATATTTGTAAAGTGAATCTGGGACTCCGTGCATGCACACCAGCGCGCATGCACGGTCCCAGATTCACATTTCAAATATGAGTATTTAAAAGTAATCCAATTTTAAAAAGATTAGATTGCTGGAAGCTGCGCTAACAGTATGTAGCATGGATGTTCTTTATACCCTCCCAAATCAACCACCACCTCCATGCACGAGTCTACGTCATTCTCAGTCTTTTCAATGTCGGGGACACGCAGGAGGAAGCGGACCACGGTGTTTTGGTCAGGACGACCGACTGTCACTTTTTACAGAAATTGCAAATAAAAAAGGCATGCTATGGATTCTGCACGTAATCAGAGCAAACTGTGAGTTAAGTTCTGTAGTACAGACACAGAATTGCAAGGTCACTGAAACAGCTGCAAAAGCTGACAGTGCCCCTTTAAGCAGTCTAACAATATGACTCAAGTCTGTATTTTGTTGCTATAGAGTGGAATACCGTCTAAAAGTTTATAGTAAATTAACTTTTCTGGCAGTGACTTATTACTTTCCTTGGAAGAACAAAGAACCTCATGTGTTTCTACAAAAAGTAATGTTTTAAAGACTTTAAGAATGGATTTTTCTTACAAATCTTATATCATTATGTAGCTTAGAATACTTAGAGCAAGACTATCACTTTATTTTAAGAAGTTTTATTAAAATTATGAAGTTATTACCTCAATAGTGTAACTTAGGAAATATAAATACTACAAATATCAGACTTCTACCAGAATGATTGGCTTAGGTTTAATGTAATACACCTGAATATGTAAGTTTAATGTTTAAATTAGGTCAAATGAGAATTTTATTTAAGGAAAATAATTTTGACCAAAAGCTAATCTTGAGGGGGAGGGGGTGTTAAGAGGCATGTCTGTATGTCATCATTTATCTTCTGAGATGTCCTACCTTTCTAATGACTCAGGCCAATCAAAATCTGGTGATGTCATCACCAGGGCAGTTTTGTATTAGTGAATTTGTCTGGACCAAAATGCTGATGCAAAAAGATCTATGTTAGTTTAACTAAGAATTCTAAAGGCTTTATGCTGTAGCTAGGCCAAATAACTTTGGGCCACACCTGTTTGAAATGCAGGGACCAGCCTAGGGATGGCCAGGAGCTTATTTTTTTATTTAGTTTTTGTTGACCGGGTAAGTGCACTAGACAAATCCTGCCTATTTTCAGGCACGACCCAGGGGAGGGGGATACAGATGAATGCCAACTGACCTTGAACCAGATTAAGCTGTTGGTGGTATTTTTAGTGAATGAGGGAAATGAGGGAAATGTGGCCAGGACACCAGGGAAATTTCCCCACTCTTTTCAATAAGTGCCATGGGATCTTTAACATCCACCTGAACTACCACCAATCCAGGCAGATGGGACCTCGGTTTAACGTCTCATCTGAAAGATGGCACCTCAGAAGTGCAGCACCCACCTCATGCTGCACTACAGTGTCAGTATTGGGATATTAACTCAAGTGCCAGATGTGGGAACTGAACCCATAGCCCTCTGATCTCCTGGCCTCAGAGGTGAGTGTGCTATCTACTGAGCCACTGACACTGCTAGCAGAGTACTACACTTTCATAAAACTCAGTTTTAACTTTTCAGATCATGCAAAAATGATATACAGTGCTGCCAGAAGATCCAGGTGCAAGAACCAGATGCAAGGACATTCTCATTGTGTATGAAGCAAGGTCTGTGTTTTATTTGCTGAACCTTGACTGAATTAATGTTGCCTGCTGTTGCTGATGTGATATGAAATGCGTACTGGTGTTATTTGTTCTGTTTCTTGTGGATAAAATATTGTTGTGTTGAAATTTTCAATAAAAATAATTACAATGGTCTATTTATTCTGTTTATATTATCTCATACAGATTTAGTCTAGTTGCCGTATTGGTCCTTGTAAGAACAGATCCATAAGCAAATGGTTTGATACCTTTTATTTAACCAACATAGATGTTACAAAAAGAACAAAGTGCCTAAGCTTTCGGACCAACCAAGTCCTTCCTTGGAAGCTTATGGCAGTTATTTAGAAAATCACATATTGTTAACACCAAATCATACATAGAAAACCAGAAATAATTCTCATTGGTTTAAAATACTCATTTAAACCATAACTGAAGTTTAAATCAGGGGAACCAGATTTCACCAGTTTGCTTTTAGCTGAGAAGTCTTCCAATGTCACATGTCACCACAATAAGAACCCTTCGAGCAGAAAACTCCTCTAACATAAATTCTGAATGTCTCAGAGTGTTTTGTGAATACAGTCTTAATGAAAAGCAAAACCTTTGTATTCAATACTCACTTAAGTACATGTTAAAATGTGATATTAATGTATGTTAAAGGCAAAAAAAAAACTATATAACAGAAATGTTCTATATATGGCATTAAGAGGGTTTGAATCAAAGTTTACCTAATGTGAGCAACTGATTCACACATTTATGCAGTATAAAACCTATCTGGGGACTGTACACTCAACCAGTTACTGTATTCCATAAACATTAAAACCTTCAGTGCTGTAACAGGATTTTATACATGGTAATATCAATTGTCAGTATAAGTGCCAAATTAAAAAACAAACCTGTCACGGACCTCCAAGTAAATGAGACCATGCATCCTGATATGTTCAGAGTTCAGTAATGTGTCAGTATATAATCAGACTACTATATGCACAGAAACAGTCTAAGGAATCTGAATAAAAACACAGTGGAATTGTCTAAGGAATCTGAATAAAAACAGTGGAATTCAACACCATCCCGGGGAAGGGGGAGATAACTAGTTAGAAGGAAGTATATTTTCACTATGTATGTGAGACAAGAGTCCTAACACAACATCATTGACATCAATCACTACAATATTTACTCAATGGAAATTAACCTGTCAAGGACCCCCAAGTAAATGAGACCATGCATCCTGATATGTTCAGAGTTCAATAATGTGACCGTATATAATCAAACTATTATATGTACGGTAACAGTCTAAGGAATCTGAATAAAAACCCAATGAAATTACCTCCCCAGGAAGACAACTAGTTAGAAGGAAGTAAATATTCACTATGTATGTGAACTAAGAATCCTAACACATTGTAATACCATTATGTCATGTACCTGAATTTAAGCCTACCTCAGTATAACCACAACCCCCACACCCACCACACCCACATAACCCCCCCACCCACACACACAAAAAAACCCCACTGTAATCCCCCAACACGCACACACACATGCATACAGTTCTCTGGAGAGAAACCGACTGTTGATAACCAGTTAAAAAGGACTCTATAAAGATACCTGGTCAGAAAAGCACTACAGTAATAGCACCGGTCAAGAGAGCACTAGTCTGTCTAGCACTACCATGGACAGTGAGCGGGGATGTACAGAGCTTATTACATGTGCTGCCCTGGTCGCTGTCCATGGTGCTGCCAAAGGACACGGGTAGCCAAATACCAGTGCCTGGCCAAGCTGCCCCTGTGGTGTGGAGGGCTGGGGCATGGAGCAGTTCAGCCAGGAGCCAGTGGAGACCAGGGTTCTAATCCTGGTCTCCTTCCATTTTAGCACAATCGGGACCTGTATTTTTTTTACAAGGGTCTATGGAAACAGTATTCCAAGGCCCCACAAATTTTAACTTGCCCCAGGGACGTTTCCCCCCCTAGAGTGAGAATCCTTAAGTCTGGGGGGTGCGGGGGGTGGAGCCCCCCACCGCAAAAATAGCAATGACAGTATTTTTGCTGCACTGCTGTTGCCGATGGCATTCTTGTTGGCTATGTTATGACCCAGTTCCCCCTATAAATATTAAAACATAAAACAAAGACACATTGAAGTCCTATTATATGTTCATCCTTTGAAGTAAAGGTCTGTGTAAGGTTAAGTAGGATAATGTGACATAAACCCCAAATCAATGTTCATGCCATCTTCCACCATATTGAAAAGTAAAATAAGCCTAATCTCAGAAGCCCATCTCTGTTGTGTACTTTTGAAATGTCCTTTTAAGACATTCATCTGATTAATTGTTTTTATCATAATGATTGGAATTTTATCTGTGTATTTTGTATGGAGTCTTGATTTTTGGAAAGGCGCCTTAAAAATAAAGTTTTATTTTTTTATTATTATTTATTATTACTGACATATCTAAGATTGAGTAGTCAGTCTGAGAGAAGAGTTGCCCCACTGTTTTTTCCATCATCTTCATATTAATAGTATGTCTGTACGAGTTCACTCTAGTGTGGAGTGGCTGCTTTGTCTCTCCCACATACCCTGTGTGAGGACGTCTCTTGCATTGAATGAAATAAGCAACATTACGTGATGTACATGTATAATTTCCCTATATCCTGAATTGTCTGTTTTGTGATGTAATCACACAATCTGAAGTGGAAATTAGTTTACAAGTCTTACATCTAAATTGATTACAGGGTTGTGCACCATTTAGTGTCATGGTATTCTGTTCTTGTCCAGTTTTACTCCTAATAATCTGGTTAGCTAAATTAGGTGGTTGTTCAAAAGGCAGTAGTGGTAGTTCTTGAAAAGTACAATTTAGGGTCTCGTCCTCACTAAATATTGGGTGGAGGTCCTTGATAATCTTATGTAGAAGTTCAGGGTCAGGATGATACGTGACTACTAAGGGTATTCTGCTGGTAGTGGTCCTTTCCTTATACTGAAGTAGTTGTTCTCTTGGTAGCTGTGTTGTATGTCCTACTGCTTTGTCAATTTCTCTGGAAGAGTGTTCCTGCTCAATAAAGGTATTTTTCAACATAGCCAAATGTGTATCTCTATCTTCCTCATTTGAACAGATACGGTGATACTGAAGTGCTTGACTACACAACAGATTTTTTTTGTGTGACTCGGGTGATTACTATTCCTGTGTAAGTATCTCTGTCTGTTAGCTTCTTTTTTATTTTTTAATCTTTATTAAGTTTCGGCACAGTACAAGCTGAAATGATAACACTGTCTAACAAGAATGAAACAAAGAAATTATAATATTACACACATGAAAATTTCACAAGAACATCTCCCTCCCAAATAATTCAGCTCTCACCTAGCGATACCCCAGCATTAGTACCAAACCTGAGAGGATACCCACCCTGAAGGAGCTGGGGCGACAGTTGGGAAAATCCCCCATATAACAATTGTAAATGCTCAGGAAATGAATTATAACATTACATATATCATTAGGAGATCTACTCTGTGCCCCTATTTATCATTTAGTGAGGTCAACAGAAAAACACTTTATATGACATTTCTGCCCAACCAAAAAACTATATAAATAAGAACTCTAGTAGCTAAACATTATTCTGGATCACTTGAACATTGAAAATGAAGGCAAAATAGTGAGAGGGGACTCACTACTCACTAGACAAGAGACATTGAGTCCAGCTCACTAGATATATTAATACCCTAATGCATTCAACTAAACTGTGATGCATTAATGCTTTTAAACTAGCCAGGATTAAGAGCCAAATTCTTTTAAAAGTCTCTGCTGCTCTGAAATAATCCTGAGATTATATCAAGTCACCTCCAACGCTAAACCAGCGACCATGCTGCTTCTTCAAGAAGCAGAAGACTATTCATCCTCAGAGGCCTGAGTGTCCCGAGGTGGTAGGCTGTCCAAAAATCTGCAAACTGCCTCAGTGTCCATAAAAATATATGGTTTACCCTTGTAGGTGAATCAGAGATGCACTGGAAAAAAAAATTAGTGGAGATACCATGTTCTCCCAACTGCTGCCGTAGCTGAAGTAGTTCTTTCCTTCTCACGTACGAACGTGCAGCCACATCTGGGAAGATCGAAATTTGCAACCTCTGATATTGTAGGCCCTGCTTGTCTCTGGCAGCCGCCAAGATCAATAAGTGCTCCTCCACTGATTCCAAGGCAACGAGCATGGTTGAGATCTGCACTGCATCCTGGGGCGTCTTCTGACAATTGGGTACACAGAATACCCTTTTAACATGAACTGAGTTTGCTGAGAGTCCTAAAGAGTCTGCAAATAAAGTGTACACTGCAGACTTCAGATCTTGTACTGGGATGGAAACAGGAAGCCCAAAAACTCAGAGATTTGCTGCATGAAGTTGATTTTCAAGGGTTTCTACCTTGTTAGACAAATACTATGAGCCCCGTGCCTGGGCTGCAGCAAAACGCTCCTGTCGATCAGAAAACTCTGCAACTGCTTTAGCATCCTCATCTCCCTCTTGCTCCAGTTTTGTTACCCTCTGGTCCACCGCTGACAGTGAGGTGTTTGCCTGAGTAACTTTATCTTAAATTATTTGCAATATAGCAAACATCCTCTCTATAGTAGGATCCTTCAATGCAGGCTGCACAGCTACAATTAGGCCCATTCTAGGTAGCATATATTCCTCCACTGATTTAGTGTGGGAAGCAAGATTTTTCTCTACTTTTTTCAGTCCCATTTTGTCCAAAAATAGTATCTAAATGCTTCACTATTAAATCAGTCCACGAAAGGAGGAAAATAATGAAATGAATATTTATAATCCAATCCAGGATACAGAGCACTGCAGAAACACATCTGCTCAGACTGCTGGCTAGCTCTGCCCCCCCCATATCTGTTGGCTTCCTATAACTACATGTATGTAAGGATCCATCCTTGATGGTGACAGCGGTGTCCAGAAAATTAACACTGGTGGCAGAATATGCCAGGGAAAGCTTTATGGTTGGATGGAGGTTATTAAGTTCCTGATGAAAATCCTTAAGTGTGTCAGTGCCATCTGTCCAAATTATAAACAAATCATCAATGTAGCAGATATAAGTGAGTGGTTTGTGTGTACAGTACCTTAAAAAGTCCTCCTCCAAATCTGCCATAAAGAGAGTAGCATACTGTGGAGCCATTTTGGTGCCCATTGCTGTTCCCATAGTTTGAACATAATGTTTACCACTGAAACTGAAGTTGTTATGTGTCAGAATGAATTCAGTAAGTTACCTCACCACTTCAGGGTCGATGTTTTGGTCCAATCCTTTCTCTGGTAGGTATCTAAGACAGGCTGAAATGCCATCTATGTCCGGAATATTAGTGTAGAGGGATGTTACATCCATCGTGGCTAAAATGGTATTTGGTGGTAAGTCCTAATAACCAGAAAGTTTACGCAGGAAGTGTGTGGTGTCCTGGAGGTCTTGCTTTCATTAAGACTGTATTCACACAACATACTGAGACATTCAGAATTTATGTTAGAGGAGTTTTCTGCTTGAAGGGTTCTTATCTTATACTGGTGACATTTGACCTTGAAGGCTTCTCAGCTAAAAACAAACTGGTGAAGTCTGGTTCCTCTGATTTAAACTTCAGTTATGGTTTAAATGAGTATATTAAACCCATGAGAATTAATTCAGTTTTTTTATGTATGATCTGGGTGTTACTAGTATGTATGTCATTTTCTAAATAACTGTCATAAACTTCCGAGGAAGAACTTGGTTGGTCCGAAAGCTTAAGCACTTTGTTCTTTTTGTAACATCTACAGTATATTGGTCCAATAAAAGGTATCAAACCATTTGCTTCTGGATTTATATTACCTGTAATTGTCTGGCTACTTATTCTCCATTTACAATGGCCTGAGTCTATAGGAAAGAGCACCATACAAGTGTAACCCCAGGGTGGCCACAACTACCAGGTGGGAGTCTCCAGGGGTCAGGTTGGTGTAATTTTTTGTGTTATTAGTGCTGTGCAGTGCCTCCATTATGTAACCCCCTACCTGGGACCTGGGTTCAGGAGAAAAATGTCACACAGCGTGTTGACTAAGTTTGACTACTCTGCACAGGGGCACCCAAAGTAATCCGGACACAGGAAGCAATAACTGAATGTTCATGCAAGGAGTTGGGATTGTAAAGTGTGGCTTTTATTCACAACACAAAGGAACAATAAGCACAGACGGACCCCCACAGGGCTACACTCCTGGTAATGCAGATTTCTCTTGAACAGACAAACATCTTCTGTACACTTAAACCCTCGGGTTTAGAAACACACAGGGCACTCTGCCCAAACTTGACTCTTCTCTGGTTTCCCTGGCTCAGCTCCCTTGCCAGCCCCTGGACTACCTTCTTTCTTTGGCTCGGCTCCCTTGCCAGCCCTTGGACTAATTTCCATTTATCATGGAGATTTATTTGTGGCTCCCTATACCACACAAGAGCACTTCTGGCTCCATCAGGGAATCTTCTTCAACAATCCCATATCAGGGTACTTTCCTCAGGCACTGGCCAAGTACCTGAGAGAAAGCAACAGGTGTCCTAAGCGAACCCGCAGAGGTGATTCTGGTCACACCAGATGGGGGGTCTCCCACCTCTTGCTCCCATAAATCATACCTGACCATTCCTCTGGACTCTTTTACCCCTCTTCTAGCAACACTTTACTGGGTAGATTCTCTTTAAATGTATGTCACATTTAATTTACTGTTTATTCATCCCACTTGTGCTGAACTTGAAACATATTTAATGAGTGGCTATGTCCATTTCTCTAGACCCCCACAGAATTAAGCAGTCCAATTTCCACAACTTTTAAAACTGTACTTGGCTGTCTTTTCTTAACCCCACAGTAGCAGTCACTTAAATTTATCTTGTTCCAGGTGAATACACATTGGCTCTTTAGCAAAGCAAACTCACCCCTTGGTTGCAGGTGCCCCACAGACTTTTTCTCTTCCAAAACATAATGAAACTTTCAGGTGACTCAGCACAAATCCTCACAGGCAGCTTCTTTTCCCTTTAGCCAGACCAGGGGAATTGCCCCTGGAAGCAGGCCAATTCCTATCCCATCCCCGCAGGGATGGGGCCCTGAAATTTTGGAAAACGGTCTCCACCACTTCAAACGGGCACTGTTGTGTTCCTCTTGAGGTGAGAACATACACCTAAACTAAAAATATAGCTCTCTGGCAGAGCTAAGGGCTCTGAGGGCCTGCAGCTGCAGCACACCTCTTCTCTCTACTGAGCCCACATACAGACTACTTCAGAATCACTTCAAAACCTCCCAACATTCTATCCTAACCTCCCTAGCTGCAACATTCCATTGTGGCTTATGCAGCTCCGACAGTTCTAAAATGATGTCATCCCTCAGTCTCAGCTGAGACTGAGAACAGAGTGAGACAGTGTGAAATCCATTTAACTGGAATTTCACAAGTTGCCTTTCCTGCCTGCTACTAGGTCTAACTGGGATTCTTGTAACCCCAGGTAACAGGGGGGTTTACACAAGTAAATGTTGCCTTGCACTGCCTACTGACTCAATGTCCTTTTTGTATTGGGAGTCTAGTACTGCAAACAGTACTCCAAGTGGAGCCTGCCCAGGGCCTTATGAAATTGTTAGATACTTCTGCTGCTTTGCTTGACACCTCCCTTTTAATTCATCCCAACACTCTTCCAGCTTTCTTGACAGCAGCCACTAACTGCTTGTTATGCTTTAGCCTTTTGTCTGTTATGACCCCTTGGTCTTTAACTTCCTCCACTGCAGCAAGAGGAACCGCACACAGGGTGTAGGTCCTACCTCTGTTTCCCCTCTTCAGGTGCAGTGCCTTGCATTTGGTTACACTGAATCTATGACTCTAGAGGCCAGATTTTCAAAAGCAGATGCAGTGCCTGTATCAATCCTTGTGGCCACACTGAACATCACAGCTGGTGCGTCATGTTGAACTGCAATCAATTTTATGATATCGGATACAGTTATGGCATTTGGACCTGCTTCACGGCAGCCTGTGGCAAAGACTGGCAGCAAACTATTTCTAGAGGCATGCAAGAGGCCCCAGCACTGATGCATGCGAGACCACAAAAAATGGTCTAGTAGGCATCTAAATGATGTAAGGGACAGAAGGAATATAAAATCCCATTTTTGCTGCAGATCCATTGTGGCATACCTTTGATGCACCTAGGACATGTGGCCAAAAGAACAGCTTTGAAAATCCAGACCCAGGAGTCTAAACAGTTGCAAATTTTGTTCAGGTCCTCCTGATGTTTTCCCCCATCCTCAAGGGAGTCCAACACCCCAGTTTAGTGTCATCAGCAAACTTATGCAGCCTGCTGAGGACTCCAGCTTCTAGATTGTTTATTAAAATGTTGAAAAATGCAGTGGCCCTAGCACTGTTCTCTGAGAGATGCTACTAAGCACCCCTCTCCAATAAAAGTAGTTCCCATTCACCACAACCCTCTTCTTCCTGACTCCAAGCCAGATAGCAATTCACCACATGTATACGTTGTGTACTCCACATTCATGCAGTAATAAACTTAAAAGCATGTATGAGACTTAGCTCAGCCTGTCTCTTGATTGTTCACTAGAAGGGGGCAGCAAATTGGAATGGTTAGTATCAGACAAACAGGGTATGCACTACATTATGTCTGGATGCATGTGATGTGCTGTATATTGAAAGTCAGTTAGCATGGCACACAACAAAGTGCAAAGCATGCTAAATGGTGCCTAGTGCTTTTGCAAATGATTGCACTGGAGCTGCATATGGCTGTGCTGCCATTTGGAAAGGATGTAGGTACTGCTAGCAGGCTGACAGTGTGGACTATTTAACACTGCCAAAAACCTACTTTTAACACACTGGTATGCTTCCCCTAGTATCACTGTTACCACGCTATTAAACATAGTACCTGTATAATGCCTGGTTTCCACATTAGCCTGAAGGCTTTCCCTAGTGCCAGTATTCCCCCACTCGATCTCTGTGAGAATTAAGATAAGTATTAAAACCCTTCCAGGTAATCTAGTGGACTCCCCCACACACACACACCTGGTCCTGAGCTTGTTAAAATATTAGCATGAAGTCACTGCCTGGTTCCCTCTCAATCCTAACCATATTAATCATCCTTGGTAGTATAGTGGCCCACTGCCTCCTGGTGCTATCTCTGTTCCAAATCTCACCCCCCCCAGCCCTGAGACAGGAGATGATACATACCCTCCATTCACCCCCACTGCCAGCCACCATCTTATTCCAAAAAGTACAGTTACCATGGCTGTACAAGTCACATTATATTGTTCTCGGGCAAGAACAATATCTTAACAAAAATAGTAGCTTGAAGGCTTTCCCTGGTGCCAGTGGTCCCCCCCCCCCCACACACAAATCTGATTCATGTCAGAATTAAAACATGCATTAAAATCCTTCCAGGTACAGTAGTCTAGTGGACTCCATCCCTCACCTGATCCTGAACTTCTTAGAACATTAGCATGAAGCCACTTACTGGTGCCAACAGTCCCTTCCCCCGCCTTCACCCTCACTAGATCCTAACCATATTAGTCGTCCCACATAGTATAGTGGCCAACCCCCTTCTGATGTCAGTCTCTGTTCCAAATTCCAACACCCCCCAGCCCTGAGACGTCATATAGTACATACTCTCTGCTCACCTCCACAGCTGGTCACCATTTCATTCATGCAAGTACAGTCACTGTGGCTGTGCATGTCACATTATTGATACTGTACTCACACAAGTACAAAATTGATAATGTGACTTGTACGACCACGGTGACTGTACATGTGTGAATGAGACAGTGACTAGCAGCAGAGGTGAGTACAGAGTAAGTACCAGCCATTGTTTCAGGGCCAATGGGTGAGGGTTGGCATAAAGACTGTTACCAGGAAGAGTTGGACCACTAGACTATCAGGGATGGGTAATATATAGTAGTAGTAGTAAAGAACTTTATTCTTATACAGGCTATAACTGTTAGGGCTAGAAGCCCTGTTTACAAAGTTGTCCTGTTACAGTGGCATTGTTGTATAAATTTTAGAAGAGGCACACAGTTAGAATGTACATAGTAATAGTAGTATATCTTTCATTCATGAGTCATGAACAGGGATAAGGGATCCATTCACATATCTGGAATGTGTAGTACGGTGCAGGGCTGCACGCCATTAGCTCACGCTGTGGACCAATGGGCGACAGCCTCATTTACAGAAAGTCAGTTCATGGGCAGCAGCCAGGTGGGGTGCTGCTGCCCGCCGCTGACCAGGGGGAGCGGGGTGGTGGGGCTCAGTGGACGGGTGGGGAGGGGAGTCTGCTGGACCACCAGGGATATTGGACATAATTTTCTTATACAAATGCCCGCGATCGGGCTACGAGTGGTCCACTGAACCACCAGGGATATAGGACTTTAATTTATTTATATTTAAGCCCGCGATCGGGCTGTGAGTGGTCCACTGGACCACCAGGGATATTTGACTATGTTTTATGTATACTTAAACCCGTGATCAGGCTGTGAGCGGTCCACTGGACCACCAGGGATATCTGACTATGTTTTATGTATACTTAAGCCTGCAATCGGGCTGCAAGCAGTCCACTGCACCACCAGGGATATAGGACTTTAATTTATTTATACTAAAGCCCGCGATCGGGCTGACAGTGGTCCACTGGACCACCAGGGATATAGGATTTATTTTATTAATACATAAGCCCGTGATTGGGCTGACAACGGTCCACTGGACCACCAGGGAGACAGGAATTTCTATTACTTTACAAATGCCTGCGATCGGGCTGACAGTGGTCCTCTGGGCCACTAGGGAGATAGGAATTTCTATTATTTTACAAATGCCCATGATTGGGCAGACAGCGGTCCACTGGCCCAACAGGGAGATAGGAATTTCCATTATTTTACAAATGCCTGCGATCGGGCAGACAGCGGTCCACTGGACCACCAGGGAGATAGGAATTTCTATTATTTTACAAATGCCTGTGATCGGGCAGACAGTGGTCAACTGGATCACCAGGGATATAGGACGCAATTTCTATTTACTGAAGCCCTTGATCGGGCTGTGGGCGCGTGCCACGCTGTACAGGTGTCGGTCCCCGATGGCTGCTGCCTGGCAGGGCGCCAGGTGCAAGTCGCCGGGGATCGTGCACCTGCATGCAAATGGGGCCATAATGACATGCAAATGGCCCCATTTGCACCTTGCATACATTATGGCCCCATTTGCATGTGCACTTTTGAATATCGTGGTTGCTGCGCATAGCGCAATGGAACTTGTGCTAGCGCATCCCCCTGCTCCACTCTGGCCACTTGTACTGGCACAGTGCCACTGTGCCATGCATACTGCAGGTGGCCAGGGTGCAATATTCAATGATGCTGTGCCATGGCGCAGCTCCGTTGAATATCGCCCAGTCAATGCCCCTGCACAGCCAAGTTGCGCTGTGCCCAGGCTTGCACCACAGCCTGCCGCAGTTTGAATATCCAGGCCTCTGAGCTTAGCAAGCTCTTGTAGGACCCTTTCTTTTGTGAAGGGACTTGTGCACGCCTCCTTCCCCCGTGTCCATGGTGCTGAGCTGTGGGCCCTGCCCAACCTTCTCCTCGGTAAATACTGAGCAGAAGTATCTATTTAGGATAGATGCTTTTCCTTGGTCCTCCTCCTCACACTCCCCCTCATCCTGTTTGATCTTAGCAATACCCCCACTGGACTTTCTTTTTTCACTAACATATCTATAGAAAATCTTGTCCCCTTCTTTTACTGTTTGTACTAGTGTTTCCTCAGTTTGGGCCTTTGCCTGCCTTCCCTGCTTCCCTTAGGGAAGTTTGGTATGCCTCTCTATCTTCGTCCTCTTGCGTTCTCTTATTTCCTGAAGGCCAACCTTTTTGCTCTGACCTTTTCTGCTACTGTTTTTGAGAACCAAAGTGGTTTCCTCTTTCTTTTGCTCTTGCTTTTCTCCCTAACACAATGGGATGTTGCTTCAAGTACTGCATCCTTAATGCTTGCCCACTTTGCCTGTACCCCCTCACCTGTATGTCTACTTGCCAGGGCTAGCTTAACTCTGCAGCAAAAAGAAAAAAAAGCACTTCGTCTCACTGGTAGGACATATCGACCACAGCACTAAGTCACGATAAAAAACATTTATTTAGCATTTGCAAATGGATAAACAAACAGACTACACGGTGATGCAAGTGCACCCCCTCACATCAGAAACTGGGCGGGGTCCATGCCCAGTTTCTGATGTGAGGGGGTGCACTCGCACACTGTGTAGTCCATTTGTTTGTCCGTTTGCAAATGCACAGCAACGCACACTTCCTGGTATAGCGTCTCATCACCTGACGCGATTCGCTGCTACGTTTATACGCTGACTTTACTTGGAGTTTATCTGCTTGTTCCAATATATGGATTAAAGAAATAAAAGATATGGCAAGCCTTGCAATTACAGCATGACCAGGAGTTGGTGAGTCTTTATAAGGAACTTTAAAAAAAATTATTTGTTTCTCAAGAGATACTCTCTGTGGAGCCTTGGTTACGGTGCTGGTTTTTTCTCATTACAGTTTTTATACTGCACCTTGTCACTGTGCAGCACTACCACAGCACCCATATTTATACATGTCACACTGCATATGGGACATGTACAGTACATGTACAAATATATGCTTTCTGCACAAAACTTTGTGGGGTGCAGTCAGCTAATATGGGGCCCTGGGTGTTTTGTTAAGAAAGCAATACAAGTAACTGGTGGACCGGACACTTAAACAAGAACCTTTTTGAACATCAGTCAAAGATTATCCCCCAGTGAATGAATAGAGATAGATAAGGATCAACACAGTGTCTGTGTCTCAGGTGGTGGACAAGGGTCAGGCAGTAGATATTCTGTATTTGGACTTCAGCAGGGCCTTTGGCTTGGTGCCTCATTGAGTGGGGAAGACTTACCACGGAAGGCAGAAAACCAATAATGGGTAGAAAGGCACTCATAGGTAAGAAAGGTGGCCACTAGGGGCCTCAGAACTTGATCCAGGGTCCTGCACTCTTGAATTTGTTTATATGTGTCATTGGAGAGGGGATCTAGGGCAAAATGTGTCTTTGTGGACAACACTAAGATATTTGGCAGTGTCGACAGTGAAGATGGGATTAAGGACAAAAAATAAGAGACCTAGAGAAATACTGAATGTGGTCTAAAATCTGGCAACTCAGATTTAGTGCCAAAACATGTAAGGTCATACACATGGGAAAGTGGAACACGAAAACACATTATTACATGGGGGAACAAGTTAAATTAGACATCAGAAGGAGACTTGGTGGTTGCCTTGAGTAACTGCCTCAAGATCTCTTCTCAATGCAATAAGGCATATGGGAAAGCCAGCAGGATACTAAGGTGCAAAGACAAGGCCTTCTCTAGCAGATGGAAGTAATCCTTCCTCTCTACTGGTCATTAGTGAAGCGACACCTACAGCACCGTGCACTATTCTGGAATGCTCAACTTAAAAAAGGGCAAGAATTGGTTAGAATTGGTCCACTGGATGGCAACCAAAATGATACACAGGCAACATAGGCAGACCTATGAGGAAAGACTGGCTGACCAAAACACTAACTCCCTGGAGGCCAGAAGTAAAGGGGAGATATGACAGAAACATTCAAGTACCTGTGGGGAAAAAAAAGGGTGGACTGCCAAAAACTGTTCAGGAAATACGAGGGGTCTGCAAAAAGAATTCATGACTATAAGGTGGTTGGTGTGTAGGGGAGTTAGGAGGGGTATTAAGCAATATTTCTTAACAGAAGGGGTGGTTGACAAGTGTAGCCATCTACCCGGGGTGTGGTTAATGCTGAGATGATTACAGGTTTCAAGAGAGGGTAGGATATACACATGAGACTGGTGAAAATGACAGTGTGGATCAGGATGGGTTCAACCCACAGACAAGGTGGAATTACCAACAGGCAGCACTGTCTAGACCCTATTAATATGAGTCTCTTGGCAAAACTCACAATTTCTGAGCCTCAATAAACTCCCTCTTAAGCCCAAAATCAAATAAACAAATAACAGAACTAAAATCCCCCATTACTGACCCAGGCAAGATCACTGACACCTTTAATAGGATGCTCTCCAACCTTACGTCCTACACCAGCAAACTCCCTCCACAGCCTCCCTCTTCCCAGAACAACCAGCCATGCTGCCCACAGAAATCAAGCCCTGTCTTTTATTTCAGAGCCATTGGCCATAGCATCACTGGCAAACTCCTTAAGACACTACCTGCCAGGGGCAGCCTAGGCAGAACGGTCTGTATCCCACCTTTCTGAAAATCCTCTCCCCTGCCCTTATAAGGCCATTGACCCACATATTTAACCTTGTCCTCTCATCATCTACTATGCCTGATTCATGGAAGCACGCTTACTTGTTGTCTATTTTCAAATCTGGTGATCCCGCTGCCCCCAGAAAACTACCGTCCCATCTCCCTCCTCCCACATCTAAGCAAGTTACTAGAAAAAATCATTCACCATCAGCTATCTGAGCATCTAAATGGGTGCGACCTCCTGAGCCTCCTCCAACATGGCTTCCAAAAACACCACAGCACCTCTTCGGCCTTGGCCCTTTTCTCCAACCATGTCCTTAGAAACATGGACATGGGTAAGGCCACAGATGCAGTGTCTGTGGACCTATCCAAGCCTTTGACTTTGTCGACCACCATCTTCTCAAATCCACCCTGCTAAACCTAGGCTGCTCCCCATACCTCACTACTTAGTTCAGCAGCTACCTTGCTAACCAGTTCCAGACTGTTCTGGCAGGCAAAAATACCTCTGCCACATTACCCATCCACACTGGTGTTCCCCAGGGCTCCATACTTGGACCACTACTTTTCTCACTGTTCATAAATGATCTCCCCACAGAAAGCATAAACTGTAATGTGCTCCTCTATCTGCATGACCTCATCATCTACCACAGTGCCAAGTCCCTGGAATTCATATCTTCTACCTTCACTACAAACTATGAAGCTGCTCAAAACTGGTTCCTCTCCAAGAAACTTCTTGTGAATGAGAAAAAAATGAAGACCATGCTCTTTGGCTCCAAGCCATACCTTGCAAAAGTCACCAAACCTGAAACCTTGATGCGCATAGTCACCCCTGCTGGCCCACCTCTCGACATTGTATCCTCCTTCAAATACCTAGGAGTGACTCTATATCCCTTCCTTACCTATAATGATTATACTTCTAACACCACGAAGAGAGTCCATCAGAAGTTGGGGGCAGCCTACTGTGTTAACCACCTCCTGACCCCAGAGGCTCGCCTTGCAATTGCCCAGGGAAATCTTCCCCTACTTGATTACTGGTCGCCAGTATTCTCATCCATGTCCTCTTCACTTCATGCACATCTAAATATCACATACAGCTCTGTCGTTTTGCCCTTCAAGTCCCTTACTCCACTCATCACTGCTCTCTATATCAGTCCTTAGGCTGACTCTCTCTCTCTCTCTGCAGGGCCATTTTGAACATGCCATGGGCTGTCTAGTCGACAACTCTCTCAGGAACTCACAAATGTTCCTGTACTTCTTGCTTCTTACTGGCTGGGTGATAATTCAATGCCTCAGGGTCTCTTCTGCTCCCCCCCCAGTTGTCCCCCATGTATCTACTGTCATGGGGAGCAAGGTTTTCTCTGTCTGTGCCCCTGCCCCCTCATTTTGGAACAGACTTCCACCTGCCATCCGAATGTTACCCTCACATAAGTCCTTCAGATCAAAGCTAAGAGATTGGCTCATGTCTCAGGTCACCTGTACCTGCTTCCTAGGAAACATCTTTGCCAGAAATCTGCCTTCGGGGTACTGTGAACCAATTTGCCTTATTTCCAATGTACTGGCTACCAAATAATGAATTGACATGTTGACTCCATTGTGAAAATGTTGTTCGCTATAGTGTAATCTCTTAAGCACTGTATGACTGCTAAATACTGTCTTGATTTGCTGTAAGTGTATGTTTCAAGTTCTCTGCAAGCAGAAAAGCATTGCTTATTTTGTCATGAACTTGTTTTATGTCCTTAATCCCCCATCTTAAGATGTTGATGTCTTATGTATCACTGATTTCAGTCGCCACTGCATTTTCTGTATTATGTGCTATCCACTAACTGTAACTTGCATCTATTACCTGTGCCACTGTACGGGCCAGGTCAGAGCTGAAAATGGTCCTTTGGATCAGTTTGCCTACCTGGTTACCAAAAACATATATAAATAAATAAAGGGCTAGGCTGGTGGGACTAAGGTAGGGGCCAGGTAGGCTCGATGAACAGCAGGTCTACTTCAGCTTGTGAAATTCAGTGTTTCTCTGTTTCTTAGGACACTGAAAGGGTTTTCAAATATAGAATCAAGGAGAGCCTTGGTCGGAACTATTTCTGAGCAGAAGGAATACATCTATATAGGTACAATTAAAGGCTTTAAAGGGCAATGTGCCGGTGCACTACACTAATTGAAGGGACCTATCAGTCCCAAGTAAACAAGTCGCACAAAATAAAGTAATTGTTTTGGCACTTAATTGGTCTGTAATACATGTTTACAACTGGTTGCTCCAGTGACTCTCCACCTGCCAAGATGGCTCCAAGGGACCTCTGCAGCTGAGCCTCTGATGAAGCGAACAATGGGTTGAGCCATGGGGGTCACCTACTGTATATAACAGCATGTCTTTTCATTTTCTTTTTTTTTGTACCTTGACTATTATTCTGACTCCTATGTGTCTCTGTCTGAACCTCCCAGCCCAATCACTCATAACCCTTGGGTCTTACCCTGTTCCGCCATGCATTTGCCCCTCATGGTGGGGTTACAGGTACTTACCTTTGCCCCTCCAAAGCAGGATCTAGTAAGTGCCCAGTCAGTTGTGCTAAACCTGTGGGAGAGCCATCCATCATACTTCTTCAGCAGGGACTTTTTCTCCATTTTTCTAGCCCTTGGGATGTCAGTGTGTAAAGACACCAAGCATCTATTGATATCTCAAACCCTTCTGAATTTCACTCTGCCTCAACACCTAGCCTACACTTGTTGTCAGGTGCGCTGCGGGAAGCACAACCCCCCACCCTGGGTGAGCAGTCTTTCAGATGCTCGGTCCTCTCCCCCTTGCCAACCTCTGCATCTTAGGTCTGCTCCCAAACCCAGGTCACCAGTATGGCACACAGTAGCTCTACCACTGTGCCACTGGGCCAGCAGTACTTTCATAAAGTATTATAGGGTGCATTTCTGTGCTGACACTGCCGATGCTGATGTCGCTTCTCAAGGTTGGGAAGCAATATCAGTATTGACAGTGTCAGCATGGAAGTACTTTATAAATACAAATGTGCTACAATACTTGAGGGGCATAACAAGGATTGACTATCAGCAAGTGTTCAGGCAATACAAGGGGTCTGTGACAAGATGATATAATTATAAGCTGGGGGATTAAGAAGGGGCATGAGGAAACACTTTTTCATAGAGATGGTGGTGAACAAGTGAAACTATATATCCTCTATCATTAATCCGCTGATATTGCCGATAATAATGTCACTCCTCAAGGTGTGGAAGTAGCAGTAATATCAGCAGTGTCAGCATGAATATGCACTACAATGCTTTATGAAAATGAAAAGACATATCCTGGCATATAGATGACCCCCACAGCTCAACCCATTGCTCATGTCAGAGGCTGAGTCACGGGGGTTCCTGGTAGCCATTATGGCGGTGGGTGTTGCAAGATCAATCAGATATGAACATGCATTGCAGATCAAGTTATTGCCGAAACAACTATTTTATTGAGCAAATTGCTTACTCAGACCTCTAGCTCCCTGCCCCTTAGTGTAGGGCAACTGTACGTTCCTCTTTAATATAGAATAAGACTCAACAGTTTATACCAAAAATATCAAAATCAAATGAAATGTGATACTGAAAGTAGTTTGAGTTAAAGAAAAGACACAGGAAAGAATCTCATTCCGTTACGTTTTATTTAGAGAGAAACAAAAGCTGTAAGGTGTATATTTTTATTTCTTTTTCAGTACACTTTTTTGAGGTAATATTTTTATTTAGACTAACTTAAGATTTTTTTTCACAAGCTTTCAAGACCTCCAAGGTCCCTTCATCAAGTGTAAAATAATCAGGTTAGTTTCCTCTACACTTGATGAAGAAAACTTGGGGGTCTCAAAAACTTGTGTAAAAATTCTTCAGTTAGTCTTATAAAAGTTATTACCACAAGAAAAGTGTACTAGATTTTCCTGTGACTAGCACAGCACCACAAATCTACTTTTTTTAGTTACTCTTTTTGTCCTTCTAACACCGACCAGCCCTCATCATGGTGATCTTCCCCACCCCATCAGCCACTGTCTCCCAGACTCACTGCCTACCTTTGTTCCATCTGGGGTTGCCCTCACTGATCAGGCCATGGAAGTACCTTCAAGCCCATGTGAAAGCAAATTTAAGGTGTCAGAGGGGTGCAGAGTGGACACTGAGAAGCCCGCAAAGGACTGCTGGCCATCCTGCCAGATTGTTTTTTTTCTGCCTTTTTCAAGTCCCACTCCCACAGGATGTTGGCAGGTAAGGGTGTGCATGCACGTGCAAACAAATGTGATTGCACAGCACCGCTGACATCCTTCCTCCCCAAGGCATCACCTGGTCACCTGTGTGCCCAGGTGGCACGCTCACAGACACTATCATCTATCCACTCCCGGTGGAGGGGAACATCTGCTGGGAGGCTTGATCCAACCTCCCCCTGTTGGGCCCTGATGGCCCAGACTCATTCCCAAGCACTGGTTGCCAGCTACACAAGGCATAGCGTTACTACTGCTCCAACAGACTAGCATGTATTCTTATTATAAAAGGATGAGATAGAAACATAGAATTTGATGACAGATAAGGACCGCTTGGCCCACCCAGTCTGCCCATTTCCCTACTTGATGGATAAGCTACAGATTCTAGTTAATCAACAGCTTACTTCCTCCTACCCCCCACTAGAATTGCCTTATGTCTGTCCCATGCATTCTTGAATTCTCCCACTGTTCCTGGCTCCACAACCTCCTCAGGAAGGCTGTTCCCTGCATCCACAACCCACTCTGTGAAAAAATACTGTCTAACATTACCTCTGAGCCATCCCCCCTCTATCAGATAAGACAGCTAGCAGTTAAAAGATCTTTTCTTCTTTTTTGATGTATTAAACAACTCTTGAAGCAGGATAAGAGAAGAAATAGTTACTCATGGTGTGAAGGTACAGTGACACTTAAGATTCTTCCAGATTTATATTGATTTAAGGAAAACAGAATTTGTCAATGAGGGGCTTTAATTTTGTATTTTAATGGACCTACTGACCCAGTCATTGGAAATATGGAAAAATATTATTATGTACTGGACAATCAGAAGTGCAGCCTGTTTTAAAAGTCATGTTTATTGGTCCTGTACACCCTGAGGAAGCAACTGTATTGCTGCAAAATGATGGTGGCATCACAGCTTACCCTGCTATTTCTCTGATAAACAAATCATGTAAAATCAATCAATTTTTCAAGTGAAGATTTTTTTTAAAACTTATATATAATTACATTTAAAAAATAATGTGATACAAATTACATCTCATAAAAGGCATAAGGAAGGTAATATCATACAATCCAACCATTACATTCAGTCTAGTGCAGGAATGCCCTTCTTATGTTACAATATATGGGGAAATCTAAATATTTAGGTAGCTTTCAAAAGGATAATAGGACAAACCAAAGTAGTCAAATGAGTTACATGATAAGAAGGAGAAAAAAAATCATCTTTTAACATTAAATGTAACCAGTGGTATTTGTTCAGTCCAAAAATAAATCTGGACTCTAGAATAAAGAGATAGTAGTGTGAAAACAGGCAGAAAATTCTAGCAATTTTTTTTTAAAGTAGTCTCATTGCTTTTTATTTCTGAAGTTTTTTTTTTTCTTTTTCTATGTGCTTATTAGGTGTGATGTGAAAAGCAGTGCTTTACTTGGATGCAGACATACTGTATGTGTGCAATGAGGCACGCCAGGGTGTGTAATTATGGGGTGAAAATTGCACAGCTTGAGGATGTTGTTAGGCACGAGGCATTTGCGTTGAGTGCCTTTAAACATTGAAGAGCAAAGTGCAATTATTCACCATATTTACAAATCACTGAAAGGTCTTATTGCAATTGTTGCATGCTTCCTACGTAAAAATGTAAAACCAAAAAACGTAGTTTATGGTTTTAAGTTGGAAAATACTGTTTCAAAGTGTTTTCCCATGGAGAAGAAAAAAAGTCCTTTGTGGGACAGCAGTTTCAGCGCAGAATGAGAGAGCAGCATGCGTGAGTGGCATTAAGAATAGCACTGCAGTTTTAAAACTACATGACAGGACATTTCACTGACTCTGCTTTTGTGATAGTGTGTAAGGCTGGGGGTTTTAGAGTGCTGTCATTTGTAATTAGAAAGGAGTAAGATTGCAGGATATTACGATAGTCTCATACTGTTAGTAAATACAAGATGTGCTGACACTGCAGTGTCAGGCCCCTGTGATATTGTAGCTGAACTGGTGCACAGTCTAAAGAAGCACAGGAGTGTAATTATGGACAGATAATTACATTCTTGTACTTCTCATTTAGCCAATCAGGATGCTTGGCTCTTTTTACACATGGTATAACTAGTTCTAATCCTCCCACTACATCAGCATGTTTGCTCATTAACTGTTACATCACAAGACCTGCTGGCTGACTGGAAACATGTGTCACAAGTTACCAGTCAAGCAACAGGAGCTTGGCACTTCTTTATTACTAGAGGCAATGCTGATGAGATACAGGAAGGCACAGAACTGACTATGTCAGCCTCCAGGTAATTAAACAGTGAGCACATCAACCTCACAAAATGCTTGAGAGCACATTAGGTCTGTTTTTACCAGGACCACAAAATACGACTGTTCTAGCATTCTCTTTTCTTTTATAATAACACTTACCAGAGTCAGTTCTGGCTGGAAAGAAATATAACAGCCCCTTTCTATACAGGGGATGGCAACGCATCACAGTAAACATTATGATCGCCATTTTAAAAATACTGTTAATAATTTAAAACAGGGGCCCCCACATTCAAAGGGGGCCAGATGCAAGGTGTATCTAGTTGCACTGCCCAAAAAGTTGTGCCGGCGCAACCAAATGGTATATTTAAACAAGATGTGCGATCCCAACAGATCGCACATCCTGTTTGAATATTGTAACTTGGACAGGTGGCACAAAGAGGGGGGCAGCCTCCAATACACCGACGCATCCTGGGGATGGGCTGAATACTGCCAATGGGGGATGCACTGCACTCCCAAAGGCAATATTCATCTGGGATATGCATATGAGCCCATTAGGCATGCATGGAGTGAATGGGCCTCATGCATGCCCATTAATGGCTCATTTGCATTGGTGCACCCAGCAGAATGCACCAGGCCAGCTCCCATCCAGCACTGAACCCCTCCAGCAGGCAAACACCCGCACACACACACCCCACCCAGCACCAGTGCCCCATGCCTGTATTAGTGAAGGCCCCCCCATCTTACCATAGTGCTGTTCACCCCCTCTGCCTTGTGCCCATCCCAGTAAGCCTTACCACACCCCCTTATACCACACAGAAGTGGGCCTCCACCTTGGTACCCCAGTCTCCATTCTGTACATAATGCCGCCCCATATCCTGTAACACTCCAAACTCACAGGTTTGGATTTGTGCCGTGTACACACAATCCGCTCAGCAACAGCCAAGAGAGCATGGGATTTCCTGTTGTCAGGGAACAGAAATTAGTGGAAGGGCACTAGTACATGGCCAGGTAGGATGGAACCAAACCCTGCGAACCCAGGAAAGCAGGGAATGCGGAAGTGGCCAATGTTCATTTTTCTTGTGGAATGGATTGCCTGTACATGACAGAAAGGTAACGGTGCAGCTGATCTGTATCATTCATTGTGATACAGATCACTGCATGTAAAGATGCCGATACATCCGATCCATGTTGGTTTCTGCCAGGAACTCATTAATGCTGTTCCCTGGGGGTCTTGTTCATGAGGCATACAGGTTTTCATAAAAAAAACTTGAAATGTAATTTATCTCACTAGGGTCTCTTGTGGCCTGAACCGATGTGGTGTTTATATTACGTATGTGTGCTTACACTGTTCTTTTTTAAAATCTGTATGCTAAAAACATGGAGGTTCCCCTTCCCAGTACTGTTGTTGTAAGAAAAACAGTGCTCTCTCCACCTGCTGATGTAGAATTGTGTTGAGTTTGTGTTTTGGTTAGGTCACCGACCTAGCGGTTTCCTCAGTGTGATTATTGTAGAGCTCTTTTTCAGCCTCTTTTAGCTGCTTCTGAAGGGTAGCAGTTTCTAATTTCTGCTTTTTATTCAGGTTTGCTGAGTAGCTGTTAATTTGGCCTCTTATAAAGTGTTTGAATGCATCCCACACAGTTTGTTCTGCTGTTTCTGACTGCCCGTTGATGTCAAAATACAGTTTTGTCTTTCCTTTTAACCATGTCACAAATTCCTTCAGCTACAGTAAAAGCGGGTTTATGTGCCATCTCAGCATTTTGGCTGAAGTTTGTGAATGAACCATAAAAAGAGAGACCGGGGCATGATCAGACATCACTATGGGGTGGCTTGTGGCTCCCTCGACATCTGTTATGGGATCAGAGCTCAGCATCTTGCAGATCAGGGTGGTTTGGCGTGAGTCATCTCCATATGAGAGCCTTTTTTGCTGCATTAACCGAATGCCTGGTTGGTTAGTTGTTTTTTTAAATAAAATTTTATTGCGTTTTTCTGTATAACAGACAAGACAAATACTTGCAGAGCAAGAAAAGGGAGGTTATATAAATCAGCGACGTGATTCAATATTACATAAAGTAGGTAACTTAATACATAGATCAATAATACTATAAAAGAAAAAAAAAAAAAAAGGAGGACAGAAAACAAACAAAAGGGTGGGGATTCATATCCCATGTTACTGGTAAAAAAATCTAAGATAAATCTGGAATGGGGTCCATCCAAAATGATCTAATCTAGTACAAAGGTTTGTGTTGGTATGGTATTATTAGTACATCACTCAATCCATATGTCACATTAGTATTTAGTCTTAGGAGAACCTAAGAATATAGTAAAATAAGGGGAAGAAGGGGAGAGGCAAACAAGCCCCTGCCTTAGTCTGATACTTCTCATCTTTGTTCAGCAAAAAAGTCTAAAACAGTTTTGTTTTGTTTGGCTGCTAGATAGTGAAAGAAGGGAAGCCAGTTACTTAGAAACGTTTCTTTTTTAAGTTGTAATTTGGTTGCCATTCCTTCTATTTCCATAATGTTAATACATAGTTCAATCCAGGTTTTCACTGAGGGAGTCTTAGGGGATAGCCACAACCATGTAATAGTTTTTAAAGCTGCAGCAATTAGAATATAAAATAAGTATTTGGGGGCTTTTGTACTTAGTGCTGTCGGGGGCAAACCCCAGACCAAAACTTGTATGCTTCCTGGTACAGGGACTCCTAAGACCAGACTTATTTCCTTCTCCACATCTTGCCAATACCTCTATATTAGAGGACACGGCCAGAAAACATGGAATGTAGACCCTTCAATGCATTTTCCATCGACTCCCAAAAGGATCAAATGATAGGGCAAGTCCAAAATATATACGTGTGTGTGTGTGTGTGTGTGTGTGTGTGTGTGTGTGTGGAGGGGGGGAGGCAGGTAATACGCTACACCCCACCAACAGATATCTCTAGAAAGATGTGTAAACCTTGCCGTGATCTCTGGTGTATGAAACAATCTCACTATATTCTTCCATCCAAACTTCTTCCACTGAAAGCTAGATGTGTTCTTGTGTTGACTGGAGCAACTCATCTACCACTCTCCTTCTGTTATCCGGATGCCTGATTCAACATCCCATCTCTACCTAATTCTGTCTGAGGTATCTCCTTTACTTAGTTGAAGGGCTTTCTATGCTTTCTTTTCTCTCTTTACTAACTCTCTCCCATCAGAGGGCCTATCCTGTAAATCACTCCTCTATGCCAAAGACTTAATACTGTACCAAAGTGACACCTCCTCTCTATCCGCCATTCTTACTAATGATTTCTGCAAGGCACATTGCTGGTTCTCCACCAACATACTGTTGGTCAATGCTTCCAAAAATAAGGCCATGCTTTTCAGTTCCAAACCAAACCTCTCTGCCCTAACCCACAATGGTGGCCTTCTCACTGTCAAATCCCCAGATGAATCTCCCCTTCACACTGATTCCGCCTTCAAGTATCAGAGGGTAATCTTGGACCTGTCCCTAACCTACAATGACCACACTGCCTCCCTGGTCAGGTGCATCAACCAGAAGATAGGGCTCTTCTATCACATGATCAACCACCTCTCGCTGGAAACCCACCTTGCTATTGCCCATGGCAACCTCCTTCCCCTCCTTCACTATGGCTGCCCAGTGTACTCCCTCACCTCCATTACCAGCCTTAACCACCTGGATGCACTCTTTACCAGTCCCTTAACTGACTCCCTCCACAAGCACAATGCTCCTACCTGCTGGCCTGGACCATTGCAGATACTTTGCACAATCCCTCCTACTCTCTGCTATCCCTTCTTATCTGGCCTAGAACCTACTGCCACAATCTACATCAGTCTTCACACCTTCAACTAGAATGACCTAACATAACTATGAGGATAGGCCTAAGAGCCTTCTTTTCAGCTGGGCCCTCACTATGGAATGACCTCCCCTCCACCCTACGTTCCCCTGACCCACCTCTAAATCTAAATTCCCTATTAAGAATGCACTTTCTGTCCACCACGACCTGCGTCTGCTCACAGGCCACTAGCATGGCTTACCTCCCTTGCCTTATCCCCTCACCCTCTAGTGCTCCGCTCTCCCGCCCTGAATCCTATTGTTATTCCTTTTGTTGAATGATGGAGCAACCTTACTAAATGTTATATACATTGTTTGTTCAATTGCTGATGTACCTGGGACTGTTTAACTTATATTTTCTCTGTTAGCTTGACCTACTGTAATGTTCCCTGTATGATTCACGCTGCTCTCTCACTGTATTTTTACATTGTTTGTGCTAGTTTCTGGCCCGGACCATGCCTGAAAAAGGTCTTCGGATCAGTGCACCAACCTGGTTACTAAATAAATTATTAAATAAATAAAGTTGGGGGGGGCTGGCCGTTTCTACTATTTGAAATATGGGGCCCGATTTTAAAAGGGTGATGCAGGGATTGCATCAACCCCAAACACATCTACCACAACTGCACCCAATTGTATAATGTTTGGTGCAGTTGTGACAGTCTCCACAATTTATGGCAGGTTGTGCTAAGGCTTTCACGCAAGCTCCGTGAACTGGCACCCCCAAATGACACAAAGTTAGACCGGGGGTAGCTGGTCTAACTTGGCGCATTTGATACAAGGGACTTTCTTTGGGGTTTGCAGTGGGTGCCCTTGCAAAATCGCAATCACTGCAAGGACTGCCGCAAGTCACTCCTTGCATCCGACTCCCTGACGCAAGCCCCTTGCAGCAATCCAGGGCCATTTTTAAATCAGGCCCATGAAATCTATTAGTGATGATGTAATGTCCCCTATTCCAGTCCAGTCCCAGTCTATGTCCCAGATAGTGCCTTGTTTGTTGGTGTTCATCATAGTCTGTTCGTATAAGATGGAATTTCTGTTGGAGTTGAACAAAACTCTTGAAATGTCCATTAATGTAATATTGGTAATTTTAGCATAATCCTTGTCTGGTCCATCTTTGAAAGGTATTATATTTATTTGGTATAAACTGATCAATGGCCCTAGTAACCACTCCAGATACCTGGCCTACTTTACTATTCTGGGAAGATGAAGTAGATGCTGCCACATCCGAAGTAAAGGTTGCATTAACTGGGATTCAGCTGTGTTAGTTATTCTCTTGTGCCTAGGGGTAAATAACCTATGCTGTATACTGGTGTCATTTTCCCAGGTCTCAGTTTCCTTTCAATGAGGGAGTTGTAAAGGGTCTAACCAAGCTAATATATGTTGGCTACCAAAAATAAAAAATAAAAAAATTGAAAGAATTTTGAAAAACACCAAACACATTTAAGGCAGATACCATGTGGAAAATATTTAAGCACAGTGAAAACTATTTAACTGATGACCTTTTACAATTGTCTAGGAACTGCAATAGCAATGCTCAAGCAACCTTAATGAAAATAATTGATTTGTGTGTAAACCTATTTTCAGGTTCTGGGTGGGGAGGCAGGGTTAGGGACTGTAAACACAGTGAGGGATCCCTTAAAAGAAACAACATTACTATGGTGAGAAGTTTTCTTTCTAACCCCAAGAATCCCTAACTGGATGTTTACACAAAGCAGACTCTACAGCAGTACACTGGAGAGCTAGGCACCGAACCTACTTCAGAAAAAGGTTCTGCAAGACACCAGTTCCAAAGCTAGCATTCCTTCTGGATTGCGTGTCCAGACAACAGTGCTTTGTAAAGGTGTGCACTTTTTTGCAGGAAGCTGCTTTGCAAATGTCCAACAGTGGTATGCCACAGAGGCAGAGGTACTCCTTGTGGAATGTGCCCTTAGGCCTCTAGGGGTATTTTCCCAGCATTTTCATAACAGAACTGTATGCAAGAGACTATCCAGTGAGAGACAGTCCTCTTGGTTGCTGGTTTACCTTTGCCCATCTCACCATAGGTAACAAAAAGCTGAGTGCCCTCAGATATGGCATCCTGATATCCTTTGTCTGGTCCAGGAAGGTGCCCAGTACTTGCTTCAGATCTAGGCTGTGCAATTTCTGCTCACCTGGCTGGAGAACTCAGGATTGAGCACAAAAGGGCAACTGATTAGTTCAGGTGAAATTCCCATACTACCTTAGATAGGAACTTCCTATTGGTTCTAAGGACAACCTTGTCCATGTGGAAGAATGTGTAGTTCAGTTCTGTGCAGAGGGCTTGCAGTTCACTTACCCTCCAAGTAGATGTCATGGCAATCAGGAAAATGGTTTTCCATTTTAAATGAACAGTAACCCTAGGCTTAAAGGAGGCCTCCATCAGCTGGGCAAGACAGATGTTCAGGTCCCATGGGGGGACTGGGTCACTCACAGGAGGGTATAGGTGACAGAAGCCTTTAAAAAAAACTTTCAAAAATAAGTTGAGAGGTCAGTGACTTGCCCTTGCATGCTAATGTGTAGGTTGACACTGCTGCTAGATGTACCTTTAGTGTTGATGGCCTCAGACCTAAGGACTGCAGGTGTACCAGGCAGTCCATGACTGTAGACAATCCTGCCTGCACTGGAATTATCATTCTGGGGGTGCACTAGTATGAAAATCTCTTCCACTTAGAGGCGTATGCTTTCCTGGTTGCTGGTTTCCTGGAATCTTTAAGTACCCTTGGGACCTCCTCTGACAGTTCATTCCAGAATACTGTAGCTTTTAAAGAACCATGCCTGAGGCATAATATCCTGGGGTGTGGGAATGTTACACTGCCCTGAGACAGGGTCAGCAGGTTGCAACTCAGTGGCAGGCTGATTGGATTCCTGCTCGACAGGGCCAGGAGCACCAAGTACCAGACAGTCCATGACTGTAGGCAATCCTGCCTGCACTGGAATTATCATTCTGGAGGTGCACCAGTATGAAAATCTCTTCCACTTAGAGGTGTATGCTTTCCTGGTTGCTAGATTCCTGGAATCTTTAAGTACCCTTGGGACCTCTTCTGACAGTTCATTCCAGAATACTATAGCAGATGGGTCCGTCAGTCTGGTGGTAAAACTGTCCCTCACACTTATATACTGTAGGTTTATAACTGTCAATTGGTCTGTACCTAACAAAAGTCTGGAGCATTGGTTGTATCAGTTTATGTACTGTAATGTTTGTTCACACACTCTATGTAAGCTTTGCTGCACTGTACATATCGTTTGCATTGGTTTTTCCCTCCCTTTAGGTACGTGTAACTAAACCCGGGTCACCCCTGAAAAAGGGACCGCAAGGTTCCAGTGGCCCTACCCGGTTACCAAAATTTAAATAAATAAATAAATGTCAGGATGTCATGGTATCACAGTTTCATGGTATACTGCAGTACTGGAAGTCATGGTGTAGATACCATTGGCAATTTCTGATATTGTGATAACCATGGTTCATGGTATACTGTGGTTTTCAGGCCTCCCAACTAATTTTTGGGGTACTTTAAAGAACATCTATTTATTTTATTTATTGAGGTATAGGAATTACAACCCTTTGAGTCAGGAACTCTTATTCAAAGGCTTTATGTCAGTACAAAGTGTGGCAGACAAGTGTTAGAGGCATCACGAAACAATGACAGAAAACTATACAAAAAGAGAAAAAAAAATTATACAATAGGAGCTATTATGAAAGGCTCCACGTCAGTACAAAGTGTGGCAGGCAAGTGTTACAGGCATCATGACATCATGAACAATGACATTAATTATACACAAAGAAAAAATGATACAATAGGGAGTTATCTAATAATGAAGCATTACAATTAGCATTGACAACTGACATGGGAGTAGCCAAAAATTGTTAAGACAAGTCTGAGGAGAAAAAATAAGTATTGGAGACTGAAGCAATGGAGCTATGGAGGAGAAAGTGAGAAACAGGCCCAGGAAGTGGACCTCAGGAGAGCTGGAAAATAATAGAGACCAGAAAGCCACTCAATGAGTGTTGTCATGTGGCCAAGGTGCGGGAGAGAAAATAGCTGGAAAGTTACAACGGTGTTACGGGCAGTCGCAGTTTGATGAAACCAGGAAGTGGTCCCGTAGTTCTTGTTTGAAAGGGCCCAACCTGGATAAGGATAGGAGGGACAAGGGGATGGAGTTCATCCATCAAGGGGCCCCATATTTGAAAGACCTTTGACTAGTGGTGGTTCTTTAGAGGGGGGACTTGGAAAGCAGTTTTGTCGGTGTGTCTGGTCACCCACCTGTGCTGCCGTGGAAAGGAGAAGATTACAGTGGTTCATTGAGATTTATTTTTGCTAGTGGGCAAGTCTGATAGTAGAGATGCCCTTGGAAATTTAGCCAGGCTGAGCGTTGATGCGTCAACCTGTCGCAGCCAGGTGGCAGGCTTTGTTTAAGGCAAGTTTAATTTTGCTCAGGGCAGAGTTTGAGGCAGAGCCATAGATGATGATACCATAGTCTACCAAGGATAGAATAGAGCTGGAGATGGCCAGTCTAAGAGCAAAGGGGGGAGGCAGGACCTAATTCTGTAGAGGAGGCCAATTCTGACATTAACTGCAGAGTAGGTAGCGGTAATGTGTTCATGGAAGGAGAGGGCAGGATCGAGGGTGATATCAAGGTATTTAAAATGGGGAACATATTCCTGGGGGGTGCCATGAGGACTGAGGATGGAGAGCTATGTCAACTCTCCCCAACATAAGAGCTCACAGAGTTTTTTGTACAAAATTCACTATACCATGGTATCACATGTCACAGTTATCATAGCGTCAACATTTGATACCATCACATCCCTAGCACCAGTCCTGCCTGGCCAAGTCTGAGGCTATTAGGATCAATGTTGCTTGCTCTCTCCTGAGCTTTAGCAGTACTTTCTGCATGAGTGGGAAAGGTGGGAAGACATACAGAAAACTCCCTGTCCACTTCAGGGTTAGGGTGCTCTGGGACTGTGCGCTTGAGTGGTGGCCTGCAGCAAAATCTCTTTTTTTTATTTTTCTTTTTAATTGCAGATTCAGATTACATAAGCTTTATGGCCCCTTAAAACTTTAAGCTGTCTGTTCTCCCAGGATGCAAACAGGTCTATTTCTGGAGTGCCCCCATCTTCTGAAAATGATGGCCAGAACCTGCTGGTTCAGGGTCCATTCAGAGTTTCCCTGGCTGATTCTACTTAGGGAGTCTGCCAGGACATTGTCTTTGCCTGGCAAATGTGCTGCAGAGACCTTTGTAACTAGGGAGTAAGCCAGGTCTGAAATTGTCATTACTTCTGTGTACAGTCTTGAGGATCTTGTACCTCCCTGCTTGTTTATGTATTACATTGTTTTTTTTTTTATTCAACAGTTTAGTGTGACAACAATGGACTTTTATATCATTCACATTTCATGACTTCACAAATTATAGCTATACACCCCCAACTAACCCACCCCCAAAAATAATATTTAAAAGTTACAGCCATTTTCTAATGATCTACTCAAACATCTCTACTGTTCACTGCTACAGGGATAAATTTCATTGTTTGTATTATTGTGTGTTATAATTGTAATATTCAAGTTGTATCAAAATATTGGCTTTATCAGATATACGATCTATTAATTGTTCCAATATCATACTTTGTTTAAAGTTCTCAGTCCATTTAGTTAAATTAAATTTCGGTAGATCTGTGGAGTTCCAATTGGCTAGAATCATTCTTTTTGTCATCATAGAGGCTAAGGTTACAATTTATTTTTTTAGTTGTAGGTCCAATCCCTCAAAATCATTCGGTAGAAAAATACTGGGTAGCATGGGTATTTCTTATTTTATATTTTTATTATCTCAGTTTGCACGTGTTTCCACCATACTAATATTTATTTGCATTCCAATAGTAAATGATAGTGGCCAATTTTGGATTCTGATGCAGTATTACATTGTTGTGGTGTTGTCTATTCCTTTTTTTTTTTTTACATATTTTATCTCATACTGCAGGCAGGGCTCAGTGGCAGCAGTACAGACCATCCGTGCTCTGTGCTCCATCCCCCCTCCAGCTGTCAGGGATCATGCTGCGTGGCAGTGGGGGCTTGTTTCTTTTTCTTTCCTATTGCCTTTGTCCCTGAAACCCCATCCCTAAGCACACCAACATGAACGACGTGAGTCTAAGCTGTTCAGCCAAGTGCCTATCTGTGTCCTCCCTTCCCCACACCGTGAGTCCCATGCCGCTGCATGTGCATACACAGGCAGTGGTAATGGGGTGGTGTGACAGTCCCCCCCCCTTGGAGGAGGACCATGTCTTATGGAATACCCCCCAACAACCCAAACTCATTCCCGAAGCTGGGTTACTGGTGCTGCAGGTAGTAGCACTACCACCACAACAATGGGCTGGCTTGGTGTCATCTGTTCTGATCTTATTTAGTCTTTGGTAATCGGTTAAGGCCCACTAGGCACAAGTGCCTGTTTTCAGGGGCGACCTGGGTCTGAACAGATTGACCTTGTAGCTGGTAGCTGGGAGAAGGCTTACCCTGAGCTCCAGGAGACTGATGTGTTACTGGGTCTCCAGCAGGCTCCAGATGCCACTCACTGCGAGGTCCTCAAGGTGGACGCCCAACCCTAGGAGTGAAACATCTGTTGTGAGGACACTTGTTAGGGATTGCTGGAGGAAGGGAATGCCCTCTCTGAGGTTGCTTTCTTTATTCCACCAGCACTCTTTTTTAAACTCAGCTTTATTTAAAAATCAATGCAGTTTATACAGATACTCGTGTTAAACAAGTACTACAGTCAAATTCAGAAAACAATGTAAGTACCGAGCAGCTGGCATGTATGTGTATATAATGTCAACTTCCTGTCTTAGCACTTCTGGGCAACATTGTCCAGTGTAACAGACTGCCAACTGTCCAGATTCAGCTGCAACAACCAGTAAATGAAACTGATTGGTTAACATGCCCACCATGAACTATTTCAGTTCAAACTATAAGTAGTGGGTGCTGTGTGATCTATACCACAAAACAGTGTTGGGCCTTATGTGCCTACTTGGTGTTCCCCCTTTCAGTCCCTTGTAGTGCATGCATTCCTTTCCCACCTCACACACTCCCTGTATATCTCTGTTTGTTCCTTGCCTCTTGGCCTGGGGATGTCTCAGGCTTCCCATCTGCTCCATGTGGCACTGTATTTCTCCAGGGTGAGACTCAGAGTAAGTGTAATTCTCTTCATTCTACACTTCTCAGAAACTCTGTTGACCCATACCTGAACAGTTGGAGGGTGTTCCTTTAACCAGCATGTCATCACCCCTTTAAGGGCTGCAATGCAAAGAGCACAAACAGACCCTTTTGTATTAAGTCTCCCAAGTACTGGACTTTCTGGCCCAGTAGCAGAGGTTTGAAGGTATTAGGGATGGCAATGCCCCACACAGCCGATAAGCTGGCATGGATCTGGTCCCAGTATGGCCTTGGGATTCTGCAACTCCAGAAAATGTGGTGATGGGACCTAACCTTTCCACATTTCCTCTAGCACTGGTTGGAGCCTCCTTCTCTGAAGTGGCGGGTGATTGCTGGGATGTGAAAAAAACCTGGTGAGGCACTTTCGTTGGAATTCTCTGAAGCCAGGGGATGCTGTCACTTTCCACCCTCATTCCCAGGTCTTCACCTACAGCTCTTCTGGGACAGCAACCAGTGCATTGTCCTCCCACTGCAATCAAAGGTGAGGGAATACTGGAAGGTTCTCCTCTTGGAGAGCTTGGTATGCCATGGAGATTGTGGCCCCTCTATGTGCGAGCATCACTGCCCAATATAAAATAATTATCAATGATTTGGAAATGATTTGCAAACTATTACATTTGCATTAACAAATCTGTAAATGGGACCTCACTGTAAATGAGCTGTGGCTCGGTTAAGCAATAATCCATAACAAGGTGTGGGTTACGGTGGGATTTACCTATGCCTGGTGTGGTTCAGTCACAAAGTCACAGGCCAAGTGACTAAACCACATCAGAAGTGGGTAAATTCCACCATAACCCACATCCTGGAGTGGATTACTGTTATTATACAATGTCCCCCTTTATTTTCTGTAACACAGAATAAATAAAAACACAGTTTTTTGGTGGTCAGTTTAAACAATTTTTCTTGAATTTATTGTTATGCCGGAAAAAAATAGTTGCCTGTTGCTAGGTAGAATATTTACTCCACAGACGTATCAGCAGAGACGAGCAGCTGAGAAAGTGAGAGGCAGTGTCAGTGTCAGCCCCGTTCAGTAGTATGACAGGTGGCACTGATCAGGAGTGGATTTTTTTTTTTTAATTTAACTTTCGTACTCAGGTATCTTGGCAGCTGTACTGAAGTATGGGCTACTGGACAACCCAGTGGGAAGCTTTTATAAATAAAAGTAAGTACTGCAGTGTTTCTGATGAGACACGGGAGGCAGGTAATGATCATGTGCAGAGCACTAGGATGGAGTTGAGTGCAGAGCGAGGGAGTGTGGCAGGTGCCATGCGAGCAGTGATGGCGAATTTTCAAGAGGTACTAATAAACTTTTAATGCTACGGAAAGTTGATTTGGGATGTGTTTTTGTGGAGAAAGTTGCCTTGGGAGCTTGCTGTTGTCATATATGCTTACATTTGAGTTCAGTCTTTTGCACAGTGTGGTTCTCTGTTACGGTTTACTAAGAATCAAATATGGTGGTTTTAATGTTTTGATTTTCTGGGGGTCGTACTGATTTTTTTTTTTAAGTTTTCATTTGTGAAGTGGCTGACTGGCACCTTTAGTGGTGGTTATGCTAGGATACACCATGGTAGAAAGGTGCCAGTCCACCAATCAGATTGTCGAATTTTCAGACCCCACTGTATAACTGAATATATCCTTGTTCACATTTTATTATGAATAAAATTTATATCGATCTATCTCTCTATCTCAAGGGAGGACAACTTCCTCCCCACCTGCATCACCAAGTTCCTTGATGTCAGATAGTGACACACCTAGAGGTAGCAAAAGTGGTCTTGTGCTGGGAATCCGAATTTTTGCTTCAGTTCGGTGAAGAGGACACAACCCCTCCCCCAACCAGGTGCCAGTAATGTGTTGGCCCTAACCTATTCCATCTACGAAGTGCAGATCACTGTTTGGTAGGGTAAAGTCTGGGTCTCTTACAATTATGGAGAGCAGGCCAACAGCATTCATGGAGTCAGATACTGTCTTTGCTTTTAGAAGCATGTAGAGCATATGCTTCATCCGTGGGTTGACAATGTCCATCCAGATCTGGAGTGTCAGAGGGACATATAGAAGGAGAAGAACGGACCAAGTAGCAGCAGCTGCATCTTAACCTCAAGTCAGTTTAAATATGAAAATAAGAACTTTTGATTATAAATCTAGTCTATGAACTCACTTGAAGCATGCTTCACTAAGGTATCTGGTGTATGGTGTATGAGATATAGAAGGACACATATTTAGATTTATTTTTATACTAGTGTTATGAATGGTGAAGGCTGGTATTGGGAGATGTACTTCAATGAATAGTATTATAGAAATTGTTGGCAGATAAGGGCCTTCAGCCCATCCAATCTGCCCTATTACCACTAACAATTGTCATCTATCATGCACTGCTGGCATTAGGTTGCACCTCCCAAACTACCAGTAATCCTCTATGCTTATCCCAAGCATGTTTAAAACCTGTAATCATTTCTGCCCCCATCACCTCCGCTGGCAGGCAGTTCCACTTGTTCACCACCCTCTCTGTGAAGAAGTACTTCCTCATGTTCCCTCTGAACCTCCATCTCTCCAGTTTCATCTTGCGCCCCATCATTCTTGAGTGTCTTTTTCTTTGGAATACAGTATTCTCCTGTACTTTATTCTTCCCTGTGAGATATTTAATGTCTCAATCATATCTCCCTCTCCCTCCTCTCTTCCAGGCAGTACATATTTAATTCCCTCAGCCTCTCCTTGTAGGGCTTGGGATGTAGTCCCTGCATCATTTTGGTTGCCCGCCTCTGAACCGCTTTCACCCTATGCATGTCCTTATGTATAGCCTAAAGAAGTGGTAGGTGTTTTACTGGACTTATATGTCCAGAATTCTGAAAATAAAATACTTAATGAGTTCACTGGTAAGTGGGTCATGTGGTCTCCTTTGGATATTACATCCTAAAGGGAACACGGTTAATCCTGAACCAAAGGTGTAGCACACCTCGTTCTCCATACCAAAAAGGGAACAGAAATGTCATGTGTGCCAGCAACTGGGATATCTCTCATACTACTGCTCATCATGGAAAGCAGGGGAACCAGGGGCAGCAGGAGGGAACCCTACTGCTTAATTATGTCAAGGGCCATAGATCAAAATTCAGCTAAGTATATGCTCCCTGTTGAACATACAAACATACGAAATTGCTGGCAGAAAAAGGCCCACAAGTCCATCAAATCTGCCTGATTGTGCAGCTCTTATTTTCACATCACTACAGCTGCCATGCCCAAACCCCTCCCTTCCTCCTCTTCCCTGGTCCTTCCCCCTTTGTGTTCTTGCTTGTACTAACCCTGCCATTGACTCGATCCCAACCCCACTTAAAGCTATCCACTGTCCTTTATGTGATTAACTCCTACGGCAGTGCGTTCCAACCTGCCACCACTCTCTCGGTGAAGTAACGCCTCATCTCCCTCCTAAACCTTCCCCCTTCCAACTTCAGACTACGCCCCCAGTGACCCTTCCCCCCTTAAGCAGAACACTCCTCCCTCCCTGACTTTGTTTATGCCTTTCAAGTACTTAAAGGTCTCTATCATGTTCCCTCTTTCCCTTCTCTCTTCCAGTGAGTACATGTTGAGCTTCTTCAACCTTTCCTCGTATGGCAACTCCTCTAATCCCATGATCATTTTTGTAGTCCTATGCTGTACCCCTTCCAGTAATCTCCCATCTTTTTGAGGTGTGGGCAGCAGTACTGCACACAGTACTCCAAGGGCTAGATATTCAGACTGCACCAGGCAGGGGCGCAAGCCAGGGCGCAGCGCAACTGGGCTGAGCCAAGGCATAGTCCAGGTGATATTCAATGGTGCTGCGCCATGGCTCAGCACCATTGAATAAGGCACTGAGGGTGCACACACTGTGCATGGCGCAGTGGCACTGTGCCAGCAGGGGAGCAGGGGGCTGCGCCAGCTCAAATGCGGGTGCACTAGGCGCAGCAAAAGCGATATTGATCCGTGGGCATGCAAATCAGGCCACATGCATGCAAGGTGTAAATAGGGCCATTTGCATGTCATTATGGCCCCATTTGCATGCGGTGCGCTGATCCCCGGTGGCTTGCGCCTGGCACCCTGCCAGGCTGCAGCCATCAGGGACCAACGTCCTGCTGCTCCTCAGCAGGCGCTGCACCCATTAGCCTTATTGCGGGCATGTGTAGAATAAAACCTTGGTGGTCCAGTGGACCGCTATCCTCGGCCCAATCACGGGCACGTAGTAAAATTAACCCTGGTGGTCCAGTGGACCGATTTCCTCTGCCTGATCGTGGGCATGTAGTATAATTAACCTTGGTGGTCCAGTGGACCAATCTCCTCTGCCTGAGCGTGGGCATGTAGTATAATTAACCCTGGTGGTCCAGTGGACTGATCTCCATCGCCCGCTCGCGGGCGTTAGTCAAACTCCCTGCTGGTCCAGTGGTACTCCCCTCCCCACCTGCCCATGTAGTCCCCCGCCACCCTGCACCCCCCCCCCGGTCAGCGGTGTGCAGCAGCTCCCCGCCCGCAAGCTGCCTAGCCACCTACTGACTGACAGCATACAGTAGGACTGTGCTCCTCTTGGTCCACTGTGTGGGCCAATGGAGCGTGCAGTCCATACTACTACACAGTCCCAATTTGCCAGATGAGCGGCTGGATGCAAATCGGGACTGTGTGTGGCTATGGACTGCTGCGCCCGCAACCATGCAATGGACCAGTGGAGTGTACAGCCCTACTGTACAGTGTCAGTTGGTGGGCGGCTTTGGGCGGGAAGGGGCCGCCGCATGCTGTTGACCGGGGGGGTGCCACTGGACCACCAGGGAGTTTGACTAACGCCCACAATCGGGCAGAGGAGATTGGTCCACTGGACCACCAGGGTTATGTTTACTACACGCCCGCGATCGGGCAGAGGAGATCGGTCCACTGGACCACCAGGGTTAATTTTACTACATGCCCACGATCGGACAGAGGATAGCGGTCCACTGGATCACCAGGGATTAGTATCATACATGCCTGCGATCAGGCGAAGGGGTAGGGTCCACTGGACCACCAGGGCTTCATTTGCATATGCCCACAAAGGGATAGGGTCCACTGGACCACCAGGGCTTCATTTGCACATGCCTGCGAACAGGTGAGGGAGGCATAATGCCTCCTGGGCAGGGGGCTCGTGGACTGTGTCCTGGGGGTTGGGTGGCCACCCACAGCACGCGGCTGCCGTGTTGCACCCAGCAGTATGGCAGCCCACCTGTGGGTGTCCCTGATTTGTTCCAGGTTTCAAGGGGCTCAACACTGTGCCCCCCTGTACAGCATAAGGTGAGTTTGAGCCAGCATATGTACCGCACATCCTGGGTTGAATATCAGGATGTGCCGCATATGCATGGGCACGCCCCCCACACTTGCGCCCCATACATTACTGATGTGCCCCAGCGCATCGGGGGTTGCGCAGTGCAACCAGCCCCTTTGAATAGCACGCCGGGGCGCATCGGTGGGTGTGGCCTCACCAGTGATCTATACAATTGCAGGATGACCTCTCCCTTTCTACAGGTGATCCCTCTGGCAATGCACCCCAGCATCCTATTTGCCCTTGCTGCCACCCTCCAACACTGTGCTGATACTTTCATGTCCCCTTTAACTATTACCCCCAGGTTCCTTTCCTCCTCTGAAGCTGTTACCTGCACTCCCCCCAGCCAGCAGCTGTTCTTGGGATTTCTGCCACTGAGGTGCATGATCTTCCACTTCTTTGCGTTAAACCCCAACTGCCACTCCTTAGACCAGTGTTCAAGTTTAGCTAGATCCTGAGTGCCTGCCTCCCTTCCTCAATTCATGGGAAGCTTACACAAGCTTGGAGAGTCATCTGCATGATTTATACCTCAGTGTTTTTGCAGACTACAGATGCATGCCTCAGTGTTTTTCTAGTAAGGGCTGTTTTCTTTATGCTGACAATCCTGTCATTAGGGAGAAGGGGTAAGGAATGGGGTGGTGTGTCACACCATTTATTCCTGCTCTGTATGCCATACAGTTCGCTTCCACCCATGGAGGTCTCGTGCCTCCATCTGTGCTGTCTGCATCAGGCCACCACAGCACCATCCTGATGGATGCCCAGGGCATGTCACCTTGTGCCACTCACCCCGTCCCGTTGCCCACCACAGGGCACTCTTTTCCTGGTGCATTGGTGCACATGCTCTGTGCCTATTGTTATAGTGGGCTCTCCCGTTACCTGTCGTCCCACTGCCCTGTTGCACACTGCGATGCATTCTTGCAGCCTCTGCCTCCTGTCTGCGCTCTCTCCACCGCTCGCTGTATTCCCCGTCGCCCTTTCAGCAGTCTGCATCCTGTGTTCACCCTTTGGGGACTTGCTCACATGGAGTCGCCCTTATTACATAAAACCCAGGGAGGAAGCAAGTTCACTGGCCTTCTCCGAGGTGATAGCAGTACCAAGGGCCAGCACAGCCAGGAAAAGAAGAATAGAGGATTTTAATGACTGGCTGGGGAAATGGTGCAGGGAGGAGAGGTCCATCTCTATCTGGGACTTTGATGAGACCTAGTCAAACAAAACACTCTTTTCACCAGACAAGCTACACCTCAGTAGGGAGGGTTCGAGGGTACTCAGGGACAAACTAGAGGAATACATAACCACTACACTTAAAACTACTGGGGGTGCAGGCCCAAAGACTCTGAGAGGAGGAGGAGGTCAATGACTCCCCACCACAGTGATGGAAGAGGTCTGGAGGGAGGAGGTGGAAGGGATGAGAACAGTTAGCAAAGGGTGGAGTGGGTGAGGAACACATAACAAGGGTATGTGGGGCTGCACACAGAGGGAAGAAATGTGAAGAGAAGAGATGGAAGTGAAAGAAGGTCAGATTCTATGTGAAGGGTTGTGTCTTTGAACACATGGAATCTTGCAAACAAGATGGACGATCTGCAGGTGCTGTTAGCAGACAGGAGGGTGGATACAGTGGAAGTAACCGAGTCTTGGGCAACACCACACCATGACCTTGCGATCCCTAGTATGAACTATACAGGAGGGACAGGGTAGTCAGGAAGGGGGGAGGGGTGGCAGTTTACATCAGCAAGGGAACAAGGGCATGAGTGAGGAGTTGGAGGAAGGGAAGGTGGAGGCATTATGGGTTCAGTTACGGTCCAATAGAGGGAGAAAGGTGAGGTTGGGGGTGGTTTCCAGACCACCCAACCAGGATCAGGAGAGGGACAGGGAACTGAGCTAACAAATATTGGAAGCTGAAGGGAAAGGAGAAGTGGTAATTGTGGGGAACTTCAACCTACCCAAGGTGGACTGGAGCATACCATCCACAACATGTGTTAGGAGTCAGGTGATCCTGGAAGGACTGCAAAGTGGGTTCCTGAATCACGGCATCACAGAACCAACAAGTGCAGAGGCAATTCTTGATCTGGTGCTCATGAGTGGGCAGCATGTACAGAAATAATGATCCTGGGTGGGAGTGACCATTGCACAGTGTGGTTCTAGTTGAACATGAGCAGGGGAAAGCATCCCGACTAAATATTTCTGTTCTGCCTTCACCAGAGAGAGAAGTACAGAACAGTGCCTTCAGAAGGGAGAAGAGGAAGGGGAAGGGGAAAACAGATGTAGTGACAGAGGAGGATAGAGTCAGGAAGGGGCTGCTGGCATTGAAGGTGGACAAATCGCAAGACCCCGACAGAGCACATCCCAGGGTACTAAGGGAACTGGCTGAGGAGCTGTCAGGACCACTGGCAGGCTTATTTAAAGAGCAGGTTTCTACATATGACCACTCTCTCCCCCTTATCTGGTTTAGTAGCTTACCCTCCAGTTTAGCCATCCTTCTGAGGGTGTAATTTTCTAAGCAGTAATTTTTTCGTTTTAATCCATGTAAAATCGGATCACTGGACCTGCAGCCAAAATGCCCCGACTTCCTATACTGGAGGCACACCCCCATGTTGCCATGTTTCATGATGTCAGAACTGGAACTGCACAAGGGGCGCACTCCACAGACTGTGCAGGGGCCGGTTTTTATGTGAATTTTTAAACACTTTTAAGTGCCAGTTTTGATAAAAGAAGGCCACGGCTCAACTAAAAAGGACCTTGTTAGTTGAGTGGTGGCCTTCTTTTATCAAAGCTGGCACCTAAAAATGTTTAAAATTCACATGAAAATGGACCCTCTACAGTCTATGGAACTCCCCACACAATTCAGTACTGACATCGTAACGTGTATGAAGGCGATACCTCAGTATATAGGAAGTTGAATGTTTTGACTGCTGGTCCGACGATCCAATTTTACAAGGATTAAACCAAAAAAATTACTGCTTAGAAAATTACACCCCCAGAAGGATGGCTAAACTAGAGGGTAAGCTACTAAACAAATTAAGGGGGGAAGAGAGTGGTCATATGTAGAAACCTGCTCTTTAATATTTCACTGGAGTCAGGCGTGGTACCGCAGGACTGGAGAACAGCACATGTGGTGCCCCTCCGCAAAAGCAGTCCCAAGGATGACCCAGGGAATTACAGATCAGTCAGTCAGACTTCAATTGTGTACAAGCTCATGGAGACCATACTTAAGGAGAGGTTGGTAGACTATCTAGAGGAGCATGGTCTCCAGGATTCGAGGCAGCATGGGTTCATGGCGGGGAGGAGAGATTGTGTCAAACGAATCTGATTGTCTTCTTTGACTGAGCCACTAAGGCAGTAGACAGATGCCATGCAGTAGACATCCTCCATCTGGATTTCAGCAAGGCCTTTAACTCTGTGCCCCACAAGAGGTTGATCAGGAAGTTGGAGGATCTCGGGGTTGGGGAAAAGGTAACCAAATGGGTGGAAAACTGGCTGTGGAGCAGAACCCAGAGGGTGGTAGTGGAGGGAGAGTTATCTGGCACCAAAGAGGTCACCAGTGGGGTCCTGCAAGGCTCGGTGATGGGGCTGGTGTTCAAAGTCTTCATCTGTGACATTGGGGATGGCATTAAGGGCAACATGTGCCTATTAGCGGAGGACACCAAGCTCTGCAGGAGAGTGGGCACAGCTGAAGGGATATAGGATCTGCAGGATGATCTGGAAAAGCTGGGGAGGTGGTCTGGGATCTGGCACCTTGGCTTTAATGCCAAGAAATGCAAAGTTATGCACATCAGAGCCAAGAATCCCAGGCCAGAGTACTACCTGGGTGGAGTCCAGGTATTTGCATCAAAGGAAGAGGAGGAGAAGGACCGGGGAGTGATGATCACTAACGACATGAAGCACTCCACGCAGTGCAAGAAAGCAGCAGCAAAGGCAAACAAGATGATGGGATGCACAGATAGGGGGATCAGTAGTAGAAGAGAGGAGGTTATACTGCCCTTGTCCAGGTCACTGGTGAGGCCACATCTAGAGTATGGAATACAGTACTGGTGCTCACACCTCAGTAAGGACATTAATCTGCTAGAGAAGGTCCAGAGGAGGGATACAAAGATGATTGATACTGGGTCAGCAGGGTAAGGCATATGAAGAGGGGTTGAGTGCACTGAACATGTACTCCCTGGAGGACCGTAGAGAGAGGCGAGACATGATTGAGACCTTCAAGTACATGAAAGGGATAAATAGGGTGGATAAGGAGGGTCTCTTTAAGCTACATGGCAACCATAACATGAGGGGGCACACTCTTAAGCCAGAGGGGGGGATTAGGAGGGAGATCAGGAAGCACTTCTTCATGGAGATGGTGGTGGACACTTGGAATGTGCTGCCGGAAGAGATGGTCTTGTTGAAGATGGTGGGCAGCTTCAACAGGCTGGGATAGGCATAGGGGGAAGGTAAGAATCATGGGTAGGGAGGATGGAAAGGATGGGAGGAGTTGGGGGGGCAAGGTCAGTAGCTCAAGCCTTGGACCCTGCAATATGAGCAGACTAGATAGACCAAATGGCCTTCTTCTGCTGGCTTCTTTGGATGTTCGTATTTAGTCAGTTTTCACAACATAAGGCGCCAGTGTTCTCCTGCACAGGTGATTCTAGCACCTGTAAAACATCAGGGGCTTGAGTCTAAAAGAAAAACAGAATGGGCTGGGGTCCTCATAAGCTGCTTTTTAATGCATTCTGAGTGCTTTTTTAGGCTGTTTTCTTCTCTTTTGTGGGACTGATGCTCTCTAAGCCCCCGAGCCTTACACAGGCCTACTATAAATTAAACCGTATCCCTCTGGACTTCACAGTTCCCTTTCTCTGGACACGGTAAGGCTAGTTCCTCACACCTGCTGCTACTAATATAATTTTTGTTCCCTTCCCCTCCTCCATTCCTACCCAAAGTCATAATAATTTTTCTTTCTCTCGAATTTTGTAGTTAACAAAACATACATACAAGTAGCAACTAGTAAAACTGCTAGGAATCATTTTTTAATATTTCGTAAACTAAGTTCTATGTTAAGACCTGAAGTCGATTTACTAACTTCTCACTTACGAACATACGAAGAAGCCAGCAGAATTAGGCCTTCTGGTCTATCTAGTCTGCTTGCTATGCAGGATTCACAACTCAGGCTGTTGTCCCTGTTTCCCCCTCACCTTCCATCCCTTTCCTCCTCATCTCCCACGACCTTTATCCTCCCCCTATATCTATCCCAACCTCTCTTGAAGCTGCCCACTGTCCTCAATGAGATCACCTCTTCTGGCAGCGCGTTTCATTTGTTCACCACGCTTTCTGTGAAGAAGTGTCTCCTAACCTCCCTCTCCTCTGAAACACCCCATTCCTCCAACTTAAGGCTGTGCCTCCTCATGGTTTGGCTGCAACTTCGCCTGATGAGACCTTCATTGTTCATCCTATTAATTAGCCTATTGTTTTGCAAACCTATGCTATGTAACCAAAAACACTATGTATGTCTTTATGTGACGAAGTACCTTTGGAAACGAGCCTCTGGCTCAAAGGTTGTAAACTGATTTTACAAATAAATAAATAATCCCTTTCAAGTACTTGAAGGGCTCAATCATGTCTAACCTCTCCCTCCTGTCCTCCACGGAGTACATGTTTAGGGCCTTCAGTCTCTCCTCATATGATCTACCTGCTGCCCCGCAGTCATCTTTATAGCCCTGCTCTGAATCATCTCCATCAGGGTATCCTTTTTAAGGTGAGGGTGCCAGAACTGCACTGAATACTGTAGATCCTGTGTCATCAGTGACCTGTACAAGGGCAATACCACCTCCCGTCACCTACTGCTGATCCCCCTGGTTATGCACCCCAACCTTTTGTTTGCCCTTGTCACTGCCTTCTTGCACTACATAGAGTGCTTCAGGTCACTAGTTATCACCACTCCTACATCCTTCTCCTCCTCTGCTGAAGTTACCCGGACCCCTACCAGGTAGTACTCTGTTCTGGGTTTTTTTTTTGGCTCCAATGTGCATGACTCTGCACTTCCTGGCACTGAAGCTTAGTTACCAGATTCTGCACCACCTTTCAAGTCTTCTTAGGCCCTCTTTAAGGTCCTGTATCCCCTTGGCCAAGTCCATCCTCTCACAGAAGTTGGTGACATCCACAGACACATTTTATCCTTGATGCTATCCCTAGTATCATTAAATGAAAATGCTGAATAGCACCGAGTCCTGCAGGATGCCATTTGTGACCACCCTGGTGCTAGACAACTCTCCTGCTACCATCACCTTTCAGGTTCTGTCCCTAGCCAGTTTTCCACCCTTCTAACCATCTTCTCTCCGATTCTGAGGTCCGCCAACTTCTTGATCAGCCTCTTGTAGGGTACAGAGTCAAAGGCTTTGCTTACATCCAGGTAGAGGATGTCTACTGCTTGGCTCCTGTGCACTGTTTTGATTACCCAGTCAAAGAAGTCGATCAGATCCATTTGATATAATCTTCCTCCCATAAATCCATACTGCTTTGCATCCTGGAGACCATATGAACATACGAAAATGCCAGCAGATACAGACCATAGTGGTCTATCGAGTATGCAGCTCCCAGTCTAATCTATGCAGCTGCCCCCCTCAAACAGCCTTCACACCCTCCTCTGTTTCCCCTCAGTTATGAACTTACCTCTGACCCAGTCCCACCCCCTCCTAAAACTGCCCACAGTTGCCAGTGAAATCACCTCCTCTGGCAATTGGTTCCACTTTGCCACCACCATTTCTGTGAAATAGTGCCTCATTTCCCTCTTGAATCCACCCCCTCAAATTTCAGACTATGTACTCTCGTGTCCCCCCTTAGTCTGAACATGTCCTCAGAACTTACCCTATTTATGCCTGTTAAATATATATATTTTTTAAATTGTAATGTTTATTAAACTTTTTTCTACACATATTTCAAAAGAGTAGGTTCCAGGCATTATTCGAAATTTTTTTTTTCTATTATTTTTTTTACACTCCTGGGGAACCTGGCAGGCGGCTCAAGGGATTCGGTCTCCAGCTCTCCATTCCCCGTCTGACTTCCCCTGCAATTCCCCATAGGTCCCCCACCCCAGTGACAGGGCCAAGGTGAAGGAGCACTGGCTTTTCCCTTCCCCAGAGTGAAATCCACATATCTGGGGAGCTGGGACAGGCATAGGAGAGCCATCATGGAGCCTGCGAGTTTCCTCCATTTTTCCCTGCTCCCTTCCCCGCCGATGGCATACATCGGCAAAGTGCCCCGACTCGCTTCTCCTCCACCCACACGCCAGAAGGAGACAGGCGAGGCAGGACAGCAATCCCTCCTCCCTCCCTCCTCGAGAGAGAGAACAGTCCTCGGACGCTCAATCCTCTCTCTCCCCTGCTGACCCCCGGTGGCCCGGGCTCATTCCCAAACCCGGGTCACTGGCATGGCGCAAAGTGTGGTGTTCAGCACCTCAACCCTCAGCGCCACATGGCTGCCTGCATTATTCTAAAATTAAAAGATCAATAAATACATATATTATACAAAGCAATAAAAATAGGGTACAAATCAATTTCAGATTCAGCCATCATGGACATTATGCTTGAAGTTGTCAGAGTTCTATTATTGTCCATCTCTGTTGGAAGGGGTATTGACTTGTCTTATGTAGTTACTTGGGTTCTCATTTTTGAAGCTATACCATTTGTCGTTAATCCAAGAAAACCCAAAGTGTTCAGCTATCTACCTGAACATAAGCCTGGGCTATTGCTGATTTATACCCTTTTCTGGAGACAGTCACTACAATATAGGTATACAGCACAACATTTGATTGTTCCTAGAATAAAAATGCAAGTAAATAGCTAACTAAACTATAAAGAAAAAAGAGAGAGAGAGATGGGTCACTGCTTTGCCCCCAAGACTAAAAACAATAGGGGGAGTAAAAAAAAAAGGAAGAGTCCCCCCCACCTTAATAAAATCTTATGTCCTCTTGTCTTCTAGAGTATAAAGTCTGTGTAATGCTCCATCTGGTACATCACCCACTTCTGCCAGCAGAACTCAAAGGTCTCAACGCAGTCAGAGAGTCGAGCAGATAGCCTAAGGACTACATTTCTTTAACTGTTGTTCCCCACGACTCTTTTGTGGGTAAGGTTTTAGTATGCCATAACCTGGTTATTGCTTTCTTAGCAGCAATCAGCAACGGGGTCATCTGTCTGTACGTGGTACTGTCAACTCGTACTCCCTCTGGCATAGTGAAGGTCAGAATGTAGACAGGGACCAACATCTTCGGACAATCATAGACCTTTGTTAACTCCTCAATTACCTCCTGCCAGTAGGGACTCAGGCATTCACAGGCCCACAGTATGTGACCCTGGTCTGCCTGCTCACTTCCACATCCCCTCCAGCACCTACCGGATGCGGCTCCTGAGTATTTTGCAGTTATTTTGGGTGTCAGAAAAAATTTGTACCTCACTTTCCAAACGTATTCTCCCCAGTATGGAGAGATGGAAACCTTATATGCGGGGAGAGCTGAGGCCAACCAGCCTCGGATAGGAATTTCAGTTTGTAGGTCCTGTGACCACTTTAAGCAGATAGACTCAGTCGAGTCTCTAACTCTCTCCTGGACAGCCTTGTATATGCTGTTTATCAGATGTTCTCGTGGAGCCTTTGACATGCGCTTGATCAAAGAGACCAACGAAGAGGGCCCCTCTACTATTAAGGATAGCTCCTCCTCTAAAGGGGGTAGGTAAGATTTCAGATGGAGGTATTCATGGAAGCACCTTTGGGGGAGCTGGTGGCTGGTTTGTAATGAAACAAATGAAAGGAGACCAGAAGGGGCCCAACAACTTAAAAAATATACTTTATCCCGTGCTGGTGCCATTATGAAAAACCTCCCTCTGATAAGTTAGGAGGAAAATCAAAATCATATGCAAAGGCCCTCAAATAGAGAGCCTCAGCTGGAGTAAGGTATCTATGCAGAATCTGGAACCATTGGTGCAGGGGTTCAATGATGAATTGTGGGAATTTTGTAAGGGGGGTGTTACCCTTGGAGGGTCCACAAAAAGATACAGGGCATAGTCAAAGAGATCACTCAGGGTGAGCTCTACTGTTTTTCAGTGAGCCCTGTACTGTGGATTGACCCAACACAAAAGCGTGCGCGGTGCACAATTGAGATGCTTGGGCATACTGCAGTAGGTCTGGTAAGCTGAAGCCACCCCTCTCCCTAGGAAGTTGGAGTACAGTGTACCGCACCCTAGGGGGACTTCCCTCTCCGCCCATTAAATATTTATAGGTCTCAATCATATCATCTCCCTCCTTACTATTCTCCAGGGAAAACATGTTGAACTCCCTCAGTCTTTCCTCATATAACATGTCCCTCAGGCCTAGGATAATTTTTGTCGCCCTACGCTGTACCCCCTCCAGTAGATTGATGTCTTTCTTTAAGTATGGGTGCCAGAATTGCACACTGTACTCTAAGTGCAGTCTCACCTGTGACCTGTACAGTGGCAGAATGTTTTTTTTTCATCAAGAAGTGATCCCTCTGACAATGCACCCCAGCATTTTATTAGCTTTAGTTGTCGCCTTCGCCTTCCTGCACTGCACAGAATGATTCATGTCCCCTGTAATTACTATACCTAGATCTTTCTCCTCCATTAAAGTGGCTAACTGCACTTCCCCGAGCAAGTAGCCACACCTGGGGTTTTTGACTCCCAAGTGCATGACCTTGCACTTCTTAGCGTTAAATCTCATCTGCCAACTGTCACACCAGTGCTCAAGCTTTGCCAGATCATCTTGCAGGACCTGCTGCCCCTCCTCACTGTCCACCACCCCACCATTCTTAGTGTCATCAGCGAACAGGCTAATTTTACTCTTGATCCCATCTGCTATGTCTCCACTGAAGACACTGAATAACAATGGCCTAAGTACAGAGCCTTGTGGGACCCCAATGGTGACAGCTCAGGAAGATGAGAGCTCCCCCCTAACACTTACCCTCTGTTGCCTATTCTGTAGCCAGCTCCTAACCCAGCCTATCAACTTCTCCCCGGCTCCCTGGGCACCTCAGTTTACTGATCAACCTCCCATGAGGCACCGAGTCAAAGACCTTGCTACATTCCAAATACAAGACATCCACTGCATGGTCCTTATCACGTGCCTTTGTCACCCAATCAAAAACGTCAATCAGGTTGGTCTGGCAGGATCTACCTGCGACAAATCCATGCTTCCTATCATCCTGGAGCCCATTCTCCATCACCAAACTCTCCTTAAGAATAGACTCCATTAGCTTCCCTACAATGGAGGTAAGGCTGACCGGCCTGTAGTTACCTAGCTCATCCCTGGGCCCACTCTTATGGAGGAGCACCATGTGCCATCCTCCAGTTCTGAGGCACACATCCTGTCTCTAGAGAAGTGTTGAACAGGTCTGCCAGGGGGTCCGCCAGGACACCCACCAACTCCCTTAGGACTCTTGGATGCACACGATCCGGTCCTGGAGCCTTATCAACCCTCAGGAACTTAAGGCCCTCCAGTACCCTATCGACCGGGATTATCCCATTCAAAACCCCCACTCCTCCCATGCCCACCCTACCCTTCCTTTGCAGCGTAGGTCCATCTTTCTCCCTGGTAAACACTGAACAGAAGAACTCACTGAGTGCCTCTGCCTGATCCCCCGCCCCTTCTGCCCACCCTCTATCTTTTTTGGTCCTGATTATTTCATCCTTGCAGCATCTTTTCTCCTTTATGTACCTGAAGAAATCCTTTTCCCCTTCTTTGATCCCCTGTGCCAACCTTCGCTCCCTTGAAGCTTTGGCCGTCCCCGACTACTCTACTCACCTCCCTGGATTTCCTGAAGTACTCCCCCCCCCCATCTATTTCCCAACCAGATATTTTATATCTGATGAATGCAGCTCTCTTCTCCCCCACTTTCTCCTTTACCTCGTTTAGCCATGTTCCTCTAGATGCTCTATCAATCATTCCTTCAGTATGGTCTCCACAAGCTTGCACACTACACACTATAGAAGTGAGGCTGATTGGTTTGTAGTTCCCTGGGGCTGCTCTTGTGGAGGGTCACCACATGTGCCATTCTCCAGTCTTGCGGTACCAAGCCCAACTCCAGTGAACAACTGAACAGGTCCACTAGTGACTCTGCAAGCTCCCCTGACAGTACCCTAGGGTGTACTCCATCCAGGCCTGGTGATTTATCTATCCTCAATGCTAGCAACCCTTTCTTCACTTTTTCCCCTTCTATTGCCCCTCCCCATCAGCACTGTTCCATCTTTCTCCTTAGTGAAGATAGAGCAGAATTATTTGTTCATTAACTCCGCTTTTACCCTATTCTCCTCCACCCAACCATCTCTTTTTCTTAGTGTAACAATCTCATCTTTTTTGTCTCTTTTCCAGCTTATGTAGTGGAAGAAAGCCTTCTTCCCCTTCCTAATACCTTCTGCTAATTGCAGTTCCTTCTGTACCTTGGCTCTGTGAACCACCCTTCCTTGACTTGAAACCACTGCTGATCTGACTGTAACAAAGTGGTGTCTGAGTGGAGCTGGCACACATGTTTTGAGCTGATTAGGTTTAGTTGGGAAGGAGGTCCTTGCTAGCTACCATTTCAACCCATTGACTGGCTGTTGGTAATGACTGGGCTTGTCTTCCACATCTATACCAACGCACTTACTCACCAACAGGGTCCAGGATGTCAGGAGGCACTACTGAGTGGTGCATCAGTGGTGGTAGTGACATGCAGATGATCCCAACTATGCTCAAGTGATGGTCCTACATCTCCAGTATAAAGCATGCATGCAAAGAGGACACTCAGTGGTAGTTGTGACACTGAGTGAACTCTTCTCTGAGGCTCCAGCACAATGTGTATTATTTATTTTTTATTTTTATTTTTATTCATTTCTCGGATTACATATGCCTTTGAGTCAGAGACTCTTTTACAAAGGTTCCACGTCAGGATGAACAGTATATTAACAACAATGGACGAATTGAGTAACCTAGCAACTGTTAGACAAGAGACAGTACACATACCAGGGTATCAATACAGAAAGTGGATTCAGTGGGTACACGTCAAGAGTGGATGGTAATTTAACAGCATAGGACAAAGTGATTAATGCAGCAACAAATGGACGAGAAAATGAAAACTTTCAGGGTTAACAAGTTAACATGCATATCCATTGGGTACCTGTGGAACCTGAGGGCACAGACAGTGAGATCATGTAGTAGTATTTGTGGAACCAGTGGGTACATGTGGAACCAGAGGCAAAGACAGAGAAAACATGAAGCAGCATTTGTGCAGTCAGCAATATGACATTGTCAAACAGTGTAAATGGTACCAAACCCATTAAACGAATACAAATATCAATCAAGTTTACAATGTAAAGGAAACAGCAGTAACAGGTAGGTAGGTTACAGGTAAAGACTACAATCTTGCATTACAGATTACAGGTAGGTGCAACAATTGTGCATTGTTGTAAGGACAGAGCAGTCAGTATACTGATTTTGTCATGTACCAGAATGGGGAGTGGCAGTGGAGGTAACAGTAGAGCAGTCTGCAAAGAGACACTGTCATGTACCAGATTGGAGAGTGTGGGGTAGTGGGGTAGAGGTAGGAGAGTGGAAGGGGGGAGGGTGAGCAGGGGTCAAAGCAGTATCAGAGAGAAGGAACATGAGGGAAGTAAGAGGGATCAGAAAGCCATATTATGGCCCTTTTTTATCAATGACATGCAGCTCATGAACTCATCTACACAGTTGTATTATGTGCTCTAGTTTCTGGTACTATTCGAAAATTACCCCCAAATAAAGTGTCTTTATGCCATATGACCCACTCTATGTTATTCTTATGAGTGGTGCCCTCACTGCACTGAAGCCCCATTTCCATATGATCTAAGTATGTATAATCCCCCTCCCAAGTCAGGAGCTTACCTGGTGCCTCCTGCAGCTGCCACCTGAAGCTCCTACTGCAGCCGTTCACTGTGTTGCTTCCCTGGCCCGCTCCTGGACTTCTGACTGGGCCGGAGAGCAGATTAACTCAGTTCCAGCACCTCCTGCACCTAGGTCGGAGCGGCCAGTGAGCCGCTTGCCTCCTAGCTTCCCCGGCCCACTCCTGGACTACCGCCAGGGTTGGGGAGCACTCCAAACTGTTGTGGCACCTCAATGCACCTGAAGAAAGAAGGGGACAGTGAGCCACACACTAGTGTTGCTCCCCCGTACTGCTGCACAGCAGGGCAAGGAGAAAGTACAGGCCACAAAAAGTTGTTCTTGTGCCTCAAGCGCCGACCGGCAACCATGGCAGAAGCGCTGCTCTTCCAATCCTCTCCCCAGCCCCACCGGACAGCAAAGGGGGCTGGGTTAAAAAAACAAACCAAATTAAATAACTTGCAAGAGGTTCCCAATCCAAGCCTCCAGTGGGTCGGGAGTCAGGGGACAACATGGCGCCTGTTGGGACTACAAGTCCCATGATGCACTGTGCCCAGAACTGCCATTTCGCCACACAGTTCCTCCTGGGAAGCCCACAAAACGATGCTTCCGACAGAGCTCCTGTCCCCCAAAATTGCCTTCTGGACCTAGTGACCCTCAGTAGGGACCAGGAGGGTGCTAGCCCTGCAGCCAACTGCTGCCAATTCTGTGCCAACAATGCTTTATCCTTCAGAGAAGAGACTGAGCCTGTAAGAACTGTACAAGGGCTGCCATCTTTGCCGAGGTTGCTTGAGGACAGTGTGGAATCCTATTGGTAGCTGCAGTACCTCCAATCAGGACGTGGAGCTTGAGAATAGTGTGGACCAATGAGGTGTTGAGACACAAACCAAACATTCTGGGGTTGACAGTTTGACCTTTTCTTTTCTTGTCTTTTCTGTGAGAGTTCTGAAGAAGAAACAACTGATTTTGACAGCTCCTGCTGCTGTCACAGAACAAAACTGAAGTAGTCTGTGCCAAAACAAACTAAGGACATTCTGAACTTGTTCCTAATTATCTGGTAAATCCCAGAGACAAAGGGTTTTACCTTTGCCTGAACTGAACTGCTGGTATTTGGCAATCGAGATATCAGTGACTACTAAAAGAAGTCTTATTTGTGCTTGTGTGAGGTGACAAACCCTCTGCCTCACTGTCCTGACACAAAAGGCTGTAATTCCTTCTAGGGGACCTAAGCTCTGAGGTCCTGCCTGCCTGTTCAACTGCTTACCTACTGCCAAGGTGGGTGAAGACAAGTCCCTCTGTGGGTGAAGACTGCCTACCTACTGCCAAGATGGGTGAAGCCAAGTCCCTCTGTGGGGTGAAGACTGCCTACCTACTGCCAAGGTAGGAGAAGACAAGTCCCTTTGTGGGGTGAAGACTGCCTACCTACTGCCAAGGTGGGTGAAGAAAAGTCCCTCTATGGGGGTGAAGACAACGGCCTGCCTACCTGACGAGATGGGTGAAAACAAGTCCCTCTGTGGGGTGAAGAGGATCATCGCCTGCATTCCATGCCAGTTCACCTGTTCTTACAAAACTGCCTGAAAGGGGAGCTGTCCCCCAACTCCTGCATCTCCTAGTCACCAAAAGGTAGTGAGTATTGGGTTTTACGCAACCAAATACTTTTCTAACTGTTCAGCTAGCTAGCTAATTAACTTTCCATCTGGGCTTCCTGTGCGACCGTAGCTACGCCCACAGCAACAGTTACAGACAGGATAAACTGTGTTTCTACACCCCTTGGTGTAGTTTGGTACTTTGCATTTTGCAGCATCCAACCAATTCAACAGTGTTGCACCCAGTGTCCTCTAGCCACAGGCCTGCAACTCCTCAGTGTGAACACAAGGTTCTTGGGAGCTCCCATAGGGACTGTGGGGTTAACTGGTGCACCAGTTGGGGGAGAGGGGTTGGCACAGCGAATACTGGGGAGTAATATACTGTGTTGCTTGTTTATTCTATCTGATTACAGTTTTATTACAAGGTTCTTGTTGAATGTTTTATTACCCTTTGCTTCCCTTGTCCCTTATCTCATTTTCCAGCCCCAAAATAAATCCCCTTATTTTACTGCAATTGCTGAATTGTTTGCATTATTGTGTAGTGTAATATTTGCATGCTTAGAGTGATAAGTGGGGAGGGGACTGTATATTGTTCTACCTTTTACCAAGGCAGTGGGCTGTATTTTTCTTTTCCTTGTCTTTTTCTTTCATAACACCAAATGACACCCTCAAGGCCCTCCTAGCCTTAAACCCTAGCCTTAAACTCCCTAGAAGGAGCACAAGCCTCTCATGGATGAGAGGGGTCTTACATAAAATTATCTCCCCCCTCACTTGCAGTAACAATATCTGGAGTATATCAAATTCCACGAATCTCGGGGTCGTGGAGACGCTACCCACTACAGCAGGGTCACACCCTCCCCAGGACTGAACCTAAGCCTTCCTCCTCGGGGTCGAGGCGCTAGCTGTAGCGTACCTCCCCCGAAGCCTGCAAATGAACATCGGAACTTAAAACTTGTACAGAGATCCAGAGAGACGGTTGCTTACCGTCAGGACATCCCTTTGCTCCAGGGCTGCTGCATATCAAGGGGATTCCTTTGCTTCTACAAGACCGGCGTGCTGCTCACTACCTCGGAGCGCCAAATTTGAACAAGGCACTCCGAGGCAATTGGCCCCTGAACAAGTGACGCTCCTGACCACTGGGCATAAATTCAGAGCCCAAAGCCTTTGCCCTGCAATGAATCTCGGGGTCATGGAGATGCTGGCCCACTACCGCAGGGTCACCTCCCAACCCCCAAGGACCGAACCTAAGCCTTCCTCCTCGGGGGCGAGGCGCTAGCTGTAGCATACCTCCTCCGAAGCCTGCAAACGAACATCAGACTTAAAACCTGTACAGAGATCCAGAAAGACGGTCGCTTACTGTCAGGACGTCCCTTTGCTCCAGGGCTGCTGCATCTAGAGGTTGCGAAATCTGCCGCCCACCCACCCCGTTCCCTCCTCCCGTTAAAAGGACTTAAGCCCCGCACACAATCTCGGCTGCCCTATCCTGCAGCAACTCAGAACTTTTACAGACTGTCATTTACCTCTTAACCCTTTGTACTCCACTACTCCGGAAATCCTGACGTGGGGACTTCTCTACCTGTATAATATTTGTCCCTGCTTTTCCCAAGTGCCTTAGCTACTGCTGTTATCTACTGAGCCTCAGCAAACCTCTCTCTACCTCTGATATATTGTCTCTGCTTATCCCAAATGCCTTAACTACTGCTGTCTCATACTATTGTCTAAAAGTCTCTGCAAAGTACTATGTGCCTTAGCTAAAATTTTTCTGTAAACCATGAGTAATTAGCCTGCTAAACCAGTTATTGAATCGCCCCACCTACGCATAACCAGACCCTTTCTCCTCTCTAGAGTTAGAGCGACAGCTGATATTCTCCTGCCATAGTAATTTCTCCTACAGTCTCTAGGTCTCCAACTGCTACTGCTAGGCTGGTGCCCACTGTGTTATACCTCTCCCCCTCTAGTGCAGCCCCCCCCCCGACACCTGTAATTAAGAGACAGTCCTCAAACCTACAACATGAGGAGCTTGGTGCCCATGGTAGCCCCAGCACACTCAGCTCAGACCCAGGTGACTGTCCTGCCCCTCCCCTGGGGCTGCCCCTCCTCAAAGCTGTGCTCGAGTACTGTACGCCCCCCCGACCCCTCAACCTTAGGGTGGAGGGGTTAAACAAGCCTAGCCAAACCACACACGGACCTCTCCCTAATGGCTATAGCTATATTCTATCTTCTCACTTTAAAGAGAGTGACCAGTGGAGGACTCTCCCCTTCCCCCACATAACCATTGGCTACCTTGCCATGCTCAAGCTTGCACTAGGGGGGATATTGAACTTAACCCTGGTTCCCCACTCTCCTAATCACACTCTCAGTGACCTCTCCAACCCCCTCTGGGCCAATACCAAAGGACTCAAGCTGCTCACTTTAATATCGGCAGCTTAAGGCACAAAATCTATGACCTTGAGGCATGGACAGCAATTTATAAACCCGACATAGTAGCTGTGACCGAAACTTGGCTCAAGCCTCAGATCCTCCCCCACGAAGTGGACTCAGCTGACTATCAGGCCTTTAGAAAAGAGAGAGCGGGGAAAAAGGGAGGAGGGGTTCTTATCTACCTCAGCACTGCCTTGCATGCCTCGGAGATCGATCACCCCACTCTTTGTGGACCCCTAAGTGAGATTCTATTTGTAAAAGTGCTCCTTGAAGACACCAAGCCACTCTACGTAGGGTGTGCCTACCTCCCGCTCCAATCCGTTGCCTCCTCACTAGAATCCCTAACCAACACCCTTGAGGAGTGCTCCATGGGGGAGATCATCCTCCTTGGGGATTTCAATCTCAACTGGCCAGCCCTGGGGACCTCCTCTACCAAGAACGCAATACTTGACTCCTCACTTACCCAAATCATTGATCTGCCTACTAGGCATAATGCTAAGTCAGGTAATCATTCCTTACTCGTCTGGGCACTTGTCTCCTGCCCTGACTGCATATTGGCTGCTGGGATCATGTCAGACTCTCTGAGTGACCACTCACCTATTTTTTGTACCTGGTCCAACAAGCCCCTTAAAATTGCCGCTAGAGTCATAGGAGCCAGGAACTTCAGCAGGCTTGTACCTGCTGACCTAGGGACTATAGACTGGGACCCCATCGTTTCCCTCCCCTCATTCGATGAGGTGCTCGACTACTTCACCAATTCATTCTTGACAATGGCTAACCTGCATGCCCCGAGAAAGAAGCTTAGGGTACAGGGAAAGTGCAATAAATGGCTGAGCCCAAGCCTCAAGCATACCATGCTACTCCGAGACAGGGCTTGTGGAATCTACAAATCCTCTGGCAGTACGTCCGACTGGGAGAAGTACAGGGAATTGAGGAATCAATGTAAAAAAACCTTCCAAACAGGCCAAGTCCAAGTACCTAAGAGACCTCCAAACAAGTCACCTACGCGACCCTAAGAAATTCTGGGGCCATATTAACACCCTCCTCGAGGGTACCACAAATATACAAGTAGACTCAATCCTGGTTGGGGATACTTTGACCAGTGACCCCTCCGTAGTTGCCGAAGCCTTCTGTGCCTCTTTCTCCAACCCTAATGGTCTCACCCCACCTGAAACTGGTTGAACCATCTGCTGTACTTCCTCTCCTACACAAAATAAACCCTAACTCTTCCCCGAGACATGACCTGCTAGAACCCCGGCTGCTGCGGGCCGCTGCCCCGGCTATAGCCTTCCCTGTCACCCTGCTAATCAACAGGTCCCTCCCCGAAGGAACAGTCTCAAGTAAGTGGAAGGTGTCGACCATCGTCCCCGTCCACAAAAAAGGACCCCGGGACAAAGTGGGAAACTACAGGCTTATCTCCCTACTCAGCCCTCTAGGGAAAGTGCAGGAGAGACTTGTATACAATCAACTGCAGGACTACCTAGAGCAGCACCTACTCCTTGCTGATGTTCAACATGGCTTCAGCAAAGGTCACGGCACAGACACGGCCCTCATCCGGCTTACATCCGACATCCTCAAGGCCATGGACCAAGGCTCCCCTAGAGGCACTCTATTCATCAACCTGTCCAAGGCCTTCGACCTGGTCAGCCACAAACTCCTCCATACCAAACTCCACCAACTTGGTGTGGATGAGCACTCACTCTCCTAGTTTGAGAGCTACCTGGTCAACCGAACCCAAAAAGTCCACTGGAGAGGAACACAATCTGGCACAAGACCCATGGTCTCGGGGTACCTCAGGGCTCGATCCTGGGCCCCCTGCTATTCTCACTCTTCCTCAACGACATCGAGGATGATGGAGTGCTCAACAACCTCATCCTATATGCAGATGACACTATCGTCTACTGCAGTGACCCTCAACCCAGTGTCATCTCCGCCAAACTGCAGGCCTGTCTCTCATCTCTCGAGGTCTGGTTCACTTCTAATTCCCTAAAGCTGAACGAAGACAAAACTAAGGCTGTCCTGTTTGGGACTAGACGCCTGGGCACTGACAGACGCAAGCTACTCCAGCTCAACAGAGCCCAAGGGAAGACAGTAGAGGTCATTGACAAGTTCAAATACCTCTGGGTCCTCCTTGACCAGGAGCTGACCTATAAATCAAACATTGACTCCTTAACTCGGTCCATCCATCAAAGGCTTGGTCTCCTCTACTGCCTGGGCAATTCCCTCTCCGGCGAGGCCTGACAGGCCATCGCCAATTGCAACCTCCTCCCCTCCATCCTGTACGGTGCCCCCCTGCTACAGTTCCTCCAAGAGACGGAACTCAACAAACTCTCCTTGCTCTATAATAGAGTGGCTCGCATTGCAACTAACTCCTCCTCTAGGAGGCACCACTGTGAGGCCCTCATGGACCTAAACTGGCCCTCCCTATGGCACAAACTGGCATACTCTGCAGCCTGCCTGGCCTTTAAATTCTCCTCCTTCAGCCCCCCCTCCACACCTTCGTCGCCTGCTCACTCCAAAAGTCCAGTGCCGAACCCTGCAATCCTCTGCAAGTCGCCCTCTCGATATCCCCCGGGTGCGCACCAACCAAGGCAAACGCTCCTTCCAATACGCTGCATCCTACCTATGGAATACCCTCCCAGCAAGTCTGGTTGACAAGCCTGCTTTCCCTGTGTTCAAGTCAGGCCTCAAAGTGTATCTCCTGGAACTCAGCCTCTGCGGTTGCAATGGCTAGCCCCCGGACCGGGCCTTCTCCCTTGCTACCACCAGCCTAACCACTCCTACTCCCCCCAAGAATCTTTTATGAAACAATGTTATATGTACTGTGTACCTGTCTTAATACCTGAGAACCATTGAGAAACCTAATGACTCTGTGCCAAACGTTTTAATTCCTATCATGTATCTGCTGTAACTACTGTATATTGATACCTATGTATGTATTCTCTGTAAACTAACTCCAGGTCGCCCCTGAAAAAGGGACCGTTGGTCTCAGTGGGTTTACTCGGTCACCAAAATCTGAATAAAATAAAGAAAGGCAAGAGCCCAGATGGCCTTGATCCCAATTTGCACCACCTTTCGGCACCTGCTATAGCTGGTCTGCTGGCCTCCCTCCTCAACCTTTCGTTTGCCCTATCCTCAGTTCCCACTTGGAAACATTCTACAGTCATTCCCCTCCCCAAAGGTGGTGGCCCCACCTCTGCTGGGAACTATCGCCCTATCTCCCTGCTCCCAATCCTAGCTAAACTTCAGGAGTGTATTATCCTTGCCCACCTCAGTTCCTATCTTGACTCCATCTCATTTTTCACTCCTTTCCACAAGTCCTACTCTACCACCACCTCCCTAATACGCCTCACAGACTCCATAGTCTCCAATATGGATCTGGGTCATGTAACCATCCTTTGTAAACGAGCAGTCCCTGCTCAAAGGTACTTGTAATCCTAGAGTTTAATAAATAAAACCACGGCCATATTTGTCGATCTGGCAAAAGCCTTTGGCACGGTATCCCATGCTCTTCTTCTCCAGACACTTGCTGGGTCTGGTTTAACTCCAACCACTACAGCTTGGCTTAGTTCTTACCTGACAGGCAGAACCCAATCTGTCAAGATTGCCTCCTCCCTCTCCTCACCACTCCTGGAGTCTCACAGGGCTCTGTACTTAGCTCTATATTATACTCCATTTTCCTTAATGACCTCCCTTCTGCCTGTTTCACTTCCCAAATCCATATATATGCGGACGATACAGTCCTCTATACGTCTAGCAAATCTCCTGGTGATGCGTCGTCTAGACTGCAACAGGATTTCACTTCAGTTCAGAAATGGTTCCAGTCGAATCAACTTTTCCTGAATGATAAAAAGACAGTCTCCATGTTCTTCAGCACCAGACAGAGGCTATCTTCCCTTAATGCATCCCCAGCTTTCTACACCCTGGATGGTATCCCGATTGAGAATGTTACTTCCTTCAGATACCTCTCGGTCTGGCTAGACCACCATTTGGACTTTTCAGCACATGTGGGTGCAATCCATAGGAACCTACTCCCCAAGGTTGGAGCCTTATATAGAAACAGGGACTGTATTCTTCCATCAGCCCACCACGCTACTGTGCAGAAAATTATCCCAAAGCTACTCTGGCCAGACTGGACACTCTCTTCAATTCCTTCTGTTGTTTCATACTATCCTGCCCCCCTCGTACTCACCACTATAATCTGTATATAGCCTCATCCTTCCCTTCACTGGAGTCCAGACATCTAGCTCACACTGCTACTTTCATGGCTAAATTTTGGTGTGGGAATCTCCCCGCCTATCTTTCCTCTCTCATCTCTGCCTCTTCACTGAGCCCCTGTTCCCTTCGGGATGTTGACTGACATTCATTCACCATCTCACATCGCTCCACTACTGTTGGCCAATCCGCCTATTCCTACTACTGTCTGAAAAATTGGAATGCCCTCCCCTCCGCCATCTACAGTGCACATTCGCCCAATGCTCTTTCTTCCCCCCTTCGAGCGTATGCATCCCATTCCTGCTCATGCCAATCCTCCTGACCGTATCTGAGTTCTGTACTACTTAAAGCTTCGGGTCCATCTCTATACCCCCAGTGCCCAATTAGCTATGCCCAACTTAGCATTCGACATTATCTCACAAATACTCACTAAGACTATTTCCCTCCACTCTACTGTTTAAACGGATATGTCAGTACCCAGGCTGCACCGTTTTTATTAATTTTTTGTTTTTGTAACATATTCCTTTGCCTCCTGATTTTGTAATCATGCATCACTGCTTGTCTGTAACCCCTCATGTTCACTTGTTCCTGCTTCTGGTCTCTGTAAGTTGTACTCTTTGCACTTTACTGTTCCTATTGCACTTATGTTCACAATTTTATATCTTATATTATTTGAATTATGTTTTACCACATTGTTAAAATTAATTCAGTTGTGATTTTGCACTGCTGTACCTGTACCTCCAATTTCCCCTATCCCCCAGGACGTATCTGGAGACGAGCAATTTATTGCTCTGTATACGTTTCTGGTGAAACGCTTGAATAAATAATGACATTTCCTGTGGGGAAGCACCCTGGCAGTATGCTGCTATAAGGATCCCCATATGTGGAGGCTCCGCACCAGCCTATATCCCTTGGGTGTGCAGATAGAAGGGAAGGGGCGATTACATATGTTCAATGTTGGGTAAGTTACTTTTTCTATTACTTTTGGAAACTTGTTCCAGAAAGCTCTGTGCAGTCACTAGCAAGGATGGAGAAGTACCGGAAAAAGTAATACACCTTACATTTACAATTACTTATGTCTTTTTATACAAAAAAAATACGTAACTGTAACTAATTACACTTATTTGAAAGTAACTAGTAAGTAACCTATTATTTTCAAAAAATTAAATCTGTTATAGTTATTTATTATTTTTGTGTTGTTTTTGAATAAAAAATAAATAAGTAACTATAATTGTAAAGAGTATTACTTGTTCTAGTACTGCTCTATCCTTACTAGTAATTGCACACAGCTTCCTGGAACAAGGTTCCAAACATAATAGAAAGTAATAGAAAAAGTCACTTACCCAACACTGCATATGTTTACATATATCTTTTGTAAATTTTTTTATTTAAATGTTTCACCAGGAAGGCACCAAACAACAGGCTGCTCGTCTCCCGGTGCAACCTGGGGGAAGGGGTACAACAGGGATGAGACATTTTACATTCAAGTTACAAAGACCGACATAGCATACAGATTAAGGCAGTTGCTACAGTGTTGCACATGCAACCCCCAGTCGGCGCTAAACTGAGAGGGCTACTACTCCTGTCTGTATGGCTAGTGTACAGGTTGAGGGGCCTGGATCCTAATGACGCGGTGCCTCCATTTTTGTAACTTGAAATTTGGGGAGAAAGGTGTTACTCGGCATGGTGATTAGGTTTGACTACTCTGCACAAGGGCACCCAAAGTAATCCAGAGACTAGGAGCAATAACATAATGTCCAATACCAGGAGATGGGATTCTAAAGTGTGGCTTTATTCAACATCTCTGAACAAAAAGCATAGATGGACCCCCATGGGGCTACACTCCTGGTAATGCAGATAAGGTGATGACACAGACACATATCCAATCTTGGATCCTAAGTTTCCATATAACATGGATTCTTCAATTAGTGGCCCACTGCCACCCTTTACCCCATCCCAAACGTCTGGGCACCCTCTTCAGGCACTGGCCGGTACCTGAAAGAAAGGTATCTAGTGTTTCAAAGCGAATCCGTAGAGGTGAGCCCTGTTTCGCCAGGTGGCGTGTCTCCCACCTCTTGTCCCATAGACCCATACCCGGCCATTGCTTTGCCTAGACACACTTCACTGGCTACTGTAGTGCAGACTGTACATGGCTTTGTAATGCAGTAACTGTCTTTCCCTGAAGACCCCCCACACACAACAGTCATTACTGTCTCACTGTCCTATAAGCCCTGGACTTGGCATCCTGACTGAGCCACAGCCCCAGAGACTTCTTTACTCACTGTTTTGGTGAATGACACTGGCCTTTTGTCAAAGCTTCATCACCCTCCACTTTGCAGGTGTCCAAAACTCTGTAGGAATCTCTATTCCTCAAAACTGTAGTGTCCCAGCACTTTCCATCGGGCAGCTTCTTCCTTTTTCCCAGGCCAGGGGATTGCCCCTGGAAGCTGGTTCTTTGTGCCTCTCTTATGGTGGAAGCACACACCCTAAGGTAGCTCTGTGTCAGAGCTGAGGGCAGGGGGGCCTGCCCCTGCAGGGCACTCCCTCCCTTCACTACACTACTCCCCCTCTTGAGCCTACGTCAGACTTCAACAGACTGACTCAGACTTCAGACTGCAACCGACTGATTCCAAACCCCCCAAAATTCTAGCCTAACTCCCTGCTGCAATATTCCAAAGTGGCTTATGCAGCTGCGACAGTTCTAAATGACGTCATAGCTCCAGCTCAGCAGAGACTGAAAACAAAGCAAGACACAGTGAAATCCATTTACTGGAGTTTCACTAGCTGCCTGTCCCTAGATCTAACTAGGGTTCTAGTAACCCCAGGTAACAGGGGGGTTACACACACATATGTGATTTGTGAGAACAATTAATGAGTGCAATGGTAATAAGTGAACAAGTGCTATCCTGAAATAAGGGGTGAAGGAGAGAGAGGATGAGATAGACAGAGGGTGCAGAGTCTGTCTGGGAGAGACCCCTTCAGGATGCGAGGAACTCTGCAAGGGGGCAGGGGACTGGAGGAGTAGGGATTACTAACGGAGTAAGTGTGATTAACACCTAGGAGGGGAAATAGCAGGCGCAATCTTCGTTGATCTAACCAAAGCGTTCAACATCGTCAGTCATGACCTACTGTTACATCTACTCCCCTCCCTCAACCTAGCCCCGGACACAATACACTGGTTTAAGAAGTATCTCACAGACCGAACACAAGAAGTCAAAATCAGCACCACCCTAACCACCAAGAACCCAGGTCAGTTGGGTGTACCTCAAGGATCAATCCTAGGCCCTCTATTATTCACCCTCTTCCTTAACTCCATCCCAAGAGCGTGCAATATGCAGACGACGCAGTAGTTTACTGGAAAGATAGCACCCCCAACTCCCTCCAACACAAGCTTCAAATTTACTTCCAGGAACTAGAAGACTGGTTCACAAAGCACCAGTTAATACTAAACTATACCAAAACAAAATCCATGATCTTTGCGCACCGACAAAGCCCCTATAATAGCTCCCACCTTAACATCTCCAACTACTAGGGCATCAAAATTGACCAGGTCACACACTTCAAATACCTTGGCATCACACTTGATGCATCACTCACCTATCACACACACACATCAACCACCTCTCCTCCTCAGTAAACACCAGACTAGGGATCCTCTATAGGCATAGACAATGCCTCCCACTTCAGGCCCTATGATTGGCAGTGACCAGCTCAGTCATATCTTTGGTAGACTATGGTATAATAATATACGGGACGGCTGACCCCACGGCCTTGAAATGAATCAATCTTGCCCTCAATAAAGCCAGCCATCTGGTCACAGAAAGTGACCGACTTACCCACACCTGTGACCTCTACAAACAAGCTCACTGGCTGACCTTCAAAGGAAGGCTAAAACACCATACCTGCCTCCAAGCCAAGAAAATTCTATTGAAGATTATACCCACTGGCCTTCACTCCCTACTACAACCTAACACCCACAGGAGCACCCCAAGGCACCTAGCAAATATGCCCATCCATGTCCCCCACCGAAGGACCACGTTAGACCAAAGGTCCTTTAGTTATCGGCCACCCAACTGGCCCAATGAACTCCCTCCTCCCATCTCCCTGGCCCCAAGACTAGGCCAGTTTAAAACCGGCATCAAGAGACACCTCATAGACTCAGAGACATGCAGCTGCAACTGGGCATGCTACACCACCTCAACACAGGGTTGATAACCAACCCCTAGATGCTACCCAAGTACTGCAAATGTTGTTACCAATTATGGAAAGCACTAACGTATCACCCTTATGTGGCATGTTCAACAGACTCAGGACTGTTAAGCAACCCTTAAGAGACTATTCAATATCTGTATACGTATGTCATTATGTAAGCACCACTGTAGAACACTAAGCCATGAAGCATGTTGTCTCGCATAATATGTATGTTTGTCCAGACGTGGAGCTTTGCAAAGGAGTCTCTGACTCAAAGGTTGTAATTCCGAAACTTTAATAATAAATGAGGCCTGATCCAAAAGGAGAACCCTGCAAGGTGTAAATCAATAAAGTTACAAAATTAGGGTTAATAATATGAGGGGATTTAGCCCATAGTGCACTCCCCCAGCAACGTCCCATCGCTGTTGCTCGAAAACAGCTGTAGGATTCCTTTTAATCACGACAAAGAGCGCACTCTCCAGACCCACAGAGAATTAAAAAAGTAAAGCCGTAGTATGAAAAGTGCGCATTAGTCCACTCCGCCAAAAGTTGAAGACGGAATATTTTTCCATCCAAACTCTCGCCCGAAGTTCAATTAAATAGTTTTGCACTATCTGCAGCCTCCCCATCCTCACAACATCACCTCGAACGGATCAGGCGCCACTCTCCTCCTCCGACAAGCAAAGCTTTAATTGACAGCTCGGCCTCTCGCGCCGGACCGAAGAGTGATCTCTTGCATCTTGATTATATGCAAATCGCCTGTTTGGGAGGGCGGGGGGTTGGTTGACTCGTACGCTGTGATTGGCCAGTCATTCCTTCCACTGTCTCAGAAACGAGAATCAAGCGTTAAAAGGCATAAAACTAGAACTTTCCTTGGTAGCGGCTGGGACGTCGAGGATTACGGCTCAGCTGTAGGACAGTAGCGAGGAGGACGGGCCAGCGGTACAGTAACTAGATAGTGTTTACACAAAGGATACAGCACGACCCAGACTTGGTACAGTTTACCGTTTTTTCCAGTCACCGAAACCCCAAAAGGAGACAATGACTCACTTCAACAAAGGACCAGCTTATGGTTTGTCTGCAGAGGTCAAAAATAAGGTAAGGCGGCCGAAAGGACGCTCTGGGCAGTCAAGACAGACCGGGTGGTGGGAGGCGCGGGCACTACGGTCGAGGCAATCGGCTGTGGTCTGGCGGCGCCCAAGGGGGGCCGGGGGGAGTAGTAAAGTTATATTGGTGTGTGTGAAAATTATTGTTTTTCTGTGTTCATTCTGAGTTTTTTTTTTTATGGCTTTCCCGATTATATATAATGTGCATTTGTGATCGAGATGCAATACAGGTTGTATTCCACTTCGCGTATTTTTTTTTATCACGTCTGTCCTGTTCCCTTAATCGATTTCATTTAACCGACCTTATTTTTTATAATCCCCGAACACACTCGAGGTCGCATCAACGCCCCCATTACTGTTTAATCCCTTTGATCTCCATTGTATGCTGGTTGAAAAGCGACTGGTGAGTTGCTGCCATTAGAAAAAAAAATCCTGGGAGAATTTGGAATGAAAGTGGTCGACGTGGACAAAGCCCACCTCTGTTCGTGAGCAGTAACAGTTAGAAATTGAGTAGATATGAGCCAGTTGTTTTAACTAACAGACGTTAACATTCTTCTTTATGCTTTACAATAAAGCTAATAACTTTTTTTGCCCCGTCGCACTTCTCATGGGCTTTCGGGTACACTCTTCGTGCACCAGTGATTTTGTATCGGCAGATCTTGCTTGACTGGTAGAACTGTTGGTATCTTGCTGCGTCTCAGTCTTGGATAATAAGGTCTAAACGCATGTGGGACGACTGCCTAGTGATAGCAAAATGGCACATAGTCTTAATTTTTGTGGCGTTCTATAGCCTCTGCAACCCCACTCTACTAAAATGCTTCTCGCCTCTCCACCGCATTTGTTCCGGTAAAAGCTTAGTTTTTCCTTGGAAAAGTGATGAGAAATGCTTGTTTTTTTTTTGTTTTTTTTTTCCCCTTCACATTCCATATGCATGACCTCATCGGTTCTCCAGCGATGAAAGAGCCAATCGGTGTAGGCACTGCACAGAGAATGGCTCTCTAGTCTCAGTGAGAGGAAACCACATAGATTAATGCATGAAAAGGCTTTACGCTTTACTTACTCCGTTAGAGTTTTACTTGACTGGAAATGCTGTACTGTGTTCCTAGAAAAGATGCTGTGGACACAACCATTTTTGATTTTTACCTTAACCAAATCAGATTTGAGAGGTATACAGATTATGGTCAATAACTAAAATATTTAGTAGAGTATGAGTAAAAATCCAGTCTTTAGTGTTTTTTGTTTTGTTAGAACACCTCACGTTGCTGTTACCCTGGCAGCATAGTCAATGGCCTTTTTTTAATAATATAAAAAAATAAAAACTAAATTCCACGTGAGCGTGGCACTGGGGATGGAGTGTCTTGTTGATGGGGGTTGCAAAGTCTGAAACTGCTGCGCAACACTCAAGAAGTGGCTCCATATTGTTCAGTGTTGCCTGTACACTATAAAAGACAATGAATGGACAACAATAAACAATGCTGAGTTCACTTTTCAAGGTTGTAGGACAACCGTAAACCTCAAGAGTGAAGGTTTTGCGCCCAATTTGTGGGTGGGGTCTATTCAGACAAAACCCGTTGGTACCAGAATACTAATATACCACTGCGCCATTGCAAATGATGGGGTCCACCCTGTATATGGGCACAGTGGTGGATTCATAGGTTTGCACAGCAATAAATGCCACCCGAATGGGCCCAAGTTGCAAACCCTGACTTAATGGGGTGTGAGGCCCTGGTGGCAGGCAGCAGTACTGCAGATGACCACCCCTGATCTCCAGCCCATGTGGAAGGTGGATGCTCTGTTATCCAGTGGCACCTCTGCCTATATCCATATGTGTGTCAGTTATCACTGATGTCTAGTGGCACCCCCGTCCCTGTACTGGTGCAGATATTCCATAGTGTCTAGCAGTACCGGGGGGGGGGGTACACCTGGCCCCATAATGGTCTAGATGCGCCCTGCTGTCTAGTGGCATTCCCTACCCTCTGATTGCCAACCTCCGTACAATTCCTGGTGTCTAG